>CAVLJG010000008.1:88217050-89497095 GCA_963669975.1 Acanthoscelides obtectus
GAGGGTCGGTGATCCTGCTCACTTTTGTTTCGACACAAACTACTACTCTCGTGTTCTCCACGTCAAGAGTAATGTAAATTGTATAAAAATTGTCACTACTTTAGAATTAGAATATCTCATTGCACGACACCGAAGTCGCGGCAGCGCCGAACGCGGCACCATTGCACCATAGGTAGAACATTCAAATAATAAGTTTTAAAAGCAAATGTATGATTGAACAACATACATGATATGTGTAAAATATGGTTAATAGGTGCGTAGAATTACCGGGGTTGGGAGCGTATAAATACACTAACTCCATCCAACCCCTAATTTTCGACCCCTTTTTTGAAAGTGATCTTACTTTTCTGAACCGATTTTCAAAACTACAAAGCTTTTTTGTTATTGGCATAGTAGTAACCTTGTGTGAAAATGTCTTTAAAATCCTAGCGGAACTTTTCAAATTATAGGTGGGTCAAGGATTAGCGGACAGACTGATAGACTGGCGGGAATGATTGACATGGTTGTTCGTGATCTACTTGTCATATATCATCCAAAACATTGATATCTCAATTTCGAAAATCTTCGCGATTACAATACTTCTTCCTGTTGCGTAGGAAGTAATAAAAACCTCTCATCGTAACAATATCGCTAATAAGATATCACCATTCCGAAAAATAGATTTTATTTTTTTTAGATGAAAACAGTGAGTCGAACTATAAAAAATTAAAAGATCAAATCTGCTCATAAATGAATACAGATTTCGTTTTTTTTTTATTTTATTTAGGAGAAGTGAGTCTCGTACCAACTGATTTATTTTGGAAAACTACCACACTGTTAAGACGTTTAGATCATACGTTCATAAGAAGTTTTCTTTTTAAAATGGACCCAAAAATCACCACTTTAAGTTTTGACAGTTAGAAGACATGTTGGAATCTCAGAAACTGTAAGACTCAGATTTATAAATCTTCCGTGAAGCTTGAGGCTTCCTTGGAAACAATTTATATCAAGCATCTGATTGGAAACAGTGTCCAATGACGCTTCCTTGAGGAACTTTCAAGGGAGGAATTAAGTTTTCATTTCACAATAAGCTGTAACAAGATAACTCCGATGTGAGAAATATTTTTCTTCGCTGTTGTAACTATTTAGCGTTTTGATGATAAAATGGGGACGGTTTATTGTATTTGTGGTAAATATCAATGAACAATGTGAAATAATAATGTGTTTGATGCCTCGAATTAAGGCGCAATCACAGAGAACTGAACAACTGAATATAGACAACCAGTTGCACCGAACTGTTCTGCTAGTTGCAGATTGTAGATAACTTTTGTCAGTTTCAACTACTACAGTATTTCACAAAAACATATTTCATAACAAAACTGTATACTATTCCAAATTATAATGTGTGACTATGAGAAAGGACAAGTTCAGCGATGCATTTGAACGAGATACTAGAAATATTTAATGGGATCATGGAAAATAAAAGATAGCAGCAGGTGCAACTGGTTGCCTATATTCAGGCTTTTACTTCACTGTGATCGCGGTGTAATTCGAGGAATCAAACACATTATTATTTTGCATTGTTTATTGGTATATTTACCACAAATAAACCAAATCATCCAAATTTTATTATCAAAATGCTAAATAAATACGGCCAGCAAAGAAAAATCTTTCTGATATCGATGACAGCTTGGGATGACAATTGTTACAGCCTACTGTGAAATTTAAACCTTCGTTCCTTAAGGCAGCGTCATTGTTTCAATGTTTCCAAGCAGAGATCCATTGTTGCCAAGGAAGCCTCTCAAGGATGGCGATTTGACAATTTTTTTATTCTTTTCAGCCCGAATCCGACGGCAGCCGTAGCGGCAGCAGCCTGTCTTTGCGAAACATGGCCGGCCAACCTGGCGCTGCGGCGGCCGCTGCGGTCGGTGGGGCACAACCTGCCGCCCAGAGTCCTTCACATCGCGGCGTACACAGATCCATATCTGCCACGCATGCCAAACCTAACAGGAGGGCGTCCAGCGGAGGTTAGTGTTCAAATTTTGAAGTCCCTTTGATGCGTTCGTTGATTTGCCGGTTTTTTACGTTATTTATTGGAATTCATTCGCTTCGTACGATTTTGTAGATAATTTTCACTAAAAGCCTTTTTATCAATGAAGGAACAGAACTTGTGAAGTACGCTCTGCAATATCGTGTTTTTCTTCAAAATCAGTTTATCAAGGATTATTGTGCGTTTTTTTTACCGTACAGCTTTGGGCAACATTGCTATACAGGTGAATAAAACTTGGTATGCTATGTTGCTAATGCCAAATATGGCCGTTAACAAATGCTGGTTTCGTACTTGAATTATGAAAACTGCGACTTATGGAACCTCACACAGATCTGAGCAAAAAACTGACATCAGGTTAGTGACCCCATTTAACCAAGTCTTTTGGTTTATGTTGCAGATACGCAAACATTTTTGAATAAACTCCCTATTCAGATTCTCCTTTTTTTGTCATACTTTGTAACGAACAAAATTCGATACACTCGGATCATTTGGGACGTTGAATTTGAATACAACCATAAAAAAATCCTTTAGTGTCTTGGGACGAATACCGAACCAACAAATCATAAAGTAACTTTCAATTAACAGGCTAAATATATTCAGCGCTACTATTTATGTAAATAAGAGTGTAGTTCTTAAAAAATGAGTGAGTTTGTAGTTATTTGAGTATTTTTTGTTGTTTGATGTGCTTTCGTATCACTGACCGCCTGTTTTTTCTTTATCTCTTGCAGGTGGTACCATCGGTGAGTACTCAAAAGGCGGGACAGTGTGTGTGACAGTGTTGTGCCGTGATGTGGTATTCTTTTGGTATTTCAAAACGCTAGAATTGAACTTGACCTAACGAAACAATAGGATAGCTTTTTCCCACTATAAAACGAAAAACTCACATCCGTGGGAGACATTTTCTGGCTCAATGATCGCAATTATTGGAATTCCCTTAACATGGATCAAGAGGATGCCGGGTAGTAAACTGCTGTAATTTTTTTAAATGACTTTTTAAACAAATTACACAAATTGGTATATTCGCTTTAAAGTTATTTGTATCATTATAAATAAAAAAGGTTGTAATCTAAAGTTGATCAAGTGATAAGCGATTCAAAGTCTGTAAAACCATAAAAATTATTAATTCCAATGCTTCAAAACTCGATTAAAAACTATTACCTTTGAGATTGCTAATCGTCTAAATTAAAATTCGTACCTTCACTGATAAGATCCCGAAGAGTATTCAGGATGTCCTCAAAGTTTTCATTTGCAGCCAGTAATAAGCAAGTTTTCCTAGTAAAGGCTTACCAAAGCCTTAATATAACCAAGATATTAAGTTCGATAAAACTAAATAAGCCATTCCCTCCTACGTCAAAGGATATGTTGTTTTGTGATACTATGTTTCATTCAGAGCATTTGTTTATATCGTGAAAAAGTGGACACGGTGGAAGATCTAGACAGCCCCAAATATTGCAAATTGAGGAAGAAGTAAACGAAATCGTCCTTTTGAATAGAACTGTGACAACTCCAAGCGGTAATTACAAACAAAAAATCTGACAGGACAGTACCAAAATAGACTGTATTTTTATTCAATTTCATCTTTTTTCGGTGCTGCTTTATCGCAAACTAGCTTTGTTATTTCAAACGTAGTTGTTTCTGAAAAGGAAAATCTCAACTTTCAGGACACCCTGTATTAATAAAATGTTTTTTCATGCAGGAGACAAGCTTTATTCACGTTTTCAATCTTCTGAATAAAAATGTCCTTGGTATTCTTTTTTCTAGGGTTGACAGTTTTAGAGTTTCATTTATGCTATTTAGTGTCTGAAAAACTCTAAAATTGCTGATTTTTAAGCGATTTTAAGTATTGAAAATGATGATTCTGTTTTTCGTACTTTAAATAGACCCATATCAGTACTATCGAATATAGCCAAAATTTTAGAAAAATTACTACAAAAAAGGATATTACAATTTTTGGACAAAAACAAAATTATATGTTCTGACCAATATGGAATATGAAAAGGAAAATCTACTACAGATGCAATTTTGGCTGCAATGGATGAAATTAACTCTAATGTCAACAAAAAGATACCTACTATTGGTATCTTTGTTGATCTAAAAAATGCCTTTGATACGGTTAACCATGTCGAGCTTCTGAAAGTTATGGAAAGATTGGGATTTAGGGGAGTGTCACAAATCCTTTTAAAAAATTACCTTGCAAGTCGGGCACAGACTGTCAAAATCACTAACACTTACAGTAAAAAAATGTACATCAAGTGTGGTGTGCCTCAAGGAACAGTACTAGGCCCACTATTATTTAGTCTCTACTTAAATGACTTATTCAAAATTAACAGTTCTGGAAAGATTATATGTTTTGCAGATGACACCCTCGTATTATATAAAGCTGATGACTGGAGCACACTGAAGCAAATAGCTGAAAAGGATTTTATAAGGATCATTGACTGGTTTGATACTAAAATTTTAACAGTTAACTTCAAAAAAAACAAAATTTATTGCATTTACATCCTATGCAAAATTTTTACCTACATTCGAACAAATGTCCGTTAATTATCATGGCCAAAAGACCAAAATCGATAGAGTTAACACTTTGAAATATCTTGGAATATTTATAGACTCACATCTAAGGTGGGATAACCATATTAAATATGTTATAAACTCAAAATGCTTGCTAACATTCTGACAGAAAGTTATCTGCGAATCCTATACCATGCTTTAGTTGAAACCCATATAATATACGGCATCACAGCCTGGGGTGCCGCCTGCAAGACATATATTTCTGACCTGAATATAGCACAAAAAACTGTTTTGAAAGCCATTTTCCATAAGCCAAGATTATATCCAACGAACAACTTATATCAAGAAACAGGGATACTTGATACAAGACAACTTTATTTCTTACATGCCACCACCTTATACCATAAGTATTGTAATAAAAAGAAAAAATCCTACAAACACGAGCATAACACACGATTTCGAATAGGCTCATCTAATATCCAAAGACCACACAAAACATTATTCAAAAAATCATTTAATTTCTTAGCAGCTAAATTATATAATGTAGTACCAAACGAAATAAAGATACTTAATTTTGGAAAAAAATTTAGAAGAAAATTGAAAGACTGGGTTAGTAATGTGCAGCGAATGACTATACATAATTATATATAAAACTAAAACTACAAAATTCCAATTACATTAATACCTTTTAGATTTAACAATAATTGTTATACACATATATGATTGATTGTTAGTTATTAAGATATAAACCACATACAGGCGATGCCTTCTGTGGTTTTTTCATATTTATTTGTCCATTTTTTGTATTTTGGCGAATAAATATTATTATTATTATTAAATACCCCATAAATCGAAAACGGTAAACTTTAGACAAAAATTACTGTGAACCTTTTTTTTCAGAATGGTCAATAAAACCTAAAATTATTTTGCATAATTTGGGTGAAACACAAATTTGAAGAGGTTTCCACGTGACAACCTCTTGATTCATGGGCATCCAACAATCATGATTATGAAAAAAAAAATCAAGTTGAACAATTTCTACCACAAACGCAACTTTTTGGCCTCTCCTACCCACAGTTCCTTTCTGTACCCTTTCGAAACGTGAAGTAGTGGAAAAAGCCAGTTCTATTCAACATAAAACGTATTTTGACCATATTTTTTTTTGTGTCTGTCAAGGTGAGACTCTCCGGACGGGCCCTCAGCCGCAGGTGCCGACGACGCCTAGCAACAACCACCAATCGGGCTTCAAAAGGCAAAACACCGTCGACAGCGCTACGATCAAAGAGAACAGCGCTAGGCTCAACTCACGGCCTGCCAGTGCTCAACCTAAGACGGCTACTGATAACAGTGAGTTACACGTTGTTACAGATTCGTAGATTAACGTTTCAGAAAGTATATATCAGATTTCCATTGTCTTGAATCATGGTTTTAACACCAGTAATACCCGTTATTAAATGTGCCTAATACTTTTTACCCAGTACTTCTGCCTACTGTCTACAGATACTGCCGCAATGTTGCCAAGCTTAAAATGAGAAACCCTGGTGCAAATAGCAGTATTTACAATTGTGACGAGTACTGTTTTTCGTCTATATCAATGATTTAATAAACTTGAACATAAAATGAAAAATCGTTGTTTTTGTTGTCGATACAAGAAGTAACCAACAGCCAATAATGTGCATGCACACATTCTGAGGTGGTCCGATTTGAAAACAATTAGCATTGAATCGTACTGGTGGACAATTTTGATAGTCAATGTATTTTGAATTAATTTTTTTACTGATTAAGAAGTAACATATTTGAATCATGATAACAGGAAAACTGTTTTGCAATTTATATAAAAAACACCGTTATGTACTGTGGCGCCAATCACTTATGACAAAATATACACCGTCTTCAGGTGGCAGCGTCGCCACATCGCATATTATGGCATTCTGACATTCTCCTTTTCCGTCATGGAGAATTTCTGAGAATATGAAATCTTTGGGGTAATTACGGGGGAGGTTGAGGGGTGATCTTCCCTTGGAAGGTTGATGACATATACTATAAACAATTCCCTTCATAAGGGAAATATGGCCTGTTTTTATGACTTCTGGGGAACGGAAATAGTATGTAACCATCCAATTACATCATAGGGTTGACCATCTTCGTGGAGAATACATTAATCAATGCTTCCGAGCAACTTTGGGGCTTGTTGTACATGTTAACTATTTTGAATAAGATTCAAAGTAACGAATCAACCGAAATATTATGTAACTCAGGATTATATAGACAATGGAAGATCGGAATAACATATTTTCTGAAATTACCCTTACTATTATTATACTTATTTCTATTTTGCATGCCTGCTATTTTGTGTTTTGAGTTGTTCTGATGTTGATTCAATTGTAGAAAATAAACTGATAGAACCCCACATTTTTCTGGCTTTGGGGACCTGGATGTTTTTTTTTGCGAGCGGGAATGCATACCCCAGGAGGTCCTGACTTTGTATGATGGCCTTACTGTCATCTTGAATACCTATAAATATAAAATAGATTGAAATAAGACAGCGCAAAGCGCCATCTATTAGCAGAATCCACCACTGCGAGAGTGTATAATAGCTATTGGTTGGAACGCTCTCAGTTCGCGTTCGAAAACTCAATTCGATATATCTCGTACCTTGGATAGTCGATAGTTGCTATGCTTTCGTTCGTTGTGCCAGATACGAAGCATATACCATGGTGATGCGTTGCTAAGATGCGCGAATCATATGTCGATGGTTTTCTTTTTTTGGTTGGACGAACGAAATATATTATTTTGATCTGTTCTTTGAAAGAGGCCACCGTGGAACCGTCAGTAAAGGCTAATTTCAACATATGTGGATTCATTTGTCCAGAAAAACATGGAATTCTATTTGGTGGGCTAGTTTTGCCAGTTCTAGTGTATATGGAAATATGAAAATATTTATTTATTTGCGTTTTCTCATTACATACAAAAAACATTACGTATATGTGACACATTACGTTAGCTTTATATAAATTATTAAACTAAAGAGGAATTGAAAGATTAATGTGATACCAATCTACTTATATTTAGAACCCAACAAAGTAATGTTACATAATTAGAAACATTTTTGATATGCTTAATATTGCTACTGAAAATATCGATATTGTAGCTGGTAGCGGCGTTGCCAGATCTAAGAATCATAGTAACTAGTTCACTCATACCACAGCCGACGTCAACTACGAGCCGTGAACAAAGAAATCTGGCAACGTAGGTGGTAGTGTTACGCTGAGAAAACATAACCTTTTCAATTTGTGATTTGGGAATCGCAGAGGCTGTAATTAAGAGATAAGCTTGTTTTCTAAGCTTCAAAGTGAGTGTATGTGTTCAAAGTGATCGGTGACTATAATATATGAGAAATAGACTCCAGTTGTAGTGCTTCTGTGCTTTAAAAATAAACTGAGAAGTATGACTGTGGCTGTTCGCGCCTCAGGACGCTAAGGATTTCACTATTGAAAACGTGCAAATTCAGGTTGTATTTTTCTTTTTCCATTTATCAAGTATTTGACGCAGACAATATGCCTCGTTGTTGCTGTGTTCTTTTATGCAATGTAAACTATAATTCTGCTTTGAAAACAGAAAGCTATGTTTCAACTTTTCGCTTCCCAAGTACCGAAAGTCTGAAAAACAAATGGCTTATGGCAATTCCCAGAAAAAATTGGACACCTTCAAAATATTCAGCTGTGTGCAGTCGTCATTTTAGAGAATCGGATATCATCAGGACAGAAAATATAGTTTTGGCGGATGGAACAGTCCAAAATAATATACCTTTGAAATATCCAAAATTGAAAGAAAATGCTGTTCCCTCCATTTTCCCAAACTTGCCATCATATCTTTCAAAAACTGAAGCACCCAAAAGAACTGACCCAATGCAAAGAAAACAAAAATTAATTGAGAAACATGAAAAAGCTATCCAGAATTTCGATGATATGGATAAGATCAAAGACTTTCAAGAATTACATTCTTCATTTTCAAAAATTAAAGCCTCACAGAAATGGAATAATAAATTATCTGATGGAAAGCTATATTTTTATAAATTGGATTTTGAAAATGATTAACTTTGAATACACATATTATAGTTGATGGTCAGATGGAAGTTCAGGTAGTTCATAAAGGATGTCAGCTTTCTTTTAGTGACTTGAAGTGGGTTTTGCCATATGATCTCAAAATTACCAGATTGGCCCAATTAGAAAACCTGCTAAATAGGTATAGATTGTTAAGAAAGCATATAAATTGAATTATAAAACATTGCATCCAAATTCATTTGAAAGGCAAAATGTAAATTTTGTAGATAATTTATTCCATCAGTCAACAATAGCTGCTATGAAAGAATTAAAGTTTAATGATGCTGCACACTTTTTGGAAATAATCAGGAATTGGTGGGATATTGTCAGTAATACAAGTGTAATAAAAGGAGAATTGAAGCGAAACGAATTTTGTAAGCCTATTACCAATAAATATGATTATAGAGTACAATTGTTAAAAAAATTCCTGATATGGTTAGAAAAATGGCATAATCTAGAGAATAATAATGGACACCTGACACCAGAAACGTATACAGCTCTATATCAAAGCACGCTGACTCTACTTAATATAATTGAATATTCATTTAATCAATTTGACATTGAGTATGTATTGCCCGGAAAATTCACCACTGATAATTTAGATAAACGATTTGGCAATTATATACTTTTATGTGGCTGCAATTACAATGTGTCATATGATGAAATTTTAAATGCTGAAAAGAAAATACGGCTGAAGCATATTTTCAATGAAAAGAAATCGTCATTTTCTTTAGCAGAAATTAAAACAAGGTTCCAAAACTGCTTAGAAACTCAAGAAAATTTTGATTTCTTGGATACCAAACAAAATCCTGAAGTTTTGGATATATTCAATGAAGTATTTGAGACAAATTACTTAGCCAATTGTGACATAGAGGATAGTACTAAGACTTAAATATCTGGATATGCTTCACACGCTATCTCTAAAAACCTAAACTGCGAGATATGCAAATCGCTAATAGTTAAAGAAAAAGGTTCATTAACAACAAATGTTTATTTTGATCATTTGCAAAGAGGAGGACTGTCAATTCCAACCATTTATGTACCAATCATATTCTACCATATGTATGCCATTTTTGAATCTATTATTAATGTAAATAGATTGGAAATTTTCTTCTTGAAAAGCAATAATCAAAAATTTATTTTGTGTCAGTTAACCTTGCTCAGCATTCAGTCTGACTTTATATACAGTGAATTTTCTTTAACTTGCATCTGTGGCCGCAATTATGCAGATATTTTATCTAAACTTTTGTCTATTTTTTCAAACATAATTTTGAATGATTATGTAAAATTGAAAAATAACAGTAAAACTGAAAGTAAATGTATTAAAAACAAACAGGTAACTCCACATTTCCAAGCTGGGCCTGTTGGAACACAGTGTGCTGACACCAAAAAACGTAAACTAAATACTTTTAATTAGGTTAACTGCATTAGCGACTCATATATATCACGATTATTTCGTATTTTTAAATTTTTTAGAGCTATTTCATATTCAGACGATTTGTATCGAATCGAACTGTCCTCTTTTCCAAAATTAAATTTAGTTCTTAAACATTACACGGAGACGGAGCACACAGCCGCTGGCGGCCGACGTTCACAGGTAGCACTACCATGCCGTCCGAGCGCGGTGTTGCCTTTCTTTCATCACGGCTCGTAGATGACGTCGGCTGTGCTCATACTATAAGTAGAATGATGTGGTATCGTAAACAGTTCCGTATTGCGAGTTCATCTTTCATTAACATGATATTTATCAGGCAACTCTGGACAAACTGTGACACTATTAACTATTTTAAACAGAAAATAATAGAAATAAAATCAAAAATTTTCCTGCTGTGTTTCAAGGGAATCTACGTTCAACGTAATCATTAGTTCTGAAGCATTTTGACTTCAACCCATTTTTACCAAATTTACCTTGCACTGCGTCAATTAAATTTGGCGACCATACCACTGTGTTGTACTCCAAGATACTCCGTACCAAAGACCTTTATAAAATAGACACAGAGAAATGTATCCCAAAATTTTATATAATTTAGACGCAATTTCTCTGTGTGTTTATTTCAAAATATATACCTAACCAACTAACCATGTCAGTGCTTATGAGGTCGTGGTTTTCAATTTTATATTTTTCCATGAAAGAATCGGAACTACGGCTGAAACTTATCTGATAGCATTTATTCAAATTGATGTTGATCTTCTTAGTACTACACCACGGAGTAGGATTTATGAGATCTCTTTGTAAGATTTCCGCATCATGGATATTTAAGATCATCTGCAAAACTCAAATAACTGCTATTTGATATAGATTCTGCAGCATAATTAATATTGAACTAGATATTTCACCTATTTTTTGAGAATCAACATCAGAATGCTCATCGTCTCTTATAATCCTGCATGCACTTTTCGTTTTTCTCCTTCTGTACTCACTCACGCATTTGTTCTTAGCCGTACACACTTTCCACACACCATGTTTGTTTTCTGTCGTATCTGTAGGTATACAAGTCGCATCTAAAGCACGAACTGTATCTAAGAACACGACGTTGTCTTTAGGAACGACCGTGGGACGCCGTTCGACGATTAGCTACGACGGCAAATCGGACAGCATGGAGAAGACCAATATTGGCGATCTACCAGGGTGAGTTCACGCCTTTTTATTTTGGTGTACTTGTGGCTTGTGCGGATTTTTCTTTAGTTGGGATGCTAAGATCGCGTAGAAAGCTATTTGGCTTAACCTTGCTAGTTGCGCTAACATAATATGTATAGTGCTACTGGGGTTCAGAATGTACCCGTATTGAAGTACTTTTGTTTTGCCCAATTACGTTTCAGGAGCCTTATAACTTCGCTTAGCAATTCGTGACTCCCAAAAAAAGAAATATCCTCATCTTCGTGTACAAGAATGTACGTCTTATTAGCCCCTGAGTTCGTAGGTTTAATCATAATAGACATATTCTAATAATGGTGAAGTGCTTACTTATAGGTTACTCGCCTGAACATATGCGAATCTTTTTACATGTAGCAGTTTTCAGTATCAAAGAACGAGACAATCAATGTTTATAGTTCTTATATAAGGAAATTCGTCACACTACAGCTTTTCAGCACATTTAGCACTTCTCCATTGTATTGCTTAAGAGAACTCACATAGAATATATGAGGCTGCTAAGTACACAGCGTGCACAAGATTGTGCTAGTTGAGATGCCTTGTCTTTGTCACTTTATTTTGTCAAAATGTTTGTCACATGTTAACCTCTGTAGACATTTTCATATTATCTTCTCTAAATATTTCTGGATTCGCTCTTAGAACAGAAAGTTTACATACTACAACTATCAAAACGGACGATAGTCATTAACTCCTCAAAATACGTTTACATCTGGTTTATCTACAAAAAAATATTTTTTCTATGATCCGGGGATCAAAACCTATTATCTGGATCGACAAAGACCAATTAGAACTGTTTTCGAAAAACTGAATCGAAAATTGGCCAATCTGAGAGGAGCCTTTAAACTCTGCCCGAATCGTGAATCAAATCTGAAGTGTATATTTTAAAAAATGCATCATCGTGTCAATTTTAACTCGCCGTATAATGTTGTAATTTGTAGATATATGAACCACTGTTTGGCGCAAACCTGCTTTGTGTATGCGCGATATTTATGCAAAGTATTTGCAACCATATTTTCAATAAAAGTATTTCAGTGTGCAATTAACGTATGTATACTTTATCTGAAGTCACTTGAAATAGCATAAAAACCTTTGGTCGGCGCGTCCTTTGTAATTTCATGACGTATCATAGGCGTGCGGTCATTTATTTAGAACGATAATAATAATGTTTTTATATCACAATAAATGGATTTTACTATCTTCTTATTTTTTTGATTTGGGATAAAAAATACTTATATTGGGAGTTTAATTTATGTTGACTGAAAGTTAAGAAATGGAAAAATTACAGAATTCCAACGTTTGACATAGGCAAATATTTACATAGCATATAAAAAGGTATATAAAGACTTACATTATAGGTATTTATATATCTTCCTCGCCTTCGGAGCTGTCGCTAGAGTCATCTTGTAGAGGAATTACAACGGGATTTACAGGAGGCAAAACACAATATTCATTTTTTTTCAATAATATGCCTAGAACACTGCTTCCATAGGTCTGTGGCAGCAATATGAGATACTGCATCTCTTATTGTGGCCAATAGCGATTCACTTAATTGAGGGGTCTGATTATGTTTTCTTACTTTTTTTTTTTAAAGCAGCCCAGACCAACTCAATCGGGTTAAAAATGCAGTAATAGGGAGATAGACATAATACTTCATGGCCATTTTGCTGAAGCAGATTGTCAACAACATACTCTTTTTCAAATTTTTGTCTTTTAATAAGATCCAATAATATGGCTTTGGTTGATTTTTGTGGTATTTCCATTCCCTTATCCTTCATAAAATCAATAATGTCTTGTTTTTTTGTGCCTGTATTCGGAATTTTGTTTTTCTGTCGGGAATGGTATGGCGCATTGTCCATAATAATCACTGAATTTGGGGAAATGTTTGGTATTAACTGCTGCTCTATCCACTTTTCAAATAAGTCGGAGGTCATGTCCTCATGATAGACGGCACATGATTCTTTGATATTTTTGGCAGATAACAGCAAGGCATTAGGTATAAATCCATTTTCACTGCCAGCATGGAGAATAATGATTCGTTTTCCACGGTTGCATGGTGCATTTAAAATGCACTTGTTGCTGTCGTCAACCCAGCCGTACTGCACAACATCAAGGGTATCATACCACGTTTCATCCAGGTAAATCAGATTTCTTTTCTGCTCTCTATAGATTTTAACTTTGTGCAAAAATTCTTGGCGCAATTCAACGATTCGAGACGACTCCATAATCACCATCCTTTTATCTAATTTTTTGTATTGAAAACCACACAGTTTTACAATACAGTGCAGTGAGTCTAAGCATTTGTAATTATAAAAATCTTCAGGATAATCTTTTAATTTATCCCGTATCAATTTTCTTTATAAAATCCGTATATTATACGACGAATATCTTCCTGAAAACCCACGTCTATTCTTTTTAATTTTTGCCCTATGCGCTTTCTGTGGAAGGAATGGTTGACTACATCTCCCCTTTTTATAACCCGATAAATGGTAGACCGACTGATTTTTGTCAGGATACAAATTCTGTTTAAAATTTGATTTTGCGAGGAATCTGGATTTTCGTTTTTCAGACAATCATACATATTTAGGATTACTCTTTGGGTCTGTTCCTCTAAATCTTTATGAAAGAATTGTGCCTGCACAGGTTCATCAACCATCTCCTCGCGGCTTGGAGCATTTTCCCAAGGTCACCAAAGAGCCATATTTAGGACACACAAGAACAATCAACACAACAATTAAATCAACAAGTAAACTAAGTATTCAAAAGTCAAAAACACACAAACTAATAAAATCTATGAAAAAACACGGACAGACTAAAGAAAACACGTTTATTCACCGCTACACGGCACTGGCTAAACTGTTTCAATTTTCAGTAGCCACCTGCACTTGTTCGGAGCTCTGAAATACAAGCTTTCTCATTGGCTATGTCCACGCATAGGCGTGCTTTACTCCACGTGGACCGGTGAAACTGCCTTTGATCTTATACGGGGGATATTTGCTGCGAAATTTGGCGATTTTTGCAGCAACAGAGCGTGTTAAATATAGATATATAAAACGCACCCGGTATTTCACAGTGTTTCAAGTGACTTCAGATAAAGTATAAGTTTTTTGGGAACAGGAAGAACACAGGAAAATCTTTATTATACTTGCTCAGCTGTCGCCACAGAACTGTTCAGTGCTACCACATCAAATTGTTCAACGAAAAGTCGTGAAGCTGAAATCGCGGTAGATCAGCAAAATAAATGTTAGATTGGTCGTATTACACTTCATTTCAACTCTCTTAATTTAATTGAAAAATAAATGTAATTAGGTTCAACTACTATGTGTTAAAATAACAAACATTTGTGTTGATAGATATTATTCATGTTTACTATTATTAACTTTTCAGCAGTACAAATGTATCATCTGTCAAGAGTAGAGGAAAACGATGGGGCTGGGATGATGCGTTCGCAAATATTCATAAGTATTAATTAGGGTGATTCAACGCCATCAGGAATATGTTAATCAATACATAGACACATTATTCACACCGGAACTTGCTATTTTAATTTGTTACAAGTATGGAAAAAATCTGTGGTTGTTATTCGATGAGTTGTTTTTGGGTTTGTAGTGAATCTTATATAAATCAGAATCGAAAAACAAAACAATTACAAGAGTCGTCGCGTCATGGGTTATCACAGTGAGATATTGATGGGCATTATCGAAGATGTCCATTGCACAGCTGCACTGTGGTCGATAATTACACTGGTCGACAAAATGTTAACTTTGTCGTGCCACACGGACTTTTTTGATATTTTTTACTTTAATTGGTGATTGTAAGAAAAAATAAACAGTTAAAAAAAATTTGCTAGACAAGGATTTTATTCTATTGAGTAATTTAAAATATTAAGAAAAAACACAGATCTCGTAAATCAAAAGTTATTTTTTTTTATAAATGAATTAATAATCTAAGATTTTCTTGAATATTTAGCTTCTGGTTGGTCCCTTTTAATTGTCCAGCAGTAATCTGCTAACATATTTGGGCTCCATTTGCCCTGGTACCGCTTTTCCATATTAGAAATGTCCTGATGGAACCTCTCACCGTGCTCGTCGCTGACAGCCCCTAAATTGTCAGGAAAAAAATCCAGGTGCGAGTCTAAAAAATGGATCTTAAGTGACATGTTGCAACCCAATGCTTGATATGACAATAATAGCTCGCTAACCAACTCTCTGTAGCTGTCACTCTTGTGGTTACCCAAAAAATTTGAAACAACATTTTCAAAAGCCTTCCATGCAGATGTTTCTAAATCGCTTAATTTTTCTTCAAATCTTGAATCTTTTATTAACTCCCTAATTTGAGGGCCAACAAAAATACCCTCTTTTATCTTTGCATCACTTATTTTAGGGAATTTTTCTTTTAGATACAAAAATCCACTCCCATTGCGATCCATTGCCTTCACAAATTTTTTTATTAATCCTAATTTGATATGCAATGGTGGTAGAAGCACATTATTTGGCTGTACAAGGGGTAAATACTTTACGTTTTTTTGCTCAGGAACTAACGATGCACGCGTAGGCTATGTTTTTTTTATATAGTGATTAGTTCTGTCTCGGCTATCCCATTCACATAAAAAGCAGCAAAACTTTGTATAACCCAGCTGAAGTCCAAGCAATAGTGCAACAACTTTAAGATCACCGCAGATTTTGAAGGAATATGTACTGTAATTTATTTTTTCAAGTAAAAGTTTCATATTTTAGGTTTCTTTCATATTTGCAGCATGGGTCAGAGGTACAGACGGAAGCTTATTTCCATTATGCAATAACACTGCTTTTAGACTTGCTTTCGAAGAATCAATGAATAAACGCCACTGAGAGAGATCAAAATCTATGTCCAACATTTTCATAATCTCATTTATGTTATTGCAAAACACCAAATCTCCATCCTGAGAAAAATACGTTCTGAAGTGTTGATCACGGTTTCGAAAATAGCTAACTTTTGTATTATGATGTAGCAAATTCCATTCTTTTAGACGTGATCCTAATAGTTCTGACTGCTTTTTTGACAAATTTAAATCCCGAACCAAATCATTTAGGTCTCCTTGAGTTATCAAATGTGGCTCGTTTACAATTCCTTTCAACTTAAAGTCATCGTCCTCGTCAACACATTCACCTGAAGTGGACGGTTGTGAATTGTTCTCAACAGACGTAGTTGCAACTGGTATTAGTTCTGGCAATTTTTTACAATGAGAGACTGGTCTTATAGCCGAAGATAAGTCAGGGTAAATAACTGTGGTTTTTTTCTTGTAATTTATACCTTTTATGTCTGTGAGACAAAAATAGCAATCTGAAACGTGATCTCGCTGTTCAGTCCATATCATGGGTACAGCAAACGGCATAGGTCGTGCACCTTTCTTCCAGTCAGTTAAATTTTTCACGCACGTTATGCAACAGACATGAGGGGCCCAGGATTTGTCTTGATGGGCGACAGAAAAACCAAAAACATTGGTGATAACACTCCAACGCAAGATTCGTAAAATTTCGTCGTTTTTTGAATGTTAGTTCTCCGCAGACATAACAAAAAGAGTTAGGATCATTATTACACTTCCTCGACATATTCACAGGGTTAATAAATCACAAAAAAGTGTTCAAATTCAACAACAAATATTTTTATAAGGATTTACTTGTAAGCGTTTCTGTTAATTTACTGCCGTAGTACTAGTTATGAGTATTACCGTATCACAACAAATATGAGGCTAATAGACATATGACAGCTGTCATGTAATAATGAGGGTAGACTGATAAAACAAAATTAGCTGTCAAAGTTCGTGTGGCAAAACCAGTGTTGACCAGTGTTATATATCGATACTAAATGTATTTATCTTAAATGTACTGGTTTATCGTGTTATAAAACAATGATACATATTTTTATCGAATCCACATTCCGAAGATGTACTGATTAACCAAAACAGAATGTCGCAAGAGAAATTCAGATAATAAGATTAGTTTCGTTTGATCGTTGGTTTTTATCATAGGTTCAAATTTTTTGATAATTGCGACGAATAGTGTGCAGTATTTCCAGATATTAATGCATTTTGACGAGTGTAGATTACCTATGTTGTATAAAATTAAATGGGTCTGCCCGCAAGGTATATTGTATTAGGACAAATTTCGTTATAATTATTGTTATTGCATCTCAAAAATAATAAAAACTTGAAATGCTTATTCAAATATCGTTATTATCTGATAAGGAATATACACCCCATTTCTAGCCGACAAAGGTTACCATGTTACAGCCTTTTCTTTTTGTTGTATAATTTCTCACCTGGTTTTTACCATTTTTTATAAAGCAAAGGCAACATACATTCGTGTAAACCAAATAAAGGTGTTTAAAGGAATTGTAATCCAGAAACATCTCTATTTACCTTGAAAGACGACATGGGGATTGGTTAAAGCAGCGAAAAAGTGATAATGGAAGGTATGTTTGTTGAAATCTACACCTAATCATCTGCCCATATATCATTTTTTCAATTTTCTCAGGTTTTTGTTTGTTTTGAATTTGGTTATGTCATCTACAAGGTGGGTTTATGATACTTATTTCTGATTGGCCATGTCGCAGTTTTACGAAAACGCTTTTTAATTGGGCATTGTTGATCAGGATCATAGGCTTTGATCCCGGATCAAATGAAAAAATATCTTATTGTACCTAAACCAAGTAATTTATAAAGAATTTCTTGATTTAATATGAGGATTAAATGCTTTTCTTACACAAGTCTATATTTTTACGTTTGACAGATATTTTAGAAGCAATCGACTATATTCATTTGATCCATTACTAGAAAGGCGCCTTCTCATTGATCTATTATGTTCCGGATCAACATTTTAAATCCCGCGGGTCAATAGTAAAATCGGGCCTAAATGCCAGTCCATCCAGTCAGATTTTGATACCTGAGTTTGCTTAATAGCTTATAAATTCTCGCGATATGACAATAATGTATTGCCGCCTGTATCCATATTGGAGCTCCTTATTTTGAACACAGCTTGTAATTCAATAATGTGAGCACTCTTACTTATCAGTTTAGTTTAGCCAACAAAACTGTACATAAAAGTAGATATTTAGAGTGTACCCTCGTCTATAACCTTATAACCATTTACTTAAAATGAGAATTGTTTGTTGCTAACCGCATGCCGTGCAGATCCGAGGCGATCGGTGGTGGAGACTCTCTAAGACCTGCTAAAGGCCATGTGAAATCGGCTTCGGTCAGTAGTAGTGGACCCGAATCCGCTACTGATCCCTTACGTTCTAGGTAGGTGTAGGCCGTGGTACGCAAGTAGGATTTAGGTCCATACTCTCTATCCGAGCTTTTTGTGTTCTGTGTGTCTCATTTGTTTCTGCTTTTATGCGTATTATACTCGTATTTGCTTTATTTTCAGCCGTAGTTGTACCGGGTGACCCAATAATATAGGACGCCGGCTAAATCTCAGCAACGGCTTCACCTAGACCTAGATCCGCCTGTTAAAAAATCTCATATCATACATAAAGTGACCAAGGGAAATTGGTGGAAATTCTTTTTAGCTTCCTAAAATGGCCTCTTGGGGGCGTATTTTCAATTTCAAAGATTCAAATATATAACATATTTGGTTTTTGAACTTTTTATCACGCTAAAAAGAATATAAAATGAATTCCGACCAATTCCTCATCTTTCGTTACATCATAGTAATAATCATTTATTATTTATGGGTTAATGAATTTCTTCAAAGCAATCAAAACAGTAGGTAACTCTCCATCCTAAAACACCCGTATCTGTGAAACGTGTCAATCCCTACATCTCCGTGGTGCGTAATGGAATTACTATAGACATAGACCTAAAATTATTAGTAACTACTGAAAAATAAGAGCTAAA
Source organism: Acanthoscelides obtectus (assembly GCA_963669975.1). Taxonomy (NCBI): domain Eukaryota; kingdom Metazoa; phylum Arthropoda; class Insecta; order Coleoptera; family Chrysomelidae; genus Acanthoscelides; species Acanthoscelides obtectus. The sequence goes on from CAVLJG010000008.1 coordinate 88,236,223, forward strand.
AAAATATAATAGTAATAAAATATTGGTGGTCAAGTATTTTGACTGGTGGGGACACAAAACATATACCTGACTGTAATGATGCTGAAAATAGAATAAATAGTGATTTAAATGCCTTATATGAAATCTCTGCTGCACACAATTTGAAACTCAATCCGAAAAAGTCGATTCTTATGTTTTTTTGGCAGCAAGGTAAAGAGAAATTTAGCTAAAGACTGTATTAGTATTAGAATACAAGGCGAACAGATATGTGTTGCAAATGATTAAGCCACAACTCCCCGAGATGTTAGTCGGAACTTGTTTTGCTTGACCACCACACAAAAGGAGAATTTAACAGAGATGAGGAAATTTAAGTAACAGTACACACAGAGAGAGCCAAGATATCAAATGGATCACAATATATTGATTAAAAAAAACGCACATGTGCGAGTAATGAAAAAGAGAAAGTATGTTACAAATATTGAATACGACCTGACAAAATTACTTTTCGAGTTAACCTCGCGAAACGTCTACCATGGTATGCGCCCGAAGTATTTACAGATATTTTGCGCCTAAATATTGAACTTATCTGTAGGTCTTCTTTGTCAGGCGTGGCCGGGATGTCCTCGAATCTGGTAAAAAAGTGGCCAGTAGTGGGGGGCACGTCACTGGGTAGGGGCTGCTTGCCTCGGTCCCAAAAATTATGGTAGTACCAAAAAAAAACCTAGAGAGCGAAAGACTGTTTAAACATCTACTCTCTGTCTGAGATAAAACTGTTCATTGAAAACAATCGCACAAGAAAAACCATGTACATTTTTTCATATAAGGAAAGTAAAGCAAAGGCGAAAAAAAAAAGATAAAAATGTATTAAACTAATATACCCTTGTTCTAAAAAGTTATGGCAGCTCAAAAATCAAAATCATGATCAATGTAATAGAAAGTGCCATGTAGGCACTGCCGCCATATTTGAGTACGTAGACTGTCTAATAAAATCAAGAAGTCTCTAAGATATTCAATAAGGAATAATAAATGTATAAAGATCTATGAAATTGTTAATTAGAATGATATTTTACCTGTTCACATCAGGGTTTTTTCAAGGAGATGGCTTCCAATTTGCAAAACTACAACGATGCAACTGACTGGAGGAGAAAAGATGATGATTTTCTTATGTTTCTATTGACAAAAAGAAAGCAGATATTGAACTAACGTCATCAGGACACTCATTAAGGCACGCGGTCCGAAGGTATATAAAAAAGAACTTCCCGCTGAGGGTGTCAAAATCCCATAAAAAAATGGAAGACGTAGCACCCAAGCCAAAATAACTAAACTTAAGTTACACAACAAAAAGAAAAGGGTGCTAGTCCATGAATGGGCGCTTGGGGCCTAATATCCCAGAGTCCGGAAAACGACAAAACGACCCTTGCACCACGACCGCAACGGAAACTGAAAAGCGAATCACGCAGAATACGTAACGTTCTAGAGGAAGGAATCTTGAGTGGCCTTGAAGAAGATATGTTTTATAGGAAACCAGCTAACGGAGAAAAACTACAGAGTTATTTTTGCTGATCGTCAACACCATACTGAATCTTGAACAGTTTCGGACCAGTAGTGTCAAAATGTCGTTGAGGAACTGTAAAGAAGTGTATGAATGTGTTGAAACGCAAAACCTAACAAAAATTTGAGTGAAACGGCTTTTTCATGTAAGGGTTTGTAAGTGCAAATGTAGGACAAACTATAAACACACGGTAGGTGATGTTAAGTGATTATAAACACATATGGACTACAACAGTTGCAATAAACATGGTGAAACCTTGAGCTAAACTGAAAAAAATGGATTTTACTCGGACATCAAGCATTTTTAAAAATTTTTAGCTCAATTTTATATAGTTTTATAATACTTAATAAACTGATAAGATTTCAATGACAAGCTATCACTCCATATTTTACAGTGTTTTGTTTTGAATACTTTTATGCTATTTGCAGCCAAAAATCTGACGGAGAGATCTTGAGGCTGATTGTGTATATTTGACGATGTGTTGGTACTCGTTCCCTATTGGTGGAAAATAATGGTTTGTCAGATTGTGAAATCGGCTCTTAATCACTGAACATCTTTAAAGGGTATTCGGATTTGAGAACTTGAAGTGTAATTAAAAATTATTTTCTACTTTTTAGGTCGGTTAGCTATAAAACCATGTTTTTTTTTAGTTTTTTAAACTATTATCTACTTCTCAATGTAATTCTTCAAATTTTGTTCCGTTTAGTGTTGGGGAATGGTTGTGTTATTTCAGAATAAGTTATATAACGTCTGTTTGGCTGCAACGATTTTCACGAATGTGGTTTTATCCGAAAGAGCTTGCACATGCGCTTCTATATCATTCTTTTTCATTCTTTCAAATTAGTTTACTTTGTGGCCACTAGATCGCATTTGATGGATGTGTCACTGTTTTTTTTAAGTTTTTTCGAAAATCTATACAACTACATACTTTTTAATATTTTTCTGAAAGAGCATAAAAATCCTATTATATGGCGAAACCGCAGATCAATATCTTTATTTGTTATAGAGATATAATGAAAAATATGCTTAAATTACAAATTTCAAGTACTACTTGCTAAAAAGACAAGCTGTTAATATTTATGTAAAATGTATTAATTAATATGATACGATTTCTAGGTGTTTTAATTGGACATTTATTTCTACGCTTTTTATAACCGATAGAGCGCCCGATGTATCAAAAAAGACATAAATCATAATTTAACACAGTTGGCTTTGGAATACTAAGAATTCAGAAAATACTGTGTTTTTATCCACTTGTGATATTTAGACCTTGTAAGGGCGCAAATTATGTTGCATATAATTTCAATATTATAGCGGCTATTTCGTTAAAAAAAAAAGCTAATAATAAAATCTGTCGTGCCATGTCAAGACATTCTGAGACAGAAACAAACGAATAACCTAAAATAAATGTGGAAATGTCAAACTCAAAACCATTGAGATCGTGTCGCTCGCAAGTGAGCTTTCACATTTTCAAAGTTCTTTTTCTTAAAAAATGTAAGCGGTCCTAAAAAGAACCTATCTGATTTTCCAGCGACTTAGAGTTATTGATGTCTGGCCAGGTGCTCGAACTGTTTGCCATCGTTGTCGATACATGGTTGCACTCTTCTGCATATTTAATATTATATCTCCACAACGAATAAAGATGCAAGCTCTTTCCGAGCAATATTAAAAAAGTATGCCGTTGTATATAAGATTTTCGAAAAAATTAAAAAACAGTTACACATCCATAAATTCCTACCTAGTGGCCACAAAGTGAACTAATTTGACAAGATTAGCCTTGAGTAAGAGCTCGTTTCGAATGATCGTGAAATCCGGGGCAGCCATACAGAAGTTATAAATGAAACTAAATACTATATGAAAAAATGACATTGAGAAAAAAGTTCAACAATCTAGCAATTAACATAGAATTATCAAATGAGTATATTAATTACGCGTTTTTGTAAAATATTGCGTTTGAATTTTGGAAATTGAAAATACGCCCCTAGCAGCCATATCAGAAAGTGGAAAATAATTTCCAGCAATTTTTCTTGGACACTGTTGTTATGAGATTTTTTATGGCCATTGCTGAGATATATTATTGAGCCACCCGGTACATTTCCATCCCGCTACTGATGTCATATGGTCTAAACAGACCTATCTGGCCTGCTTGCTGATTCATTGTCGCTTTTTGGTTTTGTGTGTCGCTGTATCTGTATTCACCCAGATCCTCTAACATTACCTGCCCCATTAAACCTTACAGGCAGTTTATATATGCCGGAAGACTCTATTCTCAATTCGAAAATACGTAGTTTTTTTAATAATCCAGACTGACGCCTCAACCAATGAAAATCTTTTGACAATGATAGTAGTATAGAGTACATACGTTGGTTGATTGTGGTGTGCAATTATTGGTCGAGCACTTTTATATCCTGAGGCGCATAGCTGCCTTCTCCGTATGTAGAGTATGTAAATCATACATGTTCTAATATATTCAAAACGCTACTACTCATCAGATTCTTAGGAACCAGGAACACATAATTCACTCATTCTAATGAGTAACTGCTGCAATTCTAATGGTCCCATTTTGAATGCACAAAAAACAGACCTGGTACTGTTTTAACGCAGTGCATTAAATTTCAGCGTTAGATAATGGTATGCGATATAAAGAAGCAGAACGATTGTGCCAAATTACTTATACGTGGACTCCTATCTCTTGTTTGTGAGCCAAATTGAACACCTCGCCAAAAAAATATCAGTTCGTTCGTTTTTCATATGGCAGCTCCGGCAGCATGTTAGTATCCAACTATTAAATCTATATTATTTTCATTCTTCCCTAAGTTACTGTATAGTGGCCATGCTCTACAAAAATTCAAGAAATCCTTGCAGAGAGCTATTCAAACAGTAAAGCATAATAACGATATACTCCTTGTATATTCATAAGTGCTTAATCTATGTCAGGGATAATTATAATCAGTTTCATACAAGGAATGATATTAACACACCGGATTATAATCTCCGCGTATTTCCATATTGTCATATCCAGTCAAAAGCTTGCTTCGGTGTCCAAAAGATTGTTCAACCACTTACCCTCAACCTTAAAATCCATCGTGTGTACCTCAGCATTCAAACGCAAGGTATGCGAATATCTCCTTGGCAATTATGATTTTAATGTATTGATGTATGATGTATGCCTTGATTAATGTCTATGTATATAGGTATTTTGTTGTTTTTATTGACTAATTTGAATTTGTAATTTAAATGCTTGACTTATTCCTATACTTGTAAGTCACGTCTGATGGAACATTAATAAAGTTGACAGTTGAAAAAAAATATTGCAAGTATTGTGTTGGATATATTGCCATCCGTAAGTCTCTTTGACCCCCGTGGCAAAGTGGTTATTTTAGCGCTAGCGATAAGTCACTTTATCATTGTCAATAGGTTTTTGGTGGTTATGCTTAAATGACATATCTTAAAAATGAAGTATAACCGCAGTCTTGGCTGACTGAGATTAGGCAATCTTAGTTCAACGTCTTGCTCTGTTAACGTTCTTAATATAATATAAATTGCTTTTGAACCATCGGTTTGTTATGTTAAAGGATGTTAGCCTGGCTTTGCTTTTTATTATACATACGTTTGATTTTTTTCTTTCGTTTTGTTTCTCCAATCTTACCGTGAACGTACTGTGCTTTATGAGATTAGTGATATACTAAGTGACATATAAATCCGAACACCCAGTTTAAATGGTTTTATTTTAATAAAAGTTGGTGAATGTATTTATCTTACTGTAAATAACAAGTGAAAAAATGTTCAGCCTTATCAGTTGGACATTCCGGTTTTTATACTGCTTTTTTTTAATTCACTAACGCTCTAAAAATGAATATTTCAGCCGCAGTAAAGAATCAACGTTGGCGGATTTTGGTTCTTGACATCCTTTACGATCGCTTACGATGCCTAGAGTACGGAGACCTGTACGATTTCGTCAACTTAGTGAGTTTGATAGGGGCCGTATAGTGGGACTTCGGGAAGCTGGACTTTCTTTTCGGGCAATTGCAGTTAGAGTGCAAAGAAGTGTAGACACTGTGGTTAGGTGGTTGTCAGGCATGACTTCGAAAAGGCCGTACGCAAAGAGCAAGCGGCACTGGACGCCGCCGTAGAACAACAGACCGTGAAGATCGCCGCCTAAGATTATTGGCCTTAAGGGACCGTTTCTCCACTACCAGGTCCATTGCAAATGAATGGTTTGCAGAACACGGAAGACCTATTGGCATGCGAAGTGTTTACCGACGAATGAGAAGTTTTGGCTTGTTTTCATACCGGCCACACTGGGTCCTCCCTTTAACTCGAGAACACCGACGTAATCGCCATGAGTGGTGCAGACAACGGTCACTCTGGGATCAGGAATGGAACAGTATTGTCTTTAGTGATGAGTCTCGATTTTGTTTAGGCATGCACGATGGTCGTGCCAGGGTTAGAAGGCGACGTGATGAAAGGAGGAATCCACAGTTTTTTGTTGAAAGACATGTGCATCACACTGTTGCAGTTATGGTTTGGGGTGCTATAGCTTATGGTTCCAGGTCACCTTTAATCTTCATCAGAGGTAACATGAACGCGCAGCGTTATATCCACGAAGTTCTAGAACCCCATCTTTTACCCTATCTTGACACCCTGTGGCAGATCCAACTTTCCAACAAGATAATGCCCGACCACATGTTGCAAGAGTCACAATAGACTTCTTTCAACATAATGATGTCACATTGTTACCATGGCCACCAAGATCTCCCGACTTATCCCCAATTGAGCACGTGTGGGATATGATGGGTAGGAGATTGCTCAATTTGCAACGTCCTCCTCAGACTCTAGAAGCACTTCGAGAGGAGTTGGTGGTTGCCTGGAATGAGATACCACAGGAGGACATTGACCACCTGATCAGACGCATGCCTAGGCGCGTTGGAGAATGCGTAGCACATCAGGGTGCATCCACACATTATTAAAGGTCAAAGGGCTTTAAAGCAGTGCAATCATTTTGAAATTTTTATCATTTACTTATTATGCTTCATTAAGTACTTATACAAAATTTTATTAAAATAAAACCATTTAAACTGGGTGTTCGGATGTATATGTAACTTAGTATATATTACTGATACAGAAAATCTATGCTGTCATGCCTTCACTGTGAAGTATTCAATTTTACATTTGAAAAGTGTCACGCAGTAAGAGACACTTGCGTTGTGCATTTTATTATTTTTCAAACAGTTTCCCATAATTTCAGTATGTATTCCAAAAAAAATGGGTCATATAAACTGTTTGACTTGTTTTGACTCCCCCTATTACCAGTTTCAATAATGACTACCATAGCGTTTACACCCTGTATAATCTATAGCTAAGTTTTTCGAGTTCCGTGTACAGTTAGAGTGTCAATGTTTCACTACGTACCATATTAACATCTGTTTATTCCATTTCCAGTCGCACCAGCGGAGGCCCAGGCGGCATCCTCAGCACCTCTACGGTAGGTACCGGCGTGCGTTCGGGGCACGGCAGCGGGGCTGCAGGTTCGGTAGCAAGCTCAGCGGGGGGTCAACAAGCGTTCCCGCGCAACGCGTCCTCCAGGAGCACCTTCCATTCGGGACAGACCCGCCCCAGGCCTGCTGCTGCCGCGTACGGACATCACGGAGGCCCGCTTGCTGGAGCAGCTGCTGGGGGACCGGGGGGACCGCACGACTCGCACGCCAGGCCGTCGTTTTTTAGCAAGTTCAGCCTCAAGGGGTTCACCAAGAGGTGAGTTACGAGATAGTTGATGGTATATCGTTGTAGTGTCCAAGTAGAGCTGGTGGTTGGTAGCAACGAATTCGGACTAGGTAGAATGAGCAAGTATTCGTTTTGTTTGTAATCAAGATTACACAGTTAGCAGTCAGGATCAAGTTTATACGACAAGATCAGGCTTAAGCCGCCGTTTCCCAGTGTTCCAGACCATTGCCGAAAATGATGAAGGTTTCTGTGTAATGCCAAAAGCAGTTTAAACTGAATAAAAGCAAATATTTTTTGGATAAGTGTTATTATAGTCATCTGCAATGTTGGGCATGTACCTCAACTTCAGGCTTTTAACTGGACATTGTGAGGCATTTTGATTTATTTCGTTTCACTCGGTCCCATTTTTAACAAAATTGTATGCGTAACGGATGTATGGACAATCGGAAACATACAATTACAGTGTTTTTGGACAAAAGAACGTTTGAGACTATTGACAGGAATAGATTTCTTTCAAAATTGCATCACTACGGATTTAAAGGATCTGCATTCTAAATTCTACAAAACTATTTAATTGGCAGAAGTCAAAAAAACCAAAATTGGATCTACATTATTAAGATCAAAAAATATTTCTGTTGGTATACCACAAGGTAGTAAACTAGGTCCATTACTATTTATTTTATACATTAATGACATTTGTAATTTTTAGATTATTGTAAACTTCAGATATTTGCAGATGATACATTAATATACATATCAGATGAAAATATAGACACTGCTTTAAAAATGCTAAATTCTGACTTGGCAAAAATCGTAAATTGGTTAAATGTAAATAAACTAAGATTGAATACTTCTAAAACAAAATGTATGCTAATAGGGAAATACCTAAATGAAAATACTATCACAGTTAGGATAAATGGAGAAATAATTGAAAATGTTAAATCAATTAAATATTTAGGTATATATATATATATATAGGTGAAAAATTAAAGCTTCCGCCTTTTGTTGGGTACTTCGACAAAATTTAAGCAAAGAGGACTCTTTATACTTTTTTAATTATCTCTAGCTTTCAATGGACTTTGCCATCATCATCAGGAGCTGCAATTACAATGATAACAGTAGCAACAAAAGTGTAAAATGAATTTAAATTGACTCAACTTACAGTAGTATGTGAGGATGTTGCTAATTGTTGTGTACGTATAGAATGAGGGAAACGTCGAGTAACATAATGAAAGCTGGATAGATGGTACACTAGTCAAAAATTATATAAAATATGACAAGAACAAGTTAAAAACAGATTAAAAATTTTTTAAAAAAATGAGCATTACATCGTGAAGCCACTTGATGATTGCACAAAATGGTGGTCATGGAATAATGAGTGAGATGAACCCTTTGACAGAAGGCCGAAGGTTGTCAATGTCTGTGTTGAAAGATAGAACGAATTGTGGGCGTGTGCCAAACGTTGCGAAATCACTTCAGATCATGTGATTTTCAGAATGTTATGTAATTCGTTCCATCTTTCAACACAGACATTGACAAGCTTCGGCCTTCTGTCAAAGGGTTCATCTCACTCATTATTCCATGACCACCATTTTGTGCAATCATCAAGTGGCTTCACGATGTAATGTTCATTTTAAAAAAAAAATTTAATCTGTTTTTAACTTGTTCTTGTCATATTTTATATAATTTTTGACCAGTGTACCATCTATCCAGCTTTCACCATGTTACTGGACGTTTCCCTCATTCTATACGTACACAACAATTAGCAACATCCTCACATACTACTGTAAGTTGAGTCAATTTAAATTCATTTTACACTTTTGTTGCTACTGTTATCATTGTAATTGCAGCTCCTGATGATGATGGCAAAGTCCATTGAAAGCTAGAGAGAATTAAAAAAGTATAAAGAGTCCTCTTTGCTTAAATTTTGTCGAAGTACCCAACAAAAGGCGGAAGCTTTAATTTTTCACCTAACTGGTCTAGACGACAATGACCATGTCTCAAGTTATATATATATATATATTGATAGTAAACTAAAGTTTGAGGATCACTATATTATTTCAAAAATTGCCAAAAAAATAAATTACTTTTATAGAGCTTCTCATAGTCTTGGTATCTATTCCAAGAAAACAGTTTATAATTGGTTTACCGCATTTACTATATTGTTGAACTATCTTGTTGGCTGCCAATGAAGCTGTATTCTCAAAATTACAAGTCTTGCAAAATAAATCTATGAGAATAATATTGAATAAAAATAAGTACACCAAAATAAAATCTATGTTACAAGAATTGCAGTGGTTGAATATAAAAAATTTCCTATCATATTTGGTTCTTATTTTTATATTTAAAATTAAAAATCATTGCCAGAACATTTAGAACACTACATAGAATTGAATAATCATTACCACAATTATTATACAAGAAGAAATATAGATTTTCATTTAAAAAATTGCAGTAGTAATATAACTAGCAAATCAATATTTCAGAAAGGATTACTTGGATTTAATAAACTAAATAATGATATAAAGTCTACTTGTAATTTAAAGATATGTAAAAGAAAATTAAAAGAATATTTCATTGACAATTGAAAATTCTTAGAGATGCAAATTTTGTTTTTTTTCTGAATATCTGTATGTTATGTAATTGTTTAGTTTTTTAGAAGAATGTAATTGTAGCAATCATGCTAAACAAATCTTAAACAAGCAAACAAACAGCAACGTTAAAATGCAAAATATTGAAGTAAACAACATTTTATTCTAACTGAAACTAAACTAGAGTTTATCTACTTTAATTTTGAATCTAACAGTTCTTAAGAAAGGCACTCTCGCGTTATAAGAAGTAATATTACCATCTCATCTTAGTGCCACGAGACTATGGGGGAACCTCATAAAACTATGAATATCAATTCAATTAAAATACTTCCAAATCGTTTTGTTTGATAAATATAGTAAAAACCCAGCTAAGTAGAAGCACGTCATAATGATGTCGAGATTTGGTGACCTGGCGTGATTGTTCCCAATATCAACATCTCGATGAAGTTTATTTTTATATGTATATTTTTGTTAATTTAGAATTAATCTTTCGGACTCAAAACGGATCAAGGAAGCAGACAAAGAAACGATAATTATCTCCTTGATCGGTGTTCACTCAAATCAAACTATATCTAAATCTGAAATTACAGGGTTGCCAAAAGTTACCGCATTTCTATTTATATTTATAGTCTCTATACAGAGTGTTCCTTAATGATATGCGAATATTTAATGGTGTGAATCTACTTGAAAAATTAATGTTAGTTAGCTTTATAAACTATGGTCCAAAAATGTTTCCTTGCCAAAACTCGGGGTGTTGAAGTTTTAGGAAAAAAAATTGCAAATTAATTAATATTTTCAGAACCGCTTCAAGTATTTCACTGATATTTAGTACGTAGTGAAAGTTAATAAAGTTGCATATTTTTCAATGCAAAAATAATTTTTATCTTTAACAGTGGCGTGCCTTCGAGTATTGACTTCGATATTTTTTAAGAAAAAAATGGTACGCCAATGGTCTTTTACCAAATAAAAAGCCAGTGACATATTCCAGAGGAACTAGATATTTATTACTAAATTGCTTTCTTCAATATTACATTAATTTTATCGGAAAATAGAACGGTTTTTATTTTTTTTTTACTCAAAAATGGCGCATCGAATGAAAACAACTCAAGAAAGATCATTTATTTTATATTGAACGGGGAATTCAAAAATAATTTTCATTTGGCAAAAAGTTATTGGCGTACCATTTTTTTCTTAAAAAATATCGAAGTCAATACCCGTACGCATGCCACTGTTAAAGCTAAAAATTATTTTTGTATTGAAAAATATGCAACTTTATTAAATTTCACTTCGTACTAAATATCAGTGAAATATCTGAAGCGGTTCTGAAAGTATTAATTAATTTCCATTTTTTTCCTAAAGCTTCAACACCCCGAGTTTTGGTAAAGAAACATTTTTGGACCATAGTTTATAAAGCAAGCTAACATTAATTTTTCATGTAGATTTGACACACTTAAATATTCGCATATCATTATATATGTGTGAAAAATGAATAAAAAATGACCTTATTGGATACAACATTTGGATGGAACATAAAAAAAACAAAAAAATCACATCACAATGACATAGTAGCAAGTTTCCATATTACGCTCAACAAGGTATTTGCTTTTAGCTCGGATCACAACTATTTAAAAAACCGAGCAGGGTGTCACATAGTTTCCAATATCCGGTATTCCTTCATTGTTGCTGTTTGATAGAGGGAATGTTTCGTATTGTTCACCTTCCAAAATCTCAGTATTCACTAAAACTACACAATATTGGCAAAAAACAGTGCAATATAAAGGTATAGGCTTGGCTCTTTCTACTCTAGTCAAATTCGTTGGTAGGTAGTAATAGATTTGGTGATGGTATTGTTGTGGTGGTGGTGATAGATTGATATCTAGGATGGCCACGCGTTTTGGAAATCTTGAAGTATAATGGAAAAATTATATGCAAATTAAATACTATTCTTAGAAATTAGTTTATCTATTCCTAAAAGATGTTTCACATTACGCGCTTGTAATCCTCTGTTACTGAAATAACTCCCTTCCATATATTCCTGATACATTCCATATCAATCGAAATAAGACAGCGACAAAGAGCATGGTGTTCGGCAATATATGAATTTGTTTACACCGAAACAGTCGCGCAGGTAGAATCCTAAATGCCAGGGTACCGCGTCTGCTATGCAAAAGAGGTCGTAAATGTAAAACATTTGTAGCAGTATAGCTATATAATACTACAAATATTGCTGTATGCTGCTGACTACTCGCTAGATCATGCGATAATGGTATTGCCTGTTTAGTGGCTCCATAAGATTCTGAGAAAACTGGTTGAATTTAGCAGCTTTAGAAAAAAAAATATTTTCTACATTTGCCGCTAGCGGAACAAGCCATTCAAAATTGATTTTTGTTGTCTATATGCATAGAAAGTGCCATAGATTTCATGTCACAGAATAAAGGTTATTTTGTTACATTAAACGGAAGCTAAACTTCCATGACTGAAGTAGGTTTATATTATAAGTGCAAGGTGCAGAATAACTGATACGTTACGTGACAGCTTTGAGCCAGGTTTTGAATAAACATTTGAAATTGTATGGCAGTATTTGCTTCTCCTTGCTCGTTGAAAAAAGTTTAAACATTTAGAATATACCTTTTTGTAGATCCGGAAACAGTAAGTCCATTTGCGTGGCCATCCTATAAATGTATATATGCGTTTGATGTGTATGCTTTTGCAAAATAAATCTAAAAGATAGTTGCTCCTTGAGGCCTTCTTATTATGAGGATGCCTTGTTGGTTTCATGAGAGCGTCCAGTGAGTAAATATCACAGAAGATGACTCCTGAAAATCTGAGGCCTCCTGTTATCAGTGATAAGTTTGAGGCTTGATCCAAATTGTCCTTAGACATAAGTACCAAACTGAGATAGACCTTGCGTTCCTTGAGGATACTAGTGAAATGAGGAAAGTTTCAAATTAAGGCATTAAGGAAATCACAAAATAAACAAGGTGGTCCCCTTCATTGATAAAGAATTTTCCTATAACTCCCATGTGACTTCTGGCATTGCTTTAGTCTTAACGCTTTTTCTCTTCTGTTTTCCGTAAATTTTGCTTAAATCTGATGCCTAGGGATATGGTTATGGTACATTGAAGCGTAGTTATCACTGTCTTTGTTTAATGGCATGCACACAAATTGCTGAGTATGTGTGAAAAATCGATCGTTACAAACCACATCAATATGTAAAAAATAGCTGATTAATTTTAACAGATACTACGTAAATTTGGTTGCATTATTGTGGTGATAAGTCGATGTTGTAGTTTAGCTTTCTCACAAAAACATATTTAAAGTCTCTCCTTTTTTGTCGCAAAAATATTTAAAAATCAATTTGTGTTACCGACTGACCATACATATACAAAATACAAAAAGAAGAATTGTTTCATACTATATAATGTTCAATAATTTCGGAACGAACTTTCTAAAAGACCAAAATCTTGCGTGTTCGATTTACCAAATCTCAGTTTAACTGTAATGAGATTTCTTTCATAAGTGAGTCAGAAATCAGATTTGACATCCTTATGTCTGTTTGTCTGTCTTTCTCACTTAACTTGCAAAACGAGCGCAACAAATAATCCTGATAGATACTGGTTTCAACCATTTGTCATTTGTTATAAGTTTAGATGTTCGTATCGTGCTCAATCAATGCATGTTTGCATCGAATTTGCAAAATTGTTAGTTGGTTTTCATGAATTTGATATTATCTGTGATTACTACAAACTAACATTCACTTGCTTGAAAAATTGAGATTGTTTATCTAAATTTTGTTGAAATCTTTAAATCCAAATATTTTATTAGAGCGTAAACATTTTAAGTCTAACAGAAATTAATTCATAAATACCTGAACTTTTTGGCCATTTTTTTTTGTTCCATACACATGAAATTCCACCTCGGTAACCACCAGACTAATGCTTGTCTTATCCATGGCCTATTACGGGCTTATACTGCGATGACAATTTTGATTTCGTTATCTCAGAACTATGTTTTTCTTGTAGCTGTGACCGAAGCTTTATCAATAAATACATGTTAGTATTTTTACTTCCTACGCTACTGGTGAGGAACTTCGCTTCTTCAAAAAGAAGATTCAGAGGATCCTATCATTTTCCGGAAAAAAGTTGCAGGGTTTATAAATTGCCTGTTGGGATTGTATGAAATGGGGAAGAGTATATATATATACATTCTATAGTGCTAGCAATTTATACGTTTCCAATCCCGTTAATTCTACCCACCTATTAGACATATCTCTTACATCGTAGATTAACCCATACATTCACCCTTAATACTGAATAACAATGTTTTCGATATAGGCGTGCTGGACGCCTCAACGAGTGTACGTCTATGTGCTTCGAATGCTTAAGGATAATTGACTGACTGAATGGTTATGCGTGCATCTGTTTGTGCAATGCCGTGCTGAGTTTCACGTTGCTGGGTGGTCGGTACTGCCGCAATGTTGTCAAATCTGTGTAGACTATGGACTGATAGAATCGGCCTGCTTGATTTAATTCATCATACATGTTCGTAGCAAAAGAATTTCTAAGAAGGACTAACCTGTGCGGAATATATTTATTCATTACGTTTAGGAAGTGCAGAGTCAACTTCCGGACGCCATTTTTTTATTTGAGCCATGTTTATATCATCAGTTTTATCACAGCTTCAAGAAAAACTTGTTCATTCCTCCGAAACTCGCGTTGTGGAATCGGTGGGAAGCGCAGTTTGTACTTCTGGTGAAGTGCGATCTATATACGTATACATATTGGGTTAAAATCTGTGTCAGTGTGTCTATTTAACTGTGTAAAGAGCTTCTTGCGTGAGAGTGACTCGTCCGCCCTTGAAGCTGACTACAATGACAACAGACGGTGTGACCAAATAATGAAATTGGATTTCTGGTTCAGGATCTGACTATGGGCGGCGCCACAGTCGCGTTGTCGCCTCCTTCTACCCACCGCCATGCTCCACGAAACCAAAGGAAAATGCACAACGGACATCTGTTAAAAAGTGATATAATTGTGCGAGGGTAACATAAAACATTCACTGCAGCGCATCTTGGAACAATCTTAATTTTAATGTAACACGTAAAGCTTAGGCTAAGTTCAGATGACGCGCGTTCGCTTGGCGCTTCAGAATCAGTACGTGCTGTTCACATGGATGCGCGCCACAGAAAATGTGCTCCCGTATGGCGCCATTAGACGCTACGCGCGTCGGTCAGCGTGTTGACGCTCCCATTGCCTGTTCAGTTGGCGCTCATCTTTCGTTGCGTTCATTCGACATATCTGACGTTGCTTTCCACCGTAATGTATTGAGGTGGAAACAGAAATAATTTAGTAATGAAATTGAAAGAGTAGGCTGCGATTTGGGAGATGCACTTCAAGTTACATTCACTACTAAGACGGCAAAAAAAACCTAATAATTATTTGCTAACCTGTTGATGGCGAAGGAAAAAGGAAATATTAGGTAGGATTATTCTACCACTCAACGATTTTATTTACATTCTGAAATAGTTAAAAAAATTCTGTTCTTATTTTTGAGTGCTGGTACACTCCAAATACCGAGTCTCATATACAGAGAAATCCATGTACCATAGATGTCGTAATGTGTACGAGAGAGGAGCACAAAACGCTTGCAAGAGATAGAAGCACCACGTTGCATAGCAACCCGAGTCACGAATGCCGCTGCGGCTTGCTGCGTTGCCATCTGCGTACTTTAACATACGTATTGCACGCTCCTCTCTCGTAGACATTACGACGTCAGTGAAATTTGGACTACAATTTTTATGCGTGCCATCTGGTCACCGCCAGTACAAGCCCGCGTCATCTCGAAGCACGTCATCTGAACTAAGCGTTATCCTGTGGTTTTCATGCTAATAATCCTCGATGTTTGTTTGGCCGCTAAATGGAAACTACATGCGCTTGAAATACGGTTTACTGACGATGTTTCGACCGTCACGGTGGCCTTTTTGATGTAAAAATGACAATTCTAATGACAATATATTTTGTTTCATTATCTGCAGGTGAAAGCTCGTTTGTTTTTTCTTTCTTTTTCGCATCCCTATACGGTCTGTCACTACAATAGTCTGAACGGTGCTGTGATATGCTATGATTGATAGACGTAGGTGAGGTGTCTGGTACATTAAAAAACGACAGATAACCTCATGCTCGCTTATCGCTTTTAGAAGCTGGACATCCTTTTGGGGAGTCGTATGCCTGTCTTGCTGATTATGCGTGGTGCAATCTTAAAATTATACTGGTGGCTTTCCGCAGTCTCAGCATGTTACAGGACCGTTCAGATTGTTATAGTAACACAGTGAATAGGAATATGTGAAGAGAAGAAAAAACAAACGATCTGTAACGGTAAAGGCCGCTGCAAAAAATTATTCGGGAACGGAAACTAGAACGTAAACGAAAACCAGAACGGAAAAGAGAGATTTCGACAGGTGCACGATGAACGGCAGTGATTGACCACTGTGACATCATTTTGCATATAGCCTTACTTTGTTCTGTGCAATTTTGTGACAGTCTTCGTAAACCTCACCTATTTTGACTCTCGACGCCTACTAGATATGTTTCTTGGATGTTATGTAACATGTACTTCACGAAAAACCATGTCGTTCATTTCCGTCGGGTCTGCTTATCTTGTAACCGCCTATAACTTGAGAAGTACGGATCGGATATCAATGAAATGTTTACACTATGTTAGAGGAGAGTGACCAAATATGGATTACCATTTTGTTTTTCACACATAATTTGCACAAACTTTACAAATAAAAAATATTTTGTAGTCATTAATAATAATCATATACTTACGCTTTATTTTGTAACAAGTTTTGGTTACATTGACAAATTTTAAATAAAATTTAAAACAAAAACTAAATAATTATAAAGGCATCTAAATATGGAATAGGTAGCCCATGTATGGAATACTATAAATAACAACAAAATTTAACCTTAACTTAAATGAGATTCTTTGGAAACGTTGGTATAACATAAAAAGGAACACAAATTATTTGCAAAACTCACAAATCCAGGCATCAGACTCTGGTCCTGCGCAATCATTATGTGCCCAGAGCCCACACATGAGGCACTTGACCCATGTTTCCCCATGGGTGTCATTTGAAAACAGCATGCCACAGAAAATACACTCCGCATCTTCAGAGTCTGGAGCTGTATTTCCTATCAAGGCATCGGGCTCACTGTCTGTATCAAACATCATCATCTCCTCATCATCATCTGAATCTGACTGAGATTTTGTTTTTGATGTTGTTTTTTTTGTTTTGTTTTTGATTTTTATTCTTTGCCCATTTATTTTGTTTTTCGTCTTTCTTCTTACTTTTTTCTATGAGATCCTCCCTGTAACGTGACGATGTGATGACTGCTGCAACAGATGCTTTTCTTCCTCTATTAGAAGGTTTCCTTTTCTTGTTTGGTACTGGACTGATGTCATATGGAGAAACGGATCCTAAACTACTGTGAGAAATTCTGGAAGTTCAGGTTCAATATTTCTATCTTGTCTGGATGTAGAAGCTTCAGTTAAAGGCTTACCATCAGCAGGTGTGCTAAGATTGACCATCGATTCTTCTAAAGGTTGGAGACTTAATGTCATTGGTGTAACATCTACTGTGCAACCATCTTTAACTGCATCTTCTTGCGCAGCAAGATAGTCGACCGCGGTAAAAATATTTTTATTCAATGGCCATAGTCCTGTAACCCGAAATCCGTTGGCTGCTATCTCACTCGTTTGTACTTTTAAATAAGCCCTACCAAACAGCTCCGTCATATCATAAGGGCTTAGTGGTCTATTATTGTCTCTGATCCACATTCGTATTTCTTCACTGTAATACGTTTTGAGAGGTCCCATAAACGTCTTATCTAGTGGCTGGAGCTTGTGGGTTGTGCGAGGAGGTAAGGACACAATGTCTACATTATTTTCCCTAGCAAGATCTATCACGTCGATGTTACGAGTATGAGAAAAATGACCATCCAAGATCAGTAATACTTTCGATTCCGGAGTAGGGTTGGTATGTTTAATGAAATGTTTGAACTAGTCAGTGAATATGTTCATTTGTATCCATCCTGATGGATGTGCAATACCAACAGCGCCTGGGGGACTGCCTCTCATTAGCTGAGCACTCATATTCTTGCGAGGGAATATAATAAAGGGAGGTACAAAATGACCAGTGGCGTTCATAGCAACAACAACTGTCATTAATGAACCCCTTTCACCTGAGGTAAGTGAAGCTATCTGCCGTTTCCCTTTATGGCCAACCACTTGGGGTATCTTGCTCTGTACTATGGTAAGCCCAGATTCATCAACATTGTATATGCTGTGTGGACCATAGTTTTCTTGAGCATAAACGCCTTCAAGGAGATCAAAGAATGTGTCTACTTTTTCTTTGCTGAATCCAAATGCTCGAGCAAAAGATGTGCCAGCTGGTTTTCTCACTGATAGTTTGTCCTTATGGCGCTTAAGAAATAGCTTAAGCCATTTCTTTCCAGCCAATCCCGTTTCACCAAATGGATTTTTCAACTGATTACGTTTTGACAACATGTACGCCATTCTTCGAACATCGTTTCTCGTCAAGCCGTAGAATTTGCCCTCCATCGTCAAAATGTAGTCTACCAAAAGATTTTCAACGGTTGTCCCTAAAACGGTTTTCCTCCCATGTGTAGTAGCTGCGGCTTCTTCTGGCGGTGATTCGTTTTTCTGGCATAATCGAAACAAGGTAGTTCTCGGCACACCAAAGTGTTTTGCAGCTCTTAAATAATTTACACTTTAAACCTTTCTGTAAACACTGTTTGCCTATAATCTACTGTCAAGTATTTTTTTAACACTTCTTCGACTAGTTGCACTCGCCTTTGAAACCTACATCTATCTGCCATCTTCCCGTTACTTCTTCGAGCTTCTCTATATGCATATTGTCATGCATACATGATATGTACTTTGTTTTTTGTTTCGTTGAAGGATACGGTCTTTGGAATAATACTTATATGTTCACCTTCATTGCACATGTTACTTTTGCTGGTGCACTTTTTAGTCACCCCACTACTTTTTCCTTCTACCAACATTGTCTCCACTCTCTTAAACCTTGCTTCCGTTTGCCAACAATACCTCAACCCTCTGAAACCCTGCTTCCTTCACTGCTGCACCTGTCGCAATCTCCTTCTCTTCTGTATAATCCATCTTAGTCTCGCACCACGACCCATGCCTGGAGGTATACTTCTCTGCATGGGCACCTGAATCAACTGATCCGAATTAGAACCTGCTTCATCATCCCAATTCTCTTCCACTGCCACTTCCGGCGCCGGATTCCTGACTCCATATCGGCTAACCGGTGTGGTGTCCATGGGTGTTCGGGACCCAGATGGAGGATGCTGCGGTGTGGGTGTTCATAGGTGTTCTGGACTCAGATGGTTGATGCGGCGGTGTGGTGCCCATATGCGTTCTGGGCCATGGGTCGTCCCAATTTTCTTCTTCAGGATGTATTCTGTTGAATGGGCGTATAACCGCCACCGGCTTCCCCTCCCACACCGTCGGCAACTTAAATGTTTGTCTTGCACTCATTGTTTGATTCGTGCTGTCTGCGAACAACTGCCTCCTCTCCGAGCGCTGCACTAATTTAAACACATATTTCCAAGGTCATACCGTCTACCACTCACGACTTCAAGGTCACATTTCAAGGTCATATTTCAAGGTTATATTTCAAGGCCATATTTCGATTCAAGGTCACATTTCAAGGCTATATTTCAAGGTTATATTTCAAGGCCATATTTCGATTCAAGGTCGCATTTCAAGGCTATATTTCAAGGTTGCATTTCAAGGTCATATTTCAAGGCCATGTTTCAAGGTTACATTTCAAGGTCACATTTCGAGGTTAAATATGCGTTCAAGGTTGGCTCCCAAGGTCGACTCTCAAGGGCGTTCTAGAACAGACAAACCCTACCTACTCCCATTTGTTTCTCTGTTACTGATGTAATAGCTTGCGCCATGTCCTCTGCATTCCAATCTTTTCGTTTCGTTTTTGAGTTGACGCCAGCCATTCTGAGGAAAAATAGAAAACATACTTTTAAATTAACAGAATCATCAAATCAGCTGATACTTAAAAGCACCAATCATGGAATATTCCATAATTAGCTACTATGATTCGTCCATATTTGGATCTCCCAACGACTGCAAACTGACATTTATATTTTTATATTTGATAAGATAATATCATCAAATACCGCTAAAATCCACAAAAGAACATCCAAACTATGTCTAGAAGTTATAACAACAATACTGTATGCACTTTTTGTAAGAAAAATACGTGTTTTTTACGTACCTTAGAAAGATATGCGGAAGCGACAAAACGAAACACTGCGACTGTGATGAACGGGCTCGCTCGACTGACAAGCTACGACTTGTAAGCGTGAACGCGGCTCGAAGACAGAGACGAACACTGTTTACTGCGTGTGTCATTTTCCATTTGATAGAAATGCCGGTATTCCATATTAGGGATACTATTCCATATTTGGTCACTCTCCTCTACTACTATGCCAATGACGTGAAAGCGTTGTAGGTCGAACAAGGCCAAAATAATAAAATAAAAATCACTCAAACTTCGATCCTGATCATATTAATCATGTCACTCGTATAGATGTCCCCGCTACATTTAGAAATATCTCCTACAGTCGGGTGTCGATACGTGCGGCGTTCTCCACCAATAGAGAAGCATCGTCGGTGGAAGTACAGAGTCAAGTTACTTGACGCTATTTTTTCATTTTTGGACTATTTATATGATAAAATGAAAAATGGATTTTGAGGAACGCCGCGCAGACATAAGCCTAAATGCCGGGACAAATTTTCTTAATCCGATTGTTGAACTGCCTAAGGTTAGTAGAACTGGGAAAACTTCCTCTTGTAGATTGTTCCACAATCTCATCACCCTCGGGATAAAGGGGGGGGGATGAGTTGGACATGAGCAATTTTCCAGTTTTCTGGGAAGGCGCCGAATTCATAAGATACCTGGAAGAGACGCAAAAGAACTGGAGCAAGCTACGCTGCACACCTTTTCAGTACAATGCCAGGAATCAAGTCTGGACCAGAAGCTTTGTTGATGTCGAGCGGCAAGCGACACATCTCACGGCCCTAAGCCTGAGTGTTACTTCCCGTATAGTGTAGGGAACCCTCTGAATCGTGGGCACTTGGGCGTTGGGGAGAGACGTCCATGGTGGAGTTGGCAGCAAAGATCTTGGCAAGCACTTCCGCCTTGGCCTTTGAGTCGGTTACAATAGTTCCATCCTGACACGAAAGTAGTGGAAGGCTACTGTGAGAAGTTCTTTCCAATTTGCTTGGCCAGCGTTTGGCATTGCGAACCGCTTCGTTATATTTGTGTTTGGACTCGACGTCGGCTCGTCTGTTCTCTACAGTGGGGTTTTGTAAGAAAGTTCTATGCGCCTTGATCTTATGCCGGCGATTTGTTGAACCAGCCGTTGGACCCTGATTTAGACACTTTCACTGTATGAGGGATGTATTCCTCCATTCCGACGTGGATAATTTCGGTTATCGAAGAACAGACAGCCGACGCATCCGCGTCAGCGAATCAAACATCTCTCCAAGGAAAGGTAGACAAGAAGTCTCTGAGCCCCTCCCAGACGGCATGTCCGTAATGCCAAATTTTGCGGTCAGGGCGAGTTTCTGCTGCCACAGTTGAGTTTCTCATTTAGAAATTTAGGTTAATACTTTTGGCGGGCTTTATTGCGCATTATGAGAATTCTAGTTGGCTCCCAGAAGACAACGAATGGAAACGTTGAATCTTGGCCAACTCTTCCGATGTCGTTTCCGTTACCGTTCCCGTTTCCGTTTGTTGTACGTGTACTCGTATGTATGGATAATATGCAATTGATGTTTTCTGGCGTTTCCATTTACGTTCTGGTTTCCGTTCCCGGGCAATTGTGCTGCAACCTTAAGATAGGTAAACAAAACATATTGTCATCAGAATTGTCATTTGTGCTTGAAAAACGTTACCGTGGTGGCCGAAACGTCGTGAATAAACAGTTTTTCAAGCATATGTGGTTTCATTTAGCGGCCAGACAAGCATGGATGTTTAATTTCAATTTTCTTGTAGTTCATCTAATATCTTACTTGAACAATGTTGGATTGGTGTTGGAAAGTCGAATGAACATCTGGCAAAGAACACGTAAAAAGATACAAGGTCAATGTTCAAGCACGTGTACAGGGTGTTTCTGAAAAATGTGCATTATTTCTAGGGTAGAAAATATACCCAAAAATAACAAAGTATAGGTCCTAAATTGCGCCATTACCATACAACATACAGGATGTTGTATATTTCTACGCCATGGATGAGACTGAATAAGGACACAACAAGATTATTGTTCCAATAAAGCTATGGCGTGCTAGGATCAGTCACTTGAAAGACTGCATACAATTTCCGCTGTCAAATTTCATTAACTTTAGCGTGTTTTCAAAGTAGAGCAGGCTTATACCGATTCTACCTCGAATATTTTTCTCCAAAAAGAGTAGCATGGAAATTTCTCAAGAAAGGCGAATCATCTGAAATTGTATACCTTATTCAAAAATTCGATAGACGTTTAAAAAATGTTGGCCTAGAAAATCATTTTCTTTTTTCCCCTGTAGCGGATATAATTTTATCGCTACTGGAATAGTCTAGGCACAAAAATATTTCAACGTGTTGTCTATGATGTCAGCACTACACGTACCAAACTTTGAGTTAATATCTCAACCTATTCCGATGATATATTTTTATTTCAATTTCAGAATTATAATTTTAACACTCTCAATCTCTGTAAAGGGACATTTTTGGACCCATGCTTATCTGAACTTTTTGTGTTATTTTTTTTATCTACGTTACGTCCTAGAAATATTGCCACGTTTTTCTGAAACACCCTTTATATTTCAAAAAGCAAATCAATTGAAATGCTTCTTGCATCGTATCTGCCTTTCAAGTGATAAATATACAAGATAATTCAGAATGTTATTGGGAAAATTCTATATAACTATATACCTTGCTGAGTTTGATGAAGACAAGAAGTGATTTTTTTGTGATTACCTCGTACGTTTAGTGATATTGTCAATTGACTCTTTAAATTAATTTATAAGTCTAGGATTTGAATGTATCATTGTTAAATGAATGGGCAGAGAAGAACCAAATAAGCTTGCTCTCTTTTCATATTTTTTTCATTGATTTTTTGTTTGTTTTCGAGAAGCTGTTTCTTGATAGATATTTTTATTTCATGTTTTAAACGATAACATTTTTGTATTAAGCTCAAAGATCGTGAACAATACACATTTTAATGTTTTTTTAGCAATACATGCTACGAGAATTAATAATGAATAGAAAATTCCTATGATGTTCTAAGTTTCTGCAGATTATTTAAAAAAAGGTAATCCCATATCTCAAAACTGAAACAGATATCATTCAAGCATGTGCATGAAACATAATCAGCTTTGTTTGGTAGTTATTGTTATGACACTGTGTTGTATTGTATGGAAAAAAGAGAGAACTTATTTTATTTTCTTTGTCCTATAGGTACTGTTTTGTCCAAATATCTCGTTAAAGAGTTCCAAATAGGATAATTATATCATCTCACATTGTCTTCTATAATATTTAGTTTTACTCGTCATTTGGTCAGTTAGTATCCCCAATAATTTACTCAGTATTCATTATAATATGACTAACTGACTGTTTGATGCGTCAAGACCAAATCAATACATTTTGTTTTATTTGAATAGATTATTTTTCAAAAAGCATTTATAAAATGTAATTTAAGAATGGTACTAAAAACACAAACATTTGTAATATAGTCCTCAACTTTTGTTGATACATATCTAAGAAATATTGAGTGGTTCTTCCAACCTTAGGATTTCTTGCATTTATGCGTTAAATAAATTTTCTGTGGTAGAATAGTGCAATTTTGGTAGCTACGGCCTGAGTTTACAGACCTAAGAATTGAAAATTTAGTAAGCTAATATCTTGAGTTTGGAAGTGCCTGTAGATTTTTTCAAATATATTTACACAAAGTAAATATACATCCTATGGTAGCCTTGCACTTCTGGTTTTGTTTCGTTATATATTCAAAAGTTGTTTACACTATAATGTTGCATTATAACGTTATATTTTTCTAATGTGTGAAAATGCCTTGTCAAAATATTTCCATTCCACGAATAAATGTTTATAAAATGAAATTTTGAATCTTCAGTTTTACCTCTATCCCATCTCCAATTCCATATTTTTGTACAGAAAATTGAAAGAAGGGATTAACGCAAAATAACCCGAATCAATTTGGGATTTACTTTGTGTTTCTATCATTCTGAATTTTGTTTTCAGAGCATTAGAACCGGGTCAACAAGTTAAACATGGCAACTCACCATTACCTGCAGTTGGGTAAGTTGAAAAAATAAAATAAAAGAGCAAAAGTTTGTAATCATAAATGTGCAGTGTCTTCCTAGATTATTTTAATAAGGGTTATTTAATTTATTCAAATGCGTCTTTCCATTTTTAACCAAAAATAGGAGCACCTCAGGTACATTTCACGGGCCGTCAAAGTGAGTCGACTCACTCAAAAACCAGTCTATACTTTTCGAAGGTGATCCGCCGAATCTGAAAATTTCAGTTGGCTTCAGTTTCCTATACTTTGAAGTTGAGTCATTAATTTTCAGATAATGATTGTAGAAGGAAGATAAACCAAAATATGTGTGTATAAATAAAAAAAATGTTACCTTGTTTTATAAAGTATCCTCCTTCAGTGCGGACCTGTGGGTTGGTTGCACTCGATTGTGAAACCGATCCGCATAAATTCGTGATGCCGCGGCAGCATTTTGTAAAGACTCCCTCCCCGTAAATAAGAATCATATCCACAAGTTCAGCATTTTCGTAAACATGTGCCATTTTTTATTTCGTTTGAGCCAAGCAAACACCACTATTCACTCACGCGTTACCGACTGACACATTGGCTGAATACAGCTGAATAAAATTGTAGTAAAAACATTCGCTTTCTTGTTTCCGATGCGATGAACCGATAAGGCGGATTATATCCGGTGTTGCCAAACACGAGCACATAATATTTTTATTGAGACAGGGCGGTACTCAAACTTCTAAAGGGCTATAACTTGTTACTTTAATTTTACCACAAAAATGTTAAAGGAAAAAAACATTTCTTTTGATCAGATCTACTCACTGTTAAAATAAATGACTCAACTTCGAACCTAAATGTACAAAAAACTGATTTTGTCTATGTTTGAGATTATTTAGCATGACGAATTATATTTTGTTTGTTCAGAAAACCATAGACATCATCTCAAAGGACAAGCCTAGCGATTTCCAATGCCATTTTCCTTTGTCTGATACAAGGGTGGTCTAAAAAGTTTCCGACCTAACAAAGATACATTTTTTCTGAAATGTTTGTTTTATTTTTCAATATTTCTCTATATCCCCCAGCGATGCCCCCATCTCTGTAACTCGTCCAAATAGTACTCGCCGTTTTTATATGCAAAATAATTGTTCACCAAGGTCTTCATTTGACGAAAATCTTTATCATCCGAACGCAATTTTGGGGGAACAAAAAGAAATCGTTTAGTTCAAACAGTAATTGGTGGACTTTCGCAATGGCAACCGCTGAGGTGTGAGAGGGTCTGCAAATGTGGCCGTTTTTCTGCAAGCTCTGCATTCAGGTTTTCAAGTAATGATTCTTAGTATGCTCCTGCAATGGTTTTTCCTTTTTGAAGATAATCGATTTAAATAACTCCATGACTATCCCCAAAAAACAGTAGCCATTACTTTCCCAGCCGAAAAAAACAGTTTCTACTTTTTTGGAGCCGGTTCCCCCTTTGCAGTCCACTGTTTGGACTGTATTTTTGTTTCAGGCGTATGATGGTGTATCCAAGTTTCATCTACAGTAATTAATCGTCCCCAAAACTAGGATTTATTGCGCAGTCTAGCACCATTTGGTGACTTTTGTCGGTAGTTGCATTTTTTGGACGTCCTGAACGTTCATCTCCCAAGCTCTTACGGCCACGTTTAAATTTAGCTGCTCAAAATTTCACTGTGGTAAATGATGGTGCAGAGTCCCCATACACAGAATCCAACTCATCTTTGAGTTGCGTAGACGTATTGCCTTTCAAAAACAAAGATACAATGACAGCTCGATACTCGATTTTGTCCATGTTCACAAAAACACTCACATCAACTCATTCCAACGACTGTTACATAACAACTGCGAGTCCAAAGTGGCTGAAACATTGGTGAGTAACTGTCAATAGATGAACAACGAAAGTCGTTAGCTTATTAGTGCTGCCATCTTCACGTTGAGGTCTGAAGCTATTCAGATCACCCTCGTATATGGTACTTTGACATTTTAATTTTTCCGAACTTCACTGTATTTAATACCCTACATTTGTAGCTTAATTTTTATAATGAAAAAAGTATGCAATTAAACTCGATCTTGATAGTGTGGGGGTTGTGGACTTGTGTTTGGGTATGTGTTAGATATTTTACGGTCTTAATGTTGGGGATTTATGAGTTTTTCAGTTGACACGTCTTATTTTCATAAAAATATTAGTTTGTTATTAATTTTTTGGTTAATTATAATCCAAACCGCAACTTTCTTTCACACGTAATCATGATGTGTATAGTATCAAATACATATAGAGAAATTCTGATAAATTAAAATTTCACAGTAACATGTCTAAAAAAAATAAGATACTTAAGCTAACTCAACGGCATTTGAAAGGTCAATGCTTGTACTTCTCATGAGTCCATGTTTTTTTTTTTGAGAAATCAGAAAGAATTCGCCATGATACATTGCCGCAAATATAGCCAAACATCGCTATTTTGAACTTTTTGGTTGTGATATCTCGAAAACTAAAGCCAATTTAGAGATTTGGCCTACGGATTCCAATTCAGTGCATCATGTGGGTAAACATCTTGTCGGCGTATGTTTTTTACATAATACAACAGGGGTAACCTACACATACCGCTAACCTTCCTCAGTGGGTTCAACCTCAATTTGATTCACAAGTTGTGATTGGATAAGCATCTGTATCTAAGCTGACAAGACCCGCTCAGTTCCAAGTTGTCTGCTCATTAGATAGGGGATCTTTGCCAGGAAAGCATTTATTTTGGCTCGTCGAAATTCATACACCGACGTATGTCCTGTTTTGGCACAAAATATTTATCGGATTTCTTTAACGAATAAATTTATTTAAATACTAACTAGTTAACAACACAATACCTCACTAAGGCCCGTATCGTCAGTCGTCCCTACAATTGTAGGGCGTCTTTATGGCCTCCTTGATTGTCATAGTTTTTTACTTCTCCGTGTCAGCGCTCTATTTTGAGGTTATGTCACAAACATCTATTTGCATCAAATTGTGCTTGCTTTTGAGTTATATCATGTTTTATCAACCTGAATTTTCCTACAATTTAAAAAGAAAACATATCTTTACAATAGGAGAGCGCTGACGCTGACACGGGACAAGTGTAATCTAGGAATTTTTGGAGGAGAGAAAGGAGTATGACAATCAGGGAGGCCATAAACGCGCCCTACAATTTGTGGGGACGACTGACGATACGGGCCTAAACTGCACTATCGACTTATGTGGCGTAGTCCATTCTACTCTACCAGACGCAACTTTCTTCGAATGACTATTATGAGGAATTCAGATCAATTTCTCTGAGTTTTTCGTAAATTCGCCGTCTTAACCCATCAAAACCTGGCGTGACCATTTGGTCACATCAACAGACGCTATTTCGAAGGTCGTTTTAAGCAAATCTCTGTACTCTTTTCGGTGCTTACTTGAATCAACCGCATATAGATGGAGCGCGTTAGACGTTCTGTTAGCCTCAACCCGTTCGCACAAATATTCAAACAGACAACGTGTTTCAAAGTTTAAGACAATTATCTTTTCAAAATAATGGAGCCGAGGTGGGCGTAAGTAATCATTACAATTTTTACTGTAGAATCTGTTTCATATTTAAGTGATGGTATTAATAAATGAAATCATAGCAAATAGCATAACATATGCGTCACTCAACATAACCTATACATTTTCGCACTGTCCATGGCTAAATCTGCTTGTTACCGAATGGTCACACTAGGTCAATACGTTAGCATAAATTCTTGTTTTTAGAAAGGGCTTTTCGCTGCAACAGGCGCTTGATATGATCTTCAATGACGATGAGGATGAAGTACCCGACATATATATAAGCCCATCAGAACCAAATGTGCTAACTGATGAGGACTCGGCAGACGAAGATGATGGTGGACTTATAGATGATCTTTCAGGAAGACAACTGTTATCAGATGCTGAGATCCACGTCCGTGGAGTTGACCAACCGACTGGAGCAGATCTGGAGGAAGAAGACGTTGTTGATGACTCGCAACCTCTATCAGAGTTAGGCATCGAAGCGCATGAAGAGCTACTGAGAACGTTAAAGGGGAGAAAATATGACAAGAGGACATGGTTAGATGGAGATATGACAAAATCGTCTCATTTTCCTGCACCGGACTTCTCTGAATTTCGTGATATGAGCCCAGCCGGTTTGTTCGAATTATTCTTTGATGAAGGTATGATGCTGTACATTTTGGAGGAAACAAAAAAGTACGCCTTATTTTCGACCTGTCCAGATCCACAGGTTACTATGGAAGAACTTAGATGTTTTCTGGCCATACTTATCGTTTCTGGTTACAATATTCTTCCAGGAAAAAGATTTTATTGGGATTCTGGAGAAGACATGTCCAATGGCATGATAAAAGAAGCGATGCGTCGGGACAGATTTATTCAAATAATGCGGTTTGTGCACTGCGCTGATAATACCAAAATGGATCCCCAGGATAAAATGTGGAAGCTACGTCCTATTATCACTAGGTTACAGGAATCCTTTTTAAAATATTACAGGCCAACAGAACATATGAACTATGATGAATCCATGATAAAATACTTTGGTCGACATAACCGCAAACAGTTCATTAGAGGAAAGCCAATTCGATTTGGTTACAAAGTGTGGTGCCTGAACTCTGAAAACAGCTACCTTGTAAACTTTGATATCTATCAAGGTAAATCGCCACGACCAAACGAACCGTATGAGGCAGCTTTTGGAAAAGCTGCGGCTCCGCTTGTTGTTATGCTAGATAAGTTACCTACACGGAACCTGCCTTACCAACTTTATGTAGATAATCTTTTTACTAGTTTCAATTTACTAGTCTATTTGAAAGAGAGGGGATATGGTGTGACAGGAACCATAAGAGAGAATCGAGTCCCTAAAGACTTTCCTCTTGAAAAGAAATCTATGACTAAGGCAAATAGAGGAACTTTGGTGGCAAAAATTGATAAGGAGGATGGTATCATTTTGATGAGGTGGATTGATAACGCCGTTGTCACGGTGGCCTCAACTTCCTACGGTATGAATCCCATTCAGCAGGTCAAAAGATACTCCCAAACAGAAAAGAAAATCATACAAGTTCCACGCTCACATGCAATTGGAATGTATAATAAATATATGGGTGGGACCGATCGAATGGACGAAGATTTAGCCCGATACCGAATAAGCATTCGAAGTAAAAAATGGTAACTGGTCAATACTAACCTGGTTAGTTGATGCAGCTATAAATAATGCCTGGATTCTGTACAAATGCTCCGGAAGGCAGTCAACAAACTTGGATTTTCGAAAAGAAATAGCCACTACTTATCTCAAAAAGTTCAAAAACAGCCCCAAAGGAGCTGGTAGACCATCGACCAGCAAATACAGTGTATCACTGAACCGAGTCTCGGACGATATAAGGTATGATACTGTAAATCATCTAATTGAACATGTCCCTAACAAGAAACGTAGAAGATGTGCTGGAGAGGGATGCTCATCTGTTGGCCGGACACAATGTGCAAAATGTGGAGTTGGCCTGTGCGTCGAGTGTTTCGTCATATTTCATAAGCAATGACAATTTTATTGTTTTGCCTCAATGACCTAGTGTAACCATATGGTCACAACAAGTAATTCCTATTGTATGATTAGAAAAATATAAACTCTGTTTTTTTATAATTTTATTTCCATCAATCACCCGTACGAGCGCAGCAAATGCAAAAAATTTTGCATTACGATAATTCCGGCTTTGATGGGTTAATTGTAATATTAGATAGATTTCAGCTTGTAGATACTTTTTCTTATTTCTAATTTATACTACATCTTAAAGCGAATACTTCAAAGTAAATAAATGTCCACTGACAGTAAAGCAAGTAAACAAGTTTTTGTTTCTAAAGGCAACTTCATGTTATTTTATGTTTGTTAAAATTGAAGCAAATGAATTTAGTGCCAAAACAGTAGAGTATGGGTTTTGATAAGGAAGCTGGATTATCTGTTTTCGACTAGGAAGAAACCAGAGTTGCTGCTATGCTCAGTAGTTTTATCAAATATTTGAAACATTGTTGAGGCCATTGCACATATTGATGAAATTTTGATAAATAATTGGTGATTGGTTGTGTATGTTTCACGCCCACTGGGGTTAGTGAAGCCGCCATGTTTCCAAATATAACATCGTTTATTTCTGTTACACATATTTGATGTATTTTATGTTAATTATTTGCAAATATAGAATTTCTTTATTATTTTTTGTTATTATTTTGCATTCTCCGTTAATAAAGAAATAATTGTGCCCATAATTGGCTTTCAACAATCTTAAACTTAGACTGATCAAAAAACAAGTTCCTTTAGTCCAATCTTGAATATCCAACAGGCTACAGTCAGATAAAATTGAAGCTCTGTAATAAAACTGATATGTTTTGCTTAGCAGTATGATACATTTACAAAGACAAAATCTCTAAAGATAAGTGCCTGGACATTTTACCAGGCTAACTGAAAATGTAGGGATATAATTTTTGGAAACGAAATTAATATCCAGAGTGATTACTTCTAAGGCATTTCACTGAAGGGCATACGTAAATTGTGAATTTGTCCTCTCAGGTCAATGCAGCCTGACGTACCATCTTTTGACCAAGGGTAAGTCTGACAAAGAAAATACACGTAAACCATCAGTTTCATAATATCTTGTATAACGCTGCGATGTAACGAAACGGCTGCATTCCATAAATAACAAACACTAGGTAATTTTTTCGAAGGCCAATTTGATTCTAATCGGCCAAAGTAGGTAACCGTAGAACAAAAAATGGCTAAAATAAAAAAACAACGGAAAGCAGAAGATATTGCGTCTCCTTTTACTTCCTTCGCCACTGGCGAGTGAGTATTGTAATCGCGAAAAATTGGAAATGAGACATTGTTTTTTGGATGTTATATTACTTATTTCCGTCGGTATGTCCGCTAATCCTTGATCCTGCTGTAACTTGGTATACACCTTAGGAAAAACCATTGTTATACATGGGAAATCATTTCTTGGCAACAGCGCATCGGCTCGTCTACTTTCATCGCTATTCGTACATATTTCCTACCGTTAACCGCAGACCTGTATCACGAATGAGAATAATAGGCAGATACGCTGTGTTGCCAATTTGAGTAGAGCTTCCCGAATTGTGGGGAATTTAGAGTTAAGTGTTGATTAATTCAAGCTTTTAATCAGCATGGCCTAGACGTTAGAACTTCATAAAGATAACATTGAAGCTGAATGCTGCTGGAGAGTATAGTGTTTCGAATATTCAAAGCGGAGCGGGACTCTATACTCGTTCAATGGGTCATCAAGCCACAGTCTTTTTAATAAAGAAATTATTTTACGAAAATGCGTTATATTTTTACGATTTTGTCGTCACCAAATCTCTGTTTCTCAAAATGTACGTCTATTGTAGAATTTTCAGCAAACTAAGCAAGAAACGTAATCTAGTATTTACTCAACATTACGGATTTTTCGAAATACATTAAAAAATGTGACCTAGATACCTAACTGCCCCAAGCTCTTTAAATATAACACCTTAAACCAGGGTTACCAGGTGCTCAGTCACGTTGATTGTCGTGTTGTACTGCGCAAGTCAGCAAACAATCTGGCGTAATAAACGTTAGGAATCATCAGGTATTGCCAGATTCCTGAATACCGGGCACCATAGTAACCGTTATAGTTGTCCTTCAAAGTTGTCAAATCGCCCCTTTGGCGCAAATTCGCCACACCAGGCAACTGTGCTATATACAAACCCTGTTTATCACTACTATTTGATAGTCATATGGTAGTTGTAGCCCTATCTAGCGGTCCATGATTTCTCTCAATACTGTTGTATCTCTACTGGCAACAAGAATAGGGATTACAAAATCATTTATACAACAATATACAAACATGAAAAATATGATTTGAACCATGAGACATTAATACAATTTTAATAGTTTGAACTTTTTTCATTTTTGGAATACTGTTATGTGGAATCCGCAGCTATTTTTCCCGAAATTTGGGCAGACTTAGATTTCTTAGAAATATGACATATTGGTATCGGCAACTCTGCGAATGGGAGAAACAAATCGCATTTGTTGAGCGCATCCGTCTAAGCGGTAGGCGCCAGCGCCCGTTCTGCCATCTCTCTCTTTTATCACTCTTCTACTTTACCCCGTTATCCGTCACACTCCGACGCTGCCACATAGGATCCTACAATCGAGTGTCTTTCACGCACCTACATACTTTTGTATATTTCCATCTCTCTTCCTCATCATAATGTATAAAATAATGGTTTTTCCCAAGGTGTATATACTAAATGACATAGAAAATGCAACACCGACTAGGAGTGCTGTAATTTTGATCATACTTTTACAAGTTTTACGTCTACTGATAAATAAAAAGTGATTAAAATAGCTGGGATATCCCACCTTAATGTTAATAATGTGTTGAAGCTCCTCTGTTCGCTACACATTCGTTAAGTCGGCGCGGCATTGATTGGTATTCCAGGCCATCTGAATTTGGTTTCGTAGAGCCTCAATGTTTGTGGATGGTGCGGTGAATTTTGCAACCTTTACAAATAGACTAGGGCTTCAACATTTTATCAGCGTTTACTTCCATGATAGCAAATATATTTACAAGTTTTTATCAAAATTCAATAAATAATTATGGGTGATGATGAATTTTTCACAAAAGATTACTACTATGCCAAGAAAGAAAATGCGTTGTAGTATTTTAAAACTCGGTGGTAGGGGAGTTACGGGCAAACAATGAAAATCGCTCTATTCTCGTTTTTTGATGTTTCGGAGACATTTTCAGAAAAATATAGTGGTTGCAACTTGGATATCTTCGAGATCGGCAAGAAACGCTTTGTTCAGAAATGTGTAGTATTACGAACCTGTTAGGCACAATATCACACATATTTCGCGTAATAGTTGCGTCTGTGACTCCAGCTACACAGTATCACGTGATATCCTTTACCTGCAGAGGGTCCGATCCGAAATCAGCAACGCCGACGGTGCTCCGGCCGCTGTGTGATCGAGGTTGTCGACGGGACGCGACGATACAGTGATGCCAAGGCGTACGAAAGTTTTCCAGACCATGTACATATATTCAAAGCCGATTATTCAAAAATAATCTTAACAGTTCAATTATGTTCGTTCTAAAACATCACCAGATTAAGGGTTTTCATGGCCGGCGAATAGTAAAGATAATAGGACGTACGAAAGTTCACTATATTCAAAATCTTATATTTTTTTTTTAAGTTCACTGATACTGATTCTACTCTACGGTTGTATGTCAAGGTACAAGGATTTTCATAGCCGTCAAACAACAAAATTTGTCAATAAGCCAATCTACTTGACGCCATTTTTTTATTGAGAAAAAATTCTCCCAGGTCAACCAGCCACACCCAAATCACGTGAAATATTAATCTTAACTTAAAGAGTACGTTTTTTCCTCAATACCCGGGCGGAAAACGAGGATTTACATCAGCAGTGGTGTCTGATTGACATGCTTTATTTCATGCGATAAAAGTTATGGCTGTCATCTTTGATTAACGTATTCTACCTGAACAAGGTCAACCTAATAATATATTCGCGCGTCCCAAAAATTATCCGAGATCAATGAGATACCGTAACGTCACCTATGAGTTATTGTCACAGGTATGTTTCTCCTCTCCGTAATAATTAGAAGCCTACTTTGAAAAAGTTAGTGTCTCGTTGATGGAGCTATAGCTATATATGCTTATACATAGTTACAGCCCCATCTATGAAACATTAACGTTTCCTAATTATTGCGGAAAGGATAAAGGTAGCTGTGACAAATTCTCATAGATGACACTTCGGTAGCTCATTTCAGCTGTCGTCAGGGAGAATACGTTAATCAATGCTATTATTTTAAATTGCAAGCTAATAAAAATTAGGAAAGCAAAATGCCTTTACCGCTTTCCTCACCCCTCTTTTTTTCTTCCACAGAGTCCAAGGTGGCGTCGGCACAGGTGGCCAGAACGAAGAACACGTGAAACCTCGCTCTCTGCGTTTCACCTGGTCCATGAAGACGACGTCCAGCCGAGACCCCAGCGAGATCATGGCCGAGATCCGCAAAGTGCTGGACGCCAACAACTGCGACTACGAACAAAGGGAGAGGTTCCTGTTGCTGTGCGTCCACGGTGACCCAAACACAGACAGTCTGGTGCAGTGGGAGATCGAAGTGTGCAAGCTGCCTAGGTTGAGTTTGAATGGGGTCAGGTTCAAGAGGATTTCAGGTAGGATATAGCTTGATATATGAAAGTAATTCAAATATCGGTTGATTAATTTCATTTACAGTCTATACTGCTACAGAGTGACCATTAAACCTTAATTAATACTTGAGCGCTATAAAATTATGAGTATTAAAATTGGTGATTGGTCAGTCTGATTTGAAATGGCAGGTCATTGTTCGCACTGTCATTGATTGTCATACTGTCAGTTCGATATTTGATCATTTCAAAAGAACACAGTTATTTATCGGATTGCTTTTAAAACTTTCTAGTGTGCTTTAGACCACAGACAGACTTAGTTTTTGAGCTATAGCCTCCAATGACAGTGGTTTATAGTATTATATAGGGTATCCCATTTTAGACACCCTAGCTATATATTTCGAAAACTACGCATCCTAGTAGAAAACGTTTCAAAAAGCATCTACTGTTTTGAAGTGACATAAAGATGGTGACCTTGGTTATTTCAAGGTAAAGTGAAGATTTTCAAATAGAATGATCCCTTTTTACTTTCCACGCTTACTGGCGGGAAAGTATTGTGATCGCAAAACTATTCGAAAATGAGATGATATGTTTTTTAGGTGTTATATGACAGATTCATCACGAAAAACCGTGTCACTCATTTCCATTGGTCTGTCTGTCTGTCCGCTAACCTTATATGAAAGGGATTGATGAAACTTACACCATATGCATAGTCACGTCATGTTAATCCAATATGGCGAACGTTTAATGACAATTGTCAATGCAATATTATTATTACGTGAAGCTGATCTAATGATGGAGCCAGGAAGTGGCCATGGGAACCCATCGAATAGGGTCTCGTTTGATTCCTAATGACAAATACTTCTAGTCTTACGGTCTGATGATTAAGTTTATCAACTAATGTGTAAAAAATGCTCATCTATAAAAACTATATCAAGTTTCAACTTTTTAACATTAGTTCTCTAAAATGTAGGTTGAATCAATTGGGCAAGAATACTTAATAGATAAAAATCATGTCTCCCGTATTTACAAGAAACAAGAATTTGTTATATTTTTTATGTTTCTTTTATGCATGGTATGCATTTGATTGTAAAATATTGTTACATACAAATATTTATTTTTACTTACGTCAATATAACAGTAACAAAAACCTTATAAGAAATATTTCTAACGTTTTTTTCACACCTTCTTATTTAGATTATCTGTTTAAATCGGGCATTTTGATTTCAATTTTTCAGAAAATCAAACCACTTGTTTATGTATAAACTCACTATTTCTCACTATTTTCTGACTACTTTTTTTTTTGAAAATCTCACTTATCTCTCTTAAAACCATGCTTAGGGCTGCCAAGCACCCCTGCGAAGCATCATTGTTCTCTTCATACATTTGCCCTTAAAACTTTGAGAAATATATAGACTTTCATACGCTAATTTATTTTATTTATATACAGTTTGGGGTGTTAACAGGTAAACCCAACACACACCCTCAGTGAACTAAAACTAAACTTACATATAATATCGTATACATATACATATATTACATTATTGTTAGATTCTATTTCAAATATCTAAACTTGGCTCTCCCTATAACACTGTTTGGTCGCTCACGCATGTGCGCCCAAGAACGGCGCGGGAGAATACGTACTGCCGCGCTGGGCAGACACTGCCTGACATTGACCGTGAGTGGTTGTAAATTATAAAAATCTAACATCAGGTGTGGGGTACACGTGTACTTTTCGTAAACGTTTGGTATTCTGTGAAGTTTTGTGGTTGTGAAAGACATTATGGCAGAAGAGTTGGCAAAGTCTCTAGGAGCAATTGCATCGATTTTGGAAAATCTACAGAGGAAGGTGGCCCAGTTTTGATCCGGACAGCACCGATAGCCACGTATGGTTACAAAAAAAAATAGAGGGATATAAAAATGAATTTGGTTGGTCTGACCGTGAAACTGTAAGTAGAATTGGACCTTTTCTATTAAAATCTGCACAAGGGTGGTTTTCTGTATGGCAACCTACTGAAGAAACCTGGCGAAAATTTAAAGATTGATTTTTCCGTATCATTTCCTAAACAGAAAAATCTAGGTAAGCTTCTCAGTGAGGCAGTAGGCTATCATAGCTCAGAGGCTTGTAGTTACGTCGAATATGCTAGAGTCAAACTCGAAAAGTTGAAACGCACCCATGCTGGTTGGGTGGATTTGGATTTGATAGAGATTATCGCACATTCGATAGATGATGCCGTTGTAAGAACTGCTGCTTATAATTGTGGCGCGTCATCTGTAAGTGATTTGATTGCATTCCTTGCTAATTATATAAAAGTTCCATCATTCGATAAAATGTCAACACATCCAAACAGTCAGAGTGATGACCTTCCACGAAAAAACTCCAAACAAATTAGTTGTTATTCCTGTGGCGAAATAGGCCATTTTTCTCGAGAGTGTAAAAGTTAAGGCATTTCCAATTCACAGCAACACAGATGCAAAAACGTTCTGTCGTTACTGCAAAAAACCGGGCCATGAAATATCTCACTGTTTTCGTCGTCAAGACAAACGTGCTCGAGACAGTGGCGGCGAAACCAGTGTAGATAAGAAATTCAAAGGGGAATAACTTTTCCTTAATTCTCATGGTTCTGAGCTCGGTAGATGTTTGAAGACGTTGCCAAGTGTGATATCAGGTTATTGTACAAATTGTTTAGTAGATACTGGTTCGACATGTTGATTATTAGGGAAACGCTGGTTGAAAAATTGAACCTTGATAAAATACCGCGTATCACAGCGTTACAGTGGTTGCGATCTTATTAATCTATGACCCATCGTAAATATGTGCACATTGCAATATTTCCATCGTGTCATTCTAAGTTCTGATATTAAATGACCCATCGTAAATATGTGCATATTGCAATATTTCCATCGTGTCATTCTGAGTTCTGATATTAAATGACCCATCGTAAATATGTGCATATTGCAATATTTCCATCGTGTCATTCTAAGTTCTGATATTAAATGACCCATCGAGAATACGTGCATATAGCAGTATTCCCATCGTGTCATCTGAGGAATTCCTGTTATAACAAAAAATTAGTTGTTGGTGTTGAATCAGCAGTATTTTCATCGTGTCATCGAATGAAATCCTGTTACAAAAGACTATTGAGCAGTTACTGACGGAGCAGTCTGAGTAATGCTCTGTTTTTGCTTATTTCAGCAACTACCAGCGAAATAGACGAGCAAGCTAAATCTCGACTATCAACCCTTGGAAGATGATGTTCAAAAATAATCATGGCTTATAAGTACCTGCAGGCTGAGTAGGCATATATACCATAGTCGTAGTGTTCGCAATTTTGTAACTAGTTATCTATGTACTCCTGTACATATTTGTCCTGGTGGATGCCTTCTCAAAATTCTTCCTTCTCTACCCCCAGTCCACTGTTACGTCCGAAGAAACCAGACAAAGCTTTGCCCACTTCATCAGTATATTCGGAACCCCAGCAAAACTAATCCACGATGCTGGCACTAATTTTACCGCTAAAAGTTTCAAAGCATTTACCGAACACTTTGGTATCGAGGTTCACGTGACAACCCCTGGTGTACATCGCTCCAACGGCCAAATAGAACGATACATGCGAACCATAACAAACTTGCTGAGAATTGAATCAAAGAAATCGTCAGATTGGCCGAACAAACTTTGGAAAATCCAACTAGTAATGAACACCACAAAACAGAAGGCCACTGGCTATTCACCCTTTAAATTAGTTTTTGGTCAAGAAGGACAAACTCCTCAGATTCGTACAGTCTTAGCAGATTTACCCACTCCTGAAGCCACTAAAAAGCCAATCGATTCTATGCTGGTATAACTGGGCACGAGAATGACTCTTAAGGCGGCTCCGACGCAGTGAGTTTCAGGCCATTTACAAGGGTTTAGCTGCTTCGGAATTGACGCTCCATTTTTCTATATATTTGAATAAAATTTATACAGTATGTTCAGAAGACAATTGTCCAGGGTGCTATAGCGCCACTTTTCTAAAAAAAAATTTTTTTTCAGGGGTTATGGTGGGTGGAAGTGCAGATAATTGTTGTTCGACTTCTCGATTTTTTTAAAAATAACCCAGTGGAAAAAACGAAAAAGTGGCTCTATAGCACCCTGTGGAGTCTTGTTTTTAGTGCACTGTGAAAATTTCATTGAAAAATATTCAAAAATAAAGCGTCAATTTTGAAGCGCGAAAACCTCTGCAAATAGGCTTTTACACGAATTTTATCCACTATCTCGTGCTGCCAGTCGAAGCAACGCGGCTGTGTGTACGGACTAAGAAAGGACGTATTCAGATAATTTGTTGTCCCAAGTTAAACAGTAGCAGTTTTAACGTCGGTCGTTCGAGATAAACATCGGACCATTAAGTGATATTTTTAATAGACTCCAATGAAAGAGGGGAAATTTTTAATCGATTTTGTTCAATCACCCCAATATGGATATCAAATGGAAGCACTTGTACAAAACAGTAATACGAAAACAGTTTCAAATCAAGATGGCGGCCGTTACAAAATGGCGGATAACATACTTGCTAATATCTCAAATACGAGTCGTCGCCTTGTAGAATACTTCACTAAAAATTTGATTCCAAGATTGCCGCCGTTTCGAAATTGCGAGTTACACATTTTTGTACAAAACCCCCAATTTACATATCAAATGAAAAGACTTGACATGTGTGGTAAAATACAGAACTTTGTGACCAAAAGTTTCCAGGTATTTCCAGGGTCATTGGAGGCGGTAATCTTTTTAGTTAAAAATAATAATTATAGTGAACGCATTTACCACAAATAAAATGTCACTTGCTGTCTAGCTTTAACCTTATGGAGTATCGTAAAATAAACTTAACACGATAAGCGTCATGAGATATAATGCGTGTGTCGCACCTCATTTGGCGCTTTGGGCCTCGTGACACACATGATATGTCTCACTGCTGGCAGTTATATTTGGCCGCGTAACGTAAGACGTGTGCCATGCTGATGTGATTTTCTTACGGGAACCAAGAGTCCGTGGTCTGAGGGACCAAATTATACTGAATTGGAAATGAAAACATTAAAAAACACGTTGTTTATAGAGTTTTACAAAAAGAGGATATTCTACAAATCTAAAACAAAAAGCAAATCTTATAAAATAATCAGACATTCTCATTCAAAAATGAACAAAGTAATTTCACAGCAAATCAGTAAGTTATGGTAAATGTCGATATTCTAACGAACACAAATATGGAGGAACTCCTATAAATGAATGATGTCAGTTTGGCCGTGTTAGATTCTATTTCAAATATCTAAACTTGGCTCTCCCTATAACACTGTTTGGTCGCTCACGCATGTGCGCCCAAGAACGGCGCAGGGAGGTCAAGCTAATGTTAAATAAATCTATATTACAGAAATTATTATGATTTTTTGAGCCCTGACCAAAGGAGAATTAAGCTCAAGATTAGTTCTACGAAACGGTATTCTAAACAGATGATAGGTTCTAAACGTTCTATCAGGAGTGTTAAAGTTCAAGTTTGCCAAAAGTCAGTGAGGCCATTCAACAATTTATTAACAC
The DNA here is from genome assembly GCA_963669975.1 of Acanthoscelides obtectus. Lineage (NCBI taxonomy): Eukaryota > Metazoa > Arthropoda > Insecta > Coleoptera > Chrysomelidae > Acanthoscelides > Acanthoscelides obtectus. The sequence continues at coordinate 88,276,265 of CAVLJG010000008.1, forward strand.
AGCAAATGTCAGAAATCGTTCTTCTATCTTTTAAGGAAATCATATTGAACTGTTTCATAATTTGCGTATAATGATGATCTGTAACAGGTTGGCGAGTTTTATGTGCTAACATCTTCAAAAAATTGTGTTGAATTCTTTCTATCCTGGCTATATGTACATTGTAAGACGGATTCCATATTACTGATGCAAACATCAATTTGTTGTGTATATAAGCGTAGTACAATGAAAGACGCGTTTTTGGGTTCGTAAATTCTCTGCATGTCCTGTTTATGAACCCTAGTGTTCTATTTGCATCATTCACGATGTGCTCTACGTGAGTGATGAATGAGAGTTTCTCATCAATGTATACCCCTAGGTCTTTTACTACATGAAGCTTTTCCAGTTCTGCCGTCCCTAATAACTGTTTGCATCTGATTGACTCTGACTGCATTGCCGGTTCTCTCTAGTAACCATATCAGTAGGTTAAGCACCGTTGCCAGATGGTCGATACTTAGAGCAGGGAAGAAACCAGCCTTAGCGTTATTTGTTATACATGTTTCGAGGGACTATCTCGTACCGAACATAGTCGTTTATGGACTGATGAGAACGTTGCGTGAGGAGTGCAGAGTCAACATACTTGACGCCACTTTTTACATCGGCACGGGTATCACGTATCTTGAAAAGTGACATTATGCCGATTTTTTTTGACATTATGCTGGTTTTTTTTTTATATTATGTAGGTTTTTCTACAAGATATTAACTTAGCACTTAGTTGTACGTGTTGCCTCCAACGTCATGAGGCTTGTTATCAACCTTTGGCTCTGATGTGATGTAAAATCTGCTTCTGAGATGGCATTACTGGAGGTCTAAGCTGTAAGTTATATGTGTTGATGATAATCACTTTTTTTTTATATCGAAACAGCCGCGCAGGCAGAAGCCTAAATGCCGGAACACCGCGGCTGCTATGATGATCCCAAAGAAATTTTGTTAATACGATTTTTGAACTGCCTAAGGTTAGTAGAGCTGGGAAAAGCTTCCTCCCGTAGATTGTTCCACAATCTAGACACCCTCGGGACAAAGGAGCGGTCGTATCGGCCAGTTCTGAATGTACGAAGTTTGACACGGTTAGGATGGAACGCCGAAGTCAGGCGGGTCTGTCTGGCAGGCACATCGCGCGGCGGCATCATGGAAGAGAGCTCTGAGGAGCAAAGCCCGTTGGTGTAGCGATAGAAAAGAGCTAGATCGCCGACGACCCGCCGGTGCGAATGAGTCCCGAGACTGTCTGTTAGAGAAGAGTCATCGATCAGTCGGACCGCCCTCCTCTGGATAGCATCGAGCATGGACAATGTAGTCGGGGCGGCAGCACCCCAAATGTGTGAGCAATACTCGAGGCTAGGCCTTATCTGGGCCTTGTATAGAGTGAGAAGGTCATGCGGAGAAAAGTACTTCTTAGCCCTAAACAAATAGCCTAGCTTTTTCCCAGCAGCTGCAGCTATTGAAGAGATGTGTTCGTGCCAGATCAGGTCCTCGGTGATCTGGACTCCGACCAGCCGAAATGAATGGCTCTTTGGTAGAACTCGACCGTCCATCGAAACTGTATGAGCGCTAGGACGCTTTTTGTTCGTCAAAGTACAGTACTGTGTTTTGGAAGCATTGAACTGTACAAGATTGTTGCGTCCCCAAGCAGTGATAGCCTCCAGGTCTCTTGTCAGAGAAGAAGTCGTCGCTAGTCTTCTTTTTTCCAGCTCAGCGGCAGAGATCGGCTTGTCACTCTGAATTCCTGCATGTAGAGTGCTGTCATCAGCGAAGCTGTGGATTGGGTTGATCGTGCAGGAAAGGAGGTCGTTGATATGTAAGAGAAACAGTATTGGAGCCAAGACCGATCCCTGGGGAACACCCGCGTAGACGTTGTGGGATGAAGAGGAGAATTCGTCAATTACGACGGATATCTTGCGGCCAGAGATAAAGTCAGCCACCCATCTGCAAAGCTTTTCTGGGAGGCCGTAGGATGGAAGTTTGCTCAAGAGGGCAGCGTGCCACAGCTGATCGAATGCTTTCGTGATGTCAAGAGCAACGACATGAGCCTCACCATGAGAGACTGGATGAGTTTACTCCACAGTTGTGTGACGTAAGCTAGGAGGTCCCCTGTGGATCGTTGGTGCCGGAAACCGTACTGCCTGTCGCTAATCAAGCTGTGACGTTCGAGGTAGTCCAGAAGCTCGCGATTTATGCACCTCTCCATCACTTTACCTATAACAGAAAGCAGAGCTATAGGCCTGTAGTTGTAAGGGTCGGTCTTAGATCCTTTTTTTGGGATGGGCTGTACATGAGCAAATTTCCAGTTTTCTGGGAAGGTGCCGGATTCATAAGATATCTGGAAGAGACGCGAAAGAACTGGAGCAAGCTCCGCTGCACATCTCTTCAGTACAGTGGCAGAAATCAAGTCCGGACCAGAAGCTTTGTTGATGTCGAGCGACAAGAGCACTCGTCTTACGGTCTTATGCCTGAATGTTACCTCCCGCATAGTGTGGGGAACCCTTTGAATTGACGGCACTTAGGCGTTGTTGGGGACGTCCATGGTGGAGTTGGCAGCAAAGATCTTGGCTAGCACTTCCGCCTTGGCCTTTGAGTCGAATACAATAGTTCCATCCTGACACGTAAGTGGTGGAAGGCTACTGTCTGAGAAGTTCTTTTCAATCTGCTTGGCCAGCGTCCAGAAAGACCGACTGCCATTGCGCTGCGACATTACCCTGTGCCTAACTTTTATATCATGCTGGTTTTTGGCATTGCGAACCGCATCGTTATATTTGTTTCTGGACTCGACGTCGGCTTGTCTGTTCTCTACAGTGGGGTTTTGTAAGTAGGTTCTGTGTGCCTTGATCTTCTGCTGGCGAGCAGTGTCACACGATTTGTTGAACCAGCCGTTGGACCCTGGTTTAGGAACTTTCACTCTATGAGGGATGTATTCCTCCATTCCGACGTGGATAATTTCGGTTATTGAAGAACAGACAGTCGACGCATCCGCGTCAGTGAAACAGACATCTCTCCAAGAAAAGCTAGAGAAGAAGTCTCTGAGCCCCTCCCAGTCGGCATGTCCGTAATGCCAAGTTTTGCGGCCTGTGCGAGTTTCTGCTGCCATAGCGGCTTCTGACCGAAACCTAACCTCCACAACACCGTGATCTGAGTTACCCAGGGGGGACAGGACAGCAGTGCTGTAAGGGACAGGATGCGTGGTCAGAAAGAGATCCAGAAGGTTACTGGCATGTGACGAGACGCGGGGAAAAAAGTAGGGCTCGTCACCAGCTGGGTCAGCCCTTGAGTAAGAGCGAACGCTTCTACTGCACGACCTGCTGAATCGGTCTTATTTGAGCCCAACCAAAGCGCATTATGGGCATTGAAATTACCGAGAAGAACTACCTCTGAAGCGGGGTGATTGATGTTCTCAGGAAGTCGATCTGGACGGCGAGGTATTCGTGTAGGTCATCCCAGTTATGGTTCGAGGGAGAGCGATAAAAGCAGCAAATAAATTTGGGTGATGTTTTGGAGTTGAGGCGAAGCCACAGAATGTCCTTCCGGTCTGATTCCAAAGAAAGATCCCTGGAGCAGGAAAGACTGCTGCGGACAAAAGCCACAACTCCCCCTTTCTTTCTCAGATTGGAGTGCACCTCATAGTTTGGGAAGTTGAGATGGTTAATCGGTGCAGTCTCTGAGATTTTTGTCTCCGCCAAGAAAAGCACGGCGGGACGATTGGATTGCAGGTAGTGATGAACAGCATCAATGTTGCTGTTGATCCCGCAGATGTTCGAAAAACAAATTTTATCTTCGATGTTGTTCCCTCGAGCCCACCCTCCACCCGGACATTCCGAGAGTTGAGTGAGGTGACATTAGGTTCTTGTCTTAAATACACTTAATTGAGATTCAAAGCTAGAAATTAGTTGCGCATCCACTTTTTCGTATCCATTCTGGAAGTTACATATACAAATTTGCTGGATTCCAAAAATGAGAGAGATAAGAAATAATTATAATATTCACTGTACTTTACAAGCCATATACATGCTACAGGAATTAAACACAACGCGAGCACGGTGACGATTTCCCGTAATTCTCCTCAGTTTTTCGTAATTTATAACTTTGAACATAACCTCTCTTCAGAAAGCACAACATAAAAATAACCTGTCGGGCACAGCCAATAGATATACTTCATTGGCAGCATATTCAGTAATGATTTTCTCACACAGCAAATATCACTGATTTTATACACATGCAGACCAATACACATAATCATCCAGATGCGTACTTGCTATTCAACCAACTTTCTTCTCAAAAATAAAAACTACAGACAAGGACCATTTGACCTCACAAAACATATGCAACCAATAATGCGTTTAGTTTAGTTGAGTGATTCCCCCTTAGATGGACGTTCTCAACGATCCTAGTGAGCAAACGTGGAATGACTGTTTGCGTCCTAAAAACTACCTAGTTTGCAAGATGACATCTTATAGGTTTTTTTGACGTTTAATAGGTTTTTTACATGATACCGATGCCGAATTGAAAAGAGGAGGATTTTACTTCCAAATATGACCATCCTTGGCCTTCAACGCCATTTCATGGTGTGATCAAGACGTTGGAAACAATTTGCTCTAACAACAATGTTCGACAGTATAGTTGTGAGACTTGTAACCTTGGCCATGACTTTCAAGAAAACATCTAATTTTTACACTGGAAATGGAGAAATCGGAGAATTTACGCCCGAGTGTGACCTTGACCTCAATCAAATGTCAATTTGATGTCGCTCACATTCTAGACATAAAATTTCTTGCTTTTTCCATTTCCAATATACAAATGAGGACAAGCTCATGAACAAAGTGATATTAGGACGTAAGATTTTCTCCGCTTTTCAAATTCGATGTGAAAAAGGGAAGTTTCATTTGAAAATATTCACTTGACGTAAAATTGACCTTGAAGATCGTAGTGAAGGTTCCTCGAAATCCCAGAACTGTTAGAGTGCGCAATTTTCTAAATATTTAGGTGAGAAGATTAAAAGCGCGACAAAAATGCGGTGTTTTAATCAACATCGTTGGCATTGCAGTTTTAAATATTGAATTAAAAATAAATAGACCGTTCCATGAATTAAATATGTTTCTGGCATTATATTAATGTAAATAATCGACAGAAGATCACACATGTTACCTATTACTAAAAATTTGTGGGTTTTAAGAATTGATGCAGTGGCGGCGAAGATATGGACCCCACTTTGAGCACGCTACAGGCCAAGAGTTTGTCTAATTGGCCACGACTTCAATGGAATTTTTTTTTGTTGCAGGCACTAGCATCGGGTTCAAGAACATCGCCAGCAAGATAGCCAACGAACTGAAGCTGTGACTGCTCGTGATGGAGCAGGAGCCGACGGGAGTAGGGGCATTAAGGTCAGGGGCGTCAGGCGCAGAGGAGGGCGACGTGGTGCCAACGTAGGACCAGCCACTCAACCACCCAACACTCCAAGACACACCTCAAGAGAAAACTCAACACCATCACATACACTCACACTCACTTACACGTACGGTTCGCTGGGAAGGGGTAGTACCACCTCGTCCACCAAACTCGTCGTTCGTCGCTTTGAATGTTGCCGCCGCCATTTTGTTGTTCGCTCTGGAACCTTGCTTGTGATACGTGGAATTGATACGATGGAGACATAATGACAGAGGTCGGTCGTGAAGGCGTGGATACAGTTTTTTCGTTTTTTTTTACAGTTGTATTGCGGGAGGTAACGCGTGTTAGTCATAAGATTAGCGAACTATCAGGGTCTGAGTTACACACAGATAATAGAATGGGCCCGTTTACCTTTTTTTCGTTCAAGTGTCTCCTACATTATTCACGTGAAGTGAATCGTTGAAGCATTCTCAGTTTATATTTTTGTATCAATAATCTTTAAAAACAAAAAATATCTTTTCGCGGAGGAAAATTGTCAAATATGTTGACGTCATTACAGTGGAACCGCGGTAATCCGACAAACGTTTTGCGCGGGCCGATGTCCGATTATAGAGTACTGTCTAAGACCCTCAATAGTCCGGAAATTTTTGAATCAGAGTACATTGTCATCCGACAAATTATAAATTAAAGAATCTATTTTATAATATGTATAAAAAATAACAATTAAACTTATTTACGCTAGGAAATAAGTATGTTCAAACAATTGAACATATGTCCTAAAAATATAAGTGTTTCACGGTGTATTACGAACAATAAAAAACTAAAAATACAAAGTATAATATGTACCAATCAATTTATAAAGCATATTTGTTATTTTCGGTTTTGTTCTTAAATCACACGACCAAAGCTTTGTCTCTTAGTAACCTCAAAAGTAAAAGTTCGTTGAAACATTCTAGCCATTTCATGCTAGCCACATATTCATCTTTTTTCATTATTTGCTTTCGTGGCGAACAGCGAAACCGAAATGGGCGCATGGCTGTTTCTTTCCACCACTGGATGTTCAGATTTATTGAGAGTCTGTCTTTTGCTGGGCCCACAGTCAGTATTTGACACGACGGTTTTAATCTTCTCGTGGATCGTTTTAATGTCATTAATTGTAGATCGACCTACACTGCATTCACTTGCTAAACTGCTGATAGATTAATTTAGATAGACTTAAGACTTGAGTGATCCAAAATATCACTTTTCTCTTTAATATTAGTGTTTTGTGCTATCGTTTTTGGGCCTTACTAGGTATGTACAAAGGGTACTATAAAAGTTCCGCTCAAACCAGTCTTTAAACTAGCTTTGCCAAGTTTCACCCGGGAGTGCTGCACAGTTTTCCTTTTAGCTTCATTTTCACATGCGGAAACAGTGCAAAGACGCAAGGAGCAAGATCTGAACTGTAGGGAGAGTGCTCAATAAGTGTCAGTCCAGTAGTGGTCAAATACTCGGTGCAGGCTTTGGCGCGGTGAGCTGGAGCATTGTCATGGTGTAGGTACCAAGTGTCAATTGTTGACTTTGGCCGCAGGTTTTTCATAGACTCTATGACTTTAGGCAGGCACTGTTCCGTGTACCACTCAGCTGTGACTGTCTTCTGTGTGTCCAAAACGACACGCTCCACAATCCCGCTCGATTTGAAAAAGACAGCTATGTTTTTTAATTTACAGATCGGGATTTTGAGACAGCTGCGGGTGTGTCCTTATCATCAAAGAAACAAACTTGTTTAGATCCTTGGTCGGCACATCGTAATAGTAGAGCCAACGATGCTGTCCACATACCAAGAATGCCCCTTATCAAAGATTTTCAGCATCTTTCGGTACCAAGTTGTACGAGTCTTCTGTTCTTCCGTCAGATTGTGCGGTACCCAGAGAGAACAAAGTTTCCTCGCGTGTAAATGGCCATGCAAAATGAATGAATTGCTGGTGCATGAAGTTGTAAGGTCTCTTCTATCTGTTGGTCTCCGGTCTTCGTCAATCATTTTCCTCACAGCAGTAATGTTTTCCTCTGTTACTGACGTTCGCGGCCTTCAGAGTGAAATTGCCCCTTTGGAATTCTCTGTAACACCTGAATATAGTCGTACAATGAGGACAATCAATCATTAATGCAAGCGTCATTTCTTCTAAGCACTGGTCTATGCTTAAACCACGCGTAAAGTTATACCGTAACATTGTCCTTATCTCACTACGTGACCATGGCGCCATAATCCGCACTTTGCACTGACAATACCAATGAACAACTAAATTAACAGACGTGCATCTGGCAGGTACTATGCACCCATGGACATGTCTCAACATGCATATTGCAAAACGTTTGTACCCTTTGTATATGTGACACCCAATGGATAAACAATAAACAACAATGAGAGCTCGCTGGGTCCCTATTACATGTATACAGTCAAATTCAAACTGAAACAATACGCGTCAAGCACAATAGCGGTGCCGTTTACAAGTTACAACCGACAGTCATGCACTATATAAGTGAAGAGTTGCGGAAATCTTACTGTACAATCAACAGAGTGTCGGATTACAGGGGGCGTCAGATTAGACAGTGTCCGGGTATCACGTGTCTTGAAAAGCGAAATTATGCCGATTTGTTTTGACATTATGCTGTTTTTTTTTTGACATTATGTATGTTTTTCGCAAAGACTTTGACTTAGCACTTAGTTGTCCGTGTTGACTAAACGTCACGAGGCTTGTTATCAATCTTTGGCTCTGATGTGATGTAAAATCTGCTTCTGAGATGGCATTACTGGAGGTCTAAGCTGTAAGTTTATGTGTTGATGATAATTACATTTTGTTCTTGTCTCAAATACACTTAATTGAGATTCAAAGCTAGAAATTTGTTGAGCATCCACTTTTTCTTATCCATTCTGGAAATTACATATACAAATTTGCTGAATTTGTAAAATGACAGAGATAAGAAATAATTATATTCACTGTATACTAACAGTAATTAGTCACAACATAAAAATAACCCATCGGACACAGCCAATAGATATACTTCATTGGCAGCATATTCAGTAATGATTTTCTCACACAGCAAATATCACTGATTTTAAAAACTACAGACAAGGATCGTTTGGCCTCACAAATGATATGCAACCAATAATGCGTGTAGTTTAGTTGAGTGATTCCTCCTTAGATGGACGTTCACAACGATCCTAGTGAGCAAACGTGGAACGACTGTTTGCGCCCTAAAAACTACCTGGTTTGCAAGATGACATCTTATAGGGTTTTTTTGACGTTTTATAGGTTTTTTACATGATACCTATGCGGATTACCGCGGGTCCACTTATCATCTTTATCATTTTTTATAGTTTGAGAGCAGAGGTTTACGATACATTGTACATAATTGAACATACCTAGTCAAGTTTTGCTCAGAAATTCATGAATTTGAACGAAGCCGTGAGAATTATAGAGATAATCTGCTTAATGCCATTTTATCAAAAGGGAACGTTGTAAGACAAGCTGAAATATAGCATGCATAGTTCCAAAGTTACCTGCTGTGAATTGACCAGTCAGGGAGTCGCCGACACTTGAACCACTTATTTATAATATCTTTATAAACAAATCTTTTTAGTGTGATAAATAAACAGCAGTTTATAACAGCAATATTTAATACTGTACACACTATTTTGTGAGTTCCATTTCCGTTAATTCTGCGAGAGATTGAATGGAAGGGACGCGGCGTGAAGAGGAGCGGTTCCTTTCCCGTCGCATCGTCTCGATGGGTGTGCAGCATCTTATGTGAAATTTAACAAAATATAATAAACAAGAATTTGACGTATTTTTTCTCAGATCATTTAGCGATTCTTTTCGTGTTTGAAAAACCTTCAATTTTATGACTAACAGCGTTACCTTATAGATTATGGCGATGACCTTCCAGCAGGAATTCGTTTCGCTACGAACTAGAACAAGCGTGAAAACTTGTTCGTCGGGTCAATTTGCGAAAAATATAATTGTACTAGAAAATGAATTTTCGACGTAATAATATAAACCGATATGTTGCTATTAAAGGAAAAACTTGGAACTTGTAAAAATGTATATTTTTGTTCATAATATTGTATATTGGGCCTAACGCTAAATTTCGATTCCGCGGGGTGAGCCAGTTTTTTTGACAGCTTGTATAACCTTTAAAACTTTTGATAAGAATAATGCTGTATTGCCAAAGTTCAACATGATTTTAAATAAACAATATAACCGAACGAGTAACTGCTTGTCTAAAATTTGTCTACATGAACTTTTTTGTTGTCATATGCAACAGTTTTTATTATGAATGTTAAAATTTTGGCAATGGCAGCACTATTTATCAGTTAAAAACTGTTTTTTCCTGAGATATATTAAAATTGACCCAATGTTTGCATACTTACATTTTCGTTGTGATATTTCATCTACTCCAGTGCTCATTTCATCCTATAATACTAGCCTCAAGAAGGCTCAAATTTTAAACAATTTTAATAATGCATGCAATCTTTTTGGTCCTAAGCAGCAAAATATAATAGATACATTGTACTGGATATAAATTTAAGACCACTAGGTATTTAAAAAGGGATCAAAAAGATTGGTCAGCTCAGAATACGTTTATTGTATATTTTTAATATCTTTTGCAGATTAATTTGTAATTTTACACTTGAAATCGACATGTTCCGAAATAGGAATTTTAAAAACGATACTCTATGTTTCAAAAACTATTAGAGGACACACTTTCTAATCATACAAATGTAGATTGTAGATGGTGAAAAGTCAAAGTGTAATTTTTGTGTCCATTTTATAAAATTCCAAATACGTTCGCTAGGAAAACCCATACAAGTTCTTGCAGTCGTACTTAATCTGTAAGATTGCCTGTAAGCTACATGTTCGAGGTTCAGTCAACAAACTTATTATTTCCAACAAGCTCTCCTTAATTAATCTTTGACCATGGTTATTCTTAGAAATATTGAAGCAAAAACCTGTGTTTTCCTGTTTAAGAAATGAACAGGGAATTAGCGCAAAAAGATCGGAACTAGTTTTCTTTTTTTCTCTCCGATTTGTCTCTAAATGTATGGTGGTTCCATTACTTTGGCCTCTTTATTGCCTCACATAGTGACTGTAAGTCTTCCTTATTCCACTAGTTTCGTCAAGGAACTTGGGAGTCTACCCATTCTGAATATGTCTATAGAATCTATATTTTGCATCAAGCTTAAAGTTTGATAAGCAGAGGTAATACGGAGGCGTCAAATCGAAAAGGTCGCCTCCTTGATATTTGTACTCAGTGGAAAACATCTGAAACTTATCCCCTAGTTTCATGTTGATAATCCCCCATGTTTTATTGGTCGAATCAAAGCCATATATATTTATGATACCTTTTTATTGTAGTGTTAATTGTACTTAGGTTGGGACCGAAAGGTCGTACAATAAAGGGGAATTTTAAACGTTTGTGGTTTTACAAGGCAAAGAAGCCTCAAGGACTCGGCCGCTGGTGGTCTTTTCAGTAATGTCAATTTTGAGAATTATTTTTTAATTTATTTCTTAAGTTTTTCGAATTGGGCGCTTGTTTGAACCTGAAACCTATTTGTCACAAGCATTTTTTTTATAATGTTTTAACTCGACGTTGCATGACAATAAGCACAAGGTGGTAATTTAGCAATTTGTCGGTGAAAGTTCTAGTCAAAGTGTCGAGTTTTTTCAGTAATAGCGAATACGCTTTCCTGTATGTCTTAATCAAAACCAATATGAAGAGAAACAAATTGCTTCACATAATGGGTGATTCAGTTAGAAGTACTTTCTTCAGAAGTATAACAATCGATTTTGCCGGACTTCTTTTAAACAAGCAGAAGCATGACATTTGTGTTTTTTCAAATGTTAGCCATCGCTGCACCTTTAACAAGGTCAATTTTGGATTTTCAATTTTCTTTGACGCGTCCATGCATTTCTAGCGCTATTTTGCGAATAATGCTGATTTTCTAATTCCTCGCAAAATTGCACTTCAGGGAAATTTCTGTAAAAGTGTGTTGTCATACCAAATAGAACATATACTCATACCTTAAACTTTACAGGTCGCCTTCATTGGACGCCAGAATGTGACAGGCAGAGTATGGTTGACGTCAACCCTCCACTCGTTTATCGGACGGTTTTTTGTTAGTAAATGAAATGCAGGATTCTTTTCACTTTTTAATGAAAAATTCCCAGTAAATTCAAAACTTGTGATATATTTAATTATATGATATAAATGTTGATGTGCAAAAAAGTACAAACTATCATTAAACCTGACAACTGAAGCACCACCTATGATAAAATTATCACCACTCATTAAAATGGACCAATTATTAATAATAACTGTGGAACTTAACCAGAAAGTTTGTTCTGGAAAGCAAATGAAATTACCTCATTCAGCTTCCTGCTATTTGTTGGCCAGGGTGAGCACCTGTGCACCGCTCGAGAGACTACAAAAAAACTGGGATAGTCCAGTCGAACTAGGGAGTTTTCAGATAATATTCCCGTTGCAACCTTGTCCCTTTAAATTGGTTTGACCTGCAAATAATTGTTTGTCATGTTCCGATAACGGTTACCAAATACCACTCGAAATAATTCTCGGACACGTCGTAGAAAATTGGAATTCCATACCGCAGTAGCAGCCGATATTTCAAAGACATTATATCTAAACACTGGATTTGAAGAACGCTTTTCTACTTCGGTAATAAAGATAACCCGATAAAGTTTGTTTTTTCTTTTTAAAAGAGTACCTATAATTAAATCACCCATTACAACCAAGTGACATGTGATTTCCTATGTAAAACGGCCAAAACACTTCTCTTTTCTTGTGTAGCTGGTGTATCATGTTAAATACTTATAATGATTCGATTTCGTACAAGTCGCAATGTTTATTATAATTTTTTAATGTGATTTTTTCTGCGCTGAGTGCCGAACCCCAAACCGTATGATAAACTCTCTGGGTGTAAGGCACTTACGTTTATATTTGGTAGATTCCATCTCTGATCTGAGAATTTCTCGTCTATTTGACACCGTTGGTTTTATCTTGTTAAAAAAGTTAAAACATTACGTAAAGTTATGTTTATACTTGTCAATCAATCATGATTGAAGATAGCCAACCATATACTGTATTCCGGGGTCCAAAAATGGTTCTGGCAGATACTAGCGCGAACTATGAGACAGCAGAACACAAAAATGAATTTAGAAATCTACTTTGATACGAGTTCAAGTGTTTGGTTCTGGTACTGTCTCATAGCTGACCCTAGATTTACAGTCCTTTTTTAGCCTGGTATTTTACCGAAACTGTACTGCGTGAAAGACTGAGCGAACAAATTTTAAATTATAGAAGAGATATTTTTAAATATATTTGGTATTTTACGCTACATTCACGTTTTTCGAAGTGTTATACAGGGTTAATTTAATAATTTGTTTAGCGGAATGGTAATTTTTTGTACAGTGTGAAGTGAATCGCTCTAACAAGCTAGAAATGTCTAGTAGGACATTTTCGAAAATGGTGGAAATGATTCTCGGTAATTCGGTAATTTATTCATCAAATTATGTTGTCGATTGATATAATGCACGTGTGTGGTGTATATTTTGTGCAGGAACTCATATGATATAAGTGTTTCCAGGTTGAATTATTAGAATTCAAACATAAAAAAAGTATGGCAAATGTTTTAACATTGCGCATGTTATGGTAACAACCTCTGACTATTTCGAACTGCAGGTTAGTTTTATCATGGAAATATAGTATGGAACCATTGCCCATGAAATTCGATATTTACTGACTCGCCAATGAATAAATATGAATTCCTTCTAAACGCTTCATTTTTGTGAAAATATGCACAAAACTTTGTAATATAAAATTATGGACTTCTTTTAAATGTGAATGTAGGAATATATTGAAATTAAAAAAGTGTAAGATCTGTTCAATAATGAGTGTACTTAGATAAAACAAAAATAAGAATCGTTCTGGTCGACTTTGCTTTTTCTTATTTTCCAAAATTTGTCGATTTTTGTTCGATACCTCTTTATATGCTTGGATATAGCGATACACTAAGTTTTTATTAATTTTCAAAAAAATTAAAAGTTACGCATTCAAAGTTGTAGAAAGTACAGACGTGTAGATAATTTTCTTGGGAATCCTTAGATGTGTTAGAACGTGTATGTTTGTATCCAGGCGTATAAAGTGCGTTTTTGTTCAGATAGAAGAAGTAAAGTTATGTTTTTGTAAAATTTATAATAATGTAGTAATATAAAAGATACTATTGAAGTAATTGTTAGGTCAGCTTAGAATAGTTGAAAATGCTGTGTAAAGAACAGTGTTTGCTTACCGATAAAATTCTTTCACTGGGGACGGGCACTTTTATGTTAGTTAAGCTATCGATCATTTATAATAAAATCTGAACCTATTAAAGTTATGTTTTCCTTAACGCTTTCATTTATCTTAATCCGCTGTCACGTCCATGTCCCTTTTTAAATTTTTTCAGCAGAATGAAGGACTTCAGTACGGAGTATTAGGTATATTTCTCGCGTTGATTTCCCCGTACATTTGCTCTCAAGGGAATCGGTCACGCCGCAAAGAGACTTGTAATCCGTTAGGTGACATCTCATTTATTAAACCCTGCATTAAACTATACAGGGTGTCCGCAAAGTTGGGGTTTTCCTTTACACGACGTGTAGATTTTGAAAACATAAGCAATTTTTCTTAGTACCAATGTCTTAAGGGAACCGAGATAAAGGGCTCTGCAACATCAAAAATATCTGAATACCGTTCTGTAGCCGCTGTTGGAGCGGTATGATTTCGGGCAGAGACGTACTTAGCCCTTCTCGTCAACTGGAGAGTGAGTACTTTTTCCTTTATATTTTTACTACGCCAACGCCCAACGCCAACGGCCCAACGCCAATGCCCAACGCTCAACGCCCAACGCCCTACGCCAACGCCCAACGCCAATGCCCAACGCTCAACGCCCAACGCCAACGTCCAACGCCCTACGCCAACGCACAATGCCCACCCCCAACGCCAACGCCCTACGCCAACGCCCCAACGCCCATCGCCCAACGCCAACGCCCAACGCCAACGCCCAAAACCAACGCCTTACGCCCAACGCCAACGCCCAACGCCAAGATCCAACGCCCTACGCCAACGTCCAACGCCCAACGCCAACGCCCAACGCCAACGCCCAACGCCAACGCCCAACGCCAATGCCCAACGCTCAACGCCCAACGCCAACGTCCAACGCCCTACGCCAACGCACAATGCCCACCCCCAACGCCAACGCCCAACGCCCTACGCCAACGCCCCAACGCCCAACGCCAACGCCCAAAACCAACGCCTTACGCCCAACGCCAACATCCAACGCCCTACGCCAACGCCCAACGCCAATGCTCAACGCCAACGCCCAACACCAACGCCCAACGCCAAGATCCAACGCCTTACGCCCAACGCCAACGCCCAACGCCAAGATCCAACGCCCTACGCCAACGTCCAACGCCCAACGCCAACGCCCAACGCCAACGCCCAACGCCAACGCCCAACGCCAATGCCCAACGCTCAACGCCCAACGCCAACGTCCAACGCCCTACGCCAACGCACAATGCCCACCCCCAACGCCAACGCCCAACGCCCTACGCCAACGCCCCAACGCCCAACGCCAACGCCCAAAACCAACGCCTTACGCCCAACGCCAACATCCAACGCCCTACGCCAACGCCCAACGCCAATGCTCAACGCCAACGCCCAACACCAACGCCCAACGCCCAACGCCAACGCCCAACACCAACGCCCAACGCCAACATCCAACGCCCTACGCCAACGCCCAACGCCCTACGCCAACGTCCAACGCCCAACGCCCAACGCCAACGCGCCAGTGCCCAACGCCCTACGCCAACGCACAATGCCAACGCCCAACGCCCTACGCCAACGCCCCAACGCCCATCGCCCAACGCCAACGCCCAACGCCAACGCCCAAAACCAACGCCTTACGCCCAACGCCAACGCCCAACGCCAACGCCCAACGCCCTACGCCAACGCCCAACGCCAATGCTCAACGCCCTACGCCCAACGCCAACGCCCAACGCCCCAACGCCCAACACCAACGCCCAACGCCAACATCCAACGCCCTACGCCAACGCCCAACGCCCTACGCCAACGTCCAACGCCAACGCCAACGCCCAACGCGCCAGTGCCCAACGCCCTACGCCAACGCCCAACGCCAACGCCCCAACGCCAACGCCCTACGCCAACGCCCAACGCCCAACGCCAACGCCCAACGCCAACGCCCTACGCCAACGCCCAATGCCCAACGCCAACGCCCTACGCCAACGTCCAACGCCCAACGCCAACGCCCCAACGCCCATCGCCCAACGCCAACGCCAACGCCCTACGCCAACGCCCCAACGCCCTACGCCAACGCCCAACGCCCTACGCCAACGTCCAACGCCTTACGGCAACGCCCAACGCGCCAGTGCCCAACGCCCTACGCCAACGCCCAACGCCAACGTCCAACGTCCTACGCCAACGCCCAACGCCCAACGCCCAACGCTCTACGCCAACGTCCAACGCCTTACGGCAACGCCCAACGCCCTACGCCAACGCCCAGCGCCAACGCCCCAACGCCCAACGCCCAACGCCAACGCCCAACGCCCTACGCCAACGCCCAACGCCCAACGCCAACGTCCAACGTCCTACGCCAACGCCCTACGCCAACGCCCAACGCCCAACGCTCTACGCCAACGTCCAACGCCTTACGGCAACGCCCAACGCCCACCGCCAACGCCCAACGCCAACGCCCAACGCCCAACGCCAACGCCAACGCCCAACGCCAATGCCAACGCCCAACGCCAATGCCCAACGCTCAACGCCCAACGCCCAACGCCAACGCCCAACGCCCAAGGCGTCAATGCCCAACGCCTAACGCCCAACGCCAACGCCCAACGCCAACGCCAACGCTCAACGCCAACGCCCAACGCCAACGCCCAACGCCAATGCCTAACGCTCAACGCCAGCGCCCAACGCCAACGCCCAACGCCAACGCCCAACGCCAACGCCCTACGCCAACGCTCAACGCCAACGCCCAACGCCAACGCCCAACGCCAATGCCTAACGCTCAACGCCAACGCCCAATGCCCAACGCCACCGCCCAACGTCAACGCCCAATGCCCAACGCCACCGCCCAACGTCAACGCCCAACGCCCAACGCCAACGCCCTACGCCAACGCCCAACGCCCCACGCCAACGCCCTACGCCAACGCCCTACGCCAACGCCCTACCCCAACGCCCAACGCCAATGCCCAACGCCAACGCCCAACGCCAACGCCCAATGCCCTACACCCAACGCCCAACGCAAAGCCCAACACCAACGCCAACGCCCTACGCCAACGTCCTACGCCCAATGCCCAACGCCAACACCCAACGCCCAACGCCAACGCCCAACGCCAACGCCCATCGCCCAACGCCAACGCCAACCCCCAACGCCAACGCCCAATGCCCTACACCCAACGCCCAACGCTCAACGCCCAACGCCAATGCCCAACGCTCAACGCCAACGACCAACGTCAACGCCCAACGCCAATGCCTAACGCTCAACGCCAACGCCCAATGCCCAACGCCACCGCCCAACGCCAACGCCCAACGCCCAACGCCCTACCCCAACGCCCAACGCCAATGCCCAACGCCAACGCCCAACGCCAACGCCCAACGCCAACGCCCAACGCCCAACGCCCAACGCCAACGCCCAACGCCAACGCACAACGCCAACGCCCTACGCCAACGTCCAACACCCTACGCCCAACGCCCAACGCCCAACGCCAACGCTCAACGCCCTACGCCAATGCCCAACGCTCAACGCCCAACGCCCTACGCCCAACGCCCAACGCCAATGCCCAACGCTCAACGCTCAACGCCCAACGCCAACGCCCAACGCCAACGCCCAATGCCAACGCCCAACGCCCAAGGCGTCAATGCCCAACGCCTAACGCCCAACGCCAACGCCCAACGCCAACACCAACGCCCAACGCTCAACGCCAACGCCCAACGCCAACGCCCAACGCCAACGCCAACGCCCAACGCCAATGCCTAACGCTCAACGCCAACGCCCAACGCAAAGCCCAACGCCCAACGCCAACGCCCAACACCAACGCCCTACGCCAACGCCCAACGCCCAATGCCCAACGCCCAACGCGCCAATGCCCAACGCCAATGCCCAACGCTCAACGCCCTACGCCCAACGCCAACGCCCAACGCCAACGCCCAACGCCAATGCCCAACGCTCAACGCCCAACGCCCTACGCCCAACGCCAACGCCCAACGCCAATGCCCAACGCTCAACGCCCTACGCCCAACGCCAACGCCCAACGCCCAACGCCAACGCACAACGCCAACGCCCAACGCCAACGCCCTACCCCAACGCCCAACGCCAATGCCCAACGCCAACGCCCAACGCCAACGCCCAACACCAACGCCAACATCCAACGCCCAACGCCCTACGCCAACGCCCAACGCCCTACCCCAACGTCCAGCGCCCTACGCCCAACGCCCTACGCCCAACGCCCAACGCCAACGCCCAACGCCAACGCCCAACGCCAACGCCAACGCCCAACGCCAACGCCCATCGCCCAACGCCAATGCCCAACGCTCAACGCCCTACGCCCAACACCCAACGCCAATGTCCAACGCTCAACGCCCTACGCCCAACGCCAACGCCCAACGCCAACGCCCAACGCCAACGCCCAACGCCAACGCCCAACGCCAATGCCTAACGCTCAACGCCAACGCCCAATGCCCAACGCCCAACGCCAACGCCCAACGCCAACGCCCAACGCCAACGCCCAACGCCAACGCCCTACGCCAACGCTCAACGCCCCTCGCCAACGCCCAACGCCAACGACCAACGTCAACGCCCAACGCCAATGCCTAACGCTCAACGCCAACGCCCAATGCCCAACGCCACCGCCCAACGCCAACGCCCAACGCCAACGCCCAACGCCAACGCCCAACGCCCAACGCGAACGCCCTACGCCAACGCCCAACGCCAATGCCCAACGCCCAACGCCCAACGCCAACGCCCAACGCCCAACGCCAACGCCCAACGCCAACGCCCCAACGCCCAACGCCCAAGGTTCAACGCCCAACGCCCAACGCCAACGCCCAACGCCCAACGCCAACGCCCAACGCCCAACGCCAACGCCCAATGCCCTACACCCAACGCCTAACGCCCAACGCCAACGCCCAACGCCCTACGCCAACGCCAACGCCCAACGCCAACGCCCAACGCCAACGCCCAACGCCAACGCTCAACGCCCTACGCCAATGCCCAACGCTCAACGCTCAACGCCCAACGCCCAACGCCCAACGCCAATGCCCAACGCTCAACGCCCAACGCCAACGCCCAACGCCCAACGCCAACGCCCAATGCCCAACGCCAACGCCCAACGCCCAAGGCGTCAATGCCCAACGCCTAACGCCCAACGCCAACGCCCAACGCCAACGCCAACACCAACGCCCAACGCTCAACGCCAACGCCCAACGCCCAACGCCAACGCCCAACGCCAACGCCCAACGCCAACGCCCAACGCCAATGCCTAACGCTCAACGCCAACGCCCAATGCCCAACGCCCAACGCCAACGCCAACGCCCAACGCCAACGCCCAACGCCCAACGCCAACGCCCAACGCCAACGCCCAATGCCCTACACCCAACGCCCAACGCCAACGCCCAACGCCAACGCCCAACGCAAAGCCCAACGCCAACGCCCAACACCAACGCCAACACCAACGACCAACGACCAACGCCCTACGCCAACGCCCAACGCCAACGCCCAACGCGCCAATGCCCAACGCCAATGCCCAACGCTCAACGCCCTACGCCCAACGCCAACGCCAATGCCCAACGCTCAACGCTCAACGCCCAACGCCCTACGCCCAACGCCAACGCCCAACGCCCAACGCCAATGCCCAACGCTCAACGCCCTACGCCCAACGCCAACGCCCAACGCCCAACGCCCAACGCCAACGCCCAACGCCAACGCACAACGCCAACGCCCTACGCCAACGTCCAACACCCAACGCCCAACGCCCAACGCCCAACGCCCAACGCCCAACGCCAACGCCCAACGCCAACGCCCAACGCCCAACGCCAACGCCAACGCCCAACGCCCAACGCCAACGCCCAACGCCAACGCCCAACGCCAACGCCCAACGCCAACGCCCAACGCCAACGCCCAACGCCCAACGCCAACGCCAACGCCCAACGCCAACGCCCAACGCCCAAGGCGTCAATGCCCAACGCCCAACGCCAACGCCCAACGCCAACGCCCAACGCCAACGCCCAACGCCCAACACCAACGCCCAACGCCAACGCCAACGCCCAACGCCGAACGCCAACGCCCAACACGAGCACAAACACGAACACGAGCACGAACACGAGCACGAACACGAGCACGAGCACGAACACGAGCACGAGCACGAACACGAGCACGAGCACGAACACGAACACGAGCACGGACGCGAGCACGAACACGAGCACGAACGCGAGCACGAGCGCGAACACGAGCGCGAGCACGAGCGCGAGCACGAGCACGAGCAGGAGCACGAACACGAGCACGAGCGCGAGCACGAGCACGAACACGAGCGCGAACACGAGCACGAGCGCGAGCACGAACGCGAGCGCGAGCGCGAGCACGAACACGAGCACGAGCACGAGCACGAACACGAGCACGAGCACGAACACGAGTACGAGCACGGGCGCGAACACGAGCACGAGCACGAGCGCGAACACGAACACGAGCACGAACACGAACACGAGCGCGAGCACGAGCATGAGCACGAACACGTGCACGAGCACGAGCACGAACACGAGCACGAGCACGAACACGAGCACGAGCACGAACACGAGCACGGACGCGAGCACGAGCACGAACACGAGCACGAACACGAGCACGAACACGAGCACGAGCGCGAGCGCGAGCACGAGCGCGAACACGAGCACGAGCGCGAGCACGAACGCAAACGCGAGCGCGAGCACGAGCACGAGCACAAGCACGAGCGGGAGCACGAGCACGAACACGAGCACGAACACGAGCGCGAGCGCGAGCACGAGCACGAACACGAACACGAGCGCGAGCACGAACACGAGCACGAGCACGAACGCGAGCACGAACACGAGCACGAGCACGAGCACGAGCACGAACACGAGTACGAGCACGAGCGCAAGCGCGAGCACGAGCACGAGCGCGAGCACGAGCACGAGCGCGAGCACGAACACGAGCGCGAGCACGAACACGAGCGCGAACACGTGCACGAGCACGGGCGCGAACACGGGCGCGAGCACGAGCACGAACACGAGCACGAACACGAACACGAGCGCGAGCACGAGCACGAGCACGGGCACGAGCACGAACACGAGCACGAACACGAGCACGAACACGAGCACGAACACGAGCACGAAGACGAGCACGAGCACGAACTCGAGCACGAGCACGAGCACGAGCGCGAGCACGAGCGCGAGCACGAGCACGAGCGCGAGCACGAGCGCGAGCACGAGCACGAGCACGGACACGAACACGAACACGAACACGGACACGAACACGAGCACGAGCACGAGTACGAACACGAACACGAACACACGCTCGCTTTCGCGTTCGCGTTTGAGTTCGCGTTCGAGTTCGCGTTCGCGTTCGCGTGTTTGTGTTTGTGTTCGCGTGTTTGTGTTTGTGTTCGCGTGTTTGTGTTTGTGTTCGCGTGTTTGTGTTTGTGCTCGCGTGTTTGTGTTCGCGTGTTTGTGTGTACGCGTGTTTGTGTTTGTGTTCGCGTGTTTGTGTTTGTGCTCGTGCTCGTGCTCGTGTGTGCGTGTGTACGTGTTTTGCGTGTGTGCGTGTGTGCGTGTGTGCATGAGTGCGTGCGTGCGTGCGTGTCTCAGCGCTCCACCTGGTGTGTGAAAGTTTATTGATCGTATTAAAAAAATCCACTTATAAATAAGCAACACCATTTTGATACATACATTGTTTTTCTTTTTAAAACCCACACTGCACTTTTTTGTATCTGAACAAGGTGTTCAAAATGTCGTCCTCCACGTTCCACCCAAGCTGCATTACTACGAACCCAGTTTCTTCTTACTCTAGGTCCTCGATGTTGTCCATTTATTATTTCAGCCGCATTAAAATTTTTTTCGCGAAGTTATGCTTCAGTTGTTATTGGACCAGCCTCATAAACCATCCCTTTAAGTTCTCCCCAATACCAGAAATCAATCGGATTGAGGTCAGGAGATCTTGTTGGCCATCTTCGAAGATCAGGAGCATTTTGACCGATCCAGCGATTTGGATAATGTTCATTCAAATACTGAATGTCGCCTCTAAAAATGTGTGGTGGTGCCCCGTCATGAAGAAACCACAAATTCTGTCTCCGTTGTAATGGCATGTTGTCTAAGGTCTGTTCCAAAAGTTCTGGCAGGTTTTTGGCTAGAAGGCTAAGGTGTCCTTCTCCTGGCAACTTTGGGGGTAACTCGAAATGGCCAATTGCCAGATCAGAGGAATACCCGCCCAAATATTCGTTTTAAAACGTTGTTGGAAATCACCTTCACGAATGGTATGAGGATTTTCTTGGGCCTACGTGCGAGTATTATGGAAATTTAATATGACGTCTCGCGTAGAAGTACGTTCGTCCGTCGCTAGAATGTTTTTAAAAAAATCCGGGTTTTCAATGTTTTTGTGCAAAAACCACTGACAGAATGTTAGTCTGCGAGGATAGTCTTCTGGTAACAAGGCCTGCACTCGTTGTACATGGTAGGGATAAAGGAACTTTTCCCGTAGGATTCTATGGACTATGGTATGTGATAGTCCTACGCGGCGGCCTAATTCCCGAGTGCTGATATCTGCATTGATTTCCACGATATTTAAAATTTGTTCCTTCTGCTCTACAGTAACCTGTCTTTCACGAGTGCGAATATTAGTGGGCTGAACACTTCCTGTATTTCGAAGTCTTTGGTACACTTGCACAAATGTCCTTCTGCCTTGCTGTATCCGTTGGCGAAATCTGTCGCGATAAATTTGAGCTGCACGATTTGAATTCTTCACCGTAAACTAACAACATGTCGGCGAACTCTTGATTCGAGAACATTGTAAATAAACACGACGACGTACGCGAACAAAAACAAAACAACACGCCCGATGCCCGATAACTAACCACTGTTACCGTCTGCGATCGATTGCAGGTTCGATAAAACTGATGAAAAACCGACGCGCTACATGAACCTGCATAACTTACACGAGTGGCACGTAGCAAACCCACATTTGATGAGAGAAGATAAATCTCAATATCGCTTCAAGATAAACCATTGGACAGGAATTTTAAATGGTAAAATAATCGGTCCGTTTGAGTTCCCAGAGACTTTGACTGCTGAGGTTTATTTAGGTTTTTTGCAAAATCATTTAGAAAATTTATTGGAGGACGTGCCACTGAGTATTTACAGGGATATGTGGTTTCAGCATGATGGCTGCCCTGCGCACTATGCACTCTCAGTGAGAGAGTATCTCGATCAAAACTTTCCAGGCAGATGGATAGGGCGGTCTGGTACAATACCGTGGCCAGCCCGGTCACCAGATTTCAATCCGTTAGATTTTTTTTACTGGGGAACTGTAAAAGAAAAAGTGTATTTCAGGTCGATTCAAAATGTAGCTGAGCTACGGCAAAGACTATTGGAAGCAGCTGAGTTTGTTAATAACCGTGAATTCGCTCGTTTAATAACCCGATCTTTTTTAAGAAGATGTCGAGCGTGTATTGCGGCTGAAGGAAAACAGTTTGAGCATTTGCTGTAAAGGTAAATCATCATCAGCAGCATTTTGACGCCCACTGTTGTGCAAACAGTTATCCTTAAGGGTCCTTGTGCGTTTTCATAATCGCTGTTTAATTAGGAAATTTTGAAAAATTTTCATCAGTTTTTTTTCAAATAAGAATTGTGCATAAGTTAACGAGTAATCTTCTAAGTGTTATACCATTTTGGAATCGTTAATAAATGCGCCAACTTTTAAGGTTACTTGCCAAACTCTAGTAGTACATTTTTTCCAGTACAGCCAGTTAAAGTTGAGCAAAGTTTTACTTTGGAATACTTGGTTGGGAAATAAGTGGCAATTTTTCCTGAACGAGAAAAGTTGGCAGTAAGGTTGAGGCACCAGTTTGAAGACGCATTATTCATCATTACATTGTAAAATAAAATCCAAAAAAAGTTAATATTTGTAGTAACAGGAGTTGACAGACTGCCGTAGGGTGTGAAATTTCTATATTTTTTTCAAAGACCTATAATTTTCAAAACACATACATAAAATTTTTTAAATATTTTTCTGATAGCTGTTATGACTTTGTCTATCACCCGGTTTCGGCTTAACGTCGACTTCTGGGACACCCTGTATAAAATATTTTTACTTGTTATTAGGAAGTCGAAATTTCCGCATCTTTCCCTCTATTTAAAGTGTCACAAGTTGTCAATGTAACTATAACATATTCAAATTCCGAAAAATTCGCTGGTTTCTGAAATTTGCTAGTTTTCAACAATCTGACCACCAAGTTGGATACTGCGAGATCCTTCACACTTTGGCTCCGGTAAGTGGGTGGAGAGCGTTATCGAATAATTTTTTCATCGGATTTCCATATTATCTCGTTCATTTTTTGAACAATCTCAAATTTTTTTTTATCGACATATTGTTTACATGTCAAGAGCCATCCAAAACGTGACAAAAAAGTTAGAAAATCGAATCATCGGCCACATACAAACAACATAAAAAAGTGAAGAAACCACGTTAAGGCTTAGAATAAAATATTTTGTATATAAAATGCTGCTGTATATCTCGGCGAACATCATGAGCGACTACCTACCTAACATAATTTATTAAATATACTAAGTGACATATAAATCCGAACACCCAGTTTAAATGGTTTTATTTTAATAAAATTTTGTATAAGTGCTTAATGAAGCATAATAAGTAAATGATAAAAATTTCAAAATGATTGCACTGCTTTAAAGTCCTTTGACCTTTAATAATGTGTGGATGCACCCTGATGTCCTACGCATTCTCCAACGCGCCTAGGCATGCTTCTGATCAGGTGGTCAATGTCCTCCTGTGGTATCTCATTCCAGGCAACCGCCAACTCCTCTCGAAGTGCTTCTAGAGTCTGAGGAGGACGTTGCAAATTGAGCAATCTCCTACCCATCATATTCCACACGTGCTCAATTGGGGATAAGTCGGGAGATCTTGATGGCCATGGTAACAATGTGACATCATTATGTTGAAAGAAGTCTATTGTGACTCTTTCAACATGTGGTCGGGCATTATCTTGTTGTAAAGTTGGATCTGCCATTGTGTCAAGATATTGTAAAAGATGGGGTTCTAGAACTTCGTGGATATAACGCTGCGCGTTCATGTTACCTCTGATGAAGATTAAAGGTGACCTGGAACCATAAGCTATAGCACCCCAAACCATAACTCCAACAGTGTGATGAACATGTCTTTCAACAAAAAACTGTGGATTCCTCCTTTCACCACGTCGCCTTCTAACCCTGGCACAACCATCGTGCATGCCTAAACAAAATCGAGACTCGTCACTAAAGACAATACTGTTCCATTCCTGATCCCAGAGTGACCGTTGTCTGCACCACTCAAGGCGATTACGTCGGTGTTCTCGAGTTAAAGGGAGGACCCAGTGTGGCCGGTATGAAAACAAGCCAAAACTTCTCATTCGTCGGTAAACACTTCGCATGCCAATAGGTCTTCCGTGTTCTGCAAACCATTCATTTGCAATGGACCTGGTAGTGGAGAAACGGTCCCTTAAGGCCAATACTCTTAGGCGGCGATCTTCACGGTCTGTTGTTCTACGGCGGCGTCCAGTGCCCCTTGCTCTTTGCGTACGGCCTTCTCGAAGCCATGCCTAACAACACCTAACCACAGTGTCTACACTTCTTTGCACTCTAACTGCAATTGCCCGAAAAGAAAGTCCAGCTTCCCGAAGTCCCACTATACGGCCCCCTATCAAACTCACTAAGTTGACGAAATCGTACAGGTCTCCGTACTCTAGGCATCGTAACCAATCGTAAAGGATGTCAAGAACCAAAATCCGCCAACGTTGATTCTTTACTGCGGCTGAAATATTCATTTTTAGAGCGTTAGTGAATTAAAAAAAAGTAGTATAAAAACCGGAATGTCCAACTGATAAGGCTGAAAATTTTTTCACTTGTTATTTACAGTAAGATAAATACATTCACCAACTTTTATTAAAATAAAACCATTTAAACTGGGTGTTCGGATTTATATGTCACTTAGTATATATACTCAGTGACGTTAGAAGTGTTACACCCACAAAAAATTATTTCCTCAACTTGTTGTTTTTCGCAACATAATGACTATATCTAATGCATGCTGTGGCAACAATGTCAACGTTTTATCTTTGTTTTTGCTACCTTTGTTAAAATGTTATCTCTTAGTTTTTGCGAAAAAAGCAGCTTCTGAGAGCTGAGTAGTACATATATTTTTAGTTATTGCCCTAGTGTTAAGCATGACAAAATGCCTCGAGTTCAATTGTCACCATGCTAGCGACTTTGACAGGGGTAGAATTATTGCCTATCGAGTTGTTGGTTAGTCCTATCGCGACATTCGCCGCCGTCGTAATTGTGCTGCAATGACTAATGCGTGTGTGTGTCGTGTGTGGATAGCAGAGAAAGCCAACTGGCCCACCGAGGCGTACCACACAGGCTCAACATAACCGCTTCAGACAACTAGTCCTACGAGTTCGTTTTGCTACTACGCGTCAGATTGCTGACCAATTGTTTGGAGAAGAAGATAGACCTGTGTTACTATGCGTACACTCTATCGCCACATTCGAGCCTTTTGACTTCTTCCATACCGTCCACGGTTAGCGCTTCCTCTGACTGCGGACCACTGTCATCAACGTTTAAACTGAAGCACAGAGCGGCAACATTGGGAGGCCGAATGGCATAATGTCATCTTCAGGGACGAATCGCGATTCTGTCTAGGTACGCAGGATGATCGTGAAAGGGTAAGACGCCGCAGTGGAGAACGGCGCGATATTGGATTTGCTGTTGAGAGGCATGTACACAGGATTGTTGGAGTAATGGTTTGGGGGGCTATTGCATATGATAACCCCTTCGCCTTTTTCAAGGCAATATGACTGTTGCTGGTTGTGTTGATTCAGATACATCTGCATATGCAAAGTCCATACTTAAATTATTTTACAAATTAATAATACTTTTTTCCACCGGTATTAATTCTACACTACTGCCTATTGAGGGTATCAGGACTTTCATAGCCGGAGAACAATGAAGATGCAAGAGCATACAAATTTGACTCAGTTGCTATACATAACGATACATACACAAATTCCATTTGTGTAGAGTTGAGTTAAAAGTACAGTGTCGACCTACTTGGCGCCATCTTTTGTACGACATTTACATTTTAACGTGCTGAATCAGCCCTTCAGTTTTTATTGACAATATGCCATACATACGGTATGTTCATGTCAAGAATTTATCATCGCAAAAAGGACGTACGGGTTATACACATAAATATACTAAGTGACATATAAATCCGAACACCCAGTTTAAATGGTTTTATTTTAATAAAAGTTGGTGAATGTATTTATCTTACTGTAAATAACAAGTGAAAAAATGTTCAGCCTTATCAGTTGGACATTCCGGTTTTTATACTGCTTTTTTTTAATTCACTAACGCTCTAAAAATGAATATTTCAGCCGCAGTAAAGAATCAAAGTTGGCGGATTTTGGTTCTTGACATCCTTTACGATCGGTTACGATGCCTAGAGTACGGAGACCTGTACGATTTCGTCAACTTAGTGAGTTTGATAGGGGCCGTATAGTGGGACTTCGGGAAGCTGCACTTTCTTTTCGGGCAGTTGCAGTTAGAGTGCAAAGAAGTGTAGACACTGTGGTTAGGTGTTGTCAGGCATGGCTTCGAGAAGGACGTACGCAAAGAGCAAGGGGCACTGGACGCCGCCGTAGAACAACATACCGTGAAGATCGCCGCCCAAGATTATTGGCCTTAAGGGACCGTTTCTCCACTACCAGGTCCATTGCAAATGAATGGTTTGCAGAACACGGAAGACCTATTGGCATGCGAAGTGTTTACCAACGAATGAGAAGTTTTGGCTTGTTTTCATACCGGCCACACTGGGTCCTCTCTTTAACTCGAGAACACCGACGTAATCGCCTTGAGTGGTGCAGAAAACGATCACTCTGGGATCAGGAATGGAACAGTATTGTCTTTATAGTGACGAGTCTCGATTTTGTTTAGGCAAGCACGATGGTCGTGCCAGGGTTAGAAGGCGACGTGGTGAAAGGAGGAATCCACAGTTTTTTGTTGAAAGACATGTTCATCACACTGTTGGAGTTATGGTTTGGGGTGCTATAGCTTATGGTTCCAGGTCACCTTTAATCTTCATCAGAGGTAACATGAACGCGCAGCGTTATATCCACGAAGTTATAGAACCCCATCTTTTACCCTATCTTGACACCCTGGCAGATCCAACTTTCCAACAAGATAATGCCCGACCACATGTTGCAAGAGTCACAATAGACTTCTTTCAACATAATGATGTCACATTGTTACCATGACCACCAAGATCTCCCGACTTATCCCCAATTGAGCACGTGTGCGATATGATGGGTAGGAGATTGCTCAATTTGCAACGTCCTCTTCAGACTCTAGAAGCACTTCGAGAGGAGTTGGTGGTTGCCTGGAATGAGATACCACAGGAGGACATTGACCACCTGATCAGGAGCATGCCTAGGCGCGTTGGAGAATGCGTAGCACATCAGGGTGCATCCACACATGATTAAAGGTCAAAGAGCTTTAAAGCAGTGCAATCATTTTGAAATTTTTATCATTTACTTATTATGCTTCATTAAGTACTTATACAAAATTTTATTAAAATAAAACCATTTAAACTGGGTGTTCGGATTTATATGTCACTTAGTATATTTGGGATAGGATGAAATGAAACAAAATATTTATGTAAATGTGCTTTTTTGAGATTGTCTTGTTATAATCAACTTTGAGACTTGAAATTTACCATAGTTCAGTGATTAATCGTTTTGGACTAAAGTTAACTTGAGGTGCCATAGTTGATCATAATCATAAAAACAGCCTTAAATAAAAATTACAATCAGAAAAAGGACAAATCACTGACCGTCTACTCTGCAACTCACGTCATTCATGCCAATTCGATAGTGATTGAATCGAAAAAATGTAATCAGTCAAAATCTACGTTACTTTGAGAGGTCTAGTCCAGTATCTTATTATCAATACGGAAAATGTTTTCTTTACTTTTTGGCCGCTTAAATATAAAATTTGCGAGATTTTCTCATTATTTTAGATGCTCCATAATATAGTTAAACATCTTAACCCATTTGAGTTGCTGTAGCATGAAATACTCGCAAGAGGACTATTATTAAGAAGTACAGAATAGACATCATCAGCAACGAAATTAAAATAGACTTTTAAAAACAAATTAAACAGACATCAGCATTGATTAAGGTATTCTCCAAGAAGACGTCCAGTCCTATGCTGTAATTGGAGGTTTAAATACAATGTTCATCATCACAGCGATGTTGCCCAGTATTATCGCAGTAATTTCCTCAGAAGTAATCAAAACTCCGTTTTCCTTTACCGTTTTTTTTTTAAATCATGTGATATCATTTTCCAAGAAAAGATTACCCCTCGACCTCATGCGTAATTTTTCTTAGGATTTCGTGTTCTTCGAACTTTTCAACGAAAAATGGCAACGTTGGCACCACAAAACGGTCGTCACGTATACAAGGTGGCCCATTTTAATCTCCCTAGATAAATATTTCGAAAACTACGCATCCTAGAAAAACTGTTGGGTTTCGATACTGATGGTGTCCTTGACGATGACCTTCAAGGTGAATCGACATTGAAAACAATTTGCTCTAGCAAAAATATTCGTCAAAAAGGAAATCCCTCATTTTTATCCCGGAATTGGGGAAAAAAGTAGGGCACGTTACGACATGTTGTGACATTGACCTTAAAGACAAGGTGATGTCAAGAGGTATAAGAATACCCTTTTTAAATCAACAACTTCTTCACAAATTTGTTCAGATGGAGTTTTTCGATGTCATCCTGATTATGTTTTGAGGTGTGTACATCAATGGACAACTTCATGGTTACCTGAGAATAGACAGTGCATCCAACCACACAACAAATACTTGCTAGAGAAACATTTTGAGTTTTTATATGTATTGTGGTTTTGATTTTGAGTCAAATCTCATAAACAAAATACTCAAGTTTCAAAAAAGTTCTATGCTCGAACTGAAAAGTTTTTGACCTTGAATATAATGAAGTACAACAACGTTGGCACTAGGGAATTTGACGTTCAACTTGGCAACAGGTTGTAATTGCGAGAAGAAATCTATGAAGAATTTCATGGATTCATTTGACATCAAAATGATGTTTTATACTTTTAAAATTTGGCATATCTTTGTCAATGTAAAACGGGTAATAAATGTTATTTGTAAGGCAATCACTTGATTTTCATGCCGAGGTTGCAGAAAGCAATACATTTAAGATTTAAACATTTACAATTTTGACATGGCCTTGATGATGATTGCCAAGGTTATGGCCAAAGTCAACTTTTGATGACCCACACAAAGCTCACAACTGTGCTGTCGAACATTTTTGTTACATAAAATTATTTTCAATGTGTTGATTTCACCTTGTAATCGCCTTGGAGGTCATGGCGAAAAATTTCCTACTCTTTCCAGTACCGATGTGAAAAAAGGGGAGTTCTATGTGAAAAGATTCGCTTGACCTCGACAGTCGCGGTCAAGGTCATCATGATTTTTTCCTCTACAACTTTTGTTAGAAACTTTTTCCAAGGATGCATTGTTGTCGAAATATTTAGGTGAGGCGATTAAAACGGAACATCCTGTATGCATAGTTGTAAGCATAACTAGTTTTCACGAAAAGCTACGTCCTGCTGATTTTCGCATAGGCGCTGCTTTTGATTGGATTGGGTTTCTTCTGGTTGAATACATTATCAATGGTATTAGGAAAAAATTACAATTCACATTGGTATATTTGTCATCAGTGAAGATATGTCATCACATATTGTGTGCCGAATTTCGAATCAAGCTCATATTTACAGCGCTGTAAAGAGGAAGAGAGCGATCTTACATTTACAAGGAACTAAAAACTTGTCACGAAAATTATTAAGTACGATGGTCCTGTACATACAACAGGAAACATATTTTTTATTGTATAAATTATTTTGTTCGATTGTCACAGTGGTAACGAAGAAAAATTTAAAAGAGGCATTTTCACATTTCATAATAAGAAATATTAGATATTAACATTTTAGTAGATTTCAATGCTCGTTTATTCTTTGCAAATGGTTAACATGCCAAAATCTTCATAGCTTGTCAGTGATGCATTTTAAATAAATAAAAAAACAGGCAGTGACAGTGTTGTCAGTAGTTGCAATCTAACCTAGTCTTATAGGTGTTTCAATTATAATAATTGTAGGAAATTTGAGAATGCCTCTTGAAGGAATGCTTTAAAATTATATCGAAAATGTTCATTTACAAATAAAACAATAAAAAGGATCAGTACATCTCTATCATAAACAATATCACAATTTTTGTAATTAAAAATCTTAGGTCTTAAGTTACTAAGTACTAGCAGATACAGTTTTACCAATCACATGTTAGAATTTGCATAGAAAACAGTACTCTTCGATCATTGCCTAAGATGAAGGATCAAGATCAGGTCTATACAAACGTTAAACAATGACTTAACTTTGACCTTGATCATCTCTAAGGATATTCAAGGTCCACTTTTGTTTTTTTAAATGGAAAGCTTCTTATTTGACGCAGCAATCGAGTAGTGTTTCAAATTAATTAGATCAAGGTCACCTTCACAAGTCAAATGTGAGAGAAAATTCCTAGATTTTTAACAGGAATATTGACGGAAAAAACCGTTTTTACAGACCTTTCACAAGGATTTCAACAGTGACCTTGAATTCAGCATTGAACCTCACCCTCAGTCATTTCAAGGTTCGTGTAACTGAAAACCTGCTGTTTGACAATGGCATTGGAAAATCTTATGTTCCAATGCGTTTTCATGTACCATTACGATACTGAAGGTGAGACTCAAGGTCAAATCAACCCAAACGTCAATGTTAAAAGTTACTAAAGGTAAGACACATATAACTTCTGTTGGACCTTCATATTTGACCTTGACCATCTTCAAGGTCATTTCAAGGTGAACTTTGGCTTTTTAAACGGAAAGATGCCTTTTTGACACCGGCAAATCGAAAGACGTATTAAAATCTGAGACCACGCAATGGAAAATTGTACGTTCCAATACATACTTATGTACTACTATAACCTTGAATTTGAGATTCAGGGTGCAATTCAAGATCTGATATATAAATCCTGGCTGAAAGTTACATAAGGCTTGACCATGATTTTTTCATCAATATTCCTGATTCACTGCTGCTGCAGTTTACTTCCAGGAATGTTTCATAGCCACTCACAATTTGACTTTCATTCCACCTTTGGATGTCACCTTTATCTTAGATTTTGTGACACAGTCTTTCGATTCTTTGGATTGCCGGTGACAAAAAGAGGCCTTTCCATTTAAAAAGCAATAGTTGACCTTGAAGGTGAGACCCAAGGTTCAATCCAAGCTCAGTATTGAAGCGCTTGTTAAAAGTTATAACAGATCTGACCTTGATTTTTTTATCAATAATCCTGGTGAGTTGCAGCTGCTGTTTACTTCTAGGAACTTTTTATAAGCACACAAATTTTACTTACATTTGACCTTAATCTTATGTTTTAATATGCACTCTTTCGATTTCCACTGCCAAGAAGAGGGTTTTACATAAAAAAATGAACTCAAGGTCAAATGTTACGTCGTCATCGAGCTCATTGTTTAATTTTAGTAAAGACCTGACCTTTTTTTTAGAAATCCTTACCTGGAAGGCGTTTTGTATAATATTAGATATGCTATGTATAAGACTAACAAAATTTTCTTTTGGAACTATCTAAAAAGAAGTCTTCCATTTTAGACAATGTTCACAATAAATACTTAGAACAATTCTTCAACCTATTCCACCTGTCACACTAAATTTTATTTAGTGGTTTCTTCTCTTAACTTTAACCTCAGGACTGTCTCAATTATGAGATGGTATTTCATATAAAAAATAGACATCGCGTTTTGTACCAGTAGGCTATCGCTGAGGCTAGAAATTTCAAATGTTTCAAGAAAATATATTTTACAAGTATGTACATTTTAAGCTGATTAGAAAGTATTGAATATATGCAATGTATGTGTTGCAATATAGCTTGAAAGATTGGTGAAAGAAGCATGGACAAGCTGTCACAATATTTCATGTTTTGATTTAGATTTTGTGATAATGATGAAAAACAAGGCGATGGAAAGTGTAGCAATTTCCGGAAATTGTTTTCTTGTTATGAAGCATTGTCAGATTATCCAATTGTTGCCTGATAATGCTTTTAGAATGATGGCGCAACACGTCAGGGGTCTGCACTTTTATTGTAAAGTTTCTGGATAAATGTGTCAAATTCATAATTTAGTGTAGTCATTCAAAATTATTTTCAAAGTGACTAGTTATAGATGAAGCCAACTACAAGCAGTCATGACATTATCTGTCTGGTATAGGTTTGATGTGAGTTTAATGCAAAAAAACAAAAACATAACCTAACAATATTGACACATTATCATTTTCGTTATCCTCACTATTTTGGAGCGTATAACACCGAATGAAAAGCCGGTGCATGAAGGAGCAAGGGATTTTAAAAATGAGTAGCTCAAGTGCATGACACTCTGGAGCACTGGAACGGTACTGACAGGCGGTGGGTAGCTCCGAGTTACTCCGAGTAACACAAATGAGGAGGAGTTTTGGTTACATCGCGTACTGCTATGGAATGTTAAATAACTAGTCAACATTTGCCACGCTGTTTTGCATCAAAATACGTAAGATGTGACTAGTTTTTATCGCATCAGTACGCGATGATATAAATTTACGATCGGCTTCCTTGCTATAATGCAGATGACTCCTAAGGTCAATTTGGCCGACCAGCGGACAATAAAGGCATTCCACGAAGTGCCTTCTCTTGATATAACTACTCTTTTGTATCGTGATACAGAAAAGAATTTAGATTATTAACTTTCCACCAACCTTCTGTCCAATAAGCGCCAAAACAAGTAAAGCAGAGTAGTGGCAATATAAACGTCAATCTATCACGTGAATCGCATTCCTGTAATGCGAATTATATGAACGGCACTGAGCGCGTTGTAAAGGCCGACATTCACAGTTAATGTACCAATCCACATTGCTCCAAACATCTCTCCAAACAATTCAAATCTCTCAATTCGTGAATAGTTTGTTGAGGTTGCGCCAAATGACCCCGGACAAAACATATGGAAAATGGGCCTCAATCGATTTGTATGACTATTTCCCTCGTCTTGATTTCTACGAATAACAAACGCGCAATTTTGAATTACAAATGCTTTCTAGATGGAAACATTGTATGGCAGCACCTGTCAGCAGTTTTATCGAGTTTACCCGTGGCAAAACTTGACAGTTGTTGTCACCAAAAATTACAATACCTTTGATAAGTAATTATGGTCTCCTAGGACACCAGAAAACGACGCTAAACTTTTTTCTGATTTTATTGTCAGTGAATTTTGTAATATTGTAAGCTATGTTTATGCAGAATAATCCGTTACTTATGAAATAGTCTTGTCCAATACCATTCTATAAAAAAAATCGAAAAAACATGCAAGTGCATTTTATAAAATATACAAAGCCAACTGCGGAGGACCCAGTTCTTCTGCTGTTAGATGGCCACTACTCTCACACCAGAAATATTCCGCTTATAGACTTGGACACATTGCACTCCTTTAAAAACATATTACGCACTGGAAACAGAAAACTGCCTCGGAGAGAATAAATTAAGTGTAGTTTCTCCTTCTATTTTTTGTAAAGCGTACAATAAGGCTGCAACAATGGAGGTTTTCACAAAAGGCTTTCGAAAAACAGGTTTGGTGCCTCTTAATCGTCAAGTTGTTCAAGATTATGAATTTGCTATTCAGGATAAAGAAAATATTGATAACAACGAGCAAAATCAGAATAAGGATGACCTACACGAAAATGACAGAGAGATTCAAGATTCAGAGCAGAAAGAAGCAGCCCAGGTAGTGCAAGAGGATTACAATGCCATAACAATTTTGAACGAAGACTTAAGGATAGAAAGAGAAAGAACACCAAGCTCAGTGATCTGTAATGAAAGAGCACCTACTCCAATGGTTATGGTACAAAGAGAAAATGAAAGAACGCCCAGCCCAACACCTACTTTACCAGACCCACTTATATCCCCTAAGGATATTTGTCCCCTTCCGATAATCAAAACTCAAAATACAAATCGTAAAAACAGTAGAGCTGGAAAAGCAGCAGTTATCATTTCAACACCATACAAAAAAGAGCTTGAAGAAAGTGTATTGAAAAAGCAATAAAAAGAAAAAACGGATACAAGCAAAAGAAAAAGATCACCAAATGAAAAAAAAGTTAACTCAAAAAAGAATAAACAAGCCCAACCCACCCAGCCTAAAAAAAAATAAAAATAATAGAAGTAAATCAGAATGGTCAAGCTCTTCAGAAAGTGAAGCTAGTGATATGGAGTTTGCTGATTCCTCATTAGACGAGAGGGGTGGTAGTGATGCCGAATGTCTATTTTGTATGGGCAAGTTTTCGGAGGATCAACAAGGCGAGAAGTGGTCCAAATGCGTAGATGGGCCCATGAAGATTATGGAGAACTGGCACGTTTTGTGTTCTTTGTGTGAAGGAAAGTGTTTTTTGAATAAATTCAAGTGCTGTGTCAAATTAGGATCCCATTGTGTCTCAAATAGGGACCCTTATTTTAAAGTGTCGAATTTGGCACTTTCGCAAAAATAATTTTTTGTCATTAGTTTTTAGATTTTTTGTTTCTTTTGACTGTATTGTCTTCTTGTAGCTAATATTCCTTAACCTTCAATAAAAACATATGTTTTTTTCTGGTTGGTTCCAAAAAAAGTGGCGACTCTCCTCTACTTATGAATATTCAGTACGATACATTTTTTGGCCTCCTGAACAAAACTTCGCATGGGACCAAAGCCATCCTATTATTTTATTAGGTAGATAGATTAGTTAGCAGAGAAATAGGAGGATGCAGTCTGTCGATTTACAAAAATGGTGAATGTGCACATAAAATCGATTTTTAAATTCCTGGAGAGAACCATTCAAATGCAGCATGCACCGGTTCTAGGAGACCTTCATAAAATAGCTGGTGCTGTTATTAATAGATACTACGTTCCTATTATTTATGGGAGGTGCTTCAGCTGGAATTTACTCTCGTTTTAGAAATCCAATAATGTATCGATTATGGATGTTTCATCGACAAGTTTATGAAAATAATGAGGATTTACCTGAACATTATGCATTAATTGATGGGCATTATTGCAGATATAAATCTGGCGTTCATACCCTATGCACACGTTTTTTTTTTACTTGCTCTCCACGAGATTGGAGCCCGTTATATTTCGAAAAAGTTGGCCTAAACCGTTCGATATGCCGGAAGCAGATCAAAACAAAGAAAAAACAAATTAATAGCCAATAAATTGCAATACTTAAATTTTATATGTTCACATTAGTGCGCATTTACTTTCTTTTTTGTCTTCAAAATCAGCAAGACCTTGAATTGAAGAAGTAAAGGCAACCAAACAACCACGACTTTTCCGTGCCCTTGTGAAGCGAGGTGTCCTCTAAAGAGGACAGACTCTAGTTAATTTTTTTTTCTCTCAATCAAGTCATGCCAGATTCATTTCAGTGATAAAGTATAAAAATAAGATTACCCTTAAATTGATCTTGTAAGGATCCTAGCCAAGATTAATGTGACACTTCCTAACACCCATTCCTAAAAGGTTTTTAGATGAAATAATTTTCTCAGTATAACAACTCTCCGAATATTAGGTCTGTGATCACAATCCGCACATTTACCATTTTTGCAAATGTGGGAAACTCTCCCTATTTCTCAGAACTATGATTAGTTTTGCTTTCGACCCACGAGAACTCTTGTTCAGGAAGGTGAAAAATACATCATTCCGACAAATCGATTTGGATTCATTTTCCATATGTGCAGGGTGCTTGGGCACGATAGAGAGATTGCTTAACCTGGCGACTTTCGTGTCGAGCCGCAGGGACACCGCATTCGTTATCCAAATGCCGTTGTAGTTCATTTTTGAAAACAAATTCAACTCGCGAAATATTGTAACACTTCTCCATGTTGCCTGGCGATGACAGATTACAGAGCTAGTAGCGACGCATTTTACACAGCCTGATTTCAGAAAGCAAATTTACGTGCCGTCAATTTGTAGCGACCATCATCAGGCATAGCTCTGACTGTGCTCTAAGCTGATCCCGGTGAGTTTGTTGCCTTGCTCCACCCAATTTTTCAATCTGCCTCGTAATTCTTCTAGACTTTTCGATTTCGCTTTGTTTATCCTCTTGTACTTTACGTCTTTGGGCTTCGTCACAGATCTGTGGTTGGACATGACTCGGTTGTAAGTTTTGACCTAAAAAAAAAAAAAAATGGTTGACTACAATTCCTACCAAGGGGTGCTTTTGCAAATCGTTTGGTAATGGAATACCGTACACAGTAATGAAATGTCTATTTTACTCTTTGTTTTTAGAACGCCTAAATTATTACAGACTCAAGTAATAACACTTGATGACAGCCGACTAATTTTTAACCAAGTTATCTGGACCCCTAGTAAGATGAGGTAGCCCATTCATCGTAAAAAATGTATATTCAGCCAAATTTGAGCACTTTTTGATAACCAAATAAAATAAAGAAACATTGAGCTGTTAGAATGACAAGTGACCACACTCTTATTCCTGAGGATCTGAGCACGGAAAGAAAGACACTCTTTCGAAGTTCCAGAAGGATTAGTTTGTTCTATTTCCGAATCCATGGAACAGGTACGTCAAACAATTTATTGCGAACGCTAAAATTGTTCAGAGTAGTAAAGATTACACTCGGTAATAATTTACAAACGCAGCCCAGTTCATAAAAAGTTGACTCGAAAAAACTACAATTATGTATATTAAAGAAATTGATTGGATCAAATCAGTCTCTGAAACCTTAAAAAAGGTGCTTGAGAGATTTTTTTGTTTTTCCTACAGCTCCGGCAGCGCTGGATCGGTTTTCAAAACCTACAAAGGTTTTGGTAACTGGCATAGTAGTAACTTTGTAGCAAAATTTCATCAAAATGGCATAGAAGTACCACGTATTTTTAGACTTAAAATGAGACGATTGGACATAATTTACGTCTATGCAAGTGCTTGGTTTGTCCGTTAGAGGGGGTGTTCAAGATTTCTTTTTAAGACCGATAGTCCGATATATATGAAATTTGAAACACTTGTGGTTTGCTAGACGTTCTAATATTTGACTTTTAAGAAAAACTCTAAAGGTTTTGAGAAGGGTGAGAACTACCCTCACTTCTACATAAACTATGGCAGAATTTTTTGGCCACTTTCCCGACGATTGATTTTTTTTTATGTAGCAGATCTTTTTGTTTGCTTTATTTTTTCTATGTTATAAAATCAGGCCATCTCGGATAGTTTTCGAGAAAAAAAAAATCGCATCAAGGGGTACCTAAGCTTTGTATTAATTCTTTAAGTGTAGTTAACGAAAGTAAACAAGTATGATATTACGATTTTATTTAATACAGGTAACAGTAAGGATGTTTCATTTATTTACACGATGTAATAAGAATAATTTTTTAGAGACTAGCTCCGAAAAACATATTTTTTTCTAGAAAACTACGGTTGAGATGGCATGAATTAGATAAAAAATAAAGTATATAATTGGATCTTTCAAATAAAAAAAAATCAGAGGAGATTTGCAAAAAAATCTTTAATTTATGCAAGGAAAGGGGTAGCTTTCACCCTTCTCGAACTCCATTGTTTTTGTTTGTAAAAGTCAAGTATTAATAAATCGGACTATCTGTTCCAAAAAAATCTGAAAAGATATGTAAAAAAACTTTGACACTCTTTAACGGACAAACGAAGCGTTTTTGCATACAGGTAAATTATGTCCAATCGATTTATTTCGAGTCTATAAATACGTGGCACTTCTTTGCCATTTCGATAAAATTTTGCTACAAAGTATGCCTGTTACCAAAACCTTTGTAGGTTTTGAAAATCGATACAGCGCTGCCGGAGCTATGGGAAAAACAAAAAAAAAAAGAAAATCTCGACGGCTCGACTCGTATTCACACATCATATTCTTCCCCGGACATTTACCCTGAAAATTTAGAATGATGGAGCAATATTTTCACTACACGCATCGTGCTTCGGTCACATCGCAACACATACTTACTTGTGACTACCGTGGCTGGCGGGTGACGAGGTTAGTCATAGCAACGTTGCCAGATGGCCGGTAATGTCGCTAAGGCAGGAAAGACATTTCTATTTCGCAAGGTTGTCAAATGGGCTCCGGACTGAGGACTAAGTTTATGGGCCTATTTGACTGATTTGATCCAATGAATTTCTTTAATATACATATTTGTACTTTTTTCGAGCCAACTTATGTCATACAATATTTTATGCACTGGGCTGCGTTTGTAAATTATTACAGAGTGTAATCTTTAATACTCTGAACAATTCACAAGATTTTGGGACACCCTGTATACAGCCCAATAATAGGGCAGACAGAAAGACCGACAGAAATGACACATTTTTAAATATTCGCGATTACAATAGTTCCTCGCTAAGTAGCATGGGAAATAAGAACCTTTGCTACTTTTCTAAAGTATCGAGAAGAATGCTATAGTTGTGTCGGGTAGCGGCAGTTGCTGGGAAAAAGCTAGGCTATTTGTTTAGGGCTAGGAAGTACTTTTCTCCACATGACGTCCCTACTGCGGCGGTCTCTGCCTGTGCGGCTGCACCTAGGGTTGGAAGAAAACATGTATTTTTTATTTTATACAAAACACATGCTTTTTGTTTTAAACGTTTTTTTTTTGTTTTTAAATTTTATATTTTAAACGAATAAAACTTTGAAAAAAACACTGTTTAAATCAAATTTTTTCATAATATTAATTGAAAATGTTAGACCTGTTATTCTACTAAATAATTGATACCTTATTTAAAGTCCTGTACTAAACTGTCGCGATCAGCTGTTACGAACTACGTCGCGCCACGCCGCCGTTAGGCTGTGCCGGTGAATCCCCGAAATAACCAAAACCAATTGCAATCAGGAACTATTATCCCGGGTGAACCATAGACTACTATTTATAAATTCGCCTTGCAAGTTGGCTATTGCAATAACGTCTACTGTAAGTTATTTTGTGGTGTTCTTTTTTTGAAAACTGTCGACTACAGGAAGGAAGAAAGATGCCATTTGGTCCAATTTTGATGTTGATAAGGATAATAACAAAAAATCAGTGACTGCTAAATATAAAAAATTTAAAGTAATTATGGCTGGACTAGTGCTGCGTGTGAAGAAACATATTAAAAAAATGTGTTCCATCTGAAAATTCTCAGCTACCAATGTCAATTATCTATGATTCCGAGTCAGATGAGGATTTAACGCTAGATGAGATATACAAAACTCAAAAATATTCAAAGAATGTTTACCCAGGTAATAATACAGGTAACTTTGAATTTTTACCAATTTAAAGACGAATGACCAAGACTAATTAAAAAAATTAAAGTATGTCGCATTTGCGTTGGACAAAGGCCAAAGAAACACTTGCACTATAGGAGAGGCTACAGAGATATGGCTAGAATTTTTAGAAGCTTTCGAGACTGAACAAGCAAATGGAGAATTTTCGGTAAGTGATGCGAATAAAGTATGAAAATGGCTTTGACAGCTCATTTCTTGGCAAATTTGCTTGATCATCGCATCAACCTATCATCCAGAAGCATTGCCAATTATTATTAGTTACCAGGCAAAGTGTGTACTCTTTAAACACAGCCGACGTCAACTACGAGCCGTGAACAAAGAAATCTGGCAACGTAGGTGGTAGTGTTACTCCCGCCCCTGCTTGCTGCATCGACGCAACTCGTGCTCAAAACGCTGAGAAAACATAACCTTTTCAATTTGTGATTTTGGAATCCCAGAGGCTGTAATTATGAGATAAGCTTGTTTTCTAAGCTTCAAAGTGTGTGTATGTGTTCAAAGTGATCGGTGACTATAATATATGAGAAATAGACTCCAGTTGTAGTGCTTCTGTGCTTTAAAAATAAACTAAGAAGTGTGACTGTGGCTGTTCGCGCCTCAGGACGCTAAGGATTTCAACTATTGAAAACGTGCAAATTCAGGTTGTATTTTTCTTTTTTCATTTATCAAGTATTTGACGCAGACAATATGCCTCGTTGTTGCTGTGTTCCTTTATGCAATGCAAACTATAATTCTGATTTGAAAACAGAAAGCTATGTTTCAACTTTTCGCTTCCCAAGTACCGAAAGTCTGAAAAACAAATGGCTTATGGCAATTCCCAGAAAAAATTGGACACCTTCAAAATATTCAGCTGTGTGCAGTCGTCATTTTAGAGAATCGGATATCATCAGGACAGAAAATATAGTTTTGGCGGATGGAACAGTCCAAAATAATATACCTTTGAAATATCCAAAATTGAAAGAAAATGCTGTTCCCTCCATTTTCCCAAACTTGCCATCATATCTTTCAAAAACTGAAGCACCCAAAAGAACTGACCCAATGCAAAGAAAACAAAAATTAATTGAGAAACATGAAAAAGCTATCCAGAATTTCGATGATATGGATAAGATCAAAGATAAATTTAGTTCAAAAATGTGGATTTGAAGTTATTTGTGTTGTTACTGATAATCACCGAATTAATAGAGAAATGTTCAGGAAATTAGCAAAGGATTCATCAGAAAATTATTCTATTCCAAATCCACATAATCCTGATAAGAACATATATTTAACTTATGATGTTGTACATATTTTCAAGAGTATCAGAAATAATTGGATTAATTTAAAAAACCTAGACAAAACTTTTGTATATCCTAATTTTGACAATAATGATATTATTCAGTATGCTAAATTTGAAAACATTCGTGCTGTATATCAATTGGAAAAAGAAGCTGTAGTTAAGAAAGCATATAAATTAAATTATAAAACATTGCATCCAAATTCATTTGAAAGGCAAAATGTAAATCTTGTAGATAATTTATTCCATCACTCAACAATAGCTGCTATGAAAGAATGAAAGTTTAATGATGCGGCACACTTTTTGGAAATAATCAGGAATTGGTGGGATATTGTCAGTAATACAAGTGTAATAAAAGGAGAATTGAAGCGAAACGAGTTTTGTAAGCCTATTACCAATAAATATGATTACAGAGTACAATTTTTAAAAAAATTCCTGATATGGTTAGAAAAATGGCATAATCTAGAGAATAATAATGGACACCTGACACCAGAAACGTATACAACTCTATATCAAAGCACGCTGACTCTACTTAATATAATTGAATATTCATTTAATCAATTTGACATTGAGTATGTATTGCCTGGAAAATTCACCACTGATAATTTAGAAAAACGATTTGGCAATTATAGACTTTTATGTGGCTGAAATTACAATGTGTCATATGATGAAATTTTAAATTCTGAAAAGAAAATACGGCTGAAGCATATTTTCAATGAAAAGAAATCGTCATTTTCTTTAGCAGAAATTAAAACAAGGTTCCAAAACTGCTTAGAAACTCAAGAAAATTTTGATTTCTTGGATACCAAACAAAATCCTGAAGTTTTGGATATATTCAATGAGGTATTTGAGATAAATTACTTAGCCAATTGTGACATAGAGGATAGTACTAAGACTTATATATCTGGATATGCTTCACACGCTATCTCTAAAAACCTAAACTGCGAGATATGCAAATCGCTAATAGTTAAAGAAAAAGGTTCATTAACAACAAATGTTTATTTTGATCATTTGCAAAGAGGAGGACTGTCAATTCCAACCAGTTATGTACCAATCATATTCTACCCTATGTATGCCATTTTTGAATCTATTATTAATGTAGATAGATTGGAAATTTTCTTCTTGAAAAGCAATAATCAAAAATTTATTTTGTGTCAGTTAACCTTGCTCAGCATTCAGTCTGACTTTATATACAGTGAATTTTCTTTAACTTGCATCTGTGGCCGCAATTATGCAGATATTTTATCTAAGCTTTTGTCTATTTTTTCAAACATAATTTTGAATGATTATGTAAAATTGAAAAATAACAGTCAAACTGAAAGTAAATGTATTAAAAACAAACAGGTAACTCCACATTTCCAAGCTGGGCCTGTTGGAACACAGTGTGCTGACACCAAAAAACGTAAACTAAATACTTTTAATTAGGTTAATTGCATTAGCGACTCATATATATCACGATTATTTCGTATTTTTAAATTTTTTAGAGCTATTTCATATTCAGACGATTTGTATCGAATCGAACTGTCTTCTTTTCCAAAACTAAATCTGGTTCTTGAACGTTACACGAGACGGAGCACACAGCCGCTGGCGGCCGACGTTCACAGGTAGCACTACCATGCCGTCCGAGCGCGGTGTTGCCTTTCTTTCATCACGGCTCGTAGTTGACGTCGGCTGTGCTTTAAACCATATATGTTATCTAGACATCTAATTGAGAATGTAAAACCAGTCTCATGGTGGCGTTATATGAAAAATATAAATACCACAGCCTTGGAACTTGCTCTCATCATTCGGTTTAGTCCATTAAAAACTACGTAATCGGCTAAGCAATGTCAAAGCTGCTAAGTTGGTATCAATTTTTAAATACATAGCTTAATTCGATCAGTGATGACGTGACTGATCAGATATCAGATTGATGACTATGAGACTGAAAGAGTGTGGGGAATTTGTTAACGCTTGCATGCTAAATTGTTGTGTTCCTATTATTAACAAATAAATAATATTTATGTTAAAATGTTCGTATAATGTGAGAACATTTCCTATTTTTATTTAATATTGGTGTATTAATAAAGAAAATGAAGAAAAACAATGCTTGTTTAATTTAAGTGTTTTAAACATGTTTTAAACAAAAACTGTTATAACCTAAGCGAATGTTTAAAACATGTTTAAAACAATTGATTAAAACAAAATGTTTAAAACGCAACAACACTGCTTAGGTGTAAAAAATAATATTTTGTCGACTGCTAAGTGGTTATAATATTGCATTGCCTAATTTTTACCTGGTTCTTAGGATTATCCTCCGCTGCAGAATCTTCGTTATTCCTCTCACAAGCTTCGCACGTTTTCTCCTCCACAGACTTCTCTTTGAGACTTTGACTGTCCACATTGCAATTTGATTTTCCCCTCGTCGCGAACGTCTCCCTCTTTTTGTTGGCATCACTTTTGCCATCCTGGTCCTGGTCTGCGTCCTCTTCGACGCTGTATACCGTCTCCAGGATTTCAGGACGTCGCAAAAAACCGTTGTTACGGCGAACCGCGTA
Source organism: Acanthoscelides obtectus (assembly GCA_963669975.1). NCBI lineage: Eukaryota > Metazoa > Arthropoda > Insecta > Coleoptera > Chrysomelidae > Acanthoscelides > Acanthoscelides obtectus. Next base: position 88,320,271 of record CAVLJG010000008.1, read on the forward strand.
CTTGAGGTTAGGGTCTATCGCGTCCGAGATCGACCGGACTACTGTCACCCCATCGGAACCTAGAAGAAAACAGTCAACTGGATTCTCGATTTACTCAGCATTTTTCTTGCACTATAAGGGTGAATATACGGTATTTGGAATTTCAATGTTCTGCCAAAAAATATTAAGCTAATCGACAAATTGTGGAAATAAACCATCCACATAGCTTTATTTGGATTTTATGATGAAATTAAGATAACCATTAAGAGTTTGGCGTATTTATTTGAAAATGTGTGCTTAATTCACGAATTTTACTGTAACGATCGACAAATCTCTGCATACGTAACCGGTATTACTGTATTGTTAATACATAGTACATATTTTCATGAAAAGAGACTCTAAAACTTTGTGGATTCGCATAACAAACATTGAAAGAAACCTGAAAATTGTATCATATTGTATATTTTCTTGTAGAAAAAATGGTACTTCAATACTTTTTTGCCAAATAAAAATTATTTTTGAATTCCAAGTTCAATTTAGAACAAATGATCTCTCTTGAATTGTTTTCGATGCGCTATTTTTGATTAAAAAAATAAAAACCGTCCTATTGTCTAACTTACAAAAATTGTTGAAAATGGCTCCTTCTCATGGAATTGCGCAGTCGTTGAAATGTACCTGGAGTGTTTTTTATTCTGTCACAAGCTGCAACTATTCTTTCTCTTAATTCCTCTACAGTGTTAATGGGTCTTGTGTACACTACGAGCCCCTTCCCACTACAGTTGTACCAAAATATGCCTTTATAAACTAAACATGACGAAACTATTTACTTCCAAAACAATTTATTTTCTCAAAAACATTTTATATACACTCTAGTCATAAAAAATACATTTTTGGAATCACTTAGACCTATAACTAATAGAATATCTGAACAAATAAACAATGTGCGAATAAATGCGCGAAGTTAACAAAGTAACAATTGAAAGATTACATCACCTTTATTTTTTATTACGGCTGAAATTCTTTGGGGCATAGTGTTAACCAAGTTTTGGCAAAAATTTGGTGTAAAACAATCCCATATTTCTTGAAGCTTCTGTCTCGGTTCGGTGATTGTACGAGCAGGATGTTGTCGTAGAACCTTTTTCATCTCGTGCTACAAAGTTTCAATAGGTGGCAGATCTGGACTGCTAGAAACCCATCTCAACAGTGGTACATTATTTTCTTCCATCCATTTTATAGCCTTTTTTGAGGTATAACACGCTGCACCATCTTGCTGAAATACAAAATCTTGGCCGTATGTCAAACATTCTTCCATCACTGGTCAAAGCGATTCTTCTATTAATTGCCAAATATTTGTTTGTATCCATATTTCCATCAATAAAATGATGTTCTCCTAATCCTTTTGATGACATACTGCCCCAGATCATAATGGATGCTGGAAATTTTCTCTTTTCTCTTCAGTCAACATGGAATGCTTCATTTTTTTTGCGAATAACTCTACTGCGACTGTCACCAACACAAACTTCGAATCGGGCCTCATCACTCCATTGTATTGCTCACCATTGTTAAGGTGTCCATTGTCTATGTTCTTTAGCCCATCTAAGCCGATTTTTCTTTTGCAGTGGAGTTAACAGTGGCTTTTCTTTGGCCTATAAACAAGTTGTGCAACTTTAGGGTTTTTACTTCACTTTTTTTTATAAGAAAACTTACCTTGCAAGTGCTAAATCCCAGTTTGTGGGCCTCTCTATGTGTTGTGGACCCCGAAATTATCCTTCCAACAGCGTCACTGCACAGAGCACTTAATTGTAAATAATTGGCACGCCTGTTTTTCACGATTGTTCTTCTTAATGCTCTTCGGTCGGCATTTCCGGACGTAAACTCACTCCACTCTCGGAATGTCCGGGTGGAGGGTGGGCTCGAGGGAACAACATCGAAGATAAAATTTGTTTTTCGAACATCTGCGGGATCAACAGCAACATTGATGCTGTTCATCACTACCTGCAATCCAATCGTCCCGCCGTGCTTTTCTTGGCGGAGACAAAAATCTCAGAGACTGCACCGATTAACCATCTCAACTTCCCAAACTACGAGGTGCACTCCAATCTGAGAAAGAACGGGGGAGTTGTGGCTTTTGTCCGCAGCAGTCTTTCCTGCTCCAGGGATCTTTCTTTGGAATCAGACCGGAAGGACATTCTGTGGCTCCGCCTCAGCTCCAAAACATCACCCAAATTTATTTGCTGCCTTTATCGCTCTCCCTCGAACCATAACTGGGATGACCTACTCGAATACCTCGCCGTCCAGATCGACTTCCTGAACATCAATCACCCCGCTTCAGAGGTAGTTCTTCTCGGTGATTTCAATGCCCATAATGAGCTTTGGTTGGGCTCAAATAAGACCGATGCAGCAGGTCGTGCAGTCGAAGCGTTCGCTCTTACTCAAGGGCTGACCCAGCTGGTCACGAGCCCTACTTTTTTCCCCCGCGTCTCGTCACACGCCAGTAGCCTGCTGGATCTCTTTCTGACCACGCATCCTGCCCCTTACAGCACTGCTGTCCTGTCCCCCCTGGGTAACTCAGATCACGGTGTTGTGGAGGTTAGGTTTCGGTCAGAAGCCGCTGTGGCAGCAGAAACTCGCACAGGCCGCAAAACTTGGCATTACGGACATGCCGACTGGGAGGGGCTCAGAGACTTCTTCTCTAGCTTTCCTTGGAGAGATGTCTGTTTCACTGACGCGGATGCGTCGACTGTCTGTTCTTCAATAACCGAAATTATCCACGTCGGAATGGAGGAATACATCCCTCACACAGTGAAAGTTCCTAAACCAGGGTCCAACGGCTGGTTCAACAAATCGTGTGACACTGCTCGCCAGCAGAAGATCAAGGCCCACAGAACCTACTTACAAAACCCCACTGTAGAGAACAGACAAGCCGACGTCGAGTCCAGAAACAAATATAACGAAGCGGTTCGCAATGCCAAAAACCAGCATGATATAAAAGTTAGGCACAGGGTAATGTCGCAGCGCAATGGCAGTCGGTCTTTCTGGACGCTGGCCAAGCAGATTGAAAAGAATTTCTCACACAGTAGCCTTCCACCACTTACGTGTCAGGATGGAACTATTGTATTCGACTCAAAGGCCAAGGCGGAAGTGCTAGCCAAGATCTTTGCTGCCAACTCCACCATGGACGTCCCCACCAACGCCCAGGTGCCGTCAATTCAAAGGGTTCCCCACACTATGCGGGAGGTAACATTCAGGCATAAGACCGTAAGACGAGTGCTCTTGTCGCTCGACATCAACAAAGCTTCTGGTCCGGACTTGATTCCTGCCATTGTACTGAAGAGAGGTGCAGCGGAGCTTGCTCCAGTTCTTTCGCGTCTCTTCCAGATATCTTATGAATCCGGCACCTTCCCAGAAAACTGGAAATTTGCTCATGTACAGCCCATCCCAAAAAAAGGATCTAAGACCGACCCTTACAACTACAGGCCTATAGCTCTGCTTTCTGTTATAGGTAAAGTGATGGAGAGGTGCATAAATCGCGAGCTTCTGGACTACCTCGAACGTCACAGCTTGATTAGCGACAGTCAGTACGGTTTCCGACACCAACGATCCACAGGGGACCTCCTAGCTTACGTCACGCAACTGTGGAGTAAGCTCATCCAGTCTCATGGTGAGGCTCATGTCGTTGCTCTTGACATCACGAAAGCATTCGATCAGCTGTGGCACGCTGCCCTCTTAAGCAAACTTCCATCCTATGGCCTCCCAGAAAAGCTTTGCAGATGGGTGGCTGTCTTTATCTCTGGCCGCAAGATATCCGTCGTAATTGACGGATTCTCCTCTTCATCCCACAACGTCAACGCGGGTGTTCCCCAGGGATCGGTCTTGGCTCCAACACCGTTTCTCTTACATATCAACGACCTCCTTTCCTGCACGATCAACCCAATCCACAGCTTCGCTGATGACAGCACTCTACATGCAGGAATTCAGAGTGACAAGCCGATCTCTGCCGCTGAGCTGGAAAAAAGAAGACTAGCGACGACTTCTTCTCTGACAAGAGACCTGGAGGCTATCACTGCTTGGGGACGCAACAATCTTGTACAGTTGAATGCTTCCAAAACACAGTACTGTACTTTGACGAACAAAAAGCGTCATAGCGCTCATACAGTTTCGATGGACGGCCGAGTTCTACCAAAGAGCCATTCATTTCGGCTGGTCGGAGTCCAGATCACCGAGGACCTGATCTGGCACGAACACATCTCTTCAATAGCTGCAGCTGCTGGGAAAAAGCTAGGCTATTTGTTTAGGGCTAAGAAGTACTTTTCTCCGCATGACATTCTCACTCTATACAAGGCCCAGATAAGGCCTAGCCTCGAGTATTGCTCACACATTTGGGGTGCTGCCGCCCCGACTACATTGTCCATGCTCGATGCTGTCCAGAGGAGGGCGGTCCGACTGATCGATGACTCTTCTCTAACAGACAGTCTCGGGACTCTTTCGCACCGGCGGGTCGTCGGCGATCGAGCTCTTTTCTATCGCTACACCAACGGGCTTTGCTCCTCAGAGCTCTCTTCCATGATGCCGCCGCGCGATGTGCCTGCCAGACAGACCCGCTTGACTTCGGCGTCCCATCCTAACCGTGTCAAACTTCGTACATCCAGAACTGGCCGATACGACCGCTCCTTTGTCCCGAGGGTGTCTAGATTGTGGAACAATCTACGGGAGGAAGCTTTTCCCAGTTCTACTAACCTTAGGCAGTTCAAAAATCGTATCAACAAAATTTCTTTGGGATCATCATAGCAGCCGCGGTGTTCCGGCATTTAGGCTTCTGCCTGCGCGGCTGTTTCGATATAAAAAAAAAAAAATTGTGATATTACTTTTTTCACATATCGTGGCTTAATATTAACTGAACCAGTTACGTTATATCTTCTAACAATATTTCTCACACTGTACCGCGATAAGTCTAACAAAGTTTCAATTTCTGAGTTTGATTTCCCAGAATTAAAAAATTTAATTATCAGTAACCGAATTTTCTCACTAATAACCTTTCCTCTACCCATTTTGAAAACCTTAACTACCCAAAACTATTTTAAACGTATTCTGACAGCCGTGATTAATAAAAACAACTGTCATGGCTTTTATTTTTCACAGCCACCTATGCGTTATAGACTTATTTTGTATTGAAATGAAAATAAGTTGATATGCTGTAATTGCAACATGTGTTATTTTTATGCTGTAAATTTGATTAGGGAGTGATAATGTTGGTGTTTTCTACTAAATATTATCAAAATATTCAGTGTTAATATTTTAAACCTATAACACCCTGCTACATTTTTATTATTTGTGTTTGATAAGAAAAAAAAAAGATTTCAATAGTTGGGCCAACTGAAGTGGGAAGGGGCTCGTAAGTGATTTTTGGTATATCAACTCCTTCTGAAGAGTCCTACTAACAGTTAAAATAAATTACTCAACTACTCTGTATAGAAAATTAAAACCTCAACATTCAAAATTATACAAACACTTTTTCGAGCTAAATATATTTGTTAGTAAGATATATAATCCACACGCAGGCAATGCCTTCTGTGGAGTTTCCATATTTACTATTAATACTATGACTCACCAGTCCTGAACTTAGGAACATGGTACACGTTGCTGTCAGAATCGATATCCTCCATCACGACAGCGCTATCAGAGTCGTTCAGCGAGTCCAAATCGGGCAAGTTTGACTCCAATTCTGTGATCTCAGCCTGTGGAACTTCCAGGCCGTTGTCGATGAGTCTATTCGAAAGAGTTTCAATCAGTCTCTGTTGTCGATGAATGATGTTTTCTCGTACGTTCAGCATTGTTGAGATGTCTTTCTGCTTTCTGATAAGACGAGATTCGAAGAGGAGCAGTTGGGAACTCAGTGCTTTCAGTTGATCACATTTTTCACGTTGTAGTCTGGTCACCAGAAGTTCCTGAAAAGGTAATGTTCGAGGAACAAACTTCGAAAAATGGCGTCAAGTAGATTGACTCTATATACTCCATACGACTTCGTTGGAGGTTCCAAAGAAAAGGGATGAGTCAAATTGTTATAAAAGGCGAAATCGAATTGTAGGAGGTTCGCTTAGGTACAATGAAATTATATACATCAAATCTTTCATATTTCTGTTTCCATGGCAGAAATAGAGAAAATATGTGTAACTTATTATGTCTAACAGGTGCCTAGCCACTGAGATCAGCCGCTTCTTAATAATCTCTGATACCAAATATGCAACAATTTATAAACATTTACCGCATGCAGCTTCAAACCTACAATTTACTTCGTCGCCAAACAATGTCTGAAAATGAGCAGGAATCTCTGAACCGTTGTTGATCCCTTCCCTAAACTAACCTGCATCTTATATGCCCTCCTCCACGCCAAAATCTGCTGAGCCTGGGCCCTAGTTTTCTGCCTGAGATCCCTCACCAGTTTTCTAGCATCTTCTAACGTATCTGGCGTGTCTGGGGCGTAGCACGTGCCCCCTGATGTTGTCCCTGGCATGTCCCCGCAACTGCGTGATGAGGAAGTGGAGCCTCTTTTGCTACCCCCGCATACGCTGCCACTGTCTAGAATTGGCCTGGCTGAACCAAGGCTACCGGATCTGAAACAACAAAGTATGGTCAGTATTAACGTCCTAAATGAATAGATGGCTACTAGCGTGACTGTCAAAGGAAAAATTCCTCCCTGTACACGCCAACTAACAGCAAAAAGCTTGAAGTGACACTTTTCAAGGATCACTAGAAACTAGGAAGTATAAATTACCTTGAAGGTTGAAAAGGTTTTGTCTAGGTATCCACTCATATACGTTGTACGATGTTTCATGTCCTAGCGTGTTGTAGGCTTCTCCTGGTAAACTTCGTCTTTTACATGGGCAGAGAGAAGGAAGTCGAGAGGCGTCAAATTTGGAGATCTCGCTACCGAATTGACCGATCCGCCTATTCCTATCCAACTATTAGGACGCCAGCGGTTTAGATACGGATCTGAGATCCACTAGATTTTATTAAACATCAGTGGTATATGGTCCTTCGAGTTAAACATAATAGTAGATGAAAAAACAACGTGGTAGTGAAACAATACGGGACGTGAGATCAAACATCTGGGAATCAACAGAACTACTTGGAATATATTACAATAATTTCATAATGAATGCCTGTCTTGGGTTAAGATGAGTTTTGTCGCGCGAAAAAAAAATCGTTGCTTTCATGGAAGATATGATTTTAGGTCTAAATGTGGAATATATTTTTTTGTTGGAACAAGTAGCAATAACTCGAAAACTGTTTATCTCAAAATAAGTTCCTTAGGAAAACGATTAAATGATGTAGAAATACAGGGTGTTCCTTAATGAAAGCGGATATTTAAAGGTGTGAATCTACATGACAAATTAATGTTAAATGCTTCATAAACTATGGAAATTAATATTTTCAGAACCGCTTCAGATATTTCACTGATATTTGATACGTAGTGAAAGTTGATAAAGTTGCATATTTTTCAATGCAAAAATAATTTTTAGTTTTAACAGTTGCGTGCGTACGGGTATTGACTTCGATATTTTTTGAGAAAAAAATGGTACCCCAATGTTTTTTTGGCAAGTAAAAATTATTTTTGAATCTCCTGTTCAATCTAAAACAACTGATCTCTCTTGAATTGTTTTCCTTAGATGCGCCATTTTTGAGTAAAAAAATTAAAACCGTTCTATTGTCCGAGAAAATCAATGTAATAATTGAAGAATGCAATTTAGCAATAAATATCTAGTTGCTCTGGAATATGACATCTGACAAGTCTCTGTTATTCAAATCTGTTCGCTGTGACATCTTTTTCATTATTTAGTTTTTACAATCTTGTTAATAATGGTGAATTATTCAAATGCAGATATGGCGGAAACGCATTACGTATATGGCCTTGCCGACGGTAATGGTGAGCAAGCCAGAAGGATTTATCACCAGAGATATCCAGATCGTGCTTTGCCAGATAGTCAAAAATTTTCTAATATTCATCGTCGTCTTGTTGAAACTGGTTCTGTCCGAAAAGGAACATCTGAAGGTAGACCTCTAAGTGTGAGAACACCTGAAATTGAGGAAGCAGTGCTGCACGAAGTCGAAGAACATCCTAAAACGAGTACGAGGAAGATCGCTAGACACTTAAATATTTGCCATCAAATTGTTTGGAGAATTTTAGTGGATTTTTTGTTATATCCTTACCAAATTTTAAGAGTACAGGCATTACTTCCCATTGATTTTCCAAGCCGTGTGACCTTTTGTCAGTGGTATCTTCAAAAAATTACACAAAATCCGCAATTATCCACTGTAAAAGCTAAAAATTATTTGTCTTTGGAAAATATGCAAGATTATTAACTTTCATTACGAACTAAATATCAGTGAAACATCTGCAGAGGTTCTGAAAATATTAAATTAATTTCCATTTTCTTCCTAAAACTTCAACACCCCGAGTTTTTGTAAGGAAACATTTTTGGACCATAGTTTATAAAGCAAACTAACATTAATTTTTCATGTAGATTCACACCCTTAAATTATCGCATATCATTAAGGAACACCCTGTATACGGGTTCCATTTGAAAGTTATGAGAAAAGGTACATTTTGCGTTACCCTGTTTGAATAGAAAGATATTTTGGCATTTCTTTCAGATCAACTTGAAACCGATGATGATAAAATTTTTTTACAAAAATTTAACTAAACATCTTCAAAAATGGCGGAGCTGCGAGACGTCAAAGTTGGTAATTTTATCAAACATTAATTTCACTAAATATCTAAATAATTGAAAATTGAAACCAAATGTTATATGATGTCAAACTTCTTGTTTTTAGAAGCTCTATCCAAATATGAAATGAAATGTAGGATATTTTATTCAAGAAAATACATGTTTGCTATGGCATGAAGTTGTGGAACTCCCGTATATATTAAAATATGCACTAGTAGCATATCAAGATTGCCAAGAATACAGATTTTTGATATCTTTTCCAGTTTGCTCATAAAACTTTTATGTATCCAAAAAATTCTATTTCACTGGTTACAGGAAAAACGGCTTGAGATATTTTGACATTTGAGGTGCCCTTGGATTCATCTCAGTAGCACAATTAAAATTTTATTCTTTTCATTTATGGCAGTCTGGCATTTTGTATTGGTACTTCCCACGCCTACTGGTGCGGATTTATTCTAATCGCGAAAATTTTCAAAAATGAGATATTATGTTTTTTGGATGTTATAACGAAAAACGATGTCACTCAATTTTTCACACTGTTACTACTATGCCAAGGCCGCAAAAGCTCTATTTTTGAAAATCGCTCCAGTGCCGGCAGAGAAAAAGGCCTAAATCGAAAAAAGTACAAATCATTTTTGAAAAAAAATTTAAAGGTAAAAATCTTGGGAGTCGGGGCTGTACATTTATCCGCCCACAATTCTACGCACTTATTAGACATATTTCACACATCATAAATTTCTCTGTACATTTTCCCTAAAAACTTATGCTTTAATATTCTCGGCAGGCGGATCTAGTAGCTACCTGCCGCGGCTGCGGAGTGATCTGTTGTTCTGGTATGATATTCAATTCAATTCAATTCAATGGACTTTATTGTAACCCATACATAATTATAATTATGTATCCTTACAAATGGCGAAGTCTGGCCAATGGCCATTTATACTTAACCATAAATGTCATGTCAATGCTTATTACTACCTTAAAAATAAAATAAAAAACTGAAAAAGAAAAGGAAAAAGAAGAATTAATAAATATGACATAATGCGTACGATTAGAACAAAAAACATAATACGTACGATTCAAAGAGAAGACAATAACCTAAGAGCTCAATAAGTAGTTCTTATATTTTTTTAGAAAAGTTGCTGATGAAACATTGTTCGAAAGAGTTGATCAATTTCACCGCATTATACGTAAAAGACCGTTGAAAAATGGCTGTCCTATGTTGTGGCATTGTCAGGAGATTAATGTTGCGCGTATTCAAATTGTGAATTAAATTCCAACGAACTAGCTTTTGCATAAGATAAACCGGAACAGAAGTTTTTAATATTTTTACGACAAATGTAACAAAGTTGTATTTGAAAAGATCAGAAATTTTCAACCAATTAATTGAAGATATTGAGTGAGAAACATGATCGTACCTTCTTAAATTGTTTATGTAACTACATGAGTTTTGCATTTTTTCTATTTAAAACAGTTTTACTTGCATATAGAAGCCTGAGTCTAAAATAACTAGACTTACACATATAGCCAACATGCTCCTGAAATCTGAAATCTTCATCCTAGTACAAACCTAAATTTTTTGCAGAATGGGAAAATATTAGGATACTATTATTTAGTGATAAATTTAACTTTGATTTGAGGAAAGTACGTTTTTTCTTGGAGCAAAAAAGTATAGCTGTCGATTTCGATGCGTTTAGACGTAAATTATGTTTTGCAGCATATGTGCATAAGTATTGCAGATCTTGATTGATAAGGTTGTTAGCTAAATGGTAGCTGTTCGGACAGAAATTATGAAAAACCTGCATATCATCAGCATATGATTGACTAGAACAATGTTGAAGGGTGTTAGAAATGTCAAAGGTGTATATAAGGAATAAAAGTGGACCTAATATGGATCCCTGAGGCACGCCGGAACAAAGCGGCCTTTTGTCTGAAAGTTTATTTTGTATGACGACATATTGATGTCGTTCATTTAAATAGCAATCTATCCATTCCAGAACCAAGTCGTCACACCCAATGTATTTACATTTAGAAACTAACAGCTTATGATTCCGGGTGTCAAAAGCCTTGCTGAAATCCAATAAGACTAATGCAGTTGCTTCTTGCCTATCCGCCGCTGATAGTACATCGTCTCAAACCCGTTCCAAAGCGGTAGTGGTACTGTGACCCTTTCTAAAGCCTGATTGATTTAATGGCAAAATGCTGCGTTCGAGTAAATACTCATTCAACTGCATATAAACTATTTTTTCTAGAATTTTTGATAGAGCTGACAGCAAGCTAATAGGTCGGAGATCACCAGGAACCTGGTGGATATCACACGAATTTCTGCCGCATCACAGCGTAGTGTTTCCTATATTCATATGCACTGACCGCGCTGCCAGGTCTCACCGAGTATCGGGGACAGGCGACGTTTCCAGGTACACTACCGGTAGAGCAGTGAAATAATGAACAAATTGTATAGACCTGTTCTAGTGACTCTTTTCTCAGAGGGTCTAGTTTGTGAATGAGCTGATAATGGCGTTGCGTTGGTAGTGCAGAGTTAACCTAATTGAGGCCATTTTAAAACAATATACTTGTCATTATTCACATAGGAAGAGGAAAGTATCAATAAAGGCGATTCACCAGTTAGTGAAGAAAAACTGTATTTCGTGTGATTCATTGTATTTTCTCTCTCCACAAAAGCAAGTGAACATTCAAAGCCAAAGATACACAAAAATGACAAAAACCCACCCACTGTGTGAGTGCATGTAGCCTGTAGGAGTGTCTGTGTATTTTACTCTCCAAGCCTTGTCTAGCGAACAAAGTAGTAGGCATACAGATGAAAAGTAGCTGGCATGAATCTTGTCTTTGCATTTTTCGTTTGGTCTGGTCACCACCTTTATTTGTATATTTGTTGATTCTTATCGCTCTGCTGCCTGGTACGCCTTTTCTTCAGATGTCTGAGTTTAGTTTTCACAGACACATTTGTCGTCCTTTTTAAGAAGTTATCTCCCACGTATTCACTTGAATACACACATACCTAAGTGTAACTTTTTCAACAATAACCACATTCATTTCTTAAATATCTTCAAAAATGGTTTGTTCCTTGAAATATTATGTAAAACGGAGTCACTGGAATTAAACAAAAAATGATGACAGGTTGGACAGCATCCCGCGCAACGCTGTTATCAGTAAGTTCATGTAAGGCAGAAAAAAGTTAGCTACGCTCAATTCAATCTGCATATGAATGAACTAGATCGTTTTGTTCACGTTCTCACATTTCTACAACCTCCTTCTCAGTCCGCAACGAGATACGTATACGCGTGTGTTGAAAATACTTCTAAGTGTTAAGGGGAATATGTTTAATAAGTGCATATAATTAATGGGGTTGAAAACGTGTAAATATACTGAAGCCAAAAAATTGAGTCACTCACTGGTTTCGGTAAAGTATCCAGATGACTTTTTTGAGTTCGAACGAAGGTCATTCACTCTACTGCTGAATGACGTATCACGTATCTGAAAAAGTGACATTATGCCGATTTTTTTGATATTTTGCTGGTTTTTTTAGACATTAAGGTTTTTCTACAAGACATTAGAGATTTCCCGTAGTGAACCAGAGCGGGAACAGATGGAATTTCCCCTTCCTATCGAAGTTTTGACAGCTTCAAGTTACACCGGGAGTGGTTAGATGGCGCATGTTGCCCAAAATGTTTGCTTTGAGCTCTTTGATAAACTTAGCTGCCTTGTTTGAATCTAAAATAAAAAGACCGATCGTTTTTTGTGCAATGTACATATACATATACAGGGTGACTTTGAAGTTGAGTCATTAATTTTCAGATAATGATTGTAGAAGGAAGATAAACCAAAATATGTGTGTAAAAATAAAAAAAAATTGAAAAAAAAATTTTACCTTGTTTTATAAAGTATCCTCCCGACAAGTATTTCAGTGCGGACCTGTATTTGATCGTGAGGTCTTGGAGCACCGGCATGCCGTCCATATGTGAGGTCTTAAGTCAAATGATTCACGAACTCGTTGTACTACATTAACAAAGGCACGAGGGGTTGGTTGCACTCGATTGGGAAACCGATCCGCATAAACATGTCCCATTTTTTATTTCGTTTGAGCCACGCAACAGACACCACTATCCACTACCGACTGACACTGACTGTATACAACTGAATGAAATAATTGTAAAAACATCGTTCCAAATTCTTTTGCTTTTTTGTTTCCGATGCGATGAACCGATAAGGCGGATTATATCCGTTGTTGCCAAACACGAGCACATAATATTATTATTGAGACAGGGCGGTACTCAAACTTCTAAAGGGCTATAACTTTGTTAATTTAATTTTACCAGAAAAATGTTAAAGGAAAAACATTTCTTTTGATCAGATCTACTCACTGTTAAAATAAATGACTCAACTTCAAAGTCACCCTGTATGTATATATCAATAAAATCAAGCGTTTGATATGACAAGTACGGTTCATATATATTCGATCATTTAAAATCAGGTGGACGTGTTCCTCCATTTATGACTTAATAATTTAACTCAATTCTCGGCACAGCGAAGACAAATTTTCAATTGAAATGCCTATTTTTTAAATGACATTGACATAAGACCTGTCACCCGCTACTACCTCACAGACGTTAGGCGGGTACCCGTACCACGTGATTTTTTGACATTCGGACGACGTCACATCCGTCTTCCCCTATTCCCGTTCTTCGCGAAAATTTGAGTATCGGTTCCCGGTAGTGCACTGTGCTACACCGTGGACTCGCGAAAAAATCCTTTTTAACTCTTAACCAAAAAACGCAATATCTCAGTTCAGAAATTTTTAGCGATTACAATAATTTCTTGCCCAGTGGCTTAGCAATTAAAATCAATGCAATATTGCTGTATTTTTTACATTATGTAGGTTTTTCTACAAGATATTAACTTAGCACTTAGTTGTACGTGTTGCCTAAACGTCATGAGGCTTGCTATCAATCTTTGGCTCTGATGTGATGTAAAATCTGCTTCTGAGATGGCATTACTGCAGGTCTAAACTGTAAGTTGTATGTGTTGATGATAATCACATTAGGTTCTTGTCTCAAATACACTTAATTGAGATTCAAAACTAGAAATTAGTTGCGCATCCACCTTTTCTTATCCATTCTGGAAATTACATATACAAATTTGCTGAATTTCCAAAATGAGAGAGATAAGAAATAATTATATTCACTGTACACTGTCGAATTACAAGCCATATACATGCTAACAGTAATTACACACAACGCGGGCGCGGTGATGATTTCCCGTAATTCTCCTCAGTTTTTCGTGATTCATAACTTTGAACATAACCTCTCTTCAGAAAGCACAACATAAAAATAACCCGTCAGGCACAGCCAATAGATATATACTAAGTGAATCCGAACACCCAGTTTAAATGGTTTTATTTTAATAAAAGTTGGTGAATGTATTTATCTTACTGTAAATAACAAGTGAAAAAATTTTCAGCCTTATCAGTTGGACATTCCGGTTTTTATACTGCTTTTTTTTAATTCACTAACGCTCTAAAAATGAATATTTCAGCCGCAGTAAAGAATCAACGTTGGCGGATTTTGGTTCTTGACATTCTTTACGATCGATTACGATGCCTAGAGTACGGAGACCTGTACGATTTCGTCAACTTAGTGAGTTTGATAGGGGCCGTATAGTGGGACTTCGGGAAGCTGGACCTTCTTTTCGGGCAATTGCAGTTAGAGTGCAAAGAAGTGTAGACACTGTGGTTAGGTGTTGTCAGGCATGGCTTCGAGAAGGCCGTACGCAAAGAGCAAGGGGCACTGGACGCCGCCGTAGAACAACAGACCGTGAAGATCGCCGCCTAAGATTATTGGCATTAAGGGACCGTTTCTCCACTACCAGGTCCATTGCAAATGAATGGTTTGCAGAACATGGAAGACCTATTGGCATGCGAAGTGTTTACCGACGAATGAGAAGTTTTGGCTTGTTTTCATACCGGCCACACTGGGTCCTCCCTTTAACTCGAGAACACCGACGTAATCGCCTTGAGTGGTGCAGACAACGGTCACTCTGGGATCAGGAATGGAACATTGTTGTCTTTAGTGACGAGTCTCGATTTTGTTTAGGCATGCACGATGGTCGTGCCAGGGTTAGAAGGCGACGTCTTGAAAGGAGGAATCCACAGTTTTTTGTTGAAAGACATGTTCATCACACTGTTGGAGTTATGGTTTGGGGTACTATAGCTTATGGTTCCAGGTCACCTTTAATCTTCATCAGAGGTAACATGAACGCGCAGCGTTATATCCACAAAGTTCTAGAACCCCATTTGTTACCCTATCTTGACACCCTGGCAGATCCAACTTTCCAACAAGATAATGCCCGACCACATGTTGCAAGAGTCACAATAGACTTCTTTCAACATAATGATGTCACATTGTTACCATGGCCACCAAGATCTCCCGACTTATCCCCAATTGAGCACGTGTGGGATATGATGGGTAGGAGATTGCTCAATTTGCAACGTCCTTCTCAGACTCTAGAAGCACTTCGAGAGGAGTTGGTGGTTGCCTGGAATGAGATACCACAGGAGGACATTGAACACCTGATCAGAAGCATGCCTAGGCGCGTTGGAGAATGCGTAGCACATCAGGGTGCATCCACACATTATTAAAGGTCAAAGGGCTTTAAAGCAGTGCAATCATTTTGAAATTTTTATCATTTACTTATTATGCTTCATTAAGTACTTATACAAAATTTTATTAAAATAAAACCATTTAAACTGGGTGTTCGGATTTATATGTCACTTCATTAGCAGCATATTCAGTAATGATTTTCTCACACAGCAAATATCACTGATTTAAAAAACTACAGACAAGGACCGTTTGGCCTCACAAAACATATGCAACCAATAATGCGTGCAGTTTAGTTGAGCGATTTCTCCATAGATGGACGATCACAACGATCCTAGTCAGCAAACGTGGAATAACTGTTTGCGCCCTAAAAACTACCTAGTTTGCAAGATGACATCTTATAGTTTTTTTTGACGTTTTATACGTTTTTTACATGATACCCGTGCCTCACTGGTTTTAGCACGAAGACAGAACATTTGGCGTGCAACTCTATTTGAAATTCTAGGCTCACGAAAATTGTACGCGTCATCAAGGCAAGAGGAAGAACGTGAGAAATGCCTGGTTTCACTTTTTTGAGCACTTAAAGTGCCCTGAACTAACCAGAAAATTCAGAAATGTCGAAAAAGGAAGTTTCGGAGATCGGAGATACTCAGCGTTTTTCGATCACAGCTCCGCAGCCTCTAGACATATTTTCACAATCTTCAAAGTACTAAGAACACATGATAATACTTATGTGTCACGATAATCCGAACAATATACCTTCCGAGTTATAAAACGAAATGAGTGGCATGACATGGTATTTTGTGATTTACATATCGTTCACACCCAAAAAAAAACATCATTTCTGGATTCAGTTTTACGATTACAATATTTTCTGGGCAACTGACGTGGGAAGCAACAATAAAGGTCTTATGGCTTTAGTTTAACTCATTCATCAAGATTTTTAATTTTAGATTTAGGGACAATTTGATCTGACTTCGTGAACACGTCCCAATGAAATGAGAAAAATGAGTAACTTATGAAAGAAATTAGTGACCTACAAAAATAACGAGTAATAATGAGAAAAATGAGTCCGTGGCCATCCCGACGTACCCGAAAATCTCCAGAAGGTTTTGGTCGAAACCGTTGTAAGTATACACAATATTTTAGACACCCTGTAAAAGTATCGCTTGACACTTGGAATGCTAAGAAAGGTACTGCTGGCATACACATTTCAACAACCACTTACGACCCTGCGTATTCGTGAAACCAAACGCACGCTTAGGCACAGGCCTTCTTAGTTCATTCTAATATTGTCCTAACAGTTGAAAGGTGGACGTGTCTGTGTGTTGTGATTTTGTGAATAGTGTCCACATCAAGTTAAGGTCAAGGTTCGATCAATCAAACGGTGAGAGTTTTCACTGAGTATCTTTTATTGCTTTGCTGTACTGCATGTCATGTGTATTTTCTAACCATGGTACCCTTATAATCATGATAATAATTGTAATAAGTCAAAGCTAGTCAGATGAGATATGTTTATCAACAGTTAAGATAAAGCTAAAGGTAACTTAGCGTCAAACATCTACAGACGTGTGACGCCTCCATATCCTGGAGGCTGTTATGAGACCTACAGAGCCGGGTTGCCATCGGAGGAATTACTGCTTGGTTTCTTCTGCCAGAGGAAATGTCGGAGCGTATTGGGTATTGACACAACGGCCATTGGCCGGCGTGGTATCCTGGGTCTGTGTGACCGCCTAGGTCCTTCTCGAGGCAATCGCAGGAGTCTGGAAGTATCTCATGGCAAGATGTGTATAGGGATTGTTACTTAAAGTTGTACGCTGCTCGGTTATCTCTCAATCAGAGGTAACGTAGGAGCTTTTGGATATTGACACGGCAACTTAATATCCTGGTTTCTGGGCTACTTTTCGTAACAGTCAAGTACTTGGCATATCTGTCTAAGCACCGATTATAAAGGTATCCATATCGGGCGTGACTTCAATGCGGTAGGAAGCTACCGTTCCCCTGGTTATGGACACGGGCGTGACTTCCATGCGGTGGGAAGCTACCGTTCCCCCGTGCGAGGTATTATATTTCCATATCAGGCGTGACTTCCATGCGGTATGAAGCTACCGTTCTCCTGATCATGGACACGGGCGTGACTTCAATGCGGTAGGACGCTACCGTTCCCCCGTGGAAGGTATTATATTTCCATATCAGGCGTGACTTCAATGCGGTAGGACGCTACCGTTCCCCCGTGCAAAGTATTATATTTCCATATCATGCGTGACTTCCATGCGGTAGGAAGATACCGTTCCCCTGATCATGGACACGGGCGTGACTTCAATGCGGTAGGAAGCTACCGTTCCCCCGGGCGAGGTATTATATTTCCATATCAGGCGTGACTTCCATGCGGTGGAAGTTACCGTTCCCCTGGTTATGGACGTGGGTGTGACTTCCATGCGGTGGGAAGCTACCGTTCCCCGATGCGAGGTATTATATTTCCATATCAGGCGTGACTTCCATGCGGTAGGAAGCTACCGTTCCCCTGATCATCGACACGGGCGTGACTTCAATGCGGTAGGAAGCTACCGTTCCCCCGTGCGAGGTATTATATTTCCATATCAGGCGTGACTTCCATGCGGTGGAAGTTACCGTTCCCCTGGTTATGGACGTGGGTGTGACTTCCATGCGGTGGGAAGCTACCGTTCCCCGATGCGAGGTATTATATTTCCATATCAGGCGTGACTTCCATGCGGTAGGAAGCTACCGTTCCCCCGGGCGAGGTATTATATTTCCATATCAGGCGTGACTTCCATGCGGTGGAAGTTACCGTTCCCCTGGTTATGGACGTGGGTGTGACTTCCATGCGGTGGGAAGCTACCGTTCCCCGATGCGAGGTATTATATTTCCATATCAGGCGTGACTTCCATGCGGTAGGAAGCTACCGTTCCCCTGATCATCGACACGGGCGTGACTTCAATGCGGTAGGAAGCTACCGTTCCCCCGTGCGAGGTATTATATTTCCATATCAGGCGTGACTTCCATGCGGTAGGAAGCTACCGTTCCCCTGGTTATGGACGTGGGTGTGACTTCCATGCGGTGGGAAGCTACCGTTCCCCGATGCAAGGTATTATATTTCCATATCAGGCGTGACTTCCATGCGTTAGGATGCTACCGTTCCCCCATGGAATGCATTGTAATTTATAAAAATATAATTGAGAAATATCATGGCCATTATTATATTGTTTCGTGATCAGTATCGAGACACCTAATTAACATAATGAATAGACAGTAGAGTTGTGCATGTCATGAGTCGGTAGAATATGGAAGGTAGTCAAAAGGTTTTTTCCAAAAATAGGCTTGGCCCCGACAACGCAGTTCTATCGACCGTATCTCTCGCCAAGGAAGAACAACTCCCTGTCGTTAATGTCACCCAGTCCTTGTTAAGTGGTGTATGAACTACTCTCGTAATGAAAGTGAGAAGGTATAGGGTAGTACTTCGAACGCTAGTAAGGTGGCATTGTTGTTTTTACGCTCATCGTTATATTTCTATTACCATCTCTTCATATCATCTCTTACACCGTTGATTATGTAAGAATTTTTGAAAATTTGCATTTGCACAGTTTGCCTTTCAACTTTTAACATTTAGCGAATTTGGAAGACTAGCTCAAATTCCCAATGTAACCGCACAATTTTTCGTTTTATTTTTTATTGATTTCCATTGGCCATCATTCTACTAATTTTATGAGCATCTTCAACCCATTCATAGATAAAAAATTATATCCTTTATTCCATTCAAGGATCTTCATAGAAACAACTGATGGATCATATACCATGGATGCATACGTTCTCCAAGATATATGCCTACTTACCTACTATCATATTTTCTGTGCGCACGTGGGTTCCTTAAGATTTAGTGCTTAACATTCATAAATTCATCGCTGTAGAATGAGAGAACCGCCGAGATTCGATTACGAAACAAAATGAATCGTTGGCCGGGTTTTTCTCACACCTCCGCATTGTTAACATTCAAATTAGCGGTCCCATTGGTGTAGGTCAGCGATTTTCCATAGAAATAATGAAACATAAAGGTAACTTATAACGGATTCTACATGAATCGGTTGATGTATGATTATACATGCCGACAAGATTTCTACCCAGGAGCCAGAGTATATTTTAACGAAGGTTTTTGATACGCTGAATCCGAATATGTAGACCAAGTATCTCAATTGGCTATCGTTTCCTAGCATTAAAGAGCAAAATAATCGATTTATGCATATATTTTAGGTTACGTAGCATGAAGAATTATTTTTTCGTTTCAAGAAACTGCAGACATCATCTCATAGTAGGCTTGTTTTTTAAAATTCCGTTTAATTTGCTTAAACATATTTTTTTGCTGAGATATGGCATCATAAAATATTTAAGACCCAACCCACTTCTGATAAAAGCTGGCCGATCTAGATCAAAATAAATACAATAAAAAAAAACATTTGTAAAAACAAGTTTTTATTTAGCTGTTCATATTTTATGGTAAGCATTTAAAAATATTTGTTTTCGGTTGGAAATATTTAAATGATAGTGAATCTCATTTTCTCAATTTTTCAAATTAAAGCGTGTTAAGCCCTTTTCCATCCTGATGACAAAAAATAACCGCTTATTTGAAAACCTGAAATGAATGATCTTCATTATCATTTACGAGTAAATATCTCCAACTAGCAAAAAATATTTTTAAATTTCCAGTTAATTGTACGTGTCAGCTAAATAAACGCATGTTCTATTTATTTTTGAAGTTTTTAGTATTATAACTTTCATATACCATGTGACATTTAAAATGCAACAACCCGAATTATTTATTGAATTTTGATAAAAACTTATATTAACATATACTAAGTGACATATAAATCCGAACACCCAGTTTAAATGGTTTTATTTTAATAAAATTTTGTATAAGTACTTAATGAAGCAAATGATAAAAATTTCAAAATGATTGCACTGCTTTAATAATGTGTGGATGCACCCTGATGTGCTACGCATTCTCCAATGCGCCTAGGCATGCTTCTGATCAGGTGGTCAATGTCCTCCTGTGGTATCTCATTCCAGGCAACCACCAACTCCTCTCGAAGTGCTTCTAGAGTCTGAGGAGGACGTTGCAAATTGAGCAATCTCCTACCCATCATATCCCACACGTGCTCAATTGGGGATAAGTCGGGAGATCTTGGTGGCCATGGTAACAATGTGACATCATTATGTTGAAAGAAGTCTATTGTGACTCTTGCAACATGTGGTCGGGCACTATCTTGTTGGAAAGTTGGATCTGCCAGGGTGTCAAGATAGGGTAAAAGATGGGGTTCTAGAACTTCGTGGATATAACGCTGCGCGTTCATGTTACCTCTGATGAAGATTAAAGGTGACCTGGAACCATAAGCTGTAGCACCCCAAACCATAACTCCAACAGTGTGATGAACATGTCTTTCAACAAAAAACTGTGGATTCCTCCTTTCACCACGTCGCCTTCTAACCCTGGCACGACCATCGTGCATGCCTAAACAAAATCGAGACTCGTCACTAAAGACAATACTGTTCCATTCCTGATCCCAGAGTGACCGTTGTCTGCACCACTCAAGGCGATTACGTCGGTGTTCTCGAGTTAAAGGGAGGACCCAGTGTGGCCGGTATGAAAACAAGCCAAAACTTCTCATTCATCGGAAAAACTTCGCATGCCAATAGGTCTTCCGTGTTCTGCAAACCATTCATTTGCAATGGACCTGGTAGTGGAGAAACGGTCCCTTAAGGCCAATAATCTTAGGCGGCGATCTTCACGGTCTGTTGTTCTACGGCGGCGTCCAGTGCCGCTTGCTCTTTGCGTACGGCCTTCTCGAAGCCATGCCTGACGACACCTAACCACAGTGTCTACACTTCTTTGCACTCTAACTGCAATTGCTCGAAAAGAAAGTCCGGCTTCCCGAAGTCCCACTATACGGCCCCTATCAAACTCACTAAGTTGACGAAATCGTACAGGTCTCCGTACTCTAGGCATCGTAACCGATCGTAAAGGATGTCTAGAACCAAAATCCGCCAACGTTG
Organism: Acanthoscelides obtectus; assembly: GCA_963669975.1. Taxonomy (NCBI): domain Eukaryota; kingdom Metazoa; phylum Arthropoda; class Insecta; order Coleoptera; family Chrysomelidae; genus Acanthoscelides; species Acanthoscelides obtectus. The sequence continues at coordinate 88,341,650 of CAVLJG010000008.1, forward strand.
ATTCTTTACTGCGGCTGAAATATTCATTTTTAGAGCGTTAGTGAATTAAAAAAAGTATAAAAACCGGAATGTCCAACTGATAAGGCTGAAAATTTTTTCACTTGTTACTTACAGAAGATAAATACATTCACCAACTTTTATTAAAATAAAACCATTTAAATTGGGTGTTCGGATTTATATGTCACTTAGTATATATAAATTAATAGATAGGGTGAAAACGTCAAATTCGTGGGATAAACTTCGCAGCTTGATTTTTTCATAATTACGTATATTGGAAACCCTTTAAGGAAATGTTCTCTAGATAACTAGCAACCATGTCAAATACACCGTCAAATACGCAATTTGAGATAAGAAAAAAAAGTTTAATCCAACCTCTCTTCGGTTATTAAACTAAATCATGTTATACTCCGTCCCTACCATGGGAATCCTCCGCTAAGTATCTCGGTGTCATTCTGGACAAAGGGATGACTTGGCAGAACCATATAGAAGCGCTAAAAACTAAATTACACAAGTTCGCAAGCGCAAAATCTTTAGAAAAAATCGAATATTTTTAGACCATATCAAAATCTGTGAAGTGATTTTAACAATGCCTAAACGCTGCCTAACCTAAAAGATTCTCTTCTTCCCCTTTGCTCTCGTTCTTCCTTCTCTCCTTTCCTTTCCTTTTTTCCTTAAAATTGTCTGGTTTCTGGGTTACCAGACACGACAGACTTACAAACTGACACTGTGACTCAAGAGCTAAGGTGCCACGGACCGCTCTGACAACCAACGATGACTTGATTGACTCCGTCCCTCTCGCAGTGGTCGATTCTGGTAATAGATGGCGGTTTGGGAGGTCTTATTTCGATAGATATCATAACTCGGATAGAGGATAGATGCTATACTATCATCCGTTGTCTATCTGAGACTAAGCCTGGACCTTGATGAAGAGTAGCTAAAAAGCACAAAACAGCTATCCATCGTTAGCTGTCTGTGGTCGAACGTATACTAAGTGACATATAAATCCGAACACCCAGTTTAAATGGTTTTATTTTAATAAAAGTTGGTCAATGTATTTATCTTACTGTAAATAACAAGTGAAAAAATGTTCAGCCTTATCAGTTGGACATTCCGGTTTCTATACTGCTTTTTTTTAATTCACTAACGCTCTAAAAATGAATATTTCAGCCGCAGTAAAGAATCAACGTTGGCGGATTTTGGTTCTTGACATCCTTTAGTGAGTTTGATAGGGGCCGTATAGTGGGACTTCGGGAAGCTCGACTTTCTTTTCGGGCAATTGCAGTTAGAGTGCAAAGAAGTGTAGACACTGTGGTTAGGTGTTGTCAGGCATGGCTTCGAGAAGGCCGTACGCAAAGAGCAAGGGGCACTGGACGCCGCCGTAGAACAACAGACCGCGTAGATCGCCGCCTAAGATTATTGGCCTTAAGGGACCGTTTCTCCACTACCAAGTCCATTGCAAATGAATGGTTTGCAGAACACGGAAGACCTATTGGCATGCGAAGTGTTTACCGACGAATGAGAAGTTTTGGCTTGTTTTCATACCGGCCACACTGGGTCCTCCCTTTAACTCGAGAACACCGACGTAATCGCCTTGAGTGGTGCAGACAACGGTCACTCTGGGATCAGGAATGGAACAGTATTGTCTTTAGTGACGAGTCTCGATTTTGTTTAGGCATGCACGAGGGTCGTGCCAGGGTTAGAAGGCGACGTGGTGAAAGGAGGAATCCACAGTTTTTTGTTGAAAGACATGTTCATCACACTGTTTGGAGTTATGGTTTGGGGTGCTATAGCTTATGGTTCCAGGTCACCTTTAATCTTCATCAGAGGTAACATGAACGAGCAGCGTTATATCCACGAGGTTCTAGAACCCCATCTTTTACCCTATCTTGACACCCTGGCAGATCCAACTTTCCAACAAGATAATGCCCGACCACATGTTGCAAGAGTCACAATAGACTTCTTTCAACATAATGATGTCACATTGTTACCATGGCCACCAAGATCTCCCGACTTATCCCCAATTGAGCACGTGTGGGATATGATGGGTAGGAGATTGCTCAATTTGCAACGTCCTCCTCAGACTCAAGAAGCACTTCGAGAGGAGTTGGTGGTTGCCTGGAATGAGATACCACATGAGCACATTGACCACCTGATCAGAAGCATGCCTAGGCGCGTTGGAGAATGCGTAGCACATCAGGGTGCATCCACACATTATTAAAGGTCAAAGGGCTTTAAAGCAGTGCAATCATTTTGAAATTTTTATCATTTACTTATTATGCTTCATTAAGTACTTATTACAAAATTTTATTAAAATAAAACCATTTAAACTGGGTGTTCGGATTTATATGTCACTTAGTATATGAAAGCCAGTATGTTTAAAAGGGACTTGTTTCAACACTGAAACTGCATCGTGGTTGCGTCAGACCTCGAGATCTCGGCGCCAATGACATAATCGAATGTGTTCTGTTATTCATTTGTTCCCGGATAAAAAGCACATCACACTCGAGACTGGTGACCTCAACATTCACCGCGTTTCACAGTTAGCTACGAAACCAATTACATGGAATATCATTATAAGTCTACTATATATAACAAAGTTAAACAATCGACAAAAGATCAGCAACGAATGTTGCGTAACATTATTCTGAACACTATAAAGTGGGATATTTTATAGAGTTATAGATTGAGAGTAACATCTGCTCATTTGACAATGCCAGATCGTTTATGCCATAAGATGTTGAGCTGTTTGGTAGAAATTAAACAAATGCATTTTCTTATATCGTACTTTGAAAAAAGCTGCGTGTTTAGTTGTTCAATGACGAGTAGATTACATCTGCTACACCGCCAGAATCGCCAGCCTCTAGCGCTCTCAATGGTGATTGGGCTGTCAAAGTCTTGCAGTTGTCGATTCTGGAAATACATATCTAAGCATACACAATATTTTAGACACTTTTCTGCATGTGAGTCACCTTGTAAAAGTATCGCTTGACACTTGGAATGCTAAGAAACGCACTGCTGGCATACACATTTCAACAACCACTTACGACCCTGCGTATTCGTGAAACCAAGAGCACGCTGAGGCACAGGCCCTCTTAGTTCATTCTAATATTGTTCTAACAGTTGAAAGGTGGAAGTGTCTGTGTGTTGTGATTTTGTGAATAGTGTTCATATCAAGTTCAGGTCAAGATTCGATCAATCAAACGGTGAAGGTTTTCACGAGTATCTTTTATTGTTTTGCTGTACTGCATGTCATGTGTATTTTCTAACCATGGTACCCTTATAATCATGATAATAATTGTAATAAGTCAAAGCTAGTCAGATGAGATATGTTTATCAACAGTTAAGATAAAGTTAAAGGTAAATTAGCGTCAAACATCTAGTGGTGTGACGCCTCCATATCCTGGAGGCTGTTATGAGACCTACAGAGCCGGGTTGCCATCTGGGGAATTACTGCTCGGTTTCTTCTGTCACAGGAAATGCCGGAGCGTATTGGGTATTGACACAACTGCCATTGGCCGGCGTGGCATCCTGGGTCTGTGTGGCCGCCTAGGTTCTTCTCGAGGCAATCGCAGGAGTCTGAAGGTATCTCAAGGCAAGATGTGTATAGGGATTGTTACTTAAAGTTGTACGCTGCTCGGTTATCTCTCAATCAGAGGTAACGTCTGACCTTTTGGGTATTGACACGGCAACGTGATATCCTGATTTCTGGGCTGTTTTTCGTAACAATCAAGTACTTGGCATATCTGTTTAAGCACCGATTATAAAGGTATCCATATCGGACGTGACTTCAATGCGGTAGAAAGATACCGTTCCCCCGAGTATGGACACGGGCGTGACTTCCATGCGGTAGGAAGCTTCCGTTCCCCTGGTTATGGACGTGGGTGTGACTTCCATGCGTTAGGATGGTACCGTTCCCCCATGCAATGTATTGTAATTTATAATAATATAATTGAGAAATATCATGGCCATTATTATATTGTTTTGTGATCAGTATCGAGACACCTAATTAACATAATGAATAGGCAGTAGAGTTGTGCATGTCATGAGTCGGTAGAATATGGAAGGTACTCAAAAGGTTTTTCCCAAAAATAGGCTTGGCCCCGACAACGCAGTTCTATCAACCGTATCTCTCGCCAAGGAAGAACAACTCCCCCGTCGTTAACGTCAGCAAGAAAGTGGCTTTAAAATTATCCTGACATTCAAGCCCTTATTAAGTTGTGTATGTACTACACTCGTAATGAAAGTGAGAAGGTGCAGGGTAGTACCTCGAACGCTTGTAAGGTGGCATTGTTGTTTTTACGCTCATCGTTATATTTCTATTACCATCTCTTCATATCATCTCTTATACATGGCACTTTGTGCTGTCTTATTTTGATAGATCTGGTTAAATGATGTAAAATGGCGAGCATACCACATCTATTATACCACCTAAATCGGCAGCCCCCAGCGGTCACCGATATGTGCTATAGACACTCGCAATGCTCGATTCTGGTGATAGACGGTGCTCTCTCATTTCGCTAGATGTCATATTTCAGACAGAGGATAGTTGCTATGCATTCGCTGTCCCAGAAACCAATCCTGGCTGATGAGTTACCCAAAAGCACGAAACAGCTGTCTATGATTGATTGTATGTAGAATGTATATAGTAGTATATTTCCTGTGTCTACGATTATCCCTCGTCTAGAGGTGTAAGCGAATTTTTGGAAGGTTTTTCTTCTTAAGGATGTAAAACAAAAAAAACTTTTATAAAATTACATGTTTGAACTTCTTGTAACTAATTTTACGAGATGAAAGTAAGTCCAAGGAACTTTGGATTTACAGACAGATTGGTTTGTTTATACGTTAATATAAAACAATAAATGCGTTAACCCATTCTTCCCAGTCGAGGAAAATCAATTCGAATAAAGACCTGCGAAGATTGCAATCTAAAGATCGTGGCGTAGGCGATCTATTTAGATTTATTCCATTTAAATGTACGGTGTTAGAACGCCCATTCTCCGAAAATGGGGAGAACTGGAATATGGGCGCGCCAAATTGCAGCAAAGTGTGAGCGTCGGTGTGCAGTTGTTATAATCAAGTTTCTTTTTTTCCACAGCATATTCGAATGCAGTCGAGTTGCTTTGTTCCATTATATCTCGTTGCATTAGTAGGTTTAGTAAATCAGCTCGTTGCATAATAATATACAGTGCTTGTCAAAAATATCTCCTTCCTACCTATTTTTTATACGGATCAAGTTACAAGCTAAAATCTGGGATAATCAAATTGATGCCTAATACTACACAGGGTGTTTTAGTTTATACTTTAAGAATCGATAGAACTTTTAAAATTAATGCATAAAGTCTATATAAACATGGGTCGAAAAATGCGTGCCTTCCGAAATACAGGGTGTTTAAATTCACTTTCTAAAATAGTTTTTTTTAAATATTTCGAACAATATTTGATGTATAACAGTCAAAATTGGTATACAGGGGTTTTTTGGTACGACAAAACGAACCATGGGCATAGTTTTACTGTAGCCGCTAGAGGGCGCTCTCTAATGTGCCTGTAGTGTATTAAAATGACCGAAAAAATTTTCTTAGTGCAATTTTTTGCTTTTTGAATAAAAAAACTGATTCTTCGCACTTTTCAACATAAAAAAGCTCTCTTGTGAATTTTCGTTATAGTCAGCCGTTTTTGAGATATATCGATTTTTAAGGTTCGATGCATTTTTAATTATTTATGATAAAATAACATTAAAAAGCCAGTATCTCGATAATTTTTAGAAGTAGGCTGCGCCTGCAAATATTTTTGATATTGAAAGCAGAATAAGGTTAAACGTCAATTAGTTGACAGCTAGTTTTGTTGTCTGTTGAAACCTGAAACGTTTTTTTGCAATTGTGAATGCACGAAATTTAGTTTCTTTTACCTGTCTTTTTTTTTGTAAGTTTTATAAAAATGCCATTTTTATTCTCGAATCAAGAGTTAGCGGATATTCATTTTGTGTATGGCTTTGTAAATGGAAACGCAGCAGAAGCAGCCAGAGAATACGCACGAAGATTTCCAAACAGACGACATCCAACTCGCTCAGTATTTGTAAGAGTGCGTCGCCAAATAATTGAAAATGGTTTTGGAAATCTCCAAAGGGATCAAAACATAAATGTTCGTCAGCGCAGATTTACCCGTATGATTCTGCGTGAGTTTGATAGAGATCCGACCACAAGTGTTAGGAGAGTTTCTGGTGCCTTGGGAATTTCAGCAAGCCATGTTCACCGTGTTCTTAGAAATGACCATAGACGTCCTTACCATTTGCAACCTGTGCAAGGACTACATCGAGGGGACGGAGAACGAAGAATCACATTTTTTTCAGTGGATTCTTGATAGAACTGATAATAACAGGGAGTTTTTAAATAACGTTTTATGGACCGATGAGTCATGCTTCACTAGACGTGGAGTGGTAAATTTTCATAATCAACATATTTGGTCGCATGAAAATCCGCATGCAGTTCGGGAAAGACATTTTCAGGGGTTAAATGCTGCGACCTTCTTGGAATTTTTAAAGGCTGAACATGCAAATATGTGGGATGATGTTATGTTAGATTTAAGAAGATTAGCCTGGTTCCAGCTTGATGGTTGTCCAGCTCATTATTCGAGAATAGTTAGAAACTGGCTGGACGAAAATTATCCAGAAAGATGGATCGGCCGTGGAGGACCAGTCGCCTGGCCTCCACGATCCCGTGATCTAAATCCATTAGATTTCTTTGTGTGGGGATTTCTAAAAGAAAAAGTATACCAGACTCCCGTAACCACAAGAGATATGCTAATAGACAGAATCAGGAATGCATGTGATGAAATAAGGCCTTATTTGAATAATGCTATACCACATTCGATCATTCGTAGATGTGAATTGTGTATTGAACAATTGGGTTTACATTTCGAGCAACTACTTTAGATTTTGTATGTTTGTCCTAACTATCCAATAGCATTTTAGTTGTAAATAATTAATTTAATTTGTTAAAAATAATATTGGAAAATTAAACAAATTAATATTCTGTTTTTTTTTGTGTTTATTTGGAGTTAGGAATTATTGCTGTGTTTAAAAACACAATCTAAACGATCATCTTGATTACTTGTAATGCCCAAATCGAAAATGTAAAAAAAAAATTATTTTCCCATAAATAATTAAAAATGCATCGAACCTTAAAAATCGAGATATCTCAAAAACGGCTAACTATAACGAAAACTCACAGAAGAGCTTTTTTATGTTGAAAAGTGCGAAGAGTCAGTTTTTTTATTCAAAAAGCAAAAAATTGCACTAAGAAAAAAATTTCCGTCATTTTTATACACTACAGGTAAGGTAGAGAGCGCCCTCTAGCGGCTACAGTAAAACTATGCCCATGGTCCGTTTTGTCGTACCAAAAAACCTTTGTATACCAATTTTCACTGTTATACATCAAATATTGTTCGAAATATTTAAAAAAAACTATTTTAGAAAGTAAATTTAAACACCCTGTATTTCGGAATCCACGCATTTTTCGACCCATGTTTATATAGACTTTATGCATTAATTTTAAAAGTTCTATCGAGTCTTAAAGTTATGCAACAATAAACTGAAACACCCAGTATATTTTAGTGTAAAAGCGGCAGTTGACGATTTCAAGAACGCAGCTGTGAGCCATTTTGCAACATTTTTTTTAAATGGAATGGGAGATCGCGAAATACTTCATTTTGAAACTCTCTATAATCCAGAATATCAAACCAGTATCTTTCAAAACGAACTGGCAGGCGGTCAAAGTTAAGGGTTTTTGTACACTGAGTCACTTATAACTCAACAACCAATCACCAAATCGCTATAGTATATCAATTATCTTCTCTTGGAAGGGTCCATAAAATATGGATCATTCCATTTAAGAGAATTGTCAAAATTTGTAAATGTTTGTTTCCGAATGTCCCATGTTTTATTGCGCATTCAGATTGACCCTTCCAAAAGAAGACAATTGATATAACATACTGCAACGTTTTGCTGATTAGCTGTTTGAGGTAAAAGCGATTCAATGTACAAAATTCATCAACTCTGACAACCTCTCAGTCCGCCGTTTTGAAAGACTGATTTGATATTCTGTGATTAGATAAGAAGCATCAAAATATGGTATCATTTGACCTCCATTCCATTTGGAAATTTTTACAAGATGGAGTCCAACCAGTATCTTGGAATTTTCAAATGTCATTTTTAAGTGAAAATCAGTATTCATGTGTCGACTTCAATCTCCCAAATTTCAGGTTTTAACTTGAGCAGTTCGAAACATAAGTAGAAGGGCCTTTCTGAAAATCTTTGTATATATATATATAACTTGAGACGTGGTCATTGTCGTCTAGAACAGTTAGGTGAAAAATTAAAGCTTCCGCCTTTTGTTGGGTACTTCGACAAAATTTAAGCAAAGAGGACTCTTTATACTTTTTTTAATTCACTCTAGCTTTCAATGGACTTTGCCATCATCATCAGGAGCTGCAATTACAATGATAACAGTAGCAACAAAAGTGTAAAATGAATTTTTCACCTATATATATATATATATATATATATATAACAAGGGATAATATACAAACATGCACTATGTCCTATGGACAAATAAATTAATATCAACTCCGCGACCAGATAGCATTTCTTACTATGTTTTTTTCCTTTAACATTTTTCTGGTAAAATTAAAGTAACAAAGCTATAGCCCTTTAGAAGTTTGAGTACCGCCCTGTCTCAATAATATTATGTGCTCGTGTTTGGCAACAACGGATATAATCCGCCTTATCGGTTCATCGCATCGGAAACAAAAAAGCGAAAGAATTTGAAACGTTTATCACGATGTTTTTCGTCAGTCGGTAACGCGTGAGTGATTAGTGGTGTTTGTTGCGTTTCTCAAACGAAATAAAAAATGGCACGTGTTTACGAAAATGCTGAACTTGTGGACACGATTATTATTTACGGGGGGGGAGTCTTTACAAAATGCTGCCGCGGCATCACGGATTTGTGCGAATCGGTTTCCCAATCGAGTGCAACCAACCCCTCGTGCCTTTGTTAATGTAGTACAAAGGGCTCGTGAATCAGGTGACTTGAGACCTCACAGGGGAGGGCATGCCGGTGCTCCAAGACCGCACGATCAAATACAGGTCCGCACTGAAATACTTGTCGGGAGGATACTTTATAAAACAAGGTAACATTTTTATTTTAATTTTTTTTTTATTTTTACACACATATTTTGGATTATCTTCCTTCTACAATCATTATCTGAAAATTAATGACTCAACTTCAAAGTCACCCTGTATATAAAAATGGCCATCAAAGTACTACGATTTGGATCGCATAACCTAATTTTACTTCGTACGCTACCAGCGTGTTAGCGCAAAAATTTCAAAAGTGATATACTATGTTTTTTATGTATGGTATGTACATCAAAAAAAAACCATGTCACTCATTTCTGTCGGCCGCTATAATTTAATAAGTAACGGTCCGATTTTTATGAAAAAAAGAAGGTTATACTATTCCAAGGACGAAAAACCTTTGCAATTATTGAAAATCAATCCAGTGGCGGCGGAGCTAGGGACAAAAAACTAAAACAAGAAAAATTGCTCAGACTTCGTTTTGGTGGTTGTAGGGGATAGCAGATTTAAACGTTGCATTTCTGATATCACTGACAGTCGTCTTATTAAGCAATTTGTAATCCATATTATGCACCATGTCGGAGCCGATTATTTTCACAGAAATCGAATAATAAAGATACCATAGCGTGTAAATAAAAAATGACAGCATAATGAAAGATCATCTGTCCAGAATTACGTGTAGTAACTAGCCACAGGTTCTAGTAGAGACCTGTAGAGACTTCTTCAAATCAAGGGCTGAGTCCAAGCTGTAGCAAGCAATAAAACGCAACAAAAAATCGTTTGGCGAGTCATCATCTTACAATCTTCGATCAATCCTTAATATGGGATGAATTAACTTTAACACAAAAATCGCAGTTGTTTTGCGTGGCCCCGCGCGGTGGTCCACTTGCAACTCATTTGTTACAAGTACAAATCTATGCCTGTTTTAGTGTGAAGTCAGTCTGCTTGACGCCATTTTTTATATCTCCCTATTAGGGCCTAATAATAACTAGTATTCAAACTGAGAGCATATACGAGCCCCTTCCCACTTCAGTTGGCCCACTTCAAGATTTGTACCAAAATATGCCTTTATAAGATAAACATGACGAAACTATTTACTTCTAAAACCATTTATTTTCTCAAAAACATTTTAGATACACTCTAGTCATAAAAAATACATATTAGAAATCACTTAGACCTATAACTAATAGAACATGTGGAACAAATAAACAATGTGCGAATAAATGCGCGAAATTAACAAAGCAACAATTGAAAGATTACCATTGGGTAATATCACCTTTATTTTTATTACGGCTGAAATTCTTTGGGGCATAGCGTTAACCAAGTTTTGGCAAACATTTGGTGTAAAACAATTCCATATTTCTTGAAGCTTTTGTCTCAGTTCGGTGATTGTACGAGCAGGATGTTGTCGTAGAACCTTTTTCATCTCGTGCCACAAAGTTTCAATAGGTGACAGATCTGGACTGCTAGAAACCTATTTCAAAAGTGGTACATTATTTTCTTCCATCCATTTTATAGCCTTTTTTGAGGTATGGCACGCTGCACCATCTTGCTGAAACACAAAATCTTGGCCGGATGTCAAACATTCTTCCATCACTGGTAAAAGCGATTCTTCTAAAATTGACAAATATTTGTTTGTATCCACATTTCCATCAATAAAATTAAGTTTTCCTACTCCTTTTGATGACATACTGCCCCAGACCATAATGGATGCTGGAAATTTCACTTTTCTCTTCAGACTGTCAACATGGAAAGCTTCATTTTTTTTGGCGAATAACTCAACTACTCCATTGTATTACACACCATTGTTGAGGTGTCCATGATCTATGTTCTTTAGCCCATCTAAGCCGATTTTTTTTTGCAGTGGAGTTAATAGTGGCTTATCTTTGGCCTATAAACAAGTTGTGCAACTTTAGGGTTTTTACTTCACTTTTTTTTATAAGAAAACTTACCTTGCAAGTGCTAAATCTCAGTTTGTGGGCCTCTCTATGAGTTGTGGACCTCGAAATTCTCCTTCCAACAGCGTCACTCTACAGAGCACTTAATTGTAAATAATTGGCACGCCTATTTATCACGATTATTCTTCTTAATGCTCTTCGGTCGGCATTTGTGATATTACTTTTTTTCGCATATCGTGGCTTAATATTAACTAAACCAGTTACGTTATATCTTCTATAAGTCTAACAAAGTTGAAATTGCTGAGTTTGATTTCCCAGAATTAAAAAATTTAATTATCAGTAACCGAATTTTCTCACTAATAACCTTTCCTCTACCCATTTTGAAAACCTTAACTACCCAAAAATATTTTAAACGTATTTTGACAGCTGTGATTAATAAAAACAATTGTCGTGGCTTTTTCACAGCCACCTATGCGTTATAGACTTATTTTGCATTGAAATGAAAATAGGTTGATATGCTGTAATTGCAACATGTGTTATTTTTATGCTGCAAATGTGATTAGGGAGTGATAAAGTTGGTGTTTTCTACTATATATTATCAAAATATTCATTGTTAATATTTTAAATCTATAACACCCTGCTACATTTTTATTATTTGTGTTTGATAAGAAAAAAACTAAGATTTCAATAGTTGGGCCAACTGAAGTGGGAAGGGGCTCGTATAATGGCACACGTGTCCTGACTTCTCGCATTCTGTATTAGCCAACGATTAGAAGGAGCCAGCCTATATGTTTACATCATCAGCCATCGTAGTTTTAGTGCATACTTTTGACTCATTTGACTACCAAAGTAACAGCGTTGTGTCAATAATAATAAAACTTACCAGTGGAAACATCTACTTTCATTAGATTAGTGTCGCTGTTAGTAAATTTTGTAAAAAATACCATGTCTTAAAATCGACATCATCACAATCATCTGCAAACACTCGCACTTTTAGAAAATAACACGGAAAGTGCAAATTTAACGGCTGAACTACAAAAAAATTGACATACACTTGTACTATGCACTTTGATCCTCATTAGAGGCTATGAGAATCAAGAGACAAACGGATCCTTGACTGGCTCCTTCTACCTAAGTCTGAATTCGTTGGAATTAACAAGGAATCAGTCAATAAAACAATGTGTGCAGGCTTTGATTAATATTGAAATTTAAAACATTTTTTGACCGTTTTTATATAATGTTATGGTTGTTAAACCTTCGATACGTAATATTTGTTATACTATCATAATACGATTTGAATGCAAGAATGCAGAAATACAGTTTACATTGAATGTAAACAACATTGTACGACACAAACAATTCCTTGAAGGCAAGTAGCTTCGTAATTACTACCATCTAACTTTGCTTTTGTGTAGCGTAAACAAGTAAATGACAAAGTTAGATACTCCGCGAAGTTGCATGCCAGCAACTTCCAACTTCCATTTACTCCGAGTGTGTATCTACTTTAATAGCCTATTCGCCACATAGTAGAGGTATTCGTTTGAACGTATAAAAGCGTAGACTAGCTAGCTTTTCATTAACGTATCACGTAATCGAAGTAGGCTCCTCTAAATAGATTTAACAAACCGCTTGGATTTTATCCGCAAGCTTACCTAATAAGCAACATTCGTTTATCCGATCCCAGGCAGTTGTTCCGTGCTTTTTAGCAACTCATCAGCATGGCTTAGAATTGGTTTTAGGTGGACAACGAACGAAAATACAGCAACTATCCTCGAGGTATAAGATCTAGTCTTTTGCAATAAAGTTTTATATTTTTGCCTTATACCCCCAGAAGTCGACGTCAAGCCGAAACCGGGTGATAGGCAAAGTCATAACAGCTATCGGAAAAATATTTAAAAAAAAATGATGTATGTGTTTTGAAAATTATAGGTCTTTGAAAAAGATATAGAAATTTCACACCCTACGGCAGTCTGTCAACTCCTGTTACTACAAATATTAACTTTTTTTGGATTTTATTTGAAAAAAAAACGGATGAAAACTTTTCAAAATTTCCTAATTAAACAGCGATTATGAAAACGCACAAGGACCCTTAAGGATAACTGTTTGCACAACAGTGGGCGTCAAAATGCTGCTGATGATGATTTACCTTTACAGCAAATGCTCAAACTGTTTTCCTTCAGCCGCAATACACGCTCGACATCTTCTTAAAAAAGACCGGATTATTAAACGAGCGAATCCACGGTTATTAACAAACTTAGCTGCTTGCAATAGTCTTTGCCGTAGCTCAGATATATTTTGAATCGGCTTGAAATACACTTTTTCTTTTACAGTTCCCCAGTAAAAAAATCTAAAGGATTCAAATCAGGTGATCGGGCTGGCCACGGTATTGTACCAGACCGCCTTATCCATCTGCTTGGAAAGTTTTGATCGAGATACTCTCTCACTGAGAGCGCATAGTGCGCTGGGCAGCCATCATGCTGAAACCACATGTCCCTGTAAATACTCAGTGGTACGTCCACCAATAAATTTTGTACATGATTTTTCAAAAAATCCAAATAAACTTCAGCAGTCAAAGTCTCTGGGAACTCAAACGGACCGATTATTTTACCATTTAAAATTCCTGTCCAATGGTTTATCTTGAAGCGATATTGAGATTTATCTTCTCTCATCAAATGTGGGTTTGCTACGTGCCACTCGTGTAAGTTATGCAGGTTCATGTAACCATCTTTCTTAAATGTGGTCTCATCCGACCATAAAATTTTTTCAAAGAACGGTGGATCTTTCCTGTGTCTTTCTAACATTGTGCGACAAAAAGCAACTCGGGGCTCATAATCTCGGGGCAGGAGAGGTTGAATACGCTGTATGTGGTATGGATGAAGCACATCACTTACTTGCTATTGCACACTTTGATACCGATCAGTACTCCTTCGTTTACTGCGCATCTTTACATGTTCGTGCTTGTTGATTTCGTACTGTTACCAATTTTGGATTCGTGAACTAGACTGTTGATCGCTTGTGATTTGGATTTGGACTGTTTAATTGCTCTTCAAAACAACATTTGCTTTCCTTAGACTATCTTTGATAGTGTGATTGTGCAGTGCCGCTATGTCCGTGCACACCGTACAAGAATATGCTAACATGCACCTCATTTATGGGGAATGCAGATGCAACGCTAGTGCTGCAGCGAGACTTTACTGTGAGAGGTACCCGAATGCAGCTCGTCATCCAGATCATCGAGTATTCACAAATGTGCACCGCTTACTGTTCTCAGAGGGCCAACTACCAAACCAATCACACGGTGAGGGAAGATCTTTCCTTCCTTACGAAGACGTGGTGCTAGGAGCTGTCGAAGAAGACCCGAGTACTTCAGTGCGTGCAATAGAACTAAAAACAGGTGTGCCCAAAAGTACAGCCCATAGAATCTTGCAAAAGAACGTGCTCCATCCATACCACTACAGCGTGTTCAAGCTCTTCTGCCCCGGGATTATGAGGCCCGAGTTGCTTTTTGTCGCACAATGTTAGAAAGACACAGGGAAGATCCACGGTTCTTTGAAAAAATTTTATGGTCAGATGAGACCACATTTAAGAAAGATGGGTACATGAACCTGCATAACTTACACGAGTGGCACGTAGCAAACCCACATTTGATGAGAGAAGATAAATCTCAATATCGCTTCGGGATAAACCATCGGACAGGAATTTTAAATGGTAAAATAATTGGTCCGTTTGAGTTCCCAGAGACTTTGACTGCTGAGGTTTATTTAGGTTTTTTGCAAAATCATTTAGAAAATTTATTGGAGGACGTGCCACTGAGTATTTACAGGGACATGTGGTTTCAGCATGACGGCTGCCCAGCGCACTATGCACTCTCAGTGAGAGAGTATCTCGATCAAAACTTTTCAGGCAGATGGATAGGGCGGTCTGGTACAATACCGTGGCCAGCCCGGTCACCAGATTTGAATCCGTTAGATTTTTTTTACAGGGAACTGTAAAAGAAAAAGTGTATTTCAAGCCGAATCAAAATGTAGCTGAGCTACGGCAAAGATTATTGGAAGCAGCTGAGTTTGTTAATAACCGTGGATTCGCTCGTTTAATAACCCGATCTTTTTTAAGAAGATGTCGAGCGTGTATTGCGGCTGAAGGAAAACAGTTTGAGCATTTGCTGTAAAGGTAAATCATCATCAGCAGCATTTTGACGCCCACTGTTGTGCAAACAGTTATCCTTAAGGGTCCTTGTGCGTTTTCATAATCGCTGTTTAATTAGGAAATTTTGAAAAATTTTCATCAGTTTTGCCTCGAATAAAAATTGTGCATAAATTAACGAGTAATCTTCTATATATATATAATTCTAATCTTCATTTTGGAATCCTTATTAAATGCGCCAACTTTTAAGGTTACTTGCCAAACTCGCGTAGTACATTTTTTTCCAGTACAGCCAGTTAAAGTTGAGCAAAGTTTTACTTTGGAATACTTGGTTGGGAAATAAGTGGCAATTCTTCCTGAACGAGAAAAGTTGGCAGTAAGGTTGAGACACCAGTTTGAAGATGCATTTTTCGTCATTACATTGTAAAAATAAAATCCAAAAAAAGTTAATATTTCTAGTAACAGGAGTTGACAGACTGCCGTAGGGTGTGAAATTTCTATATTTTTTTCAAAGACTTATAATTTTCAAAACACATACATAAAATTTTTTTAAATATTTTTCTGATAGCTGTTATGACTTTGCCTATCACCCGGTTTCGGCTTGACGTCGACTTCTGGGACACTCTGTATATTGGGAACAATACAACCTTTATGGATCTTTCCAGACTTTTATATACAGGGTGTAAACGTTATGGTAGTCATTATTGAAATGGGTAATAGGGAGGGTCAAAACAAGTCAAAAAGTTCATATGACCCATGGTCCAAAAGTCAATCGATTTTTGTCTAAATGGCTTTATAGTTTACAACTTTAAGTGCTTTATATCTACCTCAATCACCACAATCTAACTAATTTTTATAATCTAATCTATAACGTTTTCAAATTGGGTAATTAACAAAAAAATGGCATTAAGTTTTTCTAAGTTAAGCCAAAATTAATAGTCAGTAAGTAAGTTTCATTAAATTAAATATTTAAAACACACATGAGAACAGCGCGTCGGTCTTTCATCACTCTTATCGAACCGGCAATCGATCGCAAACGGTAACAGTGGTTAGTTATCGTTTTGCATAGATAAATTACTTTATCGTTTTGTCGAGCAGAGCATCGGGCGTGTTGTTTTGTTTTTGTTCGCGTACGTCGTCGTGTTTATTTACAATTTTCTCGAATCAAGAGTTCGCCGACATGTAGTTAGTTCGCGTCAGAATTCAAATCTTACAGCTCAAAGAAAGACATTTGTGCAAAGACTTCGAGATACAGGAAGTGTTCAGCCCACTAATATTCGCACTCGTGAAAGACAGGTTACTGTAGAGCAGGAGGAACAAATTTTAAATATCGTGGAGATCAATGCAGATATTAGCACCCGGGAAATAGGCCGCCGCGTAGGACTATCGCATACCATCCATAGAATCCTACGGGAAAATTTGCTTTATCCCTACCATGTACAACGAGTGCAGGCCTTGTTACCAGAAGACTATCCTCGCAGACTAACATTCTGTCAGTGGTTTTTGCACAAAAACATTGAAAATCTGGATTTTTTTTAAAAACATTCTAGCGACCGGACGAATGTACTTTTACGCGAGACGGGATATTAAATTTCCATAATACTCACACGTGGGCTCAAGAAAATTCTCATACCATTCGTGAAGGTCATTTCCAATAACGTTTTAAAATAAATATTTTTGCGGGTATTCTTGACGATCAGGTAATTGGCCCTTTCGAGTTACCCCCAAAGTTGTCAGAAGAAGGATACCTTAGCTTTCTAGCCAATAACCTACCAGAACTTTTGGAACAGACCTTAGACAACCTGCCATTACAACGGAGACAGAATTTTATTCATGACGGGGCACTAACACACATGTTTAGAGGCGTTATTCAGTATTTGAATGAACATTATCCAAATCGCTGGATCGGTCGAATTGTTTTTTTATTTATTTAGCAACATCCAACAGCCATAGCCAATTACAGGATGGATAAACATGAAAATATAAACAAATGTATGTTGTGGATGTATGTAGAGAAAGCTAAAACGCTGCAAAAAAAAAAACCTCAAAACAGAACTGGGAGGAAAAAAAGCGTTCTAGCTTTACCTACCCAGCACTCAACAATCACACCGGCAAGCATTAACGAAAATAAGCATTAATGTCTCCTAAAGTCGCACAAAACGAAAATATATCTAAAACGCTATTAACTGAATTATAATTACGGCACATTATATATATAGGGGAAAACTTAATGTATGTATGTCCTAGGCCTAAGTAAAAAGTTAAACTAGTTCGTGACGCTAATCTAGGAATTAAGAAGTTAAGTTGTTCTAAGATGACACTGGAGTCAATAATGCCGTGGATGAACTTAAGTGAATTCATTTTGCGTCTGCTCTCTAAATTATAGATTTTGTGTCTCGCCATCAACTCACTATGAGGAAAGCCAATAGCGGGATATATCCCGTCAGCTTTGTATGAGAGTTATTTAAAAACTTTCTTTGAACGGACTCTAAGCGGTCAATATATATTTGATGATGAGGATACCATACCAGGGACGCATACTCAAGCTTAGATCTTACATAAGCATAGTACAGTATTTTCAGTGTAAAGGAGTTGTGGAAATCACCGGTATTTCTTACAATAAAACCGTACGCCTTTGATGCAGCCACAACAGCATTTTTAATGTGATAGAAGGAAAGTTTTCTGTCAAATGTGACTCCCAAGTCATTAATTGTACTAGGTCTGTCAAGTTTCCTGTCACCAATACTACATTCATACATGATTACCCCTGTTTTTAAAGTAAACGACAGAACGTGACACTTAGCAGCATTCAAAAACAAGTCTGTTTTCACGACACCAGTTGTCAACCCTTACAATGTTGCGTTGCAAGCGATGACAATCGTCAATATTGGAGACTCTACAGAAAAGTTCCATATCGTCAGCATATGAAAATCGACATCGATAACTTCAGAAATATAATTTATGAACATAATAAATAACAGCGGTCCCAAATTAGATCCTTGAGGAACACCGAACATTACAGGGTATTCGCTTGACTTATGTCCATTGCATATAACATATTGTTTCCTATGACATAAATAAGATCTGAAAAATAGCAACAATGCATCTGAAAGACCAAATCTAGATAACTTATTGAGTAGAATGTTATGGTCTAAACTATCAAACGCTTTAGAGAAATCAGTATATATTACATCCGTTTGAAGTTGTCTATCGATTGATTCACAAACATATTGAGTAAGATGTAGCAAGTTAGTAACTGTGGACCTGCCCTTCATGAAACCGTGTTGACTGACGGAGATAGACCTGCTTACATGAAAATATAGCACAGCTTGTATCACTATTTCGAATGTTTTAGCGAAATTATTGATAATTGTGATAGCCCGATAGTTTTCTACATAATTCCTCTCACCTTTTTTAAAAACAGTTAAGTTACCATAGACAACTTCCAAATAGATGGAAAGTGATTATTTTTCAGAGAGAGATTGAAAATGATCATGAGTGGATATGCTAAAATGGACGCACAATCTCTCACAAAAAATGCAGGTATTTGATCAGGCCCTGCAGTCATTTTTGGCTTAATTTTCTTGAGCGCCTGTAGCACATCGATTTCCTGTACACTAGGCATAGCTAGTATAGTAGTGAAATGGTAGTCAGTAGATGAGCTGTTGGAGTATTATAGCTCCCACTAAAGTGTTCCGCAAATGCGCCAACAACATCATTAGGTGTATTCAACCCCAGCCCATTGTACAGCATATCCTTCGGAATACCAGTGCAGGTTCTTTTTCTATTAACAAAAGACCAGAATTTGCCGGAGCTGTTGGATATTTAACACTCTAAAGAGTGAATGTAGCGACGAGATGAAACAGCTACATGTTGCTTTATCTCTGAGCGAAGTCTTATAAATGTTCCTGATCCTCGAAAATGACCAGCAAGATCTCCTGACCTCAATCCGATGGATTTCTGGTATTGGGGAGAACTTAAATTGATGGTTTATGGGGCTGGTCCAATAACAACTGAAGCACAACTTCGTGATAAAAAATTTAATGCGGCTGAAATAATAAATGGACAACTTCGAGGACCTAGAGTAAGAAGAAACTGGGTTCGTCGTAATGAAGCTTGTGTGGAAAGTGGAGGACGACATTTTGAACACCTTCTTTAAATACAAGTACATTGTCAAATAATAAAATAATACCTAAGAGCCAAAAATAAGAAAATCCATCTTTATTTACACTTTCTCTAAAAAAATGCCGTTTTGATCCCCATGTTATATGAACATTTTTTCTTCTTTTAACCCCCTCTATCACCCATTTAAATAATGACTATCCATCCACCCTGTATGGTGGGTTTTAAAAAATATTACGAAAACCGTTATACAGGGTGTCCGCAAAGTTGGGGTTTTCCTTTACACGACGTGTAGATCTTGAAAACATAAGCAATTTTTCTTAGTACCATATACACCAATGTCTTAAGGGAACCTAGATAAAGGGCTGTGCAACATCAAAAATATCTGAATACCGTCCTGTAGCCGCGACCCGCCGCGATATCTCAGACTGGTACCGGCTACTAGCTGAACCCGACGACAGAACTGGGTCGGGGGTCGGGGTCAGTGTGTCAGGTCAGTATGCAACCTTCAACCGACGGTACAGGGTCACGCGTATAGAGGTAACGAACCCGTATAATCGATTGCGTTTAAAAAAAAATAATAATAATAATGACACACTCAAACACCAATAATGAACTCGTTGATATGTTGTTAATTTATGGCGAATGTCTTCAAAGTGCTACAGAGGCTTCGCGAGTGTATGTAGATCGTTTCCCTAGACGACATCATCCAAGTCCCCGCAGATTTGTGTACCTGGTCCAGAGAGTCATTTGGAGGAATTTCGAGGTGGGCACAGTGGGGGGCCTAGACAACCACGAATGGTGCAAGTTGAGGAAGAACTACTGAATCGCGTAGACGAGAATCCCTCAACAAGCACTAGAGACGTGGCTAGAGAAGTGCAAGTATCAAAAACTAAAGTGTGGCAAACGCTGCGTGAAGAGGGGCTGTATCCGTTTCACGTCCAACGTGTACAAGCCCTTCAACCTGACGATTTTCCAGCAAGAGTGCGGTTTTGTGAGTGGTTGTTGCATCAACATGACAATAATCCGGACTTTTTGAAGTGCATATTGGTGACAGACGAATCTACGTTCACGCGTAATGGGGTGAATAACCTTCGCAACACTCATGTTTGGTCAGTAGAAAATCCGCACGCTGTCCGTCGGGCACATTTTCCACAAACATTTTCGGTGAATGTTTGGGCTGGCATGGTGAACGGTATGCTCATTGGACCATTTATTCTCCCAAATCGATTGGACGGGATGCAATACCTAGACTTTTTACGCAACATTTTGCCTTCCTTGTTAGAAGATGTGCCATTAAGTGTAAGACAATCAATGTGGTTTCTGCACGATTTCCGAATAGGTGGATCGGACGTAATGGACCCGTAGCGTGGCCTCCGCGATCTCCAGACTTAACACCATGTGATTTTTTTCTTTGAGGAGAAATGAAACGCTTAGTATACAAAACTGAAGTGCATACGGTTGACAAACTTCGTCTCAGAATTGAACAAGCTGGTGCTTTCATTCGGGGGAGGGACTCCATTCTCAAAGCCTGCACTGATGCTTGGCTACGTCGTGCACGCACCTGTGTTTTTGAATCAAACGGCGATAACTTCGAACAATACCTATAAAGTACGTTTACCTAAAAACTGAAGACGCGGCAACGCCGTCATATTTGTTACCTCTGTTCGTGGTCTGCACCACCGCCTGCGTCTGCTCGGTAGCGCATCAGCTGATTTCATTTTCTGTTGGAGCGGTATGGTTTCGGGCAGAGACGTACTTAGCCCTTCTCGTCAACTGGAGAGTGAGTACTTTTTCCTTTATTTTTTTTACTTGGTCGCCCTCGTTTCACTTTACATTACCTTTGTTATTTCATGGGTAGTTGTTTCTGAAAAGGACAACCCCAACTTTGCGGACACCCTGTATACTCTTTGAAGACCCTGAAAATAGTGTCTTCGTACCTACGTTCCAAAAAAGTAAGAAACATTTTATTTTTGCATCTGGTACCCGATTACAAAATCAGCATTTATGTATATCTCTCGATACATACTTAAATGGTTATTAAAGCTTTAAAAACAGGTTCAAAAATTGTCGGGGCCAACCCCTAAGAAAAAAAATATGAATTGCTACACATAACGTCCTCATGAATTTCCTGTTCATTTCGATATCTAACCGCAAAGCTAGAAAACAGATAAAAACTGCACAACAGTACCCTAGTCGCGTCTCATTTCGAGCCTAGCAAATATGGGGTTGTCCAAAACGGAAGCTGGAAGGTAAACGCATATTAAAACAAGAAAGATTGATATTCAAATCAAGTTGGGTACTTTATTTTGAAGGTTCATTTATACCATTTAAGTATGAAAAATAATATCGCTCAGATGTTCACCACGACTGGATTTACAGACGTCCACGCGATGGTCGAAATTTTCAATGACATTTTGCAACATGGTCGGTTCTATGGCATTTATCTCGGCAATGATGTTGTTCTTGAGTTCTTGGAGGGTGGCTGGTTTGTTGAAGTAGACTTTGCTTTTCAAATATCCCCATAAAAAGAAGTCCAAGGGAGTCAAATCGCACGATCTTGGTGGCCATGGCACATTTCCTCTGCGCGAAATCACGCGATCACCGAAGAAGGACTGCAATCGATAGATATTGACGTTGGTTGTGTGGCATGTTGCACCGTCTTGTTGGAAATAAACATCGTCCATATCCATTCCTTCGAGTTGCGGCAAAAAAAAGTCCTCTATCTCTATCATCACGTGATATCGCTCAGAATTGACGGTAACGGCGTCCCCGGCCACATTTTCGAAAAAGTAAGGTCCGATGATGCCTTTTGACGACAATGCACACCACACAGTCACTTTTTGAGGATGCATCGGCTGCTCTTGATACTCACGGGGATTTTCGTTCACCCAGATGCGGCAGTTTTGCTTGTTTACCGTCCCATTCAAAGTGAAATGCGCTTCTTCGCTGAACATGATTTTTGATGAAAAATTGGCATCAATTTGGCGGTGTTCAAGGAGCCAATCTGAGAACGTTCGGCGCGAAAAATGGTCGACCCGACGCAGCTCTTGCATCAACTATATCTTGTAGGCGTGTACATTCAAATCCTTGTGGAGAATGCGGAGCAAACTGGTTCTCGAAATGCCCAATTCTTGGGATCGACGCGTTGTTGATTGTTTCGGATCGTCTCTCACACTCTCCTTCACAACAGCAATATTTTCCGGTGTGCGAACGCTCCTTGGCCGGCCAGAGCCTGGCAGATTTGCCACAGAACCTGTTGCCTCGAATTTACGCACCAGACGACCGATGGTTGTTTCGTTTGGGCGGTTGTTGCGACCAAAATTCAACTAACAAAATGACATGTCGGTGACAAAAAACAAAGATGGCGTCTATGTCAAATTGACGTTTACTTTCCTGCGTCCCTATTGGACAACCCTTTACTTCTGCATGATTAAAGTGGTGAAGCCGACGGTCGGTGCCCCTCAATTCAGAAACATCCTAAACTTGGAACATGTGAGTTAGAGCTGGTTTGAAAATTTTGAAATGAATAAATAAGCTATAGATAATATGGTTTCACTATATTTTGGATTACCCCCGTACAAACACAAAATTGTCAAATTTGCCCGCCCTTTATACACGCTACTGGTTATGTGATACGTGAACCCTTAACATCGTTCCTTCTGTATATAAGATATACTGTGGACGAAGTTGGAGGAAATCAAAACCAGGCTAAACTCTAACTTAATTACCTTCAGCTTATACGACGTTGCCTGGAGTGTTTACGCTTCTGCTTCACAAATCCCAAATCCTATTGAGAAAATCTATTATCTATACCTCCTACACGTATACGTCGGTAGTATTGGTAGCCTCGATACCGGGATGTTGAGCTAATGGATTAGAACTTTGTCAAGGATTTTGTTAGCGGATCAAAGCATAACCAGGAATGAGGATGGTTTGCAATCCATTATAGGGAAAGTTACTAACGTCGTACCTGTATTTGCATGCCAAAGCTTTTACAGATTTTGTATCATATCAAAATTGCCCTTTGCGCTTTATTCTTAATAAATAGTCGAATCAAACCGACCTATAACAAAATGGTAAATTTAATAACTATACTAAGTTATTATTATTATCCGAACACCCAGTTTAAATGGTTTTATTTTAATAAAATTTTGTATAAGTACTTAATGAAGCATAATAAGTAAATGATAAAAATTTCAAAATGATTACACTGCTTTAAAGCCCTTTGACCTTTAATAATGTGTGGATGCACCCTGATGTGCTACATTCTCCAACGCGCCTAGGCATGCTTCTGATCAGGTGGTCAATGTCATCCTGTGGTATCTCATTCCAGGCAAGCAGCAACTCCTCTCGAAGTGCTTCTAGAGTCTGAGGAGGACGTTGCAAATTGAGCAATCTCCTACCCATCTTATCCCACACGTGCTCAATTGGGGATAAGTCGGGAGATCTTGGTGGCCATGGTAACAATGTGACATCATTATGTTGAAATAAGTCTATTGTGACTCTTGCAACATGTGGTCGGACATTATCTTGTTGCAAAGTTGGATCTGCCAGGGTGTCAAGATAGGGTAAAGGATGGGGTTCTAGAACTTCGTGGATATAACGCTGCGCGTTCATATGTTACCTCTGATGAAGATTAAAGGTGACCTGGAACCATAAGCTATAGCACCCCAAACCATAACTCCAACAGTGTGATGAACATGTCTTTCAACAAAAAACTGTGGATTCCTCCTTTCACCACGTCGCCTTCTAACCCTGGCACGACTATCGTGCATGCCTAAACAACATCGAGACTCGTCACTAAAGACAATACTGTTCCATTCCTGATCCCAGAGTGACCGTTGTCTGCACCACTCAAGGCGATTACGGCGGTGTTCTCGAGTTAAAGGGAGGACCTAGTGTGGCCGGTATGAAAACAAGCCAAAACTTCTCATTCGTCGGTAAACACTTCGCATGCCAATAGGTCTTCCGTGTTCTGCAAACCATTCATTTGCAATGGATCTGGTAGTGGAGAAACGGTCCCTTAAGGCCAATAATCTTAGGCGGCGATCTTCACGGTCTGTTGTTCTACGGCGGCGTCCAGTGCCCCTTGCTCTTTGCGTACGGCCTTCTCGAAGCCATGCCTGATAACACCTAACCACAGTGTCTACACTTCTTTGCACTCTAACTGCAATAGCCCGAAAAGAAAGTCCAGCTTCCCGAAGTCCCACTATACGGCCCCTATCAAACTCACTAAGTTGACGAAATCGTACAGGTCTTCGTACTCTAGGCATCGTAACCGATTGTAAAGGATGTCAAGAACCAAAATCCGCCCACGTTGATTCTTTACTGCGGCTGAAATATTCATTTTTAGAGCGTTAGTGAATTAAAAAAAAACAGTATAAAAACCGGAATGTCCAACTGATAAGGCTGAAAATTTTTTCACTTGTTATTTGCAGTAAGATAAATACATTCACCAACTTTTATTAAAATAAAACCATTTAAACTGGGTGTTCGGATTTATATGTCACTTAGTATATGTCAAAGAAATGTATTCATTTTTAGAAATCTTCCTTAACATGAGCCTCTCAGTTGTGAATAGAGATTGTCACCTTTGAGGCAAAAGGGGCCCCTCAGTTGCTTTGTATTGAAAGCTTAAGTAAAATTACTCTGTTTGCCGTTTGCCTTATCTAACTTAGTCAGATACTACGATATATCTGTTAAAATAAGGAAGTTCAATGAGAAATTTGATTACGTTTTTACATTAAAGAAACAGACACCTATTCAATCTTAACGATACAATGTTTTTGACCTAGGATAAAGATTTAGAATGCCGTACTTCTAATGGTTTGTCGCATTATGTAAATTTGAAATTATCAAATAGATTATCACACCATCAACAGATATTCAAATAGGTACTTTCAAATAACCTCTAACATTTCTATACAGTGTGTGGGTGACAAAATGAGATATTAAGAAATATCAATTTTGTAATTTGTTTCTACTGCATAGATTTTGTCAATTTAATAAGCCAGCTGTAAGAAAAACGTCTCTTGTAGCTTCTGCTGACAAGTTTTAAAGGAGATTGGCTGATTTTGGCCGCTTATTCGACAGATAATTCTTCAGCTGTTTTGGTGATAAAATAAACGAAATGCTACAGGTCTATGTGCATAACAGAGAAATTAAAAGGATCAAGTTCGTCAAACAGGTCCATAGACATTCTTTCTCAGCCCTACCCGTAGCACAGTTCATATGGAAACGGCGCGTCCTCGGCAGAGCGCCCAGTCATGCAGGTCACATACGAACACCGGCACGCAGCCGTTGGAGAACAGAAGACGCAGGGACGCTTGTCCTAAACATTTTTCTATCGTTCTAATTATACTAAGTGACATATAAATCCGAACACCCAGTTTAAATGGTTTTATTTTAATAAAAGTTGGTGAATGTATTTATCTTACTGTAAATAACAAGTGAAAAAATTTTCAGCCTTATCAGTTGGACATTCCGGTTTTCATATTGCTTTTTTTTAGTTCACTAACGCTCTAAAAATGAATATTTCAGCCGCAGTAAAGAATCAACGTTGGCGGATTTTGGTTCTTGACATCCTTTACGATCGGTTACGATGCCTAGAGTACGGAGACCTGTACGATTTCGTCAACTTAGTGAGTTTGGTAGGGGCAGTATAGTGGGACTTCGAGAAGCTGGACTTTCTTTTCGGGCAATTGCAGTTAGAGTGCAAAGAAGTGTAGACACTGTGGTTAGGTCTTGTCAGGCATGGCTTCGAGAAGGCCGTACGCAAAGAGCAGGGGGCACTGGACGCCGCCGTAGAACAACAGACCGTGAAGATCGAGGCCTAAGATTATTGGCTTTAAGGGACCGTTTCTCCACTACCAGGTCCATTGCAAATGAATGGTTTGCAGAACACGGAAGACCTATTGGCATGCGAAGTGTTTACCGACGAATGAGAAGGTTTGGCTTGTTTTCATACCGGCCACACTGGGTCCTCCCTTTAACTCGAGAACACCGACGTAATCGCCTTGAGTGGTGCAGACAACGGTCACTCTGGGATCAGGAATGGAACAGTATTGTCTTTAGTGACGAGTCTCGATTTTGTTTAGGCATGCACGATGGTCGTGCCAGGGTTAGAAGGCGATGTGGTGAAAGGAGGAATCCACAGTTTTTTGTTGAAAGACATGTTCATCACACTGTTGGAGTTATGGTTTGGGGTGATATAGCTTATAGTTCCAGGTCACCTTTAATCTTCATCAGAGGTAACATGAATGCGCAGCGTTATATCCACGAAGTTCTAGAACCCCATCTTTTACCCTATCTTGACACCCTGGCAGATCCAACTTTCCAACAAGATAATGCCCGACCACATGTTGCAAGAGTCACAATAGACTTCTTTCAACATAATGATGTCACATTGTTACCATGGCCACCAAGATCTCCCGACTTATTCCCAATTGAGCACGTGTGGGATATGATGGGTAGGAGATTGCTCAATTTGCAACGTCCTCCTCAGACTCTAGAAGCACTTCGAGAGGAGTTGGTGGTTGCCTGGAATGAGATACCACAGGAGGACATTGACCACCTGATCAGAAGCATGCCTAGGCGCGTTGGAGAATGCGTAGTGCATCAGGGTGCATCCGCACATTATTAAAGGTCAAAGGGCTTTAAAGCAGTGCAATCATTTTGAAATTTTTATCGTTTACTTATTATGCTTCATTAAGTACTAATACAAAATTTTATTAAAATAAAACCATTTAAACTGGGTGTTCGGATTTATATGTCACTATCTAGATATGTGAACAACAACTCTGAATACGCTACTGAGTTTTACCAGATTTACACCCGATTGATTATTGCCATAGTTACAGAGCAATACAAAGATGGTCACATGCTGATCAGCTGTTCACCCCAGCAGACGTTAAAACGTAATAGATACTCAGATATATTAAACAGAACTATTTAGAATATATGTAGGTGTGGGGCTCACGAAGACTAGAAGTTAACGATGGGTCTGTTATAGATATTTTGTGGTCCATGATGCATTCGGCATGAGCAAAGTTGCAACACGCGTTGAATTTCACCATATTGGGCAATTACAAAACAACACCGAACACCATGCTGCCGCCACGGCCAGCGCATAATCTGTAACATGATTGTCTCTCGCAGCGACCAGTCAGGCACCACATGGTTCGTGATTTACGCGAAAGCTTATATAATACCACCATCACCATGAACGAAGAAAAAACATCGATGAAGGCCTGCCTTAAAAGGGCATCTAGCATCTAGTAGGCGTTTAGCGCGGTGCGGTTTATTATGTTGTCGATCTATACGTACAGATAACTTGTGCTTTAATTTGCTTCCAATGTTATGTATTAGCTATTAGATAAGTGGGTCCATAGCGTACAAAATGGTTTGGATTGTAGTGACTCAATCAAATTTTAGATCAATTGTTAAGGTCATAGCATACTAAAAATGGAGTCAAATAGATTAGTTCAGTACTTCTATGTTGTAAGTTATTGGACTGGTTAGGATGGGACGCCAAAGTTAGGCGGGTCTGCCTGGCAGGCACATCGCGCGGCGGAACACTCGCGTTGACGTTGTGGGATGAAGAGGAGAATCCGTCAATTCCGACGGAGATCTTGCGGCCAGAGATAAAGTCAGCCACCCATCTGCAAAGCTTTTCTGTGAGGCCGTAGGATAGAAGTGTGCTTAAGAGGGCAGCGTGTCACAGCTGATCGAACGCTTTCATGATGTCAAGAGCAACGACATGGGCCTCACCATAAGACTGGATGAGTTTACTCCACAATTGCGTGACTTAAGCTAGGAGGTCCCCTGTGGATCGTTGGTGCCGAAAACCATACTGCCTGTCCCCAATCAAGCTGTGACGTTCGAGGTAGTCCAGATTTATCCCAAAATGATTGTTATTTTTTCCTGACTTCAATTGAGGTGGGATTTCAGAATAAATTGCATGTTGTTATTGTTAGTCATTCTCCTCTACAAGACGGTGCAGATAAATTTTCAATTCGAGATTTCTTCTTTCGACTTCCGTCACCAACTTTGTTTTTCATAAGGTACATTGGAATTTTGTACATTTAAATGGATTTTTTAGTTCTAAATTTAGTGATGTATTTTCTTAGTTGAATATAAATTATAAGGAAATAAAAATGAATGATGAAACCTTAACGGAAAATGAAAATGTTATTGATGCATGATATAACAATAATAATCATAAAGAAGCAGAGGCAAAGCCTGACTTTTCTACGTACATTGCTCGATTTATTCCTCTTCTTCTCAGTCGTCCAAGCTCTGTCACTATGTTTAATTTGAAGTCTGATCTGGTATACGACACAAATTACTATCTGATAATTTCAAGGCCTACCTAGAAACATCTGTTTTTCTGCAATAATTAGGGTTTGTCAATTTCAATGTATAACATATTATACATGTTTGAAGGGATAATTAAAAAGTCTGTTCATCTGCAAAGAAAACCAATATGGCGTCTCTAAGAAAAAATAAAGTTGATGCCGCAGGACAGTGTTAATAAAAAGTCCGTTTCCGTTATCCCAATGGTGAGCGTCGAATTTGAAACACCCTGTATGTGTTTTAAGCTTGTATCAACAATTATTTCTTTATTTTAGTACTACATTGATTTTTAAAAGCCCAAAGTTCGCAATTTTTGTCGTAAGTTCACCCATTTTCGGATATTTCAAATCCCCACGTCCTATCAATATTATGAATGAGAATGTGTGGATGTTTGTATAGTAATGATTCATGTTGTGCTCATAAAATGTTCCAATACTCGCAGAAATTCGAGATACAGGGTGTTAAAGTTTGGTGGCTATCCTCCTATGCGTACGCCTTCATTAAAACTAACTCGTATTTACCGTAGACTTAACGATCTAGTAAAAATCACGTGAACACATACAATATATACAGGGTTTCCCAACGAAAACTGAAAGTAATTATTAGATGCAGCAATACTCTACATGTTCCTAGACACCGCACGGCAATATAAAGGAAAGTTTCATTTACAATAATAATAATAAAATGTCTTTATTAGGCACATTGTATAAACTACAACATAATGTGACCTCTACGTAGGCGAAGTCTAAAGTACTTATTAGATGCAGCAATACTCTACATGTTCCTAGACACCGCACGGCAATATAAAGGAAAGTTTCATTTACAATAATAATAATAAAATGTCTTTATTAGGCACATTGTATAAACTACAACATAATGTGACCTCTACGTAGGCGAAGTCTAGCTCTTGGCTACTCTACTTAACCTACCCAAATAATAAATTAAAATACTTAATCAAGGAAACTTTGACAAGCAGCAAAAGACGCTTCAAAACAATGAGCTTGATAGCTTCCTGACATACATAATATATACACACATATATTACGTAAAAATAAAATAAAATATAAGAATTAAAAATTAACTTTTCCACAATTACTAAAATGACAAATAAATCTGTTTCACATGCTT
This sequence comes from Acanthoscelides obtectus, assembly GCA_963669975.1. Classification (NCBI taxonomy): domain Eukaryota; kingdom Metazoa; phylum Arthropoda; class Insecta; order Coleoptera; family Chrysomelidae; genus Acanthoscelides; species Acanthoscelides obtectus. The sequence goes on from CAVLJG010000008.1 coordinate 88,371,428, forward strand.
ACGAAATCTGTTTACTGGCCAATCCTTTATATTGTCATCTAATTCATTATAAATCAGGATAGCATTGTAAGTGTATGAACTACGAAATAAAGTTGTTTTATACATAGGGATCTCTAGTCTTTTTTTGTGTCTGAAATCAATGTCTGAATTATTTCGTCTGAAAACAAATTTCTCATAAAGATACAAGGGGGATCTAGAATATATGATCTTATGTGTAAACACTGCTATATGGTACTTGCAAGCATTTTCTATACACATCCAACCAAGCTGAAATCTCTTTAAGGAAACATGATCATAATTCTTGAGATTAAATACAAATCGACAACAAGTATTTTGGAGTTTTTGGAGTCTTGCTTTTGTGATAGAATCAAGACAATGATATAACACAGTGCTACAGTAAAATAAGCTTGGAAATATAATAGCCTCACATAACTTTTTTCTAACTTTAAAATTCAAAATAGAGCGATTGACATAAAAACACTTCAAAGTTGCATAACACTTTTTTAAGATAGACGAAACATGCTCCTTAAACCGTAAAGTATAATCAATAATCAACCCTAAATTTTTTGTAGTATTTACGACAGCTAGACGCTCCTTGTCGATTTTTACATCAAGAGAATTCAATATAGTGTTACGTTTGACAGCAGGACAAAAAAGCATCACTGAGAACTTATCCTTATTGAGCTTAAGATTGTTACCATTTAAGTATCCTACTATTGCCTCCAAATCATCATTAAGCTCATTGATTGAAGTATATAAAGTGTAACTATTAAAGCTCTTATATATCTGTGTGTCATCGGCATAGCACATCACAGAAGAGTTTTTTCACAGAGCTATCCAAGTCTATAGTATAAATTAAGTACAACAAGGGCCCTAAAACTGAACCCTGAGGGACACCTGATATTATATCAATCGGACTAGATATAGTGTTGCCTATCTCTACTACTTGTTTACGATTTGAAAGATATGTTATAAAAAACATTAGAGGTATGTCTGAAAAACCAAAAACACTTCAATTTAGCACATAAAAGCTCATGATCTATTTTATCGAACGCCTTAGAATAATCTAATGATACAAGTGCTGAAACATCTCCATTATCAAGCGAAGCAATGATGTCATCTAAAACCCTTGCTAAAGCTGTAGTTGTACTAAAACCACTGCGGAAACCAGATTGACACTTGGGAAAGAAATCATTATTAGAGAAATAATGATAAACCTGATTTTTAATCAATTTCTCCAATATCTGCGATATAACAGGAATCAAAGTTATAGGTCTTAAGTCTGAGAGACATTTTGAATTTTTAAATTTAGGCAAGGGCTTGACAAGAGATAGTTTCCAAGCATCAGGGAAATACCCAGCCTCCAGGCAACAGTTCAATAAATGCGTCAATGGTAGTAGTACTCGAGGCAAGCAATGCTTAAGCATTGAGACTGTTATACCATCCGAACCTGCTGCATTAGATTTTAGGGACAGAATAATGTCTAGCACATCTTGTGGGGTAGCAAAACTAAATTCAAATCTAGCACTTTCACTAATTTTGGTACTATTAAATTTATCAACTAGATCCTTGCAATTGCCCGAAGGTGTGAAAACGGAAGAAAAATAATTGTTTACTTCATCGGCATTTTTCAACTGAGTAGGTAAAGATCTATCTACATTAGTTTTGAGTTTCAATGAATGTACAGCTTTCCAGAGATGCTTGTTACTATTTAGTTGTTCATTGAAGCTTAGATATGCTGCTTTCTCCTACCTAATAGCGGAAATGACATCATTTCTTAATTTCTGGTAATATTCGAGACTAGCTGGACTTTTTAAAATCTGATACCTTCTGAAGGCTTTATCTCTCTCAGAGATCAAAAATTTTATGCCACCTGTGAGCAGGTTTAGTAATACGTACTGAAACAACAGGAGCATGGACATCAAACAAATCCAAAATATGATTAGAAAAAAACGTAGCTTCATCTTCTAAGTTACTGATGTAATATATATCATCCCATGGGATTTTATAATCCTGTCAAGTGTTATAATTTTTTGCCAAATAGTTTCAAACACCTTTCTTGTAATGTTTTTACATATAGTACGAATCATTATCTTCTCATAGACCAAATTAACTGAGATTGGTATGGGTATGTACGTATGTGAATATGTGTGTCATTACACTATCGTGAATTCCGTTCGTAACTGAATATTGAAAAATTAAAATTGAAGAACACGGTTATATCATAGTTAGACTGCTTTATGTCTGGATAATTTTATGTAGTCCAGTAATTGAGGAGTAGGTTAGACGGTTAAGTGGTAGATTAGTTCTCAGCTAAACTTCGCCGTTTTGCTTTGGCATATACAATATGAATTATTATCTTTGTATTTTGGTTGTAATATTATCTCATTATGCGATGGCAAACAAAGTCGAGTATTATTCTTTTTATTATTTAATAGAAAAAGCTATATAAGATATTCGAAAATGATTTGCGCAATAAGATTGACATCTTATAGGCATGTATCTATAAATGATTTGGAAATATACTAAGTGACATATAAATCCGAACACCCAGTTTAAATGGTTTTATTTTAATAAAATTTTGTATAAGTACTTAATGAAGCATAATAAGTAAATGATAAAAATTTAAAAATGATTGCACTGCTTTAAAGACCTTTGACCTTTAATAATGTGTGGATGCACCCTGATGTGCTACGCATTCTCCAACGCGCCTAGGCATGCTTCTGATCAGGTGGTCAATGTCCTCCTGGGGTATCTCATTCCAGGCAACCACCAACTCCTCTCGAAGTGCTTCTAGAGTCTGAGGAGGACGTTGCAAATTGAGCAATCTCCTACCCATCATATCCCACACGTGCTCAATTGGGGATAAGTCGGGAGATCTTGGTGGCCATGGTAACAATGTGACATCATTATGTTGAAAGAAGTCTATTGTGACTCTTGCAACATGTGGTCGGGCATTATCTTGTTGGAAAGTTGGATCTGCCAGGGTGTCAAGATAGGGTAAAAGATGGGGTTCTAGAACTTCGTGGATACAACGCTGCGCGTTCATGTTACCTCTGATGAAGATTAAAGGTGACCTGGAACCATAAGCTATAGCACCCCAAACCATAACTCCAACAGTGTGATGAACATGTCTTTCAACAAAAAACTGTGGATTCCTCCTTTCACCACGTCGCCTTCTAACCCTGGCACGACCATCGTGCATGCCTAAACAAAATCGAGACTCGTCACTAAAGACAATACTGTTCCATTCCTGATCCCAGAGTGACCGTTGTCTGCACCACTCAAGGCGATTACGTCGGTGTTCTCGAGTTAAAGGGAGGACCCAGTGTGGCCGGTATGAAAACAAGCCAAAACTTCTCATTCGTCGGTAAACACTTCGCATGCCAATAGGTCTTCCGTGTTCTGCAAACCATTCATTTGCAATGGACCTGGTAGTGGAGAAACGGTCCCTTAAGGCCAATAATCTTAGGCGGCGATCTTCACGGTCTGTTGTTCTACGGCGGCGTCCAGTGCCCCTTGCTCTTTGCGTACGGCCTTTTCGAAGCCATGCCTGACAACACCTAACCACAGTGTCTAAACTTCTTTGCACTCTAACTGCAATTGCCCGAAAAGAAAGTCCAGCTTCCCGAAGTCCCACTACACGGCCCCTATCAAACTCACTAAGTTGACGAAATCGTACAGGTCTCCGTACTCTAGGCATCGTAACCGATCGTAAAGGATGTCAAGAACCAAAATCCGCCAACGTTGATTCTTTACTGCGGCTGAAATATTCATTTTTAGAGCGTTAGTGAATTAAAAAAAAGCAGTATAAAAACCGGAATGTCCAACTGATAAGGCTGAAAATTTTTTCACTTGTTATTTACAGTAAGATAAATACATTCACCAACTTTTATTAAAATAAAACCATTTAAACTGGGTGTTCGGATTTATATGTCACTTAGTATATATCGAGTATGCTACTGTGGCACAACAAACACGTTTTTAATGGAACACTGTATTTTATTAGATATTTAGAAAGAGCTTTCGAAGATAAGAAGTTTGATATAATATACTGTATAAAATTTCAGAAAATCGTATAATTATCTGTTTAGCCACCATATCGTATCATCCATGTAAACAATCTTCTAGAACATCTACTACCTAGCTAGCAATCGAGCGATCACGTAGTGACTGGACCTCCAATTTGCGGACTGAGATCTGCACAGCCTCAAGCGGAAGCTGCTATTCACTATTCGTCGTGGCAGATTTTAGATGGCGCTTCGCGCTGCCGATATATCTTAAACTTTTAATAGTATACAGGGTGTTTTAAATTCGACCCCCACCATTGGGATCGGTAAGAGATATGAAGTTCGCTTAAATGGGGCCAAAGTTGCGTATTTAGGTAATCAACAAAATTCCGCTTAGAAAGTTTCTAAATTCAAGGTGCTGAGAGAAAGAACGAAAACCGACTTTTGCCAAAATAGTTTCAATTCTTTCCTGATTTTATTTATAGTGCGATTTCAAAATAAATTGCACATTAGCCTTGCCACTTTTTCTCCTCTACAAGAAGGCATACCTAATTAGAATTTCAATATGACGTTTCGTCTCTTGACCTTCAGCATCATCTTTTCTTTTTTCTAATGGACGCCATATTAGATTTTTGCACAGATAAATAGGGTTTTTGATTCTGATTTCAAAAATGTATAACATGTCGTACATTGATATTGCCAAACGTATACCAGACTAGACCTCAAATTGAACATATACAAAGTGACATATAAATCCGAACACCCAGTTTAAATGGTTTTACTTTAATAAAAGTTGGTGAATGTATTTATCTTACTGTAAATAACAAGTGAAAAAATTTTCAGCCTTATCAGTTGGACATTCCGGTTTTTATACTGCTTTTTTTTTAATTCACTAACGCTCTAAAAATGAATATTTCAGCCGCAGTAAAGAATCAACGTTGGCGGATTTTGGTTCTTGACATCCTTTACGATCGGTTACGATGCCTAGAGAACGGAGACCTGTACGATTTCGTCAACTTAGTGAGTTTGATAGGGGCCGTATAGTGGGACTTCGGGAAGCTGGACTTTCTTTTCGGGCAATTGCAGTTAGAGCGCAAAGAAGTGTAGACACTGTGGTTAGGTGTTGTCAGGCATGGCTTCGAGAAGGCCGTACGCAAAGAACAAGGGGCACTGGACGCCGCCGTAGAACAACAGACCGTGAAGATCGCCGCCTAAGACTATTGGCCCTAAGGGACCGTTTCTCCACTACCAGGTCCATTGCAAATGAATGGTCTGCAGAACACGGAAGACCTATTAGCATGCGAAGTGTTTACCGACGAATGAGAAGTTTTGGCTTGTTTTCATACCGGCCACACTGGGTCCTCCCTTTAACTCGAGAACACCGACGTAATCGCCTTGAGTGGTGCAGACAACGGTCACTCTGGGATCAGGAATGGAACAGTATTGTTTTTAGTGACGAGTCTCGATTTTGTTTAGGCATGCACGATGGTCGTGCCAGGGTTAGAAGGCGACGTGGTGAAAGGAGGAATCCACAGTTTTTTGTTGAAAGACATGTTCATCACACTGTTGGAGTTATGGTTTGGGGTGCTATAGCTTATGGTTCCAGGTCACCTTTAATCTTCATCAGAGGTAACATGAACGCGCAGCGTTATATCCACGAAGTTCTAGAACGCCATCTTTTACCATATCTTGACACCCTGGCAGATCCAACTTTCCAACAAGATAATGCCCGACCACATGTTGCAAGAGTCACAATAGACTTCTTTCAACATAATGATGTCGCATTGTTACCATGGCCACCAAGATCTCCCGACTTATCCCCAATTGAGCACGTGTGGGATATGATGGGTAGGAGATTGCTCAATTTGCAACGTCCTCCTCAGACTCTAGAAGCACTTCGAGAGGAGTTGATGGTTGCCTGGAATGAGACACCACAGGAGGACATTGACCACCTGATCAGAAGCATGCCTAGGCGCGTTGGAGAATGCGTAGCACATCAGGGTGCATCCACACATTATTAAAGGTCAAAGGGCTTTAAAGCAGTGCAATCATTTTGAAATTTTTATCATTTACTTATTATGCTTCATTAAGTACTTATACAAAATTTTATTAAAATAAAACCATTTAAACTGGGTGTTCGGATTTATATGTCACTTAGTATTGTAACAGAGTTTAGAAGAATGATAAGACGGAAATAATCCGAGAGGTGGATAATGTACAGAGAAGAGACAGGCTTTGCCTACAAAATAACGAACAACATTTTGAAGATTTGAAAAGTCCACTTAAATGTAAAAATTTCCAATATAGCGTCCGTATGGAAAAACAAAGTTGGAGATGGAAGACGAAAGAAGAAATATCAAAATGAAAATTTGATTACGCCATCTTGTAAAGAAGAATAAGTAACAATGACAACATGCAATTCATTTTAAAATCCCATCTCCAATAAAATCAGGAAAAAATTAGGCTTTAAGCCAAATTTGGTATACGAAAAGATGACTATGATAATTTCAAGACGTACCTAGGAAATTCTGCAGTGTTTTTGAAATAACTTAGGTTGGCAATGTCAATGTTATACATTTTTGAAATCAGAATTACACTCTATTCATCTGTGCAAAAATCCAACATGGCGGCCATAACAAAATAAAATATCATTATTTGATGTACATGTATAATCAATTATTCAATTTGGATAATTAAATTAGACAGATCTTAGGCATCCCAGGGGAAGCGACTGCCTTTTAGCGAAAGGAAACCAAAAAAAGAAACTAGGTTATGACTCTACCAGTTTTTCATGTACGAAATATTTGTGAAGTATAGAAGCCCTGGGGCACAGAACTGTAGCAAAAAGTTATTCTTCCCATGTGTTAAATAGATAATTATAGGACTTGTATCAAAAGAAAGCTTATGAAACGGGAAACATGATGGAGTAAAATATACAGGGTGGTAGACTTAATTTTTTGAGAAAATCAACATTTTGCGTTTTGCAACGCAATGTATAAACTATAATTTTCCATCATCTCTTCAAAATTCAATGAAAAACAACACGAAATGGCGGACTCAAAGCTTCCAAATGAAGACATTTCAGACAAATGATAAAATAAGTAGACAAACGAAAAATACCTGAACAAATGATCAATATCCTACAAAATATTATATCAATCCTTTTGTCTTCTTCTGTTCTTTTCGAATATCCAATAAAATATAAATTTCCATAAAAAAATTGTTGTGCCACAGAACTGTACTAGACCCACTATATCTCCAAATAATTTAGAGATACACACCTATAAGATGTTAATCTTGCGGCGCAAACCGTTTTCGAATGTCTTTTACTTCAATTTCTGTTGGGACACCTTGTATATAATGTTTGTGTGCACGTGATTTAGGGAACAGTCTTTCCTTTCTATGCTCCTAGTATCTGATTTTTTGAAAATCTCAATCGAGATATTGGCATCCCACCTTCACAGTATCAGGAGATCCTTGTTTGTACTCAGGTATATCGTTCAAAATCCAATCTCTTCACTATATAAATATCTTCAAGGCTACATTTTGCACGGATATGTTTAAAAGTCCTGTTCAACGAGAAATATAATAACAATAAGAGCGAATCTAGCTCACTGTTATACATTCACATCCTTTATGCCATTATTATACTACTGTAAATACAGTAAGTCAAAAAAGTACCAGGCACTTCAAACTGGAGATGAAAATGCTGCTAAGTAATCTTAACCAAGTAAATATAGAGTCTAAGAACATAAACATATAGTGTTTTGCTTTAATGTAAACGCTGGATTATGAAATTTATGGATAAATAAACAAAAAATACTGGACAACAAATTTTAGTTTTTTAATTGTATCTTGTGGGAAAAGTGCACTTCTTTGTTAATTTTGGGGCGCTGAATCCAAAAATGACAATGAAATAAAAAAATTAGTTGCGGCTTAGAAAAAAAACTTTTTATTTTTAAGGATATATTAAAAAAAGTAACAAGATTCATATACTTATAAGAATCACTATATGCGCTGTCTTTTTGCTGTTCTTTTATGGATCGTTTCTGTAGCATCTCTACCAAGGGTCCAACAGTAGTCTGCAAGCATGGAAGGATTCCACTTTCCCTGGTACCTTTTTTTCAATTGTTGAAATATCCTGATGAAAACGTTCGCCGTGCTCATCACTTACGGCTCCGCAATTGTCAGGAAAAAAGTCCAGGTGTGAGTGTAGGAAATGTATCCTAAGAGACATATTACAGCCCATCTTTTGATACGATGACAGCATTTTTTTGACAAGGCTTTTTATAAATGTCAGCTTATCTATTTCCCAAGAAATTAGAGACCACCAGACGGAAATCATTCCAAGCAGTTTTTTCAATACCTGTTAAAGTGTTTTCAAACTGTGTATCTTTCAAAATATCTCGAATCTGTGGCCCAACAAAAATACCTTCTTTAACCTTTGCCTCACTTAGTCTTGGAAATTTCTGACGCAGATATTGAAAAGATGACCCATCTCTATCTAATGACTTGACAAAGTTTTTCATTAGGCCCAACTTGATATGCAGTGGTGGTAATAATTTTTTTTTCGAATCTACTAATGGCATATGCTGTACATTTTTTTGACCTGGCTCTAGGGATTGACGAACAGGCCAGTTTTGTCTGGTGTAATGAAGTGCCTTTGCCCGACTGTCCCATTCACACAAAAAACAGCGAAACTTTGTGTAGCCTAGCTGCAGCCCAAGTAAAAGTGCAACAACTTTCAAATCGCCACAAATATGCCATTGGTGCCAATAGGTACTTATATATTGTCATATTATTCTTTCATGTGAACTGCATACCCTACAGGAAGAGATGGTAAAATATTTCCAATATGCAATAACACTGCCTTTAAACTCAATGTTGAACTGCCTATAAACAATCTCCATTCTTCTGGGTTATAGTTTATATTTAAAGCCGCCAGTAGGCCGTTAATGTTACTGCAGAAAACCAAGTTATTCTCCATATTGAAAAATGGTTCTAAGTCTTTGTGGCGTTTACGAAAAACACATACCGAAACATCGTCTTCTAACAAGTTCCACTGCTGCAGTCTTGATCCAAGTAACTCTGCCTTACATTTTGGAAGTTCTAAATCTCTTACAAGATCATTTAATTCTGACTGTGTTATTTTGTGCGGTTGGTGGCATGACGTGCTCGGTATAAAATCAGGATATCTTGACATTGATGGCATATCTTCTTCCTGACGAATCACTCGATCGCCATGATCTGATTCGTTTTCTGATTCGCAAGTGTAGGATTCTGGGGGTTTTGGAATAGGATTTTCGTCACTGTGAGGCACAGGTCTCATCGCAGATGGTATGTTTGGGTAGTTAATAACCGATTTTTTTTTCTTGGACATACCTGTGGCTTGTCCAACACAAGGTACCATGCAAAAGTAACAATCATTAATATGATTTGTAGGCTCTCTCCAAACCATTGGGACAGCAAAGCGCATAGACCGTTTTTTGCCATTAAATCAGCTCCTCAGACTTGAAGCACATGTATTACAGCAGATGTGGGGTGCCCACTGTTTGTCTTGATCACCTAGTTTACAACCGAAATAAAGCTTTAAATCAGCTCCTCAGACTTGAAGCACATGTATTACAGCAGATGTGGGGTGCCCACTGTTTGTCTTGATCACCTAGTTTACAACCGAAATAAAGCTGATATGCCTTTGTTATTAGTGGAGTAATAGACCGTCTCTGAGACGCAAAAGTCACATCACCACACACGTAACAAAACTGATCTGGATTGTTTACACACTTTCGAGACACCTTGCATGAACGCTGTCAGCCAACTGAGGAAAAAATGGCTAATATGAAACAATATAATGTACACGTATGTATAACGTAACACAATCATGCCGATGACATTATCTTTCCTTGCCGAATATAAAAATGTAGCACGTGCATTCTTGTGAATTACAGTATATTAACACTGTCACAGCAGGAACACATATAATTACCGTATCTCTAAAACTTGAATTAATATTGAAAAAATAAGTTTCATTCCGGTTTTAGCACATTAAAAATAGTAATATTTTGTTAATTTTATTTAGGATATTTTTTGGCTGTTGATCAGTGAAATTAGCGTAAAAATGGTAGTTGAACATTCTTAGCTGATGACTGGGGGCCATCATAGAAAATTTTAAAATTGCGAACAGGTAGACTGACACAGAGAAGCATTTTAATAGATTGATTGGCTTATACCACTAAAGAAATTTAAAAATTTTTTACTTCTTTTTTCAATAACACGCAGATTCTATTATATTCGGATAGACCTTTCTAAAAGAAGGACATTGATATGAGATACTATATCATTTTGATTATTAGCTATTCAGTAATAAGCGAAAAAACTCAATTTTAATAAACCGTCAGTTCACTATTTTTCATGATAAACAATTTTATATACTAAGTGACATATAAATCCGAACACCCAGTTTAAATGGTTTTATTTTAATAAAATTTTGTATAAGCACTTAATGAAGCATAATAAGTAAATGATAAAAATTTCAAAATGATTGCACTGCTTAAAGCCCTTTGACCTTTAATAATGTGTGGATGCACCCTGATGTGCTACGTATTCTCCAACGCGCCTATTCATGCTTCTGATCAGGTGGTCAATGTCCTACTGTGGTATCTCATTCCAGGCAACCACCAACTCCTCTCGAAGTGCTTCTAGAGTCTGAGGAGGACGTTGCAAATTGAGCAATCTCCTACCCATCATATCCCACACGTGCTCAATTGGGGATAAGTCGGGAGATCTTGGTGGCCATGGTAACAATGTGAAATCATTATGATGAAAGAAGTCTATTGTGACTCTTGCAACATGTGGTCGGGCATTATCTTGTTGGAAAGTTGGATCTGCCAGGGTGTCAAGAAAGGGTAAAAGATGGGGTTCTAGAACTTCGTGGATATAACGCTGCGCGTTCATGTTACCTCTGATGAAGATTAAAAGTGACCTGGAACCATAAGCTACAGCACCCCAAACCATAACTCCAACAGTGTGATGAACTTGTCTTTCAACAAAAAACTGTGGTTTCCTCCTTTCACCACGTCGCCTTCGAACCCTGGCACGACCATCGTGCATGCCTAAACAAAATCGAGACTCGTCACTAAAGACAATACTGTTCCATTCCTGATCCCAGAGTGACCGTTGACTCAAGGCGATTACGTCGGTGTTCTCGAGTCAAAGGGAGGACCCAGTGTGGCCGGTATGAAAATAAGCCAAAACTTCTCATTCGTCGGCAAACACTTCGCATGCCAATAGGTCTTCCGTGTTCTGCAAACCATTCATTTGCAATGGACCTGGTAGTGGAGAAACGGTCCCTTAAGGCCAATAATCTTAGGCGGCGATCTTCACGGTCTGTTGTTCTACGGCGGCGTCCAGTGCCCCTTGCTCTTTGCATACGGCCTTCTCGAAGCCATGCCTGACAACACCTAACCACAGTGTCTACACTTCTTTGCACTCTAACTGCAATTGCCCGAAAAGAAAGTCCAGCTTCCCGAAGTCCCACTATACGGCCCCTATCAAACTCACTAAGTTGACGAAATCGTACAGGTCTCCGTACTCTAGGCATCGTAACCGATCGTAAAGGATGTCAAGAACCAAAATCCGCCAGCGTTGATTCTTTACTGCGGCTGAAGTATTCATTTTTAGAGCGTTAGTGAATTAAAAAAATCAGTATAAAAACCGGAATGTCCAACTGATAAGGCTGAAAATTTTTTCACTTGTTATTTACAGTAAGATAAATACACCAACTTTTATTAAAATAAAACCATTAAAACTGGGTGTTCGGATTTATATGTCACTTAGTATATTTAGAGGAGCTTCAAAAATATATATCACATGTATTCTATTTAAAAAAAACAACACGTCATCCAGTCGCCATCCTGAAAGTCTCATAATCTCGAATTCCAGTTTGATAAGTGCAGCCGTTTAAAAAAAATAGAGAAAGGGGACATTAAAGAAAATCACTGTATACTTTACGCATACTTATATTCACAGCTGGCCATGACCATGCCTTCTATTCCGGAATGCCATCTGGGGGCAGAACTATAAATACATTAAATAAATATTCTTGTACACTTCAGGTTGGCCTTCAGCTTAATTGAAAATTCCAATATTTTTATATGGTTGCACTATGATAGCACGTGAAACATGCCGCGTTCAATTTATCGCAAAATTTACCGTAACATATCACATCTATCTAAAAATTAAAAATTATTCACGTTTGGTGAATTTGTATGTCGACCCAATTTCGAAACTTTTCGATCCAAATGTGATGGAAAAAGTTCCTTTTAGTAGTCTTTGTACTTAGACAAGGCGAACATTTTGTCGAGTTATAAATTGTCATTCAATAGTCAAAAAAATCGGTTAAAAGTCATCATTTTGATGTTCAAATCTTACCCTACCAGATCCTGAAGAATATTTTATACTTAGTTTACTTAAAGAATTGTCATTGATAAATGTTTGATTTAAAATTCGAAACTTTTATGTATCAAAAATAAATACATCTTCCTTTATATATACTAAGTGACATATGAATCCGAACAACCAGTTTAAATGGTTTTATTTTAATAAAAGTTGGTGAATGTATTTATCTTACTGTAAATAACAAGTGAAAAAATTTTCAGCCTTATCAGTTGGACATTCCGGTTTTTATACTGCTTTTTTTTAATTCACTAACGCTCTAAAAATGAATATTTCAGCCGCAGTAAAGAATCAACGTTGGCGGATTTTGGTTCTTGACATCCTTTACGATCGGTTACGATGCCTAGAGTACGGAGACCTGTACGATTTCGTCAACTTAGTGAGTTTGATAGGGGCCGTATAGTGGGACTTCGGGAAGCTGGACTTTCTTTTCGGGCAATTGCAGTTAGAGTGCAAAGAAGTGTAGACACTGTGGTTAGGTGTTGTCAGGCATGGCTTCGAGAAGGCCGTACGCAAAGAGCAAGGGGCACTGGACGCCGCCGTAGAACAACAGACCGTGAAGATCGCCGCCTAAGATTATTGGCCTTAAGGGACCGTTTCTCCACTACCAGGTCCATTGCAAATGAATGGTTTGCAGAACACGGAAGACCTATTGGCATGCGAAGTGTTTACCGACGAATGAGAAGTTTTGGCTTGTTTTCATACCGGCCACACTGGGTCCTCCCTTTAAGTCGAGAACACCGACGTAATCGCCTTGAGTGGTGCAGACAACGGTCACTCTGGGATCAGGAATAGAACAGTATTGTCTTTAGTGACGAGTCTCGATTTTGTCTAGGCATGCACGATGGTCGTGCCAGGGTTAGAAGGCGACGTGGTGAAAGGAGGAATCCACAGTTTTTTGTTGAAAGACATGTTCATCACACTGTTGGAGTTATGGTTTGGGGTGCTATAGCTTATGGTTCCAGGTCACCTTTAATCTTCATCAGAGGTAACATGAACGCGCAGCGTTATATCCACGAAGTTCTGGAACCCCATCTTTTACCCTATCTTGACACCCTGGCAGATCCAACTTTCCAACGAGATAATGCCCGACCACATGTTGCAAGAGTCACAATAGACTTCTTTCAACATAATGATGTCACATTGTTACCATGGCCACCAAGATCTCCCAACTTATCCCCAATTGAGCACGTGTGGGATATGATGGGTAGGAGATTGCTCAATTTGCAACGTCCTCCTCAGACTCTAGAAGCACTTCGAGAGGAGTTGGTGGTTGCCTGGAATGAGATACCACAGGGGGACATTGACCACCTGATCAGAAGCATGCCTAGGCGCGTTGGAGAATGCGTAGCACATCAGGGTGCATCCACACATTATTAAAGGTCAAAGGGCTTTAAAGCAGTGCAATCATTTTGAAATTTTTATCGTTTACTTATTATGCTTCATTAAGTACTTATACAAAATTTTATTAAAATAAAACCATTTAAACTGGGTGTTCGGATTTATATGTCACTTAGTATATATCTTCGTTTATGACTAAAAATAATTACATATATGATTGTTTAACCACAAAACTTTCTCAGCAATATATCCTAAATTAACTAATAACAAGAAATTTTCTTAGAATAAATGCACAACACAGCAACGATAACTTTTCCAAAAACTTGTATTACCGTTAGATTGAGATGTGTAGCTATATGTAGGAACATGATTCAACTGTACATCGCATTTATGTCTAAATTGAGAAATTCTCTTATAATTAAATTGAAATGAAGCATACCTGTGTGTTTGCTTTCAACGCGAAGCTGATTTATACTAGATGGTTTATACAAGATTCAAATTAGATGCAGCGAATTTTATAAACATTTCTCATCAATAATGGACCTCTACTGCTGATGGAAATAAGGTGGCCATCTGTTTGGAGCTAGCAGTGCAGCTCAAAAAAAGGTCATATCAAGACCTTTTTGATCACTTACGTTAGGATCTGAACAGAAAAACTGAATATTTCCTTCTTGATTATTTTCTCACCCACATAATGAATTTTGATTACAGTTTTTCTGAAAGTGCTGTATTTTGTAATTAGGAATGCGCATGGTAATACAGGTAATTGCAAATATTGAATTAATTAATAACTGTATATCAAACCACAAGATATTTTTTCCTCATAAAGGTTCTTTCAATTTTGAAAATAATCTATAATCACTGGTGGGCGGGCCCGGCAAATACGATGTTCATTTGAAGAACGATGAATAAAAACATCATATACATGTTTTCAATAACGGTACTCAGGAATTACTAATCTACAATTCTCAAGAAACAATTCTAATAAATTGAAAAGAATTCCACCTACTGTCGTTCTAGGTAAAACTATTAGCATTCATTAATTTATTATAACAAGGCTTAGTATAATATAGCATTTTTACCTGTTTTGAAATCGATACTGAGAAATACTCGCTACTCAACACTTTTTCAAAGTCAACGTTTTCAAACTAGCAACAAAAATAATAAACAGTATTGCTCTCGTATGCGTATGGATTTGGTAGTGCTTTAGTATGACCGTGAGAGTTCGTTTACATTTGCAGGTTATTCAGTTTTCATGTTCGTGTTCAAAGAAACACTTGGAAGGCTTAGAATTCGTACAACAGTCATTCATTTATTTATTTATTTTATTATATCAGTGTCTCTCCCTTTGAGCAATAGTTAAAATCATCGAAGCTGACTGAATTGGTTTACCTCAGTACTATAACGGAGCTTTTGAACTTATATCGAAAGGAACAGAAAACTTATGTGGAAGCATCTATGAAAAAATGTTTCCTAGTTTGTAAACTAGTGCTGCCATTAGATAATCCGTTGGTTATAAAAGGAGATATAAAGCTTTCATTAATGATTCCATGAGATATACTAAGTGACATATAAATCCGAACACCCGTTTAAATGGTTTTATTCTAATAAAAGTTGGTGAATCTATGTATTTATCTTACTGTAAATAACAAGTGAAAAAATTTTCAGCCTTATCAGTTGGACATTCCGGTTTTTATACTGCTTTTTTGTAATTCACTAACGCTCTAAAAATGAATATTTCAGCCGCAGTAAAGAATCAACGTTGGGGGATTTTGGTTCTTGACATCCTTTACGATCGGTTACGATGCCTAGAGTACGGAGACCTGTACGATTTCGTCAACTTAGTGAGTTTGATAGGGGCCGTATAGTGGGACTTCGGGAAGCTGGACTTTCTTTTCGGGCAATTGCAGTTAGAGTGCAAAGAAGTGTAGACACTGTGGTTAGGTGTTGTCAGGCATGGCTTCGAGAAGGCCGTGCGCAAAGAGCAAGGGACACTGGACGCCGCCGTAGAACAACAGACCGTGACTATCGCCGCCTAAGATTATTGGCCTTAAGGAACCGTTTCTCCACCTCCAGGTCCATTGCAAATGAATGGTTTGCAGAACACGGAAGACCTATTGGCATGCGAAGTGTTTACCGACGAATGAGAAGTTTTGGCTTGTTTTCATACCGGCCACACTGGGTCCCACACTGGGTCCTCCCTTTAACTCGAGAACACCGACGTAATCGCCTTGAGTGGTGCAGACAACGGTCACTCTGGGATCAGGAATGGAACAGTATTGTCTTTAGTGACGAGTCTCGATCTTGTTTAGGCATGCACGATGGTCGTGCCAGGGTTAGAAGGCGACGTGGTGAAAGGAGGAATCCACAGTTTCTTGTTGAAAGACATGTTCATCACACTGTTGGAGTTATGGTTTGGGGTGCTAGAGGTAACATGAACGCGCAGCGTTATATCCACGAAGTTCTAGAACCCCATCTTTTACCCTATCTTGACACCCTGGCAGATCCAACTTTCCAACAAGATAATGCCCGACCACATGTTGCAAGAGTCACAATAGACTTCTTTCAATATGATGATGTTACATTGTTACCATGGCCACCAAGATCTCCCGACTTATCCCCAATTGAGCAGCACGTATGGGATATGATGGGTAGGAGATTGCTCAATTTGCAACGTCCTCCTCAGACTCTAGAAGCACTTCGAGAGGAGTTGGTGTTTGCCTGGAATGAGATACCACAGGAGGACATTGACCACCTGATCAGAAGCATGCCTCGGGGCGTTGGAGAATGCGTAGCACATCAGGGTGCATCCACACATTATTAAACGTCAAAGGGCTTTACAGCAGTGCAATCATTTTGAAATTTTTATCATTTACTTATAATGCTTCATTATGTACTTGTACAAAATTTTATTAAAATAAAACCATTTAAACTGGGTGTTCGGATTTATATGTCACTTAGTATATTATGGAGTGCTAGTTGGTCTCCAGTATGATTTGATAATATGCATTTCAAAATTTGAACATACACAAATATAGTTATCAATATGCATAAACCTAAAACCAACCTCATGTTTGCTAATCCAGCTACGATGCCTTAACGAATCAAATCCACACTTTTTCTAGCTTGGCGTAAACAAAAATTATTTTTTGGATTTCTTTAAAAGATTAAGAGTAATTGCACCCAGCAGTACTTCTATGAACAAAACTGCGTAAGATTTGCTAACTGGCACTGCGTAATTATTTAATTCTGAACCGAACTTATAACTCATGTTAGTTACGCCGATTTAATACGATTCAACAGTATAATGTTAGTGCACTACCATAAAGACTCAGTACCTTTTGAAATTGGAAAAATGCAAGCAAATGCAAGCCTCAAGCCAGTACCTCCTCCTTGACATCACGAACCAAATTCATACTCACACACTTCAAGTTTTTTAGTTCACTTTCGAACAGCATAGATAAGCATTTCTTTTCCAACTTCTGCAAGAAGGATGCTTTTCGAGTTCTCAACGCTATCACCTCTAAGATAAAGCTTTGTAATGTGTGTAAGCTGGTACTGTTACTGGGCAATTATTTCATTCTGAAGGAAAGTTATCCACATGCTATTACGTCAAATGAAAAGCTTTCCTCCAAGACTTTAGAGGATAACGTTAAGGTCCTGCTATAAGGACTCTAGTCATAGTAAGCAATATACATAAGCCAACCTCATGTTAGCTATTCCAACTGCAAGCACCAAAGTGGTACCTCCTCCTTGTACCATTACGAGCTAAATTCGCACACTTCAAGTTTCTGAGTTCACTTTTGAACAGCGCAAACAAAAATTCCTTGTTGGGCTTCTGTAACAGATCGAGCATGCTCCGCATATTTTCGAGTTCTCAGCGGTACTATCTCTATGAACAAGCTTTATAAACTGGTACTGTTACTAGGCAATTATTTGATTCAGAAAGTAACTTATCCATATACCAGTTAGGTCAAATCCATAGCTTTCCTCAACGATTTCACATGATAATCTCAGGGTACTATCATACAGACTGAGGTACCATTTGGGATTTGAAAAATGTCTAATTTCAACAAATATAATAAGCAATATGTATAAACCAACCTCATGTTTGCTAATCCTGCAGCAAGCCCCAAGGTAGTACCTCCTCCTTGACCTCTAGCTACCAGTACCATCACGATCCAAATTCACACTCACGCACTTCAAGTTTTTTAGTTCACTTTCGAGCAACGTAAACGAAAATTCGTTTTTGGGTTTATTTAAGAAGAGATCGAGAACATGCTCCACATCTTTTCGATTGCATCCAGAGCGGTACTACTTCTTCGACCGGCAAGAAGTAAATCAGTCGAACGTTGCAAGCCCGCGGCGGTACCCGGTTGGTCGTCGACGGTTCGATCTCGAACGCTAGCAAGCAGTACCAAAGGCAGTACCAATAACAAATGCCGCGTTCGCTCAGTCGTACCAGCGGTTAGCTGTGCTCTTTCGCGGCTTGCAAAGCAAAGCGTAGACGTACAGTCAGGGGAAAAAGTAATGTCGCCTGTCAGATCCAGAGGTACTATTTCAATGTTTTTTTCCCGAGAAAGTTCGTATCAGCTATTATTTAACTGGATCTGTTATCTATTTTATTTGTTTAATGTTTTAAATACATACCCTATGATCAAAAAGTACTGGGAGTTTTTAATTTCAGCAAACTGCACATGACAGAACCGGTGATTTTTATTTTTTTTAGGATGGTACGACCTGAACTGATCAACGTATCAATTATAGCGCCATTGCCTTATTAGTATCTGTCTGGCGTCTGTTTACCTCAGTAGACTTTTTAACTTTTGGCGCATTTTGATTGATGGATCGTTTTGTCGAGCAAAGAGTTTATCTGAAATTTTGTGTTACTAACACTGATGCATAAGGGATGTTGCAAAAAGCCTTTGGGGAGTCTGCAATGTCGAACCCTCGGGTATACAAATCGTATAAAGACTGGTCGTACAATGGTAGGGGATTTGCCTCGTTCCGCCACTCATGCACGTTAAGCACAGACGAGAACGTCAAAAAAGTGAAGGTAGTGCTTAAGAGAGATTGCTACTGTCCGTTTTGAAGCGTTTGAGCGATGCCGTTTGTCATAAACGGCCGGAATTGTGGGCCGATAATATCGTGGATTTCGTACGACGATAACGCGCCGTCTTATCGGGCCAGAATTGTGCTTGATTCACTGATCAACAGCCAAAAAAAATCCTAAATAAAATCAACAAAATATTACCATTTTTAATGTGCTAAAACCGGAATGAAACTTATTTTTTCAATATTAGTTCAAGTTTTAGAGATACGGTAATTATATGTGTTCCTGCTGTGACAGTGTTAATATACTGTAATTCACAAGAATGCACGTGCTACATTTTTATATTCGGCAAGGAAAGATGATGTAATCGGCATGATTGTGTTACGTTATACATACGTGTACATTATATTGTTTTATATTAGCCATTTTTTCCTCAGTTGGCTGACAGCGTTCATGCAAGATGTCTCGAAAGTGTGTAAACAATCCAGATCAGTTTTGTTACGTGTGTGGTGATGTGACTTTTGCGTCTCAGAGACGGTCTATTACTCCACTAATAACAAAGGCATATCAGCTTTATTTCGGTTGTAAACTAGGTGATCAAGACAAACAGTGGGCACCCCACATCTGCTGTAATACATGTGCTTCAAGTCTGAGGAGCTGGTTAAATGGCAAAAAACGGTCTATGCGCTTTGCTGTCCCAATGGTTTGGAGAGAGCCTACAAATCATATTAATGATTGTTACTTTTGCATGGTACCTTGTGTTGGACAAGCCACAGGTATGTCCAAGAAAAAAAATTCGGTTATTAACTACCCATACATACCATCTGCGATGAGACCTGTGCCTCACAGTGACGAAAATCCTATTCCAAAACCCCCAGAATCCTACACTTGCGAATCAGAAAACGAATCAGATCATGGCGATCGAGTGATTCGTCAGGAAGAAGATATGCCATCAACGTCAAGAGATCCTGATTTTATACCGAGCACGTCATGCCACCAACCGCACAAAATAACACAGTCAGAATTAAATGATCTTGTAAAAGATTTAGAACTTCCAAAATGTAAGGCAGAGTTACTTGGATCAAGACTGCAGCAGTGGAACTTGTTAGAAGACGATGTTTTGGTATGTGTTTTTCGTAAACGCCACAAAGACTTAGAACCATTTTTCAATATGGAGAATAACTTGGTTTCCTGCAGTAACATTAACGGCTTACTGGCGGCTTTAAATATAAACTATAACCCAGAAGAATGGAGATTGTTTATAGACAGTTCAACATTGAGTTTAAATGCAGTGTTATTGCATATTGGAAATATTTTACCATCTCTTCCTGTAGGGTGTGCAGTTCACATGAACGAATCATATGACAATATGAAGTACCTATTGACATGCATAAAATACGATGAGCACCAATGGCATATTTGTGGCGATTTGAAAGTTGTTGCACTTTTACTTGGGCTGCAGCTAGGCTACACAAAGTTTTGCTGTTTTTTGTGTGAATAGGACAGTCGGACAAAGGCAATTCATTACACCAGACAAAACTGGCCTGTTCGTCAATTCCTAGAGCCAGGTCAAAAAAATGTACAGCATATGCCATTAGTAGATTCGAAAAAAAATTTATTACCACCACTGCATATCAAGTTGGGCCTAATGAGAAACTTTGTCAAGGCATTAGATAGAGATGGGTCAGCTTTTCAATACCTGCGTCAGAAATTTCCAAGACTAAGTGAGGCAAAGGTTAAAGAAGGTATTTTTGTTGGGCCACAGATTCGAAATATTTTGAAAGATACACAGTTTGAAAACACTTTAACAGGTATTGAAAAAACTGCTTGGAATGATTTCCGTCTGGTGGTCACTAATTTTTTGGGAAATAGAAAAGCTGACAACTATAAAACCCTTGTCAAAAATATGCTGTCTCATCGTATCAAAAGATGGGCTGTAATATGTCTCTTAAGATACATTTCCTACACTCACACCTGGACTTTTTTCCTGACAATTGCGGAGCCGTAAGTGATGAGCACGGCGAACGTTTTCATCAGGATATTTCAACAATGGAAAAAGGGTACCAGGGAAAGTGGAATCCTTCCATGCTTGCAGACTACTGTTGGACTCTTGGTAGAGATGCTCCAGAAACGATCCATAAAAGAACAGCAAAAAGACAGCGCATATAGTGATTCTTCTAAGTATATGAATCTTGTTACTTTTTTTAATATATCCTTAAAAATAAAAAGTTTTTTTTCTAAACCGCAACTATTTTTTTTATTTCATTGTCATTTTTGGATTCAGCGCCCCAAAATTAACAAAGACGTGCACTTTTCCCACAAGATACAATTAAAAAACTATTATTTGACCAAAGATCAAGTAAATACCATTGAACAAGCGGATTCACCTGATATGGTTCAGTGCGACTATTTTCTCTTTCCAAAACTCAAATTGCCATTTCGGGGTAAGAGATTTCAGTCCATAGATAACATCAAGCAGAATGCGTCGAGAGAGCTAAAGGCCATACCTTTGGCGACTCACCAGCGGTGCTTGGACGAGTGGGTTTAACCGCTGACACATGTGTGTTGATTCAAATGGATGTTATTTTGAAGGCGATATAATAAATTTGACTGAAAGTTAAACCGTTTTCGTTTTATTCCTAAATTCCCGGTACTTTTTAATCATAGGGAATTTCTAAGAGTTTCTCGCAGAACTTTTGGAAAGCTTTGCAAGCGCCACTACAATTAAAATTTAAAGGAGGAACAAACATGGTGGCCGAGTATAACCATTAACTCCACGCCTAATACATGGAGATGGGCATTTCAATGCACGCATTCGCACATTCTTGTTTTGATGTGCTTCATGAGTGAAACATAATAAGCAAAGTGACGTAATTATACATTCAATATGGCGGACATCGAATAACAATGCAATATTATTATGATATAATAATAAAGGTGTCTTTATTTATTTCAATTACATGGTAACAGTGCTTTAGAGCTAACTTAATTCGCAAAGTTTAGCTTGAATAGTCTTACAATTAACCAAAAAGGGATCACAATTTAAATTCTTAACTCAATGACTATAGTAGGATATATGACAGAAATTTCGAATAGTTAATAGAGTATATCGAGCGGATCAGATACTAACAGAATCGATATGTATAAAATTATATAGTACTATGCGATGCAGTGGTAAGTTGCGACACGTACATGAATGATCTAATTTTTGGCGGAAAACTGATCAAGAATATTGTGTGTATCACAACAACTTTGTTTCTGAGGGTACTGTTATGTATCTGATTATGAAAAATAATTCATGATCACGTTAGAAGTAATTTACGGATAAAACATTGATTAACGGTATTTTTGAAGTAAAGGGTATCTTGATAACGCTAAGATCTCACTTAGTTTTTCACGTAATTTAAAGGTAAGTAAGTACCTGTGTGTGAACAAGCCTTAGATAAGTTTTTTGAGTTAAAATTTTTACACGCACAATGAATCTCAATTTAGTATCGAAAATAGCTCTAAATTTTATGATTTGAATCTTCAGCCATCCCTTTTTCATGTAGCATAAAACATTCTTGACTTTCCTGAATTAATCATGGAGCTGATCTGATAATCGAGCCGGAAGGTGGGAACTCTAATAAATCGATGCAAACTCATCGAATTAGTACTCGTTTGATGCTTTTAAAAAATAATCTCGTCGTAGGAACTGAAGGGTTAGTGGACTATAATATAAAATAAATAATTTTCTATAATTACCATATCGAGTTTCAGCGTTTGAAAATTTGAAAGGCCTGATTCCAAGGTTCAGGATGGGGTGGACTAACTAAGACATATCCAAAAGACCCTGAGGTATTGCAAGAATGGATTATAAAAATAATATATGAGAAAAAAATAAATAACGTATGCCTCAAATCTATATACAGGCAAAGTTAAATTGCAAAGTATTTCTCATGTTTATGAAGCACGTCACAAGAACATTGTTATGAGATCCCTCGAAGAAAAAATCTGTAGGTTCGACGCACTTTATCTTGTACCAAAATTAGACAATATGTTATCACCCAATCTTAGAAATAATATAACATCAGTATCGGGATTTAAAACTCAAAGAAATTGATGCTAGATAGTGGAAGAACGTTTTTCAATAACTGAATAATATTTTATAGATCGTGTAGTGCAGTGCAGCTTAATAAGTATAGTCCTTGAGAGTAGACTTGACAAAGTATTATTATTCTTATTATTGTTGCAGACAATTAACTCCCATATACACAAACCACTGATCTGGTAAATTATCCGGATTTGGACCAAAAAATGCTGAATTATAACTAAGAAAATAACACACAAGTTGCAAATGCAGCTTCAGTGTTTACTTATGTTATTCGATATTGATTTTTTTTTAAATGTACAAAGCTATGACTGTTACAAATAAACACATAATATCAGATAATTATTCAACCAATTGAACAAAGATATTTATAGATACCTAATATATGATTTACCATATATAGTCGAAATCACGAAAGATGACGATAACGTCATCATTTTAGTCTGTAGTAAAGACAAACGACAGCGATTTGTGAATATTTTAAATGAAGTTTTAGATAGGTTAGACAGAGACGAACCGAATTTTACTGTCTAAACAAAGTGTATTGCTAATTTGCATGTATCCGACAAAGATAGTCGATGTTTTCATGTTGTATGGTCGATCACATTTGAAAGACGAGTAGTTAGGTTATGTTAAGGCAGGTTAGGTTGTTTTCTAACAATACTTTGGTCTTTCGTGTTCGTGTCTTAAGGTATTCAACTCATAACTGTTTTTTTTTCAAAACAAAAGGTCGCCACTAAAATTATTATTAAGGTATCACTCAAAACCATGAAATAAAATGAAAATAAAAATAATATCATAATATAAATTTGTTGTCATTATGTTCCTGACATCGTGATTTTATCATCGACGTACGTGCATTGATTACGTCAGTACAATTTATGGTATGACGTAATAGTCATCTTTGGTGATTTTGACTATATCGATCGGAATTTCATAATAAAATAAATTAAGGAGTTTTATGAAGTTATATTAATAAAATATATCTAAATAAGATACGTAGTAGCGGTGGCGTACTGGTAGATGTGGTGAGCGCGGGTTCGAATCCCGTCCCAAGAGAATTTTTATGTACATGTTGCATGCACACGTGATCCTTCGCTAGGTGTTTAGGCCTCAGGCCTTCGTGGTGGTTGGAGTATGAAAAAATAAAATACTAGGGATTTTAAAAATACTAAAAAGTAAAAATAAAACAGATTTTTAAAAACAAGCCTTTTTCACAATGAAATAAAAATATGAAATCAAGTTTTCTCTGTTGTAAATGTGCCGTTTTATACTTCTTAAGTTTTCAAATAAAAGCGTGTTACATCCTTTTTCCTTCTTGCTTCTACAATGTGGGCATTTTTATCACAGTTCTAATCTCCTAGAATAGAATTGAAAATGATTAAGATATGCAGCGGGTCAACATACTGTATAAGACTTTGACGGAGGAAGAAAAGATGGAGATCCCATCGTCTCATCCCAGGAAAATCATACTGGAAATAAAAGTAGCACTACCGAACAGACTCAAATATTTGTACGAAAAAATATACATAATCGTGTGTAAGCTAAGGGGTAGTCTTACCTTCTTGCTGTTAAAAAGTGGGCATTTTTTCGCGGTTCTAACCTCCCAGAATTGAATTAGATTGTACCAGTATTTAAATATATTCTAAAAATGTTTAAGATATGTAGCAGTTCAGCATACTATACAGGGTGTCCCAGAAGTCGACGTCAAGCCGAAACCGGGTGATAGGCAAAGTCATAACAGCTGTCAGAAAAATATTTAAAAAAATTTTATGTATGTGTTTTGAAAATTATAGGTCTTTGAAAAAGATATAGAAATTTCACACCCTACGGCAGTCTGTCAACTCCTGTTACTACAAATATTAACTTTTTTTGGATTTTATTTTTACAATGTAATGATGAATAATGCATCTTCAAACTGGTGTCTCAACCTTACTGCCAACTTTTCTCGTCCAGGAAAAATTGCCACTTATTTCCCAACCAAGTATTCCAAAGTAAAGCTTTGCTCAACTTTAACTGGCGGTACTGGAAAAAAATGTACTACGAGAGTTTGGCAAGTAACCTTAAAAGTTGGCGCATTTAATAACGATTCCAAAATGGTATAACACTTAGAAGATTACTCGTTAACTTATGCACAATTTTTATTTGAAAAAAAACTGATCAAATTTTTCAAAATTTCCTAAACAGCGATTATGAAAACGCACAAGGACCCTTAAGGATAACTGTTTGCACAACAGTGGGCGTCAAAATGCTGCTGATGACGATTTACCTTTACAGCAAATGCTCAAACTGTTTTCCTTCAGCCGCAATACACGCTCGACATCTTCTTAAAAAAGATCGGGTTATTAAACGATCGAATCCACGGTTATTAACAAACTCAGCTGCTTCCAATAGTCTTTGCCGTAGCTCAGCTACATTTTGAATCGGCTTGAAATACACTTTTTCTTTTACAGTTCCCCAGTAAAAAAATCTAAAGGATTCAAATCAGGTGATCGGGCTGGCCACGGTATTGTACGAGACCGCCTTATCCATCTGCCTGGAAAGTTTTGATCAAGATACTCTCTCACTGAGAGTGCATAGTGCGCTGGGCAGCCATCATGCTGAAACCACATGTCCCTGTAAATAGGTACTCAGTGGCACGTCCACCAATAAATTTTGTACATGATTTTTCAAAAAATCCAAATAAACTTCAGCTGTCAAAGGCTCTGGGAACTCAAACGGACCGATTATTTTACCATTTAAAATTCCTGTCCAATGGTTTATCTTGAAGCGATATTGAGATTTATCTTCTCTCATCAAATGTGGGTTTGCTACGTGCCACTCGTGTAAGTTATGCAGGTTCATGTACCCATCTTTCTTAAATGTGGTCTCATCCGACCATAAAATTTTTTCAAAGAACTGTGGATCTTTCCTGTGTCTTTCTAACAAAAAGCAACTCGGGGCTCATAATCCCGGGGCAGGAGAGGTTGAACACGCTGTATGTGGTATGGATGAAGCACATCACTTACTTGCTATTGCACACTTTGATACCGATCAGTACTCCTTCGTTTACTGCGCATCTTTACATGTTCGTGCTTGTTGATTTCGTACTGTTACTAATTTTGGATTCGTGAACTGGACTGTTGATCGCTTGAGATTTGGATTTGGACTGTTTAATTGCTCTTCAAAACAACATTTGCTTTCCTTAGACTATCTTTGATAGTGTGATTGTGCAGTGCCGCTATGTCCGTGTACACCGTACAAGAATATGCTAACATGCACCTCATTTATGGGGAATGCAGATGCAACGCTAGTGCTGCAGCGAGACTTTACTGTGAGAAGTACCCGAATGCAGCTCGTCATCCAGATCATCGAGTGTTCACAAATGTGCACCGCTTCCTTCCCTACGAAGACGTGGTGCTAGGAGCTGTCGAAGAAGACCCGAGTACTTCAGTGCGTGCAATAGAACTAAAAACAGGTGTGCCCAAAAATACAGCCCATAGAATCTTGCAAAAAAACGTGCTCTATCCATACCACGTACAGCGTGTTCAAGCTCTTCTGCCCCGGGATTATGAGCCCCGAGTTGCTTTTTGTCGCACAATGTTAGAAAGACACAGGGAAGATCCACGGTTCTTTGAAAAAATTGTATGGTCATATGAGACCACATTTAAGAAAGATGGGTACATGAACCTGCATAACTTACACGAGTGGCACGTAGCAAACCCACATTTGATGAGAGAAGATAAATCTCAATATCGCTTCAAGATAAACCATTGGACAAGAATTTTAAATGGTAAAATAATCGGTCCGTTTGAGTTCCCAGAGACTGCTGAGGTTTATTTAGTTTTTTTGCAAAATCATTTAGAAAATTTATTGGATTACGTGCCACTGAGTATTTACAGGGACATGTGGTTTCAGCATGATGGCTGCCCAGCGCACTATGCCCTCTCAGTGAGATAGTATCTCGATCAAAACTTTCCAGGCAGATGGATAGGGCGGTCTGGTACAATACCGTGGCCAGCCCGGTCACCAGATTTGAATCCGTTAGATTGTTTTTACTAGGGAACTGTAAAAGAAAAACTGTATTTCAAGCCTATTCAAAATGTAGCTGAGCTACGGCAAAGACTATTGGAAGCAGCTGAGTTTGTTAATAACCGTGGATTCGCTCGTTTAATAACCCGATCTTTTTTAAGAAGATGTCGAGCGTGTATTGCGGCTGAAGGAAAACAGTTTGAGCATTTGCTGTAAAGGTAAATCATCATCAGCAGCATTTTGACGCCCACTGTTGTGCAAACAGTTATCCTTAAGGGTCCTTGTGCGTTTTCATAATCGCTGTTTAATTAGGAAATTTTGAGAAATTTTTATCAGTTTTTCTTCAAATAAAAATTGTGCATAAGTTAACGAGTAATCTTCTAAGTGTTATACCATTTTGGAATCGTTATTAAATGCACCAACTTTTAAGGTTACTTGCCAAACTCTCGTAGTACATTTTTTCCAGTACCGCCAGTTAAAGTTGAGCAAAGTTTTACTTTGGGAAATAAGTGGCAATTTTTCCTGAACGAGAAAAGTTGGCAGTAAGGTTGAGACACCAGTTTGAAGATGCATTATTCATCATTACATTGTAAAAATAAAATCCAAAAAAAGTTAATATTTGTAGTAACAGGAGTTGACAGACTGCCGTAGGGTGTGAAATTTCTATATCTTTTTCAAGGACCTATAATTTTCAAAACACATACATAAAATTTTTTTAAATATTTTTCTGATAGCTGTTATGACTTTGCCTATCACCCGGTTTCGGCTTGACGTCGACTTCTGGGACACCCTGTATAAGCCTTTGAAGGACCTTGACAGAGGAACGGAAGATTGTTATGGGCTGGATTTTATTTTTCTATAATTTAGTTTTAAAATACATTGTCTGGAGACACCGCTGTCTCGTTCCGGGAAAATCACACTGAAAATAGAAGTAGCAACTGATTCAAATACTTGTATAAAAAAATATACATAATCTTGGGTAGAGTGAGGGGTGGTATTTCCTTCTTGCTGCTAAAATGTGGGCATTTTTATAACGTTTCCAATCTCTTAGAATTAAATTAGATTGTAGCAGTATTTAAAGACGATATTCTGGAAATGTTTGATATATAGCCGTTCAACATACTTGGAGAACCATGACAGAGGAAGAGAAGAATGTCCTGGACTGGATTTTATTTTTCTATAATTTAGTTTCAAAATACATTGTCTGGAGACTCTGCTGTCTCGTTCCGGGAAAATCACACTGAAAATAGAAGTAGCAACTGATTCAAATATTTCTTACAAAAGAATATACATAGGGTGAGGAGTAGTCTATCATCTATCCGCATATCACCAGGAGGGGAGGGGGTAAAAGTTGCTTAAATACAACGCTACATATCATTTGCAAAATTTTACATGGATAGCTACGTAAATAATTTTCAGGTTAATGATATCAATACAAATATTGCTCAAGACGCAAATGCTCTTAATAAATGGTTAGAATATTCTAATTTCAATGTTAGCTTATATCACATGAATATACGAAGCCTAAACCAAAATTTTGACTGTTTTAATATCTTCCTAACTACAATTAAACACAAATTTGATATAATAATATTAACAGAAACTTGGAAAATTAATGATGTATCTTTGTTCTGTTTGGAAGGTTATGATACGCTTTACAATAATGGTACGTACAACCAGAATGATGGGGTGGTAGTATATGTAAGAAATGATATCAACTACAGATGTGATTTTGTTAAATTTGATGACGGTATCACAGTGTTGTGAGAATTAATAACAAAAGTGTAAAAGTCACATCTGTCTATCGACCACCATCATCAAACCCTTATACATTTGTAGAAAATCATGAAAAATTTTTTTTAGATAATAAAAATGCCATACAATCACACCACATCATAATAGGAGATATGAATATTAATATACTCCAACATACCAAATTAGTAAACAAATACGTCACTGTAATGCAGAG
Source organism: Acanthoscelides obtectus (assembly GCA_963669975.1). NCBI lineage: Eukaryota > Metazoa > Arthropoda > Insecta > Coleoptera > Chrysomelidae > Acanthoscelides > Acanthoscelides obtectus. The sequence goes on from CAVLJG010000008.1 coordinate 88,400,356, forward strand.
CAATGGATTCATATCAAATATAAATTTACCAACAAGAGTAGTCAATAATAGTTCCAGTTCTTGCATTGATCATTGTTTCATCAAAAATTTTTCAAATTTCTTTCGGTACATACCGTTAATTGTTGAAAACCATATTACCGATCATTTACCCACTGTAATACTTATATCATCACCAGAAAAAGATAAAAGTAGATCCATCTCCAATAATGAAACAGGGAAATTTAGGTGTTTTGTCGATAATAAAAAACTACTTGCAAATATCAAATTAGAATCGTGGACAGCAGTGTACTGTGCAACGAATGTTAATGATGCTGCAAACACACTCATTGAACGCATAAAATATTTAATTGAATGTAGTACAAACAGAGTTAAAATTAAACATTTTGACAAAAGCAGGAATCCCTGGATAACTAAAGGTTTGATAAAGTCTGCCAACAAAAAAGAGGAACTATACAAAATAATGAAAGCATCGCCATGTGCAGATACCTCCCATAAATATAAAGAATATAAAAATATTTTTATCAATCTAGTTAGAGAAGCAAAACGCCAATTCTATCTAAAAAAATTACAAGATGACAAATCTGATCCAAGAAAACTGTGGTCAGTTGTCGATCACTTAACTAACAAAGACGTTCAAGAAAAGCCAAATATTGATGAAATTAAGAATCGTGATGGAACAATCTTAACAGATAAACGACAAATATCCGATGCATTCTTAAATTTTTTCACTAATGGAGAAAATTTAGCATCCAGTATTAAAAAAATGGTTTCGAACGAAAAGTTCACAAAAACCCAACTTCCCAATTCATTCTTTTTAGAAAGCGTTAGTCCGATTGAAGTACAAGAAGCTGTCCTATCACTTAAAACCAAAAAAAGTCCTGGTGTACATGGTATCAAAGCTGACCATTTAAAAATAATAGCCTACGACTTAGCCGAACCACTTTCTTACGTCATTAATTGGTGTTTCCAATCTGGAATTTGTCCTGATGCATTTAAAACAACTGTTATTACTCCTGTTTATAAAAGCGGAGACAGAATGGAAACATCAAATTATAGACCCATATCAGTACTATCGAATATAGCCAAAATTTTCGAAAAATTACTACAAAAAAGGATATTACAATTTTTGGACAAAAACAAAATTATATGTTCTGACCAATATGGATTTAGAAAAGGAAAATCTACTACAGATGCAATTTTGGCTGCAATGGATGAAATTAACTCTAATGTCAACAAAAAGATACCTACTATTGGTATCTTTGTTGATCTAAAAAATGCCTTTGATACGGTTAACCATGTCGAGCTTCTGAAAGTTATGGAAAGATTGGGATTTAGGGGAGCGTCACAAATCCTTTTAAAAAATTACCTTTCAAGTCGGGCACAGACTGTCAAAATCACTAACACTTACAGTAAAAAAATGTACATCAAGTGTGGTGTGCCTCAAGGAGCAGTACTAGGCCCACTATTATTTAGTCTCTACTTAAATGACTTATTCAAAATTAACAGTTCTGGAAAGATTATATGTTTTGCAGATGACACCCTCGTATTATATAAAGCTGATGACTGGAGCACACTGAAGCAAATAGCTGAACAGGATTTTATAAGGATCATTGACTGGTTTGATACTAAAATTTTAACAGTTAACTTCAAAAAAACAAAATTTATTGCATTTACATCCTATTCAAAATGTTTACCTACCTTCGAACAAATTTCCGTTAATTATCATGGCCAAAAGACCAAAATCGATAGAGTTAACACTTTGAAATATCTTGTAATATTTATAGACTCACATCTAAGGTGGGATAACCATATTAAATATGTTATCAAAAAAATTAGAAATGTTGCCTATAAACTCAAAATGCTTGCTAACATTCTTACAGAAAGTTATCTGCGAATACTATACCATGCCTTAGTTGAAACCCATATAATATACGGCATCACAGCCTGGGGTGCCGCCTGCAAGACATATATTTCTGACCTGAATATAGCACAAAAAACTGTTTTGAAAGCCATTTTCCATAAGCCAAGATTATATCCAACGAACAACTTATATCAAGAAACAGGGATACTTGATACAAGACAACTTTATTTCTTACATGCCACCACCTTATACCATAAGTATTGTAATAAAAAGAAAAAATCCTATAAACACGAACATAACACACGATTTCGAATAGGCTCATCTAATATCCAAAGATCACACAAAACATTATTCAAAAAATCATTTAAATTCTTAGCAGCTAAATTATATAATGTAGTACCAAACGAAATAAAGATACTTAATTTTGGAAAAAAAATTAGAAGAAAATTGAAAGACTGGGTTAGTAATGTGCAGCGAATGACTATACATAATTATATAGAAAACTAAAACTACAAAATTCCAATTACATTAATACTTTTTAGATTTAACAATAATTGTTATACACATATATGATTGATTGTTAGTCATTAAGATATAAACCACACACAGGCGATGCCTTCTGTGGTTTTTTCATATTTATTTGCCCATTTTTTGTATTTTGGCGAATAAATATCATTATTATTATTGAACGACACCTAAAGTAGAGACTGTAACGCCGAAACAATCTTAACGGGACATTACTTTTGGACGCCGACTGTACATGGCTACTGCGCTGGTTCTGCGGTACGGCTGTGGTATGGTTGTGGGCAACGGCCTTGCGGTAATAATGCAAGGTCGTTCGAGAACGCAAACGCCAGATCAGCGGAGAAAGGCTAGTGCACCGTAAAAACAGCGTCAAAGCTGCTGACAAAACAACTGCCGATCTAGGTACGAGACGCTTTGTGTTCACATCTAAGCTAGATTTACTCCTTCACAAGACAGTAGTTCAGTAAAATATACAGCGTGGTCTGCAATGAATTATTCAACAATGTAATAGTCGTGAGAATAACGATATTTTGCTAAATATGCCTTGGTGACACGACGTCGTTAATAGAGTTCTTAGTGCAACAAGCGTAACGAATCATTCTTCAGTCTTCCGCTACGTGAAGATAACCTCAAAATTTCATTCATTCATCATTTATTGGTTTCTGCGCTTTTCGCACAATCAACCAGCTCAATTAAAGTCCGGTGTAGTCTGGCTTGAAGCCATACCATAGACACTAATTTTTACTTATTTTAATCAATATGAAATGCTCTCTTAAGAGACAGACCATTCGGATAACCATCACCACTACAACCATGGCTCGAAATGTTATTTCCTAGGGCGGGGTTCGAACCCGCGGCCCGTTCAACCGATGTATTAGTAGCACGAAACTCTGATACACCGGGTTCCCCAGGTCCAAAATTTTTAAACCTTGTAAAATCAGAGAACTACAGAGCGACATGTGACCACGAAACCCACAGAACTGAAAAAGCTATTTTACCATTTTTCAATTCATTTATTTAGAACACTGCCCATTTCTTGCATTTATTTTTATCTGTGTACTAAAACTCATATTTCTATTAAATAAACCAATGTTGCTTTAACTTGAAATTATTTTAGTTAAACTTATCCACCTTCAATAGAAAAAGAAAGACTAAATAATGTAATGAAACTAACGCCAACTACAGAGAATACCGACTGCTACAACCAATATAAAAATAAATTTATAGAGCTTGTAAGGCAAACCAAACGAAAACATTACCTAAATAAATTGAATAATAACTTAAATGATCCTAAGCGGCTTTGGACAACTATTGATGAGATTACTGGGAAAACAAAAGTTAAAGAGTGTGTCACTGAGTTAAATACAACATCGGGAACAGTATTAAAAAATACTCAACAGATATGCGATGAATTTGTACAATTCTTTACTGACATAGGCGAAAATTTAGCAAGTAATATACAAGCAAATATACAAAATACTCAGCCTCCAAAAAGAACTTTGAACTCATTTATTTTGGATAAAGTCGAGCAATGTGAAGTATACACCACTGTTATGTCCTTAAAAAATCGGAAAAGTCCTGGGTTCGATGGTATTAAAAGCGAGCATTTGAAAATTATAGCCGAGGACATAACAGAACCACTCACTTACCTAATCAACAAATGCTTTGAATCTGGCATATATCCCTCAATTTTAAAAAAAGGTAATATAATACCGATACATAAATCAGGAACAAAAACAAATGTTAACAACTATAGACCAATATCAATAATATCCAGTGTAGCAAAGGTTTTTGAAAAAGTTTTATCTACTAGAATGATTCGATACCTCACAAAATTCAAAATTTTAAGTGGAAATCAATATGGATTTACAGAAGGGAAGGCTACATCGGACGCAATAACTAAAATTGTAAATCAAATACATCAAAATATTGATAACAGAATCCCTTCAATCTGCATTTTTGTTGATTTAAAGAAAGCTTTCGACACAGTTAATCACAAATTATTATTAGAAGCATTGGAGAGAATTGGTTTCAGAGGAAACGCGTACTCACTGATCGAAAGTTATTTGTCAAATCGCCCACAATCTGTGCAGATATCAGGATCATTTAGTAAAGAAATGTATATTAAGTGTGGTGTCCCACAAGGAACTGTCTTAGGTCCGCTGTTATTCAATATATATTTAAATGATATTTTCCAAATTAATTGTGTTGGCAAAATAACTAGTTTTGCAGATGATACTGCAATATTATATGAAGGCACTGACTGGTTTGATCTGAAAAATGTAATTGAAAATGATTTTATCAAAATTATTCGGTGGTTTAACAGTAGAAAATTAAGCATTAACTGCTCTAAAACACATTTTTTACCATTTGGATCTTATGCTAGACATCTGCCAAATTACACAAATTTCTCCTTCAATATTAATGATAAAAAAATGCAAATTAATAGAGTGCCCAACATAAAATACCTTGGAGTGGTCTTGGATCCTCACTTACGATGGGACATCCATGTCAATTATATTTTAAAGAAAGTTAGATTTGTATCCTACAAAATTAAATACCTTGGGAATATATTGACAGAAAAATATCTTCGAACATTATACCACGCACTGATTGAGCCTCATCTCACATATGGTATATTAGCATGGAGAGCTGCATGTTCCTCACATATCTATAATTTAGATGTTTTTCAAAAAAGTATTCTCAAAATGATATTTAAAAAACCGAAACTTTATCCCACTGAAAAATTATACGCAGATGTTCGAATGTATGATATAAGACAGCTTTATTTCTTACACAGTATCACTCACTACCATAAATTTGTAAACACCGACCAAAAAATTAAACATAATCATTATACCAGGTACAAAATTCGTGGCACAGTAGTTCCTCAACCGCATAAATCTATAATGCAGCGATCATATCTCTATTTAGCGCCTAAATTTTATGAAATTATACCTAAAGACTTAAAAGATTTACGTTTCGGAAATTGTTTCAAAAGAAATTTAAAAAAGTGGCTACATTCTATATCTAGGACTGAAATTCATAAACTCATAAATACGAACATCAACTAAATACATAATCTACTGTAGCTAATTTTTGTCCTTTTTTGTCATTTGCATTCTACAGTTTCAACTTAAATTTATTGGTCCATGTACAGGCGATGCCTTCTATTGGGCCTGTTTTGATTTTATATTTATTTACTCATATTGTTTGTTATCTTTGTACATTGAGTGAATAAATATTATTATTATTATTATTATTATTTAGTATTTCCGGTAACAGCGCTGAATAACGGAAAATAACCTCACGAAATAAGCCCTCCTCTATTCTCGGTAACTAATAGAGCTTTCTTATTTGGATAACAAAAGACTGTCTCGCTATTGCGCAAAATTGAAATAACGAAGACCATAAACGACGCAGCAAAGCAAGATGACTAAAAGCTCTCTCGGATACAAGCTTTCGAAATTTTCTCGACATTGTTATTTTTCCATAACTCAAGCTGTTTTAGGATTGCAACGATCTTTCACGTACAGTGCAGTGAATTAATTCATTTGACGGAAATTTTAATAGCTTTTCAAAAAAAACTAATTGTAATCCTCAATTATTGTATTTTTTCTCTACTGTTGCAACTATACTAAGTGACATATAAATCCGAACACCCAGTTTAAATGGTTTTATTTTAATAAAAGTTGGTGAATGTATTTATTTTACTGTAAATAACAAGGGAAAAAATTTTCAGCCTTAACAGTTGGACATTCCGGTTTTTATACTGCTTTTTTTTAATTCACTAACGCTCTAAAAATGAATATTTCAGCCGCAGTAAAGAATGAACGTTTGCGGATTTTGGTTCTTGACATCCTTTACGATCCGTTACGATGCCTAGAGTACGGAGACCTGTACAATTTCGTCAACTTAGTGAGTTTGATAGGGGCCGTATAGTGGGACTTCGGGAAGCTGGACTTTCTTTTCAGGCAATTGCAGTTAGAGTGCAAAGAAGTGTAGACACTGTGGTTAGGTGTTGTCAGGCATGGCTTCGAGAAAGCCGTACGCAAAGAGCAAGGGGCGCTGGACGCCGCCGTAGAACAACAGACCGTGAAGATCGCCGCCTAAGATTATTGGCCTTAAGGGACCGTTTCTCCACTACCAGGTCCATTGCAAATGAATGGTTTGCAGAACACGGAAGACCTATTGGCATGCGAAATGCTTACCGACGAATGAGAAGTTTTGGCTTGTTTTCATACCGGCCACACTGGGTCCTCCCTTTAACTCGAGAACACCTACGTAATCGCCTTGAGTGGTGCAGACAACGGTCGCTCTGGGATCAGGAATGGAACAGTATTGTCTTTAGTTACGCGTCTCGATTTTGTTTAGGCATGCACGATGGTCGTGCCAGGGTTAGAAGGCGACGTGGTGAAAGGAGGAATCCACAGTTTTTTGTTGAAAGACATGTTCATCACACTGTTGGAGTTATGGTTTGGAGTGCTATAGCTTATGGTTCCAGGTCACCTTTAATCTTCATCAGAGGTAACATGAACGCGCTGCGTTATATCCACGAAGTTCTAGAACCCCATCTTTTACCCTATCTTGACACCCTGGCAGATACAACTTTCCAACAAGATAATGCCCGACCACATGTTGCAAGAGTCACAATAGACTTCTTTCAACATAATGATGTCACATTGTTACCATGGCCACCAAGATCTCCCGACTTATCCCCAATTGAGCACATGTAGGATATGATGGGTAGGAGATTGCTCAATTTGCAACGTCCTCCTCTGACTCTAGAAACACTTCGAGAGGAGTTGGTGGTTGCCTGGAATGAGATACCACAGGAGGACATTGACCACCTGATCAGAAGCATGCCTAGGCGCGTTGGAGAATGCGTAGCACATCAGGGTGCATCCACACATTATTAAAGGTCAAAGGGCTTTAAAGCAGTGCAATCATTTTGAAATTTTTATCATTTACTTATTATGCTTCATTAAGTACTTATACAAAATTTTATTAAAATAAAACCATTTAAACTGGGTGTTCGGATTTATATGTCACTTAGTATATATGTTCGTTTTATATCTCTGCCTGATCTGTCGGAGTGGTACCTCTGCTTTTGAAAATCGTTTTGTGTATTACCTAAATATTTTCCTTTAGGCTAGGTTTAAGGTTAAGGTTAAGTGTGAATGGCCATTTGCCAGTTTTTTGTAATGTACTCTATACAGGGTGGTCCAACGTAAAGGTCGCACACATATTTGTGACTCTCTTGGTATATTTTGGGAAAAACGCTCGGACACGTCAATTTTGATTTATAGATCGACGTCTTTTCATCTATAGCCGTACAATACAGGGTAATCGAAAAATAAGATATTGCGCTACAAATGAAAACCTCCATTTGTTAATTTTCCGGTTTTCCATAAAGTTTTTAGTAACTTTTGTATAATAACGTTATACCTATCTTCAATCGACGTAAAGCTATTTTAATGTATAATTAAATTCTAGAAATTGTGATAACAAGGGATTACACCGTAAAAATAATAATCAATATATACTAAGTGACATATAAATCCGAACACCCAGTTTAAATGGTTTTATTTCAATAAAAGTTGGTGAATGTATTTATCTTACTGTAAATAACAAGTGAAAAAATGTTCAGCCTTATCAGTTGGACATTCCGGTTTTTATACTGCTTTTGTTTAATTCATTAACGCTCTAAAAATGAATATTTCAGCCGCAGTAAAGAATCAACGTTGGCGGATTTTGGTTCTTGACATCCTTTACGATCGGTTACGATGCCTAGAGTACGGAGACCTGTACGATTTCGTCAACTTAGTGAGTTTGATAGGGGCCGTATAGTGGGACTTCGGGAAGCTGGACTTTCTTTTCGGGCAATTGCAGTTAGAGTGCAAAGATGTGTAGAGACTGTGGTTAGGTGTTGTCAGGCATGGCTTCGAGAAGGCCGTACGCAAAGAGCAAGGGGCACTGGACGCCGCCGTAGAACAACAGACCGTGAAGATCGCCGCCTAAGATTATTGGCCTTAAGGGACCGTTTCTCCACTACAAGGTCCATTGCAAATGAATGGTTTGCAGAACACGGAAGACCTATTGGCATGCGAAGTGTTTACCGACGAATGAGAAGTTTTGGCTTGTTTTCATACCGGCCACACTGGGTCCTCCCTTTAACTCGAGAACACCGACGTAATCGCCTTGAGTGGTGCAGACAACGGTCACTCTGGGATCAGGAATGGAACAGTATTGTCTTTAGTGACGAGTCTCGATTTTGTTTAGGCATGCACGATGGTCGTGCCAGGGTTAGAAGGCGACGTGGTGAAAGGAGGAATCCACAGTTTTTTGTTGAAAGACATGTTCATCACACTGTTGGAGTTATGGTTTGGGGTGCTATAGCTTATGGTTCCAGGTCACCTTTAATCTTCATCAGAGGTAACATGAACGCGCAGCGTTATATCCACGAAGTTCTAGAACCCCATCTTTTACCCTATCTTGACACCCTGGCAGATCCAACTTTCCAACAAGATAATGCCCGACCACATGTTGCAAGAGTCACAATAGACTTCTTTCAACATATTGATGTCACATTGTTACCATGGCCACCAAGATCTCCCGACTTATCCCCAATTGAGCACGTGTGGGATATGATGGGTAGGAGATTGCTCAATTTGCAACGTCCTCCTCAGACTCTAGAAGCACTTCGAGAGGAGTTGGTGGTTGCCTGGAATGAGATATTACAGGAGGACATTGACCACCTGATCAGAAGCATGCCTAGGCGCGTTGGAGAATGCGTAGCACATCAGGGTGCATCCACACATTATTAAAGGTCAAAGGGCTTTAAAGCAGTGCAATCATTTTGAAATTTTTATCATTTACTTATTATGCTTCATTAAGTACTTATACGAAATTTTATTAAAATAAAACCATTTAAACTGGGTGTTCGGATTTATATGTCACTTAGTATAGTTCCCATAGTAACAAGACTTTACTTTAAAATAAAAAACACGTCTCTGAGTATTAAAAAAGCGAAAAACAACTTACAATTTGCACGCACATTAAAGTTAAAGTTAAAATTAATTTGCTAAAAAGAGGTAGGTCAATGTGGGAATAAGTGCTGAAAGTGGACTTAGGTCCGGAGATCTCGGCGGCCATTCGATGGGGCCTCATCTGCCGATCCATCGATTCGGCAAATGGGTGCCCAAAAACTGTCGCACTGTAGCGACCTCGAGCGGAGGCGCACCTTATTGGAAATGAATGAAATTTACATTACAATTAATTTTAATTTAATTTTTGTATTATTTCGGTAATTCGTGGCACTATTGTAGTTTCTAACATGTATAAGAACGTCTCGCCCGTCAAGTTTCCAGGAATATGATATCCGAAAATGCTGGCTCACACATTCATTTTTTCAGGATATTGCGAAAGTACCTCTCGAAACAAATGTCGATTCGAGTCACTAATATCGACAATTATGTCTATTCACAGCACCATGTTAATAGAACGTACACTCACCCGAGAAACAAATATTAAATGACAGATTTGCATTGTTGATTAAACGTTGGGACATCAATTCGCAAAACTCCAACCTTCTAGCAAAATCGTCTTCATCAAGGCGGCTCCGACGCAGCGAGTTTCAAGCCATTTACAAGGGTTCAGCTGCTTCGAAACTGACACTGCATTTTTCAATACTTTTGAATCAAATTCATACAGTATGTTCAGAAGATAATTGCCCAGGGTGCTATAGGAGCACTTTTTGAAATTTTGTTTTTGCACAAGTTTTATGATGAGTTGAAGTGCGCACTTTTTCTGTTCAACTTCGCGATTTTTTTAAAAAGAATCTAGTGAAAAAAAAGTGGCTCTATAGCACCCTGTGAGGTTTTGTTTTCAGCACACTATGGAAATTGCATTCAAAAATATCAAAAAATAAAACGTCAATTTCGAAGCGCGCAAACCTCTACAAATCGTATTTTGGACGAATTTTGTCTACTGTTTCGGCGCCATGTACGGACTAAGAAAGGACGTATTCAGATAGTGTGGTGGCGCTATTTTATATAATATCGCATAGATAAGTCGTTCTGCAAATAGGTACTCATAATCGCGATCGCTGATACTCCTCGATTTTAAAGCCGTTTTACTTCCCACGCCAGTGGTGAGGAAGTATTGTAATCGCGAAAAATTTCTAAAATATGATGTAACTTTGGTATGCACCAGCAGTCATCCTTTCCTCTTTTAAAGTAGCGCCGACGACCGTCTAAGGCCAGCCCACCCTCGTTTCCTTTTCACCCCCCCCCCGTTACCTCAGCAGATGGTGCTCGTGATTGTAGGAGCCCCGTTAAGCTCATGGACAAGTTTAAATCCTGAAAAAGTAGCCAGTCCACGAGTGCTTTCGGTGTCAAGTGTTTCGTGTCCCAAAAATGCTATTTCTAGCTTCATTTCTAACTGATCGATTTTCTTGATGGCGATACAGTTAGGCCCAGATCCAGTTTCGTCAAATTTTCTTATCAACTTATCGTTAATATTTTTGTCTGGATGTAACGCATTGAACAACCGGGCAGTAGATCTTGCAATGATCCCATTTTGGTAATACAGCTTTGTTATTTCTACCCTTTCTTGAATTGAATAAGTAATTGTTCAATATTTATCACAACTAGGTAGATGACTTAATAATTTAAAATGAAGGACAATGTTTTTCTATGACATACGATGACGCTAACTGATGCTAAATGTTCTTGCTGGTATCCATGATTATTATTTTTTGACGTGCATTCCAGTATTAAGTTAAGTTGTTCGAATTTTACTATAAACTCAAATAGCTTCACAACGATTGAAGATAGGTATAAACTGTAATATACAAAAACTTCATGGAAAATCTAGATATTAAAAAAAATTGGCATTTTCATTTAAAAATCTAAACTGTAACGCAATATCTTATATTTAGATCATCCTGTAATGTACTGGTATATATGAAAAGACGTTCCCAAAATATACCACTAGAGTCACAACTGGGGGTGCACCTTTCGTTGAGCCACGCTATATTGGGAATCGAAGGTCTCCGAGGATTATTTTAATATAGTTTTCAACATAGTAGATGACGACAGTTACAGCCGAAAATTGGGCTATTTCAGGTCATACTTTCTTACTGGTACCGTCTATTATCATTTTCGATCCAACCAATCCCACTCGAAATATTTTTTCATTCCAACATTCTATCGCATAATAAAATGGCTGGATCAAGCGCAGTTCATTGAGAATGAAATATGCTATACTACAACTATTCAAAACTGTAATGACTCATACGCGTGATCAACACGTGATCAGAGCTCGATCCCGGCTTCCTTCCAGTACAGCCGTATAGCGTACGACATATGTCGTTTCTGTGGCTTTGCGGTGGTCAACAGCACAGACAGAGATGGAAATAATGGCTGATTGTTCTCCGCCGGTAGAACCAATGAAATCAAAGACGCGTCTCGACCGGCAGACTCATAGGCGTCGGCAACGCATTGGAACGTGTTTCGTTGAGCGATCGCATATTGTGTGTTTTTATAAGAATTGTTGTGTGATTGTTATTGTTGTGGTTTCTGTGGTTACTGTTTTGGTTATACTTAACCATGGAGAGTACAAATGGCACGAGTGGAAGTACTGAAAGCCAGGGAACAAGTAGACGGCTTCGTAAAGCACTGAAGAGGGACGCGAAAGAAATGGTGCTCAACGTGTTCAATTATCTGAACAGAACTATGTCGCAGGGAGATGCACTCGCGCGTTGTGAAAGTATGACAGGCGTTCCAGAGTGAACCATTCGCAGGGTGGTGCATGAAAAGAAGAAAACTGAAGCTACTACTGATCCAAACTTTAATTTGAAGGGACGAAAGGCCGTTAAATTGGATGACGATAACAAAATGGCGTTAAGGCGAACCGTACATTCATTCTTCTTTAGGAATGAGATACCAACCCTCAAGGCTGTACATGCAGCGATCAAGGAAAATGAAATTATACTCCAAATGAGCGTTGAGGTAATGAGGAAATCCCTGCACGAAATTAATTTTCGTTACGAAACGCGTAATCGGAAGTCAGTATTGATAGAGTGACCTGAAATAGTCGCCTAGCGTCGAAAATACCTACGCGAAATGATTGAATATACGCGACAAAGCAGAAAAATCTATTATTTGGACGAGATATGGGTAAATGCAGGTCACACAGTTAAAAAAACCTGGATAGACAAAAACGTAGTGAGTAACCGACAAGCAAGCATTGAAGGTTTGTCAACAGGCCTTCGTGGACGTCAGGGAAAGGTCAAAGATTGATCGTAACTCATATTGGTAGCGATAGTGGCTTTTTAGAAGAGTGTGACTTGATTTTCGTCTCTAAGAAAGGAGGTGATTACTATGACGAAATGAATGCCAGCTGCTTCGAGAGCTGGTTTCAAGGGGTGCTTCAGCGAGTTGAGCCCAACTCTGTGATCGTCATGGATAATGCTTCCTACCATAGTCGTCGAGCCGAACGTGTACCGACTATGGGATCTCGAAAAAGTGACATGCAGCAATGGTTGCGCGGAAAAGGAATCCCGTTTGACGATTCATGTGTGAAAGCGGAATTGTATGAAAAAATTAAACAGCTCATACCTGCGAACATTAGTTACGTGACTGATGAGATGGCCCGTCAATGTGGTGTCACTGTGCTGCGGTTACCGCCCTACCACTGTGAACTGAACCCAATAGAGCTCATCTGGGCTCAAGTGAAGGGTTATATTGCGCGCCATAACACAACCTTCAAATTACCAGACGTTAAGGTTTTACTTGCTCGAAGCTTGGCAGAATGCTATCCGTCATGTTGTGAAGGAGGAAACAAAAATGTGGCAGCTTGACCACCACATCGACACCATCATAGAGCCAGTTATAGTCAATTTCGACGAGGAAAGCGATAGCGACAGTTTATTACTGTCAGATGTAAGTGGAAGCGACGATGAATAACGGTAATTCCCAAATTTTTGACTTACAATATGTTTCAAACCACTCTTTATTAAGCATGCGACAAATCTAGTTCAGCCATGTTAAACATTCATACCCCGCCTATGAACAGCCGACTACTGGTAGTTAAGTGATGTTCACGTGAACATCGATGAGTCATTACAGTTTTAGATAGTTATAGTATATGAATAAGAATTGAACGTTGTCTGAGGTACTGTCGAATATTCATAACTACGTTAATTTCATGAAGATGACCTCTCTTGCTGTACAATAAGATCGTAAAACTATAGTCTTGAAGAGTTTCCAGCTTGAATACCGTATTTTTCTTCCACATATATCACAGAAAACCATCCTATATTGCAATATAATGCACAATTGTTATTTTTGTGTTACACAAGAGACGCATTGTGTTCCTCGCTTAGGTATGGGATTTAGCACAAATGGCTGCGGCATTGTTTGAACGACGAAGGAAAAATAATAATCATCTAGATGATGGTATGTAGGTATGTAGGTTAGAAAAATCCCGTTTCGTTTGCGCAGAAACATAAATGAATTACTTTGCTATTGTAAAACTCAATGTGAGGCGTGTGTGAGTTCCTTACTAATAAGTGCTACCGATACCTCCGCATCTGACGAGGTAATAAATATTAACGATAATGGACAGGTCATTTTGATGCATCGAAGGAATCTGCTTTATTTATATTATGTAAAGTGGTTAGAAAAATGCAAGGTTGCAGGCCATGGGAGAACGATGGTCTATACTAAGTGACATATAAATCCGAACACCCAGTTTAAATGGTTTTATTTTAATAAAATTTTGTATAAGTACTTAATGAAGCATAATAAGTAAATGATAAAAATTTCAAAATGATTGCACTGCTTTAAAGCCCTTTGACCTTTAATAATGTGTGGAAGCACCCTGATGTGCTACGCATTCTCCAACGCGCCTAGGCATGCTTCTGATCAGGTGGTCAATGCCCTCCTGCGGTATCTCATTCCAGGCAACCACCAACTCCTCTCGAAGTGCTTCTAGAGTCTGAGGAGGACGTTGCAAGTTGAGCAATCTCCTACTCATCATATCCCACACGTGCTCAATTGGGGATAAGTCGGGAGATCTTGGTGGCCATGGTAACAATGTGACATCATTATGTTGAAAGAAGTCTATTGTGACTCTTGCAACATGTGGCCGGGCATTATCTTGTTGGAAAGTTGGATCTGCCAGGGTGTCAAGATAGGGTAAAAGATGGGGTTCTAGAACTTCGTTGATATAACGCTGCGCGTTCATGTTACCTCTGATGAAGATTAAAGGTGATCTGGAACCATAAGCTATAGCACCCCAAACCATAACTCCAACAGTGTGATGAACATGTCTTTCAACAAAAAACTGTGGATTCCTCCTTTCACCACGTCGCCTTCTAACCCTGGCACGACCATCGTGCATGCCTAAACAAAATCGAGACTCGTCACTAAAGACAATACTGTTCCATTCCTGATCCCAGAGTGACCGTTGTCTGCACCACTCAAGGGCATTACGTCGGTGTTCTCGAGTTAAAGGGAGGACCCAGTGCGGCCGGTATGAAAACAAGCCAAAACTTCTCATTCGTCGGTAAACACTTCGCATGCCAATAGGTCTTCCGTGTTCTGCAAACCATTCATTTGCAATGGACCTGGTAGTGGAGAAACGGTCCCTTAAGGCCAATAATCTGAGGCGGTGATCTTCACGGTCTGTTGTTCTACGGCGGCGTCCAGTGCCCCTTGCTCTTTGCGTACGGCCTTCTCGAAGCCATGCCTGACAACACCTAATCACAGTGTCTACACTTCTTTGCACTCTAACAGCAATTGCCCGAAAAGAAAGTCCAGCTTCCCGAAGTCCGACTATACGGCCCCTATCAAACTCACTAAGTTGACGAAATCGTACAGGTCTCCGTACTCTAGGCATCGTAATCGATCGTACAGGATGTCAAGAACCAAAATCCGCCAACGTTGATTCTTTACTGTGGCTGAAATATTCATTTTTAGAGCGTTAGTGAATTAAAAAAAAAAACAGTATAAAAACCGGAATGTCCAACTGATAAGGCTGAAAATGTTTTCACTTGTTATTTACAGTAAGATAAATACATTCACCAACTTTTATTAAAATAAAACCATTTAAACTGGGTGTTCGGATTTATATGTCACTTAGTATATTTACTGTGAGTTTTTCCTATAACCTGAATCATTTCATAACGGACGGAAATTCTGTAAGCAAAAATAAATTACAATAAAAGCAGAGGAGAAATGCACACTCCATGAAAAAACAACGTATACGAGTAAAACAATTTAACATGTGCTGCAATGGTATCAAAAGATGTAAGTTTTGTGAGAACCATTAGTAAACTGCTTGAGCTTTTCTTGAAAAAAAAACCTCAGATTGCAGCAATGAGCGTGTTCGTACACGGTCTTAACTGAGACTTGGCTTTCTTCAGACTTCCCCTCTGATTTGATTTCTCTGCCTAACTACCAGCTTATAAGAAACGATAGAGAAGGAAGAGGCGGTGGTGTATGTTTTTACATCCAGTCTAGCATAAAGTACAGAGTTATAGATCTTCGGAATATTCCTTCAAATGGCTTTGGTTGTCACTAAAATTCGAGAGCAAGAGTATTGCAGTAGGTGTTACATACCGACCACCGTCCAGTCGACTGAACATTCTATCTGATTTGGAAAATATCCTTGCCTTTATATAGGTCACACATGATGAAGCAATACTATAGGGCGATATCAACATCGACCTCACCGATGAGCATGCTGGTCAAAGCAAACAATTTTTGCAAATGATGTCTCTATTCAACATAAACCGCGTAATTAATGAACCAACAAGAATAAGAGCAAATACAGCAACAATGATCGATATCATTTTTACAACAAGTACACTCACTGTTTACCAGTGTGGAACTCTAGACATGCCAGAAGTCACTGATCACAGATTGTGCTTCTGTAAGTTGGAAATTGCTGCTTCTGTGGAATGGAGCTACATAGATGGTTTGCCAAGTCTTGATGACAAAGTTCTTCACATTACCGAAACTATTATTATGCTCTACAATATACATGCCCCATTGAAAAGAATTACTTCACGTAAGAACTACAGACCTTATGTGACATATACAGCGGAAAGCATACACCAAGTTCAGAAGAACCAGAAATGAAGAACATCGTGCATATTATAATGATCTAAGAAATTATTAAGGAATAGCTTTGAAGAATGAAAAAACTGCTTACATAAAATTCCAGCTTAATAAGTATTATAATAATCCTAAACAGATGTGGAATAGTTTCTCCAGGTGGAATATACACACAAAATCCAGTAAACACATATCACAGGATATTGAAAACTCTGAAAGCATCAATAATCACTTTGTTAACTCTGTACCAAACCTGCAGCCAGATGACTTGTTTCTTAACACATTCTCATATCAAAAAAATTCTATAGTATGCAAGTCTTCATTTAATCATGTTACATCAGACCAAGTTGAACTAAAACTGAAAGAAGTCAAGTCAAATGCTGCGGGTGTTGATGGTATCACTACAAACATGTTGAGAAACGTGTTCTCTTTTTGTAAATATCAACCAATCACTGAGTACAGGGGAAGTGCCATCATTATGGAAAAAAGCAGTCATAACACCACTTGCAAAAGTTAATAATGCCATCGATTTTAAGGACCTCAGACCAATAAGTGCTTTACCTTCAATGTCCAAACTGTTAGAGAAAATTGTAGATGATGAACTTCGTGAGCATCTAGAAATCAACAAAGTGTTGTCTGACACCCAGTCTGGGTTTAGGAAATTACATAATACATCTACAGTGCTCATTAAAATTTCCAGTGATATAGTGAAATTTATAGACGATGGCATGATAACGCTACTAGTCATGCTAGACTTCAGCAAGGCATTTGACATGGTAAATCACAGAGTTTTGTGTGAAAAACTGCACCATTATGGTTTGACCGGAAATTCCATGCTGTGGTTTAGTAATTACTTGTTTGATAGATCTCAATGTGTAAAATTATACTAAATGATTACCCAAGTTTCTTTAAATTAACGTCCATTCACAGCTTCAAAAGAGAATTCAAAAGAATGCTATTACAGTTACAATTTAATGAATCTACAAGTGGCTGAATAAATCTCATTATTAATCTTATTATATTTTAAAGTTTTGTTAGCATTATTATAGTCAACTACATATCCTTTATGTAATGTATATGATATACCCTAGTAAGATATAGTAATGCACTTAATGAATTTACCTTAGCGATTCAGGCGGGGGTGAAAAATGGATATGCCAATCCCCAGCCCTTTGGAGTATTATTTTTTTTGTGTTATATTATTTGCTCGTATTTTGATTCTATTATGTATTAATACTCCAATAAACATTATTATTATTATTGCACAATGATAATTTTTTAATAAACATTTTTTATGTGTACTTCTTATACAGGGTGTCCCAGAAGTCGACGTCAAGCCGAAACCGGGTGATAGGCAAAGTCATAACAGCTATCAGAAAAATATTTAAAAAAATTTTATGTATGTGTCTGTCAACTCCTGTTACTACAAATATTAACTTTTTTGGATTTTATTTTTACAATGTAATGATGAATAATGCATCTTCAAACTGGTGTCTCAACCTTACTGACAACTTTTCTCGTTCAGGAAAAATTGCCACTTATTTCCCAACCAAGTATTCCAAAGTAAAACTTTGCTCAACTTTAACTGGCTGTACTGGAAAAAAATGTACTACGAGAGTTTGGCAAGTAACCTTAAAAGTTGGCGCATTTAATAAGGATTCCAAAATGGTATAACACTTAGAAGATTACTCGTTAACTTATGCAGAATTTTTATTTGAAGAAAAACTGATGAAAATTTTTCAAAATTTCTTAATTAAACAGCGATTATGAAAACGCACAAGGACCCTTAAGGATAACTGTTTGCACAACAGTGGGCATCAAAATGCTGCTGATGATGATTTATCTTTACAGCAAATGCTCAAACTGTTTTCCTTCAGCCGCAATACACGCTCGACATCTTAAAAAAGATCGGGTTAGTAAACTAGCGAATCCACGGTTATTAACAAACTCAGCTGCTTCCAATAGTCTTTGCCGTAGCTCAGCTACCTTTTGAATCGGCTTGAAATACACTTTTTCTTTTACAGTTCCCCAGTAAAAAAATCTATAGGATTCAAATCAGGTGATCGGGCTGGCCACGGTATTGTACCAGACCGCCCTATCCATCTGCCTGGAAAGTTTTGATCGAGATACTCTCTCACTGAGAGTGCATAGTGCGCTGGGCAGCCATCATGCTGAAACCACATGTCCCTGTAAATACTCAGTGGCACGTCCTCCAATAAATTTTCTAAATGACTTTGCAAAAAACCTAAATAAACATCAGCAGTCAAAGTCTCTGGGAACTCAAACGGACCGATTATTTTACCATTTAAAATTCCTGTCCAATGGTTTATCTTGAAGCGATATTGAGATTTATCTTCTCTCATCAAATGTGGGTTTGCTACGTGCCACTCGTGCAAGTTATGCAGGTTCATGTACCCATCTTTCTTAAATGTGGTCTCATCCGACCATAAAATTTTTTCAAAGAACCGTGGATCTTCCCTGTGTCTTTCTAACATTGTGCGACAAAAAGCAACTCGGAGCTCATAATCCCGGGGCAGAAGAGCTTGAACACGCTGTACGTGGTATGGATGGAGCACGTTTTTTTGCAAGATTCTACGGGCTGTACTTTTGGGCACACCTGTTTTTAGTTCTATTGCACGCACTGAAGTACTCGGGTCTTCTTCGACAGCTCCTAGCACCACGTCTTCGTAAGGAAGGAAAGATCTTCCCTCACCGTGTGATTGGTTTGGTAGTTGGTCCTCTGAGAACAGTAAGCGATGCACATTTGTGAACACTCGATGATCTGGATGACGAGCTGCATTCGGGTACCTCTCATAGTAAAGTCTCGCTGCCGCACTAGCGTTGCATCTGCATTCCCCATAAATGAGGTGCACGTTAGCATATTCTTGTACGGTGTACACGGACATAGCGGCACTGCACAATCACACTATCAAAGATAGTCTAAGGAAAGCAAATGTTGTTTTGAAGACCAATTAAACAGTCCAAATCCAAATCACAAGCGATCAACAGTCCAGTTCACGAATCCAAAATTAGTAACAGTACGAAATCAACAAGCACGAACATGTAAAGATGCGCAGTAAACGAAGGAGTACTGATCGGTATCAAAGTGTGCAATAGCAAGTAAGTGATGTGCTTCATCCATACCACATACAGCGTGTTCAACCTCTCCTGCCGCGGGATTATGAGCCCCGAGTTGCTTTTTGTCGCACAATGTTAGAAAGACACAGGAAAGATCCACAGTTTTTTGAAAAAATTTTATGGTCGGATGACACCACATTTAAGAAAGATGGGTACATGAACCTGCATAACTTACACGAGTGGCACGTAGCAAACCCACATTTGACGAGAGAAGATAAATCTCAATATCGCTTCAAGATAAACCATTGGACAGGAATTTTAAATGGTAAAATAATCGGTCCGTTTGAGTTCCCAGAGACTTTGACTGCTGAAGTTTATTTGGATTTTTTGAAAAATCATGTACAACATTTATTGGTGGACGTGCCACTGAGTATTTACAGGGACATGTGGTTTCAGCAGGATGGCTGCCCAGTGAGAGAGTATATTGATCAAAACTTTCCAGGCAGATGGATAAGGCGGTCTGGTACAATACCGTGGCCAGCCCGATCACCTGATTTGAATCCTTTAGATTTTTTTACTGGAGAACTGTAAAAGAAAAAGTGTATTTCAAGCTGATTCAAAATGTAGCTGAGCTACGGCAAAGACTATTGGAAGCAGCTGAGTTTGTTAATAACCGTGGATTCGCTCGTTTAATAACCCGATCTTTTTTAAGAAGATGTCGAGCGTGTATTGCGGCTGAAGGAAAACAGTTTGAGCATTTGCTGTAAAGGTAAATCATCATCAGCAGCATTTTGACGCCCACTGTTGTGCAAACAGTTATCCTTAAGGGTCCTTATGCGTTTTCATAATCGCTGTTTAATTAGGAAATTTTGAAAAATTTTCATCAGTTTTTTTTTTTTCAAATAAAAATTGTGCATAAGTTAACGAGTAATCTTCTAAGTGTTATACCATTTTGGAATCGTTATTAACTGCGCCAACTTTTAAGGTTACTTGCCAAACTCTCGTAGTACATTTTTTCCAGTACAGCCAGTTAAAGTTGAGCAAAGTTTTACTTTGGAATACTTGGTTGGGAAATAAGTGGCAATTTTTCCTGAACGAGAAAAGTTGGCAGTAAGGTTGAGACACCAGTTTGAAGATGCATTATTCATCATTACATTGTAAAAATAAAATCCAAAAAAAGTTAATATTTGTAGTAACAGGAGTTGACAGACTGCCGTAGGGTGTGAAATTTCTATATCTTTTTCAAAGACCTATAATTTTCAAAACACATACATAACATTTTTTTAAATATTTTTCTTATAGCTGTTATGACTTTGCCTATCACCCGGTTTCGGCTTGACGTCGACTTCTGGGACACCCTGTATTTTATTGTCAAACTCAGTTACTAAAAGTATCGAGATATGTGAGCAACAGGTTTGGATATGGTCCTAAGTTTTACCAGATTTACACCCGATTCAGTATTACCAATGTTAAAGACTAAGACAAAGATATTACTTGCTGATCAGCTGTTCATCGCAGTAGGCGCCAAAACGTAATGAATACTCGTGAAACAGGGTTTATGGCCACCTTGCTTTTGAGGTTAAATTTTACTGCCAACGTTCTAAAGCAAAAAAGGGGCAACTGTTACTTGATTAAACGCATAAAAGTTGTATATATACGTTACTACTAGATTTGTATTTGCAGCAGATAACACTGGACAACAAATTTTAGTTTTTTAATTGTATCTTGTGGGAAAAGTGCACTTCTTTGTTAATTTTGGGGCGCTGAATCCGAAAATGACAATGAAATAAAAAAATTAGTTGCGGTTTAGAAAAAAAAACTTTTTATTTTTAAGGATATATTAAAAAAAGTAACAAGATTCATATACTTATAAGAATCACTATATGCGCTATCTTTTTGCTGTTCTTTTATGGATCGTTTCTGGAGCATCTCTACCAAGAGTCCAACAGTAGTCGTCTGCAAGCATGGAAGGATTCCACTTTCCCTGGTACCTTTTTTCCATTGTTGAAATATCCTGATGAAAACGTTCGCCGTGCTCATCACTTACGGCTCCGCAATTGTCAGGAAAAAAGTCCCGGTGTGAGTGTAGGAAATGTATCTTAAGAGACATATTACAGCCCATCTATTGATACGATGACAGCATATTTTTGACAAGGGTTTTATAGTTGTCAGCTTTTCTATTTCCCAAGAAATTAGTGACCACCAGACGGAAATCATTCCAAGCAGTTTTTTCAATACCTGTTAAAGTATTTTCAAACTGTGTATCTTTCAAAATATTTCGAATCTGTGGCCCAACAAAAATAACTTCTTTAACCTTTGCCTCACTTAGTCTTGGAAATTTCTGACGCAGGTATTGAAAAGCTGACCCAACTCTATCTAATGCCGTGACAAAGTTTTTTATTAGGCCCAACTTGATATGCAGTGGTGGTAATAAAAGTTTTTTCGAATCTACTAATGGCATATGCTGTACATTTTTTTGACCTGGCTCTAGGAATTGACGAACAGGCCAGTTTTGTCTGGTGTAATGAAGTGCCTTTGCCCGACTGTCCCATTCACACAAAAAACAGCAAAACTTTGTGTAGCCTAGCTGCAGCCCAAGTAAAAGTGCAACAACTTTCAAATCGCCACAAATATGCCATTGGTGCTCATCGTATTTTATGCATGTCAATAGGTACTTCATATTGTCATAATGATTCTTTCATGTGAACTGCATACCCTACAGGAAGAGATGGTAATATTTCCAATATGCAATAACACTGCCTTTAAACTCAATGTTGAACTGTCTATAAACAATCTCCATTCTTCTGGGTTATAGTTTATATTTAAGGCCGCCAGTAAGCCGTTAATGTTACTGCAGAAAACCAAGTTATTCTCCATATTGAAAAATGGTTCTAAGTTTTTGTGGCGTTTACGAAAAACACATACCGAAACATCGTATTCTAACAAGTTCCACTGCTGCAGTCTTGATCCAAGTAACTCTGCCTTACATTTTGGAAGTTCTAAATCTCTTACAAGATCATTTAATTCTGACTGTATTATTTTGTGCGGTTGGTGGCATGACGTGCTCGGTATAAAATCAGGATCTCTTGACGTTGATGGCATATCTTCTTCCTGACGAATGACTCGATCGCCATGATCTGATTCGTTTTCTGATTCGCAAGTGTAGGATTCTGGGGGTTTTGGAATAGGATTTTCGTCACTGTGAGGCACAGGTCTCATCGCAGATGGTATGTTTGGGTAGTTAATAACCGACTTTTTTTTCTTGGACATACCTGTGGCTTGTCCAACACAAGGTACCATGCAAAAGTAACAACCATTAATATGATTTGTAGGCTCTCTCCAAACCATTGGGACAGCAAAGCGCATAGACCGTTTTTTGCCATTTAACCAGCTCCTCAGACTTGAAGCACATGTATTACAGCAGATGTGGGGTGCCCACTGTTTGTATTGATCACCTAGTTTACAACCGAAATAAAGCTGATATGCATTTGTTATTAGTGGAGTAATAGACCGTCTCTGAGACGCAAAAGTCACATCACCCCACACGTAACAAAACTGATCTGGATTGTTTACACACTTTCGAGACATCTTGCATGAAAGCTGTCAGCCAACTGAGGAAAAAATGGCTAATATAAAACAATATAATGTACACGTATGTATAACGTAACACAATCATGCCGATTACATCATCTTTCCTTGCCGAATATAAAAATGTAGCACGTGCATTCTTGTGAATTACAGTATACTAACACTGTCACAGCAGGAACACATATAATTACCGTATCTCTAAAACTTGAACTAATATTGAAAAAATAAGTTTCATTCCGGTTTTAGCACATTAAAAATAGTAATATTTTGTTGATTTTATTTAGGATATTTTTTGACTGTTGATCAGTGTAATCTTTGTTATATTAAAGCAAAAACGTGGCAACTGTTACATTACTAAGACATAAAAGCTGTATGTACAATACACGATGCTAGGCAAAAAAGCTGTATCTACAGTAGCATTGTCACTTACAACACGTAAGTTTTCTGCAGAAACAACAAGCACAAATGTAGGGTTTTGAGAGAACTATTGATTTTTGGCTCAAAGGCTTTACCAATAAGTAGAGAAAATGCCACTGATTCACTGTCAACACCCTGATATACCCAAAAATTGCAGATACCCCTCTGTGGCTAGCACAGCAGTATGGCTTCAGTCAGAAAACAAAAGAACCAAAGCGAGCGTGGATTTCATGGCATGCTGAGCGCTGGGCTGTGAGCTGCTCACGATCTATCGCCGCAGCTATCGTTATTCTCTTGTTCTCGGTGTTATTTTTGTTATTTTGCTCGCCGCGTACCATCACGCACCAACGCCGCGCGGCCGTACCGCCAACATGGCACTGCCATGGTACTACAATTATTCGGTACAACCATTATGTCAATCGTGTCAGAATCAGCTATATAAGGCGTTGGAAAACTACCGCGACTAAGGCTAGGCATTTTTTAAGGTAACTGAAGTTTTCCAGTGTCGGGGAAGGTCATTTTTTAAATCAGAGTTGACAACTCAATTCTCCAGTGCGAAATTAAATATAGCCGTCTATAAGATGAAATAAAAGTGATGATTGTGGGCAAGAGATAAAACGCTATGTCGAAATTCTAATTATGCTGCCTTGTAGAGGAGAAACAGTGGCAATGTGCAATTTATTTTTAAATACCACCTCGAATAGAGTCGGTGAAAAATAAAAACAATTTTGCGAAAATCCGTTTTATTTCGTCTCCTGGAATGGTCTCGATCAGTCTCTAAGCACCATTTTCTAACCTACCTAAATGCGCAAAGGACCCGGCAACACGCCTATGGGAAAAATGGTTTCGGTTAATTTTGCTGAATTTTTTATATGTTATGTATCTTGGCGTCCTGAACAACAAACTCAGTGTTCGAAGATATAGGCCGACCAAGTCGGTATAATGGGATGTCGGATTTACTCAGCCATCTGCTCCATCTAGAAGAGTGGTTTAGGTTAATATGATACGAATAATTTTTGAAATCTCATGTATCCCATCATCCTGAACAAATGTCTCAAAAATCACATACAGGTGGATCCACATCCCTTTTCGATGGGGGTTGGAAGGATTAGACTCAATGAGGTTTAGTAGCAGATAGGCCGACGAATCTGTTAACCTGCTACGACTCAACAAGACCGATGATTGTGAATTCTTCTATATAAGGGAGACTGCTATAGTCAACGCCAAACAAAGTGGCGTGCACGTCATCACGATAAAAATTCCCCGACCTAATGCCTAGGTTTCTATCACAAACAATTGCTCTATTGCAGTTTCATATTAATGTGATATATAAATTGTAAAATGGTCATTACTCTCTTATTATGGTTAATAGTCATATAAACATTGTTATTAAAATATCACATAAGTTGCTTTCTGATAAATTTAGACGCATTATGCGAAATAAAATGTTTTGCAAACGCTCCAATCACTTATCGACATGTAAACGCACTAAACCGATTTCGCAGCGTTGACACATTGTCACCTTGAAACTTATTTAAACTGGGAACTGACATTTGTATTAATTTTGACACTGAATCAATTTGTGGCATTTCAAATCTTTATAAATCCTTTGGCCCCGCATACTGTAAATCAACAACTGTTTGTTTCAAAACAAAATTATTCATTTTACGAGTAGATAAAGGCAATTTTGGTATATAAAGATGCCCAAACAGTTAAATAGTCGGTGTAAGGAACTCGTGGCCTCGTTAATGCACTACTTTGAGCAAGAAAGGGACAACAACGGGCCTTTGTTGCCTTTAAATGCTGTTCAAGAGGTAGGTTACTAATAATTATATGTAATGTATATTAATAATAGTGAAATTTTATTTCATTTTTTGTAGCGTGTTGCTGCTGCTTTAAAAATTAGTTTAAGGACAGTTAGTCGTATTTCCAAGGGTGTGAAAAGTGATGCAAATTTAGAATCGCCCAAGAAAAAGCGGAGTTATATTAAACGTGTAACCAACACAGCGACATTGGATACAAGTGCCATTCGAGAAGTGATCTATAATATGTATCACAAAAGTAAGATCTTATTATAATAACTTTTCAGAAATTTGCATTAATTTGTTAACTAAATTATAATGTCATATTACACATGGTTTCAGAAGAACAAGTTACGATACAAACTTTATGGTCTCGATTAAGAGATAGGGCATTATTTGATGGTAGTGCCACGTCTTTAAGGCGGTTGCTTAGAGATCTTGGATTTAAGTGGCTTAAGGACAATCCGCGACGAGGGCTCATGGAACTACCAAGTATAGCTTTGAAAAGGGTGGAATTTCTAAGGCAATACAATCAAGCCAAGGTTGAGGCCTTTACCAGTTTGTCTTCCTCGATGAAACTTGGATATTTCAAAATGGGACCATAGGTCGCTCTTGGCAAAATGGAAACCAAAAAAGCGTGAAAGCTATTAAAACAGATGGTAAAAGGTATGTACTTTTACACAATTTGCACTATAAAATTTAAAACTAATATATTTTAGATACATTATATTACATGCTGGAAATGAAAATGGGTTTATTGAGGGTAGTGAAGCGATATTTTCTTCGAAAACAAAATTGAGCGATTACCATGGAGAGATGAACCAGGACAATTTTTTGAAATGGTTTCAACATCAGTTATTAGAAAAATTGGAGAGTCCATCTATGATTATACTGGATAACGCCCCTTATCACAGCATGATATTGAACAAAGTGCCCAACAATGCATGGACCAAAAAAAATATCCAAGACTGGTTGACAAATCAAAACATACCATTTTTAAACACAATGTTTAAAACAGAGCTATTGAGTATTGTTGCTCGGTACATAATGCTTCTTAATTATATATATATTTTGGTCGACAGTTTATATTTCTTTTGTTTATTCCTATTCTTAAAATAACTGCTTTTTTAGAAACAAACCACCTAAAATATACGTGATTGATGAATTGGCGGAACAACATGGGCACAAAGTTCTTCGTCTGCCTCCTTACCATTGTATATTTAACCCTATTGAGTTAATTTGGGGCATAGCAAAAGGTTACTATAACAGACATATTGGTAGAGATGGTAACAGTGAAAAAGACTGTTTGGATATGTGGAACGAGGCTCTACAAACGGTTACCCCAGACATGTGGAAAAATAGTGTTCGACATACTGAGCAAGAAATTTTTAAATGGTATGAAAGAGAACGAATTTTTGATCGACCAGACATCGAACCTTTAATAATCAACTTTGAGAGTGATGAAGATTCAGATTCAGACAGCGCTGAAGAAAGAAACTCCGACTAACTTTATTGTACAGAAAAAGCTTACACCAGTAGCTTACCTAATTTTAGAATGCATTTTTCTGTATGAATTCTGTAAAATAAATACCATGCATAAAATTTGGAGGACCCCATTTGGATTTTTATTCAGTACCTTTAAGCTATCAATTAAATATGGTAGTTTCATAGTGCCATCTGATCAATAATTGTCATACTTAATGATTATGCAAGTACAGATCTATAATTTTATTATACTATTATTTTTGTTCTCATTTGAGGTTAATATTGCTTATAAACCTAGATATGTAAATAATAAATTTTATTATTTTACAAAAAGTTTGGCAACAATGTAAATTTTTCAACACACCCACCTTGATGACGTGCACGCCATTTTGTTTGGCGTTGACTATACATGCGCAGCCGCACATTGATCGAATACGTTGTTGTAAGAGGACATTTTTAGGTTATTCGTTACTGGTTGCAATCTACAAACAGTTCATTACTGCGTACTGCGCAAGCATTTTCTGTTTAGTTTGCCATTACATTATATACTTTTTGTTGGTCGTTTCTCATATTTTGTTTATCGTTAATCGTGTTTCGTTTTCGGTCTCTCGTTTTTCGTTTTCCATTTTCCGTTTTCGTTTTGATTTTTCGTACTGTTTTAATATCATTATTCTTAGCATTACGTGCAGAGTTTCAATTTTGAGCTGCGCAGCTTGCATTTTATACTGCATGCATCGCATGCTAGGTTATGTGTGTAATGAAGTTTTCGCTATTCGAACCATGCGACTTGTGAGAAACTTCAGCAATCCAAAAGTGGAGATTGCTATGAGCATACCGTGAGGAGCTGAACCACTCTGCTTTTGTGATAAACGATATACCACGTGTTTTAACTGTGATTTACACGGGACGAAACGGCCTTCCAAACTGCCGAAAGTCTTAGGTTGAATGTCCTTAGACCAAAATCCTCTGAAACATGTATGATATGTAATCACCTGAGTATACATCTGCACCGGCTTAGTATTGGGGGGTCGAGTTGAAATATACTTGGAGAGTAACATTCACGTCCCTCAAGCATCTCGGATCTGTTCACAGCACCTCGATGAAAAAGGATTTCGTTTGAGGAACTTTTATATAGAAGTCAGTAGATTTTTAACACGATTAAGAAAATCGGCTCTAAAAATTCGTGCGCACTCTCTTGATCCTGATAATTTGACTGATGAAAATTGTACTTATCTTACTTCGATATCAAAAGCTCAATTCAATAATTTACATGAGTCTTGCATTCCTGTCGTTGGAGGTAATAACTTTCGTGGTTACCACAAAATCTCGCCCTATATCTTGGGACCCATTGAGTTCTGGGGCCTATGCAATTATTCAGAACTTCGAGGCACAAAACATATGTATATATATATATATATATATATACCTTCCGCCTTTTGTTGGGTACTTCGACAAAATTTAAGCAAGGAGGACTCTTTATACTTTTTTGATTCTCTCTAGCTTTCAATGGTCTTTGCCATCATCATCAGGAGCTGCAATTACATTGATAACAGTAGCAACAATATTGTAAAATGAATTTAAATTAACTTGTGAGGATGTTGCTAATTGTTATTTACGTTAAGGATGAGGGAAACACCCAGTAACATGGTGAAAGCTGGATAAATGGTACAATGGTCAAAATTATACAAACTACACACAGCCTGATGAAAAGAACAAGTTAAAAACAGATTGAAAAATTTAAAAAATGAAAGTTAAGCATTACATCGTGAAGCCACTTGATGATTGCACAAAATGGTGGGCATGGAATAATGAGTAAGATGAACCTTTTGACAGATGGCCGAAGGTTAGCAGTGTCAGTGTAGAATTTTCGTTCGATCATTCTAAACAGACACTGCTAACCTTCGGCCATCTGTCAAAAGGTTCATCTTACTCATTATTCCATGCCCACCATTTTGTGCTATCATCAAGTGGCTTCACGATGTAATGCTTAACTTTCGTTTTTTAAATTTTTTAATCTGTTTTTACTTTGTTATTTTCATCAGGCTGTGTGTAGTTTGTATAATTTTGACCATTGTACCATTTATCCAGCTTTCACCATGTTACTGGGGTTTCCCTCATCCTTAACGTAAACAACAATTAGCAACATCCTCACATACTACTGTAAGTTAATTTAAATTCATTTTACACTATTGCTGCTACTGTTATCAATGTAATTGCAGCTCCTGATGATGATGGCAAAGACCATTGAAAGCTAGAGAGAATAAAAAAGTATAAAGAGTCCTCCTTGCTTAAATTTTGTCGAAGTACCCAACAAAAGGCGGAAGCTTTAATTATTCACCTAACTGGTCTAGACGACAATGACCACGTCTCAAGTTATATATATATATATATGGTGAGAGTCTCGCTCATCGAAGTAATGTCCATTTTTTCCTAAACTGTTACTCTCTCAATTCCAAAAACAATATCAATTGCTGAAATCACTTTTTTGCTCGCAACTCATATATTGATGAAGTCCAATGACATTGTTAGATTTTATGATCTTCATGATCTCCGATTATAATTAAACCTCTGATATAATATACGCTTGGAAGCCCGAGGCATACAGTAAATATCACTAGAAACTGTGTTTGTTTTCCAATCAAAATTCAAATCCTTCTTGATAATTCTTGAACTTATACATATTTATTCTAACTATAAATCATCGACTCGTAATATTTTTTTTCACGGTCTCACGGTACTGCTTTTAATACGATAATTGGACAAAGTGTACAGTAGAAAGAAAATACGTATTAAAAAGACCACACAACAAGTTGAATCAGATTATAATATAATTCAACAAACTATTGTACGAGATGTAATAAAGAAGTGTTATTTCGAGATAATGGAAGAATCTACAAAAACGAAGTATACAGGGTGCTCAGTAAACATGCCAACATAAACTAGCCAACATAATATTGCATTCGCATGTCTAAAAAATTATCCGAGATGATATGCGATCTATGAGAATTTGTCACAGGTCTTCAGTAATTACAAATCTGCTTTGAAAAGGTTAGTAGCTTAATAAGCTTAATAAAAGCTAGTAAATAAAACCAAGAGAGAACAAAAAAGACATTGCTATACTCAACAATGTGGTAAAAACAAAAAAAATATTAATAGACCACACACGCGTCAAATCGTACGCAGTCATTCATCGACATGGAAAATATGAAGAAATGCAATTTCGAGGTAGCGATAGAATTCAGGAATTAGAATGTATGCGTAGTAATCGTAAGCGTTCTAAGAAATTTTTGTTTATAAAGGAAGTCAATTTTGTTTGGAATGCATGTGGATACAAAAGTACGACAATACATAGACATATTTGCTGACGATATTATTAGGTGTTTTGTATCGAAGATATTGCGCGATTAAGTGTCATTAGCCTTAGGTCAAGTTTCCTTAATTCTACTTGCAATGCAGTCATCATTATACGAGAATATTTTCTTATATTGTAGTATATATACACATTTGATTTGTTGACTTGAAGTGTTTGCAAGATCAAAAGTATGTAACAAGATGCTGCCCTTTGATAGAAAATTCGACACATCAATATACAGGGTGTTTGGAAGGTCGATACAAAGTCTTGGGGAGGTGATAGATTTAGAATCTTTTAAACCAAAAATACCTTAGTTGAAAGTCTTACAGTTTTCGAGTTATTCGAGATTTTCGATACTTATTGAAAAAAAATCACTGAAAGAACATCACGCTCTATCAAATAGTTTTTAAATACCTGACAGTATGGTTTTTCTCCGAAGGTAGAGAAAAGAAAAACAAATTGACTGCAAACAAATAATAAATACATATTTTCCTATTTTTGTGATATACTAAGTGACATATAAATCCGAACACCCAGTTTAAATGGTTTTATTTTAATAAAATTTTGTATAAGTACTTAATGAAGCATAATAAGTAAATGATAAAAATTTCAAAATGATTGCACTGCTTTGAAGCCCTTTGACCTTTAATAATGTGTGGATGCACCCTGAAGTGCTACGCATTCTCCAACGCGCCTAGGCATGCTTCTGCTCAGGTGGTCAATGTCCTCCTGTGGTATCTCATTCCAGGCAACCACCAACTCCTCTCGAAGTGCTTCTAGAGTCTGAGGAGGATGTTGCAAATTGAGCAATCTCCTACCCATCATATCCCACACGTGCTCAATTGGGGATAAGTCGGGAGATCTTGGTGGCCATGGTAACAATGTGACATCATTATGTTGAAAGAAGTCTATTGTGACTCTTGCAACATGTGGTGTTGGAAAGTTGGATCTGCCAGGGTGTCAAGATATTGTAAAAGATGGGGTTCTAGAACTTCGTGGATATAACGCTGCGCGTTCATGTTACCTCTGATGAAGATTAAAGGTGACCTGGAACCATAAGCTATAGCACCCCAAACCATAACTCCAACAGTGTGATGAACATGTCTTTCAACAAAAAACTGTGGATTCCTCCTTTCACCACGTCGCCTTCTAACCCTGGCACGACCATCGTGCATGCCTAAACAAAATCGAGACTCGTCACTAAAGACAATACTGTTCCATTCCTGATCCCAGAGTGACCGTTGTCTGCACCACTCAAGGCGATTACGTCGGTGTTAAAGGGAGTTAAAGGGAGAACCCAATAGGTCTTCCGTGTTCTGCAAACCATTCATTTGCTATGGACCTGGTAGTGGAGAAACGGTCCCTAAAGGCCAATAATCGTAGGCGGCGATCTTCACGGTCTGTTGTTCTACGGCGGCGTCCAACACCTAACCACAGTTTTTACACTTCTTTGCACTCTAACTGCAATTGCCCGAAAAGAAAGTCCAGCGTCCCGAAGTCCCACTATACGGCCCCTATCAAACTCACTAAGTTGACGAAACCGTACAGGTCTCCGTACTATAGGCATCGTAACCGATCGACGTTGGGCTCTGAGCCAGCTACAAACAGGTATAATAAAAAATTAAATGGATCAAGTAAGCCGAACATGCACATATAATTAATCCATAGTCCATAGTCCTCGCCCATTTGGCAACGCGATGCAGTCAGTTGCACACAGAGAAATGGACGGTGAAATCTATGACGTGTGAAATATGTACCAACCACCTCACCCTTTACAATCCCCCATTTTTAACTCTTACAAAACATTTTCTGGAAATGATCAGGAAACGTCAAAAAACGATGTTTGAGAGATTCTTACTTTTGTCTTTTTTTCCCTTAACGCCGCTGCCACTCTACCGATTTTCAAAAACTACTCGCTTTGTTGTCCTTGGCATAAGTTGTCCACCCATATGTCTAGCTTCGTTCTAAGTATATTCTTTTTTCCAACAAACCGTTTTTGATCTGCACATAACGCACAAAATTACGATTTCAATATAAAATCGAACTGCAGTTCTCTGTTCCAACAGATTTTGTACTGATTCCGAACCGGTTCTCATCTGAATTTAACAGTTCTGGCTCTAAGAGAGAACTAAAAGTTCAAATTTGTTAGCGCATGCGCGTTTTCAGAATAAATGGCGTCGTCCTTAGGTAACTTTTCCATGTTTCCATATATCAAAGCTAAATGTCAACCGCTTATTGTGTCATTTATTACACATATTTAAAAAATGGTTGACGATAAAGTTCTTTTTGGAACAGATTAAAGTGAAAATGACGATCTTTCGCTGATTACAGGGGTTCCAAGAAACAGAAATTATAATCGCATAGGCGAATGTCGATAATAACGTATATCCATCCAAAAAACATATCTTATTTTAAAAAAATTTCGCAATTACAATACTTCCCCGCTAGAAGGCGTGGGAAGTTAAAAATAAATTCTCTCAAATTCCAGGTCTAGCACACGTAAACATTATAATTTTAAATTTTATTTCAATTAAAGTTATGTTTACAACAAACAATGTAATTCTGTTACAAAAGTGTAGTTCGGAAATAATCTGAACTGAAAAATAATTCGTAATCAGTTCTGAGCTAATTCGGAATTGCTTGTTGGAACAAACCTAGTAAATTCTGGAAAGCTATGATCGTATTGGTTGACCATTAGATATTTTTTATTTATGCGGATAGCTTTGTTTACTGATAAGGGCACTCGGAATTGCGTAATTTTTTTGCGGGAGGTGCGGAAAAATAAAATCATCAAGATGTGTTGATAGCACTCCATGTTTCTCTCGCCAAATTAAACCACATTGTGCTAAAATTACTCTTCACTGACGTTTCCGTCACTATGGTGGCCTTTTTCAAAGTATATCATTGATGTCATCCAGAGATGATAAGGAAATTGTAGCATAATGCTATTATTATTATCACAAGATTCAGCGACCGGTAAAAAAATAAAGAAATTTCCCGCAAACAAAATTCCAATTTCATTTTCACAATTTTTCAAGCCACATTAATACGTGGGTTCAGTCATTGATTTCGTAATGTTTATAGAATAAGTCAGTGGCATGGTTTTAAATAACACATCATGAATAAATGTAATTATGTTATGTATTTATTCTAAGAATTCGCGTCAATTTCGGGTAATCAACTTGTCCAAAATTGGTCAAGGTAGTATAATAAACTCTCATGATAATTTTTTGCGGGTTGTTCACCATAAACAAAAATACACTCGGTTAATTTTGTTACGCTCGCTGAAGATTCATTCACAAATGAATGGTTTTGCTTCTGAAATTTAGCATTTCTTGAAAAATAGATATACACTGTCAACGTGGACATGCAAAAATGTTCCTTAATATAATACTATTAAAAATATGTAAAAAACTATACTTCAAGCTATCGTGTACATATCTATAGTCAATTGGAAAACAGAAGATACAAAAATACGAAAGAAGTAAAAAATTGAAATGACGTTACTTACGCACATAAAAACATGTGTGATGTGTCAGTTCATCTTGGCAGCAACTTACCTGAAAAAAGTATCATGTTAGAGAATGAGATTTACATGGTAATACTACTCGTAGAAAATAGAAAATAAGTATTTGTACGTCTCTATGTTCTAGTATAGTAAGTGACATATAAATCCGAACACCCTGTTTAAATGGTTTTATTTTAATAAAATTTTGTATAAGTACTTAATGAAGCATAATAAGTAAATGATAAAAATTTCAAAATGATTGCACTGCTTTAAAGCCCTTTGACCTTTAATAATGTGTGGATGCACCCTGATGTGCTACGCATTCTCCAACGCGCCTAGGCATGCTTCTGATCAGGTGGTCAATGACCTCCTGTGATATCTCATTCCAGGCAACCACGAAATCCTCTCGAAGTGCTTCCAGAGTCTGAGTAGGACGTTGCAAATTGAGCAATCTCCTACCCATCATATCCCACACGTGCTCAATTGGGGATAAGTCGGGAGATCTTGGTGGCCATGGTAACAATGTGACATCATTATGTTGAAAGAAGTCTATTGTGACTCTTGCAACATGTGGTCGGGCATTATCTTGTTGGAAAGTTGGATCTGCTAGGGTGTCAAGATAGGGTAAAAGATGGGGTTCTAGAACTTCGTGGATATAACGCTGCGCGTTCATGTTACCTCTGATGAAGATTAAAGGTGACCTGGAACCATAAGCTATAGCACCCCAAACCATAACTCCAACAGTGTGATGAACATGTCTTTCAACAAAATACTGTGGATTCCTCCTTTCACCACGTCGCCTTCTAACCCTGGCACGACCATCGTGCATGCCTATACAAAATCGAGACTCGTCACTAAAGACAATACTGTTCCATTCCTGATCCCAGAGTGACCGTTGTCTGCACCACTCAAGGCGATTACGTCGGTGTTCTCGAGTTAAAGGGAGGACCCAGTGTGGCCGGTATGAAAACAAGCCAAAACTTCTCATTCGTCGGTAAACACTTCGCAAGCCAATAGGTCTTTCGTGTTCTGCAAACCATTCATTTGCAATGGACCTGGTAGTGGAGAAACGGTCCCTTAAGGCCAATAATCTTAGGCGGTGATCTTCACGGTCTGTTGTTCTACGGCGGCGTCCAGTGCCCCTTGCTCTTTGCGTACGGCCTTCTCGAAGCCATGCTTGACAACACCTAACCAAAGTGTCTACACTTCTTTGCACTCTAACTGCAATTGCCCGAAAAGAAAGTCCAGCTTCCCGAAGTCCCACTATACGGCCCCTATCAAACTCACTAAGTTGACGAAATCGTACAGGTCTCCGTACTCTAGGCATCGTAACCGATCGTAAAGGATGTCAAGAACCAAAATCCGCCAACGTTGATTCTTTACTGCGGCTGAAATATTCATTTTTAGAGCGTTAGTGAATTAAAAAAAAGCAGTATAAAAACTGGAATGTCCAACTGATAAGGCTGAAAATTTTTTCACTTGTTACTTACAGTAAGATAAATACATTCACCAACTTTTATTAAAATAAAACCATTTAAACTGGGTGTTCGGATTTATACGTCACTTAGTATAATTAGTAATTACATGTAGGTATTTTGCTTATTTATTTATTACTTATTTGTTTTATTGTTATAGGTGCAAAATGGCAACGAAAAAAGAAAGTTTTCCGAAAACTACGTCAAGTTTGGATTTACCTTCATAGGAAAAGACGAGTTACAATTGCCTCAGTGTGCGATATGTACGAAAGTTTTAAGTAATGATATTATGAGGCCCAATCGCATTGTAAGGCATTTGAAGCAACAACATCCTACGCTGGTTTTGAAGACGAAAGAGTTTTTTTCTTCTAAAGCAGAATCACTCAAGCGGATGAGACTGGATAAATCGGGATGCTATCACACAGGTGTATCGCAGCATCACAAAGCTTCATTTGAAATAGCTCTTATGATAGCAAAGCAAAAGAAACCTCATACTATCGGTGAAGAATTAATAAAGCCATGTGTGCTAAAAGCCACGCAGATAATTTTAGGAGAAGGTGCAGAGCAAAAAATGAAGTCTATTTCTCTTTCGAACAACACAGTCAAGCGTAGTATCGATGACATTGCAGCAAACATAAAGTCACAAATAATTAACAAAGTAAAATTATCGCCATTAGTTGCGATGTATCTACCGAGATCGTTAATTGTGCACAGTTAATATACTAAGTGACATATAAATCCGAACACCCAGTTTAAATGGTTTTATTTTAATAAAACTTTGTATAAGTACTTAATGAAGCATAATAAGTCAATGATAAAAATTTCAAAATGATTGCACTGCTTTAAAGCCCTTTGACCTTTAATAATGTGTGGATGCACCCTGATGTGCTACTCATTCTCCAACGCGCCTAGGCATGCTTCTGATCAGGTGGTCAATGTCCTCCTGTGGTATCTCATTCCAGGCAACCACCAACTCCTCTCGAAGTGCTTCTAGAGTCTGAGGATGACGTTGCAAATTAAGCAATCTCCTACCCATCATATCCCACACGTGCTCAATTGGGGATAAGTCGGGAGATCTTGGTGGCCATGGTAACAATGTAACATCATTATGTTGAAAGAAGTCTATTGTGACTCTTGCAACATGTGGTCGGGCATTATCTTGTTGGAAAGTTGGATCTGCCAGGGTGTCAAGATAGGGTAAAAGATGGGGTTCTAGAACTTCGTGGATATAACGCTGCGCGTTCATGTTACCTCTGATGAAGATTAAAGGTGACCTGGAACCATAAGCTATAGCACCCCAAACCATAACTCCAACAGTGTGATGAACATGTCTTTCAACAAAAAACTGTGGATTCCTCCTTTCACCACGTCGCCTTCTAACCCTGGCACGACCATCGTGCATGCCTAAACAAAATCGAGACTCGTCACTAAAGACAATACTGTTCCATTCCTGATCCCAGAGTGACCGTTGTCTGCACCACTCAAGGCGATTACGTCGGTGTTCTCGAGTTAAAGGGAGGACCCAATGTGGGCGGTATGAAAACAAGCCAAAACTTCTCATTCGTCGGTAAACACTTCGCATGCCAATAGGTCTTCCGTGTTCTGCAAATCATTAATTTGCAATGGACCTGGTAGTGGAGAAACGGTCCCTTAAGGCCAATAATCTTAGGAGGCGATCTTCACGGTCTGTTGTTCTACGGCGGCGTCCAGTGCCCCTTGATCTTTGCGTACGGCCTTCTCGAAGCCATGCCTGACAACACCTAACAACAGTGTCTACACTTCTTTGCACCCTAACTGCAATTGCCCGAAAAGAAGGTCCAGCTTCCCGAAGTCCCACTATATGGGCCCTGTCAAACTCACTAAGTTGACGAAATCGTACAGGTCTCCGTACTCTAGGCATCGTAACCGATCGTAAAGGATGTCAAGAACCAAAATCCGCCAACGTTGATTCTTTACTGCGGCGGAAATATTTATTTTTAGAGCGTTAGTGAATTAAAAAAAAGCAGTATAAAAACCGGAATGTCCAACTGATAAGGCTGAAAATTTTTTCACTTGTTATTTACAGTAAGATAAATAGATTCACCAACTTTTATTAAAATAAAACAATTTAAACTGGGTGTTCGGATTTATATGTCACTTAGTATAGTTTATATTCGTTACATCGGCGGAGATATCATTCAAGAAGAGATTTTGTACTCCCAATCTTTGACAGCAGGTACTACATCTGAAGATATACTTAATTCAATATTAAATTTTGTTGAAAAGAATGATTTGGATTGGAAGAAACTCATTGGACTTTGCACAGATGGCGCATCTGCAATGATAGGTGTACGATCGGGCTTAGCTAAAAAGTTCAATGAAAAAAATCCTGCAATGGCTAGTACACATTGTGTTAATCATCGGCAAGTTTTGCCTTCCAAAACATTGCCACAGAAAATACGCCAGACTTTGGACTCGGCTATAAGGATTGTAAACTACATCAAGAGCAGCGCTATGAACAGTCGGTTATTTACTTTACTTTGCGAGGATCTTGATTCTGATCACAAAGTTCTTCTTGTTCATATAGAAGTTTGCTGGCTGTCGAAAGGCTACATGTTGGCTTGCCTTCATGAATTGAAAGAAGAGGTAATTCTTTTTCTTGAGTTCAAAGAAAAACACGATTTCTTAACAATGTTCAAAGACGACACATTTCAATGGAGGTTGGCTTATTTAACTGACATATTTGACTCGTTGAATGAGCTAAACTTGAAACTTCAGGGCAGAAATAACACTATAATAAGCAATTATGGTTATATTCAGGAGTTCATATCAAACCTTCAACATTGGAATCAAAAAGTGTTTTCTGAAAATGTTATATCTTTTTCTCGGCTGTTCGAAGCGATTAAAAATAACATACTGGACGCAAAAGCTGGCATAAGAACTCATTTGCAAGCGCTGGAAGACGAATTTCGCCGATACTATCGAGACCACAACTCAGAGTCACCAATATGGCACATGACAAGAAATCCATTTGTTGTCGATGTGTCACAATTACCAGAAGAAGTTCATGAAGAATTTCTAGAAATGAAGGCTGATTCGACCATTAAAGATGACTTCCATCTTTTAACATTGGAGGAATTTTGGATCAAAAGATGGCTGTTATTCGACACTTGCCTCTCTTGCTTTACGAATACTAGTTCCTTTTTCCTCAACTTACTTATGTGGGACAGGCTTTTCTGCTCTAGTTTTAATTAAAACTAAACAGCGAAATTGTCTTGATGTCAATATCGATCTGATGATAGCTCTGGCAAAAACAAAACCTAGAATCAACCAACAGGTACAGAACATGCAGTCTCAAGTGTCTCATTAGTACCTACTCTTGTTTTATTCCAGTTTTTAGATAGAAAACATCTATTAGTTTATTTAAACTTTTAAAGTTTCTTTATTAGAATTAAAATAAAAGTCTTTGTACCTATATGATGTGCGTTTTTTTGTATTTACTGAAAAAGTAGAGGGGGGGTATGAAAATATAATTTATAGTCCGGGGAGCCTCAACAAAAAAGGGTGGAAAAGCCTCCTGTTGAGGAATGTGAAAAATAAAAAAAAAGAAACGAAATGTCACCTGAAAGAAAACAAATTATATTGCCACAGAATTTTCAAATGTACTTGGAAAAGACCCACAGTGGTGGTCGAAACCCCGTACAGTAAATAAAAAAAATAAACATATGTGTATACCTATACTAAGTGACATATAAATCCGAACACCCAGTTTAAAAGGTTTTATTTTAATAAAAGTTGGTGAATGTATTTATCTTACTGTAAATAACAAGTTTTTATACTGCTTTTTTTTAATTCACTAACGCTCTAAAAATGAATATTTCAGCCGCAGTTAAGAATCGGATTTTGGTTCTTGACATCCTTTACGATCGGTTACGATGCCTAGAGTACGGAGACCTGTACGATTTCGTCAACTTAGTGAGTTTGATAGGGGCCGTATAGTGGGACTTCGGGAAGCTGGACTTTCTTTTCGGGCAATTGCAGTTAGAGTGCAAAGAAGTGTAGACATTGTGGTTAGGTGTTGTCAGGCATGGCTTCGAGAAGGCCGTACGCAAAGAGCAAGGGGCACTGGACGCCGCCGTAGAACAACAGACCGTGAAGATCGCCGCCTAAGATTATTGGCCTTAAGGGACCGTTTCTCCACTACCAGGTCCATTGCAAATGAATGGTTTGCTGAACACGGAAGACCCATTGGCATGCGAAGTCTTTACCGACGAATGAGAAGTTTTGGCTTGTTTTCATACCGGCCACACTGGGTCCTCCCTTTAACTCGAGAACACGACGTAATCGCCTTGAGTGGTGCAGACAACGGTCACTCTGGGATCAGGAATGGAACAGTATTGTCTTTAGTGACGAGTCTCGATTTTGTTTAGGCATGCACGATGGTCGTGCCAGGGTTAGAAGGCGACGTGGTGAAAGGAGGAATGCACAGTTTTTTGTTGAAAGACATGTTCATCAGACTGTTGGAGTTATGGTTTGGGGTGCTATAGCTTATGGTTCTAGGTCACCTTTAATCTTCATCAGAGGTAACATGAACGCGCAGCGTTATATCCACGAAGTTCTAGAACCCCATCTTTTACCCTATCTTGACACCCTGGCAGATCCAACTTTCCAACAAGATAATGCCCGACCACATGTTGCAGGAGTCACAATAGACTTCTTTCAACATAATGATGTCACATTGTTACCATGGCCACCAAGATCTCCCGACTTATCCCCAATTGAGCACGTGTGGGATATGATGGGTAGGAGATTGCTCAATTTGCAACGTCCTCCTCAGACTCTAGAAGCACTTCGAGAGGAGTTGGTGGTTGCCTGGAATGATATACCACAGGAGGACATTGACCACCTGATCAGAAGCATGCCTAGGCGCGTTGGAGAATGCGTAGCACATCAGGGTGCATTCACACATTATTAAAGGTCAAAGGACTTTAAAGCAGTGCAATCATTTTGAAATTTTTATCATTTACTTATTATGCTTCATTAAGTACTTATACAAAATTTTATTAAAATAAAACCATTTAAACTGGGTGTTCGGATTTATGTGTCACTTAGTATATGTAGTTTTGATTCGGTCAGACAATGTAGTCCTATTATCTGTATCTTTTCAGGTGAGCTCGGAAATAAAAGAAAAATGTAAGGCTGGTCATCCGAGAAAACTTATTACTAATACAACCACAGTTATTTTATTCAATTCATCTAGTAAGCATTTTGAACTAAAATATTTTTGTACTGTATTGTGCGAAATATAAAATACGATAGGTGTTGTAGTACAACGCGTAGAGAAGGTGATTTTACCTTCACCTTTTTCAAATATCAAGAACAATGCTTTCAGCCGGAACTGGGACACAGACAGATGAACACTGTGACGGTATAGCAATCACTTGAAACTTGTCGCAGATAAATCTATTTTAAAAGATCTTAGATCAAGAATATTTTTAAGATTTGGCGCTATCGGTGTAAAATTCTCGAGTCCCTGACTGATCATATTCTATAAGGTTTAAGGCTACAGTTCTACATGATTACATGAAAGTAGATTTGCAAAGTTGCAAGTAACATAATAAAATAATATAACCGTTAATAACAACCAGGAAAATTACAAATTTTTTGTCGACAATTCAAAACTAATATCAAATGTCAAACAAGAATCCTGGGAACAATTATACTCTATAAATAATATAGACAAAGCAACGGGACTGTTCATAGAGAAAATCAAAAACTAATAGATATTAGTACCAATAAAGTAATAATTAGTCACAAAGAGAAAAGCAGCAATGCCTGGATTACCAAAGGATTAATAACATCGGCAATAGAAAAAGAAAGACTATATAATGTAATGAAACTAACGCCAACTACAGAGAATACCGACTGTTACAACCAATATAAAAATAAATTTATAGAGCTTGCAAGGCAAACCAAACGAAAACATTACCTAAATAAATTGAATAATAACTTAAATGATCCTAAGCGGCTTTGGACAACTATTGATGAGATTACTGGGAAAACAAAATTTAAAGAGTGTGTCACTGAGTTAAATACAACATCGGGAACAGTATTAAAAAATACTCAACAGATGTGCGATGAATTTGTACAATTCTTTACTGACATAGGCGAAAATTTAGCAAGTAATATACAAGCAAATGTACAAAATACTCAGCCTCCAAAAAGAACTTTGAACTCATTTATTTTGGATAAAGTCGAACAATGTTATGTCCTTAAAAAATCGGAAAAGTCCTGGGTTCGATGGTATTAAAAGCGAGCATTTGAAAATTATAGCCGAGGACATAACAGAACCACTCACTTACCTAATCAACAAATGCTTTGAATCTGGCATATATCCCTCAATTTTAAAAAAAGGTAATATAATACCGATACATAAATCAGGAACAAAAACAGATGTTAACAACTATAGACCAATATCAATAATATCCAGTGTAGCACAGGTTTTTGAAAACGTTTTATCTACTAGAATGATTCGATACCTCACAAAATTCAAAATTTTAAGTGAAAATCAATATGGATTTACAGAAGGGAAGGCTACATCGGACGCAATAACTAAAATTGTAAATCAAATATATCAAAATATTGATAACAGAATCCCTTCAATCTGCATTTTTGTTGATTTAAAGAAAGCTTTCGACACAGTTAATCACAAATTATTATTAGAAGCATTGGAGAGAATTGGTTTCAGAGGAAACGCGTACTCACTGATCGAAAGTTATTTGTCAAATCGCCCACAATCTGTGCAGATATCAGGATCATTTAGTAAAGAAATGTATATTAAGTGTGGTGTCCCACAAGGAACTGTCTTAGGTCCGCTGTTATTCAATATATATTTAAATGATATTTTCCAAATTAATTGTGTTGGCAAAATAACTAGTTTTGCAGATAATACTGCAATATTATATGAAGGCACTGACGGGTCTGATCTGAAAAATGTAATTGAAAATGATTTTATCAAAATTATTCGGTGGTTTAACAGTAGAAAATTAAGCATTAACTACTCTAAAACACATTTTTTACCATTTGGATCTTATGCTAGACATCTGCCAAATTACACAAATTTCTCCTTCAATATTAATGATCAAAAAATGCAAATTAATAGAGTGCCCAACATAAAATACCTTGGAGTGGTCTTGGATCCTCACTTACGATGGGACATCCATGTCAATTATATTTTAAAGAAAGTTAGATTTGTATCCTACAAAATTAAATACCTTGGGAATATATTGACAAAAAAATATCTTCGAACATTATACCATGCACTGATTGAGCCTCATCTCACATATGGTATATTAGCATGGGGAGCTGCATGTTCCCCACATATCTATAATTTAGATGTTTTTCAAAAAAGTATTCTAAAAATGATATTTAAAAAACCGAAACTTTATCCCACTGAAAAATTATATGCAGATGTTCGAATGTATGATATAAGACAGCTTTATTTCTTACACAGTATCACTCACTAGCATAAATTTGTAAACACCGACCAAAAAATTAAACATAATCATTATACCAGGTACAAAATTCGTGGCACAGTAGTTCCTCAACCGCATAAATCTATAATGCAGCGATCATATCTCTATTTAGCGCCTAAATTTTATGAAATTATACCTAAAGACTT
The DNA here is from genome assembly GCA_963669975.1 of Acanthoscelides obtectus. NCBI lineage: Eukaryota > Metazoa > Arthropoda > Insecta > Coleoptera > Chrysomelidae > Acanthoscelides > Acanthoscelides obtectus. The sequence continues at coordinate 88,443,233 of CAVLJG010000008.1, forward strand.
AAAAGATTTACGTTTCGGAAATTGTTTCAAGAGAAATTTAAAAAAGTGGCTACATTCTATATCTAGGACTGAAATTCATAAACTCATAAATACGAACATCAACTAAATACATAATCTACTGTAGCTAATTTTTGTGCTTTTTTGTCATTTGCATTCTACAGTTTCAACTTGAATTATTGGTCCATGTACAGGCGATGCCTTCTATTGGGCCTGTTTTGATTTTATATTTATTTACTCATATTGTTTGTTATCTTTGTACATTGAGTAAATAAATATTATTATGATTATGATTATGATTAATTTAACCAAAATAAAATCCGGCATTTAGATTTAACCTTTACTATGACCTTTGAGGGTACAATATGATGAATTCACAATTAGGTTTCTTTTTACGTCCAGTGCCTGCCGGCGAGTGAGTATGGTAATCGCGAAAATTTTCGAAAATGTTTTTTCGAGGCGTTTTGACATGTACAGGGTGACCAACTAAGAATGCGAGGTACTGTATCTGGGAATCTATCCATCGTAGAGGCTTGCGGCAAAAACAATTATTACTAAAACGGCCGAGAGAAAAACCTCGCAAATATTTTCAAGTTTCTGAAATGGCCGTTAGGGGGTGTATGAATGAATCGTGAAATTAGAGGCATTCCGGCCACCATAAGGAGCCAGTGCATAGGCCGCTTAAACGGGCCCTTATGCACCTCTACATTCCTTAGATCGCAAGCCTCGCCCTTTTAGCGAAGTTGAGAATCGCCTTGAGTCCAAGCTCCTTGACGTCCTGAGCAGCGCTCACACAAGGGATCCTCAGCCACCCCCATCACGTGCAGGTTTCACCTTAACGGTTTATGGCCAGACACCAGTCCCACCAGCAACCTTAGGTTGGCTCTATCCAGAGATAGACAGAAGCGTCCATCCTTAGCACTGGGCCAATGCTAAGGATGGACGTTTATGCTTATCTCTGGATAGAGCCAACCTAAGGTTGCTGGTGGGACTGGTGTCTGGCCATAAACCGTTAAGGTGAAACCTGCACGTGATGGGGGTGGCTGAGGATCCCTTGTGTGAGCGCTGCTCAGGACGTCAAGGAGCTTGGACTCAAGGCGATTCTCAACTTCGCTAAAAGGGCGAGGCTTGCGATCTAAGGAATGTAGAGGTGCATAAGGGCCCGTTTAAGCGGCCTATGCACTGGCTCCTTATGGTGGCCGGAATGCCTCTAATTTCACGATTCATTAATTCATTCATCACACGTATTGTTACCACGTCACAGTATAGTGTTTCCACTCTGACCTCGCTGCCACGTCTGACCGAGTCTAATTGTATGGACCTGCTGGACTGACTTTTTTCTCATAGGTTCATGCTAAACATATTTCTTTATGTACTGATAAGCGCGTTGCGTGGGAAGTGCATAATCAAGCTGCTTGTCGCCATTTTAGAGTTACATTTATGCTACTCGTATACGAAAGAAGTATTATTTTCTCTGTTTAAGAAATATAGTGATAACCTAAATGAAAAAACGAAAATAGTGAAATCACTCCTTTTCCCGATTTAGCACCGCCCATGCAGATCGTAGAATATTATTTATCTCGTCATCGGCATCTGATCTCATAAATCTCACGAAACCGATATTGTTAGCGTACGAAGAACGAGAACGAATCGAAATGCTCCAGCGCATTTCCGTGTTGTCACTAAGACCAACAGAAAACAGCATAGCGCAGACCAACAGATATCTGATGTTGTAACTGAAAGGACGTTTCCTGAATATTACCAATTCACTGGGTGTTTTACCATGCATCTAACGTGACTGGGGTTTTAGCATATCGAGCAGTATCGTCTATGGTACCGTGTCGTACTTACGGTCGATCTCCTGATATTACGGCTCTTGTCCGTCTCCGATTCATATCGGGACTTAACTGTGTTTCGTTCAGTTCTTTGTATAAAATAAACAGTATCGGAATATGCTAGTATTCAATTGGTTTCAACGTATGGGACAGAGGCTTCGAGAAAAAGTTTGCCTTGAAATTTCTACCCGATTTTAATGTCTGATCTATACTAAGTGACATATAAATCCGAACACCCAGTTTAAATGGTTTTATTTTAATAAAAGTTGGTGAATGTATTTATCTTACTCTAAATAACAAGTGAAAAAATTTTCAGCCTTATGAGTTGGACATTCCGGTTTTTATACTGCTTTTTTTTAATTCACTAACGCTCTAAAAATGAATATTTCAGCCGCAGTAAAGAATCAACGTTGGCGAATTTTGGTTCTTGACATCCTTTACGATCGGTTACGATGCCTAGAGTACGGAGACCTGTACGATTTTGTCAACTTAGTGAGTTTGATAGCGGCCGTATAGTGGGACTTCGGGAAGCTGGACCTTCTTTTCGGGCAATTGCAGTTAGAGTGCAAAGAAGTGTAGACACTGTGGTTAGGTGTTGTCAGGCATGGCTTCGAGAAGGCCGTACGCAAAGAGCAAGGGGCACTGGACGCCGCCATAGAACAACAGACCGTGAAGATCGCCGCCTAAGATTATTGGCCTTAAGGGACCGTTTCTCCACTACCAGGTCCATTGCAAATTAATGGTTTGCAGAACACGGAAGACCTATTGGCATGCGAAGTGTTTACCGACGAATGAGAAGTTTTGGCTTGTTTTCATACCGGCCACACTGGGTCCTCCCTTTAACTCGAGAACACCGACGTAATCGCCTTGAGTGGTGCAGACAACGGTCACTCTGGGATCAGGAATGGAACAGTATTGTCTTTAGTGACGAGTCTCGATTTTGTTTAGGCATGCACGATGGTCGTGCCAGGGTTAGAAGGCGACGTGGTGAAAGGAGGAATCCACAGTTTTTTGTTGAAAGACATGTTCATCACACTGTTGGAGTTATGGTTTGGGGTGCTATAGCTTATGGTTCCAGGTCACCTTTAATCTTCATCAGAGGTAACATGAACGCGCAGCGTTATATCCACGAAGTTCTAGAACCCCATCTTTTACCCTATCTTGTCACCCTGGCAGATCCAACTTTCCAACAAGATAATGCCCGACCACATGTTGCAAGAGTCACAATAGACTTCTTTCAACATAATGATGTCACATTGTTACCATGGCCACCAAGATCTCCCGACTTATCCCCAACTGAGCACGTGTGGGATATGATGGGTAGGAGATTGCTCAATTTGCAACGTCCTCCTCAGACTCTAGAAGCACTTCGAGAGGAGTTGGTGGTTGCCTGGAATGAGATACCACAGGAGGACATTGTCCACCTGATCAGAAGCATGCCTAGGCGCGTTGGAGAATGCGTAGCACATCAGGGTGCATCCACACATTATTAAAGGTCAAAGGGCTTTAAAGCAGTGCAATCATTTTGAAATGTTTATCATTTACTTATTATGCTTCATTAAGTACTTATACAAAATTTTATTAAAATAAAACCATTTAAACTGGGTGTTCGGATTTACATGTCACTTAGTATAGTTACCATGAGGCGTGGATTGTCTTTAATGAATGTCAAATGATTTCAATAATTTCGTTCACACTTGAAATTCGCAATAATATCTACAGCTTAGTTGAACGATTACCCAAAACTGAACTTGTGAACTTTTTCAGAGATCAAAATGTTACCCAGGCAACCATTTACAGTGCAATCCCCGGCTGAGAAGAATGTATACCTTGCATTAATTTGCAGAAAACTGGAAAACCTCATCAACGGAGGATCCAGGATTTGTGTCTGGGGGAGTGGATCACACTGGTCAAAAAACTTCATGTTCCGGAAGATGTTCTTCTCGTCTCCTTGAGGGAGGGCGGGGGGTGACATCAGTGCCTCTGACATAAAAATTAAACACTTGACTGGCGGACGGATGACAGATGACCAGCCCAGCCTTGTGCCCTTAGGGTACAGCCTAAAACTGATTAAAACAAAATTAATTCTTCTTTTTTGTCTTCCTGCGAATCGATTTATATTAATACTTACCATCTCCTTTGAATCCAGTGCAACAACTTTTTTGTGGTTTTGTCCGTCACAGTGGCGGATTTAAGTAATGGCAAAATGGACATTTCCGCCTGGGGCCCCCCAAGGAAGGGTGGTCACAGAGACCATGTTGTTATACTCTTTTAAGGACCATCTGCGTAATGTTTATGAAACAACGCGTTAGCATTCAGTTTGAATAAGAAAATTTCCCTTTCATTTCTTAAGAAATTTTTTGAAAAACGTCCGAATGACCCTTTTATTTCTCAAGGAGTAGAGGGGTTATTTTTCCATTTTGTGCTTACAGTGATATATTATTACCTGGCATCGAATGTTCACGAGTCTGAGCGTTTCTCCAAAAAAAAAAAACTGATCTGCCAGTAAATGCGTCTGTTTCGTTTTCGATGCGCCACCCTGTATAATAAATATTTCAGATAAAACACGCGGTCGGTCGAGACGATGCGATGCAACGGCGACTATCATGCGCCGAACCCTGTATTGCGGCTGACAGCGTCGTGGCTGGCGCTTGTGACGTGTTTGACTGGTGTGGTTCAGCAGCGTTGCCAGGTGGTCGATACTTAGGGGATGTTGCGTAGTAAGTGCAGAGTCAACCTACTTGACGCAGATTTTCTATTAAATAATACTCGTAGTTTTATAGCGCTTAAGTACCAAATAAGGTTGAAGGTGAATTTCTGTAGAAAATAAAAATAAATAACCCGTATATGAATACATGCATATTCCCCATTGGGAGCCCTCATTTTTACATAAACCTTGGAAATGGACATGACACGCAAGACGAGACATACTGGGTGCTACTAAAGATCGTGGTCCACCATTAAGATTTTAATGAAATTACGTTATTTTGTCGATCAACCCTGTTACATTTTTTTTCTCAAAATCTTGATCCTACAGGTTATATTAATTTGGAAAAATTTTGGATCAATAATCATGAAGTGGGGAAAATTTTCAGAAAATCACAGACGCTTAGAACAAAACTAGATTTTTTCAGCTTAAGTATCATGGATTTCACTGCATTTTGCATAATTCTATTCACACCACAATTGCAATTTCTCGGAATATTTTCAATTCCTGCTAATTGATATAAAATCTCTAATGATACACGTTGTCTGGCGTACGGATGAAAAAAATTGTACAGGGAAGGCATTCAAGAGTCCGTATAATGTTAAATAATGGCTGAGGTATGCTCTTAGGCGCTATCAAGCATTATAATAATACACATTAATGCTATAATACAATAGATGGTTGAATCTGAGGTGACCTTCGAAGTACAACGCTCTATTCGGTCAGTGCCATTGTCTGAAAGTGAAAATGGATTTTACACGAGTCACGTTAATTCACGTCACGTCATTTTATTTCCCATGCCTTGTAGGAAGGATTTAGATGAAATTTCAGCGAATGAATATCAAAAAGTCGCGTTACCATATTTGACGTCAAAAATGAGTCGTTTGGACCACTCGTAAGTTGAAACCTCAAATTCATCTCGCTATGAGACAAATTTGCTTCTAGACCATGGTCTCCCAGAGAAGCTTTGCAGATAGGTTGGTGACTTCCTCTCCGAACAAATTTGGTCAATCGCAACAGCTGACGGTAAAAAGCAAGGTTATTTGTTCAAGGTCACACACACACATCCCTCCTCACTTCTCGAGTACCGCTCATATATTTGAGGTTCTGCCGCCCCGACTAGATTGTCGAGATTGTGGATCAGGCTTCTTGATGAGGCAGTTCAAAAGTCGGATCAACAAGGCGTTTTTAAGCTCATAGCGGTCGCGGAGCCCCGGTATTTATGTTTCTGCCTATACGACAGCTTCAGTTTAAAAACAGGTAATGTAGGGCCGAATTTGAGAAAAAATGGATCGGTTGGGGGTTCCTTGGGATCATAGCAACAAATTGATACCGAACTCGGAAACTACGCACCCGGCTTACCTAGAGGATGAACCTCTGCTCAGATCACAGACACAAGGGGTTTTTGAATGGTTCCTCTTAGGAATTCTCAAAATATCAGACTTTGTTGTTACAAGCAAAATTGTGAAGTATTATTGAAACCAAGTTTGAGGTAGCATTATCATTTTCATACGTGAAATAGGGCCTTAATTGTTTTACATTTTCTAAAAGGGTAATAAATTTCATTACACAAAAACACGACAGACTCGTTCGAATGAGTGAGAAACGTGAGATGTTCAAAAAAAGGAGTGAGAAAATAGTGAAAAGTAGTGAGTTTATATATAGAAAAATGAGTTAGTTTTTTGAAAAATATAATAATGCCAAATACGCAAATACATAGTCTAATTAAGAATGTCTGAAAACGAGAATAACTCTTATAAGGTTGTCGTTACTGTTTTATTGACGTAAGTAAAAATAATTATTTATATTTGTATGTATGCACATTTCGAGAGCAAATGAATACTATAAATAAAGTACAAAATTTGACAGTCTTGTAAATGCGGGAGACGTACTTACTTATACTAAGTGACAAATCCGAACACCCAGTTTAAATGGTTTTATTTTTATAAAAGTTGGTGAATGTATTTGTCTTACTGTAAATAACAAGTGAAAAAATGTTCAGCCTTATCAGTTGGACATTCCGGTTTTTATACTACTTTTTTTAATTCACTAACGCTCTAAAAATGAATATTTCAGCCGCAGTAAAGAATCAACGTTGGCGGATTTTGGTTCTTGACATCCTGTACGATTTCGTCAACTTAGTGAGTTTGATAGGGGCCGTATAGTGGGACTTCGGGAAGCTGTAATTTCTTTTCGGGTAATTGCAGTTAGAGTGCAAAGAAGTGAAGACACTGTGGTTAGGTGATGTCAGGCATGGCTTCGAGAAGGCCGTATGCAAAGAGCAAGGGGCACTGGACGCCGCCGTAGAACAACAGACCGTGAAGATCGCCGCCTAAGATTATTGGCCTTAAGGGACCGTTTCTCCACTACCAGGTCCATTGCAAATGATTGGTTTGCAGAACACGAAAGACCTATTGGCATGCGAAGTGTTTACCGACGAATGAGAAGTTTTGGATCGTTTTCATACCGGCCACACTGGGTCCTCCCTTTAACTCGAGAACACAGACGTAATCGCCTTGAGTGGTGCAGACAACGGTCACTCTGGGATCAGGAATGGAACAGTATTGTCTTTAGTGACGAGTCTCGATTTTGTTTAGGCATGCACGATGGTCGTGCCAGGGTTAGAAGGCGACGTGGTGAAAGGAGGAATCCACAGTTTTTTGTTGAAAGACATGTTCATCACACTGTTGGAGTTATGGCTCGGGGTGCTATAGCTTATGGTTCCAGGTCACCTTTAATCTTCATTAGAGGTAACATGAACGCGCAGCGTTATATCCACGAAGTCCTATAACCCCATCTTTTACCCTATCTTGACACCCTGGCAGATCCAACTTTCCAACAAGATAATGCCCGATCACATGTTGCAAGAGTCACAATAGACTTCTTTCAACATAATCATGTCACATTGTTACCATGGCCACCAAGATCTCCCGACTTATCCCCAATTGAGCACGTGTGGGATATGATGGGTAGGAGATTGCTCAATTTGCAACGTCCTCTTCAGACTCTAGAAGCACTTCGAGAGGAGTTGGTGGTTGCCTGGAATGAGATACCACAGGAGGACATTGACCACCTGATCAGAAGCATGCCTAGGCGCGTTGGAGAATGCGTAGCTCATCAGGGTGCATCCACACATTATTAAAGGTCAAAGGGCTTTAAAGCAGTGCAATCATTTTGAAATGTTTATCATTTACTTATTATGCTTCATTAAGTACATAAATATACAAAATTTTATTAAAATAAAACCATTTAAACTGGGTGTTCGGATTTATATGTCACTTAGTATATATCTATAAAGTATTCTTGCCCAATTGATTGAACCTACATTTTAGCGAACTATCTAATGTTAAAAAGCTGAAATTTGATATAGTTATTATAGATGTGTATTTTTTACACAACTGTTAACTAACTTGATCATCAGACGGTAAGACTTGGGTGCTTGTCATTAGGAATCAAGCGAAACTCTTTTCGCTGGGTTCCCATGGCCATTGCCTGGCCTCATCTTCGGATCATCTCCATGTTATAATACCATTGCATTGCCAATTGCCATAGTAAACGTAAGCTATATTTGATTAGAATGACGTCACTTTGCTTATTGTGTTTCTCTCATAAATCCCTTTTATTTGATATTCATGATATGCCATAAAGTGCCACTGTTAATGCAATTGCATTGAAATCTCAGCTCAAACTGAGGCAGGAGAAAATGAAAACGGTTCAAGGTGAATTCGTATTTTCTATCTCTCCAAAAATACTCTGAAATTGCCAAACGATCTAAGAAACATTTTATTAGTTATCTAAATGCGCAACTTTGCCTTCAGAAACGACTTTGTATTCTACTGCTTACCGTTTCCGAATTTGAAATCCCCACTGCATATATATACAGAAAATGATCATGCGGAGAAAGGTATATAACACAAAGTAGGAAAATAATGGGCAAAATCCGCAAAAGGATGAAAGTGGATTCGAGCAGAAAATACGAAGACGTTTCCTCAGGTTACACCCGTATCCGGATGTGTGGACCTGTGTATCTACTTTTGTAGTTGCATAATGTACATTCATTTCGGGCCTGATGAAGCCAACCAGCAGAAATACGTATCGCTCGGGTTACCTATCCTATTTTCTGCTCGAATCCACTTTCATGCTTTTTGCGGATTTTGCCCATTATTTTCCTACATTTTGTTATATATAAGGGTGACTTCGAAGTTGAGTCATTTATTTTAACAGTGAGTAGATCTGATCAAAAGAAATGCTTTTTTCCTTTAACATTTTTCTGGTAAAATTAAAGTAACAAAGTTATAGCCCTTTGGAAATTTGAGTACCGCCCTGTCTCAATAATAATATTATGTGCTCGTGTTTGGCAACAACGGATATAATCCGCCTTATCCGTTCATCGCATCGGAAACAAAAAAGCGAAAGAATTTAAAACGATGTTTTTACTACAATGTACAATTTTATTCAGTTGTTTTCCGTCAATGTGTCAGTCGGTAACGCGTGAGTGAATAGTGGTGTTTGTTGCGTGGCTTAAACGAAATACAAAATGCACATGTTTACGAAAATGCTGAACTTGTGGACATGATTCTTATTTACGGGGGGGGAGTCTTTATGCGGATCGGTTTCCCAATCGAGTGCAACCAACCCCTCGTGCCTTTGTTAATGTAGTACAAAGGGCTCGTGAATCAGGTGACTTAAGACCTCACAGGGGAGGGCATGCCGGTGCTCCAAGACCGCACGATCAAATACAGGTCCGCACTGAAATACTTGTCGGGAGGATACTTTATAAAACAAGGTAACATTTTTTTTAATTTTTATTTTTATTTTTTGGTTTATCTTCCTTCTACAATCATTATCTAAAAATTAATGACTCAACTTCAAAGTCACCCTGTATATATATATATATATATATATAACTTGAGACGTGGTCATTGTCGTCTAGACCAGTTAGGTGAAAAACTAAAGCCTGCGCCTTTTGTTGGGTACTTCGACAAAATTTAAGCAAAGAGGGCTCTTTATACTTTTTAATCTCTCTAGCTTTCAATGGTCTTTGCCATCATCATCAGGAGCTGTGATAACATTGAGATTATTGCAATCATCAAGTGGTTCATGAATGTTTACCTTTCGTTTTAAATATTTTTAATCTGTTTTAATTTGTTCTTGGCATACAGCTGTGTGTAGTTTGTATAATTTTGACTAATGTACTATGTATCCGGCTTTCATCAGGTTACTGGGTGTTTCCCTCATCTTCAACGTAAATAACATTTAGCAACATCCTCACATACTACTGTAAGTTAATCTAAATTCATTTTGCACAATTGTTGCTATTTTTCTCAATGTTATTACAGCTCCTGATGATGATGGCAAAGACCATTGAAAGCTAGAGAGATTAAAAAAGTATAAAGAGCCCTCCTTGCTTAAATTTTGTCCAAGTACCCAACAAAAGGCGGAAGCTTTAGTTTTTCACCTATATATATATATATATATATATATATATATATATATATATATATATATATATAGAGTGCTTTTAGCAAAAGATAATTAAAATTTAACCTAAATTTCAACTAACCCTAGTAATTTCTGATGCTATGCATATTGGCTCAGCTTGGGAAAAACCCTGTACATGAACAACTTTGTCATCCCTATGTTTTATAAAAGAATTCTCTTCAATTAATTCCGTGGGGCTTGAGAGAAGGGCGAAAGCTCCTTCGTTCACAAACTACAATATGTACAGCGAGAGCGAAAATAGTGAGAAAAGATAATGTTTTCAATGAAAAGTGGGTAGAAGTGAGATGGATCGAAAAAAGTGAGAAAAAGTGAGTCGCCAGCATCCCTGTATCAGTCATCTAGAAATATCTTAACAATGATCGTTCCACCAATACGCTCAACGTCTGCAAAATTCAGCTACGAACTACCGACAGAAATACATCGGAAACATTAGTCGCATTAGTTCGATCAATCCTTGACTTCGTCTGGTATGTGTTCAACCAGACGTGAAAGACTTGGGATACTGTAACCAAGAACAAAGGTTCCACGGACCGCTCTGGCAGACAATGAAGAAAAGAAGCTCAACCAATATAAATAACATGGATTTTATTCCTCCTCGCCTCAAAATAGAATTGATTAACGTATTCTACCTGAAAATAGCCAATCATGGTATTTCAGCGTCCAAAAAATTCTCCAAGATTACATTAAATATCCTGGCGGCATCTATGAGAATTTGTCACAGCTATGTTTCTCCTCTTTGCGAGAGTTAGAAATCTGCTCTCAAAAGGATGGTGTCTCATAGATGGCGCTGTAGTCAACTATATGCTCATAGACGGTGAAATTCAAATCAGGCTGACGTCGTGATGTGTACGGGAGAGATGCGCGATAAGCGTACGATATGTATGTTAGAAAGAGATAGAACGACCTCGTTGCCCTGCAACCGGTGTACGAGGTCACGGGAGCCATCGGCGCGCTCTTTCTAACCTAGATATCGCATGCTCATCGCGTTTCTCTCTCGTACACATTACGACGTCAGTGGTATTTTGTGTTTAGTGTATATTCATATAGTTGGCTACAGCGCCATCTATGAGACACTAACATTTTTAAAGAAGATTTCTAACTATATTGGGATAGGATTATCACAAAAATCTGCGTGTTGACTATGATTTTTAAAGACATAGTTCATATTTATAACGTTGAAGTTAAATAGACACTCGAAGTGTTATACTATAACGTATTCTTTTTTGTTGACAATATCAATAGCGGATATTATTACTATTATAATTTTATTATTGTATTAGTGCTGTTTTCTGGTCTATAACAATTGAGTATTTTGCTCCACAAGGCCCGATTTTACTAAGCCGGAGGTCATGAATTCAAAAAAAGGGGAACGCGTACTGGGCAGTGGGACAACTACTTCTAGCCTTACCACCGTCACCGCGGTGCAGGGTGCTCGTCCTACCGTCCAGCAGAGTGTGCGACATCTTCCTGTTAACACTAAGTAAGAAATTGAGTATTTACTCGACGTTTCTTGAAGAATAAGCGCTCTGTAATTGTATTTATGTCTTCAAAGAATTCATTAAGCAGAATTTTGTACAGCATCAGTGAGACATTGTTATTTTCAATAAAATGCTCAATAATGAGATCATGTCAATATACTGGAACAAGTTTGATTCATGTTTGAGAAGGCCAAAAATCCTTTTTAATTGATATAATTTGCGTCAACGGACACAAATGAAAAATAGGTTTTTGTAGCGGAATATTGTGATATATGAAGGACATCCTTTACGATCGGTTACGATGCCTAGAGTACGGAGACCTGTACGATTTCGTCAACTTAGTGAGTTTGATAGGGGCCGTATAGTGGGACTTCGGGAAGCTGGACTTTCTTTTCGGGCAATTGCAGTTAGAGTGCAAAGAAGTGTAGGCACTGTGGTTAGGTGTTGTCAGGCATGGCTTCGAGAAGGCCGTACGCAAAGAGCAAGGGGCACTGGACGCCGCCGTAGAACAACAGACCGTGAAGATCGCCGCCTAAGATTATTGGCCTTAAGGGACCGTTTCTCCACTACCAGGTCCATTGCAAATGAATGGTTTGCAGAACACGGAAGACCTATTGGCATGCGAAGTGTTTACCGACGAATGAGAAGTTTTGGCTTGTTTTCATACCGGCCACACTGGGTCCTCCCTTTGGAGGAACAGTAATGTCTTTAGTGACGAGTCTCGAATTTGTTTAGGCATGCACGATGGTCGTGCCAGGGTTAGAAGGCGACGTGGTGAAAGGAGGAATCCACAGTTTTTTGTTGAAAGAAATGTTCATCACACTGTTGGAGTTATGGTTTGGGCTGCTATAGCTTATGGTTCCAGGTCACGTTTAATCTTCATCAGAGGTAACATGAACGCGCAGCGTTATATCCACGAAGTTCTAGAACCCCATCTTCTACCCTATCTTGACACCCTGGCAGATCCAACTTTCCAACCAGATAATGCCCGACCACATGTTGCAAGAGTCACAATAGACTTCTTTCCACATAATGATGTCACATTGTTACCATGGCCACCAAGATATCCCGACTTATCCCCAATTGAGCACGTGTGGGATATGATGGGTAGGAGATTGCTCAATTTGCAACGTCCTCCTCAGACTCTAGAAGCACTTCGAGAGGAGTTGGTGGTTGCCTGAAATGAGATACTACAGGAGGACATTGACCACCTGATCAGAAGCATGCCTAGGCGCGTTGGAGAATGCGTAGCACATCAGGGTGCATCCACACATTATTAAAGGTCAAAGGGCTTTAAAGCAGTGCAATCATTTTGAAATTTTTATCATTTATTTATTATGCTTCATTAAGTACTTATACAAAATTTTATTAAAATAAAACGATTTAAACTGGGTGTTCGGATTTATATGTCACTTAGTACGTAGTCATGCCATAAGTTCTGTCCCTCGTTTTCAAACAAGTGTAGACCTGTTAATACTTGTCCGATTGTTTACATTGTGGTGTCAGTTGATTAAGCGCTTTTCGGGTAATTACATATACCTCAGTTTGTATTGATCTCTCGAAGCATAACGATGGAGTGGGGCAAGGCAGAGAACCGTATTGCAGTGATAGCTTTACATAAGTGTAATCACAGTGCTAGTCAGATTTTTGAACTCTTACGCGGCCTTCAAATATCGCGTAAATTTGTGTCTAGGACCATTCAGCGGTACAATGAGACGTCCTCTGTTGATGACAGGCCAAGAAGCGGAAGACCTCGTCAAGTAAGGACTCCAGCAGCCATCAAAGCCGTAAAAGCCAGGATTCAAAGGAATCCACTCCGGAAGCAGAAGATCCTTTCCAGGGAAATGAAGATTCCTGTCCGAACGATGTCGCGCATCATTAAACAAGACCTAGGGCTAGGGGCTTACCGGAGACGTACGGGCCAGCGACTTACGGCCACCTTGCGACACATCAGGGCGACAAGATCCAAGAAGCTCTTGGAGAGGTACGCAGCTGGGGGATTCCGAAAGATTTTGTTCACGGATGAGAAAATCTTCACCAAAGAAGAAAAATTCAACCGACAAAATGACAAAGTGTATGCAAGGAGTTCACAGGAAGCTTCGGAGATCATTCCGAGAGTTGAGAGAGGCCACCACCCTGCGTCAGTCATGGTTTGGTGGGGGGTGTCCTACGAAGGGGTCACTCAGCTCCATTTCTGTAAACAGGGCGTGAAAACAAAAGCGGCAAACTATCAGAGCGACATACTGGATCCTATCGTCAAGCCTTTAAGTGGTACATTGTTTGCCAACCAACACTGGGTCTACCAGCAGGATTCCGCCCCCGCTCACAAGGCTAAGAGTACGCAGCGCTGGCTGGAAAGCAATGTGCCAGAGTTCATTGCTGCGGAAGATTGGCCCTCAGGGAGTCCGGACCTCAATCCTTTAGACTACAAGTTGTGGGACCTGCTAGAGCAGTTGGCCTGCTCCAAAGCCCACCGTAATATCGAGTCCCTGAAAGCGGATTTGATCCGATCAGCGGCAGCTATTCCTTTGGAAGCTGTGCGTGCAGTGATAGATGAGTGGCCCGCGAGATTGAAGCAGTGTGTGAAGGCCAAGGGGGGACATTTTGAATAAAACTGTTTGATTATGAATTCTAATAATGTTGTCGAATAAATAATATCTTTCATATAAATATATCTTATCTTGTTTCATTTTTATCATGAGATTATCATGGGACAGAACTTATGGCACGACTACGTATATTTATATATGAGAATTAGGACCCTATCTTACACAAAGCGTATAGTTTTTCTCTAGTTTGAGAGAAATTTTATAAGAAATCGACCAAATTCATTAGATCGATTACTTCAAAGAATCATTCCCGGTCACTATTAAAGTTGGGCTGAAATTTCCTGTGTTTAGGAATAAATGCACTGTCGCAGCTGTTGCATGCCATTTTCTGACAAGATCGCCGCGCGTGGTTGTTCGGTAGATAGTGGGTACCACTTGGGTACGTAGCACGATCCATGGTTGCTGAACGCCGTAGTTATATGAGAAATTGCCGTATCATTTCTATAACTGTACCAGGAAACCCCGTTCGTTGCACATGCACAGTCGACAGTACGACTGCTGCACAGTACAGTCGGTAGCAGTACCACTGGATTTTGATTTGTTGTTAACATGAATTTGTTATTACTGCGTCCGTAATCACGCGACGAGATAATGCCAATCTACTGTTAGATACATTCACTGGTTGTTGGGCACGCTTAAAAAGCTTTGGTTATTATACCCCTACTAATGACTTTTTTATTTTAATAATGTTGATGCAGAAGGCTACGTTTCATTTAGAAGAAATTTCTGTATACAGAGCAAATTGATTTTTAATGCAGTCTCATGAGCGAGAGCTAGTCTTTCCGCTACAATCGAGGAAAAATGATGGGTTGGTATTCAAGTATTATCGAAATTACTCCACTGTGCACTTGGGAGACTTCAATATAAATTTTGATAATCAAGATTTTTACATAAAAAAATTTAAACATGTACTAAACTTTCTTGGTCTATGGCAAAAAGTTAATGACTACACAAGGATTAGAAACTTTTTACGAACTAAGATCGATTCAATAATAAAGAATTTGAGTATTAAGGTTTTACATACTCCAAAAATAAGCGACCATTCGTGGATATGTTTCGAGATGGAAAATATACTTAATGAGAGAAAATAAAGATAAGTCACAATTATTGACTTTGAAACATTACGAGAGTCACTCTTACAAGCAAATATCACTGAAATTTTTAATGATCTGACACTTACTTCTCAAAAATTATGGATTGTATGGAGAACTGCATGAGAGGCGCAGAAATTAGGAAAGGGAAAAAGGAAAAAGCCAACACTCTGGTTTTCACAAATATTTCTAGACTCTACATTGACGCGTGCTAATGACTATAAAAAGTTTATGATCACTCAAACTGAGATATATTGGATACAATATAAGAAATCAAGAAACAAGTGTTTAACAAATCTTAGCAACGAAAAGAAAAAATATTATGAAAACAAAATCGATAGCAATAAAAATAACAGTAAAATGATGTGGAAGACCCTAACAAATATTGTACCCCCCAGTAGGAAGAATTAATTATCAAGAATGTGCTTCGAAGATGGTATGGTAACACAAAAAATATTGATTTCAGAACGAACGAGCGCTTACTTTATATAAAGTATAAATGAGATAGTGGAATCAATCGAAGATGGGGATCCAAATCTATGTCACATGCAAGTTACTTAGAATTCTTCTATGAGACAATTCCAAACAATAAATATCAGCCATCTTTCAAAAGCTATTACAAGATTGAAATCGAATAGAAATCCTAGTGAACATCTTTCAAAAATCGTTATGAAGGAATATTTCATCATTATTGGAGAGAAGTTATTATTGTTAGTGAATCACTGTTTAGTGTATGGCGAATTTCCTTCAAAATTAAAATGTTCTACAATTACTCCTGTTCCAAAAGTGCAAAATTCTGAGTTATATACAAACATGCGGCCAATTAATGTACTGCCAGATGTCGAGAAGGAATCATATATGAACAAGTCATTGAATATATTGAACAAAAAAAAGATATTGACAAAATTTCAAGCAGGATTCAGAAGAAGAATGGACGCGAAATATAGATGAAAAAAAGTTTACAGTAACATTGTTCTTAGATTTCAAGAGAGCATTTGAGACTTTTCGGAAGGTGTGCCACAGGGTAGCAAATTAGGTCCATTACTATTTATTTTATATTTAACGATATTCCTGATATTTTACAACACTGCAAAATTCAACTATTTGCTGATGATACATTGATATATATATATATATATATATATAACTTGAGACGTGGTCATTGTCGTCTAGACCAGTTAGGTGAAAAATTAAAGCTTCCGCCTTTTGTTGGGTACTTCGACAAAATTTACGCAAAGAGGACTCTTGATACTTTTTTAATTCTCTCTAGCTTTCAATGGACTTTGCCATCATCATCAGGAGCTGCAATTACAATGATAACAGTAGCAACAAAAGTGTAAAATGAATTTAAATTGACTCAACTTACAGTAGTATGTGAGGATGTTGCACACGCCCACAATTCGTTCCATCTTTCAACACAGACATTGACAACCTTCGGCCTTCTGTCAAAGGGTTTCATCTCACTCATTATTCCATGACCACCATTTTGTGCAATCATCAAGTGGCTTCACGATGTAATGCTTTAATGTTTTTTAAATAATTTTTAATCTGTTTTTAACTTGTTCTTGTCATATTTTATATAATATTGATCATTGTACCATCTATCCAGCTCTCACCATGTTACTGGACGTTTCCCGCATCCTATACGTAAACAACAATTAGCAACATCCTCACATACTACTGTAAGTTGAGTCAATTTAAATTCATTTTACACTTTTGTTGCTACTGTTATCATTGTAATTGCAGCTCCTGATGATGATGGCAAAGTCCATTGAAAGCTAGAAAGAATTAAAAAAGTATAAAGAGTCCTCTTTGCTTAAATTTTGTCGAAGTACCCAACAAAAGGCGGAAGCTTTAATTTTTCATCTATATATATATATATAGGTGAAAAATTAAAGCTTCCGCTTTTTGTTGGGTACTTCGACAAGATTTAAGCAAAGAGGACTCTTTATACTTTTTTAATTCTCTCTAGCTTTCAATGGACTTTGCCATCATCATCAGGAGCTGCAATTACAATGATAACAGTAGCAACAAAGGTGTAAAATGAATTTAAATTGACTCAACTTACAGTAGTATGTGAGAATGTTGCTAATTGTTGTTTACGCATATGATGAGGGAAACGTCCAGTAACATGGTGAGAGCTGAATAGGTTGCACAATAGTCAAAATTTATACAAAACATGACAAGAACACGTTAAAACAGATTAAAAATTATTTTAAAAATTAGAACATTACATCGTGAAACCACCTGATGATTGCACAAATTAGTGGTCATGGAATGATGAATTGATGAGTGACATGAAACCCTTTGACAGAAGGCCGAAGGATGTCAATGTCAGTATTGAAAGATGGAACGAATTGTGGGCGTGTGCCAAAAACGTTGCCAAATCACTTCAGATGAAGAGATTTACAGAATTTTATGATGGAATTTGTTAAACCGACCAGAGGCAGTTGAATAAACTATATTATTATTAATGGGAATTTAAATTAACAATTATTAATAAATCGTGAGGAGAGAATTATTGTATTTTGAGTGGAATGAAATTTACTGGTGGAAACGGACAAAACACAGATTCTAATTATGGTTGTGAAGAGTTGAAATTTGGGGAGATATGTAAGTTCTCCAATTTTTCGCAGTTTAGCAGATATGAGTAAATGACACTCAGTTGTTTAACATCTGTCTTTTTGTTGATACAGTTGTTATTCATGAAAATGTGGGACATTTCCAGGAATAAACGTTTGGAAAGGTGTTTTTCTTTATCAAGAACTTTGATACTTGTGTAATTCATAGAATGCCCTGTTGTGTTAACATGAGATGCTAGAGCGCATCTTTCAGGATGAAGCCTAGCATCACTTTTGTGTGATGTAATCCTTCCTTTAAGAGATCTGGAGGTCTGACCTATGTATATTTGGTTGCAGTTGTTGCAATTGATGGAGTAGACTGTGTTGGTTAAGCCAAGCAGCGGGACTTTGTCTTTCATTTTAGAAAAAATGCAGTTTATAGTGAGGACGGATTTGCAAGCAATTCGAAAGTTCAAAGGACTGCACAATCTGATAAGCTTAGGGGTCAGTTCCTTGATGTAGGGCAGGACAGCAAAACCAGGTCTGGAGTCCGGGTTGGTGCTAGTACTGTTAGGATTGATGTTATTATTGGGAATTACATCAGTTCCGTTATTGGGGGTTGTGCGACTATTACCTGCATCACCAGAGTTCGGCAAAATATTGGAAGGTGAACTAAAAATGATCTTGTTAATCAGACACTTCGGATAACCATTATTGATGAACAGTTTTGATAGTTTACGTAAATTTGAGGTTCATCAATAATGGTTATCCGAAGTGTCTGATTAACAAGATCATTTTTAGTTCACCTTCCAATATTTTGCCGAACTCTGGTGATGCAGGTAATAGTCGCACAACCCCCAATAACGGAACTGATGTAATTCCCAATAATAACATCAATCCTAACAGTACTAGCACCAACCCGGACTCCAGACCTGGTTTTGCTGTCCTGCCCTACATCAAGGAACTGACCCCTAAGCTTATCAGATTGTGCAGTCCTTTGAACTTTCGAATTGCTTGCAAATCCGTCCTCACTATAAACTGCATTTTTTCTAAAATGAAAGACAAAGTCCTGCTGCTTGGCTTAACCAACACAGTCTACTCCATCAATTGCAACAACTGCAACCAAATATACATAGGTCAGACCTCCAGATCTCTTAAAGGAAGGATTACATCACACAAAAGTGATGCTAGGCTTCATCCTGAAAGATGCGCTCTAGCATCTCATGTTAACACAACAGGGCATTCTATGAATTACACAAGTATCAAAGTTCTTGATAAAGAAAAACACCTTTCCAAACGTTTATTCCTGGAAATGTCCCACATTTTCATGAATAACAACTGTATCAACAAAAAGACAGATGTTAAACAACTGAGTGTCATTTACTCATATCTGCTAAACTGCGAAAAATTGGAGAACTTACATATCTCCCCAAATTTCAACTCTTCACAACCATAATTAGAATCTGTGTTTTGTCCGTTTCCACCAGTAAATTTCATTCCACTCAAAATACAATAATTCTCTCCTCACGATTTATTAATAATTGTTAATTTAAATTCCCATTAATAATAATATAGTTTATTCAACTGCCTCTGGTCGGTTTAACAAATTCCATCATAAAATTCTGTAAATCTCTTCATCTGAAGTGATTTGGCAACGTTTTTGGCACACGCCCACAATTCGTTCCATCTTTCAATACTGACATTGACATCCTTCGGCCTTCTGTCAAAGGGTTTCATGTCACTCATCAATTCATCATTCCATGACCACTAATTTGTGCAATCATCAGGTGGTTTCACGATGTAATGTTCTAATTTTTAAAATAATTTTTAATCTGTTTTAACGTGTTCTTGTCATGTTTTGTATAAATTTTGACTATTGTGCAACCTATTCAGCTCTCACCATGTTACTGGACGTTTCCCTCATCATATGCGTAAACAACAATTAGCAACATTCTCACATACTACTGTAAGTTGAGTCAATTTAAATTCATTTTACACCTTTGTTGCTACTGTTATCATTGTAATTGCAGCTCCTGATGATGATGGCAAAGTCCATTGAAAGCTAGAGAGAATTAAAAAAGTATAAAGAGTCCTCTTTGCTTAAATCTTGTCGAAGTACCCAACAAAAAGCGGAAGCTTTAATTTTTCACCTAACTGGTCTAGACGACAATGACCACGTCTCAAAAAAAAAAAAAAAAAAAAATATATATATATATATATATATATATATATATATCGAATACAGACATTGAAACTGCAATAGAGCTGTTAAATAATGATATGAAAAACGTAATAAATTAGTTAAATGTACATAAACTTAAACTAAACACAGACAAAACAAAATATATGCTAATAGGAAAATCTTTAGATCACAGTGCGATAAATCTTACAATTAATCATGAAACAATTCTGTCAATCGAGTCATTTAAATATTTGGGCATATACGTAGACAGTAAATTAAAATTTGAAGGGCACGATGAATATATTATTTCAAAAATATCCAAGAAAATAAATTACTTTTACATAATTTCGCATAGCCTAAGCGTTTATTCTGAAAAAACTGTGTACAACACTATCATTCTTCCTCATTTTTTATATTGTTCGACTATGTATTTTGTTCAGTGCAAATGAAACTGTATTTTCAAAATTACAAATATTACAAAATAAAGCTATGAGAATCATCTTAAATAAAAATAAATATACTAGAATAAATTTTATACTGAAATAACTACAATGGTTAAATATCAAAAATTTCATAGTCTACTTGGTTTTCATTTTCATATTCAAGTTAAAAAATAATCTTCTACTAAATCACTTAGAAAATTTTATTTGTATTGTACAATGAGTGCCACAATTATTCTACTAGAGGAAGTATAGACTTTCATTTCCAAAACTGCAGTAACAATATAACGAGCAAGTCAGTATTTCAAAAGGGATTTATACGAATTTAATAAATTAAGTAATATCAAGATGTGTATCAGTTTGAAAATGTTCAAAGGGAAATTGAAAAAATATCTCATGGAAAACCAGAGTTCATAGTAGTGAAATTTTGTATAAAAATATGTAGCCATAAAGACATAATATATTTTGTGATATACTGTGTAATAAGGATATTATGGATATTGTAGCCTTAATGCTAAATAACTCTGAAACAAACAAACAAGTATCTAAACTGTGGCAATCGATTGAACAAAAAGCCTACATTAGAAAATCATAGAAGCTTTGGATTCACAGTTTGGTTGAAATATCCTCAAAACGGCATATATCTATATTCTATGCCTAAATACATTGGCTTTTAAGTTTTCAAAAATTATACCAGCATAATGAAACTCTTTAAAACAGAATCCAGCTACGGCACTGTCTACCGTAGTGATCGCTAGATGGAAGTAGCGACTCGAGCAACTGCCCCGGATTCCAGATACTTTAGCATACACGATGCTGAGCGCTGTCGCCAAGCCTACTAAAATTTTATATGATTCAAATACACCTTCCTTGAGATCTTTTTTTGAGGACATCTCACTTGAATGCGAGTGGAGCTGTTAAATATCAAATACTTCCTTTATATGTCTAAAGCTTATATGCGCTTCTGAGAGTGAGTGCTCCTGTGACAAATGTAGAGCGGTGGAGGCGCACGACTCACGATTTTTAGGTCTAACACACAGGTTCCACACCACGCAATATACCTTGGAGTCCTATCGTTTATATAAATTTGGCAAACATTTTGTGTTATTGTATGGTTTTCAGTACGAGTCTTTGGTTCGATCGATTGTATCAGTCTTTTAATAGTGCGTGATCTTTCATTTGTCTATGATCGAAAAAATGACCCATGTTTACGAAAACAATGAACTAATGGGCATAATACTGACATTCGGAGAGTGCCAACAAGAAGGAGCCACAGCAAGCAGGTTGTATGCGGAAACGTTTCCTTTAAGAAATCATCCGGCCTCACGAATGTCTGCGGTTTTAATAATAATAATAAATAATCTTTATTTCAAAATAACAGTGCACAATTACAACGTTTTAATCGCATACATGAAAATCATCAAGGAATCACGTTTAGTTTCCAATAATTCGATGTTGGAAAATATTGTAGAGCAATTATGCACCCTATAGCCTATTTACTCCCCAATCATCTAGTTCTTATTTATTTTTGTATTTACGCAGCGACAAATATGTGATAGACCCTTCGATAAAAATCATTAGTAGAAAATTGAACTGGCAACATTGTTCCACTACGGACATCGAGTACGCATCGTGTATATGGAATCCGTGGCAGTATTGACTTTTCTGCGCTCAGTTCGCTGCCAAGTCTCGCCGGTAGAGGACGTCCCTTGTAACGATTTTTAGTCTTTCGCTACCTCTTGACAAGTTTGACATTTCCAGTAGAATTTTCGCAGATGTTGGTAAACAATGGCGAGCATAACGATTGAGAAAACAAAATACGAATGCGGCCAACCCCAACAACTCAACAAAAAGTGGCAGCGGGAGGACGTTTTGCGGAAAACGGGCCTGTGCGTGGGCAAAGTGGACGTGTATTACAGGAACGCGAGGAGCGATGGATGTCTCGTGCCCCCCATTCGACAGACGGCCAGCATTTTCAAGCAGCCGGTTACTGTTTATAAAACACAGGAAGGTAGGTACATTATGATTTCTCATGTACTAAACTTATGGCTCATATTCCAACTTAAGTTCCTTAAGGACGTGCTACATTTATTCCATGGGCATGTATTAACCAGTGTCAGCGGGGCCTCATTATAAAAAGTTCATTCACTAGTAATGAATTTATTACAAGAATTTTTGTATAATACACGTCTGTTAGGGTTAGGTAAACAGAAGATCAACATTTCTGAAAAATCCAATTAATAAAAAAAAAGGTAACAATGATTTGTTATGCACTCAGAAATACGTCTGGCCATACTCCTAATAGATGTGATAGTTTTCCTCTAGAGGTACCTCATCCCAAGTTATTTGTTCCTCGTTCTGCTCAAGTCTGTGGAGCATGAGTTAAATTGAAAATATCTTTCCTATAATGGGTTCAATGGATGATCTAGCGGCCAAGGCCTTCAAAGTCAACCAAAGTAATTGTGGCTATATGTGGTGGCGCATTATTTTGTTGAAAAAATGAGTTGGTGTACATCCATAATATGTTATCACATGCAGTTATCAACTGCATCTCATGTTGTCACCCTTGTATGACCAGCATGCATCTTCAAACAGAATCTGGATGCATCACTATATCCAATGGTATGGGGGTGAGATGGTAGGATAGATATATTATCTAAATCTCGCTGCCTGTAATAATACAAATAAAAAAGATGTTAATTATTATTATTAATTATTTGAGGTCCCAGTTCAGCATTCTCTGCACCCAGCCAGTCAATCAGTTCAGTGCCTAGGGGTGATAAATATGACAAACTGAGGATGGAATGAAGTAAGGCCAAAACTGTTGATTCGGTGATAAAGAATTCAACAACAAGTCAGCACCATATTTAGAATTCTGTGCTCCTGGTGGCTATTTATCTAAAGGACCAAAAAGCCTCACCATACCTACTATTCAACCTCTCAATCTAAGCTAAAGCTAAAATTTTCTCATCTTCTCGCTCTAGGCGTAATGAGCAGATTAAAGCATCTCTTCACAACATATTGTACAATGATCAAATGCCAAATGTAGGTACAGAACACAACTAGCTCACTTACTTTTTTTTGTAAGAACAGCTGATATCACAACAACGACTACAATATGATTTAAGGGTCGTATCGTCAGTCGGGACGCCTTTATCGCCTCCTTGATTTTCATAGTTTTCTTCTGTTCCGTGTCAGCATTCTATTTTGAGGTTATGTTATCAATATCTCTTTGCATCAAATTGTTCATGCCCTTTATTCGTAATGAGCAGATTAAAACAGCTCTTCACAACATATTGTACAATGATCAAATGCCAAATGTAGGTACAGAACACAACTAGCTCCCTTACTTTTTTTGTAAGAACAGCTTACATCACAAAAACGACTACAATATGATTTAAGGGTCGTATCGTCAGTCGGGACGCCTCTATCGCCTCCTTGATTTTCATAGTTTTCTTCTGTTCCGTGTCAGCATTCTATTTTGAGGTTATGTTATTAATATCTCTTTGCATCAAATTGTTCATGCTCTTTATTTATATCATCTGTTATATAGCCTGAAATTTCCTACAATGCTAAAAGAAAACAGCCTCACAACAGGAGAGCACTGGATGCTGAACAGAGAAGAGTATTTTGAAATGAAAATCAAGGAGGCCATAAAGGCGTCCTACAATTGTAGATACGACTGATGATATGGCCCTAAAAGCTAATAATTTTTTGTTCTAACCTAAACAAACATATACCTATTATTACTGGGTGTTCTTTTCTCTATGTCACTCACTATACTTCCTGTAACACAGTAATAACCTGGGGTTGCCAGTGGTACTGTTTTCATAAGAAATAAAAATGTTAACAATCAATGTTAAACGATAACAGTTTTAGCGGGTTATTTTTCTGCGTGTTGCCAGGCCGAAAATTGCGACAAATATCGTATCAACATTTTTTTTCGCTCCGAAAAGTTTTAATAGTTTTTTTTTTTGGTCATTCTGAATGACAAACTCTTGTGAACAGTGAACAGTTTTCGAGATATAAACGATTTAATATTTCAAAAAGTGGAAAATGTACCATTTTCGATCCTGACAGACATTATGAGAAAACAAAAATTTCAATGTTGCCAACGTTCCCAAATTTTCTTCAAACATCCACAAAATCCCAAAGCATTTTGGGGCGTATTGTTAGTGTAAACATGTAAACCTTTGTGTTTTAATTGTTAATCAAGCGCGCGCTCAAGGTGTAGTCTATGTAAACGCCCTATAGCTGCAGTATCCAGCTGCATCTCTTTCGCACTCACGCAGAATAATAAACACAAATTACAATAACAGTGCCCTTAGCAATGTTATGAGATAGGACATTCGTTTTCTTTGCAGGTAAAGTAAAATCCGACCACAAAAATGGCAACCAAGAAAAACCAAAACAACTGATGTGGGAAAAACGGTTAGAAGGTTTAAGGGCATGTGATATAGATGGCCATGAATTTGAAGCAATGGAATTACCAAAAGGACTCAAACCTGTAGGGCCAAATGTAGATGAAGAAACTATCATAAGAAGTGTGGCCACGGCTTTACATGTTTCTACTCAGGTAGTTTTCAAGTTGTGCATCAATTTAGGCTTTTGTCAGGCATGACTGCAAATATTCATTTTTACCACTTCACCATATCGACTTATGTCAAAAGGTAGAAACATCCCCTGAGGGTTGGGCATTGCTATAATTAGTTTAATCATAAATTAGCTAATTCTACCTGATGATAGCCAACCATATACTATGTTCCAGAACAAAAATTGGATTTCTACTTTGAAAAGAGTTACATAATAGCGCCATGACCTTCAATCTCTTTTTGGCCTCTATAATGCCTATTTTCATTTGATATTTTCAAGTGCAATAGCCATTACAGGGGCCAAAATGGAATTGAAGTTCCTAACGCCATCTATGAGACAGTAGCTGAACGAAACACTTTAACTCTTTTTAAAGTATATTTCTAAACCCATTTTGTATTCTGCTACTATCGCATAGATAGCGCTAGAATCTTTTAGATCCCTTATTGGATGGTTATCTTCAAGGGAACTAGGTGTATCACTGGTTTAATGATGTGGTAAAATTGTAAAGTATTATCATTTTTTTGTTGGAGGTCAAATATATGTAGATGTTTTCTCCTTTTCAGCCTGTTACGGGCCAAACAGCCACCAAAACGTTACTAGAGAAGAATCCAGGCGTTTTTTTAGATCCTAAACAACCTCTGGTTCATGCAGTTAACATATCTGATGACGATATAAAAAAGCAAGAAGAAAGAGTGGCGTTAGCTCGAAAAAAACTGGAAGAAGCTCTGAACATGTGAAATGTGAGATGGAAACATCTATAAAGGAAACCAAATCATGACATGACTCCACTTTCAGATTCAAAGCTTGAGATATGACAGATGTTCTGTCTATTACATATATATCATCTGATGCAAAATTTATTTTAATAATAATATATTGCTATTAGTCCTGAAATTGTATATCAAGAATTATCTTCAACATTTTGCTCAAAGAGCGTTATGTAATTGTGACAATTTTGTTATGTAATTTTAAGTGTATTTAAAATACATATAACTATCTTATAAATTTCGTGTTTTCTTAATAAAGTACTAATTTTCTCTGCGGCAAAAATGAATTTGTCATCCGGGTAAACAGTTAATTATTTTAATAACAGGTATTATAGATGAATATTACGTAATGAAAAGATTGGAATTGCGGTAATTAATTTTTTTTACGAAGAACGGGGAACTTCAATAATCGATAATTAATTTTGAAATTTTTTGCAATCTTCACACTTTGTTAAAATCTTTGTGGAATACCTATTATTTATTTTTTGTTTAAGGTGCAAAAGAATAACAGATTCGAGAACCACGTATAAGGTGCCATTCTTTTACTTTACACACCATAGTTCATTGAAGTTTTTATTGAGAGGAAAATTAACAAACACAAAATATATTTTTATTCAATTCCGACGTGGGTTGGATTGGTTGCTTGAACTCCGAGGCGATCAATTTTTTGACCTCAAAAACTTAATCTTTTTTTAGATTTCCTACTATAACTACATAGGTTTAAAAAACAGCGTTTCTGTGATTTTAACCAAATCTCGTATAACGAATAAATCGGGTTCGTAGATTCTCAATCGTAAGTCAATTTATTTGCTAGGACCCATAAACGGTATCACAAGGAATTGATTTATATCGAGGCAGAAGCCTATATAATGGTGCACCCCGACGGCTATAAGGGGCTTAGAGACACTTTGTTATTCCCATTTTTGATAGTAGAACTGAAAAAAAGCCTTCTCACGCTGATTGTTCCACAATCTCTACAGGCTAGGAACAAAGAAGCGGTCATACCTACCAGTTGTGGATACTACCATAGAGTAGAGCTGAGGAGCAAAGCTCGTTGTCATATCGGTAAAAGAGAGCCAGATCGCTTATCGATTATTCAGTCAGCCCTCCTATGAACAACATCGAGCATAAATAATATATGGTCCGCGCGCAGCACCTCAAAGTCCTATCTATCCCTACACCTACATTTTTCCCAGCAGCTGCCCCGATAATGTTTGTGTCAGAGCAAGTCCTCGCTGATGTGGACTCCGACCATCAGCCGAAATGAACAGCTCTTTGGTGGAGCTAGGCCATCCTCCGAATCCGCTGAGCGCTAGTGCGCTGCTTGTCAATCAGGGTGCAGTACTGTGTTTTGAAAGCACTGAACTGTACCAGATTGTTGCATCCCCAAGTGGTGATAACACCAGATTTCTCGTCAAAGAGGCAGTCTTTAGTCTTCTTCTCTACAATTCACTGTCACTCTGGATTCCTGCATGTAGAGTGCAAAGTCCCATACAATGGGAGACGTAAATGGAAATTTTGACATAGAAAGTCCTGTCATTTTCATACGAGACATTTTCCATTTTTAGTTTTTCAATTATCTCTTTCCACTGACTTTATGCTCAAGCATAGTTTGTGTCTAATATCATTGATTGACGTATTCTATAACGAGATACTTAACCATACATTGTATTTCGGCGTTCAACAAGGATTTTTGGATATATAAGCGCCACCTATGAGACAGTAACAAAACATAAAAATGAATTTAGAAACCTACTTTGAAAAGAGTTACAGAGTTTGGTTGTGCTACAGCATATTAGATGGTGATAGGATCTTCAATCTGTCTTTCTCACCTCTCTAATGCCTATTTTATTTGAGCATTTTCAGGCATTAGTTGCGTTCGCTTTGCAAGTTAAGTAAGACAGTCAAGCAGACATGAAGCTGTCAAATTTGATGTCTTACTCACTTGTGAAAAAAATCTCGTTACATTTAAAGTGAGATTTGGTAAAACGAACGAGGAATAAATTGAGTAAACTGAAGTGAGGTGAACTTATCAAACACGCTAACTCTTTTCAAAGTAGATTTCTAAATGCATTCTGTCACTGACTCACAGATGGCATTAGTATCTTTCAGATCCCGTTTTGGACGCCGGAATACAGTATAAGGTTGGTGATCTGCAAGTGGAATACGTTAATCAATTGTAATATTGAACTTTGTAAGCACAGTAACCTGGAAACCTAGTATTATTCCGCCACCATATGTGTACATTTCATCGTTCATCAGGCATATATACAATTAACTGTACTGCGACGCAATATCTTTTACCGCCCGTTTAAGCACTTCGTACGTAACAATGGTCTCCTACCAAACGGCAGCCTTTCATCCTTGTGACATAATTATTAACCCGTTGCCATTGCAAGTCCACTGGCAGCCGCTCGTTGAGAAGAACAGGTGTCAAAACCATCTGCTGTCTGTTGCATACTGCCGGTCGGCACTGTCGGCAGTGGCTTGGCTATCAGTCCGTGAATATACGCAGCACGGTATTATTATGGGTTTGTATTCGGTTACCAGTTAGGCACATGATAAATGTACAAGAGGTGTCCGAAAAATTCTTACCAAATCAGCAGCCCTGAATGATCTGAATGATCTCTCCTTGGACTAATAATGCTTTTGAGTGACGTTCATGGAAGGATCTGACATTTGCATTTCACAGTAGGCTCTGAAAATTGTCATTACATTTTTCTTGGCCGGCCGTATCTATTTAGCATCCTGATGATAAATAGCAATAGAGAGTGTTTGCTCTCTTAATTATGCAGTGCTCGACAGATCTTGAACCTTTTAGATACCAAGATGCCCATGTGTACGAGAGAGAGAGAGAGGAAGAAGCGCGTTAGAAAGAGTGCGTCATATAAGCGTCGTGACTACGTTGCCTGGCAACGACAGTGGGGGAGGAGTTGCAGATTTTGGCCAGCACTGTATAATGCCCGTTTTACATAGACAATAAATCCACATATTTTTCCATGAGTTGAGTTTATGGCCAAGTGTAAAACAGGAATTTTACGTCAAATAAATTCACGAATGTCCATCTAAAGGCAATGTCTCCTAAGAAATCTTCTTTTATATTTGTTTATTCATTTTTTACATTGTGTTTTACGGGTAAATAATAATAATGCCTATCATTTATAATGAAAATAACAAGGTAAATAGAACATGCAAAAAATTATGAGACAACACTAAATAGAAGTAGAAGGGTGCCGATTGAACAACTATGCAAACGAACGAAATGTTTATGAAGTTCGTTTTGGTAAAGCTATTTCCTAGCGAACAATAACATGATATTTTTCTTCCCCGGAAAACTTCTTTGAGTTCACTATATTCATCAAAATGAAAAATGTTTGATCAAGTTACAGATTGTGAGAAAAATATTTGAAAACGTTCAAACTGTATATTTCGCTCAAATTGTCAAACATCCACAACAAGCAATGTCAAGGATTGCAAAGTTGGTTGCCTATAAGTCGCTTAAATGGGGGCAAAGTAACTAACAAAATGACGCTTAAAAAGTTTCGAAATTCAAAGTGTTTCCGGATACAGACGGAAAGAACGAATTTTCCTAAAATCCTTTAGCTGTTTTCCTGACGTATATATAAATATATATATATGTAGTGAAATTGTCACTTTTTCTTCCTTACAAGATAACATAATTAGAGTTTCAATATGACGTTTCGTCTCTTGTCGGCCAGCATCAACTTTATTTTTTCTTATAGATGCTACATTGGATTCTTGCAGAGAGAGAGAGAATAGAGTTTTTAATTCCGATTTCAAAAATGCATAATGTCATACACTGACATTGCAAAATCTTATTATTTAAAAAAAACAGAATTTCCCTTGAAATTATGAGATACTTAGAAAGACTATATAATGTAATGAAACTAACGCCAACTACAGAGAATACCTACTGCTACAACCAATACAAAAATAAATGTATAGAGCTTGTAAGGCAAACCAAACGAAAACATTACCTAAATAAATTGAATAATAACTTAAATGATCCTAAGCGGTTTTGGACAACTATTGATGAGATTACTGGGAAAACAAAATTTAAAGAGTGTGTCACTGAGTTAAATACAACATCAGGAACAGTATTAAAAAATACTCAACAGATATGCGATGAATTTGTACAATTCTTTACTGACATAGGCGAAAATTTAGCAAGTTATATACAAGCAAATGTACAAAATGCTCAGCCTCCAAAAAGAACTTTGAACTCATTTATTTTGGATAAAGTCGAGCAATGTGAAGTATACACCACTGTTATGTCCTTAAAAAATCGGAAAAGTCCTGGGTTCGATGGTATTAAAAGCGAGCATTTGAAAATTATAGCCGAGGACATAACAAAACCACTCACTTACCTAATCAACAAATGCTTTGAATCTGGCATATATCCCTCAATTTTAAAAAAGGTAATATAATACCGATACATAAATCAGGAACAAAAACAGATGTTAACAACTATAGACCAATATCAATAATATCCAGTGTAGCAAAGGTTTTTGAAAAAGTTTTATCTACTAGAATGATTCGATACCTCACAAAATTCAAAATTTTAAGTGAAAATCAATATGGATTTACAGAAGGGAAGGCTACATCGGACGCAATAACTAAAATTGTAAATCAAATACATCAAAATATTGATAACAGAATCCCTTCAATCTGCATTTTTGTTGACTTAAAGAAAGCTTTCGACACAGTTAATCACAAATTATTATCAGAAGCATTGGAGAGAATTGGTTTCAGAGGAAACGCGTACTCACTGATCGAAAGTTATTTGTCAAATCGCCCACAATCTGTGCAGATATCAGGATCATTTAGTAAAGAAATGTATATTAAGTGTGGTGTCCCACAAGGAACTGTCTTAGGTCCGCTGTTATTCAATATATATTTAAATGATATTTTCCAAATTAAGTGTGTTGGCAAAATAACTAGTTTTGGAGATGATACTGCAATATTATATGAAGGCACTGACTGGTCTGATCTGAAAAATGTAATTGAAAATGATTTTATCAAAATTATTCGGTGGTTTAATAGTAGAAAATTAAGCATTAACTACTCTAAAACACATTTTTTACCATTTGGATCTTATGCTAGACATCTGCCAAATTACACAAATTTCTCCTTCAATATTAATGATCAAAAAATGCAAATTAATAGAGTGCCCAACATCAAATACCTTGGAGTGGTCTTGGATCCTCACTTACGATGGGACATCCATGTCAATTATATTTTAAAGAAAGTTAGATTTGTATCCTACAAAATTAAATACCTTGGGAATATATTGACAGAAAAATATCTTCGAACATTATACCATGCACTGATTGAGCCTCATCTCACATATGGTATATTAGCATGGGGAGCTGCATGTTCCTCACATATCTATAATTTAGATGTTTTTCAAAAAAGTATTCTAAAAATGATATTTAAAAAACCGAAACTTCCCACTGAAAAATTATACGCAGATGTTCGAATGTATGATATAAGACAGCTTTATTTCTTACACGGTATCACTCACTACCATAAATTTGTAAACACCGACCAAAAAATTAAACATAATCATTATACCAGGTACAAAATTCGTGGCACAGTAGTTCCTCAACCGCATAAATCTATAATGCAGCGATCATATCTCTATTTAGCGCCAAAATTTTATGAAATTATACCTAAAGACTTAAAAGATTTACGTTTCGGAAATTGTTTCAAAAGAAGTTTAAAAAGGTTAAAGGCTACATTCTATATCTAGGACTGAAATTCATAAACTCATAAATACGAACATCAACTAAATACATAATCTACTGTAGCTAATTTTTGTCCTTTTTTGTCATTTGCATTCTACAGTTTCAACTTAAATTATTGGTCCATGTACAGGCGATGCCTTCTATTGGGCCTGTTTTGATTTTATATTTATTTACTCATATTGTTTGTTATCTTTGTACATTGAGTGAATAAATATTATTATTATTATACCAGATTTATCGCAAAATAATTTCTTATTTTTCCTAACTTCACTTGAGATAGGATTTCCAAGTAAATTATATGTTGTCATTGTAACTTTTTCTCCTCTACTTACAAGATGGCGTAGTCCAATTTTCAATTATATTTCCTTAGTTGGCCATGAATTTGTTGCTGGACCGAAAATTACAAGGAAATAAAAAGGTATCGTGAAACCTGAACGCAAAATGGAAGTTTTATTGGTAATAATAATAGTAATGATAAAAGAGCAAAGGTATATTATAGTATATGTTTAAAACCTTGTTCATCATTTAGTAACCACTACCTGCCTCTTCTCCGTACATTGTTTACTGCTTGGTTTATTTCTCAGTCTTCCAAACTCTGTTACTATGTTCAATCTGAGGTCTTGTATACGGAACAATGACTACCTGATAATTTCAAGGCCTACATAAGAATCTTTTTTCTGAAATAACTAAGGTTTGTCAATGTCAATGTGTCATCAGAATTATAATCTTTATACACACGAGTAAAAATCCTATAAGAAAAAATTAAGTTGATGCTGGAGGACAAGAGACAAAGCGTCAATTGAAATTTTAATTATACCATCTAGTAGAGGAGAAAAAGTGGCAATGTTAATATACAATTTATTTTGAAAACCCACTACAAAAAAGTCATCAAAAAATTATAACGATTTTGGGATAATTGGGTTTTTCGTCTGTCTCTCTGGAAGTACTTTGAATTTCGAAACTTTCTAAGAAGCATTTTGTTAGTCACCTAAATACGCAACTTTGCATCTCTTACCGTTTCCAAAATCCCAACGGTGAGGCTCGAATCTGAAACACCCGGTATAGGTCGCTCCGTGGGTCTGCTATTCGCTTTAATATCCAGAAAGCAAACACTTTCCATTATTATTTGCCATCAAAACGCTAAATATCACCGGCAAAGGAAAAATATTCCTGACATCGATGGCCGCCGAGGGCGTTCTTCAAGGATCGTTTATAAATGCGCCCTTAAAATGCTGGAATCTGAAATGTATTTGACGTCCCCTGGTATACCCGTTAGCGACAGCACTTTCAGCCAACTCTCTTGCGTGGCAGAGTAAACCCTTTGTTCTATAGCATTGCGGCCCGTTCATTACTTTATCATTTTGTATAAATGTGTCCACGCTCCCATGAGCGCGACTTAACGGTGTACCGTTTCGTAACGAGACACTGGGAGCCGATTTGAACGAGACGACATAACAGACTTGGTAGGTAAATAGGTAAATGCTTGAATGGTCTGGTAACCACCATCTGCCAAATATGGAGATCAACAATACGTGGAAATATGGGTGGCCCATAAGTCCTTTGTACTGGAAAAAAAGGAATAAAACCAAACTAGTTACATTATGAAGTATTATTATACTCGTATTTTGTTATCATCTTTATTGAATGGGAATTATGTTTTAAAAATCACATCGTCTAAATGCAATCCATTACGATCACGGCACTCATATAAACGACGTCTAAAATTGTCGATGACTGCGCGGCAAGTCAACACTGTAATGCTTGCCATTTCTCTTCGGATATTTTCTTTCAGGACATCAACTGATCGCGGAGTGGTGTCGTACACTTTACTCTTGAGGTAGCCCCATAAAAAGAAGTCCATTGGGGTCAAATCTGGACTACATGGTGGCCAGGAAAAAGTTGACAGACGACGGGCATAGAAGTGTTGGAGGTGTGGGCAGTTGCTCCGTCCTGTTGAAACCAGGACTGCGTATTATAGCCTGGAAAATTCTGCAACGCTAGTGTCAAAAACTCTTCTATCATTGCTACATATCGCTCCGAAGTAACAGTTAATGCGCGACCTCTGTCGTCCTCAAAAAAATAAGGGCCTACGATGCCATGCGCTGACATAGCAGCCCAAACTGTAACTTTAGGGCTGTGTAAGGGCTTCTGATGCTCACGCCTTGGATTTTCGGGGCTCCAGTAACGGCAATTTTGTTTATTTACATGCCCGTTTAAATGGAAGTGAGCCTCGTCCGAGAACAACACATTATTGAGCGAAGAAAATCGATTCAACATTTCATTCGCAAAGTTTAGTCTCTGAATAGCGTCATTATCTTTTAATTCCTGCACTAACTGAATTTTGTAAGCGTGCAGACGTAAATCTTTCCTTAAAATCCGCTGTAAAGATGTTCTGGGTACGTTTAGTGCACTGGAACGCTTACGAGTAGACTGGGTAGGATTTTGACGAACAGACTGTGCCACAATGTTGATGTTTTCTTCAATACGAGTTGTCCTTGGTCGATCCCACCGCTGTTTATCTAACGTCGAACCAGTCTCTTCGCACTTAGCAACCCAGTTCTTAATCGTTTGAGCTGTTGGACACTTTGCAAAATTGTGTAAATTGTGGTATTCTCGATATTTACGCCGCGCAAATGGTTGCCGCTCCAGTGAAACACTCCATGGCGACTGAATTCCCAGACACTGAAGATACTGCCCCCACCTCGCCCACGCCGCTCACGCTCACCCGTTAAAGTTTATTCAAATTTGAAATTTCAAAGGACTTATGGACCACCCTGTATATTAATAAGAACTTAAAATAGTTTAGTAGCAACATCGGAGTGTCACATCAGTAGATTTCAGAAAGAAAGGCTAAAACAACGGTCCAACCTTCGCCCTGTATACATGCTGTAATTTAAATGATTGCTAAAAATACAGGATATGATTCCGTAGCTCATTTTAGTAAGAAAAGTTTATATGAACATAATATGTCCTAAACCTCTTAACTTTTGAGCTACAGGGTGTTAAATATTTAAGAAAAAATTAGTTTTATCATAATTTTAACACTGTTCTATTTTTTGATGTAGGGTATTTTTTAATAATTCTACGTTAATAAAAATTACACCCTGACGGTAACCCACCATTCTGCATTTAGTGTCGAGTCGATCGGATACTATACTACAACTATTTAAAACTGTAATGACTCATACGCGTGATCAACACGTGATCAGAGCTCGATCCCGGCTTCCTTCCAGTACAGCCGTATAGCGTACGACATATGTCGTTTCTGTGGCTTTGCGGTGGTCAACAGCACCGACAGAGATGGAAATAATGGCTGATTGTTCTCCGCCGGTAGAACCAATGAAATCAAAGACGCGCCTCGACCGGCTGACTCATAGGCGCCGGCAACGCATTGGAACGTGTTTCATTGAGCGATCGCATATTGTGTGTTTTTATAAGAATTGTTGTGTGATTGTTATTGTTGTGGTTTCTGTGGTTACTGTTTTGGTTATACTTAACCATGGGGAGTACAAATGGCACGAGTGGAAGTACTGAAAGCCAGGGAACAAGTAGACGGCTTCGTAAAGCACTGAAGAGGGACGCGAAAGAAATCGTGCTCAACGTGTTCAATTATCTGAACAGAACTATGTCGCAGGGAGATGCACTCGCGCGTTGTGAAAGTATGACAGGCGTTCCAGAGTGGATTCGCAGGGTGGTGCATGAAAAGAAGAAAACTGGAGCTACTACTGATCCAAAGTTTAATTTGAAGGGACGAAAGGCCGTTAAATTGGATGACGATAGCAAAATGGCGTTAAGGCGAACCGTACATTCATTCTTCTTTAGGAATGAGATACCAACCCTCAAGGATGTACATGCAGCGATCAAGGAAAATTAAATTATACCTCAAATGAGCGTCGAGGTAAGGAGGAAATCCCTGCACGAAATTAATTTTCGTTACGAAACGCGTAATCGGAAGTCAGTATTGATAGAGAGACCTGAAATAGTCGCCTGGCGTCGAAAATACCTACGCGAAATGATTGAATATAGGCGACAAAGCAGACAAATCTATTATTTGGACGAGACATGGGTAAATGCAGGTCACACAGTTAAAAAAACCTGGATAGACAAAAACGTAGTGAGTAACCGACAAGCAAGCATTGAAGGTTTGTCAACAGGTCTTCGTGGACCGTCAGGGAAAGGTCAAAGATTGATCGTAACTCATATTGGTAGCGATAGTGGCTTTTTAGAAGAGTGTGACTTGATTTTCGTCTCTAAGAAAGGAGGTGATTACCATGACGAAATGAATGCCAGCTGCTTCGAGAGCTGGTTTCAAGGGGTGCTTCAGCCAGTTGAGCCCAACTCTGTGATCGTCATGGATAATGCTGCCTACCATAGTCGTCGAGCCGAACGTGTACTGACTATGGGATCTCGAAAAAGTGACATGCAGCAATGGTTGCGCGAAAAAGGAATCCCGTTTGACGATTCATGTGTGAAAGCGGAATTGTATGAAAAAATTAAACAGCACAAACCTGCGAACATTAGTTACGTGACTGACGAGATGGCACATCAATGTGATGTCACTGTGCTGTGGTTACCGCCCTACCACTGTGAACTGAACCCAATAGAGCTCATCTGGGCTCAAGTGAAGGGTTATATTGCGCGCCATAACACAACCTTCAAATTACCAGACGTTAAGGTTTTACTTGAGACTTCCATACAGCTAGTAACGCCCGAAGCTTGGCAGAATGCTATCCGTCATGTTGTGAAGGAAGAAACAAAAATGTGGCAGCTTGACCACCACATCGACACCATCATAGAACCAGTTATAGTCAATTTCAACGAGGAAAGCGATAGCGACAGTTTATTACTGTCAGATGTAAGTGGAAGCGACGATGAATAAAGGTAATTCCCAAATGTTTGACTTACAATATGTTTACAAACCACTCTTTATTAAGCATGTGACAAAGCTAGTTCACCCATGTTAAACATTCATACCCCGCCTATGAACAGCCGACTACTGGTAGTTAAGTGATGTTCACGTGAACATCGATGAGTCATTACAGTTTTAGATAGTTATAGTATAGGGGTGGAATCCCATACAAATGGGGAGGGGGATAAGTACGTTTGAGACGATAGAACTTTCTTACAGTTAAGTGGTTCAATCTTCAATTAAACTTTGTTTCGCTCCATCAGTCTAGAACACTTAGCAGATGTTCAAAGATATTCAGACAGGTGTCTTTCAAACACAAAACTAGTCGTAATATGAAGAAATGGACATCTATCATATAAAAAATGCACGACAAGGTCCATGTACCATAGTAACTCATTTACCGATACGAACAAAGCATATGATAGACAACCTAATACCATATTCCCGCGTCCAAAAACACTGGACAACAAATTTTAGTTTTTTAATTGTATCTTGTGGGAAAAGCGCACTTCTTTGTTAATTTTGGGGCGCTGAATCCAAAAATGACAATGAAATAAAAAAATTAGTTGCGGTTTAGAAAAAAAACTTTTTAGTTTTAAGGATATATTAAAAAAAGTAACAAGATTCATATACTTATAAGAATCACTATATGCGCTGTCTTTTTGCTGTTCTTTTATGGATCGTTTCTGGAGCATCTCTACCAAGAGTCCAACAGTAGTCTGCAAGCATG
This sequence comes from Acanthoscelides obtectus, assembly GCA_963669975.1. Lineage (NCBI taxonomy): Eukaryota > Metazoa > Arthropoda > Insecta > Coleoptera > Chrysomelidae > Acanthoscelides > Acanthoscelides obtectus. The sequence continues at coordinate 88,480,402 of CAVLJG010000008.1, forward strand.
GAAGGATTCCACTTTCCCTGGTACCTTTTTTCCATTGTTGAAATACCCTGATGAAAACGTTCGCCGTGCTCATCACTTACGGCTCCGCAATTGTCAGGAAAAAAGTCCAGGTGTGAGAGACATATTACAGCCCATCTTTTGATACGATGAAAGCATATTTTTGACAAGGGTTTTATAGTTGTCAGCTTTTCTATTTCCCAAGAAATTTGTGACCACCAGACGGAAATCATTCCAAGCAGTTTTTTCAATACCTGTTAAAGTGTTTTCAAACTGTGTATCTTTCAAAATATTTCGAATCTGTGGCCCAACAAAAACACCTTCTTTAACCTTTGCCTCACTTAGTCTTGGAAATTTCTGACGCAGGTATTGAAATGCTGACCCATCTCTATCTAATGCCTTGACAAAGTTTTTCATTAGGCCCAACTTGATATGCAGTGGTGGTAATAAATTTTTTTTCGAATCTACTAATGGCATATGCTGTTCATTTTTTTGACCGGGCTCTAGGAATTGACGAACAGGCCAGTTTTGTCTGGTGTAATGAAGTGCCTTTGCCCGACTGTCCCATTCACACAAAAAACAGCAAAACTTTGTGTAGCCTAGCTGCAGCCCAAGTAAAAGTGCAACAACTTTCAAATCGTCACAAATATGCCATTGGTGCTCATCGTATTTTATGCATGTCAATAGGTACTTCATATTGTCATATGATTCTTTCATGTGAACTGCATACCCTACAGGAAGAGATGGTAAAATGTTTCCAATATGCAATAACACTGCCTTTAAACTCAATGCTGAACTGTCTATAAACAAACTCCATTCTTCTGGGTTATAGTTTATATTTAAAGCCGCCAGTAAGCCGTTAATGCTACTGCAGAAAACCAAGTTATTCTCCATATTGAAAAATGGTTCTAAGTCTTTGTGGCGTTTACGAAAAACACATACCGAAACATCGTCTTCTAACAAGTTCCACTGCTGCAGTCTTGATCCAAGTAACTCTGCCTTACATTTTGGAAGTTCTAAATCTCTTACAAGATCATTTAATTCTGACTGTGTTATTTTGTGCGGTTGGTGGCATGACGTGCTCGGTATAAAATCAGGATCTCTTGACGTTGATGGCATATCTTCTTCCTGACGAATCACTCGATCGCCATGATCTGATTCGTTTTCTGCTTCGCAAGTGTAGGATTCTGGGGGTTTTGGAATAGGATTTTCGTCACTGTGAGGCACAGGTCTCATCGCAGATGGTATGTGTTATGGGTTAATAACCGATTTTTTTTTCTTGGACATACCTGTGGCTTGTCCAACACAAGGTACCATGCAAAAGTAACAATCATTAATATGATTTGTAGGCTCTCTCCAAACCATTGGGACAGCAAAGCGCATAGACCGTTTTTTGCCATTTAACCAGCTCCTCAGACTTGAAGCACATCTATTACAGCAGATGTGGGGTGCCCACTGTTTGTCTTGATCACCTAGTTTACAACCGAAATAAAGCTGATTTGCCTTTGTTATTAGTGGAGTAATAGACCGTCTCTGAGACACAAAAGTCACATCACCACACACGTAACAAGACTGATCTGGATTGTTTACACACTTTCGAGACATCTTGCATGAACGCTGTCAGCCAACTGAGGAAAAAATGGCTAATATAAAACAATATAATCTACACGTATGTATAACGTAACACAATCATGCCGATTACATCATCTTTCCTTGCCGAATATAAAAATGTAGCACGTGCATTCTTGTGAATTACAGTATATTAACACTGTCACAGCAGGAACACATATAATTACCGTATCTCTAAAACTTGAACTAATATTGAAAAAATAAGTTTCATTCCGGTTTTAGCACATTAAAAATAGTAATATTTTGTTGATTTTATTTAGGATATTTTTTGGCTGTTGATCAGTGAAATTATCGAAATCTATGAGGATTTGTCACCCGATCCATCTATAAAACAAGTATTCGTCTTGATCATGAATATGCAGGGGGGTTTTTCAATTTTTCATAAGGAATCATAATTTATTACAGGACAGACCATTTTATTCCGTTTTGGTCACAAGCGTATCAAACTAGAACACTTAAGTAGTTTGGGGTGATGGATCTGAATATGATCGACATAAAATCGTGCCTTAAGGTCTAATTTGGGATAGGAAATGAGTTGCTTAGAACGTTGATCTTAGCTTGAAATTAACTTCGGACTAGACAAACACAAAGTACACATAAAACAAACTTTCCATTGCAATTTTCTTAGTGGTTGTTTCTCGTAAAATGGCAGTTATAAAAGCAGTAAGGGCGGCGTCAGTAATAAAAATGAAGTACTCAGAAACATTAATTTGTCAAATTAGGTTAAAACCTCTACAATTAAAACACTTCATAAAAGTTAATGAAGATGAATTGCTTTGTTATTCACTTGTTTTGAGATTGAGTTTTCAGTGAATTTCTACGAACCAGACTGAAATATTTATCAGGTGTTATTAGACAATGCGAAAAACTACACATGTACGGAAGACATTTTCCAGCACAAACCTTTTACTTCTTATGCCAAAACTGGCAGGTAAGTATTGTAATCACGACATATTTCGAAAATGTACATCACGAAAAACCATGTCACTCATTAAAAAATTAGAAATTTTTGACGTTCAGAGGCTCCTGATCATTTTCGGAATTTTTTTATAGTGGTTGAAGTTTGGGGATTGGGAGTTGTAAGATGGGTGTAAATATAACGTCTTTAGCATTAGTCAAAGACGTTCTATCATTACGAAGCTTCTGATCCCGGTAACAGCGGGAAAATTGAATGATAAAAGTCTGATGTATAATGTCATAATTCCAAATAACTTGCGATGCTGCATTGTGGTGGACATCACTGGGGGCTGTGCAAGGGGTGACAAACTCCAACTGGTCTGCGGTGGTGTCGTCACTGACACATCGCTATAGGAGAAATATTCATATATTCTAGCAATTTTTGTATATTAGGAGTACGTACCTCTTTAGGGTTCTGCGATGCTATTGTAAATGATACATATCTACACATAATTTTTTCTGAATTTTATGATCATTACCCATTTCGCATAACCTTTTGTTTTTAATTTAGATTGACTCGGTATTATGCCGCATTGATGTACAGCAGACACGGACTGACAAAAACGGACATAAATGAGAAACGCGGACTTGTGAGATGTAGATATCTTTAAGCGACAGAAAACTTGTGAACCGAAAATCGAATAGTATCGCGAGTTTAATACTGAAATTGGTAGCCGTAGATAAAATAGCCGGAACATTCGTGCTAATTTTCAGACCTTGTTTGGAGGAGAAAAATTGTAGGATGGTAGCTGTATCCGATAAATGGTTGAAAATTTTGGTGTCTTTAGTGTCAGTGAAATACCTATTACACTGGACAAGAAATTTTAGTTTTTTAATTGTATCTTGTGGGAAAAGTGCACTTCTTTGTTAATTTTGGGGCGCTGAATCCAAAAATATCAATGAAATAAAAAAATTAGTTGCGGTTTAGAAAAAAATCTTTTTATTTTTAAGGATATATTAAAAAAGTAACAAGATTCATATACTTATAAGAATCACTATATGCGGTGTCTTTTTGCTATTCTTTTATGGATCGTTTCTGGAGCATCTCTACCAAGAGTCCAACAGTAGTCTGCAAGCATGGAAGGATTCCACTTTCCCTGGTACCTTTTTTCCATTGTTGAAATATCCTGATGAAAACGTTCGCCGTGCTCATCACTTACGGCTCCGCAATTGTCAGGAAAAAAGTCCAGGTGTGAGTGTAGGAAATGTATCTTAAGAGACATATTACAGCCCATCTTTTGATACGATGACAGCATATTTTTGACAAGGGTTTTATAGTTGTCAGCTTTTCTATTTCCCAAGAAATTAGTGACCACCAGACGGAAATCATTCCAAGCAGTTTTTCAATACCTGTTAAAGTGTTTTCAAACTGTGTATCTTTCAAGATATTTCGAATCTGTGGCCCAACAAAAATACCTTCTTTAACCTTTGCCTCACTTAATCTTGGAAATTTCTGACGCAGGTATTGAAAAGCTGACCCATCTCTATCTAATGCCTTGAAAAAGTTTTTCATTAGGCCCAACTTGATATGCAGTGGTGGTAATAATTTTTTTTTCGAATCTACTAATGGCATATGCTGTGTAGCCCAAGTAAAAGTGCAACAACTTTCAAATCGCCACAAATATGCCATTGGTGCTCATCGTATTTTATGCATGTCAATAGGTACTTCATATTGTCATATGATTCTTTCATGTGAACTGCATACCCTACAGGAAGAGATGGTAAAATATTTCCAATATGCAATAACACTGCCTTTAAACTCGATGTTGAACTGTCTATAAACAATCTCCATTCTTCTGGGTTATAGTTTATATTTAAAGCCGCCAGTAAGCCGTTAATGTTACTGCAGAAAACCAAGTTATTCTCCACATTGAAAAATGGTTCTAAGTCTCTGGGGTGTTTACGAAAAACACATACCGAAACATCGTCTTCTAACAAGTTCCACTGCTGCAGTCTTGATCCAAGTAACTCTGCCTTACATTTTGGAAATTCTAAATCTCTTACAATATCATTTAATTCTGACTGTGTTATTTTGTGCGGTTGGTGGCATGACGTGCTCGGTATAAAATCAGGATCTCTTGACGTTGATGGCATATCTTCTTCCTGACGAATCACTCGATCGCCATGATCTGATTCGTTTTCTGATTCGCAAGTGTAGGATTCTGGGGGTTTTGGAATAGGATTTGCGTCACTGTGAGGCACAGGTCTCATCGCAGATGGTATGTTTGGGAAGTTAATAACCGATTTTTTTTTCTTGGACATGCCTGTGGCTTGTCCAACACAAGGCACCATGCAAAAGTAACAATCATTAATATGATTTGTAGGCTCTCTCCAAACAACTGGGACAGCAAAGCGCATAGACCGTTTTTTGCCATTTAACCAGCTCCTCAGACTTGAAGCACATGTATTACAGCAGATGTGGGGTGCCCACTGTTTGTCTTGATCACCTAGTTTACAACCGAAATAAAGCTGATATGCCTTTGTTATTAGTGGAGTAATAGACCGTTTCTGAGACGCAAAAGTCACATCACCACACACGTAACAAAACTGATCTGGATTGTTTACACACTTTCGAGACATCTTGCATGAACGCTGTCAGCCAACTGAGGAAAAAATGGCTAATATAAAACAATATAATGTACACGTATGTATAACGTAACACAATCATGCCGATTACATCATCTTTCCTTGCCGAATATAAAAATGTAGCACGTGCATTCTTGTGAATCACAGTATATTAACACTGTCACAGCAGGAACACATATAATTACCGTATCTCTAAAACTTGAACTAATATTGAAAAAATAAGTTTCATTCCGGTTTTAGCACATTAAAAATAGTAATATTTTGTTGATTTTATTTAGGATATTTTTTGGCTGTTGATCAGTGTTATTAAGAAGCTGCTTATCTCAGTGATGCTATGTTATACATAACAAGTCACAGATGATTCGCTACATCTACCACGAAAACAGAAATATGATAGATTTGCTTTATATAGTTTGACATGCACATACCGAAGATTCATCGTACCTAAGTGAACCAACCTAGCAATGATTCGATTTCGCCATTTGAAACAATTTGACTCCTCCCTTTTCTTCGAAACCTACAACGAAGACGTAGGAAGTATAGAGTCAATCTACATGACGCCATTTTTTTAGGTTTTTTTTATCGTTCTTAAAAAATATATTGCCAAACCTTACTATTTAAAAAAAAGAGGATTTCCTGTGTAGGCTTTCAAATTATAAGACAGACATTTGCTTGGTACATGCATACCGGATTTATTGAAAGAAATTTGTTTGTTGTGTCTTCCACCTGTGGATGATGGCGACAGCGTCAAATACCATAACAACAACAACCACATCCAAATGTCTGAAATTATATTTTTTTATCTCTACTTATCGTCGGTGGTTTCAACCCTCTGACCTACTTTTTCTCCTTGCGGGCGTTGGACACTTACGGGGGGACGGCAAAGAGCCTAGAGGAAATGACGGGATGACAACTAATTGATTTTTTGGGGGGGAGGGGGGTTCATTAGCTAAAAAAATATATCATTCAAATAGCGCACCTAGCACATGTAACTTGCTGGCAGCTAATAGGACTAAAAGACCAGCAAAATAGTTTCCTAGATACCCGCAGTGAGCAAAGAGTATTTTAAGAATATTTTGTGGACAAAAATAGGTATAGTATCATCGTTTGAATCTTTTTGATTACTAAAATAATACGTTGTGTCCAAATACTGGGCTAACAAGCTCCGCATTGTCATCATACTTACTTAATGTCCACTGCTAGAACGAGGTAGGTACTCTTATTTTGCATACGCACTTCCTCTGTCGCTCGCTTTCCAGAAAAAATGTTTTTTTCGCCTTTCTCCAGAGGTTCAGGATAATTGGGGAATTGAAATATGTCCAAGAAATATCTTAGGTTTATACGCAAACCTCATATGTAGGAACTACTTTTTATTAACGTTTCGGCCACCTCGGCGGCCTTTTTATAAGTAGAAAACGGAAATGACAATGATCGTTCTGGCAATTTAAAGCGTTCCAACATTGCAACATTTAGAGTCAGATTGAGACCTTCTTATAACTGAAAAAACATTTACAATGGTTAAAAACTTGGATAAAAATATTATACATGGTATTCTGAAAGTTGAGACTTTCCTTCTCAGAAAAAACTAAGTAACTCGGTAACAAAGCTAATGTTCAGTAAAACAGCAGCGGAAACGTAAAAAAGAAATTGAAGAAAAATACTCACTATTCATTTAATATTTTTTGTACGTATATACAGGTTAAAGTTGTCGCGGTTTGATTCAAAAACACAAGTTAACTCTTTCCTAAATTTACAGTATTTGGGGATCGGGACAAAAACATCCAAAAAAGATGTGAATACACTCGCGAAGCATCGTACCACAAAATATCTTACCTTTCCACATCGGTTTCAGGGTCGGTCTGACCTATTCAGATTTTTTGGGAACTTAACATCTCGGAAGGATTTGGTGTATGTGTTACCGGCAATTTGTATAATCCGGTATTCTATACAATACCTAGGTAATATATACTAAGTGACATATAAATCCGAACACCCAGTTTAAATGTTTTTATTTTAATAAAAGTTGGTGAATGTATTTATCTTACTGTAAATAACAAGTGAAAAAATTTTCAGCCTTATCAGTTGGACATTCCGGTTTTTATACTGCTTTTTTTTAATTCACTAACGTTCTAAAAATGAATATTTCAGCCGCAGTAAAGAATCAACGTGGGCGGATTTTGGTTCTTGACATCCTTTACGATCGGTTGCGATGCCTAGAGTACGGAGACCTGTACGATTTCGTCAACTTAGTGAGTTTGATAGGGGCCGTATAGTGGGACTTCGGGAAGCTGGACTTTCTTTTCGGGCAATCGCAGTTAGAGTGCAAAGAAGTGTAGACACTGTGATTAGGTGTTGTCAGGCATGGCTTCGAGAAGGCCGTACGCAAAGAGCAAGGGGCATTGGACGTCGCCGTAGAACAACAGACCGTGAAGATCGCCGCCTAAAATTATTGGCCTTAAGGGACCGTTTCTCCACTACCGGGTCCATTGCAAATGAATGGTTTGCAGAACACGGAAGACCTAATGGCATGCGAAGTGTTTACCGACGAATGAGAAGTTTTGGCTTGTTTTCATACCGGCCACACTGGGTCCTCCCTTTAACTCGAGAACACCGACGTAATCGCCTTGAGTGGTGCAGACAACGGTCACTCTGGGATCAGGAATGGAACAGTATTGTCTTTAGTGGCGAGTCTCGATTTTGTTTAGGCATGCACGATGGTCGTGCCAGGGTTAGAAGGCGACGTGGAGAAAGGAGGGATCCACAGTTTTTTGTTGAAAGACATGTTCATCACACTGTTGGAGTTATGGTTTGGGGTGCTATAGCTTATGGTTCCAGGTCACCTTTAATCTTCATCAGAGGTAACATGAACGCGCAGCGTTATATCCACGAAGTTCTAGAACCCCATCTTTTACCCTATCTTGACACCCTGGCAGATCCAACTTTCCAACAAGATAATGCCCGACCACATGTTGAAAGAGTCACAATAGACTTCTTTCAACATAATGATGTCACATTGTTACCATGGCCACCAAGATCTCCCGACTTATCCCCAATTGAGCACGTGTGGGATATAATGGGTAGTAGGAGATTGCTCAATTTGCAACGTCCTCCTCAGACTCTAGAAGCACTTCGAGAGGAGTTGGTGGTTGCCTGGAATGAGATACCACAGGAAGACATTGACCACCTGATCAGAAGCATGCCTAGGCGCGTTGGAGAATGCGTAGCACATCAGGGTGCATCCACACATTATTAAAGGTCAAAGGGCTTTAAAGCAGTGCAATCATTTTTGAAATTTTTATCATTTACTTATTATGCTTCATTAAGTACTTATACAAAATTTTATTAAAATAAAACCATTTAAACTGGGTGTTCGGATTTATATGTCACTGAGTATATTTGTTGCTATTTGCTGTCAGTTATCTTGGGATCGTGAAAATTTATTTATTGATTCATTTTGTTGGTTGCAGAATGCCGAGATAGTCTGCAGAGTCTAATCTGAGAAGATGCGTATCATAAATCAAGATCACATCTGTATGATTGTGTGAACTGATTATTTGCGTCGTCCTTTCTGAAGACAGGTTATGTTCAACAATTCTCCCCGTTTTTTGCGTTTTCAAAAACCTTGAGAAGCATTTTACCGGAAATGAGCACCGCACCCGCGTTGTATGTAGTTAGGCCATATTATAGAAAAATTAGGGATGACGCATCACATACAAAACATTTTCGTACTGCCTCATATCTAATCGCTGATTTGCATTTTCTGATCGACATCGTAAAATAAATGTCTATAAAATCTAAATCACTGGAAATAAAAATTAATGTGAAATGTAATAACTTTTGTGCGTTTCATAAACATTTATGCGCGTTCCATATTTTCCCACATGTTAGTTTTAATATACTTCACCAACCAGGGATTCTCTTTTCTTATCGCTCTCTTTTTTTAAATTCAGCAATTTGCATACGTAATTTCCAAGTTGAATAAGAAAAAGCGCATCTACGTTTTAGCTTTACATACAACTCAAGTAAGTGTATTTGAGACAAGAAACCAATGGAATTAACAAAGATTACACTGATCAACAGCCAAAAAATATCCTAAATAAAATCAACAAAATATTACTATTTTTAATGTGCTAAAACCGGAATGAAACTTATTTTTTCAATATTAGTTCAAGTTTTAGAGATTATGTGTTCCTGCTGTGACAGTGTTAATATACATTCACAAGAATGCACGTGCTACATTTTTATATTCGGCAAGGAAAGATGATGTAATCGGCATGATTGTGTTACGTTATACATACGTGTACATTATATTGTTTTATATTAGCCATTTTTTCCTCAGTTGGCTGACAGCGTTCATGCAAGATGTCTCGAAAGTGTGTAAACAATCCAGATCCGTTTTGTTACGTGTGTGGTGATGTGACTTTTGCGTCTCAGAGACAGTCTATTACTCCACTAATAACAAAGGCATATCAGCTTTATTTCGGTTGTAAACAAGGTGATCAAGACAAAGAGTGGGCACCCCACATCTGCTGTAATACATGTGTTTCAAGTCTGAGGAGCTGGTTAAATGGCAAAAAACGGTCTATGCGCTTTGCTGTCCCAATGGTTTGGAGAGAGCCTACAAATCATATCAATGATTGTTACTTTTGCATGGTACCTTGTGTTGGACAAGCCACAGGTATGTCCAAGAAAAAAAAATCGGTTATTAACTACCCAAACATACCATCTGCGATGAGACCTGTGCCTCACAGTGACGAAAATCCTATTCCAAACCCCCAGAATCCTACACTTGCGAATCAGAAAACGAATCAGATCATGGCGATCGAGTGATTCGTCAGGAAGAAGATATGCCATCAACGTCAAGAGGTCCTGATTTTATACCGAGCACGCCATGCCACCAACCGCACAAAATAACACAGTCAGAATTAAATGATCTTGTAGGAGATTTAGAACTTCCAAAATGTAAGGCAGAATTACTTGGATCAAGACTGCAGCAGTGGAACTTGTTACAAGAGGATGTTTCGGTATGTGTTTTTCGTAAACGCCACAAAGACTTAGAACCATTTTTCAGTATGGAGAATAACTTGGTTTTCTGCAGTAACATTAACGGCTTACTGGCGGCTTTAAATAGAAACTATAACCCAGAAGAATGGAGATGGTTTATAGACAGTTCAACATTGAGTTTAAAGGCAGTGTTATTGCATATTGGAAATATTTTACCATCCCTTCCAGTTCACATGAAAGAATCATATGACAATATGAAGTACCTATTGACATGCATAAAATGCGATGAGCACCAATGGCATATTTGTGACGATTTGAAAGTTGTTGCACTTTTACTTGGGCTGCAGCTAGGCTACACAAAGTTTTGTTGTTTTTTGTGTGAATGGGACAGTCGGGCAAAGGCACTTCATTACACCAGACAAAACTGACCTGTTCGTCAATTCCTAGAGCCAGGTTAAAAAAATGTACAGCATATGCCATTAGTAGATTCGAAAAAAATTTTATTACCACCACTGCATATTAAGTTGGGCCTAATGAAAAAGTTTGTTAAGGCATTAGATAGAGATGGGTCAGCTTTTCAATACCTGCGTCAGAAATTTCCAAGACTAAGTGAGGCAAAGGTTAAAGAAGGTATTTTTGTTGGGCCACAGATTCGAAATATTTTGAAAGATACACAGTTTGAAAACACTTTAACAGGTATTGAAAAAACTGCTCGGAATGATTTCCGTCTGGTGGTCACTAATTTCTTGGGAAATAGAAAAGCTGACAACTATAAAACCCTTGTCAAAAATATGCTGTCATCGTATCAAAAGATGGGCTGTAATATGTCTCTTAAGATACATTTCCTACACTCACACCTGGACTTTTTTCCTGACAATTGCGAACGTTTTCATCAGGATATTTCAACAATGGAAGAAAGGTACCAGGGAAAGTGGAATCCTTCCATGCTTGCAGACTACTGTTGGACTCTTGGTAGAGATGCTCCAGAAACGATCCATAAAAGAACAGCAAAAAGACAGCGCATATAGTGATTCTTATAAGTATATGAATCTTGTTACTTTTTTTAATATATCCTTAAAAATAAAAAGTTTTTTTTCTAAACCGTAACTAAGTTTTTTATTTCATTGTCATTTTCGGATTCAGCGCCTCAAAATTAACAAAGAAGTGCACTTTTCCCACAAGATACAATTAAAAAACTAAAATTTGTTGTCCAGTGTTATTAACACACAAATCCTCACTAAGCACCTATGCATTGCCGTTTCCTTCCACCTACAGTCTACAACTTACAGCTTACACCTTCAATACTGCCATCTCGGAAGCAGATGATAAATCACATCAGAGCCAAACAAGTGTAACAGCTAAATTGACATAGTGTAGAAAAATCTACGTAACGCCACAAAAAGCCTATATAATGTCAAAAAAACGACATAATGTCACTTTTTAACATACGTAAGACCACTGCTGACCGGTACTTAGTTATAGACGGGACAAGAACTAGCGGACAGATAGACCGAAAGACAGACAGACAGAGAGATGAGTGGCATGATTTTTGGTGATGTACATACCATCCAAAAACATAATACTTATCTCATTTTCGTAATGTTTTGCGATTACAATAATTCCTCGCCGGTGGTGTAGAAACTAAAAATCGAAACCGACGAATTGCGCGATTCTCTCCTTGTCTATAGACCGTGATGAAAGCTACTACCGGGAGTATGTTGAAATACGTCCCTGAACTTCTCCGACGGGAATAAGTCGAAGGAAGTAAACTATTCAAGCTTCGAAATAGAAGGGGCTGCGCACCCGAAGTGTAGCGATAAATTTTACTAAATTGCTGTATTCGCTGTTCAGCCGCCACTTTGTTCCTTGTATATGAAATTTCAGCTTGGAAATACCATTGTTTATGGAGAAAAGCGAAGGGACCGGGAACGATATTGGACCTCGCAAGATATAATTTGCATCCAGATATTGGTTGATTTGCTGGAAAGCTTGAAATGTTATACGAATTTTGAGGTTAGTAATTTTTCGGCTTTCAAATATCGGGGACTTTTTTATAGCGTGGCTGTTATATAGAAGATTGATGCGATATTTCAATTGGAATATTCGAAGGACGTCTCTTTTTGATAGAAATTGAGATATGTTGTTTTCTGATTAATGATATTCCTATCGACAGTACACCAACAGTACATCCATAGTGTCTCTTCTTCACATTTGTGGAACATTTTTGTGATGTGATTTTAATTATGTTCATAGTCACGTTAACATGAATCAGACATTGCGGGGTCGGAACCCCATTTAAAACAATTACTTCAAACAAAATATAGAACATTTTCTGTCGCATAGTTTTTTAGATCATTTTAAACGAAGAAAGTCATCAGTTTTTCTCTAATGCTAAAAAATTAATATTTTTCAGGATATCAAAGCGAAGTTCAACACTTACAAGACAAATAATAATTTATAACCGAGTTTTTGAGCATAAATATTTTTAGGGTTTCAAGGATTTCAATCGCTTATAACTCCAAAATAGACAAGCTTAAAGAGTAATAACTAAGGGAAGTATCGTCACTGGTTTCACTGGTTGCTAAAATTGTAGGACGCGTTTATGGCCTCCTTGATTTTTATAGCTTTCTCTCCTGTACTGTTCCGTGTCAGCGCTCTTTTTTGAGGTTATGTTACAAATATCCATTTGCATCAAATTGTTCAAACTTTGATTTATATCATCTGTTATATAGCCTGAAATTTCCTTCGAATCAAAAAGAAAACATAGCCTAAAAATAGGAGAGCGAGAATGAGAAAATTATTTTCTGTAATTTGTTTTAAAAACCGTTTAAACAAATTTTTACCGAGTAGCCGCCCGGCAACCTTTTGAATTATGTTAATCCAACAAACGAGAGTATGAAAGAATGAGTTGAAAAACCCTTTCCACGAGGGTCTAATCAGTTCTTAATTTATACGAATTAATTATACAATAATATGTGTTTTGAAACCTAACTTTGAAATCAATTATTCGGAGACGAAGGAACATTTTTTATATTGAAGTTGTCGCGTAAGCAGAAACTTAAGGCGGCTCCGACGCAGTGCAATTCAAGCCATTTACAAGGGTTCAGCTGCTCCAAAATTGACACTCCATTTTTCAATATTTTTGAATGAAATTCATACAGTATGTTGAGAAGATAATTGCCCGGATGCTATAGGAGCACTTTTTGAAATTTTGTCTTTGCACAAGTTTTATGATGGGTTGAAGTGCGCACTTTTTCTGTTCAACTTCGCGATTTTTTTAAAAAGAACTTAGTGAAAAAAATGAAAAAGTGGCTCTTTACCGCCCTGTGGGGTTTTGTTTTTAGCACTCTATGAAAATTTCATCCAAAAATACCAAAAAATAAAGCGTCAATTTCGAAGCGCGCAAACCTCTACAAATCGTATTTTGGACGAATTTTGTCTACTGTTTCGTGCTGCCAAACCAAGCGTTGCGGCGCAATGTATACTTTATCTGAAGTCACTTGAAACACTGTGAAATACCGGGTGCGTTTTATATATCTATATTTAACACGCTCTGTTGCTGCAAAAATCGCCAAATTTCGCAGCAAATATCCCCCGTATAAGATCAAAGGCAGTTTCACCGGTCCACGTGGAGTAAAGCACGCCTATGCGTGGACATAGCCAATGAGAAAGCGTGTATTTCAGAGCTCCGAAAAAGTGCAGGTGGCTACTGAAAATTGAAACAGTTTAGCCAGTGCCGTGTAGCGGTGAATAAACGTGTTTTCTTTAGTCTGTCCGTGTTTTTTCATAGATTTTATTAGTTTGTGTGTTTTTGACTTTTGAATACTCAGTTTATTTTTTGATTTAATTGTTGTGTTGATTGTTCTTGTGTGTCCTAAATATGGCTCTTTGGAGACCTTGGGAAAATGCTCCAAGCCACGAGGAGATGGTTGATGAACCTGTGCAGGCAGAATTCTTTCATAAAGATTTAGAGGAACAGACCCAAAGAGTAATCCTAAATATGTATGATTGTTTGAAAAACGAAAATCCGGATTCCTCGCAAAATCAAATTTTAAACAGAATTTGTATCCCGACAAAAATCAGTCGGTCTACCATTTATCGGGTTATAAAAAGGGGAGATGTAGTCAACCATTCCTTCCACAGAAAGCGCATAGGGCAAAAATTAAAAAGAATAGACGTGGGTTTTCAGGAAGATATTCGTCGTATAATATACGGATTTTATAAAGAAAATTTGGTGCCCACGTCGGAAATGATACGGGATAAATTAAAAGATTTTTATAATTACAAATGCTTAGACTCACTGCACTGTATTGTAAAACTCTGTGGTTTTCAATACAAAAAATTAGATAAAAGAATGGTGATTATGGAGTCGTCTCGAATCGTTGAATTGCGCCAAGAATTTTTGCACAAAGTTAGAATCTATAGAGAGCAGAAAAGAAATCTGATTTACCTGGATGAAACGTGGTATGATACCCGTGATGTTGTGCAGTACGGCTGGGTTGACGACAGCAACAAGTGCATTTTAAATGCACCATGCAACCGTGGAAAACGAATCATTATTCTCCATGCTGGCAGTGAAAATGGATTTATACCTAATGCCTTGCTGTTATCTGCCAAAAATATCAAAGAATCATGTGCCGACTATCATGAGGACATGACCTCCGACTTATTTGAAAAGTGGATAGAGCAGCAGTTAATACCAAACATTTCCCCAAATTCAGTGATTATTATGGACAATGCGCCATACCATTCCCGACAGAAAAACAAAATTCCGAATACAGGCACAAAAAAACAAGACATTATTGATTTTATGAAGGATAAGGGAATGGAAATACCACAAAAATCAACCAAAGCCATATTATTGGATCTTATTAAAAGACAAAAATTTGAAAAAGAGTATGTTGTTGACAATCTGCTTCAGCAAAATGGCCATGTATTACGTCTACCTCCCTATTACTGTATTTTTAACCCGATTGAGTTGGTCTGGGCTGCTTTAAAAAAAAAGTAAGAAAACATAATCAGACCCCTCAATTAAGTGAATCGCTATTGGCCACAATAAGAGATGCAGTATTTCATATTGCTGCCACAGACCTATGGAAGCAGTGTTCTAGGCATATTATTGAAAAAGAAAATGAATATTGTGTTTTGCCTCCTGTAAATCCCGTTGTAATTCCTCTACAAGATGACTCTAGCGACAGCTCCGAAGGCGAGAATGATATATAAATACCTATAATGTAAGTCTTTATATACTTTTTTATATACCTACCTGCTATGTAAATATTTGCCTATGTCAAACGTTGGAATTCTGTAATTTTTCCATTTCTTAACTTTCAGTCAACATAAATTAAACTCCCAATATACGTATTTTTTATCCCAAATCAAAAAAATAAGAAGATAGTAAAATCCATTTATTGTGATATAAAAACATTATTATTATCGTTCTAAATAAATCACCGCACGCCTATGATACGTCATGAAATTACAAAGCACGCGTCGACCAAAGGTTTTTATGCTATTTCAAGTGACTTCAGATATACCATACGTACTAAGAAAGGACGTATTCAGATCATATGGTGGCCCTATTTCATATAATATCGCGTAGATAAGTCGTTCTGCAAATATTTACTCATAATCGCGATCGCCGATACTCCTCGATTTTAAAGCCGTTTTACTTCCCATGTCATTGGCGAGGAAGTATTGTAATCGCGAAAAATTTCTAAAATATGATGTTATGTTTTTTTAAGTCATATGACATCTACATCACGAAAAACTATCACTCATCATCAACTTGGAAATTACCGCTCGGATTTTTATGAAATTTCCACACGCGATTACTAGTATGCCAAGGCTTTGTAGTTTTAGTCCAGCGGCAACGGTGCTATAGGCAAAAAAGAAAAAGTAACAATTGCTGAAACTCCGTTTTTGACGTTTTGACTCTGTTATTATAAATATTTAGCTCGGTAGGCACCGGCAGTCATCCTTTCCTCTTTTAAAGTAGCGCCGACCACCGTCTAAGACCAGCCCGCAATCGTTTCCTTTTCACCCCCCCGTTACCTCAGCAGATGGTGCTCGTGATTGTAGGAGCCCCGTTAAATACCGGGGCACCGCGACTCTTATACCACGAGGAACATAAAGATGTCTTGTTAATCCAATTTTTAAATTGCTAAGGTTAGCAGAACTGGGAAAAACCTTCTCAGGCAGATTGTTCCACAATCTCGACACCCTAGGAACTAAGGTGCGGTCGTGATGGCCAGTTCTCGATATGCGAGATTCGAGTTAGGATAGAAGGCAGAAGCTTGGGGAGTCCGTCTGGAAGGCTCAACGCGTGACGGCATCATGTAAGAGAGCTCTGAGGACCAAAGCCCGTTCACATGGCTGTATAAGAGAGCAAGATCAACGATCAGTCGAACAACCCCCCTCTGAACCGTATCGAGTTCGGACAATGTGGACGGGGTGGCAGAACCGCAAACATGTGAGCAGTAGTCGAGGTTAGGCCTTATCTGGGCATTGTACACAGTGAGTAGGTTCTAAGGAGAAAAGTATTTCTTAGTCCTAAACAAATAAACTAACTTTTTCATGTCATCGGTGATCTGCACTCCGATCAGCCGAAATTAATGGCTCTTTGACAGAACTCGGCCATCCATCGAAACCGGATGAGTGCTAGGACGCTTTTTGTTCGTCAAGGTATGGTTTATCTGAAGTCACTTGAAATAGCATAAAAACCTTTGGTCGGCGCGTTCTTTGTAATTTCATGACGTATCATAGGCGTGCGGTTATTTATTTAGAACGATAATAATAATGTTTTTATATCACAATAAATGGATTTTACTATCTTCTTATTTTTTTGATTTGGGATAAAAAATACTTATATTGGGAGTTTAATTTATGTTGACTGAAAGTTAAGAAATGGAAAAATTACAGAATTCCAACGTTTGACATAGGCAAATATTTACATAGCAGGTAGGTATATAAAAAGGTATATAAAGACTTACATTATAGGTATTTATATATCATCCTCGCCTTCGGAGCTGTCGCTAGAGTCATCTTGTAGAGGAATTACAACGGGATTTACAGGAGGCAAAACACAATATTCATTTTCTTTTTCAATAATATGCCTAGAACACTGCTTGCATAGGTCTGTGGCAGCAATATGAGATACTGCATCTCTTATTGTGGCCAATAGCGATTCACTTAAATGAGGGGTCTGATTATGTTTTCTTACTTTTTTTTAAAAGCAGCCCAGACCAACTCAATCGGGTTAAAAATGCAGTAATAGGGAGGTAGACGTAATACTTCATGGTCATTTTGCTGAAGCAGATTGTCAACAACATACTCTTTTTCAGATTTTTGTCTTTTAATAAGATCCAATAATATGGCTTTGGTTGATTTTTGTGGTATTTCCATTCCCTTATCCTTCATAAAATCAATAATGTCTTGTTTTTTTGTGCCTGTATTCGGAATTTTGTTTTTCTGTCGGGAATGGTATGGCGCATTGTCCATAATAATCACTGAATTTGGGGAAATGTTTGGTATTAACTGCTGCTCTATCCACTTTTCCAATAAGTCGGAGGTCATGTCCTCATGATAGTCGGCACATGATTCTTTGATATTTTTGGCAGATAACAGCAAGGCATTAGGTATAAATCCATTTTCACTGCCAGCATGGAGAATAATGATTCGTTTTCCACGGTTGCATGGTGCATTTAAAATGCACTTGTTGCTGTCGTCAACCCAGCCGTACTGCACAACATCATGGGTATCATACCACGTTTCATCCAGGTAAATCAGATTTCTTTTCTGCTCTCCATAGATTTTAACTTTGTGCAAAAATTCTTGGTGCAATTCAACGATTCGAGACGACTCCATAATCACCATTCTTTTATCTAATTTTTTGTATTGAAAACCACACAGTTTTACAATACAGTGCAGTGAGTCTACGCATTTGTAATTATAAAAATCTTCAGGATAATCTTTTAATTTATCCCGTATCATTTCCAACGTGGGCACCAAATTTTCTTTATAAAATCCGTATATTATACGACGAATATCTTCCTGAAAACCCACGTCTATTCTTTTTAATTTTTGCCCTATGCGCTTTCTGTGGAAGGAATGGTTGACTACATCTCCCCTTTTTATAACCCGATAAATGGTAGACCGACTGATTTTTGTCAGGATACAAATTCTGTTTAAAATTTGATTTTGCGAGGAATCTGGATTTTCGTTTTTCAGACAATCATACATATTTAGGATTACTCTTTGGGTCTGTTCCTCTAAATCTTTATGAAAGAATTCTGCCTGCACAGGTTCATCAACCATCTCCTCGTGGCTTGGAGCATTTTCCCAAGGTCTCCAAAGAGCCATATTTAGGACACACAAGAACAATCAACACAACAA
The DNA here is from genome assembly GCA_963669975.1 of Acanthoscelides obtectus. Taxonomy (NCBI): domain Eukaryota; kingdom Metazoa; phylum Arthropoda; class Insecta; order Coleoptera; family Chrysomelidae; genus Acanthoscelides; species Acanthoscelides obtectus. The sequence continues at coordinate 88,498,969 of CAVLJG010000008.1, forward strand.
TTAAATCAACAAGTAAACTGAGTATTCAAAAGTCAAAAACACACAAACTAATAAAATCTATGAAAAAACACGGACAGACTAAAGAAAACACGTTTATTCACCGCTACACGGCACTGGCTAAACTGTTTCAATTTTCAGTAGCCACCTGCACTTGTTCAGAGCTCTGAAATACACGCTTTCTCATTGGCTATGTCCACGCACAGGCGTGCTTTACTCCACGTGGACCGGTGAAACTGCCTTTGATCTTATATATAATATATATATATTTGCTGCGAAATTTGGCGATTTTTGCAGCAACAGAGCGTGTTAAATATAGATATATAAAACGCACCCGGTATTTCACAGTGTTTCAAGTGACTTCAGATAAAGTTATACAGTGCTGTGTTATGGAAGTATTGAACTAAATTGTTGCATCCCCAAGCGGTGATAACTTCCATCAGAGAGGAAGTCGCTACTAGTATTCTGCGTGTAGAGTGCTGTAATCGGCAAAGCTGTGGATCGGATTGATAGAGCAGGAAACGAGCTCGTTGATATGTAATAGAAACGATTTTGGCGACGAGGCCGATACCTGAGGAATAACCGGATTGATATTGTGGTACGAAGAGGATAAATCGAAAAGACAGGAAGTCAGCTACTTACTTGCAACGCTTCTCTAGGAAGTTATAGGATGGAAGCTTGCGTAAATAATAATACAAGACCTTTATTTGGCCGACGTTTAGCTTTCGCTATACTACCACTTAACCGAATTCCTTAATTGTAGATTTTCGAGGAGATAGAGAAACGTCGCTGATACAGTAGGGTGCGTAAGTGATCTGGAACTCTAGAGAGTCTTAAATTATGCAGTGTGCTGCGGGTGAGGTCTACAGGGATGTATTTATCTTCAGCAAGTGGGTTGAAAGTTACTCTTCGAGGCAACATTTTCACAATTTACTGACACGTCCCGTATTTTTTTATGTAGGCCAGTAGCTGTTGTAAAAACACGAAATAACTTAAAGATATGCAAATATTTAAGGGTGTGAATCTACATGAAAAATTAATGTTCGTTTGCTGTATAAGTTATGGTCCAAAAATGTTTCCTTACAAAAAGGAAAAAAAATGGAAATTAATTATATTTTCAGAACCGCTTCAGATATTTCACTGATATTTAGAACGTAGTGGAAGTTAATAAAGTTGCATATTTTTCAACGCAAAAATAATTTTTAGCTTTAACAGTGGCGTGCGTAAGGGTATTGACTTCGATATATTTTCAGAATTTTCAAATATCGAAGTCAATACCCGTACGAACGTCACTGTTACAGCTAAAAATTATTTTTGCGTTGAAAAATATGCAACTTTATTAACTTCCACTACGTTCTAAATATCAGTGAAATATCTGAAGCGGTTCTGAAAATATAATTAATTTCCATTTTTTTTCCTAAAACTTCTTTGTAAGGAAACATTTTTGGACCAGAGTTTATCAAGCAAACTAACATTAATTTTTCATGTAGATTCACACCCTTAAATATTCGCATATCATTAAGGAACACCCTGTATAAGATTTGCTTTATTCCTAAAGCTTTTTATTATTGTAAGCGAGTCTGAGAGTTGTAGGTAACTTTCAATTTTCCAGTCATTAGGTGTATTTTTTTCGTTTTAGCCTGTAGATCCGCCGCCACCGGACCAATTTTCAAAGCATTGTTGGTATAGTAGCAATCCTGTGTCAAAATCTCAACACAACTTGAGCGGTACATTCCGAATCATAGAATGCCAAGGATTAGCGGCTAGATGTTACATTAAAAAAATATGGTATCTTATGTTCTAAATTGTTTACGATTACAATCCTTCTTGGCGTGGGAAGTAATAATGATTCGTTTTTAAGCATCGTGCTTTGGTCGGAAAGGGTTGCCAGATGAATTAAACAGATTCCCAGAATAAGCACAAAAATCCCCCAGATTTGCAACTTTTCAAAAAAATCCATTAAATCAATTTCAGTAGAAGCAATAAAAATAAGATATAAAATATACTAAGTGACATATAAATCCGAACACCCAGTTTAAATGGTTTTATTTTAATAAAAGTTGGTGAATGTATTTATCTTACTGTAAATAACAAGTGAAAAAATTTTCAGCCTTATCAGTTGGACATTCCGGTTTTTATACTGCTTTTTTTTAATTCACTAACGCTCTAAAAATGAATATTTCAGCCGCAGTAAAGAATCAACGTTGGCGGATTTTGGTTCTTGATATCCTTTACGATCGGTTACGATGCCTAGAGTACGGAGACCTGTACGATTTCGTCAACGTAGTGAGTTTGATAGGGGCCGTATAGTGGGACTTCGGGAAGCTGGACTTTCTTTTCGGGCAATTGCAGTTAGAACAACAGACCGTGAAGATCGCCGCCTAAGATTATTGGCCTTAAGGGACCGTTTCTCCACTACCAGGTCCATTGCAAATGAATGGTTTGCAGAACACGGAAGACCTATTGGCATGCGAAGTGTTTACCGACGAATGAGAAGTTTTGGCTTGTTTTCATACCGGCCACACTGGGTCCTCCCTTTAACTCGAGAACACCGACGTAATCGCCTTGAGTGGTGCAGACAACGGTCACTCTGGGATCAGGAATGGAACAGTATTGTCTTTAGTGACGAGTGTCGATATTGTTTAGGCATGCACGATGGTCGTGCCAGGGTTAGAAGGCGACGTGGTGAAAGGAGGAATCCACAGTTTTTTGTTGAAAGACATGCTCATCACACTGCTGGAGTTATGGTTTGGGGTGCTATAGCTTATGGTTCCAGGTCACCTTTAATCTTCATCAGAGGTAACATGAACGCGCAGCGTTATATCCACGACGTTCTAGAACCCCATCTTTTACCCTATCTCGACACCCTGGCAGATCCAACTTTCCAACAAGATAATGTCCGACCACATGTTGCAAGAGTCACAATAGACTTCTTTCAACATAATGATGTCATATTGTTACCATGGCCACCAAGATCTCCCGAATTATCCCCAATTGAGCACGTGTGGGATATGATGGGTAGGAGATTGCTCAATTTGCAACGTCCTCCTCAGACTCTAGAAGCACTTCGAGAGGAGGTGGTGGTTGCCTGGAATGAGATACCACAGGAGGACATTGACCACCTGATCAGAAGCATGACTAGGCGCGTTGGAGAATGCATAGCACATCAGGGTGCATCCACACATTATTAAAGGTCAAAGGGCTTTAAAGCAGTGCAATCATTTTGAAATTTTTATCATTTACTTATTATGCTTCATTAAGTACTTATACAAAATTTTATTAAAATAAAACCATTTAAACTGGGTGTTCGGATTTATATGTCACTTAGTATAATATATTTTCCAACGAAATGAGATTATTTCCAAACTTGTTAGAACAACTTGTTTCTTGAGCCACGTTTGCCCATGAACGTAAAACGATACGCGCATTGGCATTGCGAAATCGCCCGTCGATCTACAAGACGAGCAAATTCGTGAAACATCGCACTGAAGACGAGTAATCGTCTAGTTCTTTCTCCCAAAACAAGCGTGTGAGTCACAGGTAGCTAAATCAACCGTTGCACAACTTATTATTCTGTTTTTCTGTGTTTTATGACTTTGGATGCATGTCTATCAACCTAGAATTGACATAAAGGTGTAGAGATGGGTCAGCGTAGATGTTTCGTGTAGATGGGTGCGACATCGGGAAATGAAAAGCCATAGAAAGACAAAATTGTTATTTAGTAGTTGACATTTTTTTTGTAGTTAAAATACCCAACAATTATATTTTTCACCCAAATAATCTCCCAGAATATTTTATTGGGTGAAAATTCGCCAATATGGCAACACTGTCGTCCGTTCGATCAAAGGCAGACACCATGGAGCAGTTATCGATTGCAACTGTAAGTTCGCGTTTGATAGCCGTCATCATTGTGACTGCCAGAGGCTGGCGATTCTGGCGGTATACTAGATGTGGTCTACTCGTCGTTGAACAACTAAACATTGTGCTAGATGATTTATTTTCACTGTAGCTAATCTCGACCCCTAAAATCCTACGAGACATCTGGTATATTGACAATCCACCTCAGCACCTAACGTGCTATCTTATCACTAAGCTTACCATCTTAGGTGCGGCCTTAGCCTCAGTCTTAGATTCTAAGCTCCAACTTGGTTGTTAAACATTCTTTATACAGGGTGACTTCGAAGTTGAGTCATTTATTTTAACAGTGAGTAGATCTGATCAAAAGAAATGTTTTTTCCTTTAACATTTTTGTGGTAAAATTAAAGTAACAAAGTTATAGCCCTTTAGAAGTTTGAGTACCGCCCTGTCTCAATAATAATATTATGTGCTCGTGTTTGGCGACAACGGATATAATCCGCCTTATCGGTTCATCGCATCGGAAACAAAAAAGCGAAAGAATTTGAAACGCTGATCACGATGTTTTTATTCAGTCAATGTGTCAGTCGGTAACGCGTGAGTGAATAGTGGTGTTTGCTGCGTGGCTCAAATGAAATAAAAAATGTCACATGTTTATGCGGATCGGTTTCCCAATCGAGTGCAACCAACCCCTCGTGTAGTACAACGGGCTCGTGAATCAGGTGACTTAAGCATGCCGGTGCTCCAAGACCTCACGATCAAATACAGGTCCGCACTGAAATACTTGTCGGGAGGATACTTTATAAAACAAGGTAAACTTTTTTTTTATTTTTACACACATATTCTGGTTTATCTTCCTTCTCCAATCATTATCTGAAAATTAATGACTCAACTTCAGTCACCCTGTATATATCATCTGTGAGAACATGCAGACGGTGCGATACGGCTCAGGTGTCTGCATTTTGGCAAATGATACCCTACCCTACCCCCAATATAGAATGCAGTTACAAGGCACCCCGAAGTGAAAGTGTGTTAGGAAGTTGCCGAGATATTCTCATACGGAGACAGTTAATACATCACTGTCGCCAACAGGGTATCAAAGATGCTCCTGTGGGAATACCAAACGTGGACTTGATATCTGCTGTCTGCGAGATATACTCCTCACGTTGATTGATAGATGTTACTGTATCGATTATACATTATAGGCTGAATAATATAATATATTCAATCGATAGTCTGATGACGCAGATTCAGGGTGATAAATCAGATGATAAATAGAAAATAAATTCAAATGAAACCGAAAAAGGAAGTTTGATCTGTAAAGGGTTTGTTACTCCACAAAATAAAGGAGTGGATATCGATTTTGTTTAATTTGTCTAACAGTAATAGTCAAAAGCAAAAATTACCATCCAGGGCATCTGACTAACGAATATGTTTACCATAAAATTGGGCATAAATATTTTTTTATATCGAAGCAGCCGCGCAGGCAGAAGCCTAAATGCCGGAACACCGCGGCTGCTATGATGATCCCAAAGAAATTTTGTTAATACGATTTTTGAACAGCCTAATGTTAGTAGACATGGGAAAAGCTTCCTCTTATAGATTGTTCCCAGTCTCGACACTCTAGGGACAAAGGAGCGGTCGTATCGCCCAGTTCTGGATGTACGTTGGTGTAGAAGGTCGTTGATATGTAAGAGAAACAGTGTCGGGGAAAAGCCCGATCCCTGGGGAACACCCGCGTTGACGTTGTATGATGAAGAGGAGAATCCGTCAATTACGACGGATATCTTGTGGCCAGAGATAAGTCAGCCACCCATCTGCAAAGCTTTCCTGGGAGGCCGTAGGATGGAAGTTTGTTTAAGAGGGCAGCGTGCCGCAGCTGATCGAACGCTTTCGTGATGTCAAGAGCAACGACATGGGCCTCACCATGAGACTGGATGAGTTTACTCCACAATTGCGTGACGGAAGCTAGGAGGCCGCTGTGGATCGTTGGTGTCGGAAACCATACTGCCTGTCGCTAATCAAGCTGTGACGTTCGAGGTAGTCCAGAAGTTCGCGATTCATGCACCTCTCCATCAAATTACTTATAACAGAAAGCAGAGCTATAGGCCTGTAGTTGTAAGCGTCAGTCATAGATTCCGTTTTTGGGATGGGTTGGACATGAGCAAATTTCCAGTTTTCTTGGAAGGTGCCGGATTCATAAGATATCTGGAAGAGACGCGAAAGAACTGGCGCAAGCTCCGCTGCACACCTCTTCAGTACAATGACAGGAATCAAGTCTGGACCAGAAGCTTTATTGATGTCGAGCGACAAGAGCACTCGTCCTACGGTCTTATGCCTGAATGTTACCTCCCGCATAGTGTAGTGTAGCTGCTTGGAGAACGTCCAGAAAGACCGACTGTTATTTTTGTAAGAAGGTTCTGTGTGCCTTGATCTTCTGCTGGCCAGCAGTGTCACACGATTTGTTAAACCAGCTGTTGGACCCTGGTTTAGGCATTATGGTGAACAGTTCAGCTCGGAACTAGAACATACTGTACCACCGTGATGTAAAGTGGTCGATCGATTCAGGATGCGAAACAAAAGCCTGGAGAACCGTTTCGCACGTCTATAATGAGACATAATCGAGGAGAGATCAGTGGAGTAACACGCAGTGGAATATTGTTAGAAAACAGTCAGATTGCCGACTTCCCATCGACATTAGAGCCTCATACTGTATGTCATGTAATTAGCAAAGATAGTATTGGAACAGAATGAAACAAAAACTCACTATAACATAATGTAATGGGTAATCCTTTCATCCAACAAAGGGTCATCTGCTCTACAGACAGATTATATGTCATTAGGAAAAGTCAACAGTGTTAAGCGACGGCATTGTGTACTTGGAACTTGCAGTACCTATGTTACATCTTGGTGTCTGGTGTGGAGTGTGTTACTGTTTCTTTTTATGGCCGAAAGATTAACTACATCTGGATAAAGTAAATTATTACAACGTTTTTCTTATATAAGACAATAATTTTATAGACGATCTTAAAAACATCGAGTTTCATTTTTATAACAAAACACTTCTCTCAGTCTGGTAATTTTGTGGTACAAAATCGTACCCCACTCTCCATCTCGTTCGAAGACATTTTTTATAATTTCTGTCGACCATAAATACGACAGCTGAAAGTGACTTGGACTATTTCTGGTGTTCTAGTGGATAAATTTGTCTGCGACCCACTGCCCGATCTTGTGAATAGTTTAGACGGTGAGTTGCGGGTTCAAAGGGTGGTGAGGTAGTTAGAAATCCGCCCCTTGGTAGTTTAGTGTCGGAGGCTTTTTCTTACCCTTTGGGAATTTAACCGTGCAGAAATTACACTCAACCATCGGGCGGAGGGGGACCGCCTACAGGGATAGTCCTAGGAGAGTTTGAGTGAAACTCACGACTAGGAGGAGCAGTTCCCCAGTTTTGGAGAACCCTCATTATTAGAGGGTTCTACCATACCAGTTCTACCCTCCAGTTTTAGGATAAAATCTGGGACTTCCTACCAACGGTAGCCGTTAGAAGATAGCCAAGTATTCTTTAATTTTAGTTTTTCTTTTAGGGTCAATTTTACTAACATTAAGTCAGTTGGACCAATAGTAAAATACCTTATCGAAATGCAATTTGACGGAAGCTGTCAAAGCTCTCTGAATATCAGTGATTTCTATTGAAATGTTAGGATAACTTTCATATAATTTCAAATTTTTATCATTCCAGAAAAGACGGTCTGTTATTTAAATGAACCAATGAAAATGAGAGAAATAATAGGACGATTTTCTAGCTATTATATTTAGTAGGATGTTTTCACTGTTTTTGACGAGTGTTCATGCATGGCAATTTAGTTTTATCTGTATATCACATACAGGGTGTTGTACACAATACGTACCCTTAGGGTAACAGTCTTTCAAATACAACAAACGAGCTTCAAGTTCCAATCAACAAATTTTACATCACCAGCTTATTGAATATTAAGAAATTACATATAATCCAGTCATAATTTATATAAATGTTTGATTTTTGAATTAAATTCAGGATTTGATTACTATTGTTGATTTTTTATTCATGTTTATATTATTTTCTTCAATTGATATGCGATTTTACTGATTCAACATCACGTACTGGGTGTTTTTTCCTATAAACCTCTTGCAGATAGCCATTAAGCACCTACTTGATAACAGACTCTACCAAAAGGTCCATAGATATTGCTCGTTTCCAAACATTCATTCATTGACTTGCCCTTCATCAGAACCATTATGGCACCTTAGATTGTTATTCCCACAAAACCATTCTGGTCTTTTGATATCCATACATCCATAAAGTTGAATATTTTGTTCTGGAACTGAACAAACATCCACACTATATTCACAGCGATTAAGAAATTCCCAAATATATGTCTTAAAGCTATTAGCAAACCTAAAACCTGCCAAAAAACTACAAATTTGCGATATTTTTCTTTTTTCACGAGTACACATTCCAGGCTATATTTATATTAGACATTATTTGAATACAGCTGATTGAATGACACATGTGTGGGATCTGTCAACCCTTGGTCCCCGGCACAAAACATTTATACTCTGAAGAAGGTTTAATTCCATGCTACTCCATGACAACACGGTGACTTGTGTGGTTGTCAGCGGCCATTTTTTGAGGGTGCGACATGGTTGCCAGATTGTGCATTAATATCCCGTTTCACCCCCCTGGTCCCAGGGGAGTAAGTTCCGCCAACTGTTGAAATATACTCTACTATGCTTTATAAGACTATTCGTGGAATTTTTCCCAAAATCGTTGCACAACACTTGCAACGCAAATGAAAATTTAAAATTATTTCCATGACGCCGCAAGATAGCTCCGTCGGTACCTCGGGTTATACATCTTGACAGTAGAGATGTTCCATACGATCCTATATTTAGTAGTATCAATACATTTCACGAGTATCGTCATCTTTCGATCCGGACTGTGTCAGAAAGAGTGACTAACTACAGATTACTTTTCTTCTTTGTTTCCTTCCGCTGGATATCGATAATTTTATTCCAATATTTTCGATACTTCCTAAAACGATAGGAATCGATACATAACGATACTTTTCGTGGATCTAAACATCCCTAATCTTGACAGCTTGTCGTTCCTGTCAGCTGGGCTGCAGGGTGCGGTGTTGCCTTTACTATCTTACATTTTGCTAAAATCTTATGACCAATAAAGGCTTCAAATATTTATTGACGAATACGAACGGATATGCATAGAATTTAGAATATAAATTCATATTGCAAATTTCAGATTGTCTATGCATGGACTTGAACCGGATTTTTCGGTATTTTTACCGAAAAGAGAATATTTACCGATAACATCATTCTCCACGATTTTTCAAAATAATTTACATATTTCTATACTTGCAGAAACAGAGCTGAAACCAAAAATAAAGCTAAAAGTTAATTTTATGTAGTCTTCATAGTTTTATGTCCCATATCAATCATACATATTATGCATACACACTCAGGCAATCGGGCACATGAGAGGGGAAGATTTGGGTTGCCTATGATTACGAACGCACATCCTCATCCCTTACCCCACTTACCCTTACTTGATTTTTTTACAAAAGGTACAGACTGGTAGATTACCGTCATTACCTCATCACCGGACAAGCAATAAACAAACCGAAGCCTGCCTGTTTTCAAAATAAATATTTAATTAAAATGAGAGGTGAGTTCATGAGTTCAAGGGCAAAACAGAAAAACATATACAATACTATAAGCAAGAATCGAAAGAGGAATTTCCAGAATGGTTGCAAAGTATACTAAGTGACATATAAATCCGAACACCCAGTTCAAATGGTTTTATTTTAATAAAATTTTGTATAAGTACTTAATGAAGCATAATAAGTAAATGATAAAAATTTCAAAATGCACTGCTTTAAAGCCCTTTGATCTTTAATAATGTGTGGATGCACCCTGATGTGCTACGCATTCTCCAACGCGCCTAGGCATGCTTCTGATCAGGTGGTCAATGTCCTCCTGTGGTATCTCATTCCAGGCAACCACCAACTCCTCTCGAAGTGCTTCTAGAGTCTGAGGAGGACGTTGCAAATTGAGCAATCTCCTACCCATCATATCCCACAAGTGCTCAATTGGGGATAAGTCGGGAGATCTTGGTGGCCATGGTAACAATGTGACATCATTATGTTGAAAGAAGTCTATTGTGACTCTTGCAACATGTGGTCGGGCATTATCTTGTTGGAAAGTTGGATCTGCCAGGGTGTCAAGATAGGGTAAAAGATGGGGTTCTAGAACTTCGTGGATATAACGCTGCGCGTTCGTGTTACCTCTGATGAAGATTAAAGGTGACCTGGAACCATAAGCTATAGCACCCCAAACCATAACTCCAACAGTGTGATGAACATGTCTTTCAACAAAAAACTGTGGATTCCTCCTTTCACCACGTCGCCTTCTAACCCTGGCACGACCATCGTGCATGTCTAAACAAAATCGAGACTCGTCACTAAAGACAATACTGTTCCATTTCCTGACCCAGAGTGGCCGTTGTCTGCACCACTCAAGGCGATTACGTCGGTGTTCTCGAGTTAAAGGGTGGACCCAGTGTGGCCGATATGAAAACAAGCCAAAACTTCTCATTCGTCGGTAAACACTTCGCATGCCAATAGGTCTTCCATGTTCTGCAAACCATTCATTTGCAATGGACCTGGTAGTGGAGAAACGGTCCCTTAAGGCCAATAATCTTAGGCGGCGATCTTCACGGTCTGTTGTTCTACGGCGGCGTCCAGTGCCCCTTGCTCTTTGCGTACGGCCTTCTCGAAGCCATGCCTGACAACACCTAACCACAGTGTCTACACTTATTTGCACTCTAACTGCAATTGCCCGAAAAGAAAGTCCAGCTTCCCGAAGTCCCACTATACGGCCCCTATCAAACTCACTAAGTTGACGAAATCGTACATGTCTCCGTACTCTAGGCATCGTAACCGATCGCAAAGGATGTCAAGAACCAAAATCCGCCAACGTTGATTCTTTACTGCGGCTGAAATATTCATTTTTAGAGCGTTAGTGAATTAAAAAAAAAGGTGTATAAAAATCGGAATGTCCAACTGATAAAGCTGAAAATTTTTTCACTTGTTACTTACAGTAAGATAAATATATTCACCAACTATTATTAAAATAAAACCATTTAAACTGGGTGTTCGGATTTATATGTCACTTAGTATACTTTGAAAGAACGACCAGTATGCACATTATAGAAGTTGTAACATAGAACTATGCCCTCAAAAAACATGTTGTGTGCGCGCCCAATACAATAACAGACGTTTTTTATGACTTAAAGGTCCTTGATCTACCACTGATCTTGGGACGGCATTTACCTTATACCGAATTCAACGACACTATTTGCCGATTCCGTTTTTTTTGCCGGTTCGGCAACACTGCACTTTAATTGAACGCAATTGATATCCCAGACCAGGGGGGTGAAACTCATATTGACGAATGGGAAACAAAGCAGTGTTGCTGGTGCATAATACGACAACCATGTCGCACCCTCAAAAAATGGCCGCTGACAACCATACAAGTCACCGTGTTCCCATTGAATAGCATGGAATTAAACCTTCTTCAGTGCATACGTTTTGTGTCCCAGACGTGTTATAACAATAAAAATAAGAAAATAAAACAATGTTTGGAGATATGTTTTCATACATAGGTATTTTGGATTCTGACCTATAATATCTGGACGATGAATAATAGGTGGATGCAGATACTTTTACAAATATCGATGTTTTAGGACCCAGAAATGCAGAATGTGCTGTTTGTTTATATTTGGTGTGGATTTGTATATCATAAATTGGCAAAAATTGTTTTTGATGTAACAAAACATGATGAACCAGTTGGAATACGTTTTATATCCTTTTTTTTTGCAAAATAGCAAAAATCCGTACATTTCTACAGGTAGGTATTTTGTACAACACCCTGTACGTGATATGACCGTCCTTTCTGGAAATTCTATGAAAGTTATCCTAATTCTAAAGCACAAAGACATACTATTACATCTATAATGTACCCTTATTTATGAGGCAACTATTTTTTCACGACTTTATTCAACCTTTCAATAGAAATCACTGATATTCAGAGACCTTTGACAGCTTCTGTCAAATTGCATTTCGATAAGCTATTTTCCCATTGGTCCAAGGGACCGTCAAATATTAATGTTGGTGAAATTGGGCCTTAGAGAACCATTTAGCTAAGGGGGGAATACATAAATTCACTCTTGTTAACCTGTCCTCCAGAACTTCTCCTTAATGTTTTTATTTTAAATTTTTTTTCGTTCAATAAATGTCTGTGTACCTTGAGTGAGTTGGTATCTTCTTTTAACGCCGGAATCCCAACAGTGATACTTGTTGTTATTTCATTTCCTAGTTTTTGTAAATTAGGTGACGCCCAAATAACCATTGCATCCGTAAACCAAAGTACAAAGAACTCCACCCTGAGGAGGCTCATATCTACCAACTGAGCACAGAGTGCATTCGGGATAACAAGTGATACCAGAGTTCATTATTTGTCATGAGCAAAGTCTACAGCGCTAAGCGATGGCGTAGTTTCCTTCGAATTAGAAATCAGTTTATTACGTCTGGAGTGACAACAAAGTCCCTTATTACACCAGTTAATCCCTGCGCCCAACAAAGGATCGCCTGCTAAAACAGCCAATCAAGTTTCAGATCATTTGTTACTAGACAAAGTCAACAGTGTTAAGCGGTGGCGTCGTTTCCTTAGTAAGACGAACTAATTAGAGAGATTGGGCGTGGCGAACGTAAAATCTGACGCTCGAGGCGTTAATTGGCCAATGTATGCTGGGTGCATCGCAGAGGTACAACAACAGTTACGGGCTCTGAAGGGTTTTGAGACGTAAACATGCTTAGCGGCACAACACGCGTTTTGAGGGATCTAATCAAGACCTTAATTAAATGAAAATAGCCTTGGAACGCCCGATACAAATAATTCCATACCATACCAAACCAACAGCTGGTGACATCTAACCTTTGCGGTTTCTTTTGGGGATGAAAGGGGTTCTTACTACGATCTTTGTAGCTTTGGGTACATACATCTTTTACACCGAGGGTTGTGAAACCTCACATAATGGCTTTTCTAGTACTCGACTTATTCAGCTCTGACGTCGAGATATAGCGTTTATACATATAACGATGCTTGTTACACCAATAAAGGGAGTGTCTGCCTCCCGAAATTGTGAAATACCGACAAAAAAAGGTTGTTTGAAGTATGGCAAATACCTTCATTTCCAATCATTTAGTTTTCAGTATCTGCCACTCTTTTTTTTTATACAGTTTGGGGTGTTAACAGGTAAACCCAACACAACCCTCAGTGAACTAAAACTAAACTTACATAAAATATCGTATACATATACGAGTACATATATTACATTATTGAATACTTCAATATTAATATTTTTTTATCCTCCGATATTGTTGTAACAACATAAACTGAGTGAGTAGTTCTAATTATAAGCAATAAACTATCAATTTAACTTTTTTAATAAAAGGAGTATACATAATTTAACATTTACTTACGTTTAATTAAAACTGAAATCAAAATTAAATTGAAATTATACCAGAAATGATATTGGAGGTGATAACTTGAGTTATGTAAAAAAATAAAACATTTCTATTTTAGTCTGCCATAGAGCTGTAATACTCATACTTTAAAGCCTTTTTCAGGGAGGTCAAGCTAATGTTAAATAAATCTATATTACAGAAATTATTATGATTTTTTTGAGCCCTGAACAAAGGGGAATTAAGACCAAGATTGGTTCTACGGAACGGCATTCTAAACAGATGCTAGGTTCTAAACGTTCTATCAGGAGTGTTAAAGTTCAAGTTTGCCAAAAGATCCGGACAGTCAGTGAGGCCATTCAACAATTTATGGACACAGCAAATGTCAGAAATCGTTCTTCTATCTTTTAAGGAAATCATATTGAACTGTTTCATAATTTGCGTATAATGATGATCTGTAACAGGTTGGTGAGTTTTATGTGCTAACATCTTCAAAAATTTGTGTTGAATTCTTTCTATCCTGACTACATGTACATTGTAAGACGATTCCATATTACTGATACACACATCAGTTTGTTGTGTATATAAGCGTAGTACAATGAAAGAAGCGTTTTTGGGTTCGTAAATTCTCTGCATGTCCTGTTTATGAACCCTAGTGTTCTATTTGCATCATTTACGATGTACTCTACGTGGGTGATGAATGAGAGTTTCTCATCAATGTATACCCCTAGGTCTTTTACTACATGAAGCTTTTCCAGTTCTGCCGTCCCTATCTTATATCTGAAATCTATAGTGTTCGCTATGTTTCTAGTAAGCCTCATGTAATGACATTTTGTTAAATTCAGGAAGATACTGTTTTCAGTGCAATACTTTTGCAGAGATTCCAAATCGCTTTGAAGTTTTACACCGTCATTTACATTTCTAACAATAGTAAATATCTTTAGATCATCAGCATATAACAAATATTTACTGAAATGAAAAACAGAAGTAAGGTTGTTCATGTATATGTTAAATAACAATGGTCCTAAGTGACTACCTTGTGGTACGCCTGAAGTTACTAAGAATGTCTCCGAACGATACCCATTGATAGTCACCACTTGTTTACGATTACTTATATACGATGCTAGCCACTGCCATAATGGACCATCTACACCCACCTCAGCAAGTCTCTCCATCAAGATAGAATGATCAATCTTGTCGAAAGCCTTACTGAAGTCGGTATAAATAACATCCACCTGCAGTTTCTCATCTATTGCGTGAGAGGCATATTCTATAAAACTCATCAAATTCGTCTCTACAGATCTTTTAGGGAAAAATCCATGCTGGTGTTCCGTAATGATATTTTTTGTAATGTTTAAGATAGGATCATAAATCAGCTTTTCAAAAATTTTTGAGAAAATACAAAGTTTAGTGATAGGTCGATAATTTTCCACAAGATGTCTATCGCCTCCTTTATGAATAGGCAATATTTCACCTTCTTTCCATCTCGTTGGAAAGACTCTTTGAGTTAATTATAGTTTGAAAATTAGGTGAAGTGGTAAACATATGTTATGAATCGTGGATTTACTGTTATAAACCAGAAAATAAACGACAGTCGGCTGTTTGGGTGTTTCAAGGTGAAGAAAAGCCAACAAATGTCATCCGTTCTCGAAAAAGATGGTCGCGACATTTGTGTCAAAAGCGGTCATATTGCAACAATTCCTCTTAATGAGCAAAGTACTGTTACTGCGGATTGGTATACCACCATTTGTTTGCCAAAAGTCATCACTGAGCTTCGAAAAATCAACCCCGAAAGAAGAATCATCCTCCACCGAGACAATGCAAGCTCGCACACAGCTCAAAAAACAAGGCAGTACTTAACGGAAGAAAACGTGGAATTATTGGACCATCCTCCATATAGTCCCGATCTAAGTCCTAACGATTTCTTCACTTTCGCGAAAACTAAAAACAGACTGCGTGGTCAAAGGTTTCAGTCACCAGAAGAAGCAGTTGACGCATTCAAAACTGCCGTTTTGGATCTGCCAACAAACGAGTGGAATAAGTGCTTCGGAAATTGGTTCGAGCGCATGCAGATGTGTATTAATCATCGTGGAGAATACTTCGAAAAACAATAAAGTCATTTGAAACTACCTACCGTGTTGTTTTATTTCCATATGCAAAATTTAAAAGACATCCCTCGTAATGTCGGAAGCTTTTGGAATAAAATCATTCAATATTCTTGAGCTCATTGGATCAGATTTTTCCTGCAGTTTCGTAAACGCGTTTACGAAAAATCCCAACCGAAAGCAGTGTCTTATGAATAATATACCCACGTTACCTGAGCGAACTCCACTATTGTCAGACCTCATTACCTAATACATAAAGCAGACCCCCAACAAGAGTGGAATTTTCCGATAAATAAATCAAGAAGCAGCTACAAAATGAACGAAGCTTGGCTGCATGTGGTTACAGCTTGAAGCCCCGGCAGCTATTTTCCGGCAATAATAGTACATCAGAGTAGGCGAGCTCTCCCAATTTTTCCCAGGTTTTCATACGCTTTTTCACAGAACCATGTTTGATTGGTTTCTCTTGGCTTATGATATATAACTTCAATTTCCTCTTGACGGGATTTTCAGTTGCTACGCTAACCAGCAAAGTCTGCTTCGCCTTATTAATATCACGAAATTTTTCAAATATAGCAATAAGTAGGTAAAATAAATATTTTCATAGACGTCTTTTCCCATTGTCTCGTTAAATACGTTTCCCAAACCCAACACGCTTTAATACTAAGGTGTTTCAAACCGAAAGTGTTGTAAATCTAATGCAACATGTGACTTAATAGTTCAATACAGGTTTCACACAGAAATATCGGTAAGTATTTGGAATTTGCACTTCCCACGCAACGTTGTCATCCATTCATAATTGATTATATTAGGCATATATATATATATATATATAGTAGTAGAAAACAAGCAAACGATCTCGTCCAACCTTGTCAAGAATTTGGTTGGTACACAGTCCATGAAATAACCTTTTGGCGAAGAGTTTCCATTTATAAGGATAAAGTACGGGTCTGGATACATTGGTGCAGCGGATTTTACAGTTTTCAGTCATTTTCGGCCATATTTATATAACCTCGGAGTGTCGTAAAATTGACAAGTTGACAGTCTGTTCTTCCTGATTCATACTACATAAGAAATTACTATACAGAGTGTCATGACCCGCAAAAAGAAGAAGGAAGAAGAAGAACAACAAGAAAAGCCCGAGAATGAAAAAAACTGCATCACAGATGAAGAAAATCGACCTGATTCGACTAATGTAAAAAAGATATTAGAAGAGAATCGATCCCTGAAGAAAACACTAGCAGAAAAGGAGGAAATAATTCGTCAGCTCAATAACGAAAATTTAAAACTAAAAGAGCAGCAACTGTCAGTAACCGCAAGTATTACTGAGAAGGATGCCATAGCATCAGCATTAAATAGAATTAATATGAGACTCGACAAAGTTGAGAAAAACCAGTTAGTAAAAGAAAATTCATACGCACAAATCTTAAAACAAACGATACCTATTACTAAAAGGCAATCACTGAAATGCATCACAGTTATTCCAAAAGAAAAACAATCTTGCGATAATACGAGAAGAGAATTGAGTAAGAGAATAAATCTTTCATCTCGGAACATTCAAATAGAAAGTGTGAGAAACTCAAAAAATGGCGGAATTGATATAAAAATTGATGAATCACATCATAATAAACTGAAAGATGAACTTCAAAATAAATTGAATGAAAAATACCAAGTTACTGAGCCAAAAATGTTAAATCCAAAAATTAAAATAATAAATTATAAAAGTAGTGAGAAACCGCATGAAAAGCAAATTGAAGAAGATCACTGCTTTGTGAAAGACCTATCCAAAAAAATTACTTGTATAGCAATAATTCTAGAAAGCGATATTACTGACCACTTCTCCACTATTTTACTGATATCTTCAAATGAAAAACATTCTAACAACCGTTAATAACAACCAGGAAAATTACAAAATTTTTGTCGACAATTCAAAACTAATATCAAATGTCAAACAAGAATCCTTGGAACAATTATACTCTATAAATAATATAGACAAAGCAACGGGACTGTTCATAGAGAAAATAAAAAAACTAATCGATATTAGTACCAATAAAGTAATAATTAGTCACAAAGAGAAAAGCAGAAATGCCTGGATTACCAAAGGATTAATAACATCGGCAATAGAAAAAGAAAGACTATATAATGTAATGAAACTAACGCCAACTACAGAGAATACCGACTGCTACAACCAATATAAAAATAAATTTATAGAGCTTGTAAGGCAAATCAAACGAAAACATTACCTAAATAAATTGAATAATAACTTAAATGATCCTAAGCGGCTTTGGACAACTATTGATGAGATTACTGGGAAAACAAAATTTAAGAGTGTGTCACTGAGTTAAATACAACATCGGGAACAGTATTAAAAAATACTCAACAGATATGCGATGAATTTGTACAATTCTTTACTGACATAGGCGAAAATTTAGCAAGTAATATACAAGCAAATGTACAAAATACTCAGCCTCCAAAAAGAACTTTGAACTCATTTATTTTGGATAAAGTCGAGCAATGTGAAGTATACACCACTGTTATGTCCTTAAAGAATCGGAAAAGTCCTGGGTTCGATGGTATTGAAAGCGAGCATTTGAAAATTATAGCCGAGGACATAACAGAACCACTCACTTACCTAATCAACAAATGCTTTGAAACTGGCATATATCCCTCAATTTTAAAAAAAGGTAATATAATACCGATACATAAATCAGGAACAAAAACAGATGTTAACAACTATAGACCAATATCAATAATATCCAGTGTAGCAAAGGTTTTTGAAAAAGTTTTATCTACTAGAATGATTCGATACCTCACAAAATTCAAAATTTTAAGTGAAAATCAATATGGATTTACAGAAGGGAAGGCTACATCGGACGCAATAACTAAAATTGTAAATCAAATACATCAAAATATTGATAACAGAATCCCTTCAATCTGCATTTTTGTTGATTTAAAGAAAGCTTTCGACACAGTTAATCACAAATTATTATTAGAAGCATTGGAGAGAATTGGTTTCAGAGGAAACGCGTACTCACTGATCGAAAGTTATTTGTCAAATCGCCCACAATCTGTGCAGATATCAGGATCATTTAGTAAAGAAATGTATATTAAGTGTGGTGTCCCACAAGCAACTGTCTTAGGTCCGCTGTTATTCAATATATATTTAAATGATATTTTCCGAATTAATTGTGTTGGCAAAATAACTAGTTTTGCAGATGATACTGCAATATTATATGAAGGCACTGACTGGTCTGATCTGAAAAATGTAATTGAAAATGATTTTATCAAAATTATTCGGTGGTTTAACAGTAGAAAATTAAGCATTAACTACTCTAAAACACATTTTTTACCATTTGGATCTTATGCTAGACGTCTGCCAAATTACACAAATTTCTCCTTCAATATTAATGATCAAAAAATGCAAATTAATAGAGTGCCCAACATAAAATACCTTGGAGTGGTCTTGGATCCTCACTTACGATGGGACATCCATGTCAATTATATTTCAAAGAAAGTTAGATTTGTATCCTACAAAATTAAATACCTTGGGAATATATTGACAGAAAAATATCTTCGAACATTATACCATGCACTGATTGAGCCTCATCTCACATATGGTATATAAGCATGGGGAGCTGCATGTTCCTCACATATCTATAATTTAGATGTTTTTCAAAAAAGTATTCTAAAAATGATATTTAAAAAACCGAAACTTTATCCCACTGAAAAATTATACGCAGATGTTCGAATGTATGATATAAGACAGCTTTATTTCTTACACAGTATCACTCACTACCATAAATTTGTAAACACCGACCAAAAAATTAAACATAATCATTATACCAGTTACAAAATTCGTGGCACAGTAGTTCCTCAACCGCATAAATCTATAATACAGCGATCATATCTCTATTTAGCGCCTAAATTTTATGAAATTATACAAAAAGACTTAAAAGATTTACGTTTCGGAAATTGTTTCAAAATAAATTTAAAAAAGTGGCTACATTCTATATCTAGGACTGAAATTGATAAACTCATAAATACGAACGTCAACTAAATACATAACCTACTGTAGCTAATTTTTGTCCTTTTTTGTCATTTGCATTCTACAGTTTCAACTTAAATTATTGGTCCATGTACAGGCGATGCCTTCTATTGGGCCTGTTTTGATTTTATATTTATTTACTCATATTGTTTGTTATCTTTGTACATTGAGTGAATAAATATTATTATTATTATTATTATTATTATTATTATTATTATTATAATTTAATCCTCTTAGAAAAAACTTTGCTACGAAAATTGCGATCTAGCCTACCGTCTTACCGACCACCATAAAAGCTTACACTTGGCACAAGTTATCCCCTTTTAGAAAATAATTAACTACGAAAATGTATGACAAAGGAATTACATAGATCTAGGGCCGATTTCACAAACATTAATATTATCTAAATGCAATTTAACAGAAGCTGTCAAAGGTCTCAGAATATCAGTGATTTCTATTAAAATATTAAATAAAATCGTGAAAATTCGACTGTATTATAAACAAGACCACTTCTTCATTCCAACATGATGCTTTTGTACAGAGAAAACAGGTAAACTTTCATGTATTTTGATTTGTGTTATAAATTTACATTTAACAATCAGTTATCCCCAAAAGCCAATGGGAATGCGGCAAATAATAGGTCGATTTTCTAGCTGTTAAATTTGGCAGCAGATTTAGACGTTTGTTAATGCACGGCAATCTCGAATTTAAGTTCAATATAGTGTTATCATTACATACCTGTCGAATACTGTGGATTTGTCTGTATTTTGCAAGAAAATAGAATATAAAATACTTTCCATCCAATTCCTCATCTTCCTTTACGTCATAATAATAATAAAATTATTAATTTACCGGTTAATGAATTTCTTCAAAGCAATAAAAACATTGTCCTCTCCATCCTAAAACACAGATAATATGTGTAAGACGTGTCAATCCTTACATCTCCGTGATGCATAATGCAATTACTATGGACATAGATAAAATATTATGAAAAATGTCTCACAAATAATGTCTTTTAAGTCCAAAAATCATAAAAACTATTAAATTGTTTGATTGCCTTTTTCAGTGGTGGGGTCATCTATCTGTCACTCGCAGGGTTGCCAAGTCTAACGACGATCACGTCCCGTGATGAAGGGTGCGACATGAATCTTTTACATTTGCTAGTAGAGTAGTATATTTCAACAGTTGGCGGAGCTTACTCCACTGGGACCAGGGCTATTTTGCGGCGTCATGGAAATAATTATTAAATTTTCATTTGCATTTTTTCAAGTGTTGTGCAATGATTTTGGGAAAAATGTCACGAATAGTCGTATAAAGCATAGTAGAGAATATTTCAACAGTTGGCGGAACTTACTCCACTGAGACCAGGAGGGTGAAACGAGATATTAATGCACAATCTGGC
Organism: Acanthoscelides obtectus; assembly: GCA_963669975.1. Classification (NCBI taxonomy): domain Eukaryota; kingdom Metazoa; phylum Arthropoda; class Insecta; order Coleoptera; family Chrysomelidae; genus Acanthoscelides; species Acanthoscelides obtectus. The sequence goes on from CAVLJG010000008.1 coordinate 88,519,948, forward strand.
AACCATGTCGCACCCTCACAAAATGGCCGCTGACAACCACACAAGTCACCGTGTTGTCATTGAAGAGCATGGAATTAAACCTTCTTCAGAGTATATGTTTTGTGACTGGGACCAAGGGTTGACAGATCCCACACATGTGTCACTCGATGAGTCTTGAAATGCAATAATCAGCTGTATTCAAATAATGTCTAATATAAATATAACCTAGAATGTGTACTCGTGAAAAAAGAAAAATATGGCAAATTTGTAGTTTTTTTGCAGGTTTGCTGGTAGCTTTAAGGCATATATTTGGGAATTTCTTAATCGCTGTGAATATAGTGTGGATGTTTGTTCAGTTCCTGAACAACGAAAAATATTCAACTATAGATGTATGGATATCAAAAGACCTGAATGGTTTTGTGGGAATATCAATCTAAGGTGCCATAATGGTTCTGATGAACGGCAAGTAAATTAATGAATGTTTGGAAACGAGCAATATCTATGAACTTTTTGGTAGAGTCTGTCATCAAGTAGGTGCTTAATGGGTATCTGCAAGAGGTTTATGGGAAAAAAAAACACGGGAGGTGATGTTAAATCAGTAAAATTGCATATCAATTGAAGAAAATGATATAAACATGAATAAAAAATCAACAATAGTAATTAAAACATGAATTTAACTCAAAAATCAAACATTTCTTTAAATTATGACTGAATTATATATAATTTCTTAATATTCAATAAGCTGGAGATGTTTCAATGACAAGATGTCATCTTGTACTTTGACAGTATTTTGTTTTCAACATTTATAGCTATTGGTTGCTAAAATTTGTTGATTGGAACTTTAAGCTCATTCGTTGTATTTAACGGACTGTTACCCTATAGGTGGAGAATAACGGACTGTTGATTTGACAACCTTGGTGAAACCCACCCTTAATCATATAAATGGGCTCAAACAATTAGTCGATTATTTCTACTCGATTGGCAACGTTGCGATCACCAAACCTTAGGAACAGCCAAGTCGCGACGGGTTCATCTTCTATCTTCGTTATGCGTACTCAGCGGATACCACCGAACCACAATGCCGGCTCGACGTAGTATTAGAAATACTTCTATCATCCTGTCTTAAGGGCAAATGTACGGGAAGATATATGTGTGAAATAAGCGTATAGATATGCTAACGCCAAACAATTGAGATATACTTTCGTCCAAAGTCTGCAACTCCGCCCTCCCCAATTTTTTACATCTCAACAAAATTCCAAGAATGAGCTGGAATCTAAAACGCCAGAAAACGAAGTTCGGGCGGTATTTATTTTTTTTTGTTTCTGACCCCTAACTCCGCTGGCGCTGGGTAAAAATTACGAAGCTTTCCGCGCTTAGCATTATTCATAATCCGTGCGCTCATTTCCAAGTTAGACATACCGACATAAATGTGTTACATAATCCTTTGTGATGTATATGACATAAAAAAAACATCTCATTTTCGAAATGTTTCTCAATTACAATACTTCCTTGCCAGTGGGTCACAGGTGTGAATAATCTTATGCTGCATTTCATTTGAAAAGCGTCGTCAGAAAAAAAAGACTGACGTTTACATAGAGTGGTTATCCAGATTATTGTCAACCAATATGGTAAGTCCAAGCGCAAATATACTAAGTGACATATAAATCCGAACACCCAGTTTAAATGGTTTTATTTTAATAAAAGTTGGTGAATGTATTTATCTTACTGTAAATAACAAGTGAAAAAATAGATATACTTTATTGGCAGCATATCCAGTAATGATTTTCTTACACACACACATAATCATCCAGATGCGATCGTGGTATTCAACCAACTTTCTTCTCTGAGTTAAAAACTTCAGACAAGCATCATTTGGCCTCACAAATCATATGCAACCAATAATGCGTTTAGTTTAGTTGAGTGATTCCTCCATAGATGGACGTTCACAACGATCCTAGTGAGCAAACGTGGAATGACTGTTTGCACCGAAAAAACTACCTAGTTTGCTAGATGACATTTTATAGGTTTTTTTTTTTACTTTTTATAGGTTTTTTACATGATACCCACGCCGTTCGCCAGATCTAACAGTCTTGGCCTACTTTATATGGGGGACAATAAAAAATATTGTTTAGCAGAACCCACTGAACACTCTAGATGACTTTAAGCAGAGAATAAGAAATACATTTGCTAGTTTGAGTCCGGAAATCATAAGAACTGCCACTCATCAGGAGTTAATACCTGGATGTTTTAAATGTTTGGAAGTTAGCGGTGGTCAGTTTGAACATTTACCAAAATAAGTTGTTTCTTGTTATATTTTAATTCTGTTTTATAATAGTTTGAAAGTCAAATATAAATTGAAATAGCTTATTCTTTCCCGTTATTAATTTCACTGTATGTGTGCTTGTTTGGAAATCTACTAGCAAACTTATCATATTTAGTCTTCATATTATTCTGGCCTCACAAAACATATGCAACCAATAATGCGTAGTTTATTTTAGTGATTCCTCCATAGATGGACGTTCACAACGATCCTAGTGAGCAAACGTGGTATGACTGTTTGCACCGAAAAAACTACCTAGTTTGCTAGATGACATTTTATAGGTTTTTTTTTTACTTTTTATAGGTTTTTTACATGATACCCACGCCGTTCGCCAGATCTAACAGTCTTGGCCTACTTTATATGGGGGACAATAAAAAATATTGTTTAGCAGAACCCACTGAACACTCTAGATGACTTTAAGCAGAGAATAAGAAATACATTTGCTAGTTTGAGTCCGGAAATCATAAGAACTGCCACACATCAGGAGTTAATACCTGGATGTTTTAAATGTTTGGAAGTTAGCGGTGGTCATTTTGAACATTTACCAAAATAAGTTGTTTCTTGTTATGTTTTATAATATATACAAAACTAATAGTGTGAATTTATAAAATTAAATATCAAAAGCCGCAAAGTTTCTGCTACAATATTTCTACTACAATCATCAATCTGTCAACGGTCATAACAAGAAAATGGGTATAATCAAAGCTAAATGAAATGTAGGCCAGAACAATCAGATTCAAATAGGTAGAAATTAGAGATTTATCGTTGAGCACAGTCCGTGCAGAATGTGTAATACCTATTTGTTAATGTGGACAGTCCACTGTTTATAGCTGGCCAGCCACTATTCAAATGAGAGAAATTACACGCAGCGAACGCGGTTGTGCGTTTGTCAGACGTATGTATGTGAATAACTCAATTATTGGCGGTGATCTAGATTACCGACATGCCACTGCAAATGCTGCTGTTTGATTCGATGCGATACTTTCAGCATGTCTACTTTTTTACTTGTTAATCTGCAATATCGAAGCATAAAGTTATATTTTGAGTACCTAAAATATCTTCTATTTGTCTCACATAAAATTGAGCTACGTCAGCATAACTCTTATGTCTCTACTCATTGTTGACTGACTGACATACCCAATGAAAAGTAGCTTTTCTCGCTCTAGAAAAATAACGATAACAGAAAACACCTAGTTAAATAATAAAAATCAAATTATGTTTTCTTGTCCAGGTTGACAACTAAATTTTATATACTAAGTGACATATAAATCCGAACACCCAGTTTAAATGGTTTTATTTTAATAAAAGTTGGTGAATGTATTTATCTTACTGTAAATAACAAGTGAAAAAATTTTCAGCCTTATCAGTTGGACATTCCGGTTTTTATACTGCTTTTTTTTAATTCACTAACGCTCTAAAAATGAATATTTCAGCCGCAGTGAAGAATCAACGTTGGCGGATTTTGGTTCTTGACATCCTGTACGATGGGTTACGATGCCTAGAGTACGCAGACCTGTACGATTTCGTCAACTTAGTGAGTTTGATAGGGGCCGTATAGTGGGACCTCGGGAAGCTGGACCTTTTTTTCGGGCAATTGCAGTTAGAGTGCAAAGAAGTGTAGACACTGTGGTTAGGTGTTGTCAGGCATGGCTTCAAGAAGGCCGTACGCAAAGAGCAAGGGGCACTGGACGCCGCCGTAGAACAACAGACCGTGAAGATCGCCGCCTAAGATTATTGGCTTTAAGGCACCGTTTTTCCACTACCAGGTCCATTGCAAATGAATGGTTTGCAGAACACGGAAGACCTATTGGCATGCGAAGTGTTTACCGACGAATGAGAAGTTTTGGCTTGTTTTCATACCGGCCACACTGGGTCCTCCCTTTAACTCGAGAACACCGACGTAATCGCCTTGAGTGGTGCAGACAACGGTCACTCTGGGATCAGGAATGGAACAGTATTGTCTTTAGTGACGAGTCTCGATTTTGTTTAGGCATGCACGATGTTCGTGCCAGGGTTAGAAGGCGACGTGGTGAAAGGAGGAATCCACAGTTTTTTGTTGAAAGACATGTTCATCACACTGTTGGAGTTATGGTTTGGGGTGCTATAGCTTATGGTTCCAGGTCACCTTTAATCTTCATCAGAGGTAACATGAACGCGCAGCGTTATATCCACGAAGTTCTAGAACCCCATCTTTTACCCTTCTTGACACCCTGGCAGATTCAACTTTCCGATCACATGTTGCAAGAGTCACAATAGACTTCTTTCAACATAATGATGTCACATTGTTACCATGGCCACCAAGATCTCCCGACTTATCCTCAATTCAGCACGTGTGGGATATGATGGGTAGGAGATTGCTCAATTTGCAACGTCCTCCTCAGACTCTAGAAGCACTTCGAGAGGAGTTGGTGGTTGCCTGGAATGAGATACCACAGGAGGACATTGACCACCTGATCAGAAGCATGCCTAGGGGCGTTGGAGAATGCGTAGCACATCAGGGTGCATCCACACATTATTGAAGGTCTAAAGGGCTTTAAAGCAGTGCAATCATTTTGAAATTTTTATCATTTACTTATTATGCTTCATTAAGTACTTAATACAAAATTTTATTAAAATAAAACGATTTAAACTGGGTGTTCGGATTTATATGTCACTTAGTATAGATGTAATTAAACCGAATATAGAAATAAGACAACACAAAGTGCAATCTATTATCAGAATCAACAACTGCGATAGTCAGCCGAGATAGCACTGTGACCGCTTGATGCCCTCGATTCTGCAGATATAGCAGATGATGCACTACTCGCCATTGAAAAACGAATAATAATACCGCTTTCGACCATCCAATCGTGAACGATAGAGAGATGTACAATACCATATTTTCAAATTTACCAACCTGAGGGATGACTTCGAAAAATATAAAGGAAAACGTGACAAAGTTTATAAGATCAAAACAAAAGCAGTATTATGAAGAAAAGATTGACAGATGCAAAGGAGACAGCAAGCAAATGTGGAGAACCTTGAAAGATCTCGTTAATAACAAACATGTACACATTGATTATATGTTTTAAGAAATTAATGGCTGTGACACTGTAGAGAATAAGTTGAACAATTATTTTATCAAGAGTGTAACTGATATAGTAACCACCATACCTTCAAGTAATGAGGAAGCTATATCGGTAGCAGTGCCTTTAGAAGAGGAATTTTGGAGGTTTCAAGAAATTTCATTGAATAAGCTACGCAAAACTGTTTTTCAATTGAAGACAAAATCTACGGGTGATAAAGCACTTACATGCAGTTTGGTGAAGCAATTGTTTGATATTTTTGAATATTGTAAATACATCGCTCAGAACAGAAAAGACGCCTTCGTTGTTGAAGAGGAGTATTATACTCCCAGTACCCAAAACAAACAATCCACGAAAGCCAGAAGACTTGCGACCTATCAATCTTATGCCAGTCGCCGAGAAAGTTATAGAAACAACAGTGCATGAACAGCTGAGTGAGCATCTACGTGTGAACGATGTTCTTTTTGAGCGGCAATCCGGGTTCAGAAGAAATCATTCTTGTGAAACTGCATGCCAATCTGTATGTACAAAGTGGAAAAAAGATGTAGATGATGGTAAAGTGATTGTATACTAAGTGACATATAAATCCGAACACTCAGTTTAACCGGTTTTATTTTAATAAAATTTTGTATAAGTACTTAATGAAGCATAATAAGTAAATGATAAAAATTTCAAAATGATTGCACTGCTTTAAAGCCCTTTAACCTTTAATAATGTGTGGATGCACCCTGATGTGCTACGCATTCTCCAGTGCGCCTAGGCATGCCTCTGATCAGGTGGTCAATGTCCTCCTGTGGTATCTCATTCCAGGCAACCACCAACTCCTCTCGAAGTGCTTCTAGAGTCTGAGGAGGACGTTGCAAATTGAGCAATCTCCTACCCATTATATCCCACACGTGCTCAATTGGGGATAAGTCGGGAGATCTTGGGGGCCATGGTAACAATGTGTTATGTTGAAAGAAGTCTATTGTGACTCTTGCAATATGTGGTCGGGCATTATCTTGTTGGAAAGTTGGATCTGCCAGGGTGTCAAGATAGGGTAAAAGATGAGGTTCTAGAACTTCGTGGATATAACGCTGCGCGTTCATGTTACCTCTGATGAAGATTAAAGGTGACCTGGAACCATAACCTATAGCACCCCAAACCAAAACTCCAACAGTGTGATGAACATGTCTTTCAACAAAAAACTGTCGATTCCTCCTTTCACCACGTCGCCTTCTAACCCTGGCACGACCATCGTGCATGCCTAAACAAAATCGAGACTCGTCACTAAAGACAATACTGTTCCATTCCTGATCCCAGAGTGACCGTTGTCTGCACCACTCAAGGCGATTACATCGGTGTTCTCGAGTTAAAGGGAGGACCCAGTGTGGCCGGTATGAAAACAAGCCAAAACTTCTCATTCGTCGGTAAACACTTCGCATGCCAATAGGTCTTCCGTGTTCTGCAAACCATTCATTTGCAATGGACCTGGTAGTGGAGAAACGGTCCCTTAAGGCCAATAATCTTAGGCGACGATCTTCACGGTCTGTTGTTCTACGGCGGCGTCCAGTGCCCCTTGCTCTTTGCGTACGGCCTTCTCGAAGCCATGCCTGACAACACCTAACCACAGTGTCTACACTTCTTTGCACTCTAACTGCAATTGCCCGAAAAGAAAGTCCAGCTTCCCGAAGTCCCACTATACGGCCCCTATCAAACTCACTAAGTTGGCGAAATCGTACAGGTCTCCGTACTCTAGGCATCGTAACCGATCGTAAAGGATATCAAGAACCAAAATCCGCCAACGTTGATTCTTTACTGCGGCTGAAATATTCATTTTTAGAGCGTTAGTGAATTAAAAAAAAGCAGTATAAAAACGGGAATGTCCAACTGATAAGGCTGAAAATTTTTTCGCTTGTTATTTACAGTAAGACAAATACTATATATAATAATATTCACCAAATTTTATTAAAATAAAACCATTTAAACTGGGTGTTCGGATTTATATGTCACTTAGTATACATTCACCAACTTTTATTAAAATAAAACCATTTAAACTGGGTGTCCGGATTTATATGTCACTTAGTATATTTAGGTATTATAATAGATCAGCAACTAACTTTCAACAAGCATGTTAACTATATGTGTCGGAAAATAAGGCAAAAAGATCGGGTATTTTCGTGGAATTTGTGAGAATCTAAGTCCCTGGTGCAGAAGGGTAGTCTACAATACAATAGTTTTTCCTCATTTTACTTATTGTGCATCACTTTTGATTACATGCACAAATGAGCAAAAGCAAATGTCTATTAAATAAATGTATGCGGAATTTGTTAAAATGTAGCAGGTATACTCATATACAGTATATGCTAAAGGCATTCAATTTTTTAAACATACACCAAACTATTCAAGAGGCAAATTTAATTCTTTTATATAAAATTATCAATAATTCGGCTCCACCTTATCGCGAACAGTTTCTAAAAAAAAGATGTGAAATGCAAGGTTACGACATTAGATCAAAAGAAAATTTCCATATACAAAGATTTAGATTAAAAGGTTTAGAAAAGTCAATGTTTGTTGAAGGTCTAAAAATGTACAACAATCTGCTTATTAATGTAAAAACATCTAGTAATGCTCAAATTTTAAAAAAGAGACTTCGGCGAGACTATTTTGGTTTGGTGTGACGACCTGTTCCTAATTTTATCATATTTTTGTAAATAATATTTATTATTGTTTGAAGTAGCTTAGCTAAATAAAATCCTTTCTAGCTTCTAACCACAAACGGCGAATCGTGTACAGCTGTTTCATGCTTATTGGAAATCATCAGCATGGTCTGGGCTCGGTATTTAGGTAGGACAACGAGCGCAGTATTATTAAAAATCGAACATAGCGGGATGAAGTGTCATCAGCGAAAAAAGTGGTTCTGCAATGATGGCCCGCTTGTCTACCCAGGTATGCCTAAATATTTTAGAATGAGAGATCAGAGAAACATATTAGGTTGACAAGCTTAGATGACATAAACAGGCACGGGTCAGACGACTTGCTCTTGAGATTGCATTTTGTAGTTCCACCTTGTACCACAACCAAAAAGAGAACTGTTTGAAATGTCGGTCAAAAAGTGGACACAATGAGCGCATTGAGCATGGATTCGTTTGGCGAGACCATCGCTGGCAAACCAGTTTTAGCTTCCAGAAGATATATTCGCCTGAACGATTGAAATTCATGAATGGCTTCAGCCAATTCTGCTTAAAGCCGGACTGGCGCGATACGTATACAGGGTGTCCCAGAAGTCGACGTCAAGCCGAAACCGGGTGATAGGCAAAGTCATAACAGCTATCAGAAAAATATTTAAAAAAATTTTATGTATGTGTTTTGAAAATTATAGGTCTTCGAAAAAGATATAGAAATTTCACACCCTACGGCAGTCTGTCAACTCCTGTTACTACAAATATTAACTTTTTTTGGATTTTATTTTTACAATGTAATGATGAATAATGCATCTTCAAATTGGTGCCTCAACCTTACTGCCAACTTTTCTCGTTCAGGAAAAATTGCCACTTATTTCCCAACCACGTATTCCAAAGTAAAACTTTGCTCAACTTTAACTGGCTGTACTGGAAAAAAATGTACTACGAGAGTTTGGCAAGTAACCTTAAAAGTTGGCGAATTTAATAAGGATTCCAAAATGGTATAACACTTAGAAGATTACTCGTTAACTTATGCACAATTTTTATTTGAAGAAAAACTGATGAAAACTTTTCAAAATTTCCTAATTAAACAGCGATTATGAAAACGCACAAGGACCCTTAAGGATAACTGTTTGCACAACAGTGGGCGTAAAAATGCTGCTGATGATGGTTTACCTTTACAGCAAATGCTCAAACTGTTTTCCTTCAGCCGCAATACACGCTCGACATCTTAACAAAGATCGGGTTATTAAACGAGCGAATGCACGGTTATTAACAAACTCAGCTGCTTCCAATAGTCTTTGCCGTTGCTCAGCTACATGTTGAATCGGCTTGAAATACACTTTTCCTTTTACAGTTCCCCAGTAAAAAAAAATCTAACGGATTCAAATCTGGTGACCGGGCTGGCCACGGTATTGTACCAGACCGCCCTATCCATCTGCCTGGAAAGTTTTGATCGAGATACCCTCTCACTGAGAATGCATAGTGCGCTGGGCAGCCATCATGCTGAAACCACATGTCCCTGTAAATACTCAGTGGCACGTCCTCCAATAAATTTTCTAAATGATTTTGCAAAAAACCTAAATAAACCTCAGCAGTCAAAGTCTTTGGGAACTCAAACCGATTATTTTACCATTTAAAATTCCTGTCCAATGGTTTATCTTGAAGCGATATTGAGATTTATCTTCTCTCATCAAATGTGGGTTTGCTACGTGCCACTCGTGTAAGTTATGCAGGTTCATGTACCCATCTTTCTTAAATGTGGTCTCATCTGACCATAAAATTTTTTCAAAGAACCGTGGATCTTACCTATGTCTTTCTAACATTGTGCGACAAAAAGCAACTCGGGGCTCATAATCCCGGGGCAGAAGAGCTTGAACGCGCTGTACGTGTATGGATGAAGCACATCACTTACTTGCTATTGCACACTTTCATACCGATCAGTACTCCTGATTTGAATCCTTTAGATTTTTTTACTGGGGAACTGTAAAAGAAAAAGTGTATTTCAAGCCGATTCAAAATGTAGCTGAGCTACGGCAAAGACTATTGGAAGCAGCTGCGTTTGTTAATATCCGTGGATTCGCTCGTTTAATAACCCGATCTTTTTTAAGAAGATGTCGAGCATGTATTGCGGCTGAAGGAAAACAGTTTGAGCATTTGCTGTAAAGGTAAATCATCATCAGCAGCATTTTGACGCCCACTGTTGTGCAAACAGTTATCCTTCAGAGTCCTTGTGCGTTTTCATAATCGCTGTTTAATTAGGAAATTTTTTAAAATTTTCATCATTTTTTTTCAAACAAAAATTGTGCATTAAGTTAACGAGTAATCTTCTAAGTGTTATACCATTTTGGAATCGTTATTGAATGCGCCAACTTGTAAGGTTACTTGCCAAACTCTCGTAGTACATTTTTTTCCAGTACAGCCAGTTAAAGTTGAGCACAGTTTTACTTTGGAATACTTGGTTGGGAAATAAGTGGCAATTTTACCTCAACGAGAAAAGTTGGCAGTAAGGTTGAGACACCAGTTTGAAGATGCGTTATTCATCATTACATTGTAAACATAAAATCCAAAAAAAGTTAATATTTGTAGTAACAGGAGTTGACAGACTGCCGTAGGGTGTGAAATTTCTATATCTTTTTCAAAGACCTATAATTTTCAAAACACATACATAAAAATTTTTTTAAATATTTTTCTGATAGCTGTTATGACTTTGCCTATCACCCGGTTTCGGCTTGACGTCGACTTCTGGGACACCATGTATAAAAATGCTCAGAGATTTCATTCCAAAAAGTAAGCGAAAAGCTAAAATAGAAAAAAATTAAATTGAGCTTGGATGTCTGAAGTTAGGTTCGACTGGAACAATATTCAGATGCGACAAAACGAATAGTATAGCGTACGCCATTTAATATTTCAGATTTGAATCGGCTGTAAAATAGAGCGGTACCTCAAGTTATGGACGGTTATAACATTAGCGGACAGACCGACGGACAAACAGACTGACGGAAATGAGTTACATGGTTTTTCGTAATGTACATGTCATATAACATCCAGAAGACATAATATTTCATTTTCGAAATTTTTACGATTACAATACTTCCTCGCCCAGTGACGTAGGAAGTAAAAATGGTACAATGACCTCGATAGCATGTACCTGTGAATATTTCCGGACATAATTCAACCTAAAGCACCATACATATAGGACATTTATTGTTTCCTTCTTCTAGCGACGTAAATTAAAAAGAACACCTTGTGTGAAAATCTAATTACGTGCGTGTCTAAGGCTGCGGTCAGAGTGGCGCCGTTTTCGGCCGAATGATTTGTTTGTCGTTTACGGCCGAATACTTCGGCCGAAGAAGATGTTCTGTATGGCTTCGTTTACGGGGGAAACATTTGAAAGGTTCTGCCTCTATACTCGATAGTTAGCTCTTATTTTTCGTTTGTAGCAAAATGAACTTACAGACGCTTTTATCTGCAGAAACGAGTACCGCCTTAAAGATGTTATTAATGAAAAAGAAGAAATATCACACACACTATATTTTTCGCTCCAGGACAAGATTTGGAGAATATCATACCCTTTTTCCGCAACTACTGACACAACCAGCAAAATTGTTTGAGTATATGAGACAAGACAGTGCTACACGAAATATGCGACACATTTAAACAGTATTTTAACACTGTAGGAGCTATGTGCCGTAGAAATGATTAATACTTAATAATATTCTAGTACACCATTTTTAATTCCAAACTGTTCATATTAAGAATATAATATCGAATACTTTTACTTTGCATTCCTGAGGCAATTTGATTCCACAGTTTACGTGTTATGTCTCTATTGTGGTATTTTTTATTTCTTATATCCCACAAACTCTTTTTCTCAAAAACGAGGCTAATTAAAATTTCACAGTAAACCATTTTTACGAAATTATTCGCATCAAAATGCACCGAAGCTTCCGAATTACTTTGATATCGTCCGATGTCCGAAAAATTCGGCCGTACTTGTCGGTTGAAATCGGATGTACTGTGACCAAGTCAATAGAATACCAAGGAATTAAAACGATCGGAGGAATCGGGCGTACACGGATGACATAAATTATCGTGAAGAAGAACGACTTGCTATTACACTAGGTAAAAAAAATATATGTATTAAAATTAGTAGGCTTATCGAATACGAAAACTTCAGGGATCGTGAAATAAATATTTTATTGTAATAACTGGACTACATGTTGCCATTAGGATTAAATGTTGCTAAATAATTCGAGGCAGAATTTGCCTCCTCTGTTGGGTATATTATTGGAGTAAACCCAGTGCCGCTTGGGAAGGACGACATACTACTATCATACATACTTGCAGAATTCTGGGTAGACGCTGAAGACATTTCTTCAATATGTTCAAATTCTTCGTGCGCTATTAATTCGGCTATTTTTAGTTTTATTCGGGCTTGACGCTTTAAGGGAAGTGTTTTCACAGTCTGTGCATGTGCCAAGAAAAGTGAATCAATGGCCTCGTTCTCTTTTTTAGGTTTTTTACCTTCAAAATAATTAATGAGCTGTTGTACAGACGAAGATGGTGGTTCATAGCGTTTTCTGCTCGTTTTATATTTTGGTGTAGTTGCAGTCTGCGGAAAGGTGTGCCCTGGAGTAGTCACTGCTGTAGTGTTCAATGAAGAAGGTGGTGCTGTCTGTGTTGCCGAGGCGTTCTGTGCATCTTCTGCATCTACATCAGCATTTTCATCTTCTCCATGGCCGCGGTCTTCCAAATTTTCGGTTTCTACATTTCCAGCCCTTTCCTGATATATATTTGAGTTAAATTCGGCAGTCTCATAATGTATGACGTCAATATCTTTCACATTAGACGACGCTTTGGCAAATGCCAAAAAAGGACGGAAAAATTCCATGTAGTCAGCCTACTGCCATTTCTTTATGTTGCCCACTGCTTGGCCGGTTTTTGGTTTGGTAGATTTTATATATTTTGCAAATGTGTCTCTGATATTCTTCCACCTTTTTTTTACTTCATCACCTATAGATTCCTTGCCACCGGTGACACCTTCGGGCATAGCTTTCGAGTTGGCTTTACAACAGTGAGTGCAATCGTAACCGAAGTCTGTGAAGCGATATGCAGACATATGGAACATATATATTTACCAGAACCAACAGAGAATATATGGAAAAAATGTGCTGAAGAATTTGACAATAGATGGGGATTTCCCAATTGCATTGGCAGCGTGGACGGTAAACATGTAACAATCAAGAGACCTAACAACAGTGGCTCCAATTACTGGTGCTATTTACATAAATATTCAATAGTACTTATGGCCATTGTTGGCCCGGACTATAAATTTATATGTGTTGATATTGGTGGTTTCGGAAAAAATAGTGATGGGGGTATTTTCGAAACCTCAAACATGGGAAAACGATTTGAACAAAATTTAATGAGTGTCCCTGCACCTAGATTTCTCCCTGGGCAAAATGAAATCTGCTCGTACGTCTTAATTGGTGATGAAGCATTTGCTTTAAAACCATACCTTATGAGACCATTTCCTTATAAGCAGACTTTAACAGACGTCAGAAAAGAGAAATACAATGTAAGACTTTGTCGAGCTAGAAGGGTCGTGGAAAATGCGTTTGGTATTTTGTCTCAAAAATGGCGAATATTTTACAGGCCATTAGAAACTAAAGTAGATACTAGTATTCTAATTGTACGTACGGCATGTGTTTTACACAATTTTTTACGAAGTAAAAGTGGCGATGACAAATATTTTCAATTCTTAGATCCCCCAGAACCCGTGCTTGGAGCTTTTACTGATATAGCAAATGATCCTCGGCGGGCAGCAAGGCTAGCATTTTCTACTCGTGACAAATTCGTAAATTATTTTAATTCGCATATGCCTATGCCCAATATATAGAATGTTCGTTTTCACATTTGTGTAGACTGTAAATTATTTAACAAGTTAATAAAAAATATTAGGTACATACCATTTGTATTTATTTCTTTTCCTATTTCCATCCAAATCTTGTCTTTCTTTCTCACATTCCTGTATTCATCATTCGACAAATCATACAAACAAGGATACTTTTTCACTATTTCTATCAATAATTCCGTTTTTGCCATTGCGAATTTTTGAAGAACGGCGTCAAAAACGCGGTCAAAGGCGAACTGAAATACGCCGCGATAAAAACGCTGGAATAATCGCATTCGCTTCGCACAACTCTGAGCCTGTCCGTAAACCGCCGCGTTTTAATCTGATCGCGAATTCATCGCCGCGAAATTTTCGCAGCCAAAGCGAATATTTCGCGCCGGTTTGTGGGATGCTTAAGGGCGTATCGTCAGTCGTTCCTACAATTGCAGGACGCCTTTATGGCCTCCTTGGTTTTCATAGTTTTCTACTGTTCCTGGTCAGCGCTCTATTTTGAGGTTATGATACACATAACTATTTGCATAAAATTGTTCATGCTTTTGATTTATGTCAATAGCTTCACAACACGGAACAGTAGAAATCTAGAAATATCACAGCCCTTCTTAAAGAGCGAAAAGACTACGAAAATCAAGTAGGCCATAAAAGCGTCCTACAATTGTAGACTATTTTCATAGTATTTCATCTCCTTCAGAAAGGCTGGAATACTTCTAGGTTTCTACTGTTCCGTGTTAGCGTCATCGCTCTCCTATTGTCAGGTTATGTTTTCTTCTTGAATTGTAGGAAATTTCAGGCTATATAACAGATGATATAAATCAAAGGCATGAACAATTTGATGCACGTAGATATTTGTAACATAACCTCAAAATAGAGCGCTTACACGGAACAGTAGAAAACTGTGAAAATCAAGGAGACCATAAAGGCGTCCTAACATTGTAGAAACCTTGTCGATATGGCAAACACAAGGTGTTCTTTTCAATTTACGTCGCTCGGAGATGGAAACAATAAATGTGCTATATGTATGGTGGTTTAGATTGAATTAGGTCCGCAAATATTCACATTTCCATGCTATCGAGGTTATGGAGATTTAATAGGGATGGACGGAATATTCCGACCTCACTGGCGGAAGGATCCTCACAATGTGAATAAGCAAAATATCGCATTTGGAAAAGCACTTGGGCATTTTCATGTTCATGTTTTATTGCCATTTTGAGTACAGTAATAAGCAAAATCACATTATTTCAACTGTACCTATTATGAGTTATAAAATCTTCACGTCGTTATTTATGTTTTTTCTTTTCTCCTTTTTTTTTGTTTTGTATTATATAATGATAAATTGTTTTTATTGAAAAGATAAGCACACACAAAAAAATACATAGAACTTCAACAAATGTGGGCTGCTTTCCAGACAAGCAGCAGAATTCGGATCTTACTACCTTATACAAAGATCCGCTCTTTCATTCAACAGGAAAAAATACAATAATTCTTCATCTAGATCTAGACCTTACCGTGCTACTTTACAAGCAAGAAACTTGATACAAAAAGAGTTAAAGAAAATCAGAAATGAAAAACTATTGTATACACATGAGTTAAAATTTGTATGTTTGATATTGTACAGTTATCAGACAATAGAACACGCTTCATTGGTTTTTTTAAATAAATTCATAGACAAACTGTATGGAATCGGTACCTTATTATACATATTTTTGTCGTTTTCGTTCCCACAGTCCCAAACATGGAAGCAAAATAGATGTTAGTGTTGTTCTCGCTTTTTTGACGTTTATTTACTAATAACTTAATAAGTAAATATACAGGGTGTTCCAAAAGTATGGCCACACCCAAATATCTCGGAAACTAAGGGAGCTAGAAAAAACCTTGAATATCAAAGTTTTAGGGATTTCAAAGGCGCATCTAGTGGTGATGTTGGATTTGCCGTTGACATTCATCTTCAAGGTTATTTTAAGGGCAAGTTGATGTTTTTAAATGGAAACCCTCATTTCTTATTGCAGAAATAGAAAGCCAAAAAAAATCCCTTCCAGCAGTACAACTATCATGGGGCTAAAATTGCATTTAAATGTTATTTCGAGGTTAATTGATGCTCTTTTATGGAATGTTGTGAAGCAGCGGATAGCTGGAAAAAGAAGAGAATTAAAAAATAACTTTTACTGCGGCAATTGCAAGACACCCAACAGCACATCTAATGGTGACCTTCATTCTGACCTTGACCATGACCTTGAAGGTAAATTCCTGGTCAAATTTATTTTTTCACATGAAAACTCTCAATTTTTTCACTTGCAAAGGTTATCGGTCGCTTCAGTCTAATCCACAAAGATAGCATTGACCTTGAAATTAGGTGTGATTTTACCTCCGTTAATTAAACGCCTGAGCATGAGATTTTTCTCCATTGTTAGTGCTGGGATCAAAATCGAGGGTTTCCATGCAAAAAATCAATTTGACCTTGCCGATTGCCGATTGATGTGCCGTTGGGTGTCCTGAAATTTTTGCATTAAAAGTTCTCGTTTTTCCAGCTATCCGCTGCTGCATAACATTCTAACAATTGACCTTGAAATAACCTCCAGATGTAATTTTAGCCTCTATGATAGTCATATTTTTTTTAGCTTTCTATTCCTGCAATAAAAATGGAGGTTTCCATATGAAAAAAATCAACTTGCCCTTGAAATGATCTCCAAGGTGAATGTCAAAGTCGAATCCAAGGTCACCACTGGATATCGCCCAAGGTCACCCTCAGATACGCAAAATTCATCAGACATTTTACAGCTTCATTTAGATAAGATACATCAGTTTTCTATGGAACATAATCTTGCTATTATTCCAGATAAGACACAAGTGTTATTGTTTTGTTCTGATCAGAAGAGGAAAACTGTCGAAGATTCTTTCCATCTGACTATTGATGGCATAACATTACAGCATACTCAAACAGCTACGGTACTAGGAGTGGAAATTGACACAAAATTAAGATTCCGCAGCCTAATAGCTAATTTGATGAAAAAAACTTACCTGTGTTCTAGGGCTCTTTATTCCAATCGCTACTTGCTTAACTTTAAGCTGAGAAAAAAACTGTGCGAATCTTTGGTGATGTCAATACTCAGTTACTGTGATGTCGTTTATTATCCATGTTTGGATCAATTGACCAAAAATCGTCTTCAAATCATCCAAAATAACTGTGTTCGCTTTATTTATGGGTTGCGTAAATACGATCACGTAAGTGATAAATATAGGGAATTGAACTGGCTTAGGTTAGGAAGTTTGGTTGAACATAAATTCTTAGATTTAGTTCATAAAATAATATTGTCATCAAAGCCTGAATATCTAAGAGCTAAGTTAAGATTTAATTACGAAGTGCATGACAGGGCTGTTAGGAATCGCTATAGTATCAGAACCACCCCACACACTTCTGCATTATTCCAACGAGGATTTACAATATAATGCAGCACTATTTTATAATCAGTTGGACAACAGTATTAAATTGATGTCTTTGGAAAGTTTTCGTAAACATACTAAAAGCATGTTGCTCGCTATTGATTAAATAAGCATTTCTGCTACAGATATAGATTGTGTCTATTTGTATTTTATACTTAGGTATACAGGGTTATCCAAATTAAGTGTCCACCATTAGTAACTTTGTTATTAGTGAAAATACAAAGTTGTTTGAATTAGCAAACTAGTAGCATTTTTAACGCTGGTAAAAATGAGAAATAAAAAAAAACAATTGAGAGTCGTTATTTTGATTTTTTTCAGTAAAATAACATTTTTTTAAATGGAAACCCCTGTATATTATATTTTTTTCTGTTAAAGCATCAAATTTTAAACAAAAAAGCTTACAATAACTTTTCTCCGAGGTTACAAATTGTTGAAGTTATGGCCTCCAATCTGAAACAATTAAATTGTATCGACAAACTTTATTTTCAACATCAACTTATAATCTTACAAAATACAATAACAATTTTTTTTAAAGAAGATGCTCGAAAACACCACCTTGTTCTTCAATACATTTTTGGGTACGTTTTTCAACTGCTCGAACTGTCTTAAGTATGGTCCTACCATCTATCTGGGTTATCTTTTCCCTAACTGCAGTCTTTAACGCGTCAAGGTTATCGTACCTTCGCTTGTAAATTTGGTTCTTTAAGTAACAAGTAACAAGAAGTAATCAAGTGGGTTTAGATCTGGTGATCTGGGAGGCCACTGTATTGGGCCATTTGTTCCTATCCACTGATCATTAAAAGTAGTACTTAGAAAATGATAAGTACCTCTGGAGTTGTGGGCAGGTGCGCCATCTTGCTGAAAATGCAGATGATGTCTACTTATAAGATCCAATTTGTCTAAGAAATTAGTCAGAATTTCTGACATAAATTCCACATATCTTTCACCAGTTAGGGTTCCCTCATAAAAGAACGGGCCAACAATTTTTGAACCAATTATACCGCACCAAACGTTGAAACTGAAACGGACTTGTGGGCCTCTTGGATGTACTAACAAAAGATTTTCTCTTGACCAATAATGGTGGTTTTTTCTATTAAACATTCCAGAATTTGAAAAATTTGATTCATCTGTCCATAAAAGGTAACGAAGTTATTTACATTTTGGCGACAGAAGCTAAGATACCAATGGCAAAAAACAAGTCTTCTCTCTGGATCCCCTGCCAAAAGCGTTTGAACTGGTCGGTACTTATACGGAATAAATTTGTATTTTTTTAAAATCCTTTGAACAGTACCATAACTGAAATTGTCCTTGAGAATATCTGCTATTGAATTCTCACGATAAGCTTCAAAATATCCAATAACTGCAATTTCCGTGGCCTCGCTTATTATGAATTCTTTTTTTGCCCTTGTTTTAGCAAAAACATTTTCGTTGCCCCTAAATTTTCGATAAAGTCTCAGAAAATATCGTTCATACGGTTGAATGCGAGCGGGATATAATTCACTGTAGTATTCTCTTGCTCTCAAGGAGGATTTTCTGCACACTAAATAGCATTCTAACATATCACACTTTTCTTCATGGGAGAACATTTTTCTTTAAATTAATGACACAATAAAGCTTATAAACAAGTATTTACACTAATGTTTGACATTATTTGATTTTATCATTGTTTTCCAAAGCCTTCTAGTTGCGAGTATGTCCAGTTTAACAATTTGTCGCTTATCTTAATGCTGTCAAATCGCGAACGCCATGTTGTTTTCATAGCCGTCTTAATATTATAATACTGCAAATAATTAAAAATATTTATCGTTATTTTGACTTTATTTTTGACTTTAGCGGAAAAGTCATTATGAACTTTTTTGTTTAAAATTTGATGCTTTAACAGAAAAAAATATAATATACAGGGGTTTCCATTTAAAAAAATGTTATTTTACTGAAAAAAATCAAAATAACGACTCTCAATTGTTTTTTTTTATTTCTCATTTTTACCAGCGTTAAAAATGCTACTAGTTTGCTAATTCAAACAACTTTGTATTTTCACTAATAACAAAGTTACTAATGGTGGACACTTAATTTGGATAACCCTGAATATATGTGTTCTTTTTTAATTGTTCTTATATTTTTTTTCCATGTTTTGAACATCAGATGTAACCGACATAAACAGTTAAGTGTAAGAGTAGCCTTGGCTCAACTTCGCTGTTTATGTCCCTCCGGGTTATCCAATAAAGACATTATTATTATTATATACCATGTGAATTCCTAAAATATGTAATTTCCGAAATATTTGAGTATGTCCATACTTTTGGGACACCCTGTATGGGTTAATATACTGTCTAGCAGCGCCTGCATTTTTCTCAAATGAAGCAAACGTTCTTGAAAAGTAAGTTTTCTATCAAGATGTACACCGAGATATCCAATAGCTTGACTTCCTTCAATTACTTCTCCATTCATTTCAACCATTCCTAGGCGTAGGTGTCTTTTCTGGTTAAAATTGATTGACGACGTCTTGGTTGGATTTGTTTGATTTTCCATTTTTTATAACATTCAAAATTTTAAGGTGGCAATTCATTTACTGGTTAGCTATGGCAGCCTTTCTTGAGCTCAGTATGATCGGCAAACATGAAGTATTTAACTTTGGGATATCACTTACATAATTTGGAACAAGCATTGGAGGTACAGTGCTTCCCCGGGGAACACTAGCAGGAATACTTTTACACGTAGAAAATGTATAATTTTTACCACAAGCTTGAAAACACGCTCAGGTAGGAATGATTGTATTGAGTTTGACTGGAATATTTTGAGATTTTAACTCATGTAATAGACTGTGACATACTGTATCTAAAGCTTTTTCAATGTATAACGTAACCATCGAAGTTGTAACACACTGTATAGCTTCAGGAAAGTAAAAACACCAGCATTTTCCGAGGCTTAAGGTCCTCTAGGTGTCCTTGGTTAAAGAAGGCTGAGCCAGGATAAAAATAAATGAGAAAAACCGCATGATATAGATCGGAAATCCGATTCCGATCACGTTTTTGAGAAATAGGCAATATTCAATGAATGCTGTATGCAGTCTCATTCAGAGAGGGTAGCGCCAGTGAATGGTCCGAAGATGGCGCGTTCTAGCGGTCACGAATTTCGATTTATTCCAGACCACACTCGCTTGCCAGTTCAGATAATCAGGTTAGGTTATATTGGAGAGCCAGAATAGGTAATACAGAGATAGATAGCTAGACGGTTTATTTCCAATACAATAGAGAGTTGGAATATGGTTAAATAGAAAATATGAATAAAAAAACACATTCAACAAACAAAAAACTGAAACCCATATGCTTTTTCACAGTAGAAAGGGTTGTATAAGAAGATTTGTTAACTCTGTTTCTAAAAAGCTTACTGACGATATAGACTTGATCTCTGTTGAAAGTTTCTTATAAAAAGTTCCGGAACCCCAATTTTTTAACTCAGCTATCAAATGGTGACCTTCAATTTGACTTTGATCATGACCTTCAAGGTCATTTTAAGGTCTAGTCGGTTTTTTTTAATTGAACCCCCATTTTGACCTTGTCAGTGAAAAGAGCGGAAAATGTTACGTTCAAATTCGGTCTTGAACATTTTTAAATTCTGACCTTAGGAGGTCCTGGTCAAGGTGCGCTGATCTGACTTGAAATCCGAGACATTATTTTTATTATTTTTGATCTTCAATTTAACCTTAATTATGATGTCCTCATGCTGATGTGGCGGTCAAGTCGATTTTTGTAGTTTTCTGAATTATCAAGAAATTAAGGTGACCTTGTGTCAAATCCAAGGTCAGGTTCCAAAAATGGTCAAGTACATATTCGAATATAAAATTCTCACCTTTTCTCCATTTCCGCGGTCAACAGTATAGGGTCCCTTTGAAAAAAGAGTTCATCCTCAGATGACCTTAAAGATAATCGCCAGTCAGGTCCAAGGTCACCATTGGATATCCTTGCTTTCTAGTTATGTCAACGTACATGGATTTGACCTTGACCATTACCTCCTAAGGTAAACATTTAATAACGCTCGTAAGCTTCATTAAACGTGAAATTTCCGACTCTTTTCATTTACGGGGCCAGAAATGGGGAGTTCCCTTTGAAAAGATCGATTTGACTTTCAAATGACCTTGAAGGTCATGTTCAAGGTCAAACCCAAGGCGACCATTGCATTGCTGTGAAAAACTCCTATCAACCGCGGGGTTTAGTTTTTCTTACCATTATTGAGAATAATTTTATTTTGGATTATGGATCGGAAAATTTCTAAAGAAAAAAGGGTTATAACGCCTGCTTCTTTGAATTGCAGTCGGCAAGAGAAAATACTGTTCTTGGAATATACAGTCGTATATACAGGGTGTCCGCAAAGTTGGGGTTTTCCTTTTCAGAAACAACTACCCTTGAAATAACAAAGGTAATGTGTAGTGAAACGAGGGCGACCAAATAAAAAAAAAATAAAGGAAAACGTACTCACTCTCCAGTTGACGAGAAGGGCTAAGTACGTCTCTGCCCGAAATCATACCGCTCCAACAGAAAATGAAATCAGCTGATGCGCTACCGAGCAGACGCAAGCGGTGGTGCAGACCACGAACAGGTAACAAATATGACGGCGTTGCCGCGTTTTCAGTTTTTAGGTAAACGTACTTTATAGGTATTGTTCGAAGTTATCGCCGCTGGATTCAAAAACACAGGTGCTTGCACGACGTAGCCAAGCATCGGTGCAGGCTTTGAGAATGGAGTCCCTCCCCCGAATGAAAGCACCAGCTTGTTCAATTCTGAGACGAAGTTCGTCAACCGTATGAACTTCAGTTTTGTACACTAAGCGTTTCATTTCTCCCGAAAGAAAAAAATCACATGGTGTTAAGTCTGGAGATCGCGGAGGCCACGCTACGGGTCCATTACGTCCGATCCACCTATTCGGAAATAATTCATTCAAAAACTCACGCACTTCGCGTCTAAAATGGGGCGGTGCACCATCGTGCAGAAACCACATTGATTGTCTTACACTTAATGGCACATCTTCTAACAAGGAAGGCAAAATGTTGCGTAAAAAGTCCAGGTATTGCATCCCGTCCAATCGATTTGGGAGAATAAATGGTCCAATGAGCATACCGTTCACCATGCCAGCCCAAACATTCACCGAAAATGTTTGTTGAAAATGTGCCCGACGGACAGCGTGCGGATTTTCTACTGACCAAACATGAGTGTTGCGAAAGTTATTCATACCCCATTACGCGTGAACGTAGATTCGTCTGTCACCAATATGCACTTCAAAAAGTCCGGATTATTGTCATGTTGATGCAACAACCACTCACAAAACCGCACTCTTGCTGGAAAATCGTCAGGTTGAAGGGATTGTACACGTTGGACGTGAAACGGATACAGCCCCTCTTCACGCAGCGTTTGCCACACTTTAGTTTTTGATACTTGCACTTCTCTAGCCACGTCTCTAGTGCTTGTTGAGGGATTCTCGTCTACGCGATTACCTCTACACGCGTGACCGTAACCGTCGGTTGAAGGTTGCATACTGACCTGACACACTGACCCCGACCCAGTTCTGTCGTCGGGTTGAGCCAGTGACCTTGTACCAGTCGGTGATGTCGCGGGTCGCGGCTACAGGGCGGTATTCGGATATTTTTGATGTTGCAGAGCCCTTTATCTCGGTCCCCTTAAGACATTGGTGTATATGGTACTAAGAAAAATTGCTTATGTTTTCAAGATCTACACGTCGTGTAAAGGAAAACCCCAACTTTGCGGACACCCTGTATAGGCGTCGTCAGCATTGGTTTTAAAGTCATTTAGCAGAAGGAAAACCCAAAAATCAAATAAGGTCCAGCCTGGAATAAGCGGCACAAATTCACACACCAAAAATGAGGTGGCCGTTATAAAGCTAGTTATTTGACATAAATACTGAAGAATAAAAATAAAAAAATACATTTTTAAAAAGAAGCTTATATTTAGCTGTTAAACTGATCTAAGCATTGGGGATGTTTTATTCCGAAATATGACCTTTCAACTATAATGAAGCTCCTTCTCAAGTTTTCAAATAAAAGCGTGTTACACCCTTTTTCTAACGATGTTAAAACGTAACACGCTTTTATTTGAAAACTTGACTTGTTTAAAGGTTGAGAAGTATAAGATCTGAAAAATATACTAAGTGACATATAAATCCGAACACCCAGTTTAAATGGTTTTATTTTAATAAAAGTTGGTGAATGTATTTATCTTACTGTAAATAACAAGTGAACAAATTTTCAGCCTTATCAGTTGGACATTCCGGCTTTTATACTGCTTTTTTTTAATTCACTAACGCTCTAAAAATGAATATTTCAGCCGCAGTAAAGAATCAACGTTGGCGGATTTTGGTTCTTGACATCCTTTACGATCAGTTACGATGCCTAGAGTACGGAGACCTGTACGATTTCGTCAACTTAGTGAGTTTGATAGGGGCCGTATAGTGGGACTTCGGGAAGCTGGACTTTCTTTTCGGGCAATTGCAGTTAGAGTGCAAAGAAGTGTAGACCCTGTGGTTAGGTATTGTCAGGCATGGCTTCGAGAAGGCCGTACGCAAAGAGCAAGGGGCACTGGACGCCGCCGTAGAACAACAGACCGTGAAGATCGCCGCCTAAGATTATTGGCCTTAAGGGACCGTTTCTCCACTACCAGGTCCATTGCAAATGAATGGTTTGCAGAACACGGAAGACCTATTGGCATGCGAAGTGTTTACCGACGAATGAGAAGTTTTGGCTTGTTTTCATACCGGCCACACTGGGTCCTCCCTTTAACTCGAGAACACCGACGTAATCGCCTTGAGTGGTGCAGACAACGGTCACTCTGGGATCAGGAATGGAACAGTATTGTCTTTAGTGACGAGTCTCGATTTTGTTTAGGCATGCACGATGGTCGTGCCAGGGTTAGAAGGCGACGTGGTGAAAGGAGGAATCCACAGTTTTTTGTTGAAAGACATGTTCATCACACTGTTGGAGTTATGGTTGGGGTGCTATAGCTTATGGTTCCAGGTCACCTTTAATCTTCATCAGAGGTAACATGAACGCGCAGCGTTATATCCACGAAGTTCTAGAACCCCATCTTTTACCCTATCTTGACACCCTGGCAGATCCAACTTTCCAACCAGATAATGCCCGACCACATGTTGCAAGAGTCACAATAGACTTCTTCCAACATAATGATGTCACATTGTTACCATGACCACCAAGATCTCCCGACTTATCCCCAATTGAGCACGTGTGGGATATGATGGGTAGGAGATTGCTCAATTTGCAACGTCCTCCTCAGACTCTAGAAGCACTTCGAGAGGAGTTGGTGGTTGCCTGGAATGAGATACCACAGGAGGTAATTGACCACCTGATCAGAAGCATGCCTAGGCGCGTTGGAGAATGCGTAGCACATCAGGGTGCATCCACACATTATTAAAGGTCAAAGGGCTTTAAAGCAGTGCAATCATTTTGAAATTTTTATCATTTACTTATTATGCTTCATTAAGTACTTATACAAAATTTTATTAAAATAAAACCATTTAAACTGGGTGTTAGGATTTATATGCCACTTAGTATATATTTCTTTTTAGTTAGTGTTGACAGCTGAATGAAATCTTGATTTTAAAAATGTTTTTCTTATTTTATTTAATTTCCAATTAGTTGCTTTTATCAACGCAGTATACCTCTGAGAAACATCTCTTACTGGATTATTTGTTTCCCACATTTTATTTCGAAACGCTTTTCTCCCAGGCAAGCTAAGCTGGTTGATGAACATCCACTTTCCTCACGTGGCAAATATTGACATTATACGTTTTCCGGAGCTTTTCTCTGCGTAAATGTTTTCTCTCACCTACCTTTTCTTGATGTATTTTACCTTCTCGGCTCAAAAAGCAAGCCATTTAAAGACAGTCAATATGTACTTTGACTGTTATTTAGATCTTCTCTAAGAGAGTATAACAAATGCTGTAGATGATCAAAAAAGGTCTCCTTTTATTAAGGATCAAAATAATTCAGGTAAAATAAACGCAATAATACAAGCTGTTTCGTTAGAGCGCTCCCCAATTTCTCAAAACAAAGGGGGAATTTTCAACAAAACTCCATTGAAGTAAATACAACAAGAAAAGCTTTTTCATTATCTTTGGTTAACTCATCCCAGTTCTTATGTTTCTTTTATAAATTATTCATTTTCAAAGATTATAAACCGACTCTCTTTCGCAGAAGAAATAATAACTGTTACCCTTTTTCCAGTTCTCATGACCATTAAAATATGTGTAAAACTGGGATTTTATGACCTTATCGGTCGTATTTTATATTTTATTTCGCGATGTTGCCTATAAAATGCGATTTGATATTAAAAAGTTACAGCCTAATATAGATAACTTGATACGCCATCGTAATATCGCCGCATAAGTCGATATTCAGATCTTATCATCTGCTTATATACTATTGATTTCTTAGCTATTCACGTGCTACTTGCAAATTATAGAGTCGGAGCAACTGTCACATTTTCCATCATATGGTCTCGTAATTAATTTAGTAACGTACGCAATTCTACTGCAACATATACTAAGTGACATATAAAACACCCAGGATTATGTATTGAATCCCACATCATCGTCGGCAACGATTCTTAGTCGTTTTCCTTTTAGATTTCCATGTGTACGAGAAAAAGAGGGAGAGAG
This sequence comes from Acanthoscelides obtectus, assembly GCA_963669975.1. Taxonomy (NCBI): domain Eukaryota; kingdom Metazoa; phylum Arthropoda; class Insecta; order Coleoptera; family Chrysomelidae; genus Acanthoscelides; species Acanthoscelides obtectus. Next base: position 88,546,009 of record CAVLJG010000008.1, read on the forward strand.
AGAAAATCCAAATGACTTTGGCCTGCACTGTATACTGGGTGACCCAGAAGTCGACGTCAAGCCGAATCCGGGTGATAGGCAAAGTCATAAGAGCTATCAGAAAAATATTTAAAAAAATGTTATGTGTTTTGAAAATTATAGGTCTTTGAAAAAGATATAGAAATTTCACACCCTACGGCAGTCTGTCAACTCCTGTTACTACAAATATTAACTTTTTTTGGATTTTATTTTTACAATGTAATGATGAATAATGGATCTTCAAACTGGTGTCTCAACCTTACTGCCAACTTTCCTCGTTCAGGAAAAATTACCTTAAAAGTTGGCGCATTTAATAACGATTCCAAAATGGTATAACACTTAGAAGATTACTCGTTAACTTATGCACAATTTTAATTTGAAAAAAAAAACTGATGAAAATTTTTCAAAATTTCCTAATTAAACAGCGATTATGAAAACGCACAAGGACGCTTAAGAATAACTGTTTACACAGCGAATCCACGGTTATTAACAAACTCAGCTGCTTCCAATAGTCTTTGCCGTAGCTCAGCTACATTTTGAATCGGCTTGAAATACACTTTTTCTTTTACAGTTCCCCAGTAAAAAAATCTAAAGGATTCAAATCAGGTGATCGGGCTGGCCACGGTATTGTACCAGACAGCCTTATCCATCTGCCTGGAAAGTTTTGATCGAGATACTCTCTCACTGAGAGTGCATAGTGTGCTGGGCAGCCATCATGCTGAAACCACATGTCCCTGTAAATACTCAGTGGCACGTCCACCAATAAGTTTTGTACATGATTTTTCAAAAAATCCAAATAGACTTCAGCAGTCAAAGTCTCTGGGAACTCAAACGGACCGATTATTTTACCATTTACAATTCCTGTCCAATGGTTTATCTTGAAGCGATATTAAGATTTATCTTCTCTCATCAAATGTGGGTTTGCTACGTCCCATTCGTGTAAGTTATGCAGGTTCATGTACCCATCTTTCTTAAATGTGGTCTCATCCGACCATAAAATTTTTTCAAAGAACTGTGGATCTTTCCTGTGTCTTTCTAACATTGTGCGACAAAAAGCAACTCGGGGCTCATAATCCCGGGGCAGGAGAGGTTGAACACGCTGTATGTGGTATGGATGAAGCACATCACTTACTTGCTATTGCACACTTTGATACTGACCAGTACTCCTTCGTTTATTGTGTATCTTTACATGTTCGTGCTTGTTGATTTCGTACTGTTACTAATTTTCGATTCGTGAACTGGACTGTTGATCGCTTGTGATTTAGATTTGGACTGTTTAATTGCTCTTCAAAACAACATTTGCTTTTATTAGACTATCTTTGATAGTGTGATTGTGCAGTGCCGCTATGTCCGTGTACACCGTATAAGAATATGCTAACATGCACCTCATTTATGGGGAATGCAGATGCAACGCTAGTGCTGCAGCGAGACTTTACTGTGAGAGGTACCCGAATGCAGCTCATCCAGATCATCGAGTGTTCACAAATGTGCACCGCTTACTGTTCTCAGAGGTCCAACTACCAAACCAATCACACGGTGAGGGAAGATCTTTCCTTCCTTACGAAGACGTGGTGCTAGGAGCTGTCGAAGAAGACCCGAGTACTTCAGTGGCGTGCAATAGAACTAAAAACAGGTGTGCCCAAAAGTACAGCCCATAGAATCTTGCAAAAAAACGTGCTCCATTCATACCACGTACAGCGTGTTCAAGCTCTTCTGCCCCGGGATTATGAGCCCCGAGTTGCTTTTTGTCGCACAACGTTAGAAAGACACAGGGAAGATCCACGGTTCTTTGAAAAAATTTTATGGTCAGATGAGACCACATTTAAGAAAGATGGGTACATGAACCTGCATAACTTACACGAGTGGCACGTAGCAAACCCACATTTGATGAGAGAAGATAAATCTCAATATCGCTTCAAGATAAACCATTGGACAGGAATTTTAAATCGTAAAATAATCGGTCCGTTTGAGTTCCCAGAGACTTTGACTCTGAGGTTTATTTAGGTTTTTTGCAAAATCATTTAGAAAATTTATTGGAGGACGTGCCACTGAGTATTTACAGGGACATGTGGTTTCAGCATGATGGCTGCCCAGCGCACTATGCACTCTCAGTGAGAGAGTATCTCGATCGAAACTTTCCAGGCAGATCGATAGGGCGGTCTGGTACAATACCGTGGCCAGCCCGGTCACCAGATTTGAATTCGTTAGATTTTTTTTACTGGGGAACTGTAAAAGAAAAAGTGTATTTCAAGCCGATTCAAAATGTAGCTGAGCTACGGCAAAGACTATTGGAAGCAGCTGAGTTTGTTAATAACCGTGGATTCGCTCGTTTAATAACCCGATCTTTTTTAAGAAGACGTCGAGCGTGTATTGCGGCTGAAGAAAAACAGTTTGAGCATTTGCTGTAAAGGTAAATCATCATCAGCAGCATTTTGACGCCCACTGTTGTGCAAACAGTTATCCTTAAGGGTCCTTGTGCGTTTTCATAATCGCTGTTTAATTAGGAAATTTTGAAAAATTTGCATCAGTTTTTCTTCAACTAAAAATTGTGCATAAGTTAACGAGTAATCTTCTAAGTGTTATCCATTTTGGAATCGTTATTAAATGTGCCAACTTTTAAGGTTACTTGCCAAACTCTCGTAGTACATTTTTTTTCCAGTACAGCCAGTTAAAGTTGAGCAAAGTCTTACTTTGGAATACTTGGTTGGGAAATAAGTGGCAATTTTTCCTGAACGAGAAAAGTTGGCAGTAAGGTTGAGACACCAGTTTGAAGATGCATTATTCATCATTACATTGTAAAAATAAAACACAAAAAAAGTTAATATTTGTAGTAACAGGAGTTGACAGACTGCCGTAGGGTGTGAAATTTCTATATTTTTTTCAAAGACCCATAATTTTCAAAACACATACATAAAATTTTTTTAAATATTTTTCTGATAGCTGTTATGACTTTGCCTATCACCCGGTTTCGGCTTGACGTCGACTTCTGGGACACCCTGTATATTACATTTATTTGTTACAGTTACTTGTCAGAACTACGAACACCGAAAACATTAATGTTGTTGATCAAAAGAACAAGTTTAGAATCTTCAACAAACATTTCCATTTCCATAAAACGTAAAGTAGTTATCGATAAAACTTTATCTTGAGGGACTGGCTTCCACCTTTTTCCCTAACAACGTTTGTTGTAATATGCTACCTGTCGTTGTCTGAAATTACTTTCAGCCCCTGTTCACTTATGCCTTCAGTCGTTTCGCTCATAAATTTTCATGATACTCTACTGGATGATCATTTTTCAGATTTAATGCGCATACTTCTAGATGAAATAAAGGTTTATGGCACATTTTGTTTAAGCTTGAACTGAGTTTACCACGATCTTTGTAAAGAAACAGGCTGGAACTACTGAGAAAAAAGCTATTCGATTATATTTATGGTCGATGGCAGCTGCTGGTTAATAATATACAGGGTGACTTTGAAGTTGAGTCATTAATTTTCAGATAATGATTGTAGAAGGAAGATAAACCAAAATATGTGTGTAAAAATTAAAAAAAAAAATAAAAAAAAATTTTTACCTTGTTTTGTAAAGTATCCTCCCGACAAGTATTTCAGTGCGGACCTGTGAGGTCTTAAGTCACCTGATTTACGAGCCCGTTGTACTACATTAACAAAGGCACGAGGGGTTGGTTGCACTCGATTGGGAAACCGATCCGCATAAACATGTGCCATTTTTTATTTCGTTTGAGCCACGCAACAGACACCACTATTCACTCACGCGTTACCGACTATCACTGACTGTATACAACTGAATGAAATAATTGTAAAAACATCGTTCCAAATTCTTTCGCTTTTTTGTTTCCGATGCGATGAACCGATAAGGCGGATTATATCCGTTGTTGCCAAACACGAGCACTTAATATTATTATTGAGACAGGGCAGTACTCAAACTTCCAAAGGGCTATAACTTTGTTACTTTAATTTTACCAGAAAAATGGTAAAGGAAAAAAACATTTCTTTTGATCAGATCTACTCACTGTTAAAATAAATGACTCAACGTCGAAGTCACCCTGTATAATGCAATATATGCAACTCCGCCATCAGATCATAAAAGAGTATTCGTGTTCGGCATAGCTTAGCTCCTCTTAGAAGGAAGTTAATCACGAACATGCATAATAAATGAATTCAATGGCTCAAGTCAGTCAAATAGGCACATGAAACTAGTCTCTAGCTGCTGGCAATGTATCTGGCAACCTGTCCATCGTAGAGGCTTGCGGAAAAAACAGTTATTACTAGAACGGGCAACAGAAAAAACCGGAAATATTTGCAAGTTTCCGAAATAGCCGCTAGGGGGCGTACCTACAATCTTGAATCTAAAAAAGGGATGTTTCTGTGAATTCCGTTATATTAACGTAACAAAAAAATACCTGATCTTTAAATTCGAGGATAATCTGAACCTTTTTTGTTTCACAATTTTTGCCGTATCTCTAAAAGCGCGGGGGGGGGGGGGTGGGGGGTGGGTGTGTATTCAAAGGTTTACGTAAAAAACACAGTGTATCTTCGAAACCGCTAAGCAGATCTTAACAAACCTGAGGTAGGGGCCGTTCAAGTATTACGTGAGCACTATGAGGGGGGGGGGGCGGTGGGTCTTTGCTTTGCTTATTTTGGATGACATGGGGGGTAGGGGAGTCTAGATGATGATTGCGTCATCGGTAGTTATTAACTTTTTTACACGAATGGTAACCCTCACATTGTCTTTGCTTGAAAACGAAACGCATTTTCGCGGAATCCCGCAAATAATGCATACGTTTAGTGAACAGCGCGCGGTAATTCCCCTACTCGCTTTAGAACCGAGTAGGGGAATTACCGCGCGGTGTTCACTTGTCTAAATTTCCTCTACCAGTGTATTGTTTCGTTTGGATGCTATAGCGAGTAGACGTATTGTAAGCATAGTAAAGCAAGTTAACATTTGTGTTACCATTGATTCCATTAGCCAAAGTTTAATGTTTAAATAAGATGTCGTTTCACATAGACAAAACCAAGTTATACCAAAAATTGTTTGAAAGTTGTAAAAAATCTCATACAAGTACGAAAGTACAAAATGTACAAAAGTTAGTTAACGAAGTGTGGCGAAATTACAAATTACAAGCAAAATCCGACAAGGAACTAGATATTATTGTATCTAAGAGAATCGAAGAAGAATTGCAAGCGGCGACTAAGAATAAATCCAATCTACTAAATTTTGTTTCTAAGGTGAGTGACGAAATCATTTTAGGTACCTATGAGTACTAGAAATATTAGAAATCGCCAAAAAGTTTCTCTTCACTGATTAGAAAATATTATGGGCTATGTATAGAGGTAATATTCATTATATTATAGATTTATTTCTTATGATTGATACCGTCAATTGGTCACAAAGTATAGGATGTTAGTTTTATACATATGTACAGAAAACTAACACCCTGTATTTTGTGATCGGAACGAATTTCTCGTTTAAACATATTAGATTTAAAGCCATAGGGTATATTGCCATACTTTGTATTTATGTAGCTTAATAAGAGAATCTTTAGCAGAAGCCATAGAAAGTTTTTATTTTTAGGCAACCTGTAAACCTGCAGAAAAAACACAAATTATACAGTCAGCTTCAAATATTAAAAAAGAGGAAGAAGATAAAATAAAACCCGGTAATGAATCACAACAGCAATGCGAAATTAATGAAAGTACAGATAAACAGAGAGCAAAACCATCTCAGGAAGCTATGAAAAATAAGTTTGCTCTACTCGAAAAAAATCTGAATGCTTTGTATGCCAAGCCATGCTGAAGTTGATAAACAGATCATTAAGTTGCGCGAGGAAATAAAAACAGCAAAACAGTGTTTAAACAGGAAGATTCAAAACGCAGTTGCCCAGAAGAAACACAGGGGTGGTATGAAAAGAAAGTTAGAAGATACTTGTCATGAAAATTCAGAAATAAAAAAAAGACTATCTCTGAGGGATTCAGTGGGACGTCCTAATCTTGAAAGCAATCAACATTCACTATTGAAAACAATCGCGGATATAGCTTTATTTGGGAGTGCAGCAGATGATAGAAGACGAACGGAATCAATTCGCAGCATAAAAACTCTTGATGAACTCACACAAGAATTACGTAAAATAGGATTTGACATTAGTCGCACTGGGACATATCTTCGTGATTCCCAGAAAATCTAATTCTGCAGAGGGACGAAGACATGTATCGACAGTCCCTGTTAAGCTCATTCGGGCTCCAAGTGATCACCACAAGAGCCACCTAGAGAGCAAGTTCGCTGAAACATAAATCCATTATTAAGAGAACATATCATCCATACTTGGACCAGATCAAGTATTTTTCATATCTCAAGATGATAAAGCTCGAGTCCCTATTGGCGTAACTGAGGCAAATAAGCATGCACCTCTTCTAATGCACATGGAATATAGAATCAAATTGCAAGCCGTTGGATATTCTGGACCAACATACATCGCTATTCGAAGTGGAAAGCATAGTTCATCTACTGCTAATACTCATGCACAGGATTTCGAGACGCTTCTCGAACTTGAAGAGTTTCGACCATTAGCTAAAACTGACCATGGACTAGTAAAACCAGTGGTAATCATGACGGTTGTTGGAGGGCCAGATGAAAATCCACGTTATCAAAAAGTCATAGGGTTTGCTATACAACACTTTAAGCGACATGATCTCGATGCATTGTTTTTAGCTACCAATGCTCCTGGAAGAAGTGCGTATAACAGAGTAGAGCGCAGAATGGCTCCTCCTATTCGGGAACTGGCTGATTTAATATTGCCTCATGACCATTTTGGTTCTCATTTGGATGAATGTGGCGTTACAATTGATGAACATTTAGAAAGATCTAATTTCGAATTTGCAGGAAATGTATTAGCTGAAGTTTGGAGTTCAATGGAAACTGATGGCTATAATGTTAATGCAAAATATCAATAAAAAAGTAAACACGCACACTGATAGGAAAGTTAGACCTGTAAGAGTCGCTGCTCGTCGTGCTAATGAACTGATGTACATTATTCAAAATTTAGAGCAGCATGTTGTTGAATGGCTAGATGAGAACGACGTAAACATTCCAAAATCCGATGAAAGCGAGCAAACTCACAACACTGAGCGGCAATCGAAGCAATCCAATGTCATCGAAAACTTAGAATCATGGATTCGGGTTTCATGGACTGAAGACTTAATTTGAATTTAATATATGTACCAAAAATTTAAAATAAGCTTGTTATGTTAGTAAGATATAATATTTTTGTCCTATACTCTATGTTGAATACCGTATCAGTAAAATATAATCTCTATCCTAAATCTATTTTCTTATTTCTCAAATTATAATTATAATATTAAAAAAAACAATACATTAATTGACAAATGTTTACGTAAGCATGGGGGGAGGGGGTAAGAGCTTCGCTTACTTTTGCTGACAAGGGTGATGGGGGGTAAATAATTGTAATAAATCTTCTTACGTAATACTTGAACGCCCCCCTAGTTGAAAAGAGTAATTCTTTTGCTGCAAATGTTATAGTAATATTTGAAGCTTTGTTAGTTTCGCAAGCGGTCGCTAGAGGGCTTTTTTTGACATTCCTCGATCACTAGACTTTACTTGTCTTTTTGGGGACGGTTAGAGGAGATCGTGTTTCAGACTCTACCTACGACCAGAGGAGATATGAACAACCGTATTCGTAATGCAATATGTAACATACCGAGAGCAGAAATTGAAGTTGCAGGTTTGTCTACCCATGAGAGGCTTCAGCGTAACCGTCAGCATTTCGAGCATTTACAAGGACATTAAAACCTTTCTTTTTTAAGTCGGTCCTAATAATAGAAACAAATTCAAGAAAAATTAGTTTAAAAAAATAAAAATTTAAGAGATTTCCATAAAAAAATGTCTTTAGCCTAAATTATACGTAAGGAACAAGATATCGAGATGTGGTTTTCGCGAGGTTATTTAGACTAATGCATTTATTTTTTTTTTGAGAAACCTAACCATTTCTGTCGAAAAAAGCCCTCTAGCGGCCACATGTGAAACTAACAAAACTTCAAATATTATAACGTTTGTAGCCCAAGAATGGTCTTTTCAACTAGCCCTAGTTTATTAAAATCGGCTGAGACGTTTCAAAGACATAGGGTATTTTTTACGGACACCTTTGAATACGCCCCACCACTTTATTTGTAGAGACAGCAAATAAAAAAAGTTCACGTTATGCTCGACTTTAAAGATAAGTTTTTTCTTGTTAGGTTAATATAGCGGAATTCACAGACACATCACTTTTTTAGATTCAAGATTGCAGTTACGCCTCCTAGCGGCCATTTCAGAAACTTGGAAATGTTTCCCAGATTTTTCTCTTGACCGTTTTAGTAAGAACTTTTTTTGCAGCAAGCCTCTGCGATGGATAGGCATTCTTAGTTGGCGACCCTGTACTGCAAATATCTGAAAAAGTAATCTTCTTATAGTCGGTCTTAACTCATCGAATAAAGAGCAACCTAATGCTAAAAGGTTTTCATGTTATGTAAGAGTCGTATCACAGTGAAACGGTATTATTTTATGTAACTGATAAGACACATTTTGGAGAAAGTAAAAGCGTCAATGACGTTGAGGTTTCCTAAACACATTTCATATCCCTCATAGTTGAACCGATGCACCATCGTGCTGAAATAACGCCTCTTATAGTCTGTAAGTCGGTAAATTATTTAATCTTTAACCGCGTTTCCCTGAAATTGAATCATTGGTGATTTAATCTGACAAATTAACATTTTCAATGCTAAATATGAAAATATTACTTTTTCGAGGCGACTAAAGTGTATCTAACGAAGCTACAAAGTAATCGTAAACAGTGGTTGATTCGTGATCAACGCGTGATCGGTAGCCATGGCGCTCTGTCGGCCTCTTCCTGATTGGCTTGTAGCGACGAGCCTCCAGACAAAGTCGCACGGTTGCCACGCTCGGCGAGTTTTCGCCAGAGTGGTTGATCACATTCGCATGGATCACAAATCAATCTGTTGGTGCAATACGTGCAATAACTGTTGTAAAGGACATTATATAACAATAAATGGCATCACAAAGGTATATTCCAATTTGATCTGCAGCAAATTATGAACGGCATATACGGAGATGCGAAAACAAGCTCAAAAAGGTGAAGAAAATTTTTGTGCAATCTTTATAGTTAAATTTTTCCTAAGAGATAGCATTAGTGAGGGAATTTTTTTCTATTGTCTTATTTTTCACATTAATGCGATGTCGAGGTGTGTGGCCCTATCGCAGTTGAAAATAAGGTTTCGATAATCCTTCCATAAAGTTTCGATGAGTACATCTGAAATAACCTTGAGATATTCTTCAGGGAAATACAAAAATCTCCTTTTGTGTTTTTTTGTGCAGATCTATCTATTAAAATCCTATCCGCAATCTATTTTCCGTGCACACACCTTCAACCGAATGTATGCCATATATGATATTACCGTTTCCAACTTTCACCAAGGTTAATAGGAACCATAACAGCTCCCTACCCTTCCCTCCTATAAGAATATCGATTTGTAGTCTCACATTTCAAGGTTAGACTTCTTGTAATGTTTCTGTTCAACATTCGGCGATTTCTGACAATTTTCCCAATAAAACATGATCATTGTGACATTAAGCCTGGCAACGCTGCATAGTAGAGGGAACTCTCAGCGTCACGTTGATGGTTCGTCACCACGCACAGGATTGTAATCAGTTACGGATACCCGTTTATGAGCGCGAACGTTTTATGCACGTCTTGACTTGATTTTTCTTGCGGAAATTTAATATTAGTCTAAAATGTCTGACACAGATACAGCTGATGAAGTGGTTGAAATCAGCTTAACGCCACCCAGAAAAAGGGCTAAAAAGCTTCATCTTAGCGCAGGCGAAAAACAAATTATTCTAAATATCTACAAGAACCAGATGCAAGAGAATAGTGGATTGGCTATAGAAAATATCGTATGTAAGGTTGCTGAAATTTCTGGAGTAGGTCGATCAAGTGTTTACAAAATCTTGAAGGAATATAGACAAAATCACTCACTATCTGAGCCAAAAACATATCCAGCGAGAAAAAAAAATCATCGAAAAAATAGATGACTTTGACAAAAGTGCCATTAGAAGAAAAGTACATCACTTTTTCTTCAGGAATGAATTACCTACAATAGATAAAATATTGAAGCAAGTGAATGATGATGATGACCTGCCAAATTTTAAAAGATCTACGTTCCATAAGCTGTTGAAAGAACTAGACTTTCGATTTTTGAAAAGAGGAAGGAATAGTTTATTGATAGAAAAGGAGGAAATTGTTATCTGGAGGAGAGAATACCTTAGAAAAATTAGGCAATTCCGCGCTGAAGGAAGAAAAATTATTTAGACGAAACATGGGTGAACGCGGGGCATACGCAGGGACAGGTTTGGGTAGACAGATCTGTGAGGTCCTCAAGGCAGGCTTTTTTAGATGGCCTTTCGACGGGATTGAAAAATCCTGCAGGTAAGTTTCGAAGTATATGAACTTTTTTGGATGCAGATAATTCATTTTCTGATCGAATCAATGATTTGGAAGCTCCGAACTCAGTTTTGCTATCTCATCCAAGTTTCTGAGTATTTCCTTTACCCAAAAACTAATCTAAGACCCTATCCTACACTAACCTAAAAAGAGTAAGTTGCTTAATTTCGTCATTTAGTGCGCTCGCTGAGAAGTAAAATAACTAATGACTTTCAGGCAAGGGAAAACGCCTGATCATTTGCCACATAGGTAGCGTAGATGGATTTGTTCCTGAAGCATTGTGGGCATTTGAATCCAAAAAAACTGGAGACTATCACGAAGAAATGGATGGTAGCTCATTTGAAAATTGGTTCAAAAAAATTTTGCCGACATTTGATGATAACGCAATTATTGTGATGGATAATGCCCCGTACCACTCCAGAAAATTGGAAAAAATTCCAACAATGGCCACCAAAAAGGCAGACATTCAACAGTGGCTTGTCTCAAAGAAGATCGACTTCGACCAAATAATGGTCAAAGCCGAGCTGATAAATATAGTCAAGCGACATAAGTATAAATATGATTTAAAAATTGTTGACGAAATGGCCAAAAACCAAAATAAAACGATTCTCAGGCTGCCTCCCTATCACTGCGAACTGAATCCTATCGAGTTGATTTGGGCCGACATCAAGCAATAAGTGGCGTCAAATAACAGCACTTTTAAGTTTTCTGACCTTAAAAAACTGTTTGATGTTGCTGTCGATAGAATTACGCCAGCAAAATGGAGAACATGTATTGACCATGTCCAAGAGATGGTTGAAACCAAAATGTGGGATATGGACAATATCATTGACACCCAAGTTGAACCCCTTATAATTGACATCAACAATTCTGATGATTCAAGCTCCTCGGAATACAGCATATAAATCGATTGATACCATTAAGACTGGCAGTTTAACGGGCTTTTTGGCAAGACAGGTAAGTTCATTATAGACTGCAATCAAAGTGTAAGTTTCTAGTTATTAATGTGGAAATTCCAAATTTATAATTACACAAAATTAGGGTTAATTTAGGAGTTCCAAAGCATAATAGTGCCATTTTGACCTTCTTCCTATTTCTCATGTAAATTTTAATAGCAATCAAACTAACAAACTTTATGGAGTCTGTAATAAACTTTTGTACTACTACTACTACGTCTGTAGTTTCTATTTGCTCAAAAAAAATTTGCTCTGCATTGTGAATAGAAGGTTGATTTGTAAATATTATTGTGTATATATGTAAGTTAATAATAAAATATGAACAATTTCAATTGAGATGGTCCACAAGTTTTTTTCGTGTGCGTTTTAGTAACATTTTGCTGAAATGGTGAATACAGAATTTTTTGCACTGATTCCTAATGTCGAAATATGATTAGAAAGGCGTGGTATATTCCTGATAATTTACTATGCTTTTGATAGAATTTACAGCAACACATATCTTGTACGACATTTTTTGATAGATCGGTCACAATAGCTTGATACGGCCCTGTAGCGTCTCCTACGGTTAAGTTCTTGATCACGTGCAATACGGGTGTATGTTTGATTTTACTTTGTTTCTTCGATGGATACAGTTTAGGTTTAACGATGTCAATAATCAAATCCAATCGAATAAGCAACATTTCTGTGTTATGTTCCGCGGTTTTAATATGGTTCAAGATGACACACGGGTTGATGACGTCAGTTACGCTAATCGCTTGAACGCGTTGGTTTTAACCGCGGTTTTGTTGCAAGTTGTTTATTCTATAAAAGCGCGTATATAATCTCTGATTATTTTTATTATCACTTAATAATCGGCGCTTTTTCGTCTACAAGGGTGTATGGAAAGTTTAAATAAGAAACCTTTCGTAATATTCATTGGAGAAATGTTTTTTTTTTTCGGAAAAACATTTTTAATGATGGAACCATGGCTTTGTAGCTATGATAACTTTCAAGTCTCTAAAGTTTTCCGCATGTCAAAACATTTATTGATTTAGCAGAAATGATGAAAAAGCGGTGAAAAAAGATATAAGCAAAACCGTATACAGGTATGGCCATATTTTAATAGTCTTGTGTGGTACACAGGATACTTTGTTAAGCATAGGAACTAGATTTTAAGTGACCCCAGCAACAGTAATGAGTATAACTAATAAGGTGCCTCAACTTTATGCTAAAACTAAAGTCAGGCTTAATCAAGTTTCCCAAAAATGAAGCTGAAGTACACTAATAATATCCAATACTCGGCAAAATTCTGACTTGTCACATTTCAAATAATAACCAGAAATATAAAACTACTCCTGAGTTAGGTAAATACCACAATTTTGCGGTGATGACTATGACATATAACAGCTGATTCATGACATCACGGATCTTATAACTGAACTGATAACCACAATCGCTTGAACGGATCGGTAAATACCATGTATGACATATTATGCGGTTTAAGAATCAGAATTAAAAATTATATTCGCCCGTGTAAAAATCTAATATTGCGTCTATAAGAAAAAGGCAAAGTTGATAGTTGTCGACAAGAGAGGAAACTTCATATTGAAATTTTAAATTGAAGGAGCAAATAATGGCAATGTTAATGTACTTTTTATTTCACGTTCTATTTGAAAATCCTATGCCAAAAAAGCCAGCAAAAAATAAAAACGATTTTTGAAAAATTCGGTTTACTTCGTTTATTTCCGGTATTACTCGGAATAGCGATGTTCCATTCTCTTAGTTATCTAAATACCTAAACTTTGACCCCAGTTTTCGGTGATCCTAACGGTGAGAGTCAAATTTGAAACCCCCAGCATTTTCCCGATTTTTATTCATCATGTCTTCTGCCTGCTGGGGCTTACGATTTTTCGACACCATCCAAGGAAAATCCATGTTGATTATTCCGATGTTCTGGGACAATTTGGTCTTGCTGGGCCTCCATATTCGTTTCGGCGTAATGCGACATTTAGGGTGGATTTCACCAGGATTGTCAAATCAACAGTCCGAATGAGCTTCAAGTTCCAATCAACAAATTTTAGCAACAAATAGTTATGAAATGATGAAAACAAAATACTTTCAAAGTATGAGATGACAGCTTGTCATTGGAACATCACCAGCTTATTGAACATTAAGCAATTACATATAATTTGGTCAAAATTGAAAAAAAGTGATTTTTGAATAAAATTCATCCTTTTATTGACTATTGTCGATGTTTATATTATTTTCTCCAATTGATATGCGATTTTACTGATTCAACATCACCTACCGCGTGCTCTTTCCTATAAAACCCATGCAGATAGCCACTAAGCACCTATTTGATGACAGGCTCTACCAAAAAATTCATAGATATTGCTCGTTTCCATTCATTTGCCGTTCATCAGTACCATTACAGCACCGTCGATTGATATTCGCACAAAACCGTTCAGGATTTTTGATACATACTAAGTGACATATAAATCCGTAAAATATCAAGTAATGTTTCTGTTGATCATGGAGTACCTCGAGGCAGCGTACTAGGCCCATTGCTGATTATTCTATGTCAATGATATGTCCAATGTCCTTAGTGATTCTTTTATAAATTTGTTTGCGGATGATACGTTAATTTCAGTTAGTGATTCAGTAAGTAACGAAATTGTAGATGTAATCAATAGTGAAATGAGCAAAATTAGTTTATGGTTAAAAACAAACAAGATTAAATTAAATGTGAGAAAAACGAAATGTGTGATTATAGGTTCGAAGAATAATTGAAAGAAATTGGTGGATTTAAATATGCTAGTGAAAATTGAGGGAGAGGTACTTGATTTTGTAGATAGTGTTAAGTATACTAAGTGACATATAAATCCGAACACCCAGTTTAAATGGGTTTATTTTAATAAAATTTTGTATAAGTACTTAATGAAGCATAATAAGTAAATGATAAAAATTTCAAAATGATTGCACTGCTTTAAAGCCCTTTGACCTTTAATAATGTGTGGATGCACCCTGATGTGCTACGCATACTCCAACGCGCCTAGGCATGCTTCTGATCAGGTGGTCAATGTCCTCCTGTGGTATCTCATTCCAGGCAACCACCAACTCCTCTCGAAGTGCTTCTAGAGTCTGAGGAGGACGTTGCAAATTGAGCAATCTCCTACCCATCATATCCCACACGTGCTCAATTGGGGATAAGTCGGGAGATCCTGGTGGCCATGGTAACAATGTGACATCATTATGTTGAAAGAAGTCTATTGTGACTCTTGCAACATGTAGTAGGGCATTATCTTGTTGGAAAGTTGGATCTGCCAGGGTGTCAAGATAGGGTAAAAGATGGGGTTCTAGAACTTCGTGGATATAACGCTGCGCGTTCATGTTACCTCTGATGAAGATTAAAGGTGACCTGGAACCATAAGCTATAGCACCCCAAACTATAACTCCAACAGTGTGATGAACATGTCTTTCAACAAAAAACTGTGGATTCCTCCTTTCACCACGTCGCCTTCTAACCCTGGCACGACCACCGTGTATGCCTAAACAAAATCGAGACTCGTCACTAAAGACAATACTGTTCCATTCCTGATCCCACACTGACCGTTGTCTGCACCACTCAAGGTGATTACGTCGGTGTTCTCGAGTTAAAGGGAGGACCCCGTGTGGCCGGTATGAAAATAAGCCAAAACTTCTCATTCGTCGGTAAACACTTCGCATGCCAATAGGCTTCCGTGTTCTGCAAACCACTCATTTGCAATGGACCTGGTAGTGGAGAAACGGTCCCTTAAGGCCAATAATCTTAGGCGGCGATCTTCACGGTCTGTTGTTCTACGGCGGCGTCCAGTGTTAAGAATAATAGTTCCTCTCTTAAATAAAGAACAGGTTATGAACTTAGTAAAAGACTTTAACCAGTGCCCCTTGCTCTTTGCGTACGGCCTTCTCGAAGCCATGCCTAACAACACCTAACCACAGTGTCTACAATTCTTTACACTCTAACTGCAATTGTCCGAAAAGAAAGTCCAGCTTCCCGAAGTCCCACTATACGGCCCCTATCAAACTCACTAAGTTGACGAAATCGTACAGGTCTCCGTACTCTAGGCATCGTAACCGATCGTAAAGGATGTCAAGAACCAAAATCCGCCAACGTTGATTCTTTACTGCGGCTGAAATATTCATTTTTAGAGCGTTAGTGAATTAAAAAAAAGTAGTATAAAAACCGGAATGTCCAACTGATAAAGCTGAAAATTTTTTCACTTGTTATTTACACCAACTTTTATTAAAATAAAACCATTTAAACTGGGTGTTCGGATTTATATGTCACTTAGTATACATACATCCATAAAGTCAAATATTTTCTGGTTTTTCAGGAACTGAACAAACATCCACACTATATTTACAGCGATTAAGTAATACTCAAATATATGTCGTAAAGCTACCGGTAAACTGAAAACCTGCAAAAAATAGAATTTGCAATAACTTTCTTGTTTCACCGAGTACACATTCTAGGTTATATTTATATTAGACACTATTTGAATAACAGCTGATTATTACATTTTGAAACTCCCCAACGAGTAACACATGTGTGGGATCCGTCAACCCTTGGTCCCAGTGGAGTAAGCTCTGCCAACTGTTGAAATATACTCGACTATGCTTTATAAGACTATACGTGGAATTTTTCCCAAACTCGTTGCACAACACTTGAAAAAATGCAAATGAAAATTTAAAATTATTCCCATGACCCCCAAAATAGCTCCGTCGGTACCTCGGGTTATACATCTTGACAGTAGGGATGTTCTATACGATCCTATATTTAGAAGTATCGATACTTTTGCTTCCCATTCTGGATATTCTGGATCGATATTTTTATATACGACACTTGGGTGTATCGATACATCTCACGAGTATCGTCATCTTTCGATCCGGACTATGTCAGAAAGAGTGACTAACTTCAGATTATTTTTCTTCTTTGTTTCCTTCCGCTGGATATCGACAATTTTATTACAATATTTTAGAGTATCGATACTTCCTAAAACGATAAGAATCGATACATATAGATAGGTACTTTTCGTGGATCTAAACATCCCTAATCTTGTCGTTCTTGTCAACTGGGCTGCAGGGTGCGGCGTTGCCTTTACTATCTTACATTTTGCTAAAATCTTATGACAAATAAAAGCTTCAAATGAAGTATTGACGAATATGAACGGATATGCATAGAATTTAGAATATAAATTCATATCGCAAATTTCAGATTGTCTCTGCATGGACTTGAACCAGATTTTTCGGTATTTTTACCGAAAAGAGAATATTTACCGATAACATCATTCTCTACGATTTTTCAAAATAATTTAAATATTTCTATACTTGCCGAAAAAGAGCAGAAACCAAAAATGAAGCTAAAAGTTAATTTTATGTAGTCTTCGTAGTTTTATGCTCCATATCAATTATACATATGCATACACGCTCAGGCAATCGGGCACATGAGAGGGGTAAATTTGGGTTGCCTATGATTACGAGCGAACATCCTCATCCCTTACTCCGCTGGCCCTGAATTGATTTTCGTGCATACACAAGGTACAGACTGGTAGATTACCGCCATTACCTCATCACCGGACAAGCAATAAAGAAACCGAAACCTGTCTGTTCATGAGTTCAGGGGTAAAACAGAAAGATATTAACAATCCTATAAGCAAGAATCGAAAAAGGAGTGTCCAGAATGGTTGCAAGGTACTTTGAAAGAGCGACATTGTAGAAGTTGTAATATAGAACTATGCCCTCAAAAAACATGTTGTGTGCGCGCCCAATACAATAACAGACGGTTTTCATGACTCAAATGTCCTTGATCTACCAATGATCTTGGAACGGCATTTTCCTTATACCAAATTCAACGACACTATTTACCGATTCCGTTTTTTTTTGCCGGTTCGGCAACACTGCAGATGTGCAGACCACTTTAAAAGCAATTGATATTCCAGACGTGTTATAATAATAGAAATAACAAGATAATATAACAATGTTTGGAGATATACTTCGAAGTTGAGTCATTTATTTTAACAGTGAGTAGATCTTATCAAAAGAAATGTTTTTTTCCTTTAACATTTTTCTGGTAAAATTAAAGTAACAAAGTTATAGCCCTTTAGAAGTTTGAGTACCGCCCTGTCTCAATAATAATATTATGTGCTCGTGTCTGGCAACAACGGATATAATCCGCCTTATCGGTTCATCGCATCGGAAACAAAAAAGCCAAAGAATTTGAAACGCGATGGTTTTACTACAATTTTATTCAGTTGTATTCAGTCAATGTGTCAGTCGGTAACGCGTGAGTGAATAGTGGTGTTTGTTGCGTGGCTCAAACGAAATAAAAAATGGCACATGTTTACGAAAATGCTGAACTTGTGGACATGATTCTTATTTACGGGGGGGAGTCTTTACAAAATGCTGCCGCGGCATCACGAATTTATGCGGATCGGTTTCCCAATCGAGTGAAACCAACCTCTCGTGCCTTTGTTAATGTAGTACAAAGGGCTCGTGAATCAGGTGACTTAAGACCTCACAGGGGAGGGAATGCCGGTGTTCCAAGACCGCACGATCAAATACAGGTCCGCACTGAAATACTTGTCGGGAGGATACTTTATAAAACAAGGTAACGATTTTTTTAATTTTTTTTTATTTTTACACACATATTTTGGTTTATCTTCCTTCTACAATCATTATCTGACAATTTATGACTCAACTTCAAAGTCACCCTGTATATATATATATATATATATATATATATATATATAACTTGAGACGTGGTCATTGTCGTCTAGACCAGTTAGGTGAAAAATTAAAGCTTCCGCCTTTTGTTGGGTACTTCGACAAAATTTATGCAAAGAGGACTCTTTACGTATACTTTTTTAATTCTCTCTAGCTTTCAATGGACTTTGCCATCATCATCAGGAGCTGCAATTACAATGATAACAGTAGCAACAAAAGTGTAAAATGAATTTAAATTGACTCAACTTACAGTAGTATGTGAGGATGTTGCTAATTGTTGTTTACGTATAGGATGAGGGAAACGTCCAGTAACATGGTGAGAGCTGGATAGATGGTACAATGGTCAAAATTATATAAAATATGACAAGAACAAGTTAAAAACAGATTAAAAACTATTTAAAAAACATTAGAGCATTACATCGTGAAGCCACTTGATGATTGCACAAAATGGTGGTCATGGAATAATGAGTGAGATGAACCCTTTGACAGAAGGCCGAAGGTTGTCAATGTCTGTGTTGAAAGATGGAACGAATTGTGGGCGTGTGCCAAACGTTGCCAAATCACTTCAGATGATGTGATTTTCAGAATGTTATGTAAGAAATTGTTAAACCGACCAGAGGCAGTTGAATAAACTATATTTTAATTAATGGGAATTTGAATTAACAATTATTAATAAATCGTGAGAAGGGAATTATTAGATTTTGAGTGGAATGAAATTTACTGGTGGAATCGGCCAAAACACAGATTCTATTTATGGTTGTGAAGAGTCGAAATTTGGGGAGATATGTAAGTTCTCGCAATTTAGCAAATATGAGTAAATGACACTCAGTTGTTTAACATCTGTCTTTTTGTTGATACATTAACAAGATCTTATTTAGTTCACCTTCCAATATTTTGCCGAACTCTGGTGATGCAGGTAATAGTCGCACAACCCCTAATAACGGAACTGATGTAATTCCCAATAATAGCATCAATCCAAACAGTACAAGCACCAACCCGGACTTCAGACCTGGTTTTGCTGTCCTGCAGTATATCAAGGAACTGACCCCTAAGCTGATCAGATTGTGCAGTCCTTTGAACTTTCGAATTGCTTGCAAATCCGTCCTCACTATAAACTGCATTTTTTCAAAAATGAAAGACAAAGTCCCGTTGCTTGGCTTAACCAACACAGTCTACTCCATCAATTGCAACAACTGCAACCAAATATACATAGGTCAGACCTCCAGATCGCTTAAAGGAAGGATTACATCACACAAAACTGATGCTAGGCTTCATCCTGAAAGATGCGCTCTAGCATCTCATGTTAACACAACAGGGCATTCTATGAATTACACAAGTATCAAAGTTCTTGATAAATAAAAACACCTTTCCAAACGTTTATTCCTGGAAATGTCCCACATTTTCATGAATACCAACTGTATCAACAAAAAGACAGATGTTAAACAACTGAGTGTCATTTACTCATATTTGCTAAATTGCGAAAAATTTGAGAACTTACATATCTCCCCAAATTTCGACTCTTCACAACCATAAATAGAATCTGTGTTTTGGCCGATTCCACCAGTAAATTTCATTCCACTCAAAATCTCATAATTCCCTTCTCACAATTTATTAATAATTGTTAATTCAAATTCCCATTAATTAAAATATAGTTTATTCAACTGCCTCTGGTCGGTTTAACAATTTCTTACATAACATTCTGAAAATCACATCATCTGAAGTGATTTGGCAACGTTTGGCACACGCCCACAATTCGTTCCATCTTTCAACACAGACATTGACAACCTTCGGCCTTCTGTCAAAGGGTTCATCTCACTCATTATTAAATGACCACCATTTTGTGCAATCATCAAGTGGCTTCACGATGTAATGCTCTAATGTTTTTTAAATAATTTTTAATCTGTTTTTAACTTGTTCTTGTCATATTTTATATAATTTTGACCATTGTACCATCTATCCAGCTCTCACCATGTTACTGGACGTTTCCCTCATCCTATACGTAAACAACAATTAGCAACATCCTCACATACTATTGTAAGTTGAGTCAATTTAAATTCATTTTACACTTTTGTTGCTACTGTTATCATTGTAATTACAGCTCCTGATGATGATGGCAAAGTCCATTGAAAGCTAGAGAGAATTAAAAAAGTATAAAGAGTCGTCTTTGCATAAATTTTGTCGAAGTACCCAACAAAAGGCGGAAGCTTTATATATATATATATATATTCAGAAACAGGTATTTTTGATTCTGACTTATAATATCTAGACGATGAATAACAGGTGGATGCGGATACTTTCACAAATATAGATGTTTTAGGACCTAGAAATGCAGAATGTGCTGTTTGTTTAGATTTGGTGTGGATTTCTACATCATAAATTGGCAAAAAATGTTTTTGATGTAACAAAAGATGAAGAACCAGTTAGAATACTTGTATATCCTTTTTTTGCAAAATAACAAAAATCGGTACATTTCTACAGATAAAACTATCTAGTTTGCCATGCATGATCAGTTGTCAAAAACAGTGAAAACATCCTACTTAATATGATAGCTAGAAAATGGACCGATTATTTCTCTCATTTTAAATAACTGACCGTCTTTTGTGAAAAGATTAAAATTTGAAATTCTATGAAAGTTATCCTAATTCAAAAGCATAAAGACATAATATTACTTCTACAATGTACCCTTATTTATAAGGTAACCGTTATTTCACGACTTTATTCAATATTTCAATAGAAATCACGGATATTCAGAGAGCTTTGACATCTTCTGTCAAATTGCATTTCGATAAGGTCTTTTCTTATTGGTCCAACTGACCGTCAAATATTAATGTTGGTGAAATCGGCCCTCAAGCTACCTACAGTTAAGACTAATAGACTAATATGTTATTCAAGTATCCAGTCTATGTTAAGTGTGAGATATAAAATTGTATCTCTAGCCGTTGTGACATATTTTTCTGTTCACTCTAATTCAATAGCAAACTAATTTTGAATTCTTGTTTTCGGGGTAATTATCTGCATCTGTGTTTTGGGTATGACTATTATATTATAACTATTCCTTGAGTTTTTATATTATATTGTTTTATTAACGCATAACAGCACACAGGGGCATGTAATTTAATTGTTATATAATCCTACAAATGGGAAACTTGGTTAATTAAGCTATTATCACTACTATGATTAACGATATTTAATTTTCGACTGACTCATAGTCGTAAACAGCCATACTGTTGCCTAGCGCTATAGACCATCAAAGTGTGCCTTTCATGAAAGGACTTCCTTCCTGTTTAGGGTTCCGCCCTTTGCGGATGAGTCATTACCATAAATTTGGTCGCTATAGCAACTGCTTTATATCGCGTTTCACACATCACCAACTGCTGAAATTAATTTCTGAAACCTATCAGTGCTGCTTACGCAAATTTGCTCAGTACGAATTATGCAAGTTAATATCGTTTTTAGAAATGAAAAAATGTTCATCTTTGTGAGTTTTGATTCATTTTTACTTTCTACGCCTACTGACGAGCTAATATTGTAATCGCAAAAAAATTTGAAACAGATATGTAACATCATTAAAGACCATGACGTTTCACAGACTCATGATCATTTTCAAGAAAACTTTTGTAAGGGATAAAATATTGAGACTGAGAGTTGTAGGGGTTGGGGGAGAGTAGGGGAGATCGGTGACGGTAGTAACAAATTTTTTTTTACTTTTTAACGGTAATGGTTTGCCCTAGTGTTTTTTACAATATTGCAAATGGACTGGTGTTTTTAAAGTTGTAAATTTTTTTTTCTAAAAATTCAGAGCCACGTCGGTGAAGAGTGTTACAATAGATGACCAAAAGGTGGCAGTTGTAACAGGGCGAGGTGTCGATTGTAACACACATACACAGTGAGGACCGGATCACTACGAATATAAGTCATTCAAACTTGAACCTATTGTGAATCTCCTAGACATTTATCCTTTATTATCTTGACAAATTTTTCAAAAGTGAAAAGAAAGGATTATTATTTGCTCATTTGGAATGTACATATTGTCTAACACTATAATAACAAAATGATTATTGTATTTCAAACAACAGTAGAAAACTACTCAAAATTTGAAATGTGCCCATTCTCTACATTGTAATAACATATGATTATTATTATACAGGGTGACTGCGAAGTTGAGTCATTTATTTTAACAGTGAGTAGATCTGATCAAAAGAAATGTTTTTTTCCTTTACCATTTTTCTGGTAAAATTAAAGTAACAAAGTTATAGCCCTTTGGAAGTTTGAGTACCGCCCTGTCTCAATAATAATATGATGTGCTCGTGTTTGGCAACAACGGATATAATCCGCCTTATCCGTTCATCGCATCGGAAACAAAAAAGCGACAATTATTTTATTGAGTTGTATACAGTCAGTGTCAGTCGGTAACGCGTGAGTCAATAGTGGTGTCTGTTGCGTGGCTCAAACGAAATAAAAAATGGCACATGTTTATGCGGATCGGCTTCCCAATCGAGTGCAACCAACCCCTCGTGCCTTTGTTAATGTAGTACAATGGGCTCGTGAATCAGGTGACTTAAGACCTCACAGGGGACGGCATGCCGGTACTCTAAGACCTCACGATCAAATACAGGTCCGCACTGAAATACTTGTCGGGAGGATACTTTATAAAACAAGGTAAAATATTTTTTTTATTTTTTTTTTACTTTTACACACATATTTTGGTTTATCTTCCTTCTACAATCATTATCGGAAAATTAATGACTCAACTTCAAATCAAAATCAAAATATTATTTAGTTTCTTGAGGAATATTGCCCCGATTCCCCCGATTTCCTCTTTCTTGGTCTCATACTGCCTAAGAGCCGTTTTACACACAAGAGAATTACTCCGAAAATTATGGTCATAATTATGCCGAAAATTTTTGCTGTCGTATTACACGTAAAAGAATTCTTGTGAAAATTTTCGTGGTAAAAATATAAAACCCGTTCTATATTATATGCGCGAGAATCGGCGCAGAGGGTTGTTTCCGTGCATGTCAATATCAAATGTCAACGACAACAACAACAACAACATAACCTCACTTAACATTTGTGGGAGTGGTCCTGTTCGAGTCGTACGAAGGAGCATTTATTGTTATTGTTTATTCATAATGTCGTGGAATCGGGAAGAATTTACAATGTTGTTGGAGGAGTACCAAAAATGGCCAAACCTGTACAAGGTGAAGTCACCCAATTACAAAAACAGAAATTTGCGGCGTCAGGCGCTGGATGCGATAGTCCAAGCATTGAGAAGTTTTATAATATTAACCAAGATCTCGATTTCAAAAATAAGTTTAAATAATCGACGTCTGTTGTCTTTCCGATTATATTGGACGTCATACCCGTTAAGGTTATGTCCATTTGAAAATATAGCTCTAATGCGCAGGCGTATCATATGAATTACTCCGAAATTTTGTTTGCTTGTGTCATACAGGTTGTAGAGAAAATCTTCAATATTTTTTCCATGCATATTTTCAGCATAATTATAACCATAATTTTCGGAGTAATTCTCTTGTGTGTAAAACGGCTCTAAAATAACAATTTCCGTAAGAATCTAAATATGTGAGATTTTTTTACTGGTGTCGGTAAATTTGACACACGTCAAAGAACGTTACAACGCTGGAAGCATGGTTCGTTACGCTCCCACAAGAGATGTCATGTGTTTAATGGTTTTAGGCTAGAACCACCAGCGACGACAAACATTATTTATTTGTTTGCTGTGATTGTGGTGAAGTAGTGGTATGTGGGATGTATTATCCATATGAAAAAAGTGCTACTATGGCAGCCTATGCTTTGTATGTATACTAATTTAATTCATTCTCCTCAAAAGTTAGTTACGGAACATATACTAAGTGACATATAAATCCGAACACCCAGTTTAAATGATGATTTTTTTTAATTCACTAACGCTCTAAAAATGAATATTTCAGCCGCAGTAAAGAATCAACGTTGGCGGATTTTGGTTCTTGACATCCTTTACGATCGGTTACGTTGCCTAGAGTACGGCGACCTGTACGATTTCGTCAACTTAGTGAGTTTGATAGGGGCCGTATAGTGGGACTTCGGGAAGCTGGACTTTCTTTTCGGGCAATTGCAGTTAGAGTGCAAAGAAGTGTAGACACTGTGGTTAGGTGTTGTCAGGCATGGCTTCGAGAAGGCCGTACGCAAAGAGCAAGGGGCACTGGACGCCGCCGTAGAACAACAGACCGTGAAGATCGCCGCCTAAGATTATTGGCCTTAAGGGACCGTTTCTCCACTACCAGGTCCATTGCAAATGAATGGTTTGCAGAACACGGAAGTCCTATTGGCATGCGAAGTGTTTACCGACGAATGAGAAGTTTTGGCTTGTTTTCATACCGGCCAGACTGGGTCCTCCCTTTAACTCAAGAACGCCGACGTAATCGCCTTGAGTGGTGCAGACAACGGTCACTCTGGGATCAGGAATGGAACAGTATTGTCTTTAGTGACGAGTCTCGATTTTGTTTAGGCATGCACGATGGTCATGCCAGGGTTAGAAGGCGACATGGTGAAAGGAGGAATCCACAGTTTTTTGTTGAAAGACATGTTCATCACACTGTTGGAGTTATGGTTTGGGGTGCTATAGCTTATGGTTCCAGGTCACCTTTAATCTTCATCAGAGGTAACATGAACGCGCAGCGTTATATCCACAAAGTTCTAGAACCCCATCTTTTACCCTATCTTGACACCCTGGCAGATCCAACTTTCCAACAAGATAATGCCCGACCACATGTTGCAAGAGTCACAATAGACTTCTTTCAACAAAATGATGTCACATTGTTACCATGGCCACCAAGATCTCCCGACTTATCACCAATTGAGCACGTGTGGGATATGATGGGTAGGAGATTGCTCAATTTGCAACGTCCTCCTCAGACTCTAGAAGCACTTCGAGAGGAGTTGGTGGTTGCCTGGAATGAGATACCACAGGAGGACATTGACCACCTGATCAGAAGCATGCCTAGGCGCGTTGGAGAATGCGTAGCACATTAGGGTGCATCCACACATTATTAAAGGTATTAAGTATTAAATTTTTATCATTTACTTAATATGCTTCATTAAGTACTTATACAAAATTTTATTAAAATAAAACCATTTAAACTGGGTGCTCGGATTTATATGTCACTTAGTATACATTATTATGAAGAGGTAGGTATTCAAATCAAAATACCACAACCACAGCAAACAAGTAAATAATGTTTTTTGCCGCTACTGGTTCTAACCTAAAACACATGAGATCTCGTGTTACGTCCTTTGACGCCGCTCAAATTTACCGACAAGAGCTCGAACGTGCCATGTGGCGAACGTTGGACACATCTGATCCGTCAGCGCTCTCCCACACGATGTGGCGAATGGCCATGTGTCCAACATTGTAAGGCATAGGTCACATCGTGTGGGACTGGTTTGACCGACGACGTGGCGGACGAGACGTTTTTGTTGTGTACATGTTGTTCGCGCTCGGCTTCACAGATGGCGGCAGTACATGTTACAACCGTCACCGATCTACACTATAACACAATTTTTTGATGATGGTATATTAATACACCTACTAGACATATTTCACACCTCATAGATTTCCCCGATGACTTCCTGTTATATTTGCCCTTAGAACAAAAAATAATTTCAGCCACAGTTACCGTGCGCCACACGGTTATGAATAATGCAACTGTGGTAGTCGATGCGAGTTACTTATAGGGTGGTCCATAAGTCCTTTGAAATTTCAAATTTGAATAAAATTTAACGGGTGAGCGTGAGCGGCGCGGGCGAGGTGGGGGCAGTATCTTCAGTGTCTGGGAATTCAGTCGCCATGGAGTGTTTCACTGGAGCGGATCGTGCTTTTTGTGTGCGCGCGTTTTATCAAAATAATGATTCGGCAACCATTGCGCGGCGTAAATATCGAGAATACCACAATTTACAGTCCAACAGCTCAAACGATTAAGAACTGGGTTGCTAAGTTCGAAGAGACTGATTCGACGTTAGATAAACAGCGGTGGGGTCGACCAAGGACAACTCGTATTGAAGAAAACATCAACATTGTGGCACAGTCTGTTCGTCACAATCCTACCCAGTCTACTCGTAAGCGTTCCAGTGCACTAAACGTACCCAGAACATCTTTACAGCGGATTTTAAGGAAAGATTTACGTCTGCACGCTTACAAAATTCAGTTAGTGCAGGAATTAAAAGATAATGACGTTATTCAGAGACTAAACTTTGCGAATGAAATGTTGAATCGATTTTCTTCGCTCAATAATGTGTTGTTCTCGGACGAGGCTCACTTCCATTTAAACGGGCATGTAAATAAACAAAATTGCCGGTATTGGAGCCCCGAAAATCCAAGGCGTAAGCATCAGAAGCCCTTACACAGCCCTAAAGTTGCAGTTTGGGCTGCTATGTCAGCGCATGGCATCGTAGGCCCTTATTTATGTGAGGACGACAGAGGTCGCGCATTAACTGTTACTTCGGAGCGGTATGTAGCAATCATAGAAGAGTTTTTGACACCAGCGTTGCCGAATTTTCCAGGCTATAATACGCAGACCTGGTTTCAACAGGACGGAGCAACTGCCCACACCTCCAACACTTCTATGCCCGTCGTCTGTCAACTTTTTCCCAGCAAAGTAATTTCTCGAAGAGGAGACATTTCCTGGCCACCACGTAGTCCAGATTTGACCCCAATGGACTTCTTTTTATGGGGCTACCTCAAGAGTAAAGTGTACGACACCACTCCGCGATCAGTTGATCTCCTGAAAGAAAATATCCGAAGAGAAATGGCAAGCATTACAGTGTTGACTTGCCGCGCAGTCATCGACAATTTTAGACGTCGTTTATTTGAGTGCCATGATCGTAATGGATTGCATTTAGACGATGTGATTTTTAAAACATAATTCCCATTCAATAAAGATGATAACAAAATATAATAATTCTTCATAATGTAACTAGTTTGGTTTTATTTCTTTTTTTCCAGCTCAAAGGATTTATGGGCCACCCTGTACTATACAAGCAGGTAGCAAGCGGCGCGGCGACATACGCGGTGGGTGCAATATTATCTATATATGATATGAATGTTTGTATAACTGAACACTTTATTTAAGGCGTATGACATAAATTGTGACCGTCGAGAAGTGTCTGGAATACTACTGCGTAAGCCAAGTCTTATTTTTACTTACGCTTTCGCACTTGGTACCAGTAAATCCGCCCGCTATCCAACTTAGCAGATACGCAGGCATTGAAAGTATATATAAACGCTACTCAATGCCCCATTTTTTATCTTACAACACTGCGAACTGTATCTAAAGTATAATAACGGGAGACGAAAATAAAAATTTGACCTTTTCACCACAGAGACAGCTAACTCCTCAATTAAAACGTGAAAAAACGAGTTCCGCTTTTTCATCCTTGGCATAGTGTGTGGACATTTCATCAAAATCCGAGAGGTAGTTGTCAAGTTATTATTATTATTATTATGATAATTGAGATGAGCAGAGTACACAGTACTATAGGCTCATGCAGTAAATATAGTGTACGGACACGTAACACAAATACATCAAATAGAAAAAAATAAAAAAAAGACAGTTCATGACTATAAAGTTTGTACACTCCTCCAGCTATCATACTGCACTTTGAAGCTATTAACTGAAGTAGCACCAACCACACTTTCAGGTAAACTATTCCAGGTGTTGAATATGCGGTTGGGAAGAAACCACTGTCGAACTGTTGTTTTAAATGGCTCCTTATGCAGTTTGAAGCTGTGTCCGCGTAGATTGCTGCGCGACAGACAGTATAGATGCATGAGGTTCAAACCATGAAGTATCCTGAACGTAACTATAAGATCGCCACGAAGTCTTCGCTCAGAGAATGAGGTCAGGTTGAATAATTCAAGGCGATCTTCATAGCTTGGTCTTCGTGCTCCAAAAGGGATACGAGTAGCCCGACGCTGTACTGATTCGACGAGATTTCTATCGCGCAGAAGCACAGTGTCCCATACCGGGCCAGCGAATTCAAGAATTCGCCTCACGAATGCCTTGAAAATGTAGGCGCAAGTGTTCACATCGGATCCTTTGGAAGACCTCTCCAGCATGTATAGGAGTTTCTTGGCTTTTGATGTAACGTGGTGAATATGCTCTGACCAGGAAAGACGATCGTTGACTACAACGCCCAGATCAGTGTGGCTGGAAACTGCTTCGATGTTGTGGTCAGAGATCTTGTATGTAAATCGCGGATTTGTCTTCCCGAGGTGAAGGACACAACACTTAGTTAGATTTAAGGATAAAAGCCAACTGACTGACCATTGACAAACAATATCAAGATCTCGTTGAAGCATAGCAGAATTTACGACAGTATTGTAAATCTTGGTGTCGTCGGCATAAGCTGAACATGTGGAGGAAATCAATGCGGGCAGGTCACTTGTATACAGAAGGAACAGCACTGGCCCCAAGACAGAGCCTTGAGGACCTCCACTTGCTACATGATGAAGGTGAGACTGGCTATCAATGACGCGCACAGAGAAAGTCCTCCCGGTGAGAAAAGCCTTAATCCACAGTAACAACTCGCCTCTTATTCCCATACATTCCAACTTAAACAGAAGCCTTCTATATGGTACCCAATCGAAAGCCCTAGAAAAATCTAAGTAGATTATATCAACAGGAGTCTTTGTGTACAGATACCGAGTCCAATCGTTGAAAGAGTGGAGAAGGTTGGTCATTATTGATCGACCAGGGAGAAATCCATGCTGATTCTTAGGGATAAGGTCATTTTCGAAAGCAAATGACAGGAGCTTATCTAATATGATTCTTTCAGCTATTTTGGCGGCGACTATAAAATCAGCGGACAGACCGACCGAAATGAGGTTTTTCGTGATGTATATGTAGATGTCATAACATGTAAAAAACATTTACGATTACAATTAACAATACTTTCTCGACAGTTTTGGCATAGGAACTGGGAGTTTCTTAAAAACAAAGTGCATCTTTAGAGAACAATTAATGCCAAAACTGGGACAAACAACCCTTAAAGGACTGATGAATTATTCGACAAAACCATTAATTTTTGATTAGTTTTCAAGGAAGTTCATGTTTTAGAAGAATGCTACAAAAGGTAGGTATAATGAAGATTTACATTTTGACGAAGCTGGGTTCTAATAAGATCGAGTCTGTGTCGTTAAGGGGAAAATACATATTATTATGTGTTCGATGAATATCGTGTAATATTAAGATCCTGTTTATTTAAAATAAACTCATTTATAAGTTTGCCAAGTGGAAACAAGGGTATCTTACCTTAAATCTACAGCTACGCATGACAGGGTAGAAAAAGGCTTACCTAGAAAACACAACAAAAAAGATTAATAGGATGATCAAGTATACTACATTTACTGTGCGCAAGTCGGTGAAACTCTGACGATCGCCAACTGCCAATGGTTTGCCAAAGCTGATTTTCATCCTCATCCCACAACAGAAAAACCCTTAGGTTCGCCAGCCGATAACCGCTTGACGTTCTGCGCTAAGCAGAGAGATGTCGCACCGCACAACTATCACCGTCGACTGCCAAGTGGTCCAAATACTAGATATTCAAAGAAAATCAGCAGAGTGGCTTTATATTCACATCAACGCATTCAGACTAGATAGAAGAGGCCAGTCAATGATTGTCTCCTAATTCACATAGTCTGTAGTGAGCATCAAAGTGCATGTGACGTAAGTCAGTTTTTTGGCAGTTGGCTGTCATTAAATCATTTTTTGAAAATGTGAGTGTTGCAGATAACTGAAAGAGCGGCACAAGCCTAATGAAAGCAGATATGTCCACCTGCAAATATTATTCTGTTGGTACCAAGCTGTCACTTTGGTAGGCACTGGTAGGCAAATGAGTCAAAAGTGTGCACTAAAACTACGCAAATTAGGCGACAAAGTATGCAATGTAAACATATCTAACCTATTCGAATTCATTATTACATATATGCATAAATAAACGTGGATTTGACAAACGATTAGCAGGCGGCGATCGTCAGATGTTCAGCTACTTGCGCGCAATTTGACTTTTTGAAAAGAACGCACCCAATTATTTGCTTTCCCTTTTGTCTGTATCCAAGGCTATACGTAATACCTATACCGCTCTGATGAGTTGCTAATGAGCACAAAACAGCTATGTCTGCAGTTGGCCCTGGTTACAGAGACGAAAAGCGAACATGTCCATTTCGGCCATACTACATTTATATTTAAGCATAGATTATCGTATTCTCCCTTGATATCCCATTTTTGACTCTCTACGGCCTATTTTAATTGGATATCTGTCATTGAGAGAGCCTCCAAAAAGAACTTTGAACTCATTTATTTTGGATAAAGTCGAGCAATGTGAAGTATACACCACTGTTATGTCCTTAAAAAATCGGAAAAGTCCTGGGTTCGATGGTATTAAAAGCGAGCATTTGAAAATTATAGCCGAGGACATAACAGAACCACTCACTTACCTAATCAACAAATGCTTTGAATCTGGCATATATCCCTCAATTTTAAAAAAAGGTAGTATAATACCGATACATAAATCAGGAACAAAAACAGATGTTAACAACTATAGACCAATATCAATAATATCCAGTGTAGCAAAGGTTTTTGAAAAAGTTTAATCTACTAGAATGATTCGATACCTCACAAAATTCAAAATTTTAAGTGAAAATCAATATGGATTTACAGAAGGGAAGGCTACATCGGACACAATAACTAAAATTGTAAATCGAATACATCAAAATATTGATAACAGAATCCCCTCAATCTGCTTTTTGTTGATTTAAAGAAAGCTTTCGACACAGTTAATCACAAATTATTATTAGATGCATTGGAGAGAATTAGTTTCAGAGGAAACGCGTACTCACTGATCGAAAATTATTTGTCAAATCGCCCACAATCTGTGCAGATATCAGGATCATTTAGTAAAGAAATGTATATTAAGTGTGGTGTCCCACAAGGAACTGTCTTAGGTCCGCTGTTATTCAATATATATTTAAATGATATTTTCCAAATTAATTGTGTTGGCAAAATAACTAGTTTTGCAGATGATACTGCAATATTATATGAAGGCACTGACTGGTCTGATCTGAAAAATGTAATTGAAAATGATTTTATCAAAATTATTCGGTGGTTTAACAGTAGAAAATTAAGCATTAACTACTCTAAAACACATTTTTTACCATTTGGATCTTATGCTAGACATCTGCCAAATTACACAAATTTCTCCTTCAACATTAATGATCAAAAAATGCAAATTATTAGAGTGCCCAACATAAAATACCTTGGAGTATTCTTGGATCCTCACTTACGATGGGACATCCATGTCAATTATATTTTAAAGAAAGTTAGATTTGTATCCTACAAAATTAAATACCTTGGGAATATATTGACAGAAACATATCTTCGAACATTATACCATGCCCTGATTGAGCCTCATCTCACATATGGTATATTAGCATGGGGAGCTGAATGTTCCTCACATATCTATAATTTATAGGTTTTTCAAAAAAGTATTCCAAAAATGATATTTAAAAAACCGAAACTTTATCCCACTGAAGAATTATACGCAGATGTTCGAATGTATGATATAAGACAGCTTTATTTCTTACACAGTATCACTCACTACCATAAATTTGTAAACACCGAGAAAAAAATTAAACATAATCATTATACCAGATACAAAATTCGTGGCACAGTAGTTCCTCAACCGCATAAATCTATAATGCAGCGATCATATCTCTATTTAGCGCCTGAATTTTATGAAATTATACCTAAAGACTTAAAAGATTTACGTTTCGGAAATTGTTTCAAAAGAAATTTAAAAAAGTGGCTACATTCTATATCTAGGACTGAAATTCATAAACTCATAAATACGAACATCAACTAAATACATAATCTACTGTAGCTAATTTTTGTCCTTTTTTGTCATTTGCATTCTACAGTTTCAACTTAAATTATTGGTCCATGTACAGGCGATGCCTTCTATTGGGCTTGTTTTGATTTTATATTTATTTACTCATATTGTTTGTTATCTTTGTACATTGAGTGAATAAATATTATTATTATTATCAAAAGGGAATTAAAGATCCCCATGATACTATCCGATCAGATCTCTTTCGCACGCGCGGCGTCACTCGGTGCAAAAATCCCCAGAGCCGGTTGACAAAAGTTCAGTTTTGTATGGCTAAACATTTAAATATGTCTTCAGTTCTCCAAAGAACAAACAAGTTAGCGAACAATGGGTTCTGAAGTGGTATCAGCAACACAAATTTAATGTACAAATCGAAAGGAAGCATTTTGTGGAATTAGCTCAAAATAAATGGAAGTTGAAAATCGATGCATTACCCTCATAAAATCACGTAACCTTTTTTTTACTATTTATCACTTATCCGTAATTTGAATTTCTCTTCATTGATAATAGAGTGCCCGTTCCTAGGCCAAACCCTTTTCAATGATTTTCTTTTGGCAAATTTAATAGTTTATTGATTGTATAATTTCACTCGTATTAAATCTTTCTTTCTCAGCGATTCAGTATGGTGTTGACGATCAGCAAATACTCTGTAGTTTTTCTCCGTTAGTTGGTTTCCTATAAAACATATTTTCTTCAAGGTCACTCAAGATACCTTCTTCTAGAACGTTACGTGTTTTGCGTGATTCGCTTTTCTGTTTTCGTTGAGGTCGTGGTGCGGGGGTCGTTTCGTCATTTTCCGGACTCTGGGTTATTAGGCCCCAAGCGCCAATTCATGGACTAGCACCCTTTTTTTGTGTAACTTAGGTTTAGTCATTTTGGTTTGGGTGCTACGTCTTCCATTTTTTTATGGGATTTTGACCCTCAGCGGTAAGTTCTTTTTTATATACCTTCGGACCACGTGCCTTAATGAGGGTCCTGATGAAGTTCGTTCACTATCTGCTTTCTTTTAGTCAATAGAAACAGAAGAGAATCATCATCCTCTCTCCTCCAGTTGGTTGCATATTGTTGCAGTTTTGCAAATTGGTGGAAGCCATCACCTTGAAAAAAACCCTATGTGAACAGGTAAAATATCATTCTAATCAACAATTTCATACATCTTTATACATTTATTATTGCTTATTGAAATTCTTAGAGACTTCTTGATTTTATTGGTGATTTTGATTTTTGAGCTGCCATAACTTTTTAGAACAAGGGTATATTAGTTTAGTATATTTTTATCTTTGCCTTTGCTTTACTTTTCTTGTAAAAAAATGTACATGGTTTCGCTTCAAGTGCGATTGTTTTCAATGAGTAGTTTTATCTCAGACAGAGAGTAGAGTAAATTTTTAAACAGTCTTTCTCTCTCTAGGGTTTCTTTTTGTTACCATAATTTTTGGCAACATGGCAAGCAGCCCCTGTCCAGTGACGTGCCCACTACTGGCCACTTTTTGACCAGAGTTGAGGACATCTCGGCCGCGCCTGACAAAGAAGACCTACAGATAAGTTTAATATTTAGGCGCAAAATATCTGTAAATACTTCGGGCGTATACCATGGTAGACGTTCCGCGAGGTTATCCCGAAAAATAATTTTGTCAGGTTGTATTTAAGATTTCTACCATCCTTTATTTTTTTTAGTACTCGTAGTGGAGCACATGTGCGTTTTTTTTATTAATCAATATATTGTGATTCATTTAATATCATCTTTTATTTGGCTCTCTCTGTTACCTAAATTTCGTCATCTCTGTTAGATTCTCCTTTTGTGTGGTGGTCAAGCAAAACAAGTTCCGACTAACATCTCGGGGAGTTGTGGCTTAATCCGTTCTAAGTCACTGGCGCTCTTAACCCCCCCCACACCTGCATTGATTATCATAAATATCGTTATAATTTATTATAATTGTCATGGTATCAGATAATAGTAAAAACTTGAAATGCGTATTCGAATATCGTTATTATCTGAATTCGAATACACACTCCATCACCAGCCGACATAGAGGCGCAAGAAATAAGGATTTTCATTTCACATTTTGTAGACTTTATGTTAATACATACCTTTCTTTTGGATGTTTAATCTCTTATCTGGTTTCTACCATTTTTTCTAAAATTTTCTAAAGCAAATAATACATGTACAGTGCTTTTCTTTAATGTCCCCCTCCCCTTTGATTTTTGAACGGATCAATTCAAAAAATTAAAACTTGAGATAATGAAATTGATGCGCGGATACCATATTTTAGAGTAAAATTGACAGACGAAAGTGTCAAGAGGGCCTCTGGGCGCCATCTTGGAAAAAAATTATATGACGAGTACTTAATAACCCTAGAATATAAAGTCAATACCTTTATCTACCACAAAATGGTGGTACATTTTATAATTACCTGAATACATTGACATTTAACTTGATAATTCGAATAAATATACTAAGTGACATATAAATCCAAACACCCAGTTTAAATGGTTTTAATTTAATAAAATTTTGTAAAAGTACCTACTTAATGAAGCATAATAAGTAAATGATAAAAATTTCAAAATGATTGCACTGCTTTAAAGCCCTTTGACCTTTAATAATGTGTGGATGCATCCCGATGTGCTACGCATTCTCCAACGCGCCTAGGCATGCTTCTGATCAGGTGGTCAATGTCCTCCTGTGGTATCTCATTCCAGGCAACCACCAACTCCTCTCGAAGTGCTTCTAGAGTCTGAGGAGGACGTTGCAAATTGAGCAACCTCCTACCCATCATATCCCACACGTGCTCAACTGGGGATAAGTCGGGAGATCTTGGTGGCCATGGTAACAATGTGACATCATTATTGGAAAGTTGGATCTGCCAGGGTGTCAAGATAGGGTAAAAGATGGGGTTCTAGAACTTCTTGGATATAACGCTGCGCGTTCATGTTATCTCTGATGAAGATTAAAGGTGACCTGGAACCATAAGCTATAGCACCCCAAACCATAACTCCAACAGTGTGATGAACATGTCTTTCAACAAAAAAATGTGGATTCCTCCTTTCACCACGTCGCCTTCTAACCCTGGCACGACCATCGTGCATGCCTAAACAAAATCGAGACTCGTCACTAAAGACAATACTGTTCCATTCCTGATTCCAGAGTGACCGTTGTCTGCACCACTCAAGGCGATTACGTCGGTGTTCTCGAGTTAAAGGGAGGACCCAGTGTGGCCGGTATGAAAACAAGCCAAAACTTCTCATTCGTCGGTAAACACTTCGCATGCCAACAGGTCTTCCGTGTTCTGCAAAGCATTCATTTGCAATGGACCTGGTAGTGGAGAAACGGTCCCTTAAGGCCAATAATCTTAGGCGGCGATCTTCACGGTCTGTTGTTCTACGGCGGCGTCCAGTGCCCCTTGCTCTTTGCGTACGGCCTTCTCGAAGCCATGCCTGACAACACCTAACCACAGTGTCTACACTTCTTTGCACTCTAACTGCAATTGCCCGAAAAGAAAGTCCAGCTTCCCGAAGTCCCACTATACGGCCCCTATCAAACTCACTAAGTTGACGAAATCGTACAGGTCTCTGTACTCTAGGCATCGTAACCGATCGTAAAGGATGTCAAGAACCAAAATCCGCCAACGTTGATTCTTTACTGCGGCTGAAATATTCATTTTTAGAGCGTTAGTGAATTAAAAAAAAGCAGTATAAAAACCGGAATGTCCAACTGATAAGGCTGAAAATTTTTTCACTTGTTATTTACAGAAAGATAAATACATTCACCAACTTTTATTAAAATAAAACCATTCAAACTGGGTGTTCGGATTTATATGTCACTTAGTATACATACCTTTCTTTCGGATGTTTAATCTCTTATCTATTATATTAGGTGCAGTAGCTAAAACATTTGATAATGAGGATAATTATGAAGTTTGTTGAAATCTACACCTAACTGACAACCAATATACCCTTTTTTTCAATTGTCTTAGGTGTTTATGTTTGTTTTGAATATCGTTCTATCGTCTACAAGGTGGGTTTATGGTACGTCTTTCCATTTGGCCAATCTTCGATGCACTTTTACGAAAACGCCTTCTAATTGATCATTGTTGATCCGGATAACAGGTTTTAATCTCCGGAACAAGTGGAAAGAATGTTTTTGTAGGTAAACCAGGTGATTTATAGAGTATTTCTTGATACTAGAGGCGCTTGTTACATGACTCGTATATTTTTTAAGCTATTTTAAAAGAAATCGACTATATTCATTTGATCCATTTACAACATTGGTCAATTATGGTCTGAATCAAGATTTTGGATCGCGCGGGTCTAAGTCGAGCATATCACACCGAAATTGCATACTTGACGTTTAGGCAACACACGCAACTACTACAAGTGAATGATAGCTATACTACAACTATTTAAAACTGTAATGACTCATACGCGTGATCAACACGTGATCAGAGCTCGATCCCGGCTTCCTTCCAGTACAGCCGTATAGCGTACGACATATATCGTTTCTGTGGCTTTGCGGTGGTCAACAGCACAGACAGAGATGGAAATAATGGCTGATTGTTCTCCGCCGGTAGAACCAATGAAATCAAAGACGCGCCTCGACCGGCAGACTCATAGGCGTCGGCAACGCATTGGAACGTGTTTCGTTGAGCGATCGCATATTGTGTGTTTTTATGAGAATTGTTGTGTGATTGTTATTGTTGTGGTTTCTGTGGTTACTGTTTTAGTTATACTTAACCATGGAGAGTACAAATGGCACGAGTGGAAGTACTGAAAGCTAGGGAACAAGTAGACGGCTTCGTAAAGCACTGAAGAGGGACGCGAAAGAAATCGTGCTCAACGTGTTCAATTATCTGAACAGAACTATGTCGCAGGGAGATGCACTCGCGCGTTGTGAAAGTGTGACAGGCGTTCCAGAGTGGACTATTCGCAGGGTGGTGCATGAAAAGAAGAAAACTGGAGCTACTACTGATCCAAAGTTTAATTTGAAGGGACGAAAGGCCGTTAAATAGGATGACGATAGCAAAATGGCGTTAAGGCGAACCGTACATTCATTCTTCTTTAGGAATGAGATACCAACCCTCAAGGCTGTACATGCAGCGATCAAGGAAAATGAAATTATACCCCAAATGAGCGTCGAGGTAATGAGGAAATCCCTGCACGAAATTAATTTTCGTTACGAAACGCGTAATCGGAAGTCGGTATTGATAGAGAGACCTGAAATAGTTGCCTGGCGTCGAAAATACCTACGCGAAATGATTGAATATAGGCGACAAAGCAGAAAAATCTATTATTTGGACGAGACATGGGTAAATACAGGTCACAGTTAAAAAAACCTGGATAGACAAAAACGTAGTGAGTAACCGACAAGCAAGCATTGAAGCTTTGTCAACAGCTCTTCGTGGACCGTCAGGGAAAGGTCAAAGATTGATCGTAACTCGTATTGGTAGCGATAGAGGCTTTTTAGAAGAGTGTGACTTGATTTTCGTCTCTAAGAAAGGAGGTGATTACCATGACGAAATGAATACCAGCTGCTTCGAGAGCTGGTTTCAAGGGGTGCTTCAGCGAGTTGAGCCCAACTCTGTATTCGTCATGGATAATGCTTCCTACCATAGTCGTCGAGCCGAACGTGTACCGACTATGGGATCTCGAAAAAGTGACATGCAGCAATGGTTGCGCGAAAAAGGAATCCCGTTTGACGATTCATGTGTGAAAGCGGAATTGTATGAAAAAATTAAACAGCACAACCCTGCGAACATTAGTTACGTGACTGATGAGATGGCCCGTCAATGTGGTGTCACTGTGCTGCGGTTACCGCCCTACCACTGTGAACTGAACCCAATAGAGCTCATCTGGGCTCAAATGAAGGGTTATATTGCGCACCATAACACAACCTTCAAATAACCAGACGTTAAGGTTTTACTTGAGACTTCCATACAGCTAGTAACGCCCGAAGCTTGGCAGAATGCTATCCGTCATGTTGTGAAGAAAGAAACAAAAATGTGGCAGCTTGACCACCACATCGGCACCATCATAGAGCCAGTTATAGTCAATTTCAACGAGGAAAGCGGTAGCGACAGTTTATTACTGTCAGATGTAAGTGGAAGCGACGATGAATAAAGGTAATTCCCAAATTTTTGACTTACAATATGTTTCAAACCACTCTTTATTAAGCATGTGACAAATCTAGTTCACCCATGTAAAACACTCATACCCCGCCTATGAACAGCCGACTACTGGTAGTTAAGTGATGTTCACGTGAACATCGATGAGTCATTACAGTTTTAGATAGTTATAGTATAGCATGTAGTAGCAACTGCAGGCGATCACCAGTGTCATTTTTCATGTTCATCTCATTATGATGCTCATAAAGGACATTCATCATACAGCGTACATTTCAAGAGGCACGGTAACGCGTAATTGCCGTAACTGCCGTAAGAGTGCATCTAGAAAATTCCCATGCCCCTGCAGCAGTCTTCCATTAAAATTTTAATTAACTAATTTTATTATTGTACCGAGGGCAGTTTTCCTCTCAGCTACCTCTACCAGCAACCAGCATCAACTGACTACAGCTGAATTTTAATTGGTTTTAGTGCTACTCAAATGCTAATTAGTCGCCCTTTTACAGTGTACAGCACAGCACGGGTTTTGATCGCGCTATCTCACGGTCAGATTAAGTTAAGACGTACGCCAAAAATGGAGCTCGTAAATTATTTGAACTGCCATCGAAAGCACCCGCGGAAAAAGAGGCCGTTTCGCTTTTGGGAGAGTTTTGATCATACTCTGAAAGCAGGAAGAAACGTTATACTCATTGGCGGTCGGTGATCTTATAATAATAATAATAATAATAATAATATACGCCTTTATTACAAAAAAAATATGTACATGGTACATACTGAAAGTGGGACTCAACTGACGAAGTTTAGCAATGCTACTCTTACACTTAACCAGCTGAATCAATAAATACAGTGATGTTAAATAAAAAAATATATATACATACATATATATATACACACATATACACACCTACACAAAGTTGGGGTTGTCCTTTTCAGAAACAACTACCCTTGAAATAACAAAGTAGTGAAACGAGGGCGACCAAGTAAAAAAAAATAAAGGAAAAAGTACTCACTCTCCAGTTGACGAGAAGGGCTAAGTACGTCTCTGCCCGAAATCATACCGCTCCAACAGAAAATGAACTCATCTGGTGCGCTACCGAGCAGACGCAGGCGGTGGTGCAGACCACGAACAGAAGTAACAAATATGACGGCGATGCCGCGTTTTCAGTTTTTAGGTAAACGTACTTTATAGGTATTGTTTGAAGTTATCGCCGTTTGATTCAAAAACACAGGTGCGTGCACGACGTAGCCAACCATCGGTGCAGGCTTTGAGAATGGAGTCCCTCCCCCGAATGAAAGCACCAGCTTGTTCAATTCTGAGACGAGGTTCATCAACCGTATGCACTTCAGTTTTGTACACTAAGCGTTTCATTTCTCCCAAAAGAAGAAAATCACATGGTGTTAAGTCTGGAGATCGCGGAGGCCACGCTACGGGTCCATTACGTCCGATCCACCTATTCGGAAATAATTCATTCAAAAACTCACGCACTTCGCGTCCAAAATGGGGCGGTGCACCATCGTGCAGAAACTGCATTGACTGTCTTACACTTAATGGCACATCTTCTAAGAAGGAAGGCAAAATGTTGCGTAAAGAGTCTAGGTATTGCATCCCGTCCAATCGATTTGGGAGAATAAATGGTCCAATGTACATACCGTTCACCATGCCAGCCCAAACATTCACCGAAAATGTTTGTT
Organism: Acanthoscelides obtectus; assembly: GCA_963669975.1. Lineage (NCBI taxonomy): Eukaryota > Metazoa > Arthropoda > Insecta > Coleoptera > Chrysomelidae > Acanthoscelides > Acanthoscelides obtectus. The sequence continues at coordinate 88,586,005 of CAVLJG010000008.1, forward strand.
GAAAATGTGCCCGACGAACAGCGTGCGGATTTTCTACTGACCAAACATGAGTGTTGCGAAAGTTATTCACCCCATTACGCGTGAACGTAGATTCGTCTGTCACCAATATGCACTTCAAAAAGTCCGGATTATTGTCATGTTGATGCAACAACCACTCGCAAAACCGCACTCTTGCTGGAAAATCGTCAGGTTGAAGGGCTTGTACACGTTGGACGTGAAACGGCTACAGCCCCTCTTCACGCAGCGTTTGCCACACTTTAGTTTTTCTAGCCACGTCTCTAGTGCTTGTTGAGGGATTCTCGTCTACGGGATTCAGTAGTTCTTCCTCAACTTGCACCATTCGTGGTTGTCTAGGCCTCCCACTGTGCCCACCTCGAAATTCCTCCAAATGGCCCGTATCCCTGGCTCTCTGGACCAGGTACACAAATCTGCGGGGCCTTGGATGATGTCGTCTAGGGAAACGATTTGCATACACTCGCGAAGCCTCTGTAGCATTTTGAAGACATTCCCCATAAATTAACAACATATCAACGAGTTCATTATTGGTGTATGAGTGTGCCATTATTATTCTTTTTTTTTGAAACGCAATCGATTATACGGGTTCGTTTACCTCCACACGCGCGACCGTAACCGTCGGTTGAAGGTTGCATACTGACCTGACACACTGACCCCGATCCAGTTCTGTCGTCGGGTTGAGCCAGTGACCTTGTACCACTCGGTGATGTCGCGGGTATATATATATATATATATATCATGCGCTTAAAAATAATATTAGCTTCTTAACGTAATAAATATAAAGTCTGATTGGATGTTGAATGTGCAAAGGATAGTATCTGTCAAGCAGCCTGATCCTTACATGCTTATGAAAACTTGCTAAGCTCATACACCAATTTAAAGGAATATTCCAACGAATTATATAGAACTGCCGAATTATAAGAAAAACTGCGGATGAATAAGACAGTAGAGTGAGGCGGAATTCTGATACTCAACCTATCTCTAACCAACCGATCATGAACAACAAAGTTAAATAGAATTTTTTGTGGTTATTACTTTGTGAATAAATACTAGATGGTGATATTCGACCAATTTATCAAATTTGAGCCATTTCAGCGTCCTGTATTTCTGTGATACATGGTCAAATTTTCTCAATCCACATATAAAACGGACACAATTATTCTGAATAATTTGAATTCTATTTTTCGTTATTTTGTCAAGGCATGGGAAATAAAGGATGTTACAGTAGTTCAAACAAGACATCACTAGCGTTTCACACAGTTTTTTCCTGAGCTTATAGATCAGTAAGTACCTACAAGAGTACAAAGTGCATAGGCGGAGGTAGGTTTTTTGAGCAAGACAGCTGATATGATTATAAAACCTTAACTTCTCATCGACCTCGTCACCTAAAATCTTGACAGAGGTACCAACCTGAAGAAGATTTCTGTCAATAATGATATTAAGGTTACCTTTGACGTAGTTTCTTTTATTATCAGAACAGAAAACTATCATTTTTGACTTCTCAGGATTAACTAATAAATTATGATTGGCTGAATATTTACAAACCATGTCAATATCATGTTGTAGCTCTATATTAGCTGTTGGTAATTCACTAGCTTTAAAATAATGTACTATTTGGGTATCGTCTGCAAAAGATTGCATTCCAGAATTTTCCATTACTGCATATAGATCGAAAGTGTAGATGAGAAATAAGAGAGGACCCAGGATAGATCACTGAGGCACTCCAGATGGTATGACACTTGGGACAGAGCTCTGTCTAGATAGAGAAACTTCCTAAACTCGGTCGGTTAAATACGCACAGAAAAATTTAAGCGCGGTATTATCAAAGCCAATATATTTCAATTTAGCTAGAAGAAGGAGATGATTGATCTTATCAAATGCCTTAGAATAATCAACCAACATCAAAGCTACTGTGATCTTTTTATCACGCGCACGTAGCACATCTTCACTCGTTTTTAACGATACCGCTACCATATTCTAAGCCTGCTAAACAGATCGAAATTGACGTGTTTTCTTTCCGTCTCTGTAACCATGATCAACCGCAGATAGCGCTGTTTCGTGTTTATTAGCAACTAATCAGTGCGGTATAGGACTTGGGCAGAGTTGGCAGGTGTATTTCAACCCGGTCCAAACCACGGTTTGAGCTAACTGTTTTTTAGGTAAAAAACAGATTTTTTTCTAACTTGTAAATATATTTCATCAACATTCTTTTTGATTAATCAAAATTTTTCATAAGATTTGGTGACCACATTCTGGTAATTTCGCGCAACTTCAGAAATGACAAATGAGTGGTGGAAAAGCAAAAAAAATGATATTGATAAAGCGAAAATGATAAAATTACACTGGTGAACAAAATTAAAATAAGTTTTTGTGACATGGACAAAGCAAGGTGGTTACTATGTAAAACGTAGCCAATAAGCCGGAAATACCATTCGTTTTTTTCTATCACCCACGGTTTTCTTGCAATAAGGCATTTTATTTGTTGCTTATACTCGTAAAATATAAAGATATGCGTGTTAGAGTATTAATAAACACTCGAATAAACATTAATCTCAGAACGTTTTTGTCGATGTTTTACGGCGATATGTCGCTCCTGAAGTATCTCTTAACAATGTCCGCAATAAAAATGTTTTAAATGCAGAAACCCTCTTCCATTTCGATCCATAGCTTTCACAAAATTTTTCATCAGTCCCAACTTAATATGCAAAGGTGGAAGCAACACGTTTTTGGGATCAACTAGTGGTTCATGAGCAATGTTTTTGAGGCCCGGAGTTAATACCTGTTGTAGTGGCCACTCCTTCTATGCATAATGACGATCTCGCGCACGACTGTCCTAGTTGTATATCCCAGTTGTATTCCAAGAAGGAGGGATATTACCTTTAAATCTGCACATATGGCTCATCCATATTTATTATAACGGATATGCACTGACAGAAGTCGCATATTTCCATATGATTCCCGCATATGAACTGCGTGCGCTATAGGTACAGATGGATATTTATTACCGTTGTGTACCAATACCGTTTTTAAACTAAGCTTATAGTAATCAATGAACAGGCGCCAATCATTTGGATCATGTCTCTGTCATAACGCGTCAAACAAATTGTTGACATCGGAGCAATATATACTAAGTGACATATAAATCCGAACACCCAGTTTAAATGGTTTTATTTTAATAAAATTTTGTATAAGTACTTAATGAAGCATAATAAGTAAATGATAAAAATTTCAAAATGATTGCACTGCTTTAAAGCCCTTTGACCTTTAATAATGCGTGGATGCACCCTGATGTGCTACGCATTCTCCAACGCGCCTAGGCATGCTTCTGACAGGTGGTCAATGTCTTCCTGTGGTATCTCATTCCAGGCAACCACCAACTCCTCTAGAAGTGCTTCTAGAGTATGAGGAGGACGTTGCAAATTGAGCAATCTCCTACCCATCATATCCCACACGTGCTCAATTGAGGATAAGTCGGGAGATCTTGGTGGCCATGGTAACAATGTGACATCATTATGTTGAAAGAAGTCTATTGTGACTCTTGCAACATGTGGTCGGGCATTATCTTGTTGGAAAGTTGGATCTGCCAGGGTGTCAAGATAGGGTAAAAGATGGGGTTCTAGAACTTCGTGGATATAACGCTGCGCATTCATGTTACCTCTGATGAAGATTAAAGGTGACCTGGAACCATAAGCTATAGCACCCCAAACCATAACTCCAACAGTGTGATGAACATGTCTTTCAACAAAAAACTGTGGATTCCTCCTTTCACCACGTCGCCTTCTAACCCTGGCACGACCATCGTGCATGCCTAAACAAAATCGAGACTCGTCACTAAAGACAATACTGTTCCATTCCTGATCCCAGAGTGACCGTTGTCTACACCACTCAAGGCGATTACGTCGGTGTTCTCGAGTTAAAGGGAGGACCCAGTGTGGCCGGTATAAAAACAAGCCAAAACTTCTCATTCGTCGGTAAACACTTCGCATGCCAATAGGTCTTCCGTGTTCTGCAAACCATTCATTTGCAATGGACCTGGTAGTGGAGAAACGGTCCCTTAAGGCCAATAATCTTAGGTGGCGATCTTCACGGTCTGTTGTTCTACGGCGGCGTCCAGTGCCCCTTGCTCTTTGCGTACGGCCTTGTCGAAGCCATGCCTGACAACACCTAACCACAGTGTCTACACTTCTTTGGACTCTAACTGCAATTGCCCGAAAAGAAAGTCCAGCTTCCCGAAGTCCCACTATACGGCCCCTATCAAACTCACTAAGTTGACGAAATCGTACAGGTCTCCGTACTCTAGGCATCGTAACCGATCGTAAAGGATGTCAAGAACCAAAATCCGCCAACGTTGATTCTTTACTGCGGCTGAAATATTCATTTTTAGAGCGTTAGTGAATTAAAAAAAAAGCAGTATAAAAAACGGAATGTCCAACTGATAAGGCTGAAAATTTTTTCACTTGTTATTTACAGTAAGATAAATACATTCACCAACTTTTATTAAAATAAAACCATTTAAACTGGGTGTTCGGATTTATATGTCACTTAGTATATCAACTCCATTTCTTGAAGGAAACAGTGTGTGAGGTCTTGTTGCCGTTTTAGGTACAAAGTAATGTTAACATCACCGTGCAGAAGATTCCATCCTTTTAATCTTGACGCTAAAAGCTCTGACTGGAATTTTGACAGATTTAATTCTCGAACTAAGTCATCAAGTTCGCTCTGTGTGATCAAATGCGGCGCTGTTGAACATCCTGGCAGGTGAAACGAAGGATCGGACATTTTTACGCTTTCTGTACCATCACTTTCAGAATCGGTCGATTCGACTTTTTCGTCCAAAGACCAAGATTCTGTTGGAACTGTTACTGAAAGTTCATCACTATGCTTAACGGGCCGCAAAGCTGATGGTAAATTAAAATACTTAACAGTATGTTCCGATTTTGGTCCAATACCTTTAATATTTGTGAGGCAAAAATAGCAATCAGTAGTATGGTCTCTAGGTTCTCTCCAAACCATTGGTACCGCAAAGGGCATTTTACGATTGTCGCCTCTTAACCAACCTGTTAACAACGTGACACAAGTCTTACAACCTATATGAGGGGCCCATAGTTTATCATGATCGCCAACTTTAATTCCAAAATAAAGTTCGTATGGTTTCAACACAAGTTGAGTAAAAGTACGTTTTTGGGATTTAAAAGTTAGCTCTCCGCACACATAACAAAAACTCTTCGCACTATTTACACAATTTCTAGGCATTGTCCATAAAGCTAGTCTCGATCACAATAAACTAAAAACAATACACCGTTTTAACAAAAATTAGCAGTACTCCAGTACTCTTCAACACTGAAAACGTAACTGATTCTGCTGCTATTAGTCTACGAATAAACGCAATATGCTCTTTAAACATAGCGCTCGCATATAATAAACAGGAATAGACACGTCTTAACATTATATATGTGCGTCATCGCATAAACGCCGAGAAATGCAGCAATATGAGATGATACGTATTGTAATTCATAAAAGTAGATGTCACCGAATATCTGTCGGTGATATAAAAATTCTAGATTTCATTTAAGGGTCTCAAAAATACATAAGATATACCCAAAAAATGTCATGTCACAAATCCTGTGTTTATCAGTGTTATCGAAAACATTTCATAACTACACACCTCTCAAGCATCTACAGCAGGATTAGAAACATTTTTTTCTTCTTTTGGCTTAATACAAAGTAAGCTACGAAATAAACTGGGTACTGAAAGCATCGAAATTAGATTTTTAGTTAAAATTTCAAATACATTTTCAAACAATGAAGATGACTGGAAGTGAAATTATATTAGTACAATATATTACTAATTTTACTTCTCGCGTCTACTGACGGGGATTTATTATAATTGCAAAAACTTGTAGTTTTTAAAAATCAGTCCAATGACGGCAGAGAAAAAAGCCAAAAACGAAAAAGAAAATCGCTCATACTTCGTTTTTTTACTTTTCAGAGGATACAAATATTCTCATCAGAAGGATCGCGTACCTACCAGCCGCGGCTGCTGCTCTAGGCGGTACGACGCCGGCATCGGTGAGTGTTCCGTTGTTTCGGTATGGTATTACACGTATTTCTGCCGCGCCACAGCACAGGGTTTCCTATGCCCTGACCATGCACCGCGCTGTACGGACATGTTTGACTGACTTTTTTCTCAGAGAACCTAGTAAGTGCTGAAGTCACAACGGCGTTGCGTGGGAAGTGCAAAGTTAACCTACTTGATGGTTTTTTTCCTCAAGTTTTAGTTTAAAAGTATTTTACATTTATTCCTTTCAAATTCTCACGTATGAATACAAATGAAAAAGTTGTACAATATGTTTGTGATCTTACGTAAATATGTGTTTAGCTGCATTAAGACATAACCTTTTTTGGCCACTTTTCACAGAACTTGCTTTCCACCTATTAAATAATGCTAACCATTTGCTACGTATATTGATTACTAGGTGGAAAAAAGTTGTTTTTTTGAAAGGTGTCCAAAATATACTAAGTGACATATAAATCCGAACACAGTTTAAATGGTTTTATTTTAATAAAAGTTGGTGAATGTATTTATCTTACTGTAAATAACAAGTGAAAAAATGTTCAGCCTTATCAGTTGGACATTCCGGTTTTTATACTGCTTTTTTTTAATTCACTAACGCTCTGAAAATGAATATTTCAGCCGCAGTAAAGAATCAACGTTGGCGGATTTTGGTTCTTGACATCCTTTACGATCGGTTACGATGCCTAGAGTACGGAGACCTGTACGATTTCGTCAACTTAGTGAGTTTGATAGGGGCCGTATAGTGGGACTTCGGGAAGCTGGACTTTCTTTTCGGGCAATTGCAGTTAGAGTGCAAAGAAGTGTAGACACTGTGGTTAGGTGTTGTCAGGCATGGCTTCGAGAAGGCCGTACGCAAAGAGCAAGGGGCACTGGACGCCGCCGTAGAACAACAGACCGTGAAGATCGCCGCCTAAGATTATTGGCCTTAAGGGACCGTTTCTCCACTACCAGGTCCATTGCAAATGAATGGTTTGCAGAACACGGAAGACCTATTGGCATGCGAAGTGTTTACCGACGAATGAGAAGTTTTGGCTTGTTTTCATACCGGCCACACTGGGTCCTCCCTTTAACTCGAGAACACCGACGTAATCGCCTTGAGTGGTGCAGATAACGGTCACTCTGGGATCAGGAATGGAACAGTATTGTCTTTAGTGACGAGTCTCGATTTTGTTTAGGCATGCACGATGGTCGTGCCAGGGTTAGAAGGCGACGTGGTGAAAGGAGGAATCCACAGTTTTTTGTTGAAAGACATGTTCATCACACTGTTGGAGTTATGGTTTGGGGTGCTATAGCTTATGGTTCCAGGTCACCTTTAATCTTCATCAGAGGTAACATGAACGCGCAGCGTTATATCCACGAAGTTCTAGAACCCCATCTTTTACCCTATCATGACACCCTGGCAGATCCAACTTTCCAACAAGATAATGTCCGACCACATGTTGCAAGAGTCACAATAGACTTCTTTCAACATAATGATGTCACATTGTTACCATGGCCACCAAGATCTCCCGACTTATCCCCAATTGAGCACGTGTGGGATATGATGGGTAGGAGCAAATTGCTCAATTTGCAAGGTCCTCCTCAGACTCTAGAAGCACTTCGAGAGGAGTTGGTGGTTGCCTGGAATGAGATACCACAGGAGGACATTGACCACCTGATCAGAAGCATGCCTAGGCGCGTTGGAGAATGCGTAGCACATCAGGGTGCATCCACACATTATTAAAGGTCAAAGGGCTTTAAAGCAGTGCAATCATTTTGAAATTTTTATCATTTACTTATTATGCTTCATTAAGTACTTATACAAAATTTTATTAAAATAAAACCATTCAAACTGGTGTTCGGATTTATATGTCACTTAGTATAGATCAGCAACTAACTTTCAACAAACATGTGTCGGAAATTAGGCAAAAAGGTAGGGTATTTTCCTAGAATTTGTGAGAATCTACAATACAATAATTTTTCCTCATTTTACTTATTGTGTATCACTTTTGATTACATGCACAAATGAGCAAAATCAAAGGTTGCAAATTCTATTAAATAAATGTATGCGGATTTTGCTAAATTGTAGCAGGTATACCCATATGCAGGATATGCTAAAGGCATTAAATTTTTTAAGCATACACCAAATTATTCAAGAGGCAAATTTAATTATTTTATACAAAATTATCAATAATCAGGCTCCACCTTACATTGAACAGTTTCTAAAAAAAATATGTGAAGTGCAAGGTTTACGACATTAGATCAAAAGAATATTTCCATATACAAAGATTTACATTTAAAGGTTTGGAAAAGTCAATGTTTGTTGAACGTCTAAAAATGTATAACAATCTGCCTATTAATGTAAAAACATCTTGTAATGCTAAAATTTTCAAAAAGAGACTTCAGATAGACTATTTTGGTTTGATGTGACGACCTCTTTGTAAATTTAACATATTTTTGTAAATAATATTAACATCTATTATTGTTTGATGGGGCTTAAAGCTAAATAAATCCTTTCTATTCTATTCTAAATTATGACTATCCATACTTAAAACTGAGAAATGAAATGGAAAGTGGGTGAAATTAACTTATGGGAAAGGCGCATTTAAGCAATAGATAAATCACTATTCATACAAAATTAACCTTATTTTCAATGCTTAATATGATGAAATGATAAAAAACGCGGTATCCATTTAAAGAAGTGGTGTCAAGTAGGTTGACTCTGCATTGCCCACGCAACATCTTAGTACATAAAGGAATATGTTCAGCACAAAACTAAGACCTCTGAGAAGAAAGTCAATCAAACAGATCCATACAATTAGTCCATAGACATTCTTGCACCGTTGATAGATAAATGTTAAGCGAAACAGAGCCTTAGCACGAATTAATATTCATAATTAAGCCTCAAATGTAAGTTTTCGATGTTTTCAAGGTCGCGAATAAACGAACATGATATCGACTGTTCAAAAACCGAAATAGAGGTTCTAATATGGCAGCTCTGTTAGCAAAAAATGTTTTGATCGACATCAAAACTAATGTCGCGTGTTTTTATTTCAATATTTAATTCAGTATCGGCTGTTACAAAATCTAAATTGGGGACCAGTAAAAAAATTGTCGATGACGTTAAAATTACAGTTTTATATGTGTTTCAGGTATAATTTGTGTGGTATTGTATAATTGCCAAACATGTAGATAACTGCTGTCAAAACTGACACATTTCTTAACCGGGTGTCTGATAATTGAACGGACTCTATGCTTTTTTCAACTCTTTCTACTGTTGTCGAATAGAATCATGTGTCGATTGGCGAGTAGTAACTATACATACACTCGACTCCCCAAATCATTTTGCCAGATCTCAATACAGCTGATTATTTTGAAACGAGTCACTATCCGATTAAAACATTTTTTTGCGCCTTCGGTCAGGTTTTTCGGTTCCCGAACCACGTCTATCCATCTGCACTTCGACACAGACACGTTTCAAGAGGTATTCCCTCTCCAGACAGTATATTGAGATTATCTCGAAATAAACTCAATAATCAAATCTATCCCATTCTCGTTTACACCAATAATAGGCACATAAACTAATATTTATTTCAATTCTTATTACAATACAGCAAAACTTTATTTAATTTTATCTCCCTGTTCATTACCCTGCACTACTTCGTTCAAACTCTTCTATATTTTGGTACAGGTAAGCATGTTTTTGTGGGGTTGATATGCCTGTATTTGTACGCCTAGGTACAATCTATATTTGTAATTCGATGGTCTCACCCATTTTTTACCCGTTTTACCGTAGATCGTAAATACGGGCCAGAGCAAGGTTTGTAAATGCAGGGACGCGGGGGTAGCTGGAGTCAAGTGACGTCATCACTCAGTTTCGCGCTTCAACAGCAAAGCTCTCCAAAAAAGAACTTCTGGGTAGCGTAACTTTGTCATTTTTTCAGTGCCCTACTTTACTTGACACTATCATTTTCAGTGCTTCAAGAAATAAGAAACATCCTCATTGTATTGGTTACACTGATCAACAGCCAAAAAATAAAATTAACAAAATATTACTATTTTTAATGTGCTAAAACCGGAATGAAACTTATTTTTTCAATATTAGTTCAAGTTTTAGAGATACGGTAATTATATGTGTTCCTGCTGTGACAGTGTTAATATACTGTGATTCACAAGAATGCACGTGCTACATTTTTATATTCGGCAAGGAAAGATGATGTAATCGGCATGATTGTGTTACTTTATACATACGTGTACATTATATTGTTTTATATTAGTCATTTTTTCCTCAGTTGGCTGACAGCGTTCTTGCAAGATGTCTCGAAAGTGTGTAAACAATCCAGATCAGTTTTGTTACGTGTGTGGTGATGTGACTTTTGCGTCTCAGAGACGGTCTATTACTCCACTAATAACAAAGGCATATCAGCTTTATTTCGGTTGTAAACTAGGTGATCAAGACAAACAGTGGGCACCCCACATTTGCTGTAATACATGTGCTTCAAGTCTGAGGAGCTGGTTAAATGGCAAAAAACGGTCTATGCGCTTTGCTGTCCCAATGGTTTGGAGAGAGCCTACAAATCATATTAATGATTGTTACTTTTGCATGGTACCTTGTGTTGGTCAAGCCACAGGTATGTCCAAGAAAAAAAAATCGGTAATTAACTACCCAAACATACCATCTGCGATGAGACCTGTGCCTCACAGTGACGAAAATCCTATTCCAAAACCCCCAGAATCCTACACTTGCGAATCAGAAAACGAATCAGATCATGGCGATCGAGTGATTCGTCAGGTAGAAGATATGCCATCAACGTCAAGAGATCCTGATTTTATACCGAGCACGTCATGCCACCAACCGCACCAAATAACACAGTCAGAATTAAATGATCTTGTAAGAGATTTAGAACTTCCAAAATGTAAGGCAAAGTTACTTGGATCAAGACTGCAGCAGTGGAACTTGTTAGAAGACGATGTTTCGGTATGTGTTTTTCGTAAACGCCACAAAGACTTAGAACCATTTTTCAATATGGAGAATAACTTGGTTTTCTGCAGTAACATTAACGGCTTACTGGCGGCTTTAAATATAAGCTATAACCCAGAAGAATGGAGATTGTTTATAGACAGTTCAACATTGAGTTTAAAGGCAGTGTTATTGCATATTGGAAATATTTTACCATCTCTTCCTGTAGGGTATGCAGTTCACATGAAAGAATCATATGACAATATGAAGTACCTATTGACATGCATAAAATACGATGAGCGCCAATGGCATATTTGTGGCGATTTGAAAGTTGTTGCACTTTTACTTGGGCTGCAGCTAGGCTACACAAAGTTTTGCTGTTTTTTGTGTGAATGGACAGTCGAGCAAAGGCACTACTTCATTACACCAGACAAAACTGGCCTGTTCGTCAATTCCTAGAGCCAGGTCAAAAAAATGTACAGCATATGCCATTAGTAGATTCGAAAAAAATTTAATACCACCACTGCATATCAAGTTGGGCCTAATGAAAAACTTTGTCAAGGCATTAGATAGAGATGGGTCAGCTTTTCAATACCTGCGTCAGAAATTTCCAAGACTAAGTGAGGCAAAGGTTAAAGAAGGTATTTTTGTTGGGCCACAGATTCGAAATATTTTGAAAGATACACAGTTTGAAAACAATTTAACAGGTATTGAAAAAACTGCTTGGAATGATTTCCGTCTGGTGGTCACTAATTTCTTGGGAAATAGAAAAGCTGACAACTATAAAACCCTTGTCAAAAATATGCTGTCATCGTATCAAAAGATGGGCTGTAATATGTCTCTTAAGATACATTTCCTACACTCACACCTGGACTTTTTCCTGACAATTGCGGAGCCGTAAGTGATGAGCACGGCGAACGTTTTCATCAGGATATTTCAACAATGGAAAAAAGGTACCAGGGAAAGTGGAATCCTTCCATGCTTGCAGACTACTGTTGGATTCTTGGTAGAGATGCTCCAGAAACGATCCATAAAAGAACAGCAAAAAGACAGCGCATATAGTGATTGTTATAAGTATATGAATCTTGTTACTTTTTTTAATATATCCTTAAAAATAAAAAGTTTTTTTCTAAACCGCAACTAATTTTTTTATTTCATTGTCATTTTTGGATTCAGCGCCCCAAAATTAACAAAGAAGTGCACTTTTCCCACAAGATACAATTAAAAACTAAAATTTGTTGTCCAGTGTTATTGAGAATACAGCAATTTATAGAGCTTATATCAGCCGTTTTTCCGCGCTTGCTTAAATTTCAAAAGGAAATATCTATGTGTGCATTAACCGTTACATTAGCAACTGTCCAGTTCTGAAATCACACCCAACTTGCATGTAGATATCGAGTCACCTCATCGTGAATGACCCTGTAGATGTAAGTACTCTACGCTGCTGAGCATCGTGCATCGTTCCGAAAAAATGCCGCTATATACAAATTAGAGCGACTCGGAATCCTAGAAATACCCGGAATTATATTCTCTGGGATTTTTCTGAAGTATAAGTGCACCACGAGCAAAAAGATACAACGCCAACTGAGCCACAAGAAGAAAAATGAAGGAAAAGCGGCTTTCAAGAATGATATGAGGCCATAGTGTATACAAAAATACACAGCAACGCAACTCGTAGAAATTACTTTATCTCTAACCAACCTATTATGGACGACATAGTTGAATAGAATCTTTGCTCTAAGTGGTCGGGCTTGGAAGTGGTGATTACAGGGGTGCTGGCAGCCTAAAGCAAGAATTTAAGTGAGAAAAGTGAGTTTTAAAAAAAAATAGTGAGTTTATACATATAAAAGTGAGTTAATTTTCTGAGAAATTGAATATCATAATAAATAATAAATAAGCGGATAATATAAATAGGAATATGTGAAAAAAACGAGAATAACTCTTTAACGGTATTTTTTACTGTTTCCAAAATCATATGCTGCTTAAAAGAAACATAAAAAATATAACAAATTCTTCTAAAAACAACAGCCGTACTTATATATTTTAAGTATTCTTCCCCATTGATTGACCCTACGTTTCAGCGAACTATACTAAGTGCCATATAAATCCGAACACCCAGTTTAAATGGTTTTATTTTAATAAAATTTTGTATAAGTACTTAATGAAGCATAATAAGTAAATGATAAAAATTTCAAAATGATTGCACTGCTTTAAAGCCCTTTGACCTTTAATAACGTGTGGATGCACCCTGATGTGCTACGCATTCTCCAACGCGCCTAGGCATGCTTCTGATCAGGTGGTCAATGTCCTCCTGTGGTATCTCATTCCAGGCAACCACCAACTCCTCTCGAAGTGCTTCTAGAGTCTGAGGAGGACGTTGCAAATTGAGCAATCTCCTACCCATCATATCCCACACGTGCTCAATTGGGGATAAGTCGGGAGATCTTGGTGGCCATGGTAACAATGTGACATCATTATGTTGAAAGAAGTCTATTGTGACTCTTGCAACATGTGGTCGGGCATTATCTTGTTGGAAAGTTGGATCTGCCAGGGTGTCAAGATAGGGTAAAAGATGGGGTTCTAGAACTTCGTGGATATAACGCTGCGCGTTCATGTTACCTCTGATGAAGATTAAAGGTGATCTGGAACCATACGCTATAGCACCCCTAACCATAACTCCAACAGTGTGATGAACATGTCTTTCAACAAAAAACTGTGGATTCCTCCTTTCACCACGTCGCCTTCTAACCCTGGCACGACCATCGGGCATGCCTGAACAAAATCGAGACTCGTCACTAAAGACAATACTGTTCCATTCCTGATCCCAGAGTGACCGTTGTCTGCACCACTCAAGGCGATTACGTCGGTGTTCTCGAGTTAAAGGGAGGACCCAGTGTGGTCGGTATGAAAACAAGCCAAAACTTCTCATTCGTCGGTAAACACTTCGCATGCCAATAGGTCTTCCGTGTTCTGCAAACCATTCATTTGCAATGGACCTGGTAGTGGAGAAATGGTCCCTTAAGGCCAATAATCTTAGGCGGCGATCTTCACGGTCTGTTGTTCTACGGCGGCGTCCAGTGCCCCTTGGTCTTTGCGTACGGCCTTCTCGAAGCCATGCCTGACAACACCTAACCACAGGGTCTACACTTCTTTGCACTTTGCAATTGTCTGAAAAGAAAGTCCAGCTTCCCGAAGTCCCACTATACGGCCCCTATCAAACTTACTAAGTTGACGAAATCGTACAGGTCTCCGTACTCTAGGCATCGTAACCGCTCGTAAAGGATGTCAAGAACCAAAATCCGCCAACGTTGATTCTTTACTGCGGCTGAAATATCCATTTTTAGAGCGTTAGTGAATTAAAAAAAAGCAATATAAAAACCGGAATCGCCAATTGATAAGGCTGAAAATTTTTTCACTTGTTATTTACAGTAAGATAAATACATTCACCAACTTTTATTAAAATAAAACCATTTAAACTGGGTGTTCGAATTTATATGTCACTTAGTATATGTAATGGTAAAAAGTTGAAATTTTTTATAGATTGATATTATAGATTAGTATCTTTTACACAATAGTTGACTAACTTAATCATTGGACCATAACTTGTACTTGTCATTAGCAATCAAGCGAGGCTCTATTCGATGGGTTCCAATAGCAACTTCCTGGCTTCATCATCAGATCATCTCCATGTCATCATAATATTGCATAGTCAGTTGCTATATTAAGCGTCCGTCATATTGGACTAGAATGATGTCACTTTGCTTATTATGTTTCCTTCATCAATTCCTTTCATTTGATATCCATAATATGGAGGTAACCATGGAAATTGTAAATCGATATTTTGCGGAGGGTGCCGTATCGAATCTATAATGACGTCACGTTGCTTACCGTATCTCTCTCGATAACCATAACTTGTACTTTTCATAAGCAATCAAGCGAGGCTCTATTCGATGGGTTCCAATAGCAACTTCCTGGCTGCATCATCAGATCATCTCCATGTCATAATAATATTGCATTGTCAATTGCTAAATTAAGCGTCCGTCATATTGGACTAGAATGATGTCACTCTGTTTATTATGTTTCCTTCATCAATTCCTTTCATTTGATATCCATAATATGGGGGTAACCATGGAAATTGTAAGTCGATATTTTGCGGAGGGTGCCATATTGAATCTATAATGACGTCACGTTGCTTACTGTATCTCTCTCATTAAGCCCTTTCAGTCGATAACCATATCATAGGGGTAACTAACTCTAGAACTCATAAACGCCATCTTGCGAAGGTCGATATACATATTTGATTTTAAATGACATTTTGCTTATTGTGTTTCTCTCAAACCCTTTCATCTGATGCCTATGTTAGACGGGTGACTATGGAAATTAAAAAGCGACAAATTGCGGCCTCGGTCATATTGGATTTAGAATGACGTCAATTTGCTTAGTCATCAAGCTGTTTTATTTGATACCCATATCACATACTAAGGAAATGATAAATCGCCATTATGTAGGATTCGCCATATTAGATTCATAATGGCGGCAGTTAATTCATTACATATTACACGAAGCAGATATATATATATATATAAATATATATTTTGTTTGAGACGTGGTCGTTGTCGTCTAACAACCAGTTAAGTGAAAAAATAAAGCTTCCGCCTTTAGTTGGGTACTTCGACAAGATTAAAGCGATGAGGACTATTAATACTTTATTAGTCTCTAGCTTTCGACGGGCTATGCCATCATCTTCAGGAGCTACAATAACATTAGGAAGAAATAGCAAATATTGTGCAAAATGATTTTAAATTACTTACAACAGTATGTGAGATTGTTCCTAAATGTTATTACAGGTTAAGTTGAGGGAAACATTTAGTAACCTGGTGAAAGCTAGATCCATGTTACATTCGTTAAAAATGGTAAAAAAAACGCACACAGCTGAATGTCAGGAACACATCACAACGGATTAAAAATATTTGGAATGAAAGCTAAAATTATTAACATATTACATGTTACATCGTGAACCAACCACTTGATGCTGCACAAGATGGACTAGGACAGGATCATAAGTAACATAGCATGAAATATTTGACAAATGACATAAGGCTGGTAGCGTCAGCGTTGATGGTTGGACCGATGTTTCTACTGGTAGCCAGGTTTTGTGTACTTTCAGTGATTCCTGTTTTTTTAAAGTTGTCCGTGTGTTTGTGTATCTCTATAGCCTCCTTGTATAATCTAGCATGGAATGCTGGTGTGTTAGCAATGACCTGGGCTTCCTCAAATTTGATACGGTGCTCCGCTTTGGTGACTGTGTGTTCGGCTACAGCAGATTTTTCAATTTGACCCAGACTGCCGAAGGAGGCTATAGAGATACAAAAACACATCGACAACTTTAACAAAACAGAGGAATCACTGAAGGTACACCAAACCTGGCTATCAGTACAAAAAAACGAAAATTGCGTCATCCAAATGGTAAAACGACAGCCGAGTCATCCCGAGCGCGACGCCGAAGAGTTCTCCCCACCACCCGAGCCACATATAAATATGAGCTGAGACCGCGGAGATGTCAGTAGCTCACAGGACTGAAACTTGTGAATCCTTCTGAAGATGCAGACCACTTGTGTTAGCGAAACGTCAAGTAAAAATATTTTACGACGGCCTAATTACCCAAAAACCAACCAAATAACATTTTACGATGGCTGCAAAAGCCTTTCGTATTTCACTCTCTTCATTTAATTTCGTGGGGATTGAGAGAACGAGGACAGCTCCTTCGAAGACGGTCATAAACTACAATAAGTACAGCGAGAGCGAAAATAGTGAAAAAAGTAAACGTTCAATGAAAAGTGAATAAATATTAAATAGCTACATTCAACGAATTTATCAAATTTAAGCCACGTTAGTGTCTTGTCCTTCTGTGATACGTGGTTAAATTTTCTCAAGCCACATAAGAAACAGGCAAAATTGTACCGCCACGTTTGAATTCGATACGAATTGTTGAGACTCAACACGTCGGAAATTTAGGATGTTGCAGTATTTCGAACAATATATCACTAGAGTTTCATATAATTGTTTCCTTATAACTCGAAATAGGTCAGTTTTACAGGAAGGGTACTGAGAATCTTATGTTCGGAAAGGTAAAGAAACTTGTCAGAATGAAAAAACATTGTTTTACACTTTTCACACAACATTCTTTCCCTGTCCAAGGTCATACCGTCTATAAGGCAACATCGCCCGTCATAAAGACCCGCAGGGCTATTATTTAAAACAAAACCAGACGAAATATCATCTTGCAGACTAGTAGTTTTTGGTGTGCAAATAGTTCATTCCACGTTTGCTCGCTATAATCGGTGTTCGCTACAAAACGAGTTCACAACAAGTGTACAACAGCTTATGCGAGTTAACATCTTGTAGAAAAGCGTAAGATGTGTCACAAAAAACCTACGAAATATCGAAAAAAACGACGAAATGCTACTTTTCAAGATACGTAATACTCGTGCGGTACGCCCATCGGTAAACCCAGCAGAGGCAGAGACGCGTATTGAAAAAAATTATATATACCATTCCCTACCCCTTGCAACCCCCAATTTTTAAAATTGCTCAAGGGAACGTCAAAAAACGAAGTTTGAGCGATTGTTGTTATTTTTTTTTCGTGTTTTTACTGCTAGCTCCGCCGCCACTGGACAGGTTTTCAAAAACTGAAAAGCTGTTCCGTCCTTGTCATAGTAGTTACTTTGTTTGAAAATTTCATCAAAATCAGGTTGGTACTTCTCAAGTTATAGACGGTCCAGGGATTAGCGCATAGACAGACACACAGACGGAAATGCGCGTCATGATTTTTTGCGATGTACATGTCATATGCGCGTTATTCAAAGTGCAAATCGTCAGGAGTTGCGATGCTGTAATGTATCAGATATACTGCGGCCTGAGGGTTAGAGAGAATCATGTACCCCGAGCTGAGAAGCTATTGTTGTTTGTTCCCTCCTTGGCGGCAGTTTTTAGAATCATAACGAAGGCGAAAATTGGACAGGTACTGTTATTTTACAATGTGCTGTTTTGGGAAACAGATTTTTATTCCTTCCCACTTCAGTTGGCCCAACTATTGAAATCTTAGTTTTTTCTTATCAAATACAAATAATAAAAATGTAGCAATGTAACAATGAATATTTTGATAATATATAGTAGAAAACACCAACTTTATCACTACTTAATCAAATTTGCAGCATAAAAATAACACATGTTGCAATTACAGCACATCAACCTATTTTCATTTCAATGTCTATAACGCATAGGTGGCTGTGAAAAATAAAAGCCTTGACAATTGTTTTATTAATCACAGCTGTCAGAATACGTTTAAAATAGTTTTGGGTAGTTAAGGTTTTCAAAATGGGTAGAGGAAAGGTTATTAGTGAGAAAATTCGGTTACTGATAATTAGTTTTTTTAATTCTGGGAAATCAAACTCAGAAATTGCAACTTTGTTAGACTTATCGCGGTACAGTGTGAGAAATATTGTTAGGAGATATAACGTAACTGGTTCAGTTAATATTAAGCCACGATATGTGAAAAAAAGTAATATCACAAATGCCGACCGGAAAACATTAACAAGAATAATCGTGAAAAACAGGCGTGCCAATTATTTACAATTAAGTGCTCTGTGCAGTGACGCTGTTGGAAGGAGAATTTCGAGGTCCATATTTAGCACTTAGAAGGTAATGTTTCTTATAAAAAAAAGTGAAGTAAAAACCCTAAAGTTGCATTACTTGTTTATAGGACAAAGAAAAGCCACTATTAACTCCATTGCAAAAGAAAAATCGGCTTAGATGGGCTAAAGAACATAGACAATGGACACCTCAACAATGGTGTGCAATACAATGGAGTGATGAGGCCCGATTCGAAGTTTGTGTTGGTGACAGTCGCAGTAGAGTTATTCGCAAAAAAATGAAGCATTCCATGTTGTCTGTCTGAAGAGAAAAGTGAAATTTCCAGCATGCATTATGGTCTGGGGCAGTATGTCATCAAAAGGAGTAGGCAAACTTCATTTTATTGATGGAAATGTGGATACAAACATGTATTTGGAAATTTTAGAAGAATCGCTTTTACCAGTAATGGAAGAATGTTTGACGTCCGGCCAAGATTTTGTGTTTCAGCAAGATGGTGCAGCGTGCCATACCTCAAAAAAGGCTATAAAATGGATGGAAGAAAATAATGTACCACTTTTGAAATGGGTTCTAGCAGTCCAGATCTGTCACCTATTGAAACTTTGTGGCACGAGATGAAAAAGGTTCTACGACAACAACCTGTTCGTACAATCACCGAACTGAGACAAAAGCTTCAAGAAATAATGTTTTACACCAAATTTTTGCCAAAACTTGGTTAACACTATGCCCCAAAGAATTTCAGCCGTAATAAAAAATAAAGGCGATGTTACCCAATGATAATCTTTCAATTGTTGCTTTGTTAACTTCGCGCATTTATTCGCACATTGTTTATTTGTTCAGATGTTCTATTAGTTATAGGTCTAAGTGATTTCAAATATGTATTTTTTACGACTAGAGTGTATCTAAAATGTTTTTGAGAAAATAAATTGTTTTAGAAGTAAATAGTTTCTTCATGTTTAGTTTATAAAGGCATATTTTGGTACAAATCTTGAAGTGGGCCAACTGAAGTGGGAAGGGGCTCGCATATGTATTGGTTTTTTGGTAGGAAGTATAAATTGACATTGGGCAACAAGCTACTCTACAATGCCTTGTTGAAACCAACAGAAGGAACAAAAGTCGCACAAACTTCGTTTTTTACGTTTCACGTGATCTTGATAACTTTTGAGAAACATGTTAGAGTTAGGAGTACTTGGGGATGGCGGTGGGGAGGGCTTATCTCAATTTTTTGATGTTGGTACATTCATTCGCTCACAACCTACGTAATTCTACGCACCTCTTAGACATAGTTCACATATCATAGACTTTTAGCTGTTAAAACTTAAATAAATCATTTGCAGCAGACGGATCACATATCTACCGACGGCGGCGGCGGCTATTGCTCCCGGCAGCGTTTCGCTGGCCTTGGTGAATGTTCTGGTATGGTATTACATGTATTCCTGAATCGCCACAGCATAGTGTTTTCTATGCTCTGACCAGGCTGCCACGTCTGACCGGGGAGAGGAGCACTACCGGTAGGGATCTAGTTGACTGACTTTTTTCTCAGAGGGTCTAGTGTGTGCCATACATAATCCTTTACGAACCTATGACCGCGTAGCGGGGGAAGTACAGAGTCAACTTACTTGACGCCATGGTCCGAAAATCATGCTTACTGTACATACAAACCGGTTGCTGCTTCCTCTCCAAAGTTACGTATAAAAATACATTTTTGTGCATATTATTTCCCTCTATCTGTCAACTCATCAGATGAGAAATTGTGTTAATAGCTGATTGATAATAGCAGAGGGGTTAACGGCTTGCGAGCATTAGTGCAAATCTGAAAATCGTCGGATTTCGTGCAATGGCGACGAGAAACTCTTAAAGACTTTAGAAAATCCTCGGGACTAATGTGGCGTGAGAACAAAACACTATTTTACTTTCACTGTCCACGGTTCATCCACAACGATTTGATGTTAAGAAGACTCATCACGAGACGCATTGCGCGAACGAAAAAAATACGATTGATTAGATGTTTCTATTTTGACCAAAAAACAAAAACAATGACGTCAAGTAGGATGATTCTGCACTTCACGCGAAACGCTGTCATATGGCCATATACAATTAGTACCTACTCGGTAGTTCCTAACGCTAACGCAAGTTTCTTCCTTGCCCTAAATATCGACCACCTGTCAACGCTGCTAAGCCACAGCAGCCAAACACGTCATAAGCGCCGACCACGATACCATAACATCCCTGCCGGCGATACTGTCATACACAAGGCAGGATTCGATGTACAAAAATCGCTGTCGTATGGCATCGTCCCAACGGACCGTGTGTCTCATCTGTAAATATTTCAAGTTATAAGGGCAAATGTACAGCGAAATCTATTGATATTTGAAATATGTACTGATATGTAAATAAAATTACTGGGGTTGGAAGACTATAAATATAATACTACCAAAAAATATATACAGAGTGTTTCAGTTTAATGTTGCATAACTTTAAGATTCGATAGAACTTTTAAAATCAATGCATAAAGTCTATATAAACATGGGTCGAAAAATGCGTGGCTTCCGAAATACAGGGTGTTTAAATTTACTTTCTAAAATAGTTTTTTTAAATATTTCGAACAATATTTGATGTATAACAGTGAAAATTGGTATACAAGGGATTTTTGGTACGATAAAATGAACCTTGGGCATAGTTTTATTGTAGCCGCTAGAGGGCACTCTCTACTGTACCTGTAGTGTATTAGAATGACCGAAAATTTTTTCTTAGTGCAATTTTTTGCTTTTTGAATAAAAAAACCGATTCTTCGCACTTTTCAACATAAAAAAGCTCTCTTGTGAACTTTCGTTATAGTTAGCCGTTTTTGAGATATTTCGATTTCTAAGGTTCGATGCGTTTTTAATTATTTATGGGAAAATAATATTTTTTTTACATTTTCGATTTGGGCATTACAAATAATTAAGATGATCGTTAAGATTGTGTTTTTAAACACAGCAATAATTTCTAACTCCAAATAAACACAAAAAAACAGAATATTGAGATTGTGCCATTTTTGAAAAAAATCAAACTAAAAAATTTGTCACATGATAGGAAATGTACTGCGAATTTAAATGAATTGTTGATTATACATAGTTAGCCATGACTGCAAACAAAAGTTGTTTTGATTTGTTATGACTTATTTTGACGTTAAGCTGACATTGTTAGCAGTGTAAAAGTACTACGTTAGAATCAAAATTTTTATTAAATCGACAGAGAACTGACTGACATGCATTTTGTGTACGGGTTTTTCCAATGGCAGTTCATTGGCAGCCGTAAGAGAATATCAAAGATTTCCCAATCGCATAGTACCTGGACGTCGAATGTTTACTGATATTCACCGGAATTTGTCAAACATGGAAGTTTTCAGCGCATGCAGGGCTCAGGAAGGCCACTGGGAAATTATCGTATGGATATTGCTTTAAATATGTTTGAAAATAATCTGCAAATAAGCATACGAAATGTTTCAGAAATTATAGATATACCTCGATCAATAGTAAGAAAAATGTATGAATACCTATTCGATAGTTATCCTATAAATAATAATTTTAGATAGGAAGAATGACTAGAATGCAAGGATTACATCTTTATCATTTTAAACGGGTGCAGCATGTAACGGAGGCAAATTTTTTACCACGAATCGAGTTTTGCCAGTGGATATTAGCAAACGAAAACACTATTCCTAGAATATTATGGTCGGATGAGTCAATATTTACTAGGAATGGTGCTTTTAATTTCCATAACATGCATCACTGGTCAGATGAAAATCCAAAAGATGTTCGCCGTACAAATTTCCAACATAGATTTTCATTGAACTTATGGGCAGGAGTAATTGGGGATCAAGTAAGTGCGCCTATTGTACTTCCCAATCGTCTTAATTCAGAGGTGTATCTGAACTTTCTTCAGAATGAGCTCATGGATATAGTGTCATTGGATGTGCGCCACCAGTTTCAAGAAAATACGTATATGTTTTTCAACATGGTGGCGGCTCTGCACATTTTGGAAGCAATGTTCGAAATTGGTTGAATGTCAATTTTCCAGACAGGTGGTTAGGCCGAGGAGGTCCTATAGCGTGGCCGCCACGTTCACCTGACCTAAATCCATTGGATTTCTATTTTTGGGGGTCATTAAAAGACCTAGTTTACTCGGCTGAAGTAAATACTCAAGAAGATTTACTTCAAACAGTCGATCCGGCTGCAAATGAAATAAGAAGAAATAGGTTTTCCACTGTTCGTGCTACGCAATCATTAGTTCGTCGAGCGATACTCTGTATCCAACAAAATGGGAATTCATTTGAACACTTATTGTAAAGCTAGTTTTAAGTATATCCAACTGTATGTCTTCTTTTTTAAACAAATTTCAGTTTTGTTCGTAGAAAAAAATTATTTCTTTCGTGTTTGCCTAAATATTAGCTATGTTGCAATAGAAATATGTATTTATGTAATATTTACCAATTATTAAATTAGTTTTTTCGTTGCCATGGCTATTATTATTATTATCATGTAACAAATTTTTTAGATTGATTCTATTCAAAAATGGCACAATTTATCGATATTCAATAAGAGTACCTTTTTTATGTAGAAAACCCTAAATTGTCAAATTCTAAAATTGAATTTCAAAAATAGAATCACACAAAAATTTTGGGGCTAAAATAACCTGAGTCCGTCCCTGTTACATACGCTTCCAAACAAAACTGTCTAAAATTGTTAATATTTTCAAATCCAGCATAAAAAATTAGGTTAGGATACCAAATTTTATGTCTTTATCTCAACACGTTTCGGAAATATTAAGGAAAAACCATCTTCAGGGGAGACCCTTTAAAAGACCGTAGCGCCCTTAGGGGACGTTTGCGACCTATGTTTATATAAACTTTTCTTCCTATTTTAAGCTCTAGAAACCGTTGGAATATTGCACACTTTTTTCGGGACACCCTGTATATACCTTCCCTCATCCCCAACAACCTCCATCCCCCGATGTAACGTAAAAAACGAAATTTGACCAATATTTATTTTTTATCGTGTTTTTGTCCCTAGCTTCGCCGCCGCTGGAAAGTTTTTCACGAACTACAAAGCTTTTTCGTCCTTGGCATAATAGTAACCTTGTGCGAAAAATTTATTCAAATCCGAGCAGTACTTTAGAATTTTGTAGGCGGTCCAAAGTGATATGGCTTTTCGTAATGTACATGTCATATAACATTCAAGCGAATGATATACAGTAATGGACAAAAGAATATAGACAAATTAATAATGTGCTGTATCTCTTTTTTAACTTGTTTTATTAATACACCAACCTGTATACATAATTCGTTATAGCATAATATTCACTTATACATAAATAAACTAATTAGACTCCCTTCAATAAAAAATTAATTGAAAAATACTGGAACTATGAAGGAGAAAAATATATCGACAAAGCAAAACAATTATAGAAAAAGAGGCAAAGTTCATTGAATTATAGAAAACCAACCATGTTTGTGTTAATATTTTGTAGCATAACCATTATTATCAATCACCGCCTGGCATCGTCTCGGCATAGATTGTAGAAGTTTCTTGATATAAGATTCATCAATCTGTCTCCACTTTTGCTCTAAAGCGGCAAAAATTTCATCCTTGATTGAATAATTTTTATCTCGTATTTGCTTATCTAAGTATTCCCATAGAATTTCAATGGGGTTTATATCGGGAGACTGTGAAGGCCATTTGAGAACTGGTATTTTTTCATCCAGAAATAATTTCTTTGCGAGATTTGAAGTGTGCTTCGGGTTATTATCTTGCTGGAAGATTGATCTTAAGGTCATATCGTCTTCCACATAGGGTAACATGACATGCTTTAGTATGTCTGTGTATACAAACTCATCCATAATGCCATCTATTCTATGTAAAGGTCCCATCCCAAACCCCGAAAAGCACCCCCAAACCATAACAGACCCGGCTCCATGTTTGACAGTGGGCAAAGTGTACTTGGGGCTTAATATTTGTCCACTAGGACGTCTAACGTAATGAACTCCATCCGATCCAAACATATTGAACTTGGATTTGTCACTGAATCATACCCTCTTCCGGTCACAGATGCTCCAATCAAGATGCAACCGTGCAAATTGTAATCGGTCCTTACGGTTTCTTCTCGATATTAGCGGCTTCTTACTCGGGTAACGTGCAAATAACTTCGAATCATTTAATCTTCTACTTATAGTTTTCGTAGAAACAATTCCTTCTGTCTCGATTTCGGCTTTGTTTGTCTTGGGGTTTTAAACGGATCTTTGGACGAAATTAATCTAACTGATCTAGCATTAAGTTTTCTAGGCGGACCACTTCTCTTAGAGGCTTCCAAGAACCTTTTTGTTTATATTTGTTCAATATTGCCCAAACTGCTTTACGCTTCAGCTTCAAATTTTTGGTAATGTCGACTTGACGTTGACCATCTTTGTATAACTCAATAATCTTAGTTCACACCGAAAGAAATTTCTGGACCACGCGGCATGATCTTAAAATCACTCAGCTTATTCTACAATAATTGAGGAACACAAACTAATCCTCTTCTGACACGAAACTGTACTAAACTAATGTTGAAAAGAATTTGTCTACATATTTTTGTCCCTATTCAGACACGTATTGTGTTCATTGCAGATAATGTTAAAACATGGAATTTAGTTTTCTACTAATAACGCATTTGTTTATGGAGCAATGAAGTATGAAATCATTTTCTAAAGGTATTTAGGTAAATATTCATATTTGTCTATATACTTTTGTCCATTGCTGTATCTCAAGAAAAGTCATATCAGGCACTGGATTTTTCAACTATCCGTCTAGTATTGCATTACTCCTAGGGAACTATGTTATAATGAATCTCAACATAATTGATTCATTAGTGCGTTTTTAGATAAATCGCCCTGTATATCCGTAAAAACTAATTAAAACTTTTTTATTTTTAGATGTGAAACGATCTTGGCCCATATTACGTACTATTTCATTATGTCCATTTAAGTACGGAACACCCTGTACACTTACGTGACTTTCAACTGGATTGGGTGTCTTCTGGTTGAATATATTAACTAATGGAAAACCTAAAATATGGTGTCCTCGAGATCCGTAATGTTGAGTGATACGATATCCCAGAAGATTTCTATCCATGATAATAGCATCCGTTTGCTTGAACAAACGTAATAACAAAAGTATTATAACAGTTGTGAGCGATGGCATCTTGGAAAGCCCCGTCGTCCTTCTTTTGAGTTTTATTTCAGCATTTCAGCTTATTTATATTCAAGAGAAAACAGGGGAATAGCGCCGTTTGCCCTGTGTAAGGAAAGCTCCTTTGGCACTGGAAGAATTTCCGGTTGAATTTGAAATTCCCATTTGTTAAATATTTCAACAGCCGGGTACACTCGGTGGGTCTCAAAGTAGTTTAAAGGAAAATTTCCACACTTCAAGATAGTGGACGAGGAATTTAGGCTGTTTCGTTAACAATATGCAGGGTGTTTGGTACATGGATCAACAAAATTTTTTGGGCGATTATGGACGCTATTTGATGATTTTTGATGGAAACTTGAATGCTCTAAAGGCTACGGTACAATTGCACATAAATACCGTTGTAACTTTTTTGCTTCTCGAGATAATGCCACAAAAAAAAGAGTGATAGAATCACAGAAGTTTTGTAAGCAAAGTTTCAAAAAGGTATACGTTTTTTTGTATACTAAGTGGCATATAAATCCGAACACCCAGTTTAAATGGTTTTATTTTAATAAAAGTTGGTGAATGTATTTATCCTACTGTAAGTAACAAGTGAAAAAATTTTCAGCCCTATCAGTTGCACATTCCGGTTTTTATACTGCTTTTTTTTTAATTCTCTAACGCTCTAAAAATGAATATTTGAGCCGCAGTAAAGAATCAACGTTGGCGGATTTTGGTTCTTGACATCCTTTACGATCGGTTACGATGCCTGGAGTACGGAGACCTGTACGATTTCGTCAACTTAGTGAGTTTGATAGGGGCCGTATAGTGGGAGTTCGGGAAGCTGGACTTTCTTTTCGGGCAATTGCAGTTAGAGTGCAAAGAAGTGTAGACACTGTGGTTAGGTGGTGTCAGGCATGGCTTCGAGAAGGCCGTACGCAAAGAGTAAGGGGCACTGGACGCCGCCGTAGAACAACAGACCGTGAAGATCGCCGCCTAAGATTATTGGCCTTAAGGGACCGTTTCTCCACTACCAGGTCCATTGCAAATGAATGGTTTGCAGAACACGGAAGACCTATTGGCATGCGAAGTGTTTACCGACGAATGAGAAGTTTTGGCTTGTTTTCATACCGGCCACACTGGGTCCTCCCTTTAACTCGAGAACACCGACGTAATCGCCTTGAGTGGTGCAGACAACGGTCACTCTGGGATCAGGAATGGAACAGTATTGTCTTTAGTGACGAGTCTCGATTTTGTTTAGGCATGCACGATGGTCGTGCCAGGGTTAGAAGGCGACGTGGTGAAAGGAGGAAGGAATCCACAGTTTTTTGTTGAAAGACATGTTCATCACACTGTTGGAGTTATGGTTTGGGGTGCTATAGCTTATGGTTCCAGGTCACCTTTAATCTTCATCAGAGGTAACATGAACGCGCAGCGTTATATCCACGAAGTTCTAGAACCCCATCTTTTACCCTATCTTGACACCCTGGCAAATCCAACTTTCCAACAAGATAATGCCCGACCACATGTTGCAAGAGTCACAATAGACTTCTTTCAACATAATGATGTCACATTGTTACCATGGCCACCAAGATCTCCCGACTTATCCCCAATTGAGCACGTGTGGGATATGATGGGTAGGAAATTGCTCAATTTGCAACGTCCTCCTCAGACTCTAGAAGCACTTCGAGAGGAGTTGGTGGTTGCCTGGAATGAGATACCACAGGAGGACATTGACCACCTCATCAGAAGCATGCCTAGGCGCGTTGGAGAATGCGTAGTACATCAGGGTGCATCCACACATTATTAAAGGTCGAAGGGCTTTAAAGCAGTGCAATAATTTTGAAATTTTTATCATTTACTTATTATGCTTCATTAAGTTAGTAGTCAAAAAAATAGTAATATGAATCTACCTTCTATATTCTTAACTGTTTCATTATTATTACTATTTAGCAGAAGGACGCAATCTACGTTCGTATAAAAATAGACGAGCCATTTTGCCATAAAATATTCACACAAAATTCTTTCCAATACCTGCTATAAAACTATGGGCGTAGCTACCCCCGTATCAGTGACACCTGACACCACGTAAAAAAAACGCGTAAATGGTTTTTCACAATCACACACAAGTTTTTAGGACGTACGGTGAATTAAAAATTCTCAAGCGCAAAACCTTACAGTATATTCAGATAAGAGATAGACCGGACATAAACAAGACCACGTGATCATCGAACGCTGTAACATTGGGCAGGGACGTATTAAGAGTCACGCAGTACATATTTTAGATAGTAGATCCTGCTTTGCGTAACTTTGTAGTAAATTAGCACAATTCGATGTGTATACGATTGGTGATGGATATAGGATCATGTGGGGGTGGGGTAAGAAATATATAATGATGTAAATATACATAAGGGTTTCAAAATGTTCGCTTCGATTTCCAGCTTCGGATGCCGCCTGATGTTTGGTGAAATACAGTCGAATATAATCTCAAAATGGCGTTTAAATTAGCCTAAATTAAAAATAATCGTATATCTCTTAAAATTGCTTTTAGAATATTGATTAGTATATTTTTTGATTTCTAGGTAAATATGTAACCAAATTAAAACGTTCAAAACGTAAAAAATGTGCATGGTTTAACATTGTCAGAAAGTAGATTCTTGAATAGGTTTTGCCAAAATGGGTTCAAAAATGTCAATAATTAATTAAAAAATACAGTAGCTTTATAATTACTTATAACTTACCGAATTTGATGAACGACATCTTTTATTGGAACGATGAGCTTGATGAGCTTTCATCATCGCTACTGCCTGAAGCACCAACGTCAATAATGAATGGCTCGACTTGTTCCTCTAAAATATTGTCCAGTTCCCACATTCTCTTTTCAACTTTGTCTTTCACGTGCTTAATACAGTTTTCCCATTTTTGCGCTGTTATTAATTCTAGTGCTTCTTTGAAAAGTCCTTTGAGGTCACAAAATTTAAAAGTTGTATTGTGCTTAGCTATATAATTTTTAACCTCTGCCCATATGAGCTCAATGGGATTGAGCTCGCAATGGTATGGAGGTAAACGGAGCACAGTTTTATTTTGACTTGCTGCCATTTCGTCAATGGCGTATTTTTGATATTCCGCCTTGTGATCCTTGACAATTCTTAATAATTGTACTTTCAGCATTGCTTCTTCAAAGTTGATATTTTTCGATATTGAAATATCGAAAACACATAAAAACATGGCTTAAAAAAGTTCTAACAAATGAAAATGACAATAAAACATCCACGCATTTTATCGAAAGTTATAAAAGTTTTGTTACTTGTAATATGTTTTATCTGCCCCCTGGAATTAATGTTTAGAATCTTGTTCCCAAGGTTTGAAAAACATCCGATTGTTGTCTATTACTCGTATTTACCTGCTGGATTTTTTAATCCGGTGGACAGTCCATCTAGAAAGGCCCTCCTGGATGAAGTTACAGAATCATCAACCCATACTTTACTTGTAGTGTGTCCTGCGTTTACCCACGTTTCATCAAGGTAATAAATCTTCCTGTTTTGATTTCTATATTTCCCAATTTTTGTTAAATAATCCCTCCTCCATAGCACAATTTCTTCTCTATCCAGTAGTAAACTATTACGACCCCATTTTTTCTATTTGAAATTTAAATGCTTCAGTAACGCATGGACAGTTGATCGTTTGAAATTTGGCAACGTTATATCTCCATTTACCTCCTGCAGTACTTTATCTATAGTAGGTATTTCATTCCTAAAGAAGAATTCATGCACTTTCGTCCTAATCGCATGCTTATCAGCTTCATCCAATGATTTAACAATACTTTTGCGACGTTTACTGGTCATTGGCTCAGAAAAGGTGTGATTTTTTTTGTATTGTCTTAACACATTAAACACGACACACCCCAACTTTGTGAGAAACCTTCACAACAAATTCTTTGATGGTTGATGCCTCGTTCTCCTCGCGCTCGATCTTATATATATTCAAAATGACCTCTTTCATTTCTGCACTAAGGTGTCTTTTTTTAGAGCGTTTCCAAGGTGGACTACAGGAGTTTACAACTTCATCGGCAGTATCTGTACTACTGGGCATTTTGCGCAAGCAGTTGATAACAATAACAATCAATAACAAGGTATAACAATAACAACGACAAACTCAACAACTTAATAAGATAACAAACGAAAACGTCCAAAGAAATATCAAATTGCAGTGATGCACACGACATACGTAACACATCTGAACCTGAATGTGACTCTGCCTTGATACGACTGCTCTGCCGCTCGGCATAGGCATTTAATTGCGAATTGACCAATGAGGGCTCCTGTTTTACGTCGAGACGGCGGCGTTAGCGTGATAATCACCCGAACCTTTTGTTTACATCCGGTCTATCTCTTATCTGAATATACTGTAGATTGTACGGCCAGGTGATAGTAGCATGCTTCCTATTTTTAATAATAATAAGTATCACGTTTATTGTCCAAAATACAAATAAATGATGAAAACCTTTTAGACTAATAAACATAAGAGAAAACCTGCAGGGTATGCCCATCTGTATGAACAATAACTTGTAAGAAGTACATATAAATGATTTATACTGGCATACGATTTACACATATTATTAAACTTAAGATATTAATAACAATATTTTATAAACGTATTACCTGACACAGTACGAGTAAGAATATTTTTTCCAGTTGATCATGAATTCTTTTTTATTGTTTCATATTAAGTCTACAATCCGGATTGGTCTTCTCCCTTTGGTAGGGCATTCTCGAGTATGTGGTCAAAATCGGGATTATTTATACAGGGTTATCCAAATTAAGTGTCCACCATTAGTAACTTTGTTATTAGTGAAAATACAAAGTTGTTTGAATTAGCAAACTAGTAGCATTTTTAACGCTGGTAAAAATGAGAAATAAAAAAAACAATTTCAGTAAAATAACATTTTTTTAAATGGAAACCCCTGTATATTATATTTTTTTCTGTTAAAGCATCAAATTTTAAACAAAAAGTCAAAAATAAAGTCAAAATAACGATAAATATTTTTAATTATTTGCAGTATTATAATATTAAGACGGCTATGAAAACAACATGGCGTTCGCGATTTGACAGCATTAAGATAAACGACAAATTGTTAAACTGGACATACTTGCAACTAGAAGGCTTTGGAAAACAATGATAAAATCAAATAATGTCAAACATTAGTGTAAATACTTGTTTATAAGCTTTATTGTGTCATTAATTTAAAGAAAAATGTTCTCCCATGAAGAAAAGTGTGATATGTTAGAATGCTATTTAGTGTGCAGAAAATCCTCCTTGAGAGCAAGAGAATACTACAGTGAATTATATCCCGCTCGCATTCAACCGTATGAACGATATTTTCTGAGACTATATCGAAAATTTAGGGGCAACGAAAATGTTTTTGCTAAAACAAGGGCAAAAAAAGAATTCATAATAAGCGAGGCCACGGAAATTGCAGTTATTGGATATTTTGAAGCTTATCGTGAGAATTCAATAGCAGATATTCTCAAGGACTCTAATTTCAGTTATGGTACTGTTCAAAGGATTTTAAAAAAATACAAATTTATTCCGTATAAGTAC
The DNA here is from genome assembly GCA_963669975.1 of Acanthoscelides obtectus. NCBI lineage: Eukaryota > Metazoa > Arthropoda > Insecta > Coleoptera > Chrysomelidae > Acanthoscelides > Acanthoscelides obtectus. The sequence goes on from CAVLJG010000008.1 coordinate 88,617,473, forward strand.
CGACCAGTTCAAACGCTTTTGGCAGGGGATCCAGAGAGAAGACTTGTTTTTTGCCATTGGTATCTTTAGCTTCTGTCGCCAAAATGTAAATAACTTTCGTTACCTTTTATGGATAGATGAATCAAAATTTTCAAATTCTGGAATGTTTAATAGAAAAAACCACCATTATTGGTCAAGAGAAAATCTTTTGTTAGTACATCCAAGAGGTCCACAAGTCCGTTTCAGTTTCAACGTTTGGTGCGGTATAATTGGTTCAAAAATTGTTGGCCCGTTCTTTTATGAGGGAACCCTAACTGGTGAAAGATATGTGGAATTTATGTCAGAAATTCTGACTAATTTCTTAGACGAATTGGATCTTATAAGTAGACATCATCTGCATTTTCAGCAAGATGGCGCACCTGCCCACAACTCCAGAGGTACTTATCATTTTCTAAGTACTACTTTTAATGATCAGTGGATAGGAACAAATGGCCCAATACAGTGGCCTCCCAGATCACCAGATCTAAACCCACTTGATTACTTCTTGTGGGGTTACTTAAAGAACCAAATTTACAAGCGAAGGTACGATAACCTTGACGCGTTAAAGACTGCAGTTAGGGAAAAGATAACCCAGATAGATGGTAGGATCATACTTAAGACAGTTCGAGCAGTTGAAAAACGTGCCCAAAAATGTATTGAAGAACAAGGTGGTGTTTTCGAGCATCTTCTTTAAAAAAAATTGTTATTGTATTTTGTAAGATTATAAGTTGATGTTGAAAATAAAGTTTGTCGATACAATTTAATTGTTTCAGATTGGAGGCCATAACTTCAACAATTTGTAACCTAGGAGAAAAGTTATTGTAAGCTTTTTTGTTTAAAATTTGATGCTTTAACAGAAAAAAATATAATATACAGGGGTTTCCATTTTTAAAAATGTTATTTTACTGAAGAAAATCAAAATAACGACTCTCAATTGTTTTTTTTCATTTCTCATTTTTACCAGCGTTAAAAATGCTACTAGTTTGCTAATTCAAACAACTTTGTATTTTCACTAATAACAAAGTTACTAATGGTGGACACTTAATTTGGATAACCCTGTATAGTACATTATGTAGTCTAATCATATTAGCAAATTTCCCTGAAATAATTGTAAAGCCTGGTTTTATTGGTGCAAGTTCTTCAAGGGGGTATTTAAAACAGGGAAGCATAAAATGGGTATATCAATATAAATAAACAAAGAATCAAAAAACGTGTTTTTTGAGATTCAATCGAAAGTGTTGACGAATGAAAAAAGATTTCAACATTTTTGCTATTAGTCAGATCTTTTTATGTGTAGTCTCATTTTGTAGGTCTCATAAATACCTAAAAATCTTATATGAAGAGTTTTTTCGTTCCTGTCAACACTTTCGATTGAATCATAAAACACGTTTTCCATTCTTTCATTGTCGCGCCCATGGTTTGAATACCTACCCCCTTGAACAACTTGCAGCAATAAAACCAGACTTCACAATTATTTTGCAAACCAGGGGTATTTTCGTCTAATATCAAACTAATAAGTATACCATCAAAATCGGTAAGTATTCTAGTTTGTTGGCTTTTCATATCAACGGCGACTTTTATATCAATAATTTCCGAGCATAGATATTATCAAGCCTTTCACTTTCCTCTTAGTAGTAGTAAGTATTTGGAGTAAATGACTTCAAATCTTGTGGAAGGAGATCACCTCTCTTGATTACAACTGTAACAGTGGAAAGAAGCTTTTGAATTTTTAAAGTAATTAAAATATTTTAGGACTTCTATGACGGAACTTGAACTATGAAATGTCTTCAAAGGCAAAAAATTTTGAAACAGTAAACTCATCTGCCGCTATGGTTGATTTAATATAAAAAATCGGAAAAAATTGTGGCAAGTAGATTTACTCGGTATTTCCCGGTACGCATATTTTCAAATATTGCTGAAGAGACAAAATGTTTTATGTCCTAATCTGAACGAGGAAAGCAAGTGTTCAAATATTGTAACCTCTCCACAAAGACGTTTAATTACCCTTAAACATGTTCAGAAAGTTTATTTTAGTATGTCGGCTTTTCATATCAACCGTGACTTTTTTATATCAATAATTTCTTAGCATAGATATTATCAAGCATTTCACTTTCCTTTTAAATAAGTATTTGGAGTAAACGAGCTTCAAATCTTATGGAATGAGATCAACTCTCTTGATTGCAACTGTAACAGTGGAAAGAAGCTTTTGGATTTTTAAAGTAATTAAAATATTTTAGGACTTCTATGACGGAACTTCAACTATGAAATGTCTTAAGAGGCTGAAAATTTCGAAACAGTAAAATCATCTGCCACTATGGATGGGATAATAAAAAAAAATCGGAAAAAATAGTGACAAGTAGATTGACTCGGTATTTCCCGGTACGCATATTATCAAATATTAAATACATGGATAAGCCCGTTTGCTGAAGAGACAAAATGTTTTATGTCCTAATCCACAAAGATGTTTATTTACCCTTAAAAATGTTCAAAAAGTTAAAAAGCATTCAAAAACAAACTTTGGGACTATCTGATACCTATTTACTCATAATACCACGGCCATTTAAAAGATTTTCAAAATTAAGTAGCATTACCTACTATGATGGATTTACGTGTTGTAGAAATCGCAAAAAAACATTTACCTATTTTTTTAAATTTTCGTATCTATTTCTGTTACCCCTCGCATTTCAAAGTGTAAAGGTACACTTCTATAGAAAGTCGTCTCTTGCCCCTGATCCACCCCGTCTAAACGAGGAAACTTCCTGCTGGCGCTCATGGTCATTACGTGCCATTTCATATTGTTCAATGCAAGCGTTTATGTTTCTTTTGTAAATATCTATCATTCAAATTTCACCCCCCAACCGCCCTGTAAATTTTGATATAAGGGACCTATGAGGAGCAAACTACGCCATTGTTCACTCATGGAAATTGTTTCCATTGTGAAACTAGCAACAGCCAGTGGAAAAATATAAAGCTCTTGAAACTCATAAAACTTGCTAGCTCGTGAATGCCGGCTGTAAATATTTCGCTGTTAATCGTCGCGAGCCACCCCAGGGACAAACAGCAATAATAGAAAAAAGGATTCAGTGGAATTTTTATTTACATTACGAATTTTTTGGAATGATTGATTCTCTGTTTTTGGTCAGGGCTTACCCATCGCAACTATGATCGTAACGTTGTGGGAGTTTTTATCTAAATTATAAATACAGGTTATTCCCGATGGCAGACAGATGTGGGAAAAATCCAGTTGAGTTCCTTAGCTTACTTGCTATGAATTCCTCACTCACAAAACCACTTACCCTAATTCATGCCTCAGTCAGAAATCCTCGCCTTAATTAAATTAAAATCAACCTCGCCTGAAATCCCAGCAATATACTACATAAGGCAGCGTGAGCTCCTTCGCATAAAACACTACTTTCTTAACAAGATTACCGACGCTCCGCGAATCTGATTAGAGCAAAGTTTTCACGAGAACACAAAACCGCAAACGTTTCAAAGTTGACCCTCATATACTACTTCACAGAGTTCAGCTCATATCTTACGAAAAAAAACTGCAGAGAAGTTTCAACGCAGGTGTTTGTTTATTCGAATTGTTCCACATTATATACAGGGTGGCCCAACGAAAAGGTTATACCCCGATTTGTGACTCTCCTGGTAGGGGGGAAAGACGCTCGGACACTTCAGTTTTGATTTCTAGCGGGACTTTTTTCCATCTACAGCCACTTTTTCTTTAATTTTTAGATTCTTCATGAAGTTTTTAGTAACTTTTGTATAATAGAGTTTATATCTATTTTCAAACTTTGCGAAGATATTTGAGTTTATAAGACAATTCTAGAAATTGCGTTAAGGGATTATACGAGCCCCTTCCCACTTCAGTTGGCCCACTTTAAGATTTGTACCAAAATATGCCTTTATAAACTGAACATGACGAAACTATTTACTTCTAAAACAACCTATTTTCTCCAAAACATTTTAGCTACACTCTAGTCGTAAAAAATACATATTTGAAATCACTTAGACCTATAACTAATAGAACATCTGAACAAATAAACAATGTGCGAATAAATGCGCGAAGTTAAAAAAGCAACAATTGAAAGATTACCATTGGGTAACATCACCTTTATTTTTTATTACGGCTGAAATTCTTTAGGGCGTAGTGTTAAACAAGTTTTGGCAAAAATTTGGTGTAAAACAATCCCATATTTCTTGAAGCTTTTGTCTCAGTTCGGTGATTGTACGAACAGGATGTTGTCGTAGAACCTTTTTCATTTCGTGCCACAAAGTTTCAATATTTGACAGATCTGGACTGCTAGAAACCCATTTCAAAAGTGATACATTATTTTCTTCCATCCATTTTATAGCCTTTTTTGAGGTATGGCACGCTTCACCATCTTGCTGAAACACAAAATCTTGGCCGGATGTCAGACATTCTTCCATTACTGGTAAAAGCGATTCTTCTAAAATTGCCAAATGTTTGTTTGTATCCACATTTCCATCAATAAAATGAAGTTTTCCTACTCCATTTGACGACATACTGCCCCAGACCATAATGGATGCTGGAAATGTCACTTTTCTCTTCAGACAGTCAACATGGAATGCTTCATTTTTTTGCGAATAACTCTACTAAGACTGTCACCAACACAAACTTCGAATCGGGCTTCATCACTCCATTTTATTGCACACCATTGTTGAGTTGTCCATTCTCTATGTTCTTTAGCCCATCTAAGCCGATTTTTCTTTTGCAGTGGAGTCAATAGTGGGTTTTCTTTGGCCTATAAACAAGTTGTGAAACTTTAGGGTTTTTACTTCACTTTTTTTTATAGGAAAACTTACCTTGCAAGTGCTAAATCCCAGTTTGTGGGCCTCTCTATGTGTTGTGGACCTCGAAATTCTCCTTCCAACAGCGTCACTCCACAGAGCAATTAATTATAAATAATTGGCACGCCTGTTTTTCACGATTATTCTTCTTAATGCTCTTCGGTCGGCATTTGTGATATTACTCTTTTTCACGTATCGTGGCTTAATATTAACTGAATCAGTTACGTTATATCTTCTAACAATATTTCTCACACTGTACCACGATAAGTCTACCAAAGTTGCAATTTCTGAGCTTGATTTCCCAGAATTAAAAAATGTAATTATCATTTCCCCAATTTTCTCACTAATAACCTTTCCTCTACCCATTTTCAAAAGCCTTAACTACCCAAAACTATTTTAAACGTATTCTGACAGCTGTGATTAATAAAAACAATTGTCATGGCTTTTATTTTTCACAGCCACCTATGCGTTATAGACTTATTTTGCATTGAAATGAAAATAGGTTGATATGCTGTAATTGCAACATGTGTTATTTTGATGCTGCAAATTTGATTAGGAAGTGATTAAGTTGGTGTTTTCTACTATATACCTGTATTATCAAAATATTCATTGTTAATATTTTAAACCTCGAACACCCTGCTACATTTTTATTATTTGTGTTTGATAAAAAAAAATAAGATTTCAATAGTTGGGCCAACTGAAGTGGGAAGGGGCTCTATATCTGAATTTGATGCCTTATCATTTCCTATTTTGTCATGTAAGGCTAATCATATTAGCAAATTTCACCGAAATAATTGTAAAGTATGGTTATATTGGACAAGTTGTTCAAGGGGTATTTGAAAATGGGCGCATAAAATGGGTACACCAATTTTTGTCGAAAAACTTTTATTTGACAACAAAAAATGAAAAAACATGTTTCTTGGGATTCTATCTCTATGTAAAGTATGCATAGGAACGAAAAAACTTTTCATACAAGATTTTTAGGTATTTATGAGACCTACAAAATGAGACCACGCGTAAAAAGATCCGACTAATAGCAAAAATGTTATGGGCGAAAAACGAGGCAAAATGCAAGTTTTGGCACTAGTTGGTAATGCGACGATAATTTCACGCAACTACTTGAACTTTTTCAAATCCGTAGGATTCATACTTCTAAATAACTACAAAATTGGATTATATTGGTCCAGTAGTTTTTGAGAATTTTTAATTGTTTATCCCAAAACACCTGATTTTCGGCCATCACTACTAGTTTATTGAATATGCAGGATTCGTTCAAAGAGCATTTAATAGCAAAGGTGTTTGCTTTGCCGATATGAGTCACAAACCATTCTTAATACAGGGTGGCGCAGAGGAAACGTATGATGTTCACGTCAGCATAACATTTTTTATGATTAAGATAATTTTATTTGAACTGCAGCTAAATAAAGTAATAAGAGTGCACTTTTAAATTAATTATGGTAAATTATGTCACTCAAGTGCCCTTTTTTGCGCTCGCACATCTCCAAATGCTCTTGAAAGTTGTGCATTACTCGTATTGATCATTTCTTGTGGTATTCTTGCAAGTTCTTGACGAATAGCAATTTTCAGTTCCTGTACCGTACGGGGTTTGTGAGAGTACACTTTACAGCCTTAAGGTAACCCCACAAAAAGAAGTCACATGCAGACAAATCTGGGGAGCGTGGAGGCCAAGGAACATCGCCGAAACGGGAAGTCACATGTTCAAAAATTGCTCGACGGTAAACACACCATGCTCAGTTGTCCACGGTGCCATGGCTAAAACTGCATTGCCTGTGTTCTCTGCTGGCGGTGAGGCAAGGTCAACCCACTTCTCTTTGCGAAATACTATTCACTCAGAAAACATGCGTTTCCTCTGCGCCACCCTGTATATAGTATATAAACTTCTTTATACAATAATAATGGATCAACATAAGAATTAAAACAATATTGAATATACAGAATATCAATATAATACAAGAAACAAAAATACTGAAATTTGCCATCTCATATCAAAAAAAGACATCACGTTACGGCTGTTTATGTTCCAGGGTCCATTAATATACAACCGTATACCAAAACCATAAACCAATCTACCAAATTATAAAAAAAATAACATCAAAACTTTGATTTTGAATAAAATATGTAAAATATATATCGACAAAATTTAAGCAAAGAGGACTCTTTATACTTTTTTTAATTCTCTCTAGCTTTCAATGGACTTTGCCATCATCATCAGGAGCTGCAATTACAATGATAACAGTAGCAACAAAGGTGTAAAATGAATTTAAATTGACTCAACTTACAGTAGTATGTGAGGATGTTGCTAATTGTTGTTTACGTATAGGATGAGGGAAACGTCCAGTAACATGGTGAGAGCTGGATAGATTGTACAATGGTCAAAATTATATAAAATATGACAAGAACAAGTTAAAAACAGATTAAAAATTATTTAAAAAACATTAGAGCATTACATCGTGAAGCCACTTGATGATTGCACAAATTAGTGTTCATGGAATGATGAGTGACATGAAACCCTTTGACAGAGGGCCGAAGGATGTCAATGTCAGTATTGAAAGATGGAACGAATTGTGGGCGTGTGCCAAAAGTTGCCAAATCACTTCAGATGATGAGATTTTCAGAATTTTATGTTAGAATTTGTTAAACCGACCAGAGGCAGTTGAATAAACTATATTATTATTAATGGGAATTTAAATTAACAATAATTAATAAATCGTGAGGAGAGAATTATTATATTTTGAGTGGAATGAAATTTACTGGTGGAATCGGCCAAAACACAGATTCTAATTATGGTTGTGAAGAGTTGAAATTTGGGGAGATATGTAAGTTCTCCAATTTTTCGCAGTTTAGCAAATATGAGTAAATGATACTCAGTTGTTTAACATCTGTCTTTTTGTTGATACAGTTGTTATTCATGAAAATGTGGGACATTTCCAGGAATAAACGTTTGGAAAGGTGTTTTTCTTTATCAAGAACTTTGATACTTGTGTAATTCATAGAATGCCCTGTTGTGTTAACATGAGATGCTAGAGCGCATCTTTCAGGATGAAGCCTAGCATCACTTTTGTGTGATGTAATCCTTCCTTTAAGAGATCTGGAGGTCTGACCTATGTATATTTGGTTGCAGTTGTTGCAATTGATGGAGTAGACTGTGTTGGTTAAGCCAAGCAGCGGGACTTTGTCTTTCATTTTTGAAAAAATGCAGTTTATAGTGAGGACGGATTTGCAAGCAATTCGAAAGTTCAAAGGACTGCACAATCTGATCAGCTTAGGGGTCAGTTCCTTGATGTAGGGCAGGACAGCAAAACCAGGTCTGGAGTCCGGGTTGGTGCTTGTACTGTTAGGATTGATGTTATTATTGGGAATTACATCAGTTCCGTTATTAGGGGTTGTGCGACTATTACCTGCATCACCAGAGTTCGGCAAAATAATGGAAGGTGAACTAAAAAATGGAACATCAAGGAACTGACCCCTAAGCTGATCAGATTGTGCAGTCCTTTGAACTTTCGAATTGCTTGCAAATCCGTCCTCACTATAAACTGCATTTTTTCAAAAATGAAAGACAAAGTCCCGCTGCTTGGCTTAACCAACACAGTCTACTCCATCAATTGCAACAACTGCAACCAAATATACATAGGTCAGACCTCCAGATCTCTTAAAGGAAGGATTACATCACACAAAAGTGATGCTAGGCTTCATCCTGAAAGATGCGCTCTAGCATCTCATGTTAACACAACAGGGCATTCTATGAATTACACAAGTATCAAAGTTCTTGATAAAGAAAAACACCTTTCCAAACGTTTATTCCTGGAAATGTCCCACATTTTCATGAATAACAACTGTATCAACAAAAAGACAGATGTTAAACAACTGAGTGTCATTTACTCATATTTGCTAAACTGCGAAAAATTGGAGAACTTACATATCTCCCCAAATTTCAACTCTTCACAACCATAATTAGAATCTGTGTTTTGGCCGATTCCACCAGTAAATTTCATTCCACTCAAAATATAATAATTCTCTCCTCACGATTTATTAATTATTGTTAATTTAAATTCCCATTAATAATAATATAGTTTATTCAACTGCCTCTGGTCGGTTTAACAAATTCTAACATAAAATTCTGAAAATCTCATCATCTGAAGTGATTTGGCAACTTTTGGCACACGCCCACAATTCGTTCCATCTTTCAATACTGACATTGACATCCTTCGGCCCTCTGTCAAAGGGTTTCATGTCACTCATCATTCCATGACCACTAATTTGTGCAATCATCAAGTGGCTTCACGATGTAATGCTCTAATGTTTTTTAAATAATTTTTAATCTGTTTTTAACTTGTTCTTGTCATATTTTATATAATTTTGACCATTGTACAATCTATCCAGCTCTCACCATGTTACTGGACGTTTCCCTCATCCTATACGTAAACAACAATTAGCAACATCCTCACATACTACTGTAAGTTGAGTCAATTTAAATTCATTTTACACCTTTTTTGCTACTGTTATCATTGTAATTGCAGCTCCTGATGAGGATGGCAAAGTCCACTGAAAGCTAGAGAGAATTAAAAAAAGTATAAAGAGTCCTCTTTGCTTAAATTTTGTCGAAGTACCCAACAAAAGGCGGAAGCTTTAATTTTTCACCTAACTGGTCTAGACGACAATGACCACGTCTCAAAAAAAAAAATATATATATATATATATATATATAACTTGAGACGTGGTCATTGTCGTCTAGACCAGTCCAAAATATGACAAGACAAGTTAAAGTCAGACTAAAAAAAAATTTTATATAATTTTAACCATTGTACCATGTATCCAGCTCTCACCATGTTACTGGACGTTTCCCTCATCCTATACGAAAACAACAATTAGCAACATCCTCACATACTACTCTCCTGATGATGATGGCAAAGTCCATTGAAAGCTAGAGAGAATTAAAAAAAGTATAAAGAGTCCTCTTTGCTTAAATTTTGTCGAAGTACCCAACAAAAGGTGGAAGCTTTAATATTTAAATATATTATATTATATTCTTATTTATTAATGATTGAAATACTCGTAGTATTACTTTTTAGGAGATGAAGAAAATGTCAAAACAGATAATGGGTCCGATCACATTTATCTAGAAAAGTAATGGATGAATGATATCCAGAATGATGATATCGGATTGAATGAGGAGCATCGCACTCCATTTCATAATTTTCCATGAAATGTCTTCCTCTAATTTTGAATTGGCGGAAAAATTGCGAAGTTAAAGTCAAACTTTAGAGATTCAATTTCTATTAAATATCGGTAGAAGGAACACTGAGGTTCCTTGCTAATATCAAAGCTAATGTATATATGAATTGAACCAGCGCCTCACCACAAATTTCTATAAAAAAATACTTTATTTACTTATCTACTAATTTGGTTCAAAATTCGTATTCGTATTGAGGGTGAAAACAGAACACACAACAAGACTGTTTACACTTAACTGTCTCAAGTTTTACGAGCGAAACGAAACTCCAACTGTCGTAAAACACGCAAGTCTTCAAAAAGTTCTCGAAAAGTTACAATGTTTTATCGACACGAATTTGTGTTTTGTTTTAGTTCTGTCCATTTCGTATAAAACAGCCATAAGAACGTTAAACTGCTCGATAGGGTAGGATGAATTGTGGTTACGGTATATTTTAGATATTTTATGGATTTAGGGTTTAGAATTTATGAGCTTTTTTGTTGGTAGGTCTCTTTTTATAAAAATCCAGTAACTTGATGGCCAAAAATTGGTGTTTTATAATCCAAGTCACAACTTTGGTGCTCACGTAATCATAGCGTGTAGAATATCAAATGAAATCCAGAAAAATGAATATGTCAAAGAGTAATTTCTCAGAAAACAAGATATTTAGCAAACTGAACTGCATTTGGAAGGGCAACGGTTGTGGTTTGAGATTATGTCTATGGTTTATGAAAAAAAATTAAACATTTAGTTTATGATATCTAGGAAACTGAAGGCAAGTGAGAGATTTGACCACAAATTCGAATTCAGCACATAAAAAAACATCGGGAATGTCTACTGTTTCTGGGTAAAACTCTTGTCGGCCTGGGTAATCTAACCTTTCTAAAGAGATATTTCCACATAATGTTATCGTTTGCTTCAAATGGGACTCTTTGATTCCCAAGTTATGTAACATTAGTAGTAACATAGTGTATTTGGGCAACTGCTACACTCTACTACAAGCTAATCCTATCTCCATCATTGTTAAAATGGAACGTTATACTGATGGCAAACAGATCCTCAACAATGCAGTAGTGACATAATTATTTTTTATTCTATTCTGCCGGCGAAGTGGACCAAAGTGAAAGTTATCCGCCAATGATCTATGCCGGCTATTAGAATACAAAACAAGAACCACGATGCTGCTATAGTCCGGTCTTTATGGTGAAATTACTAAACATCAACGAAGCGAAAACATCCTACTTATTTTTGTATTTGTTTTTAGAGTGGGTTGATCATCTATTAATTTTTGCCTGCGTCTTCTTACAAACTAATACTTATTTATCACTAGAGTCAATCCATCGATGTCCTCTAGATAATTTTAATGTATACTAAGTGACATATAAATCCGAACATCCAGTTTAAATGGTTTTATTTTAATAAAAAAAGTACTTAATGAAGCATAATAAGTAAATGATAAAAATTTCAAAATGCACTGCTTTAAAGCCCTTTGGCCTTTAATAATGTGTGGATGCACCCTGATGTGCTACGCATTCTCCAACGCGCCTAGGCATGCTTCTGATCAGGTGATCAATGTTCTCCTGTGGTATCTCATTCCAGGCAACCACCAACTCCTCTCGAAGTGCTTCTAGAGTCTGAGGAGGACGTTGCAAATTAAGCAATCTCCCACACGTGCTCAATTGGGGGATAAGTCGGGAGATCTTGGTGGCCATGGTAACAATGTGACATCATTATGTTGAAAGAAGTCTATTGTGACTCTTGCAACATGTGGTCGGGCATTATCTTGTTGGAAAGTTGGATCTGCCAGGGTGTCAAGATAGGGTAAAAGATGGGGTTCTAGAACTTCGTGGATATAACGCTGCGCGTTCATGTTACCTCTGATGAAGATTAAAGGTGACCTGGAACCATAAGCTACAGCACCCCAAACCATAACTCCAACAGTGTGATGAACATGTCTTTCAACAAAAAACTGTGGATTCCTCCTTTCACCACGTCGCCTTCTAACCCTGGCACGACCATCGTGCATGCCTGAACAAAATCGAGACTCGTCACTAAAGACAATACTGTTCCATTCCTGATCCCAGAGTGACCGTTGTCTGCACCACTCAAGGCGATTACGTCGGTGTTCTCGAGTTAAAGGGAGGACCCAGTGTGGCCGGTATGAAAACAAGCCAAAACTTCTCATTCGTCGATAAACACTTCGCATGCCAATAGGTCTTCTGTGTTCTGCAAACCATTCATTTGCAATGGACCTGGGAGTGGAGAAACGGTCCCTTAAGGCCAATAATCTTAGGCGGCGATCTTCACGGTCTGTTGTTCTACGGCGGCGTCCAGTGCCCCTTGCTCTCTGCGTACGGCCTTCTCGAAGCCATGCCTGACAACACCTAACCACAGTGTCTACACTTCTTTGCACTCTAACTGCAATTGCCCGAAAAGAAGGTCCAGCTTCCCGAAGTCCCACTATACGGACCCTATCAAACTCACTAAGTTGACGAGATCCTACAGGTCTCCGTACTCTAGGCATCGTAACCGATCGTAAAGGATGTCAAGAACCAAAATCCGCCAATGTTAATTCTTTACTGCGGCTGAAATATTCATTTTTAGAGCCTTAGTGAATTAAAAAAAAGCAGTATAAAAACCGGAATGTCCAACTGATAAGGCTGAAAATTTTTTCACTTGTTATTTACAGTAAGATAAATACATTCACCAACTTTTATTAAAATAAAACCATTTAAACTGGGTGTTCGGATTTATATGTCACTTAGTATATAATCGCTAAGTAATAGCGCACGTGTTCTGCTTTAGACACAAAACACTCCACAAGTTACGAAGTGTTGGGAACATACCAAGGGGGACATTGATCATGTTCCCCAGAGCTATTTTGGAATCTTTGAATATTTTCGATTTTCGGATTCTTAGGACATCCCTATAGTAGACAACCATAGGGCCAAAGAGATTTTATGATCTGATTCTAGACCATGATTTTGCTACGGGGCGATAGGTTCACCAATGATATTGCTTGCAGCGGAGCTTCTGCTCTTTTTTTACTTCACGCCTACTGGCGGGAAAATAATGTAATCGCGAAAAAATTCGAAAACAAGTTACTATGTTTGTGAATTTTATATGAAAATTACATTACGAAAAACTATGTCACTCATTTAAGTCGGTCTGTCTTTCCGTTCATATTATGTCTGTACGCTAATCTTACAACCCCGTATAACTTGAGAAGTGGATTTTGATGATATTTTCACACAACTATTACTTTACTGTGCCAACAACGCAACATCTTTGTAAACTACGTTTTTTGTAAAAAAAATATGTATAGAAGTGGGGGCTGTAAGGAGGTGGGGAGGGCTTATCTCAATTCTTTGATGCTCATAAATTTCGCCTGCTTGTGCTATTTTATTTCATAATTGCTTTATTACTGCTCTTAGAGTGCAATTTTGTTTTAGTATAATTGCCAGTTAGACAATTAAGCTTTTAAGAAGAAGTATTTTGCTTCACAAGATAGTCGTAAGAATGTAGTTAGAGCAAAACCGTTTTATAAACGTTTACACAACAATTTTATACGACATTTAAACTTACCGAACAAATTTGTATTATAACAGGTACTATAATTATCCTTTACGACTTTATTCTTTTGCGAACATCAATAGAATTGTTTCATTAGCGCTGTGTGGGGCAATTATGGAATCAATTTTTAAATATTTTCCTTCTGATACTATCGCTTGCACTTCCGACTTTCCAAGTAGGAACGATATTTTAAAATTTTCCTCTGTCCGGGGTCGGTTAAATTAAGCCAAGAATAAGGGTTTCAATACCACACCCCGTTTTAAAATTAAATAAATTTAAAGACGTTCCAGAATTATCTGAAAAATTGAATGCCTTATTCGTTTTCGTAAATGTAACTATTCATGTTTAGGTATGCACACTAACTTTTTTTTGTTTTATTTAAAGTTCAATCTGAGTGCAATATGCTTTAGAGAGCAATAATATTAGAAAGAAAATCGTATTAATAAATAAATTTTATAGATGTTTCACATGGCGCTAATAAAACAATTTTAGTGATGTTTGCAAACGAACAGACACGTATCAGATAATACCAGTATCGCAGCAATCGGGCGCGGCAGCTGCTGGCGTCGTGCGTCGACCGTGATGACTCTCCTGTCATGGAATCACACTTATTTCTACCGAGCAACAGCATAGTGTTTTCTATGCTCTGGTCGCGCTACCAAGATAAGCGATGCTCTATCAGTAAGGCAGGAAAAGAATGTCTGTAGTTTAAGTGAATGGGCATGTTCGACTAACTGTTTTCTTAGAGGTTCTAGTTTGTGCTGAACATACTCCTTTATGTACGTTGCGTGGAAAGTGCAGGGTCAACCCACTTGAAGTCATATTTTTTTTGATGTGTGGTGCTTCCACTTGAACCAGGTGTCTGTGGTCATATTTCACTATTTTGCGTTTGGATCTAACGATGTGGTGGTGCCATTCACGCGTATCTGATGGGGATTTGTCAATATTTGGTTGGTAAAGCAAACGTGGATCGATTTTAATTCGTTCGGTTCGATTTTTCACTTCTATGTCCCGTTCGCTAAATTATTGGTATCAGTCTGTACTTTATTAACAGAAAATAAATCTCTGACAGTTACAATCAATGCTGTATTGTTTACTAACACTTAGTCTGAAGGCAATAATTAAGCCATATGACCTAGATTCTCCTAAATTTTACGCATTTGCACGCTAGACCAAAAAATGTTACGCCTTCTTTCAGAAACATAAAAACACCTCCCTAAATAGGTTTCTCGATTCGTTCATACTACTTGGCTATACATTGCCTGTACTAGCAGGCTCGCCATATCAAAATATTAAACAGAGCACTAGCTAGTATATTGTCCGCCATATCATTATAGCAGGCAGACTGACATGATCTATAGCTTTCTCAATTGATAACATTACGTAACACTCCATCGGAGTGAGAAATTGATGGAAGACTTGTTTTGCTAGACCATGTTTAGTAGCCTAGATAGAAGATGAGATTGTTGATTTGGATGGCCGAGATTTTTGGTAAATATCCGCGTAGTTTCATAAGGGAAACTGTAAAGTCATAGATGAATGTGTTCTCTCTAGGTGTCTTTTAGTTAAAAATGTCAGATTTTATTCACCAATACTATTGATGTGAAATGTTCTATCGCCATCTGTAAGACAATAGAAGAATTTATAAATGCACTTCGATAAGAGCAAATAATACAAAGTTACCGGTACACGGGCCACTCACCAAAAAGCATTTGATCTTCTCACTACTAAAGATGCCGACATTTTTCTAACAATGATCATTTATTCGCAGTATTTGTACAATTTGTGAATGTGCAAGCGAATAAATTGGAAAAAGAAAAAACCACAAAAGGATAGCATCCTTGTGCGTGGTTTAAAAGTGTACATACTGAAAATCTATGCAAAGGTAACAGGGTGTACACATACACATATTATATATACACGTGCTTATATACACACATATATATATCTATATATATATATATATATATATATATAGGTGAAAAATTAAAGCTTCCGCCTTTTGTTGGGTACTTCGACAAAATTTAAGCAAAGAGGACTCTTTATACTTTTTTAATTCTCTCTAGCTTTCAATGGACTTTGCCATCATCATCAGGAGCTGCAATTACAATGATAACATTAGCAACAAAAGTGTAAAATGAATTTAAATTGACTCAACTTACAGTAGTATGTGAGGATGTTGCTAATTGTTGTTTACGTATAGGATGAGGGAAACGTCCAGTAACATGGTGAGAGCTGGATAGATGGTACAATGGTCAAAATTATATAAAATATGACAAGAACAAGTTAAAAACAGATTAAAAATTATTTAAAAAAAAAACATTAGAGCATTACATCGTGAAGCCACTTGATGATTGCACAAAATGGTGGTCATGGAATAATGAGTGAGATGAACCCTTTGACAGAAGGCCGAAGGTTGTCAATGTCTGTGTTGAAAGATGGAACGAAATGTGGGCGTGTGCCAAACGTTGCCAAATCACTTCAGATGATGTGATTTTCAGAATGTTATGTAAGAAATTGTTAAACCGACCAGATGCAGTTGAATAAACTATATTTTAATTAATGGGAATTTAAATTAACAATTATTAATAAATCGTGAGAAGAGAATTATTAGATTTTGATTGGAATGAAATTTACTGGTGGAATCGGCCAAAACACAGATTCTATTTATGGTTGTGAAGAGTCGAAATTTGGGGAGATATGTAAGTTCTCTAATTTTTCGCAGTTTAGCAAATATGAGTAAATGACACTCAGTTGTTTAACATCTGTCTTTTTTGTTGATACAGTTGTTATTCATGAAAATGTGGGACATTTCCAGGAATAAACGTTTTGAAAGGTGTTTTTCTTTATCAAGAACTTTGATACTTGTGTAATTCATAGAATGCCCTGTTGTGTTAACATGTACTTGTTATTTACAGTAAGATAAATACATTCACCAACTTTTATTAAAATATATTGTATTTTTGTTTTTGTACATGCTTTAACTATATCGAGATAAGAAATCAAGCAATCTCTTTGTTGGGTTTTTAATGCTTTCAATAGGAGCGGTTTTAAAGTGTCCAAAATGAATTATTTTTAGGAAAATGTAAGCAATGGATAATTTGCCACATCCTTAATGAAGATGGATTTGTGTCCGATGCTTTATGGGCATTTCGTTTGAAAATTGGTTCTCAAATACTCTACCGAAGCTTGAAGATAATTCGGTTATAGTATTAGATAATGCTTCATTCGACACGAGAAAACTAGAGAAAATTCCAACAACTTCAACAAAAAAATCAGAAATTCAATGATGGCTTAAAAATAAAAAGACTGATTGTGATGATACAACGGTTAAGGCAGAATTGTTACAAATTGTCAAGACGCATAAAAATAAATATAACCTAAACGTAATTGATGAAATGGCCAAAAAACAAAATAAAACTGTTTCACGACTGCCTGCTTACCATTGTGAGCTCAATCCGATTGAGCTCATTTGGGCAGACATAAAAAAATATGTTGCAGCAGAAAATAAATGTTTTAAATTTTCTGACCTTAAAAATATTTTGCATGATGGTATACAATAATAATACCGAATAAGTGGGAAAATGTATCAGCATGTAAAAAAAAAGGTACGGCCCTGTTACGTGCTCGGCGTTCTGGAGCGCGATCACGTGGAGTATACGTGAATATGTGTAGGTTTGGTCTCTTTCTTCGATAGATACATGATAGTTGTGAGTAAACGAGATAGGAGAAAGAAGAAGGAACACAACCGTAAGCAGAAGGGTTACCTGGATGTTATGATAAAGATGATAAGTGCTGTTAGTTATGAAGGCAGAAAACATTAAGAATTAGCTAACTTTTATAGAAAAAGATCACCAATTGCGGCTCATGAAGAAATTAAAACAATACTAATATTAAAATGTAAATTAATTACAAATTTCCATTTAAAAACATTAATTACACTGGACAACAAATTTTAGTTTTTTAATTGTATCTTGTGGGAAAAGTGCACTCCTTTGTTAATTTTGGGGCGCTGAAACCAGAAATGACAATGAAATAAAAAAATTAGTTGCGGTTTAGAAAAAAACTTTTTATTTTTAAGGATATATTAAAAAAAGTAACAAGATTCATATACTTATAAGAATCTCTATATGCGCTGTCTTTTTGCTGTTCTTTTATGGATCGTTTCTGGAGCATCTCTACCAAGAGTCCAACAGTAGTCTGCAAGCATGGAAGGATTCCACTTTCCCTGGTACCTTTTTTCCATTGTTGAAATATCCTGATGAAAACGTTCGCCGTGCTCATCACTTACGGCTCCGCAATTGTCAGGAAAAAAGTCCAGGTGTGAGTGTAGGAAATATATCTTAAGAGACATATTACAGCCCATCTCTTGATACGATGACAGCATATTTTTGACAAGGGTTTTATAGTTGTCAGCTTTTCTATTTCCCAAGAAATTAGTGACCACCAGACGGAAATCATTCCAAGCAGTTTTTTCAATACCTTTTAAAGCGTTTTCAAACTGTGTATCTTTCAAAAGATTTCGAATCTGTGACCCAACAAAAATACCTTCTTTAACCTTTGCCTCACTTAGTCTTGGAAATTTCTGACGCAGGTATTGAAAAGCTGACCCATCTCTATCTAATGCCTTGACAAAGTTTTTCATTAGGCCCAACTTGATATGCAGTGGTGGTAATAACATTTTTTTCGAATCTACTAAGGGCGTATGCTGTACATTTTTTTGACCTGGCTCTAGGAATTGACGAACAGGCCAGTTTTGTCTGGTGTAATGAAGTGCCTTTGCCCGACTGTCCCATTCACACAAAAAACAGCAAAACTTTGTGTAGCCTAGCTGCAGCCCAAGTAAAAGTGCAACAAGTTTTAAATCGCCACAAATATGCCATTGGTGCTCATCGTATTTTATGCATGTCAATAGGTACTTCATATCGTCATATGATTCTCTCATGTGAACTGCATACCCTACAGGAAGAGATGGTAAAATATTTCCAATATGCAATAACCCTGCCTTTAAACTCAATGTTGAACTGTCTATAAACAATCTCCATTCTTCTGGGTTATAGTTTATATTTAAAGCCGCCAGTAAGCCGTTAATGTTACTGCAGAAAACCAAGTTATTCTCCATATTGAAAAATGGTTCTAAGTCTTTGTGGCGTTTACGAAAAACACATACCGAAACATCGTCTTCTAACAAGTTCCACTGCTGCAGTCTTGATCCAAGTAACTCTGCCTTATATTTTGGAAATTCTAAATCTCTTACAAGATCATTTAATTCTGACTGTGTTATTTTGTGCGGTTGGTGGCATGACGTGCTCGGTATAAAATCAGGATCTCTTGACGTTGATGTCATATCTTCTTCCTGACGAATCACTCGATCGCCATGATCTGATTCGTTTTCTGATTCGCAAGTGTAGGATTCTGGGGGTTTTGGAATAGGATTTTCGTCACTGTGAGGCACAACCGATTTTTTTTTCTTGGACATACCTGTGGCTTGTCCAACACAAGGTACCATGCAAAAGTAACAATCATTAATATGATTTGTAGGCTCTCTCCAAACCATTGGGACAGCAAAGCGCATAGACCGTTTTTTGCCATTTAACCAGCTCCTCAGACTTGAAGCACATGTATTACAGCAGATGTGGGGTGCCCACTGTTTGTCTTGATTACCTAGTTTACAACCGAAATAAAGCTGATATGCCTTTGTTATTAGTTGAGTAATAGACCGTCTCTGAGACGCAAAAGTCACATCACCACACACGTAACAAAACTGATCTGGATTGTTTACACACTTTCGAGACATCTTGCATGAACGGTGTCAGCCAACTGAGGAAAAAATGGCTAATATAAAACAATATAATGTACACGTATGTATAACGTAACACAATCATGCCGATTACATCATCTTTCCTTGCCGAATATAAAAATGTAGCACGTGCATTCTTGTGAATTATTACAGTATATCTATTAACACTGTCACAGCAGGAACACATATAATTACCGTATCTCTAAAACTTGAACTAATATTGAAAAAATAAGTTTCATTCCGGTTTTAGCACATTAAAAATAGTAATATTTTGTTGATTTTATTTAGGATATTTTTTGGCTGTTGATCAGTGTTATTTAACGTTATCGGCTTTATCGGTCTATTTCTGCTGAGAATACTGCTTGCTTATCGTTCGAAAAAAGCGGCTTGCATGGCACAGATGGCGGATAAAAAAGTTTTTTAACCATCCCAACGTTCGATAATGCCTGTTGCGACTGGATTTTAAACTGCACAAAGACGTTTTACCTCAAGGTCAGAATCGTCCAAAAGGTGCTTCACCATAATTCCGTCTAAGTGGAAGATGAATTATGCGTCCCTCTAACTGTGAGCAAAATCTGGCGTCAAACGCGTCAAGTTTTTACCAGATATTTGGGAAGGACAGCTGAGAGGAACGTATTCCTTTGGCTTATCGAAGCAGGACCTCAAATTCAGTCGTTTCCAAAATAATCCCGACAGCGAAGTTTCGACGTAAATATTTCAAGGCGTTCATCAACGCTCGTGAATCTTTTAGGCAGTTGCCACGCATTCAGAGGAACAGGCGGGAAAATTCCCTTAATGATTTGTTGTTCAGCCGTCAGGTCGTATGTTGAACCCCCGTTTCACTCAATGTTATTATTCTACCGGCAAATGATGGTTCAGGGACGAACGCTTCTCGAAACGTATGGTGAAGCGTCATCTATTCTAATTGTTAGGCCGTTTATTCTCATTTATTTTCACTGATGCTGAACAACTTGGATTTCTTCGCCTGCATTTATTTTAATGCAATTTAAAGGTTTTAAGTCCCTGCACAAACTCGATCTATTTCCCTTGCAATACAACGGATGCATGCAAGTTAGGTAACTTTAAAAGTGACATTCTTGACTTATAAGTAAATTAAAAACGGTACTATCATATTGTCAGGCTTTCACCCGACTCTAGAGAATGGACCAGCTGGCAATGCCAAATACCAACATGATATAAAAATTACGCACAGGGTAACGTCGCAGCGTAATGGCAGTCGGTCTTCCTGGACGCTGGCCAAGCAGATTGAAAGGAACCTTTCGCAGAGTAGCCTTTCACCAGTTACGTGCCAGGATGGAGTCAAAGGCTAAGGCCCGTATCGTCAGTCGTCCCTACAATCACAGCCGACGTCAACTACGAGCCGTGATGAAAGAAAGGCAACACCGCGCTCGGACGGCATGGTAGTGCTACCTATATATGAGTCGCTAATGCAGTTAACCTAATTAAAAGTATTTAGTTTACGTTTTTTGGTGTCAGCACACTGTGTTCCAACTGGCCCAGCTTGGAAATGTGGAGTTACCTGTTTGTTTTTAATACATTTACTTTCAGTTTTACTGTTATTTTTCAATTTTACATAATCATTCAAAATTATGTTTGAAAAAATAGACAAAAGCCTAGATAAAA
This sequence comes from Acanthoscelides obtectus, assembly GCA_963669975.1. Taxonomy (NCBI): domain Eukaryota; kingdom Metazoa; phylum Arthropoda; class Insecta; order Coleoptera; family Chrysomelidae; genus Acanthoscelides; species Acanthoscelides obtectus. The sequence continues at coordinate 88,638,553 of CAVLJG010000008.1, forward strand.
TATCTGCATAATTGCGGCCACAGATGCAAGTTAAAGAAAATTCACTGTACATAAAGTCAGACTGAATGCTGAGCAAGGTTAACTGACACAAAATAAATTTTTGATTATTGCTTTTCAAGAAGAAAATTTCCAATCTATCCACATTAATAATAGATTCAAAAATGGCATACATATGGTAGAATATGATTGGTACATAACTGGTTGGAATTGACAGTCCTCCTCTTTGCAAATGATCAAAATAAACATTTGTTGTTAATGAACCTTTTTCTTTAACTATTAGCGATTTGCATATCTCGCAGTTTAGGTTCTTAGAGATAGCGTGTGAAGCATATCCAGATATACAGGGTTACAGGAAACGTCGTGCTAGATCCGTTAAGGGCGTGTAGTACCCATCATTTCTGACTTATTTCATTATGAAACACCCTACCCTAAACTTAACCCTTTTCGAGATATTCAACTTTTAATGTTTTTATTGAAAATTGCCGATTTTTAGGCTACTAAATGTATTTATTTTTATTTTGTGTGTGTTATTATTACTATTATTGCATTTTAACATGTGTAATAAGATGCTTTAGGACGTCAATCATTAAAATAGTCCATAAGTTAATTGAATAGGCCGTAGTAGATAAGTGAATGTTAAGAAATTGAAAAAAATATCAGAAAGTTTATTTTTCTCGAAGGGATATCTAAAAAAAATATTATGGCAATTGTTCGGCAGATGTGTTTTAAAATATCTATGTTTTATCAGCTATCTAACGAGGTATAACAATCTAGGATTTGTATTACATTTCGTAGAAAAAAAGTAGTTGGGACGCTCCAGTAGCAGTTCCCACGCCTATTCTCCATCAAGTTTAGACGCACCGTGCGAGCGAGACATGACGATTTAATGTGGGTGCGAATGAAAGAAAACATATTATAATAACCGGTTAGGGCTGGAAATCCAACACGGGATGTTGTTTTGGTTGTCAGTCTGCTTTTGTGCTTCGTACATAGTAGATGTGATATCGTTTTGCTCTTTTCCTCGACTTGGCTACGATTCTGGACTATTTCTTCTGATTTGTGAATACTGTGCTTGTTCACTGGACTCTGATTTGTACTTGTGATACGGAAGTGTTGAAGATGACGTCCTACACACCTGAGGAATATGCTGATATGCTTATTTGTTACGGATACTGCGATTGTGTATCTGCGCAAGCTCGCAACGAATACAGAACTCGCTTCCCCGGTCGTCGAGTGCCGGATGTGGCCGTTTTTAACAGAGTTTATCTAAGACTTCGAGAAACTGGCTCTGTTTTGAGACGAAATACAGACCTGGGAAGACCACGAATTTATGACAACGAAGAACTGCAGGACAATGAGATAGTGCAACGCTTTCGAGCGGATCCGACCATTTCCACTAATCGTGTTGCCCGTGATCTGGGACTTTCGCAATGGAGAGTGTGGTTTACAGTGCATACTGCTGGCCTATACCCGTACCATTACACGCCGGTACACACTATTGAAGAAGGAGACCCCGCGAGAAGGTTGGACTTCAGCAGATTTATGCTAAATGCTGACGTAGAAGACCCAGATTTTCTAAGAAATATCTTATGGACAGATGAATCCAAATTTGATAACGATGGCATAACTAACTATCCCAACGCCCATTACTGGGCCCCAAAAGTACTAAGGAATCCCAATAAGAAAAGAGTGGCGAGGTCCCAACGAAGATTCAGCGTGAATGTGTGGATGGGCATTATCTCCAACCATTTGATTGGACCTTACTTTCTCCCGGACAATCTAAATGGGGAAAATTACGAAAACTTCTTGAGAGGAGACTTCAGAGATTTGCTGGATGATCTGCCACTCAACTTGAGAAGGGACATGTGGTTCCAACATGATGGCTGCCCTGCCCATTTCAGGAGAAGTGTCAGAGACTGGCTGGACACAAATTATCCAAACAAATGGATAGGACGAGGTGGGCCGTTGCCATGGCCAGCAAGAAGTCCGGACCTAACCCCCATGGATTTTCATGTGTGGGGGTGCATGAAAAGTCTTGTCTACAGCGAGCCAAATCCAGTTTCGTCTGTGGAAGAATTAAGAGAAAGGATTGTCGATGCAGCAAATCAACTAAGGACAACGTTGACCACTGCAGTTGTAAAGACTGGTCTCCGTAGAAGGATGCGACAATGTATTAGAAACAGAGGCAGCCATGTTGAACATGAACTGTAGAGTAAGAAAAAGTTGTGTGAAAACCTGATTTAATAAATGATATTTCATGCTTACCTATTGTTTTATTTTACTTTTTAGGGCTAAGTATCAATTTTCTTCTCCACTGTCGCCTATGAAACTAAGTTTTTTCAATGCATTTAAATAAAATCCTAGATTGTTATACCTCGTTAGATAGCTGATAAAACATAGATATTTTAAAACACATCTGCCGAACAATTGCCATAATATTTTTTTTAGATATCCCTTAGAGAAAAATAAACTTTCTGATATTTTTTTCAATTTCTTAACATTCACTTATCTACTACAGCCTATTCAATTAACTTATGGACTATTTTAATGATTGACGTCCTAAAGCATCTTATTACACATGTTAAAATGCAATAATAGTAATAATAACACACACAAAATAAAAATAAATACATTTAGTAGCCTAAAAATCGGCAATTTTCAATAAAAACATTAAAAGTTGAATATCTCGAAAAGGGTTAAGTTTAGGGTAGGGTGTTTCATAATGAAATAAGTCAGAAATGATGGGTACTACACGCCCTTAACGGATCTAGCACGACTTTTCCTGTAACCCTGTATAAGTCTTAGTACTATCCTCTATGTCACAATTGGCTAAGTAATTTGTCTCAAATACTTCATTGAATATATCCAAAACTTCAGGATTTTGTTTAGTATCCAAGAAATCAAAATTTTCTTGAGTTTCTAAGCAGTTTTGGAACCTTGTTTTAATTTCTGGTAAAGAAGATGACGATTTCTTTTCATTGAAAATATGCTTCAGCCGTATTTTCTTTTCAGCATTTAAAATTTCATCATATGACACATTGTAATTGCAGCCACATAAAAGTCTATAATTGCCAAATCGTTTTTCTAAATTATCAGTGGTGAATTTTCCAGGCAATACATACTCAATGTCAAATTGATTAAATGAATATTCAATTATATTAACTAGAGTCAGCGTGCTTTGATATAGAGCTGTATACGTGTCTGGTGTCAGGTGTCCATTATTATTCTCTAGATTTTGCCATTTTTCTAACCATATCAGGAATTTTTTTAAAAATTGTACTCTATAATCATATTTATTGGTAATAGGCTTACAAAATTCGTTTCGCTTCAATTCTCCTTTTATTACACTTGTATTACTGACAATCTCCCACCAATTCCTGATTATTTCCAAAAAGTGTGCAGCATCATTAAACTTTAATTCTTTCAAAGCAGCTATTGTTGAGTGATGGAATAAATTATCTACAAAATTTACATTTTGCCTTTCAAATGAATTTGGATGCAATGTTTTATAATTTAATTTATATGCTTTCTTAACTACAGCTTCTTTTTCCAATTGATATACAGCACGAATGTTTTCAAATTTAGCATACTGAATAATATCATTATTGTCAAAATTAGGATATACAAAAGTTTTGTCTAGGTTTTTTAAATTAATCCAATTATTTCTGATACTCTTGAAAATATGCACAACATCATAAGTTAAATATATGTTCTTATCAGGATTATGTGGATTTGGACTAGAATGATTTTCTGATGAATCCTTTGCTAATTTCCTGAACATTGCTCTATTAATTCGGTGATTATCAGTAACAACACAAATAACTTCAAATCTACATTTTTGAACTATATTTATTTTTGATCTTATCCATATCATCGAAATTCTGGATAGCTTTTTCATGTTTCTCAATTAATTTTTGTTTTCTTTGCATTGGGTCAGTTCTTTTGGGTGCTTCAGTTTTTGAAAGATATGATGGCGAATTTGGAAAAATGGAGGGAACAGCATTTTCTTTCAATTTTGGATATTTCAAAAGTATATTATTTTGGACTGTTCCATCCGCCAAAACTATATTTTCTGTCCTGATGATATCCGATTCTCTAAAATGACGACTGCTCACAGCTGAATATTTTGAAGGTGTCCAATTTTTTCTGGGAATTGCCATAAGCCATTTGTTTTTCAGACTTTCGGTACTTGGGAAGCAAAAAGTTGAAACATAGCTTTCTGTTTTCAAAGCAGAATTATAGTTTGCATTGCATAAAGGAACACAGCAACAACGAGCCATATTGTCTGCGTCAAATACTTGATAAATGAAAAAAGAAAAATACAACCTGAGTTTGCACGTTTTCAATAGTTGAAATCCTTAGCATCCTGAGGCGCGAACAGCCACAGTCACACTTCTTAGTTTATTTTTAAAGCACAGAAGCACTACAACTGGAGTCTATATCTCATATATTATAGTCACCGATCACTTTGAACACATATACACACTTTGAAGCTTAGAAAACAAGCTTATCTCTTAATTACAGCCTCTGGGATTCCAAAATCACAAATTGAAAAGGTTATGTTTTCTCAGCGTTTTGAGCACGAGTTGCGCCGTTGCAGCAAGCAGCGGCGGGAGTAACACTACCACCTACGTTGCCAGATTTCTTTGTTCACGGCTCGTAGTCGACGTCGGCTGCGCTACGATTGTAGGGCGCGTTTATGGCCTCCTTGATTGTCATAGTTTTCTACTTCTCCGATACGGGCCTTAATCTCTGACGAGAGTCCTGTAGATTATCACTGCTTAGAGACGTAACAATATTGTACAGATGAATGCTTTCAAAACATAGCGCTGTACCTTGACGAACAAAAAGCGCTCTTCCGGTTTCGATGGATGGTCGAGTTCTGTCAAAGAACCGTTCATTTCGACTGGTCGGAGTCCAGATTACCGAGGACTTGATCTGGCACGAAAACATCTCGTCAATAGCTGCTGATGCTGAGAAAAAGCTAGGCGATTTGTTTAGGGCTAAGAAGTACTTTTCTCCACATGCCTTCCTCACTTTGTACACCCAGATAAGATCTAGCCTCCAATCCTAACCGTGTCAAACTTCGTACATCCAGAACTGACCGGTACGATCGCTCCGTTGACCCTAGGGTATCTAGAGTGTGGAACAATCTACATTATTAGGCTTTTTCCAGATCTACTAGCCTTATGCAGTTCAAAATGGATTAACAAAGTTTCTTCAAGCTCCCTCCTAACATGCTCGATGCCCTGGCATTTAGGCTTCTCCCTGCGCGGCTGTTTCGATGTATGAAAAAATCTGAATGACATTGGTCGGCTAAAATCTAGATTCTCTAGCACCTGTGAGTTGAGTTTGAGAAAAATGAGCAAGTCGAACTCATAACATTTGATTGATGCATTTGGTTAAAGGAAACAATTATGTCCCGTCCTCGTCGAAGTAAATATTTAGAATACATATTGTAGTACCCTCCTAGTTGTACCAAACCCCACGATTTCATCGCCCCCCCCCCTACCTTCCTCCTCTCTGGCAGTCTATAAACACTTCGATTCTTTGTTCTCGTGCCAAACCGTTAACATGTCAATCGGCGTCGTTTTACGTTTTCAGCAGTATCGAGGATCCGGTGAGCAGAATTAGAGAACAGGATAGAAGGTTGGCCGACAGATGTGCATTGTCGAACGAAATTAGAAAGTGGCATGCAGGCCTTTTTTCCTGAAGGGGCGTCACCATCATGTAACTGTCGACTAACCGATCTGTTTTAGGTGCAAGTTAAGTGAATATTAGTAAGGATGTCTCACCGGTGCTGCAGACTATGCCTAACACGACGTTTAGGATAATCTTCTGACACTGTTGATTGGGATAGCAACCTGGATCCACCTTGTGATAGCCAACTCCATATCTAGGACGAATAAACACGTCAGGGATAACGCTGAAACGTTGGACTCGGTTGCTTGGGTTAGCAACGTGGACCTAGCTTGTGATAGCCAACTCGATTCCAAGGATGAACGAAGACATTTGGGATAACGTAACACTAGACTCGGTTGCTTGGGATAGCAACATGGACCTAGCTTGTGATAGTCAGTTCCACACCAAGGACGAATGAAGATGTTTCTGATAATGACTCAATACTGAAACACAAATAACAATACTGAAAGCGTTTGGGACATCGTAGCAACAAGGTATGGTCAACAATATCTTCTTATTTGCTTGTGATATCAAATTTCATCGGGTTTGTGATAACCATGGAACATGACTGTAAGTTTGAACATGGCAGGTTAGGAAGTCGTTAAGATATATTTTTTCCTTATTACCAGATAGAAATTAGGTATCGTACACGAGGTTAGCGTTACATTTTTCTTGAGATGGCAAATTCCATCTGGTTTGTGATAACCTTGGAACAGCATAATAAGATTGCACAAGACAGTTTAGGAAACCACCGAAGTATCACTTTTCATTAATAACAAATAGAGATTCGGTTCATCTGTTTTTTGAGATACGTCACAAATCTCTTATGCCAAACAATAGCTTTGCTCAAGCGGCATTTAAGGTGAACACACACCTTGTTATTACGTTATTTGCTTATTACCATGTAACGGCTTTGAACAAAATGAGTTTATAGGCTGCCAGAGAGGAGGAAGGTAGGTAGGAGGGGCGCACTGCCGTTTTCCTTCGCTGCGTGCGCACTTTGAAATCGTGGGGGTTTTATACAACTACAAGGGTACTACAATATGTATTCTACATCTTTACTTCGGAGAGGACTTCACATAACTAAGATCGAACACCAATTACAGGTAAGTTCGCTTGATCACGTAATTATAGTATAAAAAAAATGATAAAGTACAACGCTGGAGCGATACAGTTTATATGCAATACTCAACTTAAGTGTCCGTAATATAGAACTAACTTCTATGCGCCGGTAGCGAATTGCATAGTGGAGGGAACTAAATCGATAGCCGCGGTGGACAAAAAGGGAAACATCATCGGACAGCTAGTTAAACATTGGCGTGGTCTCTATGATGAAATCGAGCAAAATGCCTTTGTGCCACGAGGCCCGGTATTTAGGCTTCCGCCTATGCTGCTTCGGTGTAAAAAAACCTCAAGTCTAAGAGATGTGTCTGAAATTTTCATGCGAATTTGATATTTTATTTTCTCACAATAATTTCACATAAATTTTGCAAGTTTTAAAATTAAAAAAATCGTCGTCACACATTGATGCATGAATAATCCTCTAATGAAATTACACGTTCTTGTGAAATGTTCGACGATTTCAATGTCGTTGCTGATTGGTTAACCACAAAAATATCGCTCGACTTCGACATTGGTCAATGTCTAAACGTATTACTCCATTATTGTTTTGCGGCTAAATGAAATCACATATGTTTGAATTACTTCGTTTCGTTTCGTCCACCACCGCCCTCTTTCAAGTACAATATTGTTATGACCAGACAGCAGACTTAAGTCATTTCTATCGCGCTATAAGCAAGAACGTCCAACTGTTGAAAATGGATCCTGAAAAAATAAGCTCTTTCACTTTTATTACGTTCTTTGTATTTGCAAATATAGCTGGAATTGTTCAATGATTCCCTTTATTTACTAGATTAACTTCAAATATACTAAGTGACATATAAATCCGAACACCCAGTTTAAATGGTTTTATTTCAATAAAAGTTGGTGAATGTATGTATCTTACTGTAAATAACAAGTGAAAAAATTTTCAGCCTTATCAGTTGGACATTCCGGTTTTTATACTGTTTTTTTTTAATTCACTAACGCTCTAAAAATGAATATTTCAACCGCGGTAAAGAATCAACGTTGGCGGATTTTGGTTCTTGACATCCTTTACGATCGGTTACGATGCCTAGAGTCCGGAGACCTGTACGATTTCGTCAACTTAGTGAGTTTGATAGGGGCCGTATAGTGGGACTTCGAGAAGCTGGACTTTCTTTTCGGGCAATTGCAGTTAGAGTGCGAAGAAGTGTAGACACTGTGGTTAGGTGTTGTCAGGCATGGCTTCGAGAAGGCCGTACGCAAAGGGCAAGGGGCACTGGACGCCGCCGTAGAACAACAGTCCGTGAAGATCGCCTCCTAAGATTATTGGCCGTAAGGGACCGTTTCTCCACTACCAGGTCCATTGCAAATTAATGGTTTGCAGAACACGGAAGACCTATTGGCATGCGAAGTGTTTACCGACGAATGAGAAGTTTTGGCTTGTTTTCATACCGGCCACACTGGGTCCTCCCTTTAACTCGGGAACACCGACGTAATCGCCTTGAGTGGTGCAGACAACGGTCACTCTGGGATCAGGAATGGAACAGTATTGTCTTTAGTGACAAGTCTCGATTTTGTTTAGGCATGCACGATGGTCGTGCCAGGGTTAGAAGGCGACGTGCTGAAAGGAGGAATCCACAGTTTTTTGTTGAAAGACATGTTCATCACACTGTTGGAGTTATGGTTTGGGGTGCTATAGCTTATGGTGTTCCAGGTCACCTTTAATCTTCATCAGACGTAACATGAACGCGCAGCGTTATATCCACGAAGTTCTAGAACCCCATCTTTTACCCTATCTTGACACCCTGGCAGATCCAACTTTCCAACAAGATAATGCCCGACCACATGTTGCAAGAGTCACAATAGACTTCTTTCAACATAATGATGTCACATTGTTACCATGGCCACCTAGATCTCCCGACTTATCCCCAATTGAGCACGTGTGGGATATGATGGGTAGGAGATTGCTCAATTTGCAACGTCCTCCTCAGACTCTAGAAGCACTTCGAGAGGAGTTGGTGGTTGCCTGGAATGAGATACCACAGGAGGACACTGACCACCTGATCAGAAGCATGCCTAGGCGCGTTGGAGAATGCGTAGCACATCAGGGTGCATACACAAATTTTTATCATTTACTTATTATGCTTCATTAAGTACTTATACAAAATTTTATTAAAATAAAACCATTTAAGCTGGGTGTTCGGATGTATATGTCACTTAGTATAATATTTATTTTTATTATTATATTTATTGGTGTTAATTTAATATTCCCCAAACCTACCCAATACAATTCAGAATTCAAATAAACAAAATTTGAATTCCATAATGTTCAACACCACAGTGCATGTTGCATTTTCAGCATAATTAGATGAAAAATGTGTCTATATACACGTAAACCGCAACTGATTAATTTACCAATATTTCCATCAACAATAAACCTTTTTTGTCAAAATAACTAATTACCGCTTAATTAAACACTGTATAATATTCAGGATTTGTGTTATGGTAACATTATTAATTCAGTGCCAGAGACTACGCAAATATTGTCGCTGGTTATACTTTATGAATATCTACCGGTCAATTCTGAAAATATCTATAGTATCTCGTTGAAGGAAAATTTAAAAATGTGAACCAAGCTTAGTGCAGCTAGGTTCAGTTGTGACGGTGAATTGCATGATCACAAAAAATTCTATGGTATGTGTGTGTATATTTTTTAAGTCTTTCAATATCCAAAATTCTTGCTAATATCTCGAAAACAAGATATTGCAGGACTAAATGGATTTTGCGTTCAGTTTAAGCGACCCAAAACACCATCAGCATAGTTGACATTATATTCCTAACTGACCCACTTTTGACCTTGCTGTAACGTTATAAAAGATAAATGAAATGCTTTAATTTTAAATTAAGGAAAATTTCGTTTTCTTCTTGATCATGCATCATGCCCCACTCAGCACTGCTGTCCAGACTTCCAGAGTTCACACATCCTAGACGATTGTAAACTGTAACATTTATGTTCATCTATTCGAAGTTGCGTATTTAGGTAATCAACAAAATGATGCTTAGAAAGCTTCGAAATCAAAATTGCTTTCTTCACAACAACTAAGAGATAACAGGTACAAGGTAAACAAAAACAATGAAAAACTTTGTTTTCTACAGAGCGGTCCGTAGGACCTTTGCTCTTGGTTGAAGTCTTGTAAGTCAGTAGGTCAGCCCAGATACCAAACAAAGTCAGGGAGAAAGAAGGGAAGAAGAAAGGAAGGAAGGAAGGAGGGAGGGAGAGCAAAGAAAAAAGAAGTGCACCAATTTGAGGGTTGCCTTGGCATTGCTAGTTAGTATTCGGCAATTTTAAATTGACCCTAAAATTAATTTTGGGATTGGTTGTTGAAAAAAAATTATAATTTTGGTTGGACCTAAAGTCGCACGATTTAATTTTGTTCACAGTGCGAGTCGCGGCCTTGTGTGCTTGCGAGCTTGCTCGACTGTGTAGTCTACTGACTCGCGCAACAAAGGGTTGTTATGCGATTCTGCTTGACTATAACGTAGCTGCGCTTGTTTGATGTAGTCCCTTAGGTAAGGGATGTCAAGGTCTCTGTGAAGGGTCTCGTTGGAAACATACCATGGGGCGTTAGTGTTAGCAAGGTTCTGTTCTGAAAAACCTGCAGGTTACGCAAATGCGTTTTGGCGAGAAAGCACCAAGCCGCACTTGCGTAAGTGATCGCTGGTCTAATAACTATCTTGTATAGCCGAACTTTGTTGATCAAACTTGATTTTGATGTTCTACATAGGATAGGGTAGAGTTCCCGGAACGAGATTTGGAATTTAGTTTTTAACGCTTCAGTGTGCTTCTGCCAGGTTATGCCCTTGTCAAGAGTGGCACCGAGATACTTAGCAGAGCTTTCCCATGCTGCCCGAGCTCCATTCACTGAATCCTCAGACGGGGCGCCGCTACGTTTTTTAGTAGAATAGATTGCCTGCGTTTTCGAATGATTAATTTTGATCAGCCACCGATTCGCCCATTCTAATACCTCGTCCACTGCACTTTGCAGCCTGTCGTGAACTAGATCCCCAGAGCACGACTAGGCCGCCAGGGCAGTGTCATCAGCATAGAGATATAGTAGGCTTCACAGCTGCTGGGGCAAGGAACGTCATGAATAAAAAGTGAATACAGGACAGGTCCAAGAACCGAACCCTGAGGGACACCGGCTTTGATGGGCCGTGTTGCCGACAGAACGTTAATGATTTTGATCCGAAATTTCCTACCCTCGACGAAGGATTTCAAAAGTTTTAGGAGCCTGAAGGGGAAGCCCTTATGGATCAATTTGTAGAGAAGGCCCTTGTGCCACACCTGGTCAAATGCCTTTGAGACATCCAGAAGCAAGATGCCAGTACTTTCGTTACGGGTGAACCCTCTGGTTACTCGTTCAACAAGCCTTATGGCCTGTAGCTGCGTACCATGCTCAGATCGAAAGCCAAATTGCACGTCAGGAATCACATTGTGGTCCGTCGAGAAATTTTCAAGGTGACGTAGAATCACCTTTTCAGCGAGTTTAGAAGGAGCTGACAGTAGACTAATGGGGCGGTAATCCTGGAGGAATATCGAACCCACCTTCTTTGGAATCATTATGACATCAGCGGTCTTCCACGCCGTTGGGAAGTGCTGGGTCCTTAGCATGTCATTGATTATTGCCACGAGATAAGTTAAGGACTTCTGCGAAGGTAGCTTCAGCGCCTTATTAGTGATTCGATCCTCTCCAGGTGCTTTACGCACCTTGAGGTCTTTAATATTACCTTGGAGCTCTGCTAGTGTGCAATGCGGAGTCTCAGGAGATTCCGCTGATGTGCCGTACAGCTCTTCAATTGAGGAATCTTCTGAAGATTCCTCTGAGGAAAAATCACTAAAGGAGGCACTACTGCCATTGACGCCTTTGGCCGTAAAGTATCTCCTGACGGATCTTACAATATTTTCTTCTCGTCGAGGTCATTATCAAGGTCATAGTTGGGAGAGAACTGACTTTCCATTGCATCAGCGAAAACCTCGACCTTTTCCTCTGTCCTACAGACTATGCCCCTAGGACCGTGGATGTGCGGGAGTTGTTCTCGCTTTCCGTTTCTGAGCGACTTTGCAACTTTCCAGAGAGGAATACTTGAGTCAAGCATCCCCGACAGAAAGTCGCTCCATTGCTCATTACGGAATTCATGAAGAGCATTTCTCACTTCATGAACAAGATTCGTTGCTCTGTGAATGTCATCTGGGTGCCAAGACCTCTCCGCTCGCTTAACTACAGCTCTTTTGTCAGAAATTTTCTGACGAATGTCTGCAGGGAGAAAAACTTTGATATTGTTGCCATAGCATGCTTTAAATATAGTCATTATGTTGCAAAAAAAAAGTTGAAGACAGTATTTTTCTGGGTAACGTTTCTAATTCTGATTCCAAAAATAAAGTTTACAGTGCCGGACCTTCGGCTTTATGGCGCGCTGCCAAAAGGCCAAAAATCATTCGAAATTCCAATATTTCTCAATGGCAAATTAAGGCCCTAGGTTTCGCTCTGCCATGGGACCTCCTCAGCCCCACGCCCCGATCTTCCTGCTTAAGACAGCTCTGGCACCAGGTTTTTTATATATTGAAGCGGTCGCGTAGGCAGAAACCTGAGTACTGGAGCACCACGACTGCTATAAGGAACACAAAGACGCCTTGTTAATCCGGCTTTTTGGCTGCTTAAGGTTAGCGGAACTGGGAAAAACCCTCTCAGGCAGAGTGTTCCACAACCTTGACACCCTAGGAACGAAGGAGTGGACGTACCGGCCAGTTCTAAAGTGTTGGAATGGCAGGCAGAAGCCTGGCAGATCTGTCTGGAAGGTTCAAAGCGTGGCGGCACCATGGAGGAGAGCTCTGAGCAGCAAAAGCTGTTGACACAGCGGCAGAAGAGAGCAAGACTGCCCGTTAGGGAAGAATCATCGAGCAGTCAGTCAGCCCTCCTCGGAACAGTATCGAGCATGGATAATGTATTCAGAGCGCCAGCACCCCAAACGCCGGCTTTCTCACGAAGTGTCCTAACCAACGTTTAGTAAATTTTACAGGAGAGGAAGAAAACGAAATCAGCGTGTTGTTGAATGAGCATTGTATGTAAAGTTTAGGTATTTCCGAATTGAAAATTCCAGTGTATCAGCCCATATTCATTGCCGATCATGTGCTGTTTCAATATTTGTGGTAGCTTATCAAGTTACTTTGGAAAAAATTGGAAAACGCACACAGGTCACTTCGTGAGAATTTTCAGAAGCTTCTTGTCAGATAGAGCTAAAATATATTTTTATTAAAGTTCCTGTTATTATACTTTTTTAAGATATACAGGATTTATTTAATTTACTTACAAGCAAAGAATCTTATGTCCAGCAAAGGGGACGATTGTGTCAGAAAATTTGTTGATGATTTAATTTTTTAGGTAATCGTTGGTCTGCTGACAGCAGAGTTTATGTAAAAAAGTTCAGATCGACTGTTGAATTTTGGCTACCCCCTACAAAATTTCCCTGAATGTGCATGCCGAAAATTGATATAGATTATGACACAAATATTAAGTGACGAGGTGAAGAAAATAACTCAGAACGTCAAAGCAATTTTTATTAAAATAAAAACAAAAAAAAAACAACTAAACATTATCTTTTGATATATTACCAGCTAATTCATTCCATTTCGTGGGGCAAATTTCTGAAAAAGTTTCGGAATTCTGGTATGCGTGCAACGGGTGTTGGATTTTCAACGCTGTTTTTGACAGATGACGCGTGAATCGTGTCTTGTGTCATTGTCGAATGAATCGACTTACGAACGAACAACGGTTGCAAATTATTGAATTTTACTATCAAAATTCATGCTCGGTTAAGAGAGTGCATCGAGCACTGCTTCCAATTTATGGGCAATTTGGTCGGCCTATTCGGAAGCTTGTGACTAAATTTCGAACCCAGTTTACATTATTGGACATTAAACCACCAACACGTAGACGTAGAGTGAGGACTGAAGAAAATATTGCGGCTGTATCCGCCAGTGTTAGTGATGACCGTGAATTGTCGATTCGCCGCCGTTCGCAGCAATTGGGCCTCTGTTAATCCACTACGTGGACAATTTTGCGACAGGATTTGGGTGTAAAACCTTATAAGATACAGCTGGTGCAAGAATTGAAGTCAAAAGACCTCCCACAACGTTTCCAATTTGGAAAATGGGCGCTGGAGTTGGAGGAAGATCCACATTTTTATCGAAAAATTGTGTTCAGTGAAGAAGCTCATTTCTGGTTGAATGGGTACGTTAACAAGCAAAATTGCCGCATCTGGAATGAAGACCAGCCAGAAGCATTGCAAGAGCTACCAATGCATCCAGAAAAAATCACTGTTTGGTGTGGATTATGGGCCGGTGGCATCATCGGGCCGTACTTCTTCAAAGACGACAATGGCCGGATCGTAACTGTGAATGGCGAGCGCTACCGTGCGATGATAACAAACTTTTTTTTGCCCAGAATGGAAGAGCTGGAATTGGCTGACATGTGGTTTCAACGAGTAGGTGCCACATGCCACACCGCACACGAAACAATGGCCATATTGAGAGACGAGTCCGGTGAACAGTGTATCTCACGTTTGGAGCCCGTCAATTGGCCGCCTAGATCGTGTGATTTAACGCCGTTGGACTATTTCTTGTGGAACCATGTTAAGGCTAATGTCTACAGGGATAAAACAGCAACGATTGACGCACTAGAAACCAATATTGAAGCATTTATTCGTGAGATACCGGCCGATATGTTGGAGAGAGTGTTCCAAAATTGGACCTTGCGCATGGGCCATCTAAAGCGGAGCCGCGGCCAACATTTACATAAAATAATCATTAAACATTAAATTATATCGACCGTTCTATCGACTCAAATAAAGATTTAATCGTTTTTTCAAATTTTTTTTGAAAATCAAATCCTATACCTCTTAAAAAATCACCCGTTATTATCACTACTTCTCATCAGGCTTTAAAATTCAATACTGTCATAACTAGTATCGTGGTGGCTAGACTTGAAAAATATTTTGGTGGGCAAGTCTTTTCTTACCATAAACTCCATTTAATATTTTGGCCTTTCTCAGTTTGCCGTGTGGACAACATTCTTAAACCTTTTGAAAGTTTCTTGCAGTGAAAAAATTCAATGGGATTACTGAATAAGGTTGACGACTTCTAGCCTATCGAAAAACCGGTTAGAGTTCTGATGGCTCAAAAAGATATCCAGCTCCCTTTAGCGCAGTATGAATTGCACTGTGGGCAGAGTCTCCCTCACTTTGGCCAAGATTCGACCACCGAGGTGCATATAATAACGAGAATTATTGCACACTAAGGGACCTATCTTCATTAAGGTCTCTTCGTGGGAATTATATATTTACCTTTACAGATAAGACACCCAGGCGTAAATGGTATGTTGCCTACACCAATAGATATATAGTTATGCCTCTTCGTCAGGTTAAGCGGCATAGAAAAATACATCTATACGCGGGTTATCTCAATTTTTGGTATTTTGTCAGTTAGATCACTTTGTGAGAAAGGGGACGATATAATTAGTACTCGAGGCTTATCTGGACCTTGTACAGATATGTGGAGAAAAGTATTTCTCAGCCCTGAGCAGATAGCCTAGCTTTTTCCCAGCAGCTACCACTACATAACTGAAGAGACGTCCTCTTGCCAAATCAAGTCCTCGGTGATCTACAGTATATTCAGATAAGAGATAGACCGGATGTAAACAAAAGGTTCGGGTGATTTTCACGCTAACGCCCCCGTCTCGACGTAAAACAGGAGCCCTCATTGGTCAATTCGCAATTAAATGCCTATGCCGAGCGGCAGAGCAGTCGTATCAAGGCAGAGTCACATTCAGGTTCAGACGTGTTACGTATATCGTGTGCATCATAGCAATTTGATACTTCTTTGGACGTTTTCGTTTGTTATCTTATTAAGTTGTTGAGTTTGTCGTTGTTATTGTTATACCTTGTTATTGATTGTTATTGTTATCAACTGCTTGCGCAAAATGCCCAGTAGTACAGATACTGCCGATGAAGTTGTAAACTCCTGTAGTCCACCTAGGAAACGCTCTAAAAAAAGACACCTGAGTGCAGAAATGAAAGAGGTCATTTTGAATATATATAAGATCGAGCGCGAGGAGAACGAGGCATCAACCATCAAAGAAATTGTTGTGAAGGTTTCTCACAAAGTTGGGGTGTGTCGCGCATCAGTGTTTAATGTGTTAAGACAATACAAAAAAAATCACACCTTTTCTGAGCCAATGACCAGTAAACATCGCAAAAGTATTGTTAAATCATTGGATGAAGCTGATAAGCATGCGATTAGGAGATAAGTGCATGAATTCTTCTTTAGGAATGAAATACCTACTATAGATAAAGTACTGCAGGAGGTAAATGGAGATACAACGTTGCCAAATTTCAAACGATCAACTTGCCATGCATTAATGAAGCATTTAAATTTCAAATGGAAAAAACGGGGTCGTAATAGTTTACTACTGGATAGAGAAGAAATTGTGCTATGGAGGAGGGATTATTTAACAAAAATTGGGAAATATAGAAATCAAAACAGGAAGATTTATTACCTTGATGAAACGTGGGTAAACGCAGGACACACTACAAGTAAAGTATGGGTTGATGATTCTGTAACTTCATCCTGGAGGGCCTTTCTAGATGGACTGTCCACCGGATTAAAAAATCCAGCAGGTAAATACGAGTAATAGACAACAATCGGATGTTTTTCAAACCTTGGGAACAAGGTTCTAAACATTAATTCCAGGGGGCAGATAAAACATATTACAAGTAACAAAACTTTTATAACTTTCGATAAAATGCGTGGATGTTTTATTGTCATTTTCATTTGTTAGAACTTTTTTAAGCCATGTTTTTATGTGTTTTCGATATTTCAATAATTTTTTAATATAATCTTAAAATATGTCGAATATTATAAACTTAAAAAAAGTTACTAAGTTTTATATTGTGTACCGTTCCTAATATTTCTAATCATTTTAATTCATACTTTAAGCTTTATAAAGTTAAAATTTGTGAATATTAATATTTGCGCGTATTTCAGGTTCCTGATCATTCATTTTTTAAAGGTTTATAACTTTAAATTAAATTGTGAAGCGTTCAATATTCTTTCTTTCAATATGACTAAATAATCCCAATTATAGCAATCTGATACTCATGTCTCAATGTTTTTTCGCTGAATGTAATGAAAACATTTGAGAAAGGTTCGCTTATTGAAATAAATCTACACCAGTTAGTACTTCGATTTCCAGGTAAAGGGAAAAGGCTCATTATCTGCCATATTGGCAGTGAGGATGGATTTGTTGTTGACGGTCTGTGGTGCTTTGAGTCTAAGAAAACTGGAGATTACCACGAGGAAATGAATGGCGAATCGTTTGAACAGTGGTTTTCAAAAATTTTACCGAACTTAGAGGAAAACGCAGTAATTGTGGTGGATAATGCGCCTTATCATTCTCGAAGAATGGAGAAGGTCCCAACAACGGCTTCAAGGAAAGTTGATGTTCAAAATTGGCTCCGCTCGAAAAATATCAACTTTGAAGAAGCAATGCTGAAAGTACAATTATTAAGAATTGTCAAGGATCACAAGGCGGAATATCAAAAATACGCCATTGACGAAATGGCAGCAAGTCAAAATAAAAGTGTGCTCCGTTTACCTCCATACCATTGCGAGCTCGATCCCATTGAGCTCATATGGGCAGAGGTTAAAAATTATATAGCTAAGCACAATACAACTTTTAAATTTTGCGACCTCAAAGGACTTTTCAAAGAAGCACTAGAATTAATGACAGCGCAAAAATGGGAAAACTGTATTAAGCACGGGAAAGACAAAGTTGAAAAGAGAATGTGGGAACTGGACAATATTTTAGAGGAACAAGTCGAGCCATTCATTATTGACGTTGGTGCTTCAGGCGTAGCGATGATGAAAGCTCATCAAGCTCATCTTTCCAATAAAAGATGTCGTTCATCAAATTCGGTAAGTTATAAGTAATTATAAAGCTACTGTATTTTTTAATTAATTATTGACATTTTTCAACCCATTTTGGCAAAACCTATTCAAGAATCTACTTTCTGACAATGTTCAACCATGCACATTTTTTTACGTTTTGAACGTTTTAATTTGGTTACATATTTACCTAGAAATCAAAAAATATACTAATCAATATTCTAAAAGCAATTTTAAGAGATATACGATTATTTTTAATTTAGGCTAATTTAAACGCCATTTTGAGATTATATTCGACTGTATTTCACCAAACATCAGGCGGCATCCGAAGCTGGAAATCGAAGCGAAAATTTTGAAACCCTTATGCATATTTACATCATTATATATTTCTTACCCCACCCCCACATAATCCTATATCCATCACCAATTGTATACACATCGAATTGTGCTAATTTACTACAAAGTTACGCAAAGCAGCATCTACTATCTAAAATATGTACTGCGTGACTCTTAATACGTCCCTGCCGAATGTTACAGCGTTCGATGATCACGTGGTCTTGTTTATGTCCGGTCTATCTCTTATCTGAGTATACTGTAGACTCTGACCAGCCGAGATGAATGGCTCTTTGGCAGAATTCTACCATCCATTGCAACAGGGTGAGCGCTACGGTGCTTTGTGTCAGTCAAGACATAGTGGTGTGTTTCGGAACGCTTAAACTGTATCAGATTGTTGGGTCCCCTAGCGGTGACAACTTCCAGATCTCTCAACAGAGGCCTGCGTGTAGTGGGCACCAAAGATGTGGATGGGATCGATCGTGCAGAAGATGAGGTTGTTGATATAGTCGAAATCACGAAAGATGACGATTACGTCATCATTTTAATCTGTAGTAAAGACAAACGACAGCCATTTGTGAATATTTTTAAATGAAGGTTCAGATGTGTTAGACAGAGACAAACAAAATTTTATTGTCTAAACAAGTAGTATTGCTGAATTGCATGTATCCGATAAAGACAGACGATTTTTGCATGTTCTATGATCGATCACATTTGAAAGATGACAAGTGAGGTTATGTCATGTCAGCGTGTTGACAGTTCGTTGCAGGTTAGGTTGTTTTCGAACAATACTTTGGTCGTTGGTGTTCCTGTCTTGAGGTGTATTCTGTTGTGTGTATAACTGTTTTTTTCAAAACAAAAACTCCTCATAAAAATTATTATTAAGGTAGAAACTAAATAATTTCCAACATAAGAGCATCATTTAAGACTTTAATTCTAGTTTTCGCTATGAAAGGCAAAACTCTTAGCTCTCAATCACAGGGCTTGGTACTATCCTTGCTGAATTATTTTCAACAAGAAAAGGATAATGGAGGGCCTCTATTACCATTATTAGCTGTCCAAGAGGTTTGTAAGAGTTAGAAATATGGTCATATGATTGACAATTTATTCTATATTATGTTTCAGAGGGTGGCTCAGGCACTAAGTATCAGTTTTTCCACTATTACCAGAATACAGCGCCGTTTATCATCAAATGATAATGTCCTAAGATCACCTGGAAAGAAGAGACCCAGAAAAAAGTCTAAGACAACAGATTTATCTGATGCAGTCAGGCATAATATACGAGATACAGTGTATTAAATGTATAGTGAAAGTAATGATAATGAGCGTGAGACGGTACATTCCAAATTATTGATTTTTTGTTTTGTTTCAGAGAAACATGTCACAATAGCAAATTTGAATAAAACGCTTAAAGAGAAAGAGCTTGCTTCTATCATCAATAGCTCTTTACAAAGAGTGCTGCCCACCATAGGCTTTAAATATAAAAAAGATGGTAATAGAAGATTTCTAGTTGAGCAATCCAGTATTGCTTTACTTCGCACCAAATTTTTGAGAAGTTATAATGACTATGTGAACACTTCCTCGCATCAAATTGTGTTCATGGATGAAACATGGATATTTTCAAAAGGCAGTCCAAAAAAGTCTTGGCAAGATGAGTCAATAAAAAGTGTAAGGAGACCATTGGGCTTTCAAGGAAAGCGATTTATTGTTGTCCATGCAGGGAGCGAAAAAGGATTTGTTGATGGAGCAAGTCTGTTATTTTCCTCGCAGTCTAAATCTGCAGATTACCATGGTGATATGAACGGCGAGACATTCATTAAGTGGTTAAAAGAAAAACTCCTCTGCAACTTGGAAGAGCCATCAGTGATAATTATGGATAATGCATCCTATCATAGCATTTTATTGGAAAAGACTCCAAAAAAAGCGATTATTGACTGGCTGGTTAAAAATGAAATTGTGTTCCAACCAACATTAACTAAAGTGGAGTTATTGAATATAGTGAAAAGAAATCGTAAGGAAAAGAAGTATTTAATAGATGATGTCATAAGAAGTTATGGACATGAAGTTCTTCGTACCCCCCCATACCAGTGTGAATTTAATGCCATCGAATTTATATGGGCTAATGCTAAGCAGTATTATGATAGACATATTTGAAGATGTGGTCATAGTGATGAAAATGTTTTAGCTATGTGGAATGAAGCTCTGTCACAAATTACACCAGAGGTTTGGGAAAAATGTGTGAAGCATACCCATGATGTAATTTTAGAGTGGTACAACAAAACTATTACTCGTGAAATAGAACCACTGATAATCTCATTTGATTCAGATAGCGGTACTGAATCTGACAGTAGCGATTAATTTTTAATCTGAATTTGACCATAAGTAATGGAATAACATATTGAAATGTACAGTTTATTTTATGTGATATATGTTTTATATAATTTTGGGGACTCAACAATATTAGATGAAAAATAGGTTAAAAAACGTACTATTATTGTGACCAGAGGAAATGCTGTTTTTTTTTTAATAAATATGTAATTTTATTGCAAATAGAAGTAAGTATTAAAATGTAAATTTGTGCACGGATAATGATAATTTAAAATCATGAAATAGAATAAATAAAAATAATCACTGAAATCAGCTAACTTCGATCACATGTTCCTGACATCGTAACCTTATCATCGACGTACGTCCGGTAATTATTTCGTTACAATTTATGGTATGACGTAATCGTCATCTTTCGTGATTTCGACTATATGTAAAGAGTCAATACCGATCCCTGGGGATCGATCTTTTTGTATATTGGTGCTATGTGATTCCGCTTGACTAGGGGTACCGGTTTCGGATGTTGTGTAACATAGTTCCTAAATCAAGGGATTCAGATGTTAACTTAATCTTACATAACACGGCATTGCGAACAACCATCGGAAATACCTATGTTGCGGAAACATTACATGTGCTTATACGACGGCTACGTGCTGCTTTCTTTCTAAGTTCGGTCGTATGCATTCTTGAACAGTTGTTGATTAGTATTCCGTTAGCAATCATGCAATAATCATCGACATCGGATGTACGAACTCGGTCGCTGCCAGTAGGTTAAGTAAAAACTAATCGCTTTCAGACGTGGGGAAGTGCGTTTGCTTTGTGATAAGGTTTACAGAATGCCAACAGTATGGGACTGACAAGAGAGGTAGGAGTCTAAACACCGGGGCCCCGCGACTGCTTAAAGACATTTTGTAAATCCGACTTTTGAAGGCTAGTAGAACCGGGAAAAGACTCTCCAGGCAAACTGTTCCACATCCCCGACCCGATAGGGACAAAGAAGCGGTACTGTCCTTTTGAGAAAAATCGTACGATCAGTCAGAACTTTCTTCTGAACAGCATCGCGTAATGTAGTCGAGGCGGCAGCACCCCATACATGTGAGGCGTACTCGAGGCTAGATCAAGATCGCAGATACGAAAATGTTGTCATATACGCCGTGGGTGAAGCTAATATTGAAAGTCTGTAAACTTTCTTAGGAAATTATCGTCGGAGGCGATTCACCAAATTTATGACTATCGTGACATCTTTCGTTGATTTGTATTCGTGAATAATGACATTTAGTACTTCGTGACAGAGAAGCAATACGACGATTAATGATTGTATCTAATTATTTCGATCGTCAATCAAAGGAAACATTTGATGCTTCAGGTGAGGTCTAATGCTAAATGGTAAATAAGATGGTTGTGAAATGGAGATTTTTTCTTTGTTCTTAGCAATTTTTTCGGAAAGGAGAGAAAGCTGATATTTTAATCTCAAGTACACTATGCAACTGATAATTTTCTTGGGGCTTCTCTCTACTCAAGAATGAAAATGCGTGGCAAGAATGTTGTAAAAAAGAAAACATTTATCACGTAACTATACTAAGTGACATATAAATCCGAACACCCAGTTTAAATGGTTTTATTTTAATAAAATTTTGTATAAGTACTTAATGAAGCATAATAAGTAAATGATAAAAATTTCAAAATGATTGCACTGCTTTAAAGCCCTTTGACCTTTAATAATGTGTGGATGCACCCTGATGTGCTACGCATTCTCCAACGCGCCTAGGCATGCTTCTGATCAGGTGGTCAATGTCCTCCTGTGGTATCTCATTCCAGGCAACCACCAACTCCTCTCGAAGTGCTGCTAGAGTCTCACGAGGACGTTGCAAATTGAGCAATCTCCTACCCATCATATCCCACACGTGCTCAATTGGGGATAAGTCGGGAGATCTTGGTGGCCATGGTAACAATGTGACATCATTATGTTGAAAGAAGTCTATTGTGACCCTTGCAACATGTGGCCGGGCATTATCTTGTTGGAAAGTTGGATCTGCCAGGGTGTCAAGATAGGGTAAAAGATGGGGTTCTAGAACTTCGTGGATATAACGCTGCGCGTTTCATGTTACCTCTGATGAAGATTAAAGGTGACCTGGAACCATAAGCTATAGCACCCCAAACCATAACTCCAACAGTGTGATGAACATGTCTTTCAACAAAAAACTGTTGATTCCTCCTTTCCCCACGTCGCCTTCTAACCCTAGCTCGACCATCGTGCATGCCTAAACAGAGTGACCGTTGTCTGCACCACTCAAGGCGATTACGTCGGTGTTCTCGAGTTAAAGGGAGGACCCAGTGTGGCCGGTATGAAAACAAGCCAAAACTTCTCATTCGTCGGTAAACACTTCGCATGCCAATAGGTCTTCCGTGTTCTGCAAACCATTCATTTGCAATGGATCTGGTAGTGGAGAAACGGTCCCTTAAGGCCAATAATCTTAGGCGGCTTCACGGTCTGTTGTTCTACGGCGGCGTCCAGTGCCCCTTGCTCTTTGCGTACGGCCTTCTCGAAGCCATGCCTGATAACACTCTAACTGCAATTGCCCGAAAAGAAAGTCCAGCTTCCCGAAGTCCCACTATACGGCCCCTATCAAACTCACTAAGTTGACGAAATCGTACAAGTCTCGGTACTCTAGGCATCGTAACCGATCGTAAAGGATGTCAAGAACCAAAATCCGCCAACGTTGTTTCTTTACTGCGGCTGAAATGTTCATTTTTAGAGCGTTAGTGAATTAAAAAAAAGCAGTATAAAAACCGGAATGTCCAACTGATAAGGCTGAAAATTTTTTTACTTGTTATTTACAGTTTTACATTCACCAACTTTTATTAAAATAAAACCATTTAAACTGGGTGTTCGGATTTATATGTCACTTAGTATGCATAGACACACACTATTTGTACACATGGAAATCTACAATATAAATAATTATTTTGTTTATATGTAAATTGTGGACTCAAGATATAAATTTTTTAAAATGTTATAACAATTCGTAAAAATACAAATTTTAATAAAAACATAAACACCACCAGTCTTGTTTTGTTTGTTCTTGCACAATATTTATCGGAATCACCTTTAGCTATTTGGCAAACACTATTACGCCTTATTGCTCATGTTTCTCCACTGGTATTCTTCAATATTTTATTTAAAGCTTCTTTTTTATGACATTCTAACAAAATAGCAAAGGTAGCAAAAACGTCCGATGGGCCGCAAACCAGGTGACAAGAATCACAAGGTCAGATGCCAAAACGTACGTACGTCTAGCGTCTAACGTCAAGGCGTCATTTTTCCAATTTTTATTTGCATTTTTTAAGTGTTGTGCAACGATGGAAAAATTTCACTACGGATAGTCATGTGGAGCCTAGTAGAGCATATTTCAACAGTTGTCTTGCGTGTTCCTTATTTGGGCCAACCTCTCTCCATATAAATAACCCATCGGGCACAGCTATTAGATATACTTCATTGGCAGCATATTCAGTAATAATTTTCTCAAATGCAGATCAATACATATAATCATCCAGATTTGCTACTCAACTAAGTTTATTTTTTTCAAATCTTCTCAAAGATAAACACTACAGACTACTCGGCATTCTGCAACCAACAATGCATGTCGTCTCGTTGAGTAATTCCTCCATAGATGGACACTTTTGATGGCGCTCATAGGTATCATAGCGAGCAAACGTGAAATGAACAATTTGGACACTGAAGACTATCTAGTCTGCAAGATGACATTTTGTTGTTTTTTAGGTTTTTTACATAATACCGCTGCCAGAATGCTTTTAGAACCTTTCAGATGTGAGTAATCTTGATTTATAAATGTGAAATCGTCTAACACCACAATTAATAATAATAATAATAATAAGATTTATTCACTCAATGTACAAAGATAACAAAAAATATGAGTAAATAAATATAAAATCAAAACAGGCCCAATAGAAGGCATCGCCTGTACATGGACCAATAAATTTAAGTTGAAACTGTAGAATGCAAATGACAAAAAGGACAAAAATTAGCTACAGTAGATTATGTATTTAGTTGATGTTCGTATTTATGAGTTTATGAATTTCAGTCCTAGATATAGAATGTAGCCACTTTTTTAAATTTCTTTTGAAACAATTTCCGAAACGTAAATCTTTTAAGTCTTTAGGTATAATTTCATAAAATTTAGGCGCTAAATAGAGATATGATCGCTGCATTATAGATTTATGCGGTTGAGGAACTACTGTGCCACGAATTTTGTACCTGGTATAATGATTATGTTTAATTTTTTGGTCGGTGTTTACAAATTTATGGTAGTGAGTGATACTGTGTAAGAAATAAAGCTGTCTTATATCATACATTCGAACATCTGCGTATAATTTTTCAGTGGGATAAAGTTTCGGTTTTTTAAATATCATTTTCAGAATACTTTTTTGAAAAACATCTAAATTATAGATATGTGAGGAACATGCAGCTCCCCATGCTAATATACCATATGTGAGATGAGGCTCAATCAGTGCATGGTATAATGTTCGAAGATATTTTTCTGTCAATATATTCCCAAGGTATTTAATTTTGTAGGATACAAATCTAACTTTCTTTAAAATATAATTGACATGGATGTCCCATCGTAAGTGAGGATCCAAGACCACTCCAAGGTATTTTATGTTGGGCACTCTATTAATTTGCATTTTTTGATCATTAATATTGAAGGAGAGATTTGTGTAATTTGGCGGATGTCTAGCATAAGATCCAAATGGTAAAAAATGTGTTTTAGAGTAGTTAATGCTTAATTTTCTACTGTTAAACCACCGAATAATTTTGATAAAATCATTTTCAATTACATTTTTCAGATCAGACCAGTCAGTGCCTTCATATAATATTGCAGTATCATCTGCAAAACTAGTTATTTTGCCAACACAATTCATTTGGAAAATATCATTTAAATATATATTGAATAACAGCGGACCTAAGACAGTTCCTTGTGGGACACCACACTTAATATACATTTCTTTACTAAATGATCCTGATATCTGCACAGATTGTGGGCGATTTGACAAATAACTTTCGATCAGTGAGTACGCGTTTCCTCTGAAACCAATTCTCTCCAATGCTTCTAATAATAATTTGTGATTAACTGTGTCGAAAGCTTTCTTTAAATCAACAAAAATGCAGATTGAAGGGATTCTGCTAGCAATATTTTGATGTATTTGATTTACAATTTTAGTTATTGCGTCCGATGTAGCCTTCCCTTCTGTAAATCTATATTGATTTTCACTTAAAATTTTGAATTTTGTGAGGTATCGAATCATTCTAGTAGATAAAACTTTTTCAAAAACCTTTGCTACACTGGATATTATTGATATTGGTCTATAGTTGTTAACATCTGTTTTTGTTCCTGATTTATGTATCGGTATTATATTACCTTTTTTTAAAATTGAGGGATATATTCCAGATTCAAAGCATTTGTTGATTAGGTAAGTGAGTGGTTCTGTTATGTCCTCGGCTATAATTTTCAAATGCTCGCTTTTAATACCATCGAACCCAGGACTTTTCCGATTTTTTAAGGACATAACAGTGGTGTATACTTCACATTGCTCGACTTTATCCAAAATAAATGAGTTCAAAGTTCTTTTTGGAGGCTGAGTATTTTGTACATTTGCTTGTATATTACTTGCTAAATTTTCGCCTATGTCAGTAAAGAATTGTTCAAATTCATCGCATATCTGTTGAGTATTTTTTAATACTGTTCCCGATGTTGTATTTAACTCAGTGACACACTCTTTAACTTTTGTTTTCCCAGTAATCTCATCAATAGTTGTCCAAAGCCGCTTAGGATCATTTAAGTTATTATTCAATTTATTTAGGTAATGTTTTCGTTTGGTTTGCCTTACAAGCTCTATAAATTTATTTTTAGATTGGTTGTAGCAGTCGGTATTCTCTGTAGTTGGCGTTTGTTTCATTACATTATATAGTCTTTCTTTTTCTATTGCCGATGTTATTAATCCTTTGGTAATCCAGGCATTTCTGCTTTTCTCTTTGTGACTAATTATTACTTTATTGGTACTAATATCTATTAGTTCTTTTATTTTCTCTATGAACAGTCCCGTTGCTTTGTCTATATTATTTATAGAGTATAATTGTTCCCAGGATTCTTGTTTGACATTTGATATTAGTTTTGAATTGTCGACAAAAAATTTGTAATTTTCCTGGTTGTTACTAACGGTAGGGATGTTAGAATGTTTTTCATTTGAAGATATCAGTAAAATAGTGGAGAAGTGGTCAGTAATATCGCTTTCTAGGATTATTGGTATACAAGTAATTTTGTTGGATAGGTCTTTCACAAAGCAGTGATCTATACATGTGCCACTGATGGACCTTGTAGGTAGGTTTATATAGGACAGAAATCCGTTACTTGATAGGATATTCAAGTATTCATTATCTGCAAACTCACGCAATTTTGGAAAAAGAATACTGAAAATTGAAATTTAATGACAGAACTGTCAAGATATTGACTTACGTTAAGTGCAGTTTGATCCTGACGACATACTATGAGAATAAAGAGACAAACACATCTTTGACTGGCTCCTTCTAACTACATAATCTGAATTCGTTGGTCGTGACCACTCCGACTGTGCTGAATCGAATCGACGTAGGCCATGATTTGCATATATTCCAGCTTCGGCCTGCTAGATCTGTTCGCCGAATCATCGTGTATCTATTATAATTGCCATTTCCGCCGTCTGGACTGCCAATCGCTTCTGATCGGATCGAACATACTGATGAGGTATTTATCCAATCTGTATTTAAATATTGGGTTTTGGGAACATACGTCGAGCATATTTGCTGTGTAATTTTGTTGTTGCGATGACTGAACTCGAGTGCTTTCCTCGATAGTACCATATCAACTAGTAGTTCAGTCGTTACGCAGTGATGAAGTTTAAACCGTAGCGTCGATTTAAATTCGGCATTCGCAATCATGCGGAATGGAAATGTTGTTAGAAATTTTAGTTGCCTTTTTATGTGGTCAAATTAATACTAGGTAGATCTGGTAAGAATTATCGGACGTTTAAAAGAGTTGCGAAAGTTGTTGTCAATCCATAAATACACAAGTTAGCCCCTCTGTCAAAACGTAAGCGACGAACACGTACAGTAATGGACAAAAGTATATAGAGAAATATGAATATTTACCTAAATACCTACAGTATATTCAGATAAGAGATAGACCGGATGTAAACAAAGGGTTCGGGTGATTTTCACGCTAACGCCGCCGTCTCGACGTAAAACAGGAGCCCTCATTGGTCAATTCGCAATCAAATGTCTATGCCGAGCGGCAGAGCAGTCGTATCAAGGCAGAGTCACATTCAGGTTCAGACGTGTTACGTATGTCGTGTGCATCACTGCAATTTGATATTTCTCTGGACGTTTTCGTTTGATATCTTATTATGTTGTTGAGTTTGTCGTTGTTATTGTTATACCTTGTTATTGATTGTTATTGTTATCAACTGCTTGCGCAAAATGCCCAGTAGTACAGATACTGCCGATGAAGTTGTAAACTCCTGTAGTCCACCTAGGAAACGCTCTAAAAAAAGACACCTGAGTGCAGAAATGAAAGAGGTCATTTTGAATATATATAAGATCGAGCGCGAGGAGAACGAGGCATCGACCATCAAAGAAATTGTTGTGAAGGTTTCTCACAAAGTTGGGGTGTGTCGCGCATCAGTGTTTAATGTGTTAAGACAATACAAAAAAAAATCACACCTTTTCTGAGCCAATGACCAGTAAACATCGCAAAAGTATTGTTAAATCATTGGATGAAGCTGATAAGCATGCGATTAGGAGGAAAGTGCACGAATTCTTCTTTAGGAATGAAATACCTACTATAGATAAAGTACTGCAGGAGGTAAATGGAGATACAACGTTGCCAAATTTCAAACGATCAACTTTCCATGCGTTACTGAAGCATTTAAATTTCAAATGGAAAAAACGGGGTCGTAATAGTTTACTACTGGATAGAGAAGAAATTGTGCTATGGAGGAGGGATTATTTAACAAAAATTGGGAAATATAGAAATCAAAACAGGAAGATTTATTACCTTGATGAAACATAGGTAAACGCAGGACACACTACAAGTAAAGTATGGGTTGATGATTCTGTAACTTCATCCAGGAGGGCCTTTCTAGATGGACTGTCCACCGGATTAAAAAATCCAGCAGGTAAATACGAGTAATAGACAACAATCGGATGTTTTTCAAACCTTGGGAACAAGGTTCTAAACATTAATTCCAGGGGGCAGATAAAACATATTACAAGTAACAAAACTTTTATAACATTCGATGAAATGCGTGGATGTTTTATTGTCATTTTCATTTGTTAGAACTTTTTTAAGCCATGTTTTTATGTGTTTTCGATATTTCAATAATTTTTTAATATAATCTTAAAATATGTCGAATATTATAAACTTAAAAAAAGTTACTAAGTTTTATATTGTGTACCGTTCCTAATATTTCTAATCATTTTAATTCATACTTTAAGCTTTATAAAGTTATAATTTGTTAATATTAATATTTGCGCGTATTTCAGGTTCCTGATCATTCATTTTTTAAAGGTTTATAACTTTAAATTAAATTGTGACGCGCTGAGTAATCATACGACGTTCAATATTCTTTCTTTCAATATGACTAAATAATCCCAATTATAGCAATCTGATACTCATGTCTCAATGTTTTTTCGCTGAATGTGATGAAAACATTTGAAAAAGGTTCGCTTATTGAAATAAATCTACACCAGTTAGTACTTCGATTTCCAGGTAAAGGGAAAAGGCTCATTATCTGCCATATTGGCAGTGAGGATGGATTTGTTGTTGACGGTCTGTGGTGCTTTGAGTCTAAGAAAACTGGAGATTACCACGAGGAAATGAATGGCGAATCGTTTGAACAGTGGTTTTCAAAAATTTTACCGAACTTAGAGGAAAACGCAGTAATTGTGTTCGATAATGCACCTTATCATTCTCGAAAAATGGAGAAGGTCCCAACAACGGCTTCAAGGAAAGTTGATGTTCAAAATTGGCTCCGCTCGAAAAATATCAACTTTGAAGAAGCAATGCTGAAAGTACAATTATTAAGAATTGTCAAGGATCACAAGGCGGAATATCAAAAATACGCCATTGACGAAATGGCAGCAAGTCAAAATAAAACTGTGCTCCGTTTACCTCCATACCATTGCGAGCTCAATCCCATTGAGCTCATGTGGGCAGAGGTTAAAAATTATATAGCTAAGCACAATACAACTTTTAAATTTTGTGACCTCAAAGGACTTTTCAAAGAAGCACTAGAATTAATAACAGCGCAAAAATGGGAAAACTGTATTAAGCACGTGAAAGACAAAGTTGAAAAGAGAATGTGGGAACTGGACAATATTTTAGAGGAACAAGTCGAGCCATTCATTATTGACGTTGGTGCTTCAGGCAGTAGCGATGATGAAAGCTCATCGAGCTCATCTTTCCAAACATCAGACGGCATCCGAAGCTGGAAATCGAAGCGAAAATTTTGAAACCCTTATGTATATTTACATCATTATATATTTCTTACCCCACCCCCACATGATCCTATATCCAGCACCAATCGTATACACATCGAATTATGCTAATTTACTACAGCAGCATCTACTATCTAAAATATGTACTGCGTGACTCTTAATACGTCCCTGCCGAATGTTACAGCGTTCGATGATCACGTGGTCTTGTTTATGTCCGGTCTATCTCTTATCTGAATATACTGTATAGAAAACGAATTCATACTTCATTGCTCCATAAACAAATGCGTTATTAGTAGAAAAACTAAATTCCTTGTTTTTACATTATCTGCAATGAACACAATACAAGTCTGAATATAAGCACTTTTTTATGAGGGACAAAAATATGTTTAGTATAGTTTCGTATCAGAAGAGGATTAGTTTGTGTTCATCAAGTATTGTGTGTTGTCAAGTCGACATTACCAAAAATTTGAAGCTGAAGCGTAAAGCAGTTTGGGCAATATTGAACAAATATAAACAAAAAGATTCTTGGAAGCCTCTAAGAGAAGTGGTCCGCCTAGAAAACTTAATGCTAGATCAGTTAGATTAATTTCGTCCAAAGATCCGTTTAAAACCCCAAGACAAACAAAGCCGAAATCGAGACAGAAGGAATTGTTTCTACGAAAACTATAAGTAGAAGATTAAATGATTTGAAGTTATTTGCACGTTACCCGAGTAAGAAGCCGCTAATATCGAGAAGAAACCGTAAGGACCGATTACAATTTGCACTGTTGCATCTTGATTGGAGCATCTGTGACTGGAAGAGGGTATGTTTCCGTGACGAATCCAAGTTCAATATGTTTAGATCAGATGGTGTTGATTACGTTAGACGTCCTAGTGAACAAAGATTGAACCTCAAAAACACTTTGCCTACTGTCAAACATGGAGGCGGGTCTGTTATGATTTGGGATGGGACCTTTTCATACTAAAGCATGTCATGTTACCCTATATGGAAGACAATATGCCCTTAAGATCAATCTTCCAGCAAGATAATGACCCGAAGCACACTTCAAATCTCGCAAAGAAATTCTGGATGAAAAAATACGTTCTCAAATGGCCTTCACAGTCTCCCGATATAAACCCCATTGAAAATCTATGGGAATACTTAGATAAGAGATAAAAATTATTCAAACAAGGATGAACTTTTGCCGCTTTAGAGCAAAAGTGGAGACAGATTGATGAATCTTATATCAAGAAACTTCTACAGTCTATGCCGAGACGATGCCAGGCGGTGATTGATAATAATGGTTATGCTACAAAGTATTAACACAAACATGGTTGGTTTTCTATAATTCAACGAACTTTGCTGCTTTTTTCTATAATTGTTTTGATTGTCTATATATTTTTGTCCTTCACAGTTCCAGTTATTTTAAATTAATTTTTTATTGAAGGGTAATGAATTTATTTATGTATAAGTGAGTATTATGCTATAACGAATTATGTATACAGGTTGGTGTATTAATAAAACAAGTTAAAAAAAGAAACACAGCACAATATTAATTTGTCTATATACTTTTGTCCGTTACTGTATATCACAAAATGGCGTCAAAAGAAAAGGGATGAGTCAAATCGCTTCAAAGGGCGAAATCGAATCGTAATTAGGTAGGTTCTTTTAGGTACGATGAATCTTCGATCTCTGCATATCAAACATATAAAGCAAATCCATCATAATTCTGTTTCCATGGCAGATGTAGGGAAAATATAATGATAGACGTCTTTATTTATCTACAATTACACTGTACAATGAAAAAAGACAGACTTACATATATGGCGAAGTTTAGCATGCTGCATAGAGTTGCTAACAGATGTTCACGACACACTATTCACGAACAGATCTGGTTAGTTACATCGGGAAGTGAAAAAGAAAAAAGAAAAAGGTATACTTTCCAACCGCAAGTACACAAAAAATTATCAACCTTACTTAAACAAGGGATGAAAAAACAAATGTTTGATTACGTAAATTATATGTTTGGAGGGTTGAGTAATATTGTTTTAACGTTTTGCCGAAAGAAAGGTAATGGAAGTTCTTTGTATATTTTAGGAAAAACTGCCTTTAAAAAGTGTAGTCGTATGCAGGGGTATTCTATTATTCTTTTCCCTGAGAGTTCTACAGTGAACATCACTATAAAGTGAAATGTTTTCCCCCAAGTAAGAGGGTTTAGACGTGAACAAACACCGAATAGTGATACTTGACCAAGTTATTAATTTTTAATCAGATTAGAACGGGATATTTCGCTGATACATGCTCAAATTTACGTAAACCAAAGATGAAACGTATACAATTGTTTTGAATAACTTGAACAACGTTTTTGGTAAAATTGTCTAAACATGAGTAGTATGCGATGTTACAATAATTTAGGATCGATATAACCAATGCTTCACATAGCTTTTTAAGCCACTTAAAATTTAGTAAATACCCGTTTGCTATAAGAATTTGTCGCTTCAGCTAGGTTTTCTGTGAAAGACTTTCAATATGTTCAATAAACCTCAATAGAACAACACCAAGAATTTTTGCAGACTCAGAAAATTGCAAGATTTTGTTATTTATCTGAATGTTTTGTGTGTTACATTGTATTTTGTTCGTTTGGGCGTAAAATAATAAAATCTTAGATTTTTGTGGATTAATAACTAGATTATGATCTGAAGAGTATTTAGTTAATTTACTAACACCGTTTTGTAAAATTTTGGTAGTGTTATTGACATTATCTGGGTTAAAATAATGGAGTAACTGCGTAAAGGACTACATGAGAATTAGCAATACTTTTGCTTAAGTCGAAATTATATATGAGAAATAGCAGCGGCCCCAATACAGAGCCCCGAGGGAGTTATTATGTCTAATAGGTGCATAGTATTACTGCGATCATCAGCTTCTTAATAATGACATGTCTTTCACTGCCACGAAATATGCAACAATTAACAACCACTTACCGCATACAGCTTGGAAGCTGTATGCGGTAAGAAGTTCGTATTAATATTCGAACTTTGGTTCACAGATTTTCTGTTCCTTATATACTAAGTGACATATAAATCCGAACACCCAGTTTAAATGGTTTTATTTTAATAAAATTTTGTATAAATACTTAATGAAGCATAATAAGTAAATGATAAAAATTTCAACTTGATTGCACACCTTTAATAAAGTGTGGATGCACCCTGATGTGCTACGCATTCTCCAATGCGCCTAGGCATGCTTCTGATGAGGTGGTCAATGTCCTCCTGTGGTATCTCGTTCCAGGCAACCACTAACTCCTCTCGAAGTGCTTCTAGAGTCTGAGGAGGACGTTGCAAATTGAGCAATCTCCTACCCATCATATCCCACACGTGCTCAATTGGGGATAAGTCGGGAGATCTTGGTGGCCATGGTAACAATGTGACATCATTATGTTGAAAGAAGTCTATTGTGACTCTTGCAACTGTCTTTCAACAAAAAACTGTGGATTCCTCCTTTCACCACGTCGCCTTCTAACCCTGGCACGACCATCGTGCATGCCTAAACAAAATCGTGAATCGTCACTAAAGACAATACTGTTCCATTCCTGATCCCAGAGTGACCGTTGTCTCCACCACTCAAGGCGATTACGTCGGTGTTCTCGAGGTAAAGGGAGGACCCAGTGTGGCCGGTATGAAAACAAGCCAAAACTTCTCATTCGTCGGTAAACACTTCGCATGCCAATAGGTCTTCCGTGTTCTGCAAACCATTCATTTGCAATGGACCTGGTAGTGGAGAAACGGTCCCTTAAGGCCAATAATCTTAGGCGGCGATCTTCACGGTCTGTTGTTCTACGGCGGCGTCCAGTGCCCCTTGCGTACGGCCTTCTCGAAGCCATGCCTGACAACACCTAACCACAGTGTCTACACTTCTTTGCACTCTAACTGCAATTGCCCGAAAAGAAAGTCCAGCTTCCCGAAGTCCCACTATATGGCCCCTATCAAACTCACTAAGTTGACGAAATCGTACAGGTCTCCGTACTCTAGGCATCGTAACCGATCGTAAAGGATGTCAAGAACCAAAATCCGCCAACGTTGATTCTTTACTTTTCATTTTTAGAGCGTTAGTGGATTAAAAAAAAAGCAGTATAAAAACCGGAATGTCCAACTGATAAGGCTGAAAATTTTTTCACTTTTTATTTACAGTAAGATAAATACATTCACCAACTTTTATTAAAATAAAACCATTTAAACTGGGTGTTCGGATTTATATGTCACTTAGTATATATCTGCATTACACAAGTCCGTGTTTCTAATTTAAGTCGGCCTATCAGTCCGTGTCTGTTGTACATTTCAATGCGTCATAAGAACTGAGCCAATCTACTTGACGAAATATTCAAAGAGCGATCACAGATAAAATAACACAAATTAGAGGTTAGGCGAAATGGGTGGTACATTTAAGGACCAGAAAATTCAGAAACATATATGTGTGGATATAAAAACAGTTAAGTCACCATTTCCAAAAGCATCGCAGAACGTTAAAGTGGTTCGTACTCCTAGTATCCAAATATTGCTAAGATATATAAATTTTTGTCCTGTAGCAGTGTGTCAGTGACGACACTACCACAGCTCAGTTAGAGATCGACATATAGACTGACTGACTCATATACAGACCGACAGGCGGACCGACAGACAAACAGACCGATGGAAATTAGTAACATGGTTTTTCGTGATGTACATGTCATATAACATCAAAAAAACATAATATCAAAGTTTCGAAACTCTTCGCGATTACAATACTTAATTGCCAGTTTTGGCATATGTTGATAGATGCAATTGGTCCACAGTCTCCACTTGTTTGACAACGTTGCGATCTTCAAAATTCTCCCCGCCCTACCGATAGTACCGACCAGGTGGCTACGTTGTTAAGGTTAACCTAGCTGCTCGCCAGATACCAATCGGTCAGACCCCGATGGTTTGACTCGTTGTATGATACGCGTGTATTGAAAATATTTATCTGTCAAGTTTTAATTGCAAAGGTACCTCCAGCTCCCAATTATTAACTCCTACAAATGTTTTTCTAAATATGGTCTGGAGTCACTTAAACGTCAAAAGGAGAAGTTTGAGCGATTTTACTTCCTACGCCACTGGCAAGGAAGTATTGTAATTGCGAAATATTCCAAAAATGAGATATTATGTCCTTCGGATGTTATATGACATGTACAGGGTGCAGAAAATCTGCACTGGTTGCGTGAAGTTCAGCACCAAGGGCTTTGGAGTTTAAATGCGTGGTGTGGCATACTGGGAGGCAGAATTGTTGAGCCATATTTTTTCGAACAATCCCTAAATGGCAATGACTTTCTTGAATTTTTGGACAATCAACTACCGTTGTTGCTGAAGGATGTGCCACTGGAAACACGGCAAAACTTTTTTTACCGAGAGCCGAAATTGAAGCTTCAGTATATTGTCTATCCATGAGAGGCTTGAGGATGCATAGAGCGTGTTGGTCAGCATTCCGAGCATTTACGGAGGCATTAAAAACCTTTCTTTTTTAAATCGGTCCTTTATAGAGCCACAACTTGATAATAAAAAGAAATTCCAGAAAAATCAGTTTGAAAAATTAAAAATATACTAAGTGACATATGAATCCGAACACCCAGTTTAAATGGTTTTATTTTAATAAAATTTTGTATAAGTACTTAATGAAGCATAATAAGTAAATGATAAAAATTTCAAAATGATTGCACTGCTTTAAAGCCCTTTGACCTTTAATAATGTGTGGATGCACCCTGATGTGCTACGCATTCTCCAACGCGGCTAGGCATGCTTCTGATCAGGTGGTCAATGTCCTCCTGTGGTATCTCATTCCAGGCAACCACCAACTCCTCTCGAAGTGCTTCTAGAGTCTGAGGAGGACGTTGCAAATTGAGCAATCTCCTACCCATCATATCCCACATGTGCTCAATTGGGGATAAGTCGGGAGATCTTGGTGGCCATGGTAACAATGTGACATCATTATGTTGAAAGAAGTCTATTGTGACTCTTGCAACATGTGGTCGGGCATTATCTTGTTGGAAAGTTGGATCTGCCAGGGTGTCAAGATAGGGTAAAAGATGGGGTTCTAGAACTTCGTGGATATAATGCTGCTCGTTCATGTTACCTCTGATGAAGATTAAAGGTTACCTGGAACCATAAGCTATAGCACCCCAAACCATAACTCCAACAGTGTGATGAACATGTATTCTTCTAACCCTGGCACGACCATCGTGCATGCCTAAATAAAATCGAGACTCGTCACTAAAGACAATACTGTTCCATTCCTGATCCCAGGGTGACCGTTGTCTGCACCACTCAAGGCGATTACGTCGGTGTTCTCGAGTTAAAGGGAGGACCCAGTGTGGCCGGTATGAAAACAAGCCAAAACTTCTCATTCGTCGGTAAACACTTCGCATGCCAATAGGTCTTCCGTGTTCTGCAAACCATTCATTTGCAATGGACCTGGTAGTGGTGGTCCCTTAAGGCCAATAATCTTAGGCGGCGATCTTCACGGTCTGTTGTTCTACAGCGGCGTCCAGTGCCCCTTGGTCTTTGCGTACGGCCTTCTCGAAGCCATGCCTGACAACACCTAACCACAGTGTCTACACTTCTTTGCACTCTAACTAATTGTCCGAAAAGAAAGTCCAGCTTCCCGAAGTCCCACTATCAAACTCACTATGTTGACGAAATCGTACAGGTCTCCGTACTCTAGGCATCGTAACCGATCGTAAAGGATGTCAAGAACCAAAATCCGCCAACGTTGATTCTTTACTGCGGCTGAAATATTTATTTTTAGAGCGTTAGTGAATTAAAAAAAAGCAGTATAAAAACCGGAATGTCCAACTGATAAGGCTGAACATTTTTTCACTTGTTATTTACAGTAAGATAAATACATTCACCAACTTTTATTAAAATAAAGCCATTTAAACTGGTTGTTCGGATTTATATGTCACTTAGTATATAAGGGATTTCCGTATAAAATTTTCTTTGGCCTGAACTTTAGGTTAAGAAGATATCGAGATGCGGTTTTCACGAGCTTCTTTAGATATCATTTAGCCACTTTTTATAAAAAAAAATCATACCAATGCATCTAATTTTTTTGGGAAAATCTACCATTTCTGTAGGAATGTCGAAAAAGCTGTCTAGCAGCTACATGTGACGCTAACAAAACTTCAAATATCATAACATTTGTAGCCCAAGAATAGCTCTTTTCAACTAGCCCAAGTTTGGTAAAATACGATACGTTCGACTAGCTTGATCCGTTTAATTTCTTTGTTATGCATGTTCGTATATCACTCACCGCACATAACCCTTTTATGAACTAATGGCAGGTTTGCGTAGGAAGTGCTTATTCAACCTACCTAACTCAAATTGTTATTTTCTTGGTCATTTGAAAACATATTTTTGTAGGGGTTGAACATTGTATGTTGAGAGTTGTACATGTTGCATATATGATAACAATGAATTCCGTTTTATTATTCACAATTTCTTAATCCTGGCAGTATTACCCACGTGTTGCATACAATAAATATCACACATATCTCGCATAATATTTTCGTCTGTGACTCCCGCAACACCAGCTACCCAAAAAACACGCGATATCCTTTACTTGCCGAGGGTCCGATCACAATGCAGTAACGCTGACTGTACGAATGTTGACTGAGATACTTTGCATGCTGGATATTCAAAGTGAGAAGTACAGGCAATCTGTTTGACGCCATTTTTGTTTTACGTGTTGATACAGATTCTGAGGAATCTTTTTGAAAGGAATTGCGTAATCGAAGCAAAGCTGGTACTCATCTCAATAATATAAATATTCTTAAAAATTAAAGTTTCCAAAATTTCTATCAATGTCTACACAATTTTTGCTGAGTACGGCACTGGATTTTTCTTCTCAATTAGGTGTTACTCGCTAGCCAATCAAATCAAAATGCCATTCTCGTTCCGCGTTCCAATCGCCGGCAGTATTGTCACTTTCGTTGTAACAAATTGTCCGCCGGTCGATAAACAACGGTCTGTCTCGTCGATGGCACATCGCTTGCTTGATTGAAAACAAGAATAGCGGAAACAGCGTCACAGTCATTTCTTCTCTTCTGTCATGCTTTCTTTCCTCATAGCTCTGCTTCCATCCAGCGTGGGATCGACACTAATTTTTCGATTGATTCGGTTTTGTTTTTTTCGTCCCCGGTAGCGTGCTGCAGTTTCGAAAAAATCGATTTTTCACGCCCGTGTTTTCCCAGACAACGGAAAGTCCGATTGCATCCAGAGCTCTTTGGAGCATCGCAGCTCCAAAAATATACTAAGTGACATATAAATCCGAACACCCAGTTTAAATGGTTTTATTTTAATAAAATTTTGTATAAGTACTTAATGAAGCGTAATAAGTAAATGATAAAAATTTCAAAATGATTGCACTGCTTCAAAGCCCTTTGACCTTTAATAATGTGTGGATGCACCCTGATGTGCTACGCATTCTCCAACGCGCCTAGGCATGCTTCTGATCAGGTGGTCGATGTCCTCCTGTTGTATCTCATCCCAGGCAACCACCAACTCCTCTCGAAGTGCTTCTAGAGTCTGAGGAGGACGTTGCAAATTGAGCAATCTCCTACCCATCATATCCCACACGTGCTCAATTGGGGATAAGTCGGGAGATCTTGGTGGCCATGGTAACAATGTGACATGATTGTGTTGAAAGAAGTCTATTGTGACTCTTGCAACATGTGGTCGGGCATTATCTTGTTGGAAAGTTGGATCTGCCAGGGTGTCAAGATAGGGTAAAAGATGGGGTACTAGAACTTCGTGGATATAACGCTGCGCGTTCATGTTACCTCCGATGAAGATTAAAGGTGACCTGGAACCATAAGCTATAGCACCCCAAACCATAACTCCAACAGTGTGATGAACATGTCTTTCAACAAAAAACTGTGGATTCCTCCTTTCACCACGTCGCCTTCTAACCCTGGCACGACCATCGTGCATGCCTAAACAAAATTCCTGATCCCAGAGTGACCGTTGTCTGCACCACTCGCGATTACGTCGGTGTTCTCGAGTTAAAGGGAGGACCCAGTGTGGCCGGTATGAAAACAAGCCAAAACTTCTCATTCGTCGGTAAACACTTCGCATGCCAATAGGTCTTCCGTGTTCTGCAAACCATTCATTTGCAATGGACCTGGTAGTGGAGAAACGGTCCCTTAAGACCAATAATCTTAGGCGGCGATCTTCACGGTCTGTTGTTCTACGGCGGCGTCCAGTGCACCTTGCTCTTTGCGTACGGCCTTCTCGAAGCCATGCCTGACAACACCTAACCACAGTGTCAACACTTCTTTGCACTCTAACTGCAATTGCCCGAAAAGAAAGTCCAGCTTCCCGAAGTCCCACTATACGGCCCCTATCAAACTCACTAAGTTGACGAAATCGTACAGGTCTCCGTACTCTCGGCATCGTAACCGATCGTAAAGGATGTCAAGAACCAAAATCCGCCAACGTTGATTCTTTACTGCGGCTGAAATATTCATTTTTAGAGCGTTAGTGAATTAAAAAAAAGCAGTATAAAAACCGGAATGTACAACTGATAAGGCTGAAAATTTTTCCACTTGTTATTTACAGTAAGATAAATACATTCACCAACTTTTATTAAAATAAAACCATTTAAACTGGGTGTTCGGATTTATATGTCACTTAGTATACAAATCTCCTCAAAGGCTGAATTGCCTTGAGAGTTGAATCCTTTATTTATTTATTTATATTTCATATTTCCTACAGGTAAAACCCAATTACAGAAAAAGCTGAAATACAATAATAAAAAGAAAATAAAGAGACACATTGGAAACTTAAACTTAGCATCAATTGGCCTAAGTAAGCTCAGAGAACAATCGATGACGTCTAGCAATTTATGATTGATTTACAGCTGTCATTATAAATATCACACAGATCACAAATAGAGTTCATCAGACTGCACATTAAACAACCTGGAGATTTCAACATTACGTTCGTCCGGCCTGCTTGACAATAAAAGGCTGATTGTTGACGACTTTCAAGCCTTGGAATACCGAAATATATTTTTCCAAGTAAATCCGGACAGTCAATTTGATTATGCATAAGGCCATATAAAAACGATAAGGCAAACATATTACGTCTAATTGATAGTGAATGTAAATCAAAAAAATTCAAAAGGGTATGATGACAAAAACCTCTTTCTGGATAAGAACCAGTACAATTCAGATAAAAATACTAAATAGCCTTACATTGAATGCCTTCAATCATTGAAATTGAATTTAGGTATATTGGAGACCAGATCAGCGTTGCACATTCCAGCTTGCTTTTGACAAAAGTAACGAACAAAGTCATTAAAGTGCTGACATTGGAGAACCCTTTCCAGTTTCTGATACAAAAGCCAAGTAGTCTGGTGGCAGCCGATGAGATATTAAGTATGTGTTCGCTAAACATTAGCCTGCTATCAAAGGTTACTCCAAGGTCCTTAAAAGAGTAACATCTGTCTAGAACCTGACCGTCGACGTTATAATCATCATATATACTAACTGACATATAAATCCGAACACCCAGTTTAAATGGTTTTATTTTAATAAAAGTTGGTGAATGTATTTATCTTACTGTAAATAACAAGTGAAAAAATGTTCAGCCTTATCAGTTTGACATTTCGGTTATTATACTGCTTTTTTTTTAATTCACTAACGCTCAAAAAATGAATATTTCTGCCGCAGTAAAGAATCAACGTTGGCGGATTTTGGTTCTTGACATCCTTTACGATCGGTTAAGATGTCTAGAGTACGGAGACCTGTACGATTTCGTCAACTTAGTGAGTTTGATAGGGGCCGTATAGTGGGACTTCGGGAAGCTGGACTTTCTTTTCGGGCAATTGCAGTTAGAGTGCAAAGAAGTGTAGACACTGTGGTTAGGTGTTGTCAGGCATGGCTTCGAGAAGGCCGTACGCAAAGAGCAAGGGACACTGGACGCCGCCGTAGAACAACAGACCGTGAAGATCGCCGCCTAAGATTATTGGCCTTAAGGGACCGTTTCTCCACTACCAGGTCCATTGCAAATGAATGGTTTGCAGAACACGGAAGACCTATTGGCATGCGAAGTGTTTACCGATGAATGAGAAGTTTTGGCTTGTTTTCATACCGGCCACACTGGGTCCTCCCTTTAACTCGAGAACACCGACGTAATCGCCTTGAGTGGTGCAGACAACGGTCACTCTGGGATCAGGAATGGAACAGTATTGTCTTTAGTGACGAGTCTCGATTTTGTTTAGGCATGCACGATGGTCGTGCCAGGGTTAGAAGGCGACGTGGTGAAAGGAGGAATCCACAGTTTTTTGTTGAAAGACATGTTCATCACACTGGTGGAGTTATGGTTTGGGGTGCTAGAGCTTATGGTTCCAGGTCACCTTTAATCTTCATCAGAGGGAACATGAACGCGCAGCGTTATATCCACGAAGTTTTAGAACCCCATCTTTTACCCTATCTTGACACCCTGGCAGATCCAACTTTCCAACAAGATAATGCCCGACCACATGTTGCAAGAGTCACAATAGACTTCTTTCAACATAATGATGTCACATTGTTACCATGGCCACCAAGATCTCCCGACTTATCCCCAATTGAGCACGTGTGGGATATGATGGGTAGGAGATTGCTCAATTTGCAACGTCCTCCTCAGACTCTAGAAGCACTTCGAGAGGAGTTGGTGGTTGCCTGGAATGCGATACCACAGGAGGACATTGACCACCTGATCCGAAGCATGCCTAGGCGCGTTGGAGAATGCGTAGCACATCAGGGTGCATCCACACATTATTAAAGGTCAAAGGGCTTTAAATCAGTGCAATCATTTTGAAATTTTTATCATTTACTTATTATGCTTCATTAAGTACTTATACAAAATTTTATTAAAATAAAACCATTTAAACTGGGTGTTCGGATTTATATGTCACTTAGTATATTAAATCATTTTTGTATAAGACACAACTTTACATTTAGAAACATTTAAACTAAGACAGTTTCGCGAGCAGCAGAAAGAAATTAAGTATAAATTATCCTGCAGCATGAGACAATCATCAATTGACTCGACCGATGCGTAAAGCTTAACGTCGTCAGCAAAAAACAGATGCAAACACTTGAGCTAAAGAGACAAATCGTTAATAAAGATCAGGAACAATAATGGGCCTAGATTTGATCCCTGAGGCACCCCAGGTGTGGCCTGACAATAACTCGACCTATTACCACCATATTCGACAAACAACCATCTAGTAACACAGGAGCGACAACAGTCCCTCAGATAGAGGTGAAATTGGTTGCTTCAAATCTACATCTCTAGTACTTAAAGAATTATTGACCTCGAAGACAAATCCAGAGGTTATAGTTTACCTAATATTAACCTAAAATATGCCCTCAATGCTAGGTCCTATTTTGGGCATATTGATAAGTAAGAGTTCGCCATTTTTTAGGTAATAGATTGTTTTCAATGTTCCATCCCTAACAAAACGCCGTCTACTTTGATATTTGACAGTTCTTCTCACAGAAAGGGCACCTCACGAAACGGATACGCTTGCGGCCCTAAAGTTGACCTCCTTTCACTTTTTATAACAGTTTAAGTGAGAGGAGCATTGTAACACACCGTACATGTTTAGTATATTGAATTGTGCATTACAAAATTACTACAAGATATATCAGCCGCCGGACTTTATGAAAATCGCTGCAGTCGTTACTGAGATTACGCGGTACACAACAGTAGATGGACGGGCAATCAGGAATCGTATCATTTCTTAAATTGAGCACTAGAATAAAATTTCCAATCCTCATAGCAAGGGCCATTGCAGCTGTTTGAAAGTTAAATTACTTTATATCTGTCTATATATCTTGTCTCTACTCATTTAAGTCCACGGTTTCTGTTTAATTAAAATCCTGCCGGCATGGAAACTATAAAACACACCTGAGTGACATTTCAGATTAAGCGAAGCTAAAACTTTGGGTAAAGTTTTTCAACAATCTGGACACATTATTTCTCGTGCGTCTCTCTAGAAACTGTTAAAACCAGGATCGCTTCTAAAGGAACAAGTAGTTCGGCATGCTTTTCAGGTAAAAATGGCGTCGAGTAGGTTGACTCTGCAACTGTTACTCGCTCTTCGAAAAAAGTT
Source organism: Acanthoscelides obtectus (assembly GCA_963669975.1). NCBI lineage: Eukaryota > Metazoa > Arthropoda > Insecta > Coleoptera > Chrysomelidae > Acanthoscelides > Acanthoscelides obtectus. The sequence continues at coordinate 88,681,678 of CAVLJG010000008.1, forward strand.
GGCCACTAGCATGTACAAGATAGGATTTAAATGGATCAAGGCAATCAAACAGGTTCATGCAATTTGTCTACTTTAGCATATTCAAGGAGTCAAATATGTCAGTTAAGTAAGCCAACCTCCATCGAAATGTGTCGTCTTTGAACATTGTCAAAAAATTGTATTTTTGTTTGAACTCAAGAAAAAGAATTACATCTTCTTTCCAATTCATAAAGGCGAGCCAACATGCTGCCTTTGGACAGCCAGCGTACTTCTGTCTGGAACAGCAGAACTTCGTGATCAGGATCGAGATCTTCGCAAAGTAAAGTAAATAACCGACTGTTCTAAGCGCTGCTGTTGATGTAGTTTACAATCCTTATAGCCGAGTCCAAAGTCTGGCAAAATTTCTGTGGCAATGTTTTGGAAGCCAAAGCTTGCCGATGAATAACACAATGTTTACTAACCATTGCGGGATGTTTTTCCTTGAGCTTTTTAGCTAAGCCCGATCCGATCGTACACCTATCAGTGCAGGTGCGCCAATGAGTTTCTTCCAATCCAAATAATTTTTTTATACAAAATTTGATATTTAACTAAATATATCTTCAAAGGTAGATAATTTTACTTTGTTAATTATTTATTTGTGACTTTATGTCTGCTGCAATGTTATCGATTCCAAGCGTTATTCGAAAGAGAAATAGACTTCACTTTTCACATGGTTTTATTAATTCTTCAACGATAGTATAAGATTTCTTTTGCTTTGCTACGATAAAAGCTATTTCAAATGAAGTTTTGAGGTGCCGCGATACACCTGTGTGATAACTTCCCGATTTATCCAGTCTCATCCGCTTGAGTGATTCTGCTTTAGAAGAAAAAAACTCTTTCGTATTCAAAACCAGAGTAGGATGTTGTTGCTTCAAGTGCCTTTCAAGGCCATTTGGGCCTTATGCTATCATTACTTAAAACTTTCATACATATCACACACTGAGGCAATAATTGTAACTCGTTTTTTTCTATGAAGGTAAATCCAAACTTAACGTAATCTTCGGAAAACATTATTTTTTTCACTGCCATTTTGCACCTATAACAATAAAACAAATAAGTAATAAATACGCAAAATACCTACATGTAATTACTAATTATATGCCCATTATTGTACCTTAATAACGTATTGTATTCAACAGTATATTGGCCACCGGGAGACTTATATTTTTGTAGGCAGGTTGACCTTATAATAGTAATTTTAAATACATTTGGAATCAATACAGTGGACCCCCGATAATCCGCACCTGTCTAATCCGGCGCCCCCTGTAATCCGACTTGTCTTTGAATATGTATTACATACATACATACGTATTTGACAATCTTCGCTAATGTAGATCACGCAGGTTTGGACAGCTTACAACTTGTACGCGCCACCGCTATCGTGCTCGTCGCGTAAACATTGTTTTACTTAGTTTGAATTTGACTACTTGTGATAGCGGTACGGCCTAGCGTGCGTTCATTGTTTACTATTTATTCATTGTGTATTAAGTATAGTATCTAGTAATGTCATCACGAACTCAGAAGCGAAAGCACAGAACATTGTGATTATTGACAATTAAAGAAAAATGTGATATTTTAGACCGCTTAAATCGCAATGAAACTTTCAGTAGTTTAGCAAGTAACTACGGCGTAGGCCGATCTACAATTTATGACATTAAAACAAACCACGAGAAGAAGTTCATGTCAACTACTGACTGCGGGCCAGGCAAGAGACAGTCACTCAAGAAAGCTGAACATCCAGAAGTGGAAGAAGCTTTGTACATGTGGTTTCTTCAGGAAAGAAATAGGCATGCACTAATTTCAGGACCCATGTTGGCCATGAAAGCTAAGTTTTTTTATAAGGAAATAACAAAAAAATATGATTTTGTGGCCAGCAAAGGATGGCTAGAACGTTTTAAAAGTCGTCATAGCATACGTTTAATGACTATTACAGGAGAGAAACTTTCTAACGAAGCCACCTGCATAGAGCCCTTTAAATTAAGATTTTTGCAAAAGGAGAACGATTTGACTCTTGACCCGTCACAGGTGTACAATGCAGACGAATCAGGGCTTTTTTGGCGTGTGATGCCTGACAAAACGAAACGAAAGGTAAGTAAAGAGCATGTAACCATACTAACATGTTTTAACGCTGCGGGCACACACGCGCCTAAGATGATGGTCATTGGGAAATCTAATAAACCACGGGCATTCAAAAACATTGATTTACTTGTACACTATTACGGACAAAAAAGTGCATGGATGACGAAAGACCTTTTCGAAAAAGTAGTTTGATGAATGCTTCGACCTGAAGTTAGAAAATGGTTAAAAGATCATAATTTTCCTCAAAAAGCGTTGTTGCTTCTTGATAATGCTCCCGGTCATCCGTCTGAAGAAGAACTAACAACTGAGGATAAATGCATCACTGCGATGTTTCTTCTGCCAAATTGCACTGCACTGATTCAACCAGTGGACTACAGTATATTCAGATAAGAGATTGACCGGATGTAAACAAAAGGTTCGGGTGATTTTCACGCTAACGCCGCTGTCTCGCCGTAAAACAGGAGCCCTCATTGGTCAATTCGCAATTAAATGCCTATGCCGAGCGGCAGAGCAGTCGTATCAAGGCAGAGTCACATTCAGGTTCAGACGTGTTACGTATGTCGTGTGCATCATTGCAATTTGATATTTCTTTGGACGTTTTCGTTTGTTATCTTATTAAGTTGTTGAGTTTGTCGTTGTTATTGTTATACCTTGTTATTGATTGTTATTGTTATCAACTGCTTGCGCAAAATGCCCAGTAGTACAGATACTGCCGATGAAGTTGTAAACTCCTGTAGTCCACCTAGGAAACGCTCTAAAAAAAGACACCTGAGTGCAGAAATGAAAGAGGTCATTTTGAATATATATAAGATCGAGCGCGAGGAGAACGAGGCATCAACCATCAAAGAAATTGTTGTGAAGGTTTCTCACAAAGTTGGGGTGTGTCGCGCATCAGTGTTTAATGTGTTAAGACAATACAAAAAAAATCACACGTTTTCTGAGCCAATGACCAGTAAACACCGCAAAAGTATTGTTAAATCATTGGATGAAGCTGATAAGCATGCGATTAGGAGGAAAGTGCATGAATTCTTCTTTAAGAATGAAATACCTACTATAGATAAAGTACTGCAGGAGGTAAATGGAGATACAACGTTGCCAAATTTCAAACGATCAACTTTCCATGCGTTACTAAAGCATTTAAATTTCAAATGGAAATAACGGGGTCGTAATAGTTTACTACTGGATAGAGAAGAAATTTTGCTATGGAGGAGGGATTATTTAACGAAAATTGGGAAATATAGAAATCAAAACAGGAAGATTTATTACCTTGATGAAACGTGGGTAAACGCAGGACACACTACAAGTAAAGTATGGATTGATGATTCTGTAACTTCATCCAGGAGGGCCTTTCTAGATGGACTGTCCACCGAATTAAAAAATCCAGCAGGTAAATACGAGTAATAGACAACAATCGGATGTTTTTCAAACCTTGGGAACAAGGTTCTAAACATTAATTCCAGGGGGCAGATAAAACATATTACAAGTAACAAAACTTGTATAACTTTCGATAAAATGCGTGGATGTTTTATTGTCATTTTCATTTGTTAGAACTTTTTTAAGCCATGTTTTTATGTGTTTTCGATATTTCAATAATTTTTTAATATAATCTTAAAATATGTCGAATATTATAAACTTAAAAAACGTTACTAAGTTTTATATTGTGTACCGTTCCTAATATTTCTAATCATTTTAATTCATACTTTAAGCTTTATAAAGTTATAATTTGTTAATATTAATATTTGCGCGTATTTCAGGTTCCTGATCATTCATTTTTTAAAGGTTTATAACTTTAAATTAAATTGTGAAGCGCTGAGTAATCATACGACGTTCAATATTCTTTCTTTCAATATGACTAAATAATCCCAATTATACCAATCTGATACTCATGTCTCAATGTTTTTTCGCTGAATGTGATGAAAACATTTAAAAAAGGTTCGCTTATTGAAATAAATCTACACCAGTTAGTACTTCGATTTCCAGGTAAAGGGAAAAGGCTCATTATCTGCCATATTGGCAGTGAGGATGGATTTGTTGTTGACGGTCTGTGGTGCTTTGAGTCTAAGAAAATTGGAGATTACCACGAGGAAATGAATGGCGAATCGTTTGAACAGTGGTTTTCAAAAATTTTACCGAACTTAGAGGAAAACGCAGTAATTGTGTTGGATAATGCGCCTTATCATTCTCGAAGAATGGAGAAGGTCCCAACAACGGCTTCAAGGAAAGTTGATGTTCAAAATTGGCTCCGCTCGAAAAATATCAACTTTGAAGAAGCAATGCTGAAAGTACAATTATTAAGAATTGTCAAGGATCACAAGGCGGAATATCAAAAATACGCCATTGACGAAATGGCAGCAAGTCAAAATAAAACTGTGCTCCGTTTACCTCCATACCATTGCGAGCTCAATCCCATTGAGCTCATATGGGCAGAGGTTAAAAATTATATAGCTAAGCACAATACAACTTTTAAATTTTGTGACCTCAAAGGACTTTTCAAAGAAGCACTAGAATTAATAACATCGCAAAAATGGGAAAACTGTATTAAGCACGTGAAAGACAAAGTTGAAAAGAGAATGTGGGAACTGGACAATATTTTAGAGGAACAAGTCGAGCCATTCATTATTGACGTTGGTGCTTCAGGCAGTAGCGATGATGAAAGCTCATCAAGCTCATCTTTCCAATAAAAGATGTCGTTCATCAAATTCGGTAAGTTATAAGTAATTATAAAGCTACTGTATTTTTTAATTAGTTATTGACATTTTTGAACCCATTTTGGCAAAACCTATTCAAGAATCTACTTTCTGACAATGTTCAACCATGCACATTTTTTTACGTTTTGAACGTTTTAATTTGGTTACATATTTACCTAGAAATCAAAAAATATACTAATCAATATTCTAAAAGCAATTTTAAGAGATATACGATTATTTTTAATTTAGGCTAATTTAAACGCCATTTTGAGATTATATTCGACTGTATTTCACCAAACATCAGGCGGCATCCGAAGCTGGAAATCGAAGCGAAAATTTTGAAACCCTTATGTATATTTACATCATTATATATTTCTTACCCCACCCCCACATGATCCTATATCCATCACCAATCGTATACACATCGAATTGTGCTAATTTACTACAAAGTTACGCAAAGCAGCATCTACTATCTAAAATATGTACTGCGTGACTCTTAATACGTCCCTGCCAAATGTTACAGCGTTCGATGATCACGTGGTCTTGTTTATGTCCGGTCTATCTCTTATCTGAATATACTGTAGAATATCATTCAGTTTTTCAAGCAAGACTATAAGAAAAACCTACTTCTGAGAGCCGTATCAAAAGACCAACCAATAGAAAAAACTTTTAATATGAAATACTTGGTTTTTGCTCTTTGTCAGTCGTGGAATGCGTTACCGCCATCAACTATTAAATCGTCTTGGAAAAAGTTATGGCTAGATATAGTCACCACTCCTAGCAACGTTCCACAAATCAGTGTTACTTCGGATGTTATAGAACAAGTCGCTACTGAAACACAGATAAGTCCGGAAGATTTGGAAATCTGGTGCCGTGGAATGGATAAAGAGGAAAATGTTTTTCATGAAATGTCTGACGAAGGGATTATAAAAGAGGTTTCTAATTATACAACAAACAATCAGGAAAATAACGACGACATGATTGCAACTGCTCCACAAGTCACAGCACAAGACGCAATTAACGCCTTTGAGCTAGGTTTACAATGGGCTGAAGAGAATGGTACATCCTACAACGAACTTTTACTTTTGAGAAGACTGATGGACAAAGCTCTGATCTCGCGTTATAACAGCCTTAAACAAAAAAAAATTGATGAATATTTCCAAGCTTCATAATTTGATATATTCGTGAATGATTTTAATTAATAATTCTTGATTATTTTGGTACATATGTATGTGCATTTATGCTTAATTTTATAATAAAACGTAAGCTCTCTATTGTTATTTAATTTACTAAATTCGACATACATAAACTATGTATGATTTGTACTTCAAAGTACATACATATACATAACATATATAATCTTACCATTGGATATGTAATTTGTCGGATTACAAGGTACTCTTTTGTAAAAAATTCCGGACTATAGGGGGGTCTTAGGCACTGCTCTATAATCCGACAAATTCGATAGTCGCTGCATAATGTTTGTTGGATTACCGGAGGTCCACTGTATTAGGTACTTAAAGTTCGCCGTTTCAAAATTATTTCGCCATGTTAGTTTGATTGTGACGTGGTAAAAAAGTCCCAATGGCCGATCTATGAACGCGTCATCACCCAATCAACAATTTAGTAAGTTAATTAAAAATGGTAACTGAAGTTTGCAAATACACAAACTTACCTTTTAACAGTGATACACAATAACTTGATACACTCAGATTTATATACACAATTGTTTTCTAAGTGGTGAATGTTAAGCGGAGCGCGGCGGGGGTGCGCGCGGATGTTGTGACTTGTCGAAACTTGTACGAACTGCGATTGACGACACCGGGTTTTGAAACAGCGGTTGACAGAATAAGTGAATATGATATTTAATTTCTAATTTTATGCGTGTAAATTAAACATTACATTGTAATGTTATTTTTTAATGTTGTTTGTGTATTTTTTTTGTTTTTTCTTTCTAAAATGCAAACCATTTCCGCCCCCCCTTGACATCTCTCTATGCCCCCCTTGGGAGGCGCGGCCCACTGGTTGGGAACACCTGATCTAGATGGTAAAGTCTGAAAGTTGTATTTTTAGTAGCTGTCCAGATTATAAAAATGATTACAACCGAAAATATAAAGGGATAACGTGCTCTCAAAGGATCTAGTAATAGTGAGCGTTAATGAAAAAACTTCCAAACCGAATTCATGCCGGTAAGAGCGAATCCCGAGGTTCGATTAAAACGATGCCGGGTTCTTTGACCTGTATTGTAATGTTTTAATCTCTATCGCTAAACTTTTCTACGCCGGTAATCTGAATTTTAAAAAGAGCTGTCAAGGGTACAGTTATACTTTTGATATATTAACTGAGTTCTGAACTGACGGGCATCGCTTCTGGGCTTTATTACAGTTTCTTTACGTTTGTCAACTAATTTAGCACTGAACAGATTATCTTTTTCGCCCGTCACGTCTAATGAATCTAAATCCATGACTTCCTCGACTCGCTATATAAAAAACAATATTTCTAGCACTGGAGGTTAACGTTTCCGATAAGGTTAAAGTTTAAGTCAGCTGCGGGGGTGCTGGCGGCTCAAAGCATGAAAGTGAGAGAAGTGAGATTTTTAAATTAACTAGTGAGAAAAAAGAAATAAATAGTGAATGTATACATAAAAAAGTGAGTTAACTTTCTGAGATATTGAATATCATAATGCCACATTTAAACGGTTAATATAAATAAGAATGTGTGACAACAAACGAGAATAAGTCATATAAGGTCTTTGTTACTGTCTTATTAGCGTAAGCAAGACTAATTATTCATATAAATGCATATTTTGAGATCAAACGCGGACAATGCATAAAAGAAACATAAAAAATATAACAAATTCTTATAAATGCAGGAGACGTACTTATATCTATTAAGTAGTCTTGCCAATTGGTGAACCTACATTTAAGCTAACTAATGTTAAAAAGTTGAAATTTGATATAGTTATTATATTGAGTATTTTTTACACAATAGCTGACTAACTTAATCATGAGACCGTAAGACTTGGGAACTTGTCATTAGGAATCAAGCGAGGCTCTATTCGATGGATTCCCATGGCCACTTCCTCGCTCCATCATCAGATCAACCCCATATCATAATAATATTGCATTGTCAATTATCAGAATAAACTTCCACCATATTCGATTAGAATGACGTCACTTTGCTTATTGCGTGTCTTTAATCAATCCCTTTTATTTGTAATCCATAATATGGACTATGGAAATCATAAATAGATATTTTGCAGCCGCCGCCATATTGGATTTAGAATGACTTCAATTTGCTTACTTTGTCTCTCCCATCAAGCCCTTTCAGTCTATAACCATCTCATATCAGTATATATATATATATATATATATATATATATATATAACTTGAGACGTGGTCTTTGTCGTCTAGACCAGTTAGGTGAAAAATTAAAGCTTCCGCTTTTTGTTGGGTACTTCGACAAAATTTAAGCAAAGAGGACTCTTTATACTTTTTTTAATTCTCTATAGCTTTCAATGGACTTTGCCATCATCATCAGGAGCTGCAATTACAATGATAACAGTAGCAACAAAAGTGTAAAATGAATTCAAATTGAATCAACTTACAGTAGTATGTGAGGATGTTGCTAATTGTTGTTTTCGTATAGGATGAGGGAAACGTCCAGTAACATGGTGAGAGCCGGATACATGGTACAATGGTTAAAATTATATAAAATATGACAAGACAAGTTAAAGACAGATTAAATATTATTTAGAAAACATTAGAGCATTACGTCGTGAAGCCACTTGATGATTGCACAAAATGGTGGTCATGGAATAATGAGTGAGATGAACCTTTGACAGAAGGCTGAAGGTTGTCAATGTCTGTGTTAAAAGATGGAACGAATTGTGGGCGTGTGCCAAAACGTTGCCAAATCACTTCAGATGATGTGATTTTCAGAATGTTATGTAAGAAATTGTTAAACCGACCAGAGGCAGTTGAATTAACTATATTTTAATTAATGGGAAATTAAATTAACTATTATTAAATTATTAATTTCCCATTAATTAAAATATAGTTAATTCAACTGCCTCTGGTCCGTTTAACAATTTCTTACATAACATTCTGAAAATCACATCGTCTGAAGTGATTTGGCAACGTTGGTCACACGCCCACAATTCGCTCCATCTTTCTACACAGACATTGACAACCTTCGGCCTTCTGTCAAAGGGTTCATCTCACTCACTGTTCCATGACCACCATTTTGTGCAATCATCAAGTGGCTTCACGATGTAATGCTTTCATGTTTTTAAAAAAATTTTCATCTGTTTTTAACTTGTTCTTGTCATATTTTATATAATTTTGACCATTGTACCATCTATCCAGCTTTCACCATGTTACTGGACGTTTCCCTCATCCTATATGTAAACAACAATTAGCAACATCCTCACATACTACTGTAAGTTAAGTCAATTTAAATTTATTTTACACTATTGTTGCTACTGTTATCATTGTAATTGCAGCTCCTGATGATGATGGCAAGTTAGGTGAAAAATTAAAGCTTCCGCCTTTTGTTGGGTACTTCGACAAAATTTAAGCAAAGAGGACACTTTATACTTTTTTAATTCTCTCTAGCTTTCAATGGACTTTGCCATCATCATCAGGAGCTGCAATTACAATGATAACAGTAGCAACAATAGTGTAAAATGAATTTAAATTGACTTAACTTACAGTAGTATGTGATGATGTTGCTAATTGTTGTTTACGTATAGGATGAGGGAAACGTCCAGTAACATGGTGAAAGCTGGATAGATGGTACAATGGTCAAAATTATATAAAATATGACAAGAACAAGTTAAAAACAGATGAATTTTTTTTTAAAAACATGAAAGTATTACATCGTGAAGCCACTTGATGATTGCACAAAATGGTGGTCATGGAACAGTGAGTGAGATGAACCCTTTGACAGAAGGCCGAAGGTTGTCAATGTCTGTGTAGAAAGATGGAACGAATTGTGGGCGTGTGACCAACGTTGCCAAATCACTTCAGACGATGTGATTTTCAGAATGTTATGTAAGAAATTGTTAAACCGACCAGAGGCAGTTGAATTAACTATATTTTAATTAATGGGAAATTAAATTAACAATTATTATTAAATCCTGAGAAGAAAATTATTAGAATTTGAGTGGAATTGAAGTTTATTGGTAGAATCGACCAAGAAACAGATTCCATTTAAGGTTGTGAAGAGTCAAAGTTTGGGGAGATATGTAAGTTCTCCAATTTTTCGCAGTTTAGCAAATATGAGTAAATGACACTCAGTTGCTTAACATCTGTCTTTTTGTTGATACAGTTGTTATTCATGAAAATGTGGGACATTTCCAGGAATCAACGTTTGGAAAGGTGTTTTTCTTTATCAAGAACTTTGATACTTGTGTAATTCATAGAATGCCCCGTTGTGTTAACATGAGATGCTAGAGCGCATCTTTCAGGATGAAGCCTAGAATCACTTTTGTGTGAAGGAAGGATTACATATTTGTTACCTAAATGTGCAACTTTGCCTTCTTAAACGACTTTGCATTGTATTGCTTACCATTTCTGCAATTGAAATACCTAGTGCATAGATATATAGAGTGCTTTTAGCAAAGTTGAGTTTAAATTCATCGTAGATTTCAACTAATCCTGGTAATTTCTCATGTATTGGCTCAGCTTGGGGAGAAACCCTGTACATGAAAAACTCTGTCACAGTTAATTTTTTATAAAAAAATAACTTCTCTTGATTTAGCGGGGCTTGAGAGAACGAGGACAGTAAAAGTGAGATGGATCGAAAAAAGGTGAATTGCCAGCATCCCTGCATTTATACCTCATATTTTGATTCAGTTGGCTTTGAAATACGCATAATTCAGGAAATACCGACTCGTTACCGCTTGTGGTTGTTGTATCTTGTGAGAGTGCAAATTATGAATTGTTTTATATCGATTGCAATGTATAGCGGCAATTTCATTTAAAATACTGTATTAATAAAATCTAAACAGAAACAAAAGAAAAAACTAAAATAAATTAGTGCAAACGACAAAACCGTTGACGTCGCGTTGTTTTCAAGTTGTCTTTCGAATACTGATCTGAGGTTCATATTATAGGATTTTGTATGCTCTTTCCGAGCAATATTGAAAAAGTAAACCGTTGTATTTACAATTTTAGAAACAATTAAGAAAAAAAAAACAGTGACACATCGATAAACCGCTATCTAGTAGCCACAAAGTGAACTGATTTGACAAGATTGAGACTTGAGTAGAATCGCAGGCTTTCAAATATAACCAAAATCGTGAAACTCGGTGCCCCCAAACAGAAGTTATACTACTTTTTCTGAAATGACATTCAAACCTTCCCTCACCAAATAAAATATGGAAAAATGACATTGAGAAAATTGAAGAAATAAACAATAGAGCTATTAAATCAGTACCGTAATTACGCATTTTTGCCAAGATAATGGCGTTTGAATTGTTGAAACTGTAAAAGACCCACCCTTGCGGCAAGTTTTGAAGTAATTTTCCTTGGCCAAATCTGATATGAATTTTTTAACGGATGGGTCTAGGTTAACCGTTGATGAGATACAGCCGGAGTCATTTATAATTAATAATAATAATAATAAAGAAATGTATACTAAGTGACGTATAAATCCGAACACCCAGTTTAAATGGTTTTATTTTAATAAAATTTTGCACTGCTTTAAAGCCCTTTGACCTTTAATAACGTGTGGATGCACCCTGATGTGCTACGCATTCTCCAACGCGCCTAGGCATGCTTACGATCAGGTGGTCAATGTCCTCCTGTGGTATCTCATTCCAGGCAACCACCAACTCCTCTCGAAGTGCTTCTAGAGTCTGAGGAGGACGTTGCAAATTGAGCAATCTCCTACCCATCATATCCTACACGTGCTCAGTTGGGGATAAGTCGGGAGATCTTGGTGGCCATGGTAACAATGTGGCATCATTATGTTGAAAGAAGTATATTGTGACTCTTGCAACATGTGGTCGGGCATTATTTTGTTGGAAAGTTGGATCTGCCAGGGTGTCAAGATAGGGTAAAAGATGGGGTTCTAGAACTTCGTGGATATAACGCTGCGCGTTCATGTTACCTCTGATGAAGATTAAAGGTGACCTGGAACCATACGCTATAGCACCCCAAACCATAACTCCAACAGTGTGATGAACATGTCTTTCAACAAAAAACTGTGGATTCCTCCTTTCACCACGTCGCCTTCTAACCCTGGCACGACCATCGTGCATGCCTAAACAAAATCGAGACTCGTCACTAAAGACAATACTGTTCCATTCCTGATCCCAGAGTGACCGTTGTCTGCACCACACAAGGCGATTACGTCGGTGTTCTCGAGTTAAAGGGAGGACCCAGTGTGGCCGGTATGAAAACAAGCCAAAACTTCTCATTCGTCGGTAAACACTTCGCATGCCAATAGGTCTTCCGTGTTCTGCAAACCATTCATTTGCAATGGACCTGGTAGTGGAGAAACGGTCCCTTAAGGCCAATAATCTTAGGCGGCGATCTTCACGGTCTGTTGTTCTACGGCGGCGTCCAGTGCCCCTTGCTCTTTGCGTACGGCCTTCTCGAAGCCATGCCTGACAACACCTAACCACAGTGTCTACACTTCTTTGCACTCTAACTGCAATTGCCCGAAAAGAAAGTCCAGCTTTCCGAAGTCCGACTATACGGCCCCTATCAAACTCACTAAGTTGACGAAATCGTACAGGTCTCCGTACTCTAGGCATCGTAACCGATCGTAAAGGATGAAAATTTTTTCACTTGTTATTTACAGTAAGATAAATACATTCACCAACTTTTATTAAAATAAAACCATTTAAGCTGGGTGTTCGGATTTATATGTCACTTAGTATATTCCCATTCACAACCAGTAATTACAGTAACTCATTTAAATAATAAATGTAATAGCAAAAAGGGCCATTATTGGGTGTCACTGGTACTTACTCAGTCGAAAAAAACGTACGTGACAAAGCCGCCGACTTTAAATAAACGAACAACTCCCTTTGTAATTTTTCGTCCGAAATTACCCCCTAATAGAACAATCGCTATCGATCGAGCCGGATCAGTCTCTATTGCCTCTACTCCGGGCTGCTCTGCCTCTATCCGGACTGAATTATTAGCAGCCAGGTTTGCCGCGTATCGCGTGACAAACGACCTTTAATTGGGATGAAAACGCTTCATAATACATCGAGGTCGATTTCGTGCTTCTATAAACGGAGTGCGAAATCGCTGGAGGCGAATTTAAGGATTAACAAAAAAAAATTTCGCCACGTAGATTGCCTATATATTTCCTACGCCTTCGTTTTAGGTTTCAAAGAAAAGGGATTAGTCAAATCGTTTCAAAAGGCAAACTCGAATCGTGATTACGTAAGTTAGGTACGATAAACCGTATCTCAAACTATATAAAGCAAATCTATAAAGCCCAAGTTTCAATCTCTACAAAACATTTTTCGGAAATGACCAAGAGGTTAAAAAACGCGGTTTAAGCGATTTTTATTTTTTTTTCGTGTTTTTGCCACCACCACTACAAAGCTTTTTCATCCTTGGCATAGTAGTAACCTTGTGTGAAAATTTCATATTTCTCAATTTGTCCGCGGTTACAAAATTAGCGGAAAGACCGACAGAAAGGCCGACAGAAATGAGTGGCGTGGTTTTTCGTGATGTATGTACATATTATATAACATCCAAAAACATCTTATTGTCGATTTTTTTTGCGATTATAATACTACCCCGCCTGTAGACGTGAGAAGTAATAAATGAAATTCGGATATACAGTAATGGACAAAAGTATATAGACAAATAATATAACCTGTATACATAATTCCTTATAGCATAATACTCACTTATACGAGTAAATAAATAAATTCATCAGACTCCGTTCAATAAAAAATTTATTGAAAAAACTGGAACTATAAAGCACAAAAATATATAGACAAAGCAAAACAATTATAGAAAAAAGAAGCAAAGTTCATTGAATTATAGAAAACCAACCATGTTTGTGTTAATATTTTGTAGCATAACCATTATTATCAATCACCGCCTGGCATCGTCTCGGCATAGATTGTAGAAGTTTCTTGATGTAAGATTCATCAATCTGACTCCACTTTTGCTCTAAAGCGGCAAAAAGTTCATCCTTGTTTGAATAATTTTTATATTGTATTTCTTTATCTAAGTATTCCCATAGGTTTTCAATGGGGCTTATATCAGGTGACCGTGAAGGCCATTTGAGAACTGGTATTTTTTCATCCAGAAAGAATTTCGTTGCGAGATCTAAAGTGTGCTTCGGGTCATTATCTTGCTGGAAGATTGATCTTAAGGCATATTGTTTTCCATATAGGGTAACATGACATGATTTAGTATGTCTGTGTATACAAACTTATCCATAATGCCATCTATTCTATGTAAAGGTCCCATCCCAAACCCCGAAAAGCACCCCCAAACCATAACAGACCCGCCTCCATGTTTGACAGTGGGCAAAGTGTACTTGGTGTTCAATCTTTGTCCACTATGACGTCTAACGTTATGAACACTATCTGATCCAAGCATATTGAACTTGGATTCGTCACTGAAACATACCCTCTTCCAGTCACAGATGCTCCAATCAAGATGCAACCGTGCAAATTGTAATCGGTCCTTACAATTTCTTCTCGATATTAGCGGCTTCTTACTCGGGTGACGTTCAAATAACTTCAAATCGTTTAACCTTCTACTTATAGTTTTCGTAGAAACACTGACAATTCCTTTTGTCTCGATTTCGGCTTTTATTTGTTTTGGGGTTTTAAACAGATCTTTGTACGAAATTACTTTTATTATTATTTATATATATACATACTTCGAAGTTGAGTCATTTATTTTAACAGTGAGTAGATCTGATCAAAAGAAATGTTTTTTTCCTTTACCATTTTTCTGGTAAAATTAAAGTAACAAAGTTATAGCCCTTTGGATGTTTGAGTACCGCCCTGTCTCAATAATAATATTATGTGCTCGTGTTTGGCGACAACGGATATAATTCGCCTTATCGGTTCATCGCATCGGAAACAAAAAAGCGAAAGAATTTGGAACGATGTTTTTACAATTATTTCATTCAGTTGTATACAGTCAGTGTCAGTCGGTAGTGGATAGTGGTGTCTGTTGCGTGGCTCAAACGAAATAAAAAATGGCACATGTTTATGCGGATCGGTTTCCCAATCGAGTGCAACCAACCCCTCGTGCCTTTGTTAATGTAGTACAACGGGTTCGTGAATCATTTGACTTAAGACCTCACATATGGACGGCATGCCGGTGCTCCAAGACCTCACGATCAAATACAGGTCCGCACTGAAATACTTGTCGGGAGGATACTTTATAAAACAAGGTAAATTTTTTTTTATTTTTACACACATATTTTGGTTTATCTTCCTTCTACAATCATTATGTGAAAATTAATGACTCAACTTCAAAGTCACCCTGTATATATATGTATATATATATATGTATTATACTTAGAGGCTTGCAAGAAACCTTTTTGTTTATATTTGTTCAATATTGCCCAAACTGCTTTACGCTTCAGCTTCAAATTTTCGGCAATGTCGACTTGATGTTCAGCCTTATCAGTTGGACATTCCGGTTTTTATACTGCTTTTTTTTAATTCACTAATGCTCTAAAAATGAATATTTCAGCCGCAGTAAAGAATCAACGTTGGCGGATTTTGGTTCTTGACATCCTTTACGATCGGTTACGATGCCTAGAGTACGGAGACCTGTACGATTTCGTCAACTTAGTGAGTTTGATAGGGGCCGTATAGTGGGACTTCGGGAAGCTGGAACTTCTTTTCGGGCAATTGCAGTTAGAGTGCAAAGAAGTGTAGACACTGTGGATAGGTGTTGTCAGACATGGCTTCGAGAAGGCCGTACGCAAAGAGCAAGGGGCACTGGACGCCGCCGTAGAACAACAGACCATGAAGATCGCCGCCTAAGATTATTGACCTTAAGGGACCGTTTCTCCACTACCAGGTCCATTGCAAATGAATGGTTTGCATAACACGGACGACCTATTGGCATGCGAAGTGTTTACCGACGAATGAGAAGTTTTGGCTTGTTTTCATACCGGCCACACTGGGTCCTCCCTTTAACTCGAGAACACCGACGTAATCGCCTTGAGTGGTGCAGACAACGATCACTCTGGGATCAGGAATGGAACAGTATTGTCTTTAGTGACGAGTCTCGATTTTGTTTAGGCATGTACGATGGTCGTGCCAGGGTTAGAAGGCGACGTGGTGAAAGGAGGAATCCACAGTTTTTTGTTGAAAGACATGTTCATCACACTGTTGGAGTTATGGTTTGGGGTGCTATAGCTTATGGTTATATTATTATATATAAATTATACTTAGAGGCTTGCAAGAAACCTTTTTGTTTATATTTGTTCAATATTGCCCAAACTGCTTTACGCTTCAGCTTCAAATTTTCGGCAATGTCGACTTGACGTTGACCATCTTTGTATAGCTCAATGATTTTAGTTTTCACATCGAAAGAAATTTCTGGACCACGCGGCATGGTCTTAAAATCACTCAACTTATTCCACAATACTTGATGAGTACAAGCTAATCCTCTTCTGACACGAAACTGTACTAAACTAATGTTGAAAAGAATTTGTCTACATATTTTTGTCCCTCATAAAAAAGTGCTCATATTCAGACATTGCAGATAATGTAAAAACAAGGAATTTAGTTTTTCTACTAATAACGCATTTGTTTATGGAGAAATGAAGTATGAATTCGTAAATATTCATATTTGTCTAAATAATTTTGTCCATTACTGTAAATACTCGTACCGCGGGTGATTTTAGAGGGAAATGTGGCTTTTATTAAAATGTAGATTAGGTACCTTATTGCCCAAAGCCCCTCAAAAAAGAGTTCTGACACTTGACACTTATGCTGTAGTTATCTCGCTGACGAATCACCATGGTCTCCGATTGACACCACAGATGCAGAATTGATGGATTTATTGACATTTCGGTCACCTTCATGTGCCTTTTCAAAGTTGAAGATGACGATGACAATAAATTTTACTTATCCGCCTTTAAAACAAAATTTGAAAACATCAATTATACCGGCACGGGTATCACGTATCTTGAAAAGTGACATTTTGCCGATTTTTTTTAACATTATGCTGGTTTTTTTGACATTATGTAGGTTATTCTACAAGATGTTAGCTTAGCACTTAGTTGTACGTGTTGTCTACACGTCATGAGGCTTGTTATCAATCTTTGGATTTGATGTGATGCAAAATCTGCTTCTGAGATGGCATTACTGGAAGTCTAAGCTGTAAGTTGTATGTGTTGATGATAATTACATCTTGTTCTTGTCTCAAATACACTTAATTGAGATTCAAAGCTAAAAATTAGTTGCGTATCCACTTTTTCTTACCATTCTGGAAATTACATATACAAATTAGCTGAATTTCAGAAATGAGAGAGATAAGAAATAATTATATTCACTGTACACTGTCGAATTACAAGCCATATACATACATGCTAACAGTAATTACAGACAACGCGGGCGCGGTGATGATTTCCCTTAATTCTCCTCAGTTTTTCGTAATTTATAACTTTGAACATAACCCTTCAGAAAGCACAACATATAAATAACCCGCCACACAGCAAATATCACTGATTTTATACACATGCAGACCAATACACATAATCATCCAGATGCGATCTTGCTATTCAACCAACTTTCTTCTCAGAGATAAAAACTACAGACCCGGATCACTCAGCCTCACAAAACTGTGCAACCAATAATGCGTAGTTTAGTTGAGTGATTCCTCCATAGATGGACGTTCACAACGATCCTAGTGAGCAAACGTGGAATGACTGTTTGCGCGCTAAAAACTACCTAGTCTGCAAGTTAACATCTGATAGGTTTGACGTTTTATAGGTTTTTTACATGTTACCCGTGCGAACTTCAGAGTCAAATATTTCAAACATCAGGGTGCGGATTGCCTTTAAATTTTGTGATTTAACGCCCCTAAAATATCATATGTTTTTCCGAAAGTCCCTATAGGCGGCTGGTCAAGATGAAATAATACGGGAAACTATCTCGGTTGATTTAATTCAAACTTCGCAGAAAGATGTTTCATTTTCTATGCCTTGAGCGTACAGAGATCTCAGGCATTTTAAAAAATTTCACACAAGTAGCACATTAACCGATCACATGACGATCTCTTACCTTATATTGGCTGGACAAAATAACAAAAACTCACCTAGAAAGAAAGAAAATACCTATTAATATTTGATTCAAAATATATATACTAAGTGACATATAAATCCGAACACCCAGTTTAAATGGTTTTATTTTAATAAAATTTTGTATAAGTACTTAATGAAGCATAATAAGTAAATGATAAAAATTTCAAAATGATTGCACTGCTGTAAAGCCCTTTGACCTTTAATAATGTGTGGATGCACCCTGATGTGCTACGCATTCTCCAACGCGCCTAGGCATGCTTCTGATCAGATGGTCAATGTCCTCCTGTGGTATCTCATTCCAGGCAACCACCAACTCCTCTCGAAGTGCTTCTAGAGTCTGAGGAGGACGTTGCAAATTGAGCAATCTCCTACCCATCATATCCCACACGTGCTCAATTGGGGATAAGTCGGGAGATCTTGGTGGCCATGGTAACAATGTGACATCATTATGTTGAAAGCAGTCTATTGTGACTCTTGCAACATGTGGTCGGGCATTATCTTGTTGGAAAGTTGGATCTGCCAGGGTGTCAAGATAGGGTAAAAGATGGGGTTCTAGAACTTCGTGGATATAACGCTGCGCGTTCATGTTACCTCTGATGAAGATTAAAGGTGACCTGGAACCATAAGCTATAGCACCCCAAACCATAACTCCAACAGTGTGATGAACATGTCTTTCAACAAAAAACTGTGGATTCCTCCTTTCACCACGTCGCCTTCTAACCCTAGCACGACCATCGTGCATGCCTAAGCAAAATCGAGACTCGTCACTAAAGACAATACTGTTCCATTCCTGATCCCAGAGTGACCGTTGTCTGCACCACTCAAGGCGATTACGTCGGTGTTCTCGAGTTAAAGGGAGGACACAGTGTGGCCGGTATGAAAACAAGCCAAAACTTCTCATTCGTCGGTAAACACTTCGCATGCCAACAGGTCTTCCGTGATCTGCAAACCATTCATTTGCAATGGACCTGGTAGTGGAGAAACGGTCCCTTAAGGCCAATAATCTTAGGCGGCGATCTTCACGGTCTGTTGTTCTACGGCGGCGTCCAGTGCCCCTTGCTCTTTGCGTACGGCCTTCTCGAAGCCATGCCTGACAACACCTAACCACAGTGTCTACACTTCTTTGCACTCTAACTGCAATTGCCCGAAAAGAAAGTCCAGCTTCCCGAAGTCCCACTATACGGCCCCTATCAAACTCACTAAGTTGACGAAATCGTACAGGTCTCGGTACTCTAGGCATCGCAACCGATCGTAAAGGATGTCAAGAACCAAAATCCGCCAACGTTGATTCTTTACTGCGGCTGAAATATTCATTTTTAGAGCGTTAGTGGATTAAAAAAAGCAGTATAAAAACCGGAATGTCCAACTGATAAGGCTGAACATTTGTTCACTTGTTATTTACAGTAAGGTAAGTACATTCACCAACTTTTATTAAAATAAAACCATTTAAACTGGGTGTTCGGATTTATATGTCACTTAGTATATGTTCAACATAATAGAATGGAACTCATAAAGATGAAAATATTTTCCAGTAACCGTAAGATCCTTACAACAAACTATATAAAACCGCATAAAACATGGAAGGGTATAAATCGGAATTGCAATCAAACTAACTTTCGATGCATCTGTTAAAGTATTCTCTGGAGTTCCGGAGTTCCATCCAACTCCAAACTTTCAGACGCCTTAGTGCCCGTTTGGGAATAGCAAACAAACTTGGCAGACTCGTGCGCTGAAGGATAATGCAAAGTAAAATGGTGGGATTTGTAAAATTCCTACTGTCCAGTTGACACATGGTGTATCTTCGCATCCAAAAAGGAATATACAGGGTGTCCGCAAAGTTGGGGTTTTCTTTTCAGAAACAACTACCCTTGAAATAAAAAAGGTAATGTGTAGTGAAACGATGGCGACCAAGTAAAAAAAAATAAAGGAAAAAGTACTCACTCTCCAGTTGACGAGAAGGGCTAAGTACGTCTCTGCCCGAAATCATACCGCTCCAACAGAAAATGAAGTCAGCTGATGCGCTACCGAGCAGACGCACCTTGCCAGCCCAAACATTCACCGAAAATGTTTGTTGAAAATGTGCCCGACGGGCAGCGTGCGGATTTTCTACTGACCAAATATGAGTGTTGCGAAAGTTATTCACCCCATTACGCGTGAACGAAGATTCGTCTGTCACCAATATGCACTTCAAAAAGTCCGGATTATTGTCATGTTGATGAAACAACCACTCACAAAACCGCACTCTTGCTGGAAAATCGTCAGGTTGAAGGGCTTGTACACGTTGGACGTGAAACGGATACAGCCCCTCTGCACGCAGCGTTTGCCACACTTTAGTTTTTGATACTTGCACTTCTCTAGCCACGTCTCTAGTGCTTGTTGAGGGATTCTCGTCTACGCGATTACCTCTAGACGCGTGACCGTAACCGTCGGTTAAAGGTTGCATACTGACCTGACACACTGACCCCTACCCAGTTCGGTCGTCGGGTTGAGCTAGTGTCCTAGTACCAGTCGGGGATGTCGCGGCTACAGGACGGTATTCAGATATTTTTGATATTGCAGAGCCCTTTATCTCGGTTCCCTTAAGACATTGGTGTATATGGTACTAAGAAAAATTGCTTATGTTTTCAAGATATACACGTCGTGTAAAGGAAAACCCTAAGTTTGCGGACACCCTGTATTCTGATCCTACATTTGCATATTATTCATAAATAACCCGTTTTAACGAATCTCCATGTTTCAAGGCCCAAAATCTATTCAAACAATTTCTTGTCTTGTTTTTGTTCCGGGTAGTTTTTTTTAGATTTTCAAGGTAAGGTAGAATTTTGGGCAAAAAGTGCGTTAAATACGTTGGCTAGTTCCCATGCAGTCCTGGATAAATATTATATATATTAATATTATATCGTCATCCATAACCCAAAGTGGCGTATCTCATTTTTCCAATTTTTGATACATATTTTTACGACATTTGAGTAGTTGCTGACAAAATTTTATTATTGCTACATAATTGAATTTGTGGGTATATTTGCTCATGCTTATAAGCTTTTCAAAAATGGGCAACGATTAACCCGTTTCTCATTTGATGCGTTCAAAATTTCCAAAAAAAGGTAGATACGTCTTTTGTGAAATTGAAGGGTCGTAATTCATAGAATAAAGACTTAGTTACGTCCGTGTTATATTAAAGTGATGAAAAATAAAAACACATGGAATTTTAAAAAATGTTTTATTACAAGATTACAATATTATGGCGAAATAAGTATCTGCAGTATCTAAAACTATATAACTCCCTAAAAAAGCACAAACAAAAGATTCACTCAAACAATAATTATATGATAACATCTGTTAAAGATGAACAAAATAATAATAAGTATTTCATCTATTACTCATGAGGAAGATTTGAATATACTAAGTGACATATAAATCCGAACACCCAGTTTAAATGGTTTTATTTTGATAAAATTTTGTATAAGTACTTAATGAAGCATAATAAGTAAATGATAAAAATTTCAAAATGATTGCACTGCTTTAAAGCTCTTTGACCTTTAATAATGTGTGGATGCACCTTGATGTGCTACGCATTCTCCAACGCGCGTAGGCATGCTTCTGATCAGGTGGTCAATGTCCTCCTGTGGTATCTCATTCCAGGCAACCACCAACTCCTCTCGAAGTGCTTCTAGAGTCTGAGGAGGACGTTGCAAATTGAGCAATCTCCTACCCATCCTATCCCACACGTGCTCAATTGGGGATAAGTCGGGAGATCTTGGTGGCCATGGTAACAATGTGATATCATTATGTTGAAAGAAGTCTATTGTGACTCTTTCAACATGTGGTCGGGCATTATCTTGTTGGAAAGTTGGATCTGCCAGGGTGTCAAGATAGGGTAAAAGATGGGGTTCTAGAACTTCGTGAATATAACGCTACGCGTTCATGTTACCTCTGATGAAGATTAAAGGTGACCTGGAACCATAAGCTATAGCACCCCAAACCATAACTCCAACAGTGTGATGAACATGTCTTTCAACAAAAAACTGTGGATTCCTCCTTTCACCACGTCGCCTTCTAACCCTGGCACGACGATCGTGCATGCCTAAACAAAATCGAGACTCGTCACTAAAGACAATACTGTTCCATTCCTGATCCCAGAGTGACCGTTGTCTGCACCACTCAAGGCGATTACGTCGGTATTCTCGAGTTAAAGGGAGGACCCCGTGTGGCCGGTATGAAAACAAGCCAAAACTTCTCATTCGTCGGTAAACACTTCGCATGCCAATAGGTCTTCCGTGTTCTGCAAACCATTCATTTGCAATGGACCTGGTAGTGGAGAAACGGTCCCTTAAGGCCAATAATCTTAGGCGGCGATCTTCACGGTATGTTGTTCTACGGCGGCGTCCAGTGCCCCTTGCTCTTTGCGTACGGCCTTCTCGAAGCCATGCCTGACAACACCTAACCACAGTGTCTACACTTCTTTGCACTCTGACTGCAATTGCCCGAAAAGAAAGTCCAGCTTCCCGAAGTCTCACTATACGGCCCCTATCAAACTCACTAAGTTGACGAAATCGTACAGGTCTCCGTACTCTAGGCATCGTAACCGATCGTAAAGGATGTCAAGAACCAAAGTCCGCCAACGTTGATTCTTTACTGCGGCTGAAATATTCATTTTTAGAGCGTTAGTGAATTAAAAAAAGCAGTATAAAAACCGGAATGTCCAACTGATAAGGCTGAAAATTTTTTCACTTGTTATTTACAGTAAGATAAATACATTCACCAACTTTTATTAAAATAAAACCATTTAAACTGCGTGTTCGAATTTATATGTCACTTAGTATATATTTCATTTTTTTAATTTTTCGCGATTACAATGCTTCGCCAGCAGGCGTGTGAAGTAAAATGAACCGTCTGGGAACTCTGCCGAAGTTCACGTGAATTGTGATACTAGGATGTGTGCAAAATAACAGTATTCAAGTCATTCAACTATAAGAGCGTCTAATTACCACATTAATTAAGATTATGTAGTGATGGCATTATTCGTTAAAATAAATTTAATCATTTTTCGCATTCAGTTTTTTAATCAATCTACTTTTGCCCCTGTAATTCGCTTAAAATTTCTTGTTACACAAACCTGAAAACCCAGTTGATTCGAATAGACCCAATTCAATATTCTAAATATTCAAAAGATCGTTGGATTTGAATATACGGCCACCGTAGTAAACGAAAGCTACTCACATCTGAATCGATGTTACTTTTTGCGAATACAAATGCCTTTTTACACCGAACAGCGATGTAATCTTCAAAAGTGTATGGTAGAAAAAAATTCATACAGCTTACTCAAATGACATTCGAGTAAAACAAAGAATCTCATACATACTAGATACATACCAAAATAAAGAAATCGCAGATGTTCCTTATACAGGGTGACTTTGAAGTTGGGTCATTAATTTTCAGATAATGATTGTAGAAGGAAGATAAACCAAAATATGTGTGTAAAAATAAAAAAAAAATTGAAAAAAATTTTTACCTTGTTTTATAAAGTATCCTTCCGACAAGTATTTCAGTGCGGACCTGTATTTGATCGTGAGGTCTTGGAGCACCGGCATGAACTCCCCTGTGAGCTCTTAAGTCACCTGATTCACGAGCCCGTTGTACTACATTAACAAAGGCACGAGGGGTTAGTTGCACTCGAGTGGGAAACCGATCCGCATAAACATGTGCCATTTTTTATTTCGTTTGAGCCACGCAGCAAACACCACTATTCACTCACGCGTTAGCGACTGACACAGACTGAATAAAAACATCGTGATCAGCGTTTCAAATTCTTTCGCTTTTTTGTTTCCGATGCGATGAACCGATAAGGCGGATTATATCCGTTGTTGCCAAACACGAGCACATAATATTATTATTGAGACAGGGCGGTACTCAAACTTCTAAAGGGCTATAACTTTGTTACTTTAATTTTACCACAAAAATGTTAAAGGAAAAAAACATTTCTTTTGATCAGATCTACTCACTGTTAAAATAAATGACTCAACTTCGAAGTATAATTGTTTATTCGGTATTTGGGTATTCAGTGTCAACTACGAAGAATAGCTTATTTTCTTCTCATATTCATTAGTCCAGATTTATAAAAAAAACTTTTACCTTTTGCTTTCAAAAAATAAAGCAATTCCTTCAAAGTATATGCATAAAAAGAAGTGAAGGAAAAGGTCTCGCTTCTGTAAAGTAAAAGGCGTTAACGTTTTCTTATTTATAAGAAGAAGCATTTGCTTAGAAACTAAAGGATTCGCATCTAAAAAAAGGAATCTAGGTTACAGCAACTTGTCTCATTTTAGCATTGTCCCGGCATATTAGAGTCTGCATCGTAAAATTTGTGCATTTTCGTTTAATAAAATCTATTTGTAAAGGCTTGTTTAAGTGATCTTTGGTTGATTAGTCGCAGTATTGTGTTAGTTATGGCTAATATGGAGCATTTACGTACAAGAAAATACTACAAACAAAGACGTACGCCTCGCGAGTCAGATTTCAAGACGTTGTTTAGATTTGAGGAGGAAAATGTTGTGTGGTTGGCAAATTATTTTCTTGGCATTGATTTCAAAACTCGTGGAGCAGCCCAGTCACCTGTGCAGAAAATGAAAATATTTCTGCGGTATTGTGCGTACCCTGGATTTCAGAGTGGAATAGCTGAAGAATTGGGATGTTCGCAGCCCATAGTGTCCAGAATATTTCATGACGCGCTCGAGCGAATTGTACAACAAGCCGGAGAATTTATCAAGTTCCCAAATACAGAAAATCAAATTATGCAGGCCAAAGACAAATGGTTGACCAGGTTCCGTTTTCCCACAGCGATTGGAGTTATCGACTGCACGCATATTCGTCTTGATGGGAAACCAGCCCAATTTGGAGACGAATATGTAAATCTAAAAGGTTTTGCCAGTATTAATGTACAGGTTACATGCGACCAGAATTCTGTTATAACTAGTATAGATGCAAGTTGGCCTCGATCCAGTCCATGATGCTCGTATATGGAAAAATTCGGCAGTGTGTGAAGTCATGAAAAAGACAAGAAACACTATTCTTGTAGGGGACAGTGGGTATGGTACAGGGTGGTCCATAAGTCCTTTGAAATTTTAAATTTGAATAAAATTTAACGGGTGAGCGTGAGCGGCGCGGGCGAGGTGGGGACAGTATCTTCAGTGTCTGGGAATTCAGTGCGCGCGTTTTATCAAAATAATGTTTCGGCAACCATTGCGCTGCGTAAATATCGAGAATACCACAATTTACACAATTTTAGAAAGTGTCCAACAGCTCAAACGATTAAGAACTGGGTTGCTAAGTTCGAAGAGACTGGTTCGACGTTAGATAAACAGCGGTGGGGTCGACCAAGGACAACTCGTATTGAAGAAAACAACAACATTGTGGCACAGTCTGTTCGTCAAAATCCTACCCAGTCTACTCGTAAGCGTTCCAGTGCACTAAACGTACCCAGAACATCTTTACAGCTGATTTTAAGGAAAGATTTACGTCTGCACGCTTACAAAATTCAGTTAGTGCGGGAATTAAAAGATAATGACGCTATTCAGAGACTAAACTTTGCGAATGAAATGTTGAATTGATTTTCTTCGCTCAATAAAGTGTTGTTCTTGGACGAGGCTCACTTCCATTTAAACGGGCATGTAAATAAACAAAATTGCCGTTATTGGAGCCCCGAAAATCCAAGGCGTAAGCATCAGAAGCCCTTACACAGCCCTAAAGTTACAGTTTGGGCTGCTATGTCAGCGCATGGCATCGTAGGCCCTTATTTTTTTGAGGACGACAGAGGTCGCGCATTAACTGTTACTTCGGAGCGGTATGAAGCAATGATAGAGGAGTTTTTGACAACAGCGTTGCAGAATTTTCCAGGCTATAATACGCAGACCTGATTTCAACAGGACGGAGCAACTGCCCACACCTCCAACACTTCTATGCACGTCGTCTGTCAACTTTTTCCCAGCAAAGTAATTTCTCGAAGAGGAGACATTTCTTGGCCACCACGTAGTCCAGATTTGAACCCAATGGACTTCTTTTTATGGGGCTACCTCAAGAGTAAAGTGTACGACACCACTCCGCGATCAGTTGATGTCCTGAAAGAAAATATCTGAAGAGAAATGGCAAGCATTACAGTGTTGACTTGCCGCGCAGTCATCGACAATTTTAGACGTCGTTTATATGAGTGCCGTGATCGTAATGGATTGCATTTAGACGATGTGATTTTTAAAACATAATTCCCATTCAATAAAGATGATAACAAAATATAATAATTCTTCATAATGTAACTAGTTTGGTTTTATTCCTTGTTTTCCAGCTCAAAGGACTTATGGGCCACCCTGTATAATGTCATGTCTTATGACTCCTTACACCGACCCCCACGAGGAATATCGGAGAGTCTTTAACAGGCTGCTTACATCAGAGCGAGTTGTGATTGAGCATACATTTGGGAAAGTAAAGCGGCGATTTCCTATCCTGAAGTGCAGAGTAAAACTGACCAGTAATCCAAAGGTTATAATTGCGTGTGCTGTGTTGTACAATATAGCTAAGCAATTAAGAGATGAAGATTTTCAAGAACATGACGAAGATGGAGAACAGGACTTGAAATTTATAGAGAATGAAAATGTAGATGCTATTCGCGCACAAGGACAAAGGCGGCGAGAGGAATTAGCTCGTCTTATTACCAATAACAATATAGGTGTATAATTAGGATTAAAACTTTCATGTAATGCTAGGTATATGTCGTTTACTTTAAACGTGCAAAGATGTGTTTACTTAAACTAAAAATAAACTTACACGTTTGAACTGGAAAAAAACGTTAATTAATTTTTTTTGTTATAATATACGTCTATTTACAAGTTTTGGTAAATATTATCTCCAACAACAACATACTCTTGCGGGGCCTTTTCGTTTGATGCCTCGTTTAAATTTTTTAGCTTGGCAGAGTAATATTGTTGTTGGAGACGAGCAACTTTCAGATATTCAACTAAAACTAATCGTTGAAGCTGGGTTGTCGTTAACTGCCCCGTCTCGTCAGAGTCTTGTTTGCCCGAAGCAAAGGTAGGCTTCGGAGGAATTTTTTTTGCAGCAACCTCTTCAACCGATGTGTAGGATCGCGTTTTGTTAGCTACTACTTGAGGCATAATCATCCGATGAGCGTGGTTTTACACCATAATGTCATCCTTTGAAGTAGGTAAAGAAGGTTGACTTGCCACGCCAATTGCAAGAGCCCCTAATAAAAATATACATGCATGATAAGTATCTACAAGGTAATAGTAAAGACCTGAATCTATTTATCACCTGGTACCCGACTTAGTACAGGGTTTATGTTCACATCCATAGCCTTTAACATTATTTTCTCTCAGGACAAAAGACGAATGGGCTTGTTCACTGCTTTATTTTTGTCAGTTTTATTTTTCAGTCGCGTTTTCATATTGTTCACTTGTTTCATAAAAGCTTTAATATCCATCTCATTGCCAAATAAAGTAACGTATTCCTTAACGATATCAGTTAATGCAGCAGTTTTCTTCTTTTTCATCACTGGAGCTTGATATTTCTCGAGAATCTCCGGAAATGCTTGGACTTTTTCAGCGATAAACATCATCTCGTTAGGGGCGTCTTCCTGTTCACTATCGGTGTCAGACATTTTAAATATTTTATTCACTTTAAAATAGCTGCACAAATAAGTTAGATGGATCTTCTTTACATCAATTGACGTGCGAACTGCTTTTAATTATGAGACAAATAAGATCAACCCCATCAGTTACAGACCACATACGCGTTGATTGCACTTGCAAGTCATATCTTGTCGAAATCGCTAATCTCCGTACCTTTTACTTTATTTTCTCGAAGCTTGCAAGGAAGAGGTGGAGATTATCAATACGAATTACAGACAAACCTTTTACTTCTACCTTTTGCTTGTACCTTTTACTTCAAAGTAAATGCTACATTTTTATAAATACGGGCTATTGAGCCGTAATCAGAAAACAAAGGATATCCTTGTACTTGCAAATTTTGAAGGAAATCCTCCAGATGGTATTTATAATAATTTGTAGTAAATGCTTTTGCTTTTTGAGTATATGCATATCCTTCAAAGCAGTGACATAAGTAAAAGGATATTTATAATCTTCACCTTATACTTGGCATAGGAAGCATATCCGTCAAACATTCTGAGTGTGGTCAGTAGTAGACTCAACTTCGTAATGAAAGGTGGTCAAACGATGATGGCGGCAATTGTGGATGTTAGGGATGTTGAAACGTACAAACCTCGTTTACCTTCACTTGTGACCTCAAAAAATTATATCGGTTCGACGAAGCAAATGTACAATGGCTTGCGGACAGCTTTTTAGTTGAGAATGAGGAAACTGGAGGAGGCGTGCTTTCATGTATTCATAAAATAAAGATATGTCTACGCTATCTCGGAGACCCTGGATATCAACAAGGTATTCGTCAGGAACTTGGTGTTAGTCAAGCAACGGTATCTCGGACTGTGGACAGAGTTGTGAACAGCACAGTTGCACAGTCGAACGAATGGATCAAGTTTCCGACTACCAACCATGAACTGATGGAGGCCACGTGGATATGGTAAAGCGACAGCAATTATTGTAATTGATTGTACACATATAGGAATCCTGAAGCCAAATCGCCATGGAGATGAGTATATCAACCGGAAAAGGAAACCTACTACGTGCAAGCCACTTGTGATGCCAGTAAAAATACGGAACTGTCTGTGTGAGTTCTGGAGTACAACTGTCAGTGATGCTGAGTGAACGAACTCCCACGTCAACTACAAGCTGGAACAAGTCAGGACATGTCGCTCAAGATACAAATACCAGTCAACCTTTCACTTATTCTTAGAGGATATCCTCGCGAGTATAAGGTAATCATTATGAATATGAAAACAATAATATGCTTATACTTCTACCTTTTTCTCCGAACCTTATGCTACCGAGGATATGCTTTTTTTATTAATACGGCTCATTATGTCATAAGGCTATATGATATGTGATATATATTTGACAGGATCAGATGATATTTTGCACTTGATAGCTTTTATAGGTACCAGGGTGGTGACATTCAAACTAAGAAAAATATACTTTAAACGTGATATGAATATCATTAGCTAAACAAATTCAATGGTTTTTCATTAAAAACAGCAAGTCTTCAGTTGCATCGATCTTGAAACAAGAAAATCTTATAGATTGAGACATCACAGACCTTCAAGGTAACGGTTGTGCTTGGAAGCCAGATTTTTTTGACAGCGGCAGGGAGATCACGTATCTTGGAAAGTGACATTATGTCATTTTTTTTACATTATATAGATTTCCTGTGACAATATGTAGGATTCCCTGTAAGATGTCAACTTGGAACTAGGTGATTTTCACTTTATCGTGATTAGGTAAGCTCACTTAGGTACGATGAATCTCCGACCTCTACATATCAAACTATATAAAGCAAATCATATTTATGTTTCCATGTCAAATGTAGGGAAAATATGTGTGACTTTACGTCTAACTACTGCATAGTATCACCGAGATCAACAGTTTCTTAATAATAGAAGGTATTTCACTAACACCAAATATGCAACAAACATTTATTGCATACAGCTTCCAACCTACAATTTTCACCACCTCCAAGATTGAGCAGGAATATCTGTCACGTTGTAATACTATGTTACAGCGATTTTATCTCCGCAGCCTCTGAATCAATTTGCGAAATCTACGACTATCTAAACGATGGAAGTATTAAACTCGCGGTAATATTCGAACTTCGGTTCACAAGTTTTCTGTTGCTCAAATACAGGGTGATTGGAAATTCGACCTATTCCCTGAAAGTGGTGATTCTAGAGGTTATTTGTGATAAATTAATCGTCAACAACTGGGGGTCGGAAATTAGCGGTTTCCGAGATATCGGCATTTCAAGATTTTTTAAGAATTTTCTGCTTACTGATCAATACAATTTTTTCTAAATCTACTCATTTCTTGGTACTGATTTGATGGTTTTCTGAGAGCTGTGAAACTAGCAAATAATTGAGATAAAAATGCTATAAAGAAGTTTGAAACTGTTAGAAATAAAAGGCTGTTAATGAAGAGATCTTAATTTTTGTTTATTATTTCCGAAAATCAACATAAGATATTTGAAATAAAATGTATGACAGTCGGAGTACAAATTACAAAAATAATTACAGAATTTCATGAGCTTTCAAAGACGGTACAAATTTAATTTTTCAGGATTATCCTTAAAAAAAACGTACAAAGTTACAACTAAATTTTTAAATTAAATGAGCTCGGTAAAGTTTTAAATCTAATTAATTAAAGCAAAAAAAAGGTACTGTATAAAGAATTAATGAAAAAAACCCAACGTTGGTACTTAAAAACTATAAATCTTGTTCAAATTGCCTGCCATTGTTACGTATGCAAACACGTAGCCTACGACGTAGTTGGGTCACTGTCACTGTTGTTGAAAGAGTGCGTTCCATCTCTTCGGTGGCTGCCAAAATCCTCTGCCTCAAATACTCGATATCTACAATGGATGCATTGTACACTAATTGTTTCATGTGACCCCAAATGTAAAAATCGCAAAGCGTCAAGTCCGGACTTCTCGCCGGCCACGGCGTTGGGCCTTCTCGACCGATCCATCTCTGTGGATACTTTTCATCCAGCCTTTGTCGTACACCTCGAAAATAATGGGCTGGGCAGCCATGATGCTGGTATATCATATTGATTCTCCTAGCTAGCCGAACATCTTCTAGTAATGCATCTACTTAATTTCTTAAAAAGCTTTCATAAGTGGCGCCATTTAAATTGTCGGGCAAGAAAAATGGTCCAATCAATTTATTATGCATAATTCCCATCCAAACGTTTAACGAGCATCTTCTCTGGTGCTTGCCTTCCTTGAATTCTTTTGGATTTTGCGCTTAGGGGCCCAATAGTGGGCATTGTAATAATTTGTAATAGCATCACGATCGAATTTCGATTCATCAGTCCAAAAGGATATTTTTGAGGTAGTCTGAGTATTCAATATCGGCATGAATTAAGAATCTACAAAAGTCAATCCTTCGTGCAGGATTGCCCTCCTCCATAGCGTGCACTGGAATGTAATGGTATTAATAAAGTTGGGCTGTATGAGCATTGGGATATACCAAGTTGCCGTGCCACTTGTCTAGTTGACACAGTGGGTCTGCTCGAACGAAAACTCTAAAATTTCTTCTTCGTCAGGATTATGGACAACAGGTCTGCCAACGTATATTTGTCGTCGATGAACCTAGCCAGATTCTCGTATGCGTCGGTAATACCAAACACGCTTATATCTGGTAAATGTCGGTAGAGAAACGCCTTCGGTAATGCCTTCGTGCTGCAGCAGTCACCATTACAAAAACCGTAACAATAGGGTAATTCGAGGATAGATGGCGCAGAAGGTGAGATGGCGCAATGGTTTTACAGCGCCACCGCTAATGTTAGAGGGGAGCAGCTGCGCTCTGATGTACTTTAGTCTATATCAGGCAAGCCGTCGCACCGTTTGTGTTCATCGGCTAAATATCTACTTGAATACTAATTTATACGTGATCCGGATAGTAAAAAATATTTTTCCGAATTGCTTCTTCGTGCTAGTGAACTTCAAATTTAATAATAATTTTAGTCGCAATATTGTGCCAGGTAAGTAAAAACGTTCCAGTTTTGTTATATAACCTCAAAATTGCGCATATTTCAACACGTGTTTAGATTTTGAGGTGCGCCATCTCTCCTCTCACAACGAGGATAGATGGTTCACTTATTTTTGAGGTGAGATGGCTTATTAATAATTCCTTTTCTTTTCAGCATGCCTACCAAATACAAGCGCACTGGAAGTTGTTCCAGGGCTATAGTCAACGCCAAACAAAGTGGCGTGCACGTCATCAAGGTGGGTGTGTTGAAAAATTTAAATTGTTGCCAAACTTTTTGTAAAATAATAAATTTATTATTTACATATCTAGGTTTATAAGCAATATTAACCTCAAATGAGAACAAAAATAATAGTATAATAAAATTATAGATCTGTACTTGCATAATCATTAAGTATGACAATTATTGATCAGATGACACTATGAAACTACCATATTTAATTGATAGCTTAAAGGTACTGAATAAAAATCCAAATGGGGTCCTCCAAATTTTATGCATGGTATTTATTTTACAGAATTCATACAGAAAAATGCATTCTAAAATTAGGTAAGCTACTGGTGTAAGCTTTTTCTGTACAATAAAGTTAGTCGGAGTTTCTTTCTTCAGCGCTGTCTGAATCTGAATCTTCATCACTCTCAAAGTTGATTATTAAAGGTTCGATGTCTGGTCGATCAAAAATTCGTTCTCTTTCATACCATTTAAAAATTTCTTGCTCAGTATGTCGAACACTATTTTTCCACATGTCTGGGGTAACCGTTTGTAGAGCCTCGTTCCACATATCCAAACAGTCTTTTTCACTGTTACCATCTCTACCAATATGTCTGTTATAGTAACCTTTTGCTATGCCCCAAATTAACTCAATAGGGTTAAATATACAATGGTAAGGAGGCAGACGAAGAACTTTGTGCCCATGTTGTTCCGCCAATTCATCAATCACGTATATTTTAGGTGGTTTGTTTCTAAAAAAGCAGTTATTTTAAGAATAGGAATAAACAAAAGAAATATAAACTGTCGACCAAAATATATATAATTAAGAAGCATTATGTACCGAGCAACAATACTCAATAGCTCTGTTTTAAACATTGTGTTTAAAAATGGTATGTTTTGATTTGTCAACCAGTCTTGGATATTTTTTTTGTCCATGCATTGTTGGGCACTTTGTTCAATATCATGCTGTGATAAGGGGCGTTATCCAGTATAATCATAGATGGACTCTCCAACTTTTCTAATAACTGATGTTGAAACCATTTCAAAAAATTGTCCTGGTTCATCTCTTCATGGTAATCGCTCAATTTTGTTTTCGAAGAAAATATCGCTTCACTACCCTCAATAAACCCATTTTCATTTCCAGCATGTAATATAATGTATTTAAAATATATTAGTTTTAAATTTTATAGTGCAAATTGTGTAAAAGTACATACCTTTTACCATATGTTTTAATAGCTTTCACGCTTTTTTGGTTTCCATTTTGCCAAGAGCGACCTATGGTCCCATTTTGAAATATCCAAGTTTCATCGAGGAAGACAAACTGGTATAAGGCCTCAACCTTGGCTTGATTGCATTGCCTTAGAAATTCCACCCTTTTCAAAGCTATACTTGGTAGTTCCATGAGCCCTCGTCGCGGATTGTCCTTAAGCCACTTAAATCCAAGATCTCTAAGCAACCGCCTTAAAGACGTGGCACTACCATCAAATAATGCCCTATCTCTTAATCGAGACCATAAAGTTTGTATCGTAACTTGTTCTTCTGAAACCATGTGTAATATGACATTATAATTTAGTTAACAAATTAATGCAAATTTCTGATAAGTTATTATAATAAGATCTTACTTTTGTGATACATATTATAGATCACTTCTCGAATGGCACTTGTATCCAATGTCGCTGTGTTGGTTACACGTTTAATATAACTCCGCTTTTTCTTTCTAAATTTGCATCACTTTTCACACCCTCGGAAATACGACTAACTGTCCTTAAACTAATTTTTAAAGCAGCAGCAACACGCTACAAAAAATGAAATAAAATTTCACTATTATTAATATACATTACATATAATTATTAGTGACCTACCTCTTGAACAGCATTTAAAGGCAACAAAGGCCCGTTGTTGTCCCTTTCTTGCTCAAAGTAGTGCATTAACGAGGCCACGAGTTCCTTACACCGACTATTTAACTGTTTGGGCATCTTTATATACCAAAATTGCCTTTATCTACTCGTAAAATGAATAATTTTGTTTTGAAACAAACAGTTGTTGATTTACAGTATGCGGGGCCAAAGGATTTATAAAGATTTGAAATGCCACAAATTGATTCAGTGTCAAAATTAATACAAATGTCAGTTCCCAGTTTAAATAAGTTTCAAGGTGACAATGTGTCAACGCTGCGAAATCGGTTTAGTGCGTTTACATGTCGATAAGTGATTGGATCGTTTGCAAAACATTTTATTTCGCATAATGCGTCTAAATTTATCAGAAAGCAACTTATGTGATATTTTAATAACAATGTTTATATGACTATTAACCATAATAAGAGAGTAATGACCATTTTACAATTTATATATCACATTAATATGAAACTGCAATAGAGCAATTGTTTGTGATAGAAACCTAGACATTAGGTCGGGGAATTTTTATCGTGATGACGTGCACGCCACTTTGTTTGGCGTTGACTATAGTTGTACCGAACAACAGTTAGCCGAAGCCATTCAAGCCGTTAATGAAAATAGAATGGGAGTTAACGAGGCTGGTCGAAATTTTAGGGTACCGACAACCACTCTACGAAGAAGAAAATTGAGAGAAAATGTGAAGAAAGGCCCTCTTGGACCCTCCTCCACGTTAGGCGAAGCTGCTGAAGAAAAGTTGACCAAACATATCCTAAAACTTCAAAAAAACGGATTTTCTCCTACTCGAACCGATGTGCGAAGTATGGCTTTCAAATTGGCCGAACAGCTGGGCATTAAACATAATTTTAATAAGGAATCAAGATTAGCTGGTTTTCCATGGCTGCAGTTGTTTCTGCAGAGAAACCCAGGGCTGTCAGTAAGAAAAGCAGAAGGGGTCTCCATTAATCGATCCCTGGGTATGAACAAAAAAGACATTGAGGCTTACTTTCAAATGCTAGAAAATACTCTGATCGAAATCGAGAACGATCTTATGAATAAACCTGGACATATCTACAATATGGATGAGACGGGCTTACAACTCAATAATAGGTCAGGACATGTTATTGTTAAGAAAGGATCTAAGAACATCGCAAGTATCAGTTCCGGTGAAAAGGGGGAAACCATCAAGGTTATAGCCTGTTGTAACGCGAAAGGCGTTTTTCTTCCCCCAACCTGCGTAATGAAAGGAAAAAATAAAAAACAAGAGTTTGAGGATGGGATGCCTCCTGGATCCTTGGTCTACATGTCTGAAAGATCGGCCTATGTCAACAGTGACATATTTTTTCATTGGCTCAAAGATCAGTTCGTTCCCAGAAAGCCGACAGGGGCAGTTTTTTTACTGCTTGATGGTCATGCTTCACACTGCAATACCGTTGAGATGCTAGAATACTGTGTTGAACACAACATCATACTGCTTTGCTTACCAAGTCATACGACGCAATTTTTACAGCCGCTAGATAGATGCTTTTTCAGATCGCTAAAATTAAACTACTGTTCAGCTTGCAATTTAAACATTAAAAATAATCCAAGACGAAAGCTCACTAGATTACAATTTGGAAAGTTACTTGCTGAAGGATGGAACAAGTCTGCAACTGTAAATAATGGAACTTCGTCATTCAAGGCTACGGGAATTATGCCATTCAATCCTTCTGCTATTCCAGATGACGCCTATTTGACTGAAATTAACA
Source organism: Acanthoscelides obtectus (assembly GCA_963669975.1). Taxonomy (NCBI): domain Eukaryota; kingdom Metazoa; phylum Arthropoda; class Insecta; order Coleoptera; family Chrysomelidae; genus Acanthoscelides; species Acanthoscelides obtectus. Next base: position 88,717,249 of record CAVLJG010000008.1, read on the forward strand.
GCGTACTTGAGGCTCCTCATGCAGGCAAAAATAAACAAATTCCAGATGATAGTTCTCAAAGTTTTAACAAAGCCTTATCGCATGATGATCAACAACCTTGCTGCAGTTGGCAGACTGAAGATGATTCTGTACCAGAAAAACAAAATGAATCGGTTGTAGAAACTAATGCAAATACTCCCGTGAAAAGTACCCCCGGGAAAATGCTAGATATAATCTCACCCGTTCCAGTTGTTTCCGCTGACGTTAATTCGGTTCGAAAACGAAGCAAGCAGCTGGCAGAAATTTTAACTACAGAGACAACAATTGGTGAAAAAAGAACGAAGCGTCTAGAAAAAACAGAGAAAGAGAGAAAAGTAAAGACCAGAAAATTAAAACCGGTTTTGAAGAAGCCAAAAGTGACTAAAAAGAGAACAAGGAAAGCTGCCAAAAGCGATTCATCCTCAGATGAAGGACTAGAGGCACCGACATTGGATGACTCTTCAGATGCTATGGACGACGATGACCAGACTTGCACCGGTTGTGGCGAAATACAGGGTGACTTCGAAGTTGAGTCATTTATTTTAACAGTGAGTAGATCTGATCAAAAGAAATGCTTTTTTCCTTTACCATTTTTCTGGTAAAATTAAAGTAACAAAGTTATAGCCCTTTGGAAGTTTGAGTACCGCCCTGTCTCAATAATAATATCATGTACTCCTGTTTGGCAACAACGGATATAATCCGCCTTACCGGTTCATCGCATCGGAAACAAAAAAGCGAAAGAATTTGGAACGATGTTTTTGCAATTAAGTATTTTATTCAGTTCAGTTATACATACAGTCAGTGTCTGTCGGTTAGCGTATGAATAGTGTCTGTTGCGTGGCTCAAACGAAATAAAAAATGGCACATGTTTATGCGGATCGGTTTCCCAATCGAGTGCAACCAACCCCTCGTGCCTTTGTTAATGTAGTACAACGGGCTCGTGAATCAGGTGACTTAAGACCTCACAGGGGACCTCACGATCAAATACAGGTCCGCACTGAAATACTTGTCGGGAGGATACTTTATAAAACAAGGTAAAAATTTTTTTTTAATTTTTTTTTATTTTTACACACATATTTTGGTTTATCTTCCTTCTACAATCATTATCTGAAAATTAATGACTCAACTTCAAAGTCACCCTATATTCCCAGACCACAAAATCTGACGACTGGGTTAATTGCATACGTTGCTCCAAATGGTTTCACGATTCCTGCTCCAAGTTTGTGAACTTTTGCCACGACTGTGGTGTTGTTATATGCAAAACAAAGTGACATTTTGGTAGAAACACCTTTTTTTTTTGTTGCGCCATCTCACCTCAGCACTGTGGGGGAGATGGTTTTTGTCAACTATTTTTATTTTTCTTGTGAATTATAAGTTTTATTTTTTAATGCATTTTATTACTTAATACATGTTTCTAAACTCGTAAAAAAAATTAACAGTAATTCTAATTCAACATATAGAAATTTTAACATGAAATTTCAAAACCTGGGCCATCTATCCACGAATTACCCTACATAATGTCGGCGTATTCTTCATTTTCGTAAGCAGCCATTACACATACAGACAAATTGCAGGAACGTCTAGTAAGATCACAACACGATACAACACGTCTGAGTTCCAAAGATAGTTGTACTAAGCGAGAAACAAACTGTCGCTCATGACGCATCACGAACCTCATTGGACACACCGATGGGCACACCCGAATACTTACGGAGTTAAACGAGTCAGTTTGACACGTAGAAATACGATGCATTTTATTCCGAGAAAGCTGTTTTGTGAAAATTGCATTTACGAAATCTACTATCTCTAATCGATGGCTGCTGTTTTTTTTTTCAAATGCTTGAAATTGTTAATAAGATTTGTATGGTTTTGGAAAGCTCATGAAATTCTGTAATTATTTTAGTAATATGTATGCCGAATGTCATACATTTTATTTCAAATAACTCATGATGATTTTCGGAAATAATAAACAAAAATCAAAATCTCTTCACTAACAGTTTCAAACTTTTGGTATAGCGTTCTTATTTCAATTATTTGCTAGTTCCACAGATTTCAGAAAACCATCAGTTCAGTTCCAAGAAATGGGTAGATTTAAAAAAATCAGTAAGCAGAAATTTCTTAAAAAATCTTGAAATGCTGATATCTCGGAATCCGCTCATTTCTGACCCCCAGTTGATGGGAATTAATTTATCACAAATGACCTCTAGAATCACCACTTTCAGGGAATAGGTCGAATTTCAAATCACCCTGTATATCTATATCAATCTACTTGACGGAATATCCAGAGAACCATCATAGACGGCGAAATGAGTGGTATATTTAAGGATGATAAAATTCAGAAAAACATATCTGTAGATGAAGAAACAGTTGAGTCAGTACAGTGGTACGTACTTACAATATCCAAATATTGCTAAAATATATAAATATTCCTCCTGCAGCGGTGTGTCAGTGACGACACCACAGCAAAGCAGTTGAAGTTTGCGACCCATTACACAGTCGGCAGTGGCAGGTCGGCACAGTCGGCAGAGACGAAACTAGCGTCGTTATCAAATGATTGGTGACTATGGATTATGGATTAATCCATCTAATTTTTTGTTATACACGTTTGTAGCTGGTTCAGCGGGACTAACTTGTGCGGAACTTGATCCTTCATGAACTGATGATAACGTTGCGTGAGAAGTGCAGAGTGTCAATCTACTTTATACTATTTTTCTCGAAAAATTTAATTGGACCAACTTTCTGAATACGTTTAAAATTTTGGGTCGTCTTTCCGTTGCGTTGGTGGGATATTTAAGCTCTGTTTCTGTATGAGAGAACTTTTCTTACCGAAGTGAACGAGACCGTGTGAGGTACCTTTAGTTCGATATCATTTATTTAGTTTGTTTATTAAAAGAATAAAACCTTCTGATGAGAAAATTATAAGAACAAAGAAAATATTCAATTATAGTTAATTACTTCTCGGTGTCTATCGGACGGTTGCAGTTAATTCCTTCACAAAACTGCCAATATTCCACCTGGAATTAAAGAAGCAGGACGGCATTTCCCAGAGCAATTTAAAACTTCATAATCGAGCTGAAACAACGAGCAAAAAGAGTACAGCAGGAAAAAGCGATACAGAAAAGCTTCGAGGGAGCTATATAATCCAATTTATACAGAGCACGAAAAGAGTTGATAAAATTAAAATTCTCCCCTTTTGCATTTCGTAAATTAGCTCAGGCTGTATTCTTTCATCTTTCATCTTTTATCCCATGAGACAAAGGAATGCCTAGGAAAGTAGAGAATATTTGAATCTTATACAGGTCTTTGAAAGCATTTTCCTTTTAAAGAAAACTCCCTTGTAATTATTCCTAAGAGAGAAATCCCCTAACCCGCAAACTTCTATCCTATGACCTCTTAGAGAAGCTTTGCAACTGGGTGGCTAGCTTTCCCTTTGGCAAGATATCCGTCGTAATTGACATGTTCTTTTTTTCATCCCACAGTGTCAACGAAGGTATTCCCCAGGGCTCGGACATTGCGTCTATTAAATATAATCGACACCGTTTCCTGTACGATCAATCCGATCCAAAACTTTACTAGTGACAGCACTCTACATGCAGAAATTCAAATTGCTAAGCCGATCTCTCCGCCTAGCTGGAGTGAAGAAGACTAAAAGCGACTTTCTGACGAGAGATCTGGGGGTACTAACTGCTTGGGGACAGAACAATCTGGTACAGTTTAATGCTTCCAAAAATCACGGCAGCTGCTGGGAAAAAGCTAGGCTATTTGTTTAAGCTAAGAAGCGATTTTCTCTCACTCTGTACAAGGTCCAGATAAGGCTGTTCACATGTTCGAGCAGCTGCCGCCCCGACTACATTATCCGTGCTCGACGCTGCTCAGAAGAGGGACGTCCGGCTGATCGACGACTCTTCTCCAACGGACTGTCGCGAGACCCTTCCGAATCAACGCTATCTTCTTCCGCTATATCAATGGGCTTTGCTCCTCAGAACTTTCCTCCACTAGATTGTCACGCGATGAGCCTGTCAGATGACCCGCTTGATTTCTGGCTCCCATTAATGAATAAATCGTGAAATTAGAGGCATTCCGGCCACCATAAAAAGCCAGTGCATAGGCCGCTTAACCGGGCCCTTATGCACCTCTACATTCCTTAGATCACAAGCCTCGCCCTTTTAGCGAAGTTGAGAATCGCCTTGAGTCCAAGCTCCTTGACGTCCTGAGCATCCACAGTAATGAATACCAGTATAGTCTGCCTATAGTAGCTCAGAGCTTCACAGCGACACAAAACGTGGGCCGAGGTCTCTTTCTCTACCCTGCAGCGCTCACACAAGGGATCCTCAGCCACCCCCATCACGTGCAGGTGGCGCCTTAACGTGTTATGGCCAGACAACAGTCCCACCAGCAACCTTAGGTTGGCTCTATCCATAAGCAGAAACGTCCATCCTTAGCACTGGACCCTTCAATGAGTTCCCGTGCCTGGCGGAGATGTCTGGAGATTCTTCTCCATTTCTGAGAGTGTTGTCTTGCAATCCACGTCTCCATTTTCCTCCTAGCTGCATGCGCGGTCACTCCTAAGGCTGGCTCAGGACCAACGTGCTTGCTGGCTGATCCTGTCTTCGCCATCGCGTCCGGTACCAAGATTAGCGGTACCGGATGCCTCGCTGCGAGGCAAGCCAGAGCCTAACTGCATTGCAATACAGGACTCGAAGTAATCTTACAAGCACTTAGTGCCTTCATTGCAGCCTGGCTGTCGGATAAGATTGTTTTATTCTCTTAAGCCCACCCTCCTCCAGAATGCGAGATACACAAGCCAGAATCGCAAAGATTTCCGCCTGGAAAATAGTGGTGTATCTACCGAGAGGTAGAGATAGCCTAGTTGTAGGCCCTGAGACCCCAGCACATGATCCCTTTTCGGTGACCGAGCCGTCCGTGTACCAGACCTGCCCGTTCACTCCGGAATCCCCGGCTACCGCCGTCCCACTCCTCCCTCGTTGGTTACTCCACAATAAACTTGCGGTTGAAGCAATATTTAGAGGTAATACGATCACCCCTGCTTAGAAGGACGGGGTCCTCCCGTTGCAATTCGACTAAGATGGCAGTATGCCCCTTGAGAGGATTCAAGAAAGCCCAGCTGCCCTGACTCCACAGTCGATGAGCGACCACTCGCGCTTCACCGCGGATTACCAGATCCAACGGTGGGAGATCCAACAGAGCTTCCATTGCACTCAATGGCGTTGTTCGCACTGCGCTTGTGATGCTAATACAGGCCAAACGCTGAATTTTATTGAGTTTGGCCTTAGTTGTCTCAGCTCTAATGCAGGGCCACCAGACCAGGGAGCCGTACAACAGAGTTGGACGTACTATCGTCGTGGAGAACCACTTTGGGTTTAAGCTCTCACCTTACACCGACAACGCGTCTACAGGCCCACATTGAATTGCGAGCCGTGCTAACCTCGTATTCAACATGCTCTCTTCAGTTCAGTTTGCAATCCAGGATAATTCCCGGATATTTCACTTATTGGGATAGAACTAATCTCGTCCCAAAGAAGGTCGGCATGACCAGCCCGTCAAGCATTCTTCTCCTATACTATAACTATCTAAAACTGTAATGACTCATCGATGTTCACGTGAACATCACTTAACTACCAGTAGTCGGCTGTTCATAGGCGGGGTATGAATGTTTAACATGGGTGAACTAGATTTGTCACATGCTTAACAAAGAGTGGTTTGAAACATATTGTAAGTCAAAAATTTGGGAATTACCTTTATTCATCGTCGCTTCCACTTACATCTGACAGTAATAAACTGTCGCTATCGCTTTCCTCGTTGAAATTGACTATAACTGGTTCTATGATGGTGTCGATGTGGTGGTCAAGCTGCCCCATTTTTGTTTCTTCCTTCACAACATGACGGATAGCATTGTGCCAAGCTTCGGGCGTTACTAGCTGTATGGAAGTCTCAAGTAAAACCTTAACGTCTGGTAATTTGAAGGTTGTGTTATGGCGCGCAATATAACCCTTCACTTGAGCCCAGATGAGCTCTATTGGGTTTAGTTCACAGTGGTAGGGCGGTAACCGCAGCACAGTGACACCACATTGACGGGCCATCTCATCAGTCACGTAACTAATGTTCGCAGGTTTGTGCTGTTTAATTTTTTCATACAATTCCGCTTTCACACATGAATCGTCAAACGGGATTCCTTTTTCGCGCAACCATTGCTGCATGTCACTTTTTCGAGATCCCATAGTCGGTACACGTTCGGCTCGACGACTATGGTAGGAAGCATTATCCATGACGATCACAGAGTTGGGCTCAACTCGCTGAAGCACCCCTTGAAACCAGCTCTCGAAGCAGCTGGCATTCATTTCGTCATGGTAATCACCTCCTTTCTTAGAGACGAAAATCAAGTCACACTCTTCTAAAAAGCCACTATCGCTACCAATATGAGTTACGATCAATCTTTGACCTTTCCCTGACGGTCCACGATGACCTGTTGACAAACCTTCAATGCTTGCTTGTCGGTTACTCACTACGTTTTTGTCTATCCAGGTTTTTTTAACTTTGTGACCTGCATTTACCCATGTCTCGTCCAAATAATAGATTTTTCTGCTTTGTCGAATATATTCAATCATTTCGCGTAGGTATTTTCGATGCCAGGCGACTATTTCAGGTCTCTCTATCAATACTGACTTGCGTTTCGTAACGAAAATTAATTCCGTGCAGGGATTTCCTCATTACCTCGACGCTCATTTGGGGTATAATTTCATTTTCCTTGATCGCTGCTGTACAGCCTTGAGGGTTGGTATCTCATTCCTAAAGAAGAATGAATGTACGGTTCGCCTTAACGCTATTTTGCTATCGTCATCCAATTTAACGGCCTTTCGTCCCTTCAAATTAAACTTTGGATCAGTAGCTCCAGTTTTCTTCTTTTCATGCACCACCCTGCGAATGGTCCACTCTGGAACGCCTGTCATACTTTCACAACGCGCGAGTGCATCTCCCTGCGACATAGTTCTGTTCAGATAATTCAACACGTTGAGCACGATTTCTTTCGCGTCCCTCTTCAGTGCTTTACGAAGCCGTCTACTTGTTCCCTGGCTTTCAGTACTTCCACTAGTGCCATTTGTACTCTCCATGGTTAAGTGTAACCAAAACAGTAACCACAGAAACCACAACAATAACAATCACACAACAATTCTTATAAAAACACACAATATGCGATCGCTCAACGAAACACGTTCCAATGCGTTGCCGACGCCTATGAGTCTGCCGGTCGAGGCGCGTCTTTGATTTCATTGGTTCTACCGGCGGAGAACAATCAGCCATTATTTCCATCTCTGTCTGTGCTGTTGACCACCGCAAAGCCACAGAAACGACATATGCCGTACGCTATACGGCTGTACTGGAAGGAAGCCGGGATCGAGCTCTGATCACGTGTTGATCACGCGTATGAGTCATTACAGTTTTAAATAGTTGTAGTATAGTGAATAGGATCTGCTCGGTCGTTCTAGCATTAACAGAAAGATCGACCACGATTCCACAGAGCGTCCTGCATAATTTCAGGGACTGTTCTACAAAAACGTCCCCTAACTACTATCCTCAAGTCATCAGCATAGGCTTGCATGTAGACATCCACACTGCTGAGCCTAACGAGGAGTTCGTTCACCACGATGCACCATAGTAGGGGTGAAAGAGCTCCGCCCTGAGGGCAGCTTTTCGCTAAGCTGAGCTTTTTATTGATGATAGGATAGGAAGGTGAATGGTGCTTTAACGCAAAAATAAAAAAAAAACATTATTCGTCATATTCACATAAATTTTTCGAGCTCTGTATTCAGGACTTCAAGCTTTATTTCTATATATGGACGGCTTTTTGCAGAAAGGAACCAACCCACTAAATATGAAAAATCTAGATTTCAGGAAAATAAACCATTACGAGCAATACCCTTTACTGTAAAACAGATCCATACACATATTTAAAGCCTTTAGTATACCATTAATTAAAATCGTGTTGGGTCTGAAATGAATTTGTCATCATTGTCAAAACTTTAAAGCCTAATTGCTCAATAATTGTTTTTCTGGGTTGGTTCCTTTCCGCAAAAAGCCGTCCATACATAGAAATAAAGTTTGAAGTCCTGAATACATACAACGCACATACAATGCATAAAGAGGTGAACATCGATAATGACATACTTATTGCGCTAGTGGAAGCAAGACCAGTTTTATGGGATAAAACTTTGGACATATTTAAAGGCAGATGCGCTACTAGAGAAGCATGGAGTCAAGTTTGCTGCGAACTGAGAGAGGATTTTAAAGAAGTGGAGTCCAAAGAGAAAAATGAATCCGGAGCTTTCGCTTAATTCCTCGACGCTTTATACGATAGTACAGTAACCACATTGCAACAACTCGTTGGGGATTCGATAAAAATAATATTGGAAATCAGCACTGCACCGGTAAAAAACCGGCGCGTGTGTAAGCAGAGCCTACCGATAAAAAGTCGGTCGATATTTTGCCGGCCGTCCAAAATCGGTGTGTATGCAAGTAGGCAATCGTGTAAAAAATGCCGTCGAGTATGTGTAAAACAAGAAATTAAATGCCCTTCTGTCTCCCTGAGGGGAATTAACAAAGGTGCACATGATCGTTGCGATGGCCAATCCCGCGTGAATGACGATACTGGCCTTCACCATGCACATTTCACGCTAGGGATGCTCCGATCCACGAAAAGTATCGATACCATGTATCGATTCGTATCGTTTTAGGAAGTATTAAAATATCGATACCACAAGTAACGAAACTTTTCGAAACAGAACATACACTGCCGAAAATCGAAGTTGTTTTTTCTGCAACCCTCAAAATAACGTTTACTTTTTTCAACAGCATGACTAGATTGTCAAATACGTTCACTAATAAAAATACGTGAAAATCCTCACAATTGCATAACTTACATCTCCCACCTAAACTCAATTTTACAAAATAGCTCCACAAAACTCTTCTTACAGGAGGCATCACTATCACAATAATGTTTTGTTTCAAACAATAATGTTTAATCAATCAATACTAAAAACACTGTGTCTCATGTGTGTGTAATTCCCCGTAACCTAATCCAACATGGTCGTTTAGCTTAATTTCCTCAGTCAAAATGTAAGAATCCCCTAAATTCTGGAAAATCCCTAAAAAATACCATTTATTTTTTGTTATCATAGGTTTACGATTTGTTAGGTATTCTTGGATATTTTTGACCGACAGATTTTTCGTATGCTGTTAAATAACCGAAAAGGTGCAAGGCAAATAAATACATAAGAAGTACACTATGTAATGTCATTAATAAAATTTGACATAATACCTCCCCGGTAAAATATATGTCCCCAAAAGAAATCCCCAGATAAAGATATTCCCAAAATCTTCCCCACTGAAATAAAAATTCCATGCTTCTTGGGAAAAACCTCCTAATGTGGTAACCCTGGTATCCAAATTAAATTGTATGAGGTCGTGATATGAGTAGCACCAGCGGAAGGAAACAGAAATCGGGTATCGGAAGCGAAAGCATCGATACTTCTAAATAACATACCGTATCGAACATTCTTAGTTCACGCAGGCCACAGCAGCGTGGAAGCGATTGCCGAATGTAACATACGACCACCGACGACGATGCTTGTCCATCGGAGGATGACGTCGCACGTATCGACACCCGACTGTAGGCTGTAGGAGATATTTCTAAGATTTAAGGGTAAATGTACGGGGACATTTAAGATGAGTGACATATGATTAATATGCGCGTAGAATTACTGGGATTGGGCAATATACCACCGTCATAAAATTGAGATATACTTTCCTCCACCGCCTGCAACCTCTAACCCCCAATGTTTAACTCCTACAAAAATATTTCCGAAAATGAGCGCTATTTATCTTTTTTTTACCGATTTCGGATCAAAAAATACAACGCTTTTGTGCCCGCGGCATAGAAGTAACCTTGTGTTCTTCGTGTACACGTCAAATATACTAAGTGAAATATAAATCCGAACATCCAGTTTAAATGGTTTTCTTTTAATAGAAGTTGGTGAATGTATTTATCTTAAATAAATAACAAGTGAAAACATTTTCAGCTTTATCAGTTGGACATTCCGGTTTTTATACTGCTTTTTTTTAATTCACTAACGCTCTAAAAATGAATATTTCAGCCGCAGTAAAGAATCAACGTTGGCGGATTTTGGTTCTTGACATCCTTTACGATCGGTTACGATGCCTAGAGTACGGAGACCTGTACGATTTCGTCAACTTAGTGAGTTTGATAGGGGCCGTATAGTGGGACTTCGGGAAGCTGGACTCTCTTTTCGGGCAATTGCAGTTAGAGTGCAAAGACGTGTAGACACTGTGGTTAGGTGTTGTCAGGCATGGCTTCGAGAAGGCCGTACGCAAAGAGCAAGTGGCACTGGACGCCGCCGTAGAACAACAGACCGTGAAGATCGCCGCCTAAGATTATTGGCCTTAAGGGACCGTTTCTCCACTACCAGGTCCATTGCAAATGAATGGTTTGCAGAACACGGAAGACCTATTGGCATGCGAAGTGTTTACCGACGAATGAGAAGTTTTGGCTTGTTTTCATACCGGCCACACTGGGTCCTCCCTTTAACTCGAGAACACCGACGTAATCGCCTCGAGTGGTGCAGACAACGGTCACTCTGGGATCAGGAATGGAACAGTATTGTCTTTAGTGATGAGTCTCGATTTTGTTTAGGCATGCAAGATGGTCGTACCAGGGTTAGAAGGCGACATGGTGAAAGGAGGAATCCACAGTTTTATGTTGAAAGACATGTTCATCACACTGTTGGAGTTATGGTTGGGGTGCTATAGCTTATGGTTCCAGGTCACCTTTAATCTTCATCAGAGGTAACATGAACGCGCAGCGTTATATCTACGAAGTTCTAGAACCCCATCTTTTACCCTATCTTGACACCCTGGCAGATCCAACTTTCCAACAAGATAATGCCCGACCACATGTTGCAAGAGTCACAATAGACTTCTTTCAACATAATGATGTCACATTGTTACCATGGCCACCAAGACCTCCCGACTTATCCCCAATTGAGCACGTGTGGGATATGATGGGTAGGAGATTGCTCAATTTGCAACGTCCTCCTCAGACTCTAAGAAGCACTTCGAGAGGAGTTGGTGGTTGCCTGGAATGAGATACCACAGGAGGACATTGACCACCTGATCAGAAGCATCAGGGTGCATCCACACATTATTAAAGGTCAAAGGGCTTTAAAGCAGTGCAATCATTTTGAAATTTTTATCATTTACTTATTATGCTTCATTAAGTACTTATACAAAATTTTATTAAAATAAAACCATTTAAACTGGGTGATCGGATTTATATGTCACTTAGTATATGAAACTTTTTGCTTCTTCATCGCCCATTTAAATAATGACTATCATAAGGTTCACACCCTGTATAAATATGTTAAAATACAAATGTTGCAATTTCAATATGAATATAAAGTTTTCATGAAAATATGCCTGGCGGATAGAAATAACTTCCAAATTCCCTATTGGTACTTCTGGTATAGAAGTTAGTAATACGCAGTAAAACTTTATCGACCAATACCCTTTTCCGTTCTGACATCGCCTCAATTGCCTGAAGGTAGAGATATCAAATTGTGTCCCTGGAGTGTATCGTTGTTACGTTACGCTTCCACTAGTCACACTAGAACATGCCGATATTATGTTTTATATAATAAACTTCCTTGAATGATATATAGGGTGTTCTGAATCGCCAAGCGTATATTTAGACGATATGTTGGAAGTCCTTCGAGTTTTTTGGCAAATTTGAAGAACGTTTTGACGGTGATGTTTATTGATATAAAATGGCAGAACGTCAAATCTGTCAAAGTGGCATACGTTTATACATATCTTTCAAATCGTAAACAAGTAGTAGAGATAGACAACACTATATCTAGTCCAATTGATATAACAGCAGGTGTCCCTCAGGGTTCAGTTTTAGGGCCCTTGTTGTACTTAAATTATACTATAGACTTGGGTAGCTCTGTGAAAAACTCTTCTGTGATGTGCTATGCCGATGATACACAGATATATAAGAGCTTTAATAGTAACACTTTACATACTTCAATCAATGAGCTTAATGATGATTTGGAGGCAACAGTAGGATACTCAAATGGTAAGGATAAGTGCTCAGTGATGCTTTTTTGTCCTGCTGTCAAACGTAACACTATATTGAATTCTCTTGATGTAAAAATCGACAAGGAGCGTCTAGCTGTCGTAAATACTACAAAAAATTTAGGGTTGATTATTGATTATACTTTACGGTTTAAGGAGCATGTTTCGTCTATCTTAAAAAAATGTTATGCAACTTTCAAGTGTTTTTATGTCAATCGCTCTATTTTGAATTTTAAAGTTAGAAAAAAGTTGTGTGAGGCTATTATATTTCCAAGCTTATTTTACTGTAGCACTGTGTTCTATCATTGTCTTGATTCTATCACAAAAGCAAGACTCCAAAAACTCCAAAATACTTGTTGTCGATTTGTATTTAATCTCAAGAAGTATGATCATGTTTCCTTAAAGAGATTTCAGCTTGGTTGGATGTGTATAGAAAATGCTTGCAAGTACCATATAACAGTGTTTACACATAAGATCATATCTTCTCGATCCCCCTTGTATCTTTATGAGAAATTTGTTTTCAGGCGAAATAATTCAGACATTGGTTGCGGACACAAAAAAAGACTAGAGATCCCTATGTATAAAACAACTTTATTTCGTAGTTCATACACTTACAATGCTATCCTGATTTATAACGAATTAGATGACAATATAAAGGATTGGCCAGTAAACAGATTTCGTAAGCATGTGAAACAGATTTATTTGTCATTGTAGTAATTGCGGAAAAGTTAGTTTTTAATTCTTATATTTTATTTAATTTTTACGTAATATATGTGTGTATATTATGTATGTCAGGAAGCTATCAAGCTCATTGTTTTGAAGCGTCTTTTGCTGCTTGTCAAAGTTTCCTTTGATTAAGTATTTCAATTTATTATTTGGGTAGGTTAAGTAGAGTAGCCAAGAGCTAGACTTCGCCTACGTAGAGGTCACATTATGTTGTAGTTTATATAATGTGCCTAATAAAGACATTTTATTATTTATTATTATTATTAACACTTCTTTTTTTGTACTCAGCCGAGGTTGGCCTTTTGGTAATTCGGTTGGGTTAAGAAATCTCGCCTTATTTAAACCGACTTTTGATAATAACAATATATAGTGAACTGAGCAAACTGAAGGTTTGGGATTAAGTGTAAAACGAAAACAGTTGGCGTTACCACAAATTCAACCACAAATTCAACTCAAGTACACAATGAAACTCATTCTTATTTTGAAATATGCTCATTTGCTGTAGTAATCGATGTCATGTTTTTTGGTTGTTACATTTTATATTTATAAAAATGCAACCAATTTTAAACAGCTACAATACTGTGACATTGAAAGCAGGAGAAACGGAATAGCATCGTCAAATGAAAAATGAACTTTTTTTCAGTGGCAGGTCGAACGTCGTTACGTTCTCTCTACCAGGGATACGTTTACAGCATTTTTCCAATTTAAACAGCGCTGTTTGCTAATGCTATCCATGATTTATTATGGAGTTTTTCCGGGTTTTACGTTCGCAGCTCATTCCCAATTACCCCCTGTTCAATCATGAAAAAATTCGAAATTCCGTAATACCCAGGGGCTGAAAGCAAATACATAATACAAACGCTGTTAATGTGGGTAAATACAGTGCTAGTTTAACTTGATGGACATATAGCTACAAAAACTCGATATGACTTGTTAGAGGTTTTTACACAACATTCATAATTGAACACAGGTAATGTGTGGTGGTCAGTGAGGGTTCGTATTTTTACAGCAAATAGGCTTATGGTCTAAAGAGAGAGTTTTGAAATTATATTCATCGTTTCGCGATAAATATTCAAAAACAGAAAATACAGTCTGTATTGATTCAGTAGGTATGTATTAATATAAAACTAATTTTGAATTATTACATTTCACCGAACTGATTCGAGGACCCGGATTAAATTAGATTTGTGGTTATTATTACGCACATCTAGTAATTCCTAATCCATATACTCGTATAGCTCACAAAGTTTCGATTTCACACAAGTTTAAATTAAATGACTCGAAAAGGCATGCGCTCCACTTCCAGTTATGTGCCGCCAGGGTACGAGAGTTAAACGTCGACAGTTGACTAGAAATATAGCTTCCGTTGCATCACAGACCATGGGCAGCTGTTTCGTGTTATCTGGCAACTCTTCAGCATGGTCTAGGCTAGTACGCAGGTATGACAACGACGGAAGTCTCAGCATATAAGGTATGTATATCGAAACTATACTATAACTATCTAAAACTGTAATGACTCATCGATGTTCACGTGAACATCACTTAACTACCAGTAGTCGGCAGTTCATAGGCGGGGTATGAATGTTTAACATGGGTGAACTAGATTTGTCACATGCTTAATAAAGAGTGGTTTGAAACATATTGTAAGTCAAAAATTTGGGAATTACCTTTATTCATCGTCGCTTCCACTTACATCTGACAGTAATAAACTGTCGCTATCGCTTTCCTCGTTGAAATTGACTATAACTGGCTCTATGATGGTGTCGATGTGGTGGTCAAGCTGCCACATTTTTGTTTCTTCCTTCACAACATGACGGATAGCATTCTACCAAGCTTCGGGCGTTACTAGCTGTATGGAAGTCTCAAGTAAAACCTTAACACAACAATTCTTATAAAAACACACAATATGCGATCGCTCAACGAAACACGTTCCAATACGTTGCCGACGCCTGCCGGTCGAGGCGCGTCTTTGATTTCATTGGTTCTACCGGCGGAGAACAATCAGCCATTATTTCCATCTCTGTCTGTGCTGTTGACCACCGCAAAGCCACAGAAACGACATATGTCGTACGCTATACGGCTGTACTGGAAGGAAGCCGGGATCGAGCTCTGATCACGTGTTGATCACGCGTATGAGTCATTACAGTTTTAAATAGTTGTAGTATAGATAGCACAAAGTGCCACCTATTATCAGAATCGACCACTGCGGGAGTGAAAACCTCAAGCTGTCTATTGGAATCAACGAATTCAGTCCTGGTATAACGAGCAGTATGAGAAGCAGTCTCACACTGTAGTCAGGATGAAAGTACATAATAGAAGTGAACTTGACATAAGGGGCATTTCACGTGAAGCGGGAAGCGAAACAAGTGAGGTTTTAAAAAGTCGTTCATATTGGGCCTGTTTGAACATCTAGTAAGTTTGAAAGAGAAAACACGATTTTTTTGTGGCACGTTAATTTGTTAATTTACGAACTTCGAAAGAGAAGCCGTATTTGAATTTGGGATTTTTTCGAATTGAACAGTTTCACATTAGCGAATGAAACATAGCGTTTTATATAAGAAAAGAACTTTTTGGTGAAAAAACTAAATTTGAAATTACAAAAAATTGAAGGTAGTAAGCATTTCATTTTATTTCGTAAGATAAATTGTTTCTTGACTATAATCGTGCAGACTAGGTATAAAAGTACGCTCAGTTAATCAAAATGGGCAAGTTTCAAGAGAAAACGGAGCAAGCAGTTTTATGGGCAATTTGCTGACATTAGGGAATGAAACATAGCGTTTTATATAGGAAATATACTTTTTGATGAAAAAACTAAATTTGAAATTCCAAAAAATTGAAGGTAGTAAGCATTTCATTTTATTTCGTAAGATAAATTGTTTCTTGACTATAATCGTGCAGACTAGGTATAAAAGTACGCTCAGTTAATCAAAATGGGCAAGTTTCAAGAGAAAAAGGAGCAAGCAGTTTTATGGGCAATTTGCTGACATTAGGGAATGAAACATAGCGTTTTATATAGGAAATGTACTTTTTGATGAAAAAACTAAATTTGAAATTCCAAAAAATTGAAGGTAGTAAGCATTTCATTTTATTTCGTAAGATAAATTGTTTCTTGACTATAATCGTGCAGACTAGGTATAAAAGTACGCTCAGTTAATCAAAATGGGCAAGTTTCAAGAGAAAAAGGAGCAAGCAGTTTTATGGGCAATTTGCTGACATTAGGGAATGAAACATAGCGTTTTATATAGGAAATGTACTTTTTGATGAAAAAATTAAATTTGAGATTCAAAAAAAAATTGAAGGTAGTAAGCATTACATTTTATTTCGTAAGATAAATTGTTTTTCGACTATAATCGTACAGACAATGTATAAAAGTACGCTCAGTTAATCAAAATGGGCAAGTTTCAAGAGAAAAAGGAGCAAGCAGTTTTATGGGCAATTTGTTGACATTAGGGAATGAAACATAGCGTTTTATATAAGAAAAGTAATTTTTGATGAAAAAACTAAATTTGATATTCCAAAAAATTGAAGGTAGTAAGCATTTCATTTTATTTCGTAAGATAAATTGTTTATTGACTATAATCGTGCAGACTAGGTATAAAAGTACGCTCAGTTAATCAAACTGGGCAAGTTTCAAGAGAAAAAGGAGCAAGCAGTTTTATGGGCAATTTGCTGACATTAGGGAATGAAACATAGCGTTTTATATAAGAAAAGTAATTTTTGATGAAAAAACTAAATTTGAAATTCCAAAAAATTTAAGGTAGTAAGCATTTCATTTTATTTCGTAAGATAAATTGTTTCTTGACTATAATCGTGCAGACTAGGTATAAAAGTACGCTCAGTCAATCAAAATGGGCAAGTTTCAAGAGAAAAAGGAGCAAGCAGTTTTATGGGCAATTTGCTGACGTTAGAGAAAAGGTAAAAGGTAGGAAATTGATGTAACCTGTACCCTGTTCGTGATGCGAACAATCAATCCGATCCAGCGAAATCGCTGGAGAAAAAATACAACAGGTTTCCTCCCAAATAAACGATTTTCTTCGCGTGTTTCAGTATAGACGAGTTGATTGTAGATTGTAGTGGTTCTGTTAACGAAAAAAAAGTGAATGATCGGAAATATCTACGTGTAAAGCTTGCAGCGAAAGGATAATAAATCGACAAACTATGGTGAAGTGCTATAATTTTTAAAAACATGGATTGGTGAAATTTAAAAACTTTCGTCAAGCAGATTGACTCTATACTTCGCAAGCCTCTAAAACAAAATGACGTAGGTTTTGTCAGAACTATCAGTGTACTATTTGGAGTTGAATAAAAATTTCCTCAAATTGCACCAATGTGTCTGTACACGGTGGACACATTTCTTTCGAACTACTGTAATGGACAAAAGTATATAGACAAATATGAATATTTACCTAAATACCTTTAGAAAACGAATTCATACCACATTGCTCCATAAACAAATGCGTTATTAGTAGAAAAACTAAATTCCTTGTTGATGAAGTTTAAACCGTAGCGTCGATTTAAATTCGGCATTCGCAATCATGCGGAATCGAAATGTTGTTAGAAATTTTAGTTGCCTTTTTATGTGGTCAAATTAATACTAGGTAGATTTAGTAAGAATTATCGGGTAAGACGTTTAAAAGTGTTGCGTAAGTTGTTGTCAATCCACAAATACATAAGTTAGCCCCTCTGTCAAAATGTAAGCTACGAACACGTACAGTAATGGACAAAAGTATATAGACAAATATGAATATTTACCTAAATACCTTTAGGAAACGAATTCATACTTCATTGCTCCATAAACAAATGCGTTATTAGTAGAAAAACTAAATTCCTTGTTTTTACATTATCTGCGATGAACACAATACAAGCCTGAATATAAGCACTTTTTTATGAGCGACAAAAATATGTAGACAAATTCTTTTCAACATTAGTTTAGTACAGTTTCGTGTCAGAAGAGGATTAGTTTGTGTTCATCAAGTAGTTTCAAGTAATGTTAAATAGTAGACTACTAAATTAGTATTCACTGTAAATACCTCAAAATATCGGAGAAAAGCCAAAAATATTCAAAACCAGAGGTGTTCAAGTTAAGAGCAGGAAGAGGTACGTCCGCGGACCCGTTGGCGATAGTTTCCAGAGCCGTGGGAGTAATCTTCAGCCATTTTACCATATATTCCATTTTGTCATTTGGACATTTCGTCAATAGTGTCAAATCAAATTAAGAAACTAGTCTACAGAGTGTATAGGGTAATCCGGAAATAGCCGCTGGAATAAGGGAACATGAGTCAGACTGTACGAAAGAAGAATAAAAACATGAAAGATCCTGAAGATGGGGATAATGTAGAAAAATACAGTGATAACAACGAAGAACTGTCGGACGGAAAAGAACGATGGTCTTGCCCAGCCTGTTGTAAACAGGGACGAGTTACCCGAAGCGGATCCACCTCTTCCACATGCGGTGCTCGTTCAGAAACCACTGCTCCTTTACAACCAGATCAGTCTACCCCTACCGACACTCTCACCCTTATACTTAACCAATTCTCAACTATGGCCAGTGACATAAAGGATATTAAGAACTCTCAATCTCAACTCAGAACTGATGTTGCTTATTGTAGAAACTTGCTACAGCAACATTCGGACTCGATCTCTCGGCATGATGACTTAATAGCGGCCTCCGAGACCAACATACAAAATATCCAGGTTACTCAAACAGAGCTGTCTTCTAACATTGCTAATATTGAATCGAGACTTGCAAGATCTATGGAGACGATGCAGTCAGGCAACGGCGCTTCTTCTACCCCTATTGCCCCAAGCTCCCAAGCTGAGACAATGGAGTTATTTAGACGTTCCCACAATATCATTCTGAGGGGCATAGCTGAAGGAAACGATGACATAAACATAATATCAGAGTTAATTAGGCATATTGAACCATCTGCCGAAAATCACCGACTCAGAATCACTCGCCTTGGCAGAACAACTTCAATCAATCGTTTAATTAGAGTTGTGTTTTCCTCACCTATTATCGTCAGCAATATTTTGCGGAAGAAAAACTCCATCCTTAGCCACCCCACGCTTCGTCACGTAATAATCTCTGGCGACAAAACCAGAGGTCAAATGCAAGAACTACAACACCTTCGCGAAGAGCTTAGACGTCGTCAGACAACAGGCGAAAGTAATATTACTATAAAATACGTTCGTGGTAAACCTTCTATAGTACACACAGCTACCCAGGAGATCACACCTTCAAAAAACTGATAAATTCTGTGGCAAACTGGACGGTTTGTTACACTAATATACAATCTCTCTTTTCTAAGCTACTTGAACTCCAAGCATTTGTTCGAGACAATAATCCAACGTTCGTTTGCCTTACTGAAACATGGCTCCATTCCATCGTGTCCGACTCTTCCATCAATTTGCCTGGATACTATTTATACAGAATGGATTCACCACGCACTCCTGGTTTTGGTGGAGTATGCATTTATGTTCGCACGGAAATCGCGTCGGCTTTCTCGGTATCTCCCTCTTTTAGTCCTTTCGATGGCATTGACAATCTATTTTTGGAATTGAGGTGCCCAAATTTCAGCTTCACGATAGGCTGCATATGTCGGCCACGGCCCTGTTTGTGAGACACACACCTGTGCAGTCTCATTTAAGATCTCTTAAATAAAAACACCAACCTTTTCATAGCTGGTGACTTCAATCTACGTAACATTAGCTGGCCTATGTCAACCATTCCTGAATGCAATTCTTCTTCTGCTGCTTACATCGACTAGCTACGCAACTCTAGCATATCTCAACTTGTCGATCGTCCAACGAGATTCAGGGAAGAACAGACGCCTAGGGCTCTGGATTTGATATTCGTTAACGACGCCGACTTTGTTTCTAATTTAGATTATTTGCCACCTTTTGGCAAGTCTGACCACTGTTCACTTTTATCTTCTCTCCAGTTCAATATAAATAGTCGTTCTACAACCGATAAGTTTAAAACCATCAAAATTGTAAACCACGATGCTCTTAACCAAGCCCTGTCTGAAGTCAACTGGCCTGCTTTGTTTAACAACCGTAGCACCCAAGATATGTGGGACACTTTCGCTCAACGAGTCCTAAGCGAAACGGCTGACAATACTGTTGAAAAGAGGGTATACTGTGACCCCTCAAAGCCCTGGATCAACTCTAACATATCGAGGATGCTTCGTCACAAGAGATCTTTGTGGCAACGGTTTAGGAGGAGTGGCCATTCACAAGATTACGTGTCTCATCGATCCTTTTCTAACCTCCTATCTAGAACATTATATAATGCCAAACATGCTTATGAACGAAAACTCGTTACCTCCAAAAATAAGAAGAAGCTGTTTCGGTATCTTAGAACAAACCTGAATTCCAAAGTTTCATCACCTCAGATCCGCGACGCTGACGGTCATCTCCACATGGATGCCACCAAATCTGCCAACTTACTGGCAGAGTCCTTTAGTGATGACTTCGTCGATGAGCCTAATGGAGACCTTCTACCGACCACTATCTGCCATAGGTGTCCCAACAGCCTTTGCGAAGTTGAGTTCCTGCCTGAAGATGTATTAATGCACCTGCGAAATCTGAAGACCTCTTCCTCCCCTGGTAAAGATGGGATGACGGCTGCTGTACTTAAAAACTGCGCTTCAGCACTGGCCCTACCATTAAGCTTGATATTCACATCGTCTTTTAGATCTCATACCCTACCCTCATGCTGGCTTAGTGCTTCTGTTACCCCTGTATTCAAAAAGGGCGACAAATCCTCCGCTAAAAATTATCGACCAATAAGTCTCGTTCCTATCGCCGCCAAAATAGCTGAAAGAATCATATTAGATAAGCTCCTGTCATTTGCTTCCGAAAATGACCTTATCCCTAAGAATCAGCATGGATTTCTCCCTGGTCGATCAATAATGACCAACCTTCTCCACTCTCTCAACGTTTGGACTCAGTATCTGGACACAAAGACTCCTGTTGATATAATCTATTTAGATTTTTCTAGGGCTTTCGATCGCGTACCACATAGAAGGCTTCTGTTTAAGTTGGAATGTATGGGAATAAGAGGCGAGTTGTTACTGTGGATTAAGGCTTTTCTCACCGGGAGGCGCGTCAGTGATAGCCAGTCTCACCTTCATCATGTAGCAAGTGGAGTTCCTCAAGGCTCTGTCTTGGTGCCAGTGCTGTTCCTTCTGTATACAAGTGACCTGCCCGCATTGATTCCCTCCACATGTTCAGCTTATGCCGACGACACCAAGATTTACAATACTGTCGTAAATTCTGCTATGCTTCAACGAGATCTTGATATTGTTTGTCAATGGTCAGTCAGTTGGCTTTTACGCTTAAATCTAACTAAGTGTTGTGTCCTTCACCTCGGGAAGACAAATCCGCGATTTACATACAAGATCTCTGACCACAACATCGAAGCAATTTCCAGCCACACTGATCTGGGCGTTTTAGTCAACGATCGTCTTTCCTGGTCAGCGCATATTCACCACGTTACATCAAAAGCCAAGAAACTTCTATACATGCTGGAGAGGTCTTTCAAAGGATCCGATGTCAACACTTGTGCTTACATTTACAAGGCATTCGTGAGGCCAATTCTTGAATTCGCTGGCCCGGTATGGGACTGTGCTTCTGCGCGATAGAAATCTCGTCGAATCAGTACAGCGTCGGGCTACTCGTATCCCTTTTGGAGCACGAAGACCAAGCTATGAAGATCGCCTTGAATTATTCAACCTGACCTCATTCTCTGAGCGAAGACTTCGTGGCGATCTTATAGTTACGTTCAGGATACTTCATGGTTTGATGGGCACCAACCTCATGCATCTATACCATCTGTCGCGCAGCAATCTACGCGGACACAGCTTCAAACTGCACAAGGAGCCATTTAAAACAACAGTCCGACAGTGGTATCTTCCCAACCGCATATTCAACACCTGGAATAGTTTACCTGAAAGTGTGGTTGGTGCTACTTCAGTTAATAGCTTCAAAGTGCAGTATGATAGCTGGAGGAGTGTACAAACTTTATAGCTATGAACTGTCTTTTTTAATTTTTTTCTATTTGATGTATTTGTGTTACGTGTCCGTACACTATATTTACTGCATGAGCTTATAGTACTGTGTACTCTGCTCATCTCAATTATCATAATAATAATAATAATAATAAGTATTGTGGAATAAGTTGAGTGATTTTAAGATCATGCCGCGTGGTCCAGAAATTTCTTTCGATGTGAAAACTAAGATCATTGAGTTATACAAAGATTGTCAACGTCAAGTCGACATTGCCAAAAATTTGAAGCCGAAGCGTAAAGCAGTTTGGACAATATTGAACAAATATAAAGAAAAAATGTATCTTGGAAGCCTCTAACAGAAGTGGTCGGCCTAGAAAACTAAATGCTAGATCAGTTAGATTAATAAAAGTAATTTCGTCCAAAGATCCGTTTAAAACCACAAGACAAATGAAAGCCGAAATCGAGACAAAAGGAATTGCCAGTGTTTCTATGAAAACTATAAGTAGAAGATTAAATGATTTGAAGTTATTTGCACGTTGCCCGAGTAAGAAGCCGCTAAAGGTTGATTCTCACTATACATTCAGTTTCGATTCCGTAACCCTTCCGTAAATTATTAAAATTAAATATTCGCCTTCGCTTAAAGCAGGCTATTGCGTGTGTATGCACATAATCCGTAAGGCATACTGTGTATATAATCACATTGTACGGAACGTTTACGAAACTGATATGGAATGGAAACGGAATGTATAGTGAGAATCAACCTTAATTCCGAGGAAAAACCGTAAGGACCGATTACAATTTGCACGGTTGCATCTTGATTGGAGCATGGAAGAGGTTATGTTTCAGTGACGAATCCAAGTTCAATATGTTTGGATCAGATGGTGTTCATTACGTTAGACATCCTAGTGGACAAAGATTGAACCCCAAGTACACTTTGCCCACTGTCAAACATGGAGACGGGTCTGTTATGGTTTGGGGGTGCTTTTCGGGGTTTGGAATGGGACCTTTACATAGAATAGATGGCATTACGGATAAGTTTGTATACACAGACTTACTAAAGCATGTCATGTTACCTTATATGGAAGACAATATGCCCTTAAGATCAATCTTCCAGCAAGATAATGACCCGAAGCGCACTTCAAATCTCGCAAAGAAATTCTTTCTGGATGAAAAAATACCAGTTCTGAAATGGCCTTCACAGTCTCCCGATATAAACCCCATTGAAAATCTATGGGAATACTTAGATAAGCGAATACGAGATAAAAATTATTCAAACAAGGATGAACTTTTTGCCGCTTTGGAGCAAAAGTGGAGACAGATTGATGAATCTTATATCAAGAAACTTCTACAATCTACGCCGATACGATGCCAGGCGGTGATTGATAATAATGGTTATGCTACAAAATATTAACACAAACATGGTTGGTTTTCTATAATTCAATGAACCTTGCTTCTTTTTTCTATAATTGTTTTGCCTTGTCTATATATTTTTGTCCTTCATAGTTCCAGTTTTTTCATTATATTATTATTGAAGGAAGTCTAATAAATTTATTTATGTATCATTCTATAACGAATTATGTATACAGGTTGGTGTATTAATAAAACAAGTTAAAAAATAAATACATGACAATATTAATTTGTCTATATACTATTGTCCATTACTGTATGTTGCACAACTGTTTGTCAACAATGTCTGATACCTGATTATACTAGCTGATGCTACGTACTTATATAATGTACTACATAAATATTACGTCACGAAATCAAGCAACCTAATTAAACTACACTCCAAGTATAACGCTCGTATATGTAAATAATATCGCGCTCACCTCGTATGTCCGTATCACGTCGCCGCACCGACTGCTACCTGCTTTTATAATTCACTCGGATCGACAACCAACAACGCCATGTTTACAACGCCGTAACGCACGGCAAGAGCGAGAGATAGATACGCGGTCAGTCTACTGAAAATAACACTGATCAACAGCCAAAAAATATCCTAAATAAAATCAACAAAATATTACTATTTTTAATGTGCTAAAACCGGAATGAAACTTATTTTTTAAATATTAGTTCAAGTTTTAGAGATACGGTAATTATATGTGTTCCTGCTGTGACAGTGTTAATATACTGTAATTCACAAGAATGCACGTGCTACATTTTTATATTCGGCAAGGAAAGATGATCTAATCGGCATGATTGTGTTACGTTATACATACGTGTACATTATATTGTTTTATATTAGCCATTTTTTCCTCAGTTGGCTGACAGCGTTCATGCAAGATGTCTCGAAAGTGTGTAAACAATCCAGATCAGTTTTGTTACGTGTGTGGTGATGTGACTTTTGCGTCTCAGAAACGGTCTATTACTCCACTAATAACAAAGGCATATCAGCTTTATTTCGGTTGTAAACTAGGTGATCAAGACAAACAGTGGGCACCCCACATCTGCTGTAATACATGTGCTTCAAGTCTGAGGAGCTGGTTAAATGACAAAAAACGGTATATGCGCTTTGCTGTCCCAATGGTTTGAAGAGAGCCTACAAATCATATTAATGATTGTTACTTTTGCATGGTACCTTGTGTTGGACAAGCCACAGGTATGTCCAAGAAAAAAAAATCGGTTATTAACTACCCAAACATACCATCTGCGATGAGACCTGTGCCTCACAGTGACGAAAATCCTATTCCAAAACCCCCAGAATCCTACACTTGCGAATCAGAAAACGAATCAGATCATGGCGATCGAGTGATTCGTCAGGAAGAAGATATGCCATCAACGTCAAGAGATCCTGATTTTATACCGAGCACGTCATGCCACCAACCGCACAAAATAACATAGTCAGAATTAAATGATCATGTAAGAGATTTAGAACTTCCAAAATGTAAGGCAGAGTTACTTGGATCAAGACTGCAGCAGTGGAACTTGTTAGAAGACGATGTTTCAGTATGTGTTTTTCGTAAACGCCACAAAGACTTAGAACCATTTTTCAATATGGAGAATAAATTGGTTTTCTGCAGTAACATTAACGGCTTACTAGCGGCTTTAAATATAAACTATAACCCAGAAGAATGGAGATTGTTTATAGACAGTTCAACATTGAGTTTAAAGGCAGTGTTATTGCATATTGGAAATATTTTACCATCTCTTCCTGTAGGGTATGCAGTTCACATGAAAGAATCATATGACAATATGAAGTACCTATGGACATGCATAAAATACGATGAGCACCAATGGCATATTTGTGGCGATTTGAAAGTTGTTGCACTTTTACTTGGGCTGCAGCTAGGCTACACAAAGTTTTGCTGTTTTTTTGCTGTTTTTTTGTGTGAATGGGACAGTCGGGCAAAGGCACTTCATTACACCAGACAAAACTGGCCTGTTCGTCAATTCCTAGAGCTAGGTCAAAAAAATGTACAGCATATGCCATTAGTAGATTCGAAAAAAATTTTATTACCACCACTGCATATCAAGTTGGGCCTAATGAAAAACTTTGTCAAGGCATTAGATAGAGATGGGTCAGCTTTTCAATACCTGCGTCAGAAATTTCCAAGACTAAGTGAGGCAAAGGTTAAAGAAGGTATTTTTGTTGGGCCACAGATTCGAAATATTTTGAAAGATACACAGTTTGAAAACACTTTAACAGGTATTGAAAAAACTGCTTGGAATGCTTTCCGTCTGGTGGTCACTAATTTCTTGGGAAATAGAAAAGCTGACAACTATAAAACCCTTGTCAAAAATATGCTGTCATCGTATCAAAAGATGGGCTGTAATATGTCTCTTAAGATACATTTCCTACACTCACACCTGGACTTTTTTCCTGACAATTGCGGAGCCGTAAGTGATGAGCACGGCGAACGTTTTCATCAGGATATTTCAACAATGGAAAAAAGGTACCAGGGAAAGTGGAATCCTTCCATGCTTGCAGACTACTGTTGGACTCTTGGTAGGGATGCTCCAGAAACGATCCATAAAAGAACAGCAAAAAGACAGCGCATATAGTGATTCTTATAAGTATATGAATCTTGTTACTTTTTTTAATATATACTTAAAAATAAAAAGTTTTTTTTCTAAACCGCAACTAATTTTTTTATTTCATTGTCATTTTTGGATTCAGCGCCCCAAAATTAACAAAGAAGTGCACTTTTCCCACAAGATACAATTAAAAAACTAAAATTTGTTGTCCAGTGTAATTTCCAAGTTTTAAAGGTTTATGATGTATGGAATACGTCTAACAGGTGTCTACAGGGATTTGAAGTGCATTATTATACGAACATAAAAAATGACGACATACCTTCCCCACCCCCTACTTCTCCCAACCCTAAATTTTTTTCTGAAAATGATCTAGACTCTCTGAATCGTCAGAAAACGAAGTTTGGGCGATTTTAGTTTTTTTCGTTTTTCGCCCTTTACGACACCAGTGTTCAAAAACTAGAAAGGTCATCGGCATCCTGTAAAATGTCATGAAAATTTGAGCGGTACTTTCCAAATTAGAGATTGCCCACGGACTGGCGAACAGACAGACCGATAACAGACAATAAAATGTTGAAATAAAAGTAAACATGGCCAATCATCTCTTCTCTCGGCCATTGAGGTGAGATATAACAATGTATTATTATTACCTTCAATTATGGCGTGGGAAGTAAACACCTGATATCACTGCTGCCTCTATATTGCTATTAGAATTACACATTTTTTATGGTAAATATTTATGTCACGCTGTTGGATTTCAGCTCATTACTGATTTCAGAATAAATAATCTGAATTCCGGTGTGATTCTGGTCAACATAAACCACGCAGAATTACAAATTATTTCATCATTAAATAGTTGTTTTCTCGACAAATTCATCCGGAACTAAGAAGAAAATTTTGTTATGGAGTTAATAATTTCGAAATACTCGTTGCGTTGTTGTCTAAAATGTTTTTTCCTTATTAACTATGATCAATTTGCTGTTATTAGAAATGGAACAATATCCGATTAATTTGAATAATTCTATGGCCAATCCGTGTTGTTCTTTATCTTTATCGGGCATAAAATTAAGTTTTGAACTGTTTACAACACTTCCTGATTTGTATATACAATAACTGTAGCCCCAAGGCCGTCTGTCACGATACAACATTTTTTTCATAATTTGGTACCGAATTTTGTGAGAAAATGCGTTAATAAATTTAGTTCCTAATTTGTTTACAAATCAGGCACGTGAAGAAATTTTTGTAGTAAATTTCGTACGAAATCATGGGCAGCAGGTAGAAAAAAAAGCTTCGAATTGCCATTTATCACGCCAAAGCCATTCTAACCATACTTTTGGTTGCGGCTCGCTACTTTATTACTTTAAGGGAATAGAAAATTGTAGAAAATGGAGCGATCCCGTAGTTCGCATATATTATATGCGACTGTGGGACCAGCGTTGTAGTTGCCCACCTGAAGAAAAAACGAAGTGAACAAAACCGTTAAAGAATTTGGTGTCAAAAATGGATCAGGGTGAGGGACCGGCCATTGCGTACCTTGAAAAGTGACATTATGTCGATTTTTTCTGACATTGTGGATTTTTTGTGACATTATGTAGGTGTTAACCTAACACTAGCTGATGTACATGTTGTGAACTCGTTTTGTAGTTATAAGTGTTGCCTAAAAGTCACGAGGCTTCAGTTATCAATGTTTGGCTCTGATGTGATGAAAAATCTGCTTCAGAGATGGCTTTACTGGAGATCTAAGCTGTAAGTTGTATATCATAGCTAGAAGGAAACGGCAATGCATAGGTGCATAGTGAGGATTTGTGTTCTAATAATATGTGTTGATGATAATTTCTTTGGATTCTTGTCTCAAATACACTTACTTGAGATTCAAAGCTAGAAGTTAGTTGCGTATCCACATTTTCTTATCCATACTGGAAACTACATATGCAAATTCGCTAAATATAAAAAATGACAGAGATAAGAAATAATTATATTCACTGTACACTGTCGAATTACAAGCCATATACATGCTAACAGTAACAATTACACACAACGCGGGCGCGGTGGTGATTTCCCGTAATTCTCCTTTTTGAAAACGTAATTATAACTTTAAACATAGCCTGTCTTATATACAGGGTGTCCCAGAAGTCGACGTCAAGTCGAAACCGGGTGATAGGCAAAGTCATTACAGTTATCAGAAAAATATTTAAAAAATTTTATGTATGTGTTTTGAAAATTATAGGTCTTTGAAAAAGATATAGAAATTTCACACCCTACGGCAGTCTGTCAACTCCTGTTACTACAAATATTAACCTTTTTTGGATTTTATTTTTACGATGTAATGATGAATAATGCATCTTCAAACTGGTGTCTCAACTTTACTGCCAACTTTTCTCGTTCAGGAAAAATTGCCACTTATTTCCCAACCAGGTATTCCAAAGTAAAACTTTGCTCAACTTTAACTGGCTGTACTGGAAAAAAATGTACTACGAGAGTTTGGCAAGTGACCTTAAAAGTTGACGCATTTAATAACGATTCCAAAATGGTATAACACTTAGAAGATTACTCGTTAACTTATGCACAATTTTTATTTGAAAAAAAACTGATGAAAATTTTTCAAAATTTCCTAATTAAACAGCGATTATGAAAACGCACAAGGACCCTTAAGGATAACTGTTTGCACAACAGTGGGCGTCAAAATGCTGCTGATTATGATTTACCTTTACGGCAAATGCTCAAACTGTTTTCCTTCAGCCGCAATACACGCTCGACATCTTAAATAAGATCGGGTTATTAAACGAGCGAATCCACGGTTATTAACAAACTCAGCTGCTTCCAATGTTCCAATAGTCTTTGCCGTAGCTCAGCTACATTTTGAATCGGCTTGAAATACACTTTTTCTTTTACAGTTCCCCAGTAAAAAAATCTAAAGGATTCAAATCAAGTGATCGGGCTAGCCACGGTATTGTACCAGACCGCCTTATCCATCTGCCTGGAAAGTTTTTATCGAGATACTCTCTCACTGAGAGTGCATAGTGCGCTGGGCAGCCATCATGCTGAAACCACATGTCCCTGTAAATACTCAGTGGCACGTCCACCAATAAATTTTGTACATGATTTTTCAAAAAATCCAAATAAACTTCAGCAGTCAAAGTCTCTGGGAACTCAAACGGACCGATTATTTTACCATTTAAAATTCCTGTCCAATGGTTTATCTTGAAGCGATATTGAGATTTATCTTCTCTCATCAAATGTGGGTTTGCTACGTGCCACTCGTGTAAGTTATGCAGGTTCATGTACCCATCTTTCTTAAATGTGGTCTCATCCGAACATAAAATTTTTTCAAAGAACTGTGGATCTTTCCTGTGTCTTTCTAACATTGTGCGACAAAAAGCAACTCGGGGCTCATAATCCCGGGGCAGGAGAGGTTGAACACGCTGTATGTGGTATGGATGAAGCACATCACTTACTTGCTATTGCACACTTTGATACCGATCAGTACTCCTTCGTTTACTGCGCATCTTTACATGTTCGTGCTTGTTGATTTCGTACTGTTACTAATTTTGGATTCGTGAACTGGACTGTTGATCGCTTGTGATTTGGATTTGGACTGTTTAATTGCTCTTCAGAACAACATTTGCTTTCCTTAGACTATCTTTGATAGTGTGATTGTGCAGTGCCGCAATGTCCGTGTACACCGTACAAGAATATGCTAACATGCACCTCATTTATGGGGAATGCAGATGCAGCGCTAGTGCTGCAGCGAGACTTTACTGTGAGAGGTACCCGAATGCAGCTCGCCATCCAGATCATCGTGTGTTCACAAATGTGCACCGCTTACTGTTCTCAGAGGGCCAACTACCAAACCAATCACACGGTGAGGGAAGATCTTTCCTTCCTTACGAAGACGTGGTGCTAGGAGCTGTCGAAGAAGACCCGAGTACTTCAGTGCATGCAATAGAACTAAAAACAGGTGTGCCCAAAAGTACAGCCCATAGAATCTTGCAAAAAAACGTGCTCCATCCATATCACGTACAGCGTGTTCAAGCTCTTCTGCCCCGGGATTATGAGCCCCGAGTTGCTTTTTGTCGCACAATGTTAGAAAGACACAGGGAAGATCCACGGTTCTTTGAAAAAATTTTATGGTCAGATGAGACCACATTTAAGAAAGATGGGTACATGAACCTGCATAACTTACACGAGTGGCACGTAGCAAACCCACATTTGATGAGAGAAGATAAATCTCAATATCGCTTCAAGATAAACCATTGGACAGGAATTTTAAATGGTAAAATAATCGGTCCGTTTGAGTTCCCAGAGACTTTGACTGCTGAGGTTTATTTAGGTTTTTTTCAAAATCATTTAGAAAATTTATTGGAGGACGTGCCACTGAGTATTTACAGGGACATGTGGTTTTAGCATGATGGCTGCCCAGCGCACTATGCACTCTCAGTGAGAGAGTATCTCGATCAAAACTTTCCAGGCAGATGGATAGGGCGGTCTGGTACAATACCGTGGCCAGCCCGGTTACCAGATTTGAATCCGTTAGATTTTTTTTACTTGGGAACTGTAAAAGAAAAAATGTATTTCAAGCCGATTCAAAATGTAGCTGAGCTACGGCAAAGACTATTGGAAGCAGCTGAGTTTGTTAATAACCGTGGATTCGCTCGTTTAATAACCCGATCTTTTTGAAGATGTCGAGCGTGTATTGCGGCTGAAGTAAAACAGTTTGAGCATTTGCTGTAAAGGTAAATCATAATCAGCAGCATTTTGACGCCCACTGTTGTGCAAACAGTTATCCTTAAGGGTCCTTGTGCGTTTTCATAATCGCTGTTTAATTAGGAAATTTTGAAAAATTTTCATCAGTTTTTCTTCAAATAAAAATTGTGCATAAGTTAACGAGTAATCTTCTAAGTGTTATACCATTTTGGAATCCTTATTAAATGCGCCAACTTTTAAGGTTACTTGCCAAACTCTCGTAGTACATTTTTTCCAGTACAGCCAGTTAAAGTTGAGCAAAGTTTTACTTTGGAATACTTGGTTGGGAAATAAGTGGACATTTTTCCTGAACGAGAAAAGTTGGCAGTAAGGTTGAGACACCAGTTTGAAGATGCATTATTCATCATTACATTGTAAAAGTAAAATCCAAAAATAGTCAATATTTATAGTAACAGGAGTTGACAGACTGCCGTAGGGTGTGAAATTTCTATATTTTTTTCAAAGACCTATAATTTTCAAAACACATACATAAAATTTTTTTAAATATTTTTCTGATAGCTGTTATGACTTTGCCTATCATCCGGTTTCAGCTTGACGTCGACTTCTGGGACACCCTGTATATAGAGAAAATGATCATGCGGAGAAATATATATATATAAGAAAAAGTAGGAAAAATAGGATAGGTAACCCGAGCGATACGTGTTTCTGCTGGTTGGCTTCTTCAGGCCCGAAATGAATGCACATATGCAACTACAAAAGTAGATACACATGCCCACACATCCGGATACGGGTGTAACCTGAGGAAACGCAGATGGAGAGGAAAAAAATCGACACACAAAGTCCACAACAAGAGCCAACCTACACATTGTACCCAACGGATTTTCACACTGGTTTTTATTTAATTTACTATTTGTTTCAAGTTGGCAGAAACATGACGGAGTTGTTACCAAATGTATAAAAAAATTGCCTAGAAAAAGTCATTCTTTGTCATCCGCTGCATGTTACAAAAAATAAAGTACTACGTATTTATGGTACTCCTCATGATTCACAAAAAAGTCCACGAGGCGATATGCGTGATTATTATTGCGTAGCAATTGCAGAGTCAACCTACTTGTCGCCATTTTTTCTTTCCGGCAAAGCAACATTGAAGCGTGCCCGACATAAAATCTTCTGAATCCAATAAATCCGTAAAAAATAAAAGGAAATTTTGTAAGTTGGGGCGTCAGCTGCGTTTGATTGCTGTTTCCTACAGGAAATAAAACGGAAAAGTGTCTAAAACGCAGAGAGCTGGAGAAGCATCTCCTGTCGAATATAGGCTAGAGTCGCCAGCTGCGTGTGGCCTGTTAAGCGGAAATTTCCGGGAACAAAGCTTCGGAAGTTTCCCGAGTTCTCTGTAATTGATACAAATAGAAAACGTGCACAATACGAAGTAAAAATGCTCTTTTTGTCTGTCCGATATTGCCTCGTGCTCGCAATATATTTTACGGAATATGGTTTGAACACAGACAAACGTTGCAACATCCTGACATAACATACACCAACATTTCGGAGAAAAATTGCTCGTGCGTTGCCCGAAACAGACGAGCAGAGTTGATCATGGCATAGCAACGAATTCGGACTACGTAGTCAGTAGTCAGAATCCAATTTCATACTACAAGTCGATCAAGTATAAACAGCTAGTTTGACGGTTGTTGACATTCCACACTAAATTCGTACTTTTCTAAGAATATTTCCCTCATGTATAAAAGATTAAGAGGTGTGGAATTGTCGCAAAATTACAGCGAATATTTCCCTCATGTATAAATAATGCCATAAGAGGTGTGGAATTATCGCATAATATACTAAGTGACATATAAATCCGAACACCCAGTTTAAATGGTTTTATTTTAATAAAATTTTGTATAAGTACTTAATGAAGCATAATAAGTAAATGATAAAAATTTCAAAATGATCGCACTGCTTTAAAGCCCTTTGACCTTTAATAATGTGTGGATGCACCCTGATGTGCTACGCATTCTCCAACGCGCCTAGGCATGCTTCTGAACAGGTGGTCAATGTCCTCCTGTGGTATCTCATTCCAGGCAACCACCAACTCCTCTCGAAGTGCTTCTAGAGTCTGAGGAGGACGTTGCAAATTGAGCAATCTCCTACCCATCATATCCCACACGTGCTTAATTGGGGATAAGTCGGGAGATCTTCGTGGCCATGGTAACAATGTGACATCATTATGATGAAAGAAGTCTATTGTGACTCTTGCAACATGTGGTCGGGCATTATCTTGTTGGAAAGTTGGATCTTCCAGGGTATCAAGATAAGGTAAAAGATGGGGTTCTAGAACTTCGTGGATATAACGCTGCGCGTTCATGTTACCTCTGATGAAGATTACAGGTGACCTGGAACCATAAGCTATAGCACCCCAAGCCATAACTCCAACAGTGTGATGAACATGTCTTTCAACAAAAAAATGTGGATTCCTCCTTTCACCACGTCGCCTTCTAACCCTGGCACGACCATCCTGCATGCCTAAACAAAATCGAGACTCGTCACTAAAGACAATACTGTTCCATTCCTGATCCCAGAGTGACCGTTGTCTGCACCACTCAAGGCGATTACGTCGGTGTTCTCGAGTTAAAGGGAGGACCCAGTGTGGCCGGTATGAAAACAAGCCAAAACTTCTCATTCGTCGGTAAACACTTCGCATGCCAATAGGTCTTCCGTGTTCTGCAAATCATTCATTTAGGTAGTGGAGAAACGGTCCCTTAAGTCCAATAATCTTAGGTGGCGATCTTCACGGTCTGTTGTTCTACGGCGGCGACCAGTGCCCCTTGCTCTTTGCGTACGGCCTTCTCGAAGCCATGCCTGACAACACCTAACCACAGTGTCTACACTTTGCACTTTAACTGCAATTGCCCGAAAAGAAAGTCCAGCTTCCCGAAGTCCCACTATACGGGCCCCAATCAAACTCACTAAGTTGACGGAATCGTACAGGTCTCCGTACTCTAGGCATCGTAACCGATCGTAAAGGATGTCAAGAACCAAAATCCGCCAACGTTGATTCTTTACTGCGGCTGAAATATTCATTTTTAGAGCGTTAGTGAATTAAAAAAAAGCAGTATAAAAACCGGAATGTCCAACTGATGAGACTGAAAATTTTTTCACTTGTTATTTACAGTGAGATAAATACATTCACCAACTTTTATTAAAATAAAACCA
The DNA here is from genome assembly GCA_963669975.1 of Acanthoscelides obtectus. Taxonomy (NCBI): domain Eukaryota; kingdom Metazoa; phylum Arthropoda; class Insecta; order Coleoptera; family Chrysomelidae; genus Acanthoscelides; species Acanthoscelides obtectus. Next base: position 88,751,058 of record CAVLJG010000008.1, read on the forward strand.
TTTAAACTGGGTGTTCGGATTTATATGTCACTTAGTATACATAATAAAATTTCCTTATAGGTCCGCATCTAAAGTTACGATTGATGAAATGTGCATTTGTCATCTTGACATGCATAAATATATATATATTTTACAAGTCGTTGCAATGCCACGTTTCGGAAATGATTCTTTAAGTTTAATTCAAGAACAAGTGATCTAATATAAACCTAAAATACAAATCCCGAACCATTAGTATTGAGACAGTTTATGGACGCTGGAAAATATTCTCACTGACAGGGCCTACAGCACCAAAAAGAAAAATAGTGAGGATTTTGAAGATTATACTGTGGAGACTGTGTGGAACGTAACTTCAAAACTATTAATGGAAAAATATCATGACGAATATAATATTTAATTTAATCCTTTCACTGACACTGAATTTAAAACAGCCCACGATGCAAAAAATGCGGAAAGAAAGAAGTTTCAAACATATCTACCCCAAGAAAAGAAAACAAAGCGCCGTATCACGCAAATACGATGAGTTCAAAGCCATGATACAGAACTGTGATGAAGAAACGCCTGATGGCTTACAAATAAGATATTTTTTGTTTTGCTCTACGAATTAGCATGACGGGGAAGAGAGGGTGTAAAATGTCTAACTCCCTATTTCAAGAATAACGCAGGGGAAAAACTAAGAGACTGGAGTATAACCCAACATTCGACAAAACAAAGCAAGGAGTTGATGTGTTCCTTTCTGGTGGCTGGTTAGCCCGGATTTGTGTCCGGCGAGGTTGTTCAGAATGTTCTTCGAGAAGAGAAATTACATAAGTATTCCGAGATTTTTCTTAACTGTTATTCCTTTTTGGAAATTGGGCAAGTGATACAAGAACATCCCTGTCGGAAAAAACATGATCTCCCAGTGGACGTCAACGGAGGCAAAAGGTCAGGTTTGGTGACTGAAAAAGTAAAAATAACTTATCATTTACTGCGTGCAACAGCTATTTCTAACTTAGCAAAGAAAGGGGTTGAAGAGAATACGTTGATAAAAATTACTGGACATTCAAATCCGAAATCCATAGCCATATTTCCAACTGGACGAGGAACAACATTCAAGCATAGTAGAAAAAATGAGAGACAATAATACAAATAAAGAAACTAATGAAGTTAATGCGCCTACAAGTTTTTTAAGTTATAATTCAATCGCAAACTCGAATATAGCAACAAGTAGTGACGCGGACTCCAAAAATACTAATTTTTACAACTGTGTTTTCAACTGCAATTCTTGCCATTTTTAGTTTCGATAAGTTCTGTCTCATTTTTATTTGTCAATTTTTCTGTAATGTTTATGTACCTACCTAGTTAAAATTCGGATTCAACACATACTGTTACGAATTAAACTCGTGCATCAAAATAGACCTGATGATTTCCATTCAAGCATGTTGCCAGTAAAACACCGCATTCGGTTGTTTTCATATTTTGGCAATAGAGCCCGACACCGAAGGAAATAAACTCGTTTTTATGAAAAATTATCGGTAATTTTGATGAACTTCTGTAATTACTTCCGAAAACATAAAAGTGCGTGGATTCCATATAATGGAAGGTGAAGGTGAAGGTTTTTGCTGATTGGAAAAGGCAGTTTAGACTGAATAAGAGCAAATATTTTATTGGTAAATCATCGGTGTTGAGTAAGGACAGTACCTCAACACTGGGCCTTTAACTGGACAGTTGTGAGGAAATTTTGAATTATTCCATTTCACTTCTTGTTTCACTGAATGATCAGACCACATCTAAAGTTTCTAAACATAATTGTATAGCTAACAATATTGAAAAATATAAAATATTTGAGACAAACCAAATTTGTTGATGGATACTGAAAAGGGCCAACCGAAGCTTTAATCTAACTAAACTAAAATTTAACTTTATCTACTTTAACTTTGAATCCAAAGGTTCTTAGGCAAAATATACTAAGTGACATATAAATCCGAACACCCAGTTTAAATGGTTTTATTTTAATAGAAGTTGGTGAATGTATTTATCTTATTGTAAATAACAAGTGAAAAAATTTTCAGCCTTATCAGTTGGAGATTCCGGTTTTTATACTGCTTTTTTTAATTCACTAACGCTCTAAAAATGAATATTTTGGTTCTTGACATCCTTTACGATCGGTTACGATGCCTAGAGTACGGAGACCTGTACGATTTCGTCAACTTAGTGAGTTTGATAGCGGCCGTGTAGTGGGACTTCGGGAAGCTGGACTTTCTTTTCGGGCAATTGCAGTTAGAGTGCAAAGAAGTGTAGACACTGTGGTTAGGTGTCGTCAGGCATGGCTTCGAGAAGGCCGTACGCAAAGAGCAAGGGGCACTGGACGCCGCCGTAGAACAACAGACTGTGAAGATCGCCGCCTAAGATTATTGGCCTTAAGGGACCGTTTCTCCACTACCAGGTCCATTGCAAATGAATGGTTTGCAGAACACGGAAGACGTATTGGCATGCGAAGTGTTTACCGACGAATGAGAAGTTTTGGCTTGTTTTCATACCGGCCACACTGGGCCCTCCCTTTAACTCGAGAACACCGACGTAATCGCCTTGAGTGGTGCAGACAACGGTCACTCTGGGATCAGGAATGGAACAGTATTGTCTTTAGTGACGAGTCTCGATTTTGTTTAGGCATGCACGATGGTTGTGCCAGGGTTAGAAGGCGACGTGGTGAAAGGAGGAATCCACAGTTTTTTGTTGAAAGACATGTTCATCACACTGTTGGAGTTATGGTTTGGGGTGCTATAGCTTATGGTTCCAGGTCACCTTTAATCTTCATCAGAGGTAACATGAACGCGCAGCGCTATATCCACGAAGTTCTAGAACCCCATCTTTTACCCTATCTTGACACCCTGGCAGATCCAACTTTCCAACAAGATAATGCCCGACCACATGTTGCAAAAGTCACAATAGACTTCTTTCAACATAATGATGTCACATTGTTACCACGGCCACCAAGATCTCCCGACTTATCCCCAATTGAGCACGTGTGGGATATGATGGGTAGGAGATTGCTCAATTTGCAACGTCCTCCTCAGACTCTAGAAGCACTTCGAGAGGAGTTGGTGGTTGCCTGGAATGAGATACCACAGGAGGACATTGACCACCTGATCAGAAGCATGCCTAGGCGCGTTGGAGAATGCGTAGCACATCAGGGTGCATCCACACATTATTAAAGGTCAAAGGGCTTTAAAGCTGTGCAATCATTTTGAAATGTTTATCATTTACTTATTATGCTTCATTAAGTACTTATACAAAATTTTATTAAAATAAAACCATTTAAACTGGGTGTTCGGATTTATATGTCACTTAGTATACGTTCACGTTATAAGTAGTAATTTTAAGATTCATTTTAGTGCCACGAGATTCATGCCAAACAGAGCATCAGGATGTCTCAACAATACAATCTGGAGAAACAAATACCTGACAACGGAAACGAAAACTAGGATATATAAATCAACAATAAGGCCGATAATGACGTATACAGCGGAAACAAGAGCAGATACGGCGAAAACACAAAGATTATTGGAAACAGCAGAAATGAAAGTCTTACGAAAAATAACAAACCAAACTCTAAAGAGACAGAGTAAGAAGTGAGGAGATACGAGCGAGAAGTGGTATAGAGGAAATAAACCTGTGAGCCACAAGAAGAAAAATAGAATGGAATCAACACATAGAAAGAATGACAGAAGATAGAACAGTACGAATAGCAAGAGACGAAGCGCCAAATGGAAGAAGATCAATGGTCAGACAACATCAATTGAAGGTAAAAGTCGAAGTAAAACAGGCATGAGCCTATTAATAAAGTAGGAAGAAGAAGAGATTCTATGGAGGAAGCTCAGTATGCCCAAAAAAACAATGAATATCAAATTAATTAAAACACAAATCATTTTATTGGATGAATATAGTGACAGTGATCTGTTGACCTTCTAAAGTGTTTTCAAAACTTTTATGAAAATGGTTATAATTACAATTAAACAAGAAACGTGATTTCATGATTTACATCAATGGAAAGTCCACATGTATGCAGACAACACGCAACTCTACAAATCTGGTGCAGCGAGTGACATCAACAGACTAGTGAGTGAGGTGAATGAAAATCTATATGCTCTAAGTGAGTGGTCCGTACAAGTTGGTTTACGTCTAAATCCAAGCAAATCTGTGGCGATTGTTGTCGGTAGTAAAGTGATGGTGAACCGTGCTCTCACAATTAAATCCCAAGATTGAATGGGTCGGTTATTGATATAGTGGACAATGTCAAAAACTTAGGGATATTAATAGACAGCAATCTAACATTTAAATCTCAGATAGCTAGTAACATTAGTAGCTGTTATTTTAAGCTTAGGAGCCTTTGGAGACTCAAATATATTCTATCTGCCGATTTGAAATGGCGAATAGTCAATGCTGTTATACTATCTAACATGGACTACGGTTTAATTGTTTTTTACACATATTTAACTGCTAACTTGAAACACAAGGTTCAGGTTTTACAAAACTGTTGTTTACGGTACAGTTACAACACTATCAACAGGTTTGAACATATATCTCCACATTACAATAATTTGGGTTATCTGAAATACGATTCAAAGGCTGAATTGCAATACAGTACTATGTTGTATAAGTTGATCAAATATAAAAAACCATCATACATTTATAACAATTTAACGCGGCTTTCTGATGTTCATAATTTAGCTACGTGAAACTCAAACTTATATGATATTCCTATGCACTCTTCAAGCAAGTTTAAAAGTAGTTTTAGCTACATGGCTCCAACCATTTTGAACAAAGAGGTTGAACTATTTGACGAAAATTCCATACAACGATTTAAAAAACACTACAGGCTATATCTTCTTAACAAGCAAAAAGGTGTGTACTAATACGATGTTATTGAATCAGTTTCATGTACTGTAATCCGGAATTCCATCTATTATTTGGCGTTATGACCTTATCTGTATCTATTTATATTTTCTTTTTTCTGTAGTTACTTTCTTCTCCATTTATACAGTTTAAATGTAGAATGTACTCTTATATACTGATTGTAATATGTTAACCATGTTATTTAATTATACTAAGTGACATATAAATCCGAACACCCAGTTTAAATCGTTTTATTTTAATAAAAGTTGGTGAATGTATTTATCTTACTGTAAATAACAAGTGAAAAAATTGTCAGCCTTATCAGTTGGTCATTCCGGTTTTTATACTGCTTTTTTTTTAATTCACTAACGCTCTAAAAATGAATATTTCAGCCGCAGTAAAGAATCAACGTTGGCGGATTTTGGTTCTTGACATCCTTTACGATCGGTTACGATGCCTAGAGTACGGATACCTGTACGATTTCGTCAACTTAGTGAGTTTCGGGAAGCTGGACTTTCTTTTCGGGCAATTGCAGTTAGAGTGCAAAGAAGTGTAGACACTGTGGTTAGGTGTTGTCAGGCATGGCTTCGAGAAGGCCGTACGCGAAGAGCAAGGGGCACTGGACGCCGCCGTAGAACAACTGACCGTGAAGACCGCCGCCTAAGATTATTGGCCTTAAGGGACCGTTTCTCCACTACCAGGTCCATTGCAAATGAATGGTTTGCAGAACCCGGAAGACCTATTGGCATGCGAAGTGTTTACCGACGAATGAGAAGTTTTGGCTTGTTTTCATACCGGCCACACTGGGTCCTCCCTTTAACTCGAGAACACCGACGTAATCGCCTTGAGTGGTGCAGACAACGGTCACTCTGGGATCAGGAATGCAACAGTATTCTCTTTAGTGACGAGTCTCGATTTTGTTTAGGCATGCACGATGGCCGTGCCAGGGTTAGAAGGCGACGTGGTGAAAGGAGGAATCCACAGTTTTTTGTTGAAAGACATTTCATCACACTGTTGGAGTTATTGTTTGGGGTTCCAGGTCACCTTTAATCTTCATCAGAGGTAACATGAACGCGCAGCGTTATATCTACGAAGTTCTAGAACCCCATCTTTTACCCTATCTTGACACCCTGGCAGATCCAGCTTTCCAACAAGATAATGCACGACCACATGTTGCAAGAGTCACAATAGACTTCTTTCAACATAATGATGTCACATTGTTACCATGGCCACCAAGATCTCCCGACTTATCCCCAATTGGGCACGTGTGGGATATGATGGGTAGGAGATTGCTCAATTTGCAACGTCCTCCTCAGACTCTAGAAGCGCTTCGAGTGGAGTTGGTGGTTGCCTGGAATGAGATACCACAGGAGGACATTGACCACCTGATCAGAAGCATGCCTAGGCGCGTTGGAGAATGCGTAGCACATCAGGGTGCATCCACACATTATTAAAGGTCAAAGGGCTTTAAAGCAGTGCAATCATTTTGAAATTTTTATCATTTACTTATTATGCTTCATTAAGTACTTATACAAAATTTTATTAAAATAAAACCATTTAAACTGGGTGTTCGGATTTATATGTCACTTAGTATATTTATATTAATGCCTTCGGAAGGATTGAAAAATGTCCGTACAATACCCTTTCCTTTTGAGTTGTATGTCAATAAACGTTATTATTATTATTATTATTAAACTTATAACTTTAGATATCTCGAAATAAAGTCAGTGTGGTTCAGGTACCTTATTGACCCAAGCCTTGACTTTGGGGCCTCGGGACCCTCCGGCTTTATTATATCTCCACGATCAAAGCTCTTCTCCCCATAGTGATTAAATGATGTTAAGCATGAAGAAACTTCATACATTCCCTCGTCTCACCAACCATTCAACTTCTGGGAAATAACTCTGCCTTTCTAACTTTTCCAATTCTTTATCGGGGAATCATTATCAGACGATACGCCAGCGAGTCTCGTTAAAGACCATTTTGAACTTTTACGTTGTGGGTCAGGTGCAGGGTAGTTACACGATGTAACGTATGGTAGTTGTTGGCAGAACGCCAACTTCTGGAAAGTTTAAATGCAACTTCACGGTGGAATTAGAGATGGTGTGCGAGACAGATGTAAGCCACATTTGGATTACAAATGGTGGAGTAACGTTTTATTCGTGTAGAGTTATCATATAACGGTCATTCTACTCCAGGATTTTGGTTCGATACTTGTATAACAGCCTTCTTCATCATCCATTTTTTCAAAGTTCTGTTTAACTTGCTCTGTTAGAAAGTTAGTACCTATGTGTGGAATGGTCAACTATGTCTAAGCATATTAGGAAATTTCCCAGAAATACTTGTAAAGTCTGGTTTTATTGACGCAAGTTGTTTAAGGAGGTATTCAAAAAGTGCTTTCACCATGTCCATCGATTCTCTGGAAGTATTGGCAGTTTCCCCATCCTGTTGAAAAGATGTTTGTTCTGTTCTTACAATAGGAGCAAAAAAAGTGTCAATCATGTCCTTGTATCGCTCGGAATTGACTGTCAATGCATGACTGTTCTCGTCTTCAAAGAAATACGTCCCAATAATACCGCTAGAGGATTTGGCGCACCAAACAGTCACCTTTGGACTATGTAGCTGTTTCTCTTTTAAGTTCGTTGGTGCCCAATATCTGCAATTTTGCTGGTTCACATAACCGTTTAAGTGAAAATGGACGTATGAATCACCACTCTTAAAGTAAGCCTCGATAGCAAAAGCTCGTTGCGCTCCGGTCCAACGTTCCGTTGTGAATATTTAACCCGCACGCCGAACGCGCCGATCAAGACCTCTGCCCAGTTCCTCTTCCATCTTATTTGAAGGTTTTTTTCATTCCTGACAACACTATCGATTGAATTCCAAATAACACGGTTTCTCATTCTTTGTTGTCGAATAAAAAGTTTTCCCACAAAAATTGGTGTGCCCAACTTTTGCATCAATAAAACCGGATTTTACAATTATTTCGCAAACCAGATGTATTTTCGTCTAATATGATTAGACTACTAGTCATAATAATAATATTTTATATTTTATATTATTATTCAATTTTGTAAAAAAAAAGAAACAGGATAACAGTTCTGCCGAAAAAAGGATATTAAAGATCTTACACACAAAAATTTAAATTTGCGCTTGAGGTTAAGGTGTAAAGGTTTGCGATATATTGTATTTAAGTGAAAAGGCTCAGATAAGATTTGATTCCATTTGAGCCTTAAGAATAAACTTGACCCGTTCGTTTGTATTAAGAGCTGTACTGGAGGCGAGGGAAATATAAAGTGGATTGATTTGATGTCATTTGTCTGCTTATTACGTACGTACTGAGATACGAAAGGTAAAAAAAAGCAAATTTCTGAATTACATCAAGTCTTCGTGGTTGATTTACACGAATTTGACCTTCATATTATCTAGCGATCTAGCCCCTAAAATTAAAATGTATCTAATCGATACAGCAAACCCTGAAACCTCACCAGGTCGACTTTTCAGATTACCAGAATAATCGTCGTATGTCGTGACCGATTGTATCGAATTTCTCTATTTTCGGAGTTATCACGGGGGAATATTTAGTAGCGGTTTTAACACACAATCCATTCAGCGGTTGGAACGGCTGGACAGGAAACGGAATGGCTGATAATTTTTGTGTGACGGCGTGGCTTCATGGTAACGTGAACGCAAGTAGATCAAATGATCTCATGCGATGATGACCCATATAGCCCAGGGTACAGAGAAAAAATAGGTATTCCGTGTAAGAAAGTTTTGCAGATATTTATCTATTAAATGAAAGGAGGGGTCTTTCTAATGTCAAATACATAAAAAGATAGAAAGTATTAAATGAAAGGAGCGGTATTTCTAATGACAAATACATAAAAAGATACAGGCCGATATTCTTTGTTTTTTATAAACAATGGGAAAAGCTTAAAATTCAGTATTTTCCTTGTATAATTTTCAAATAAAATTTTATAAATAGTCAGTAAACTGGAGATTTTAGAGCATTAAAAGACCTTCAATTTTATTTTTTAAGAATTAAAATCGATCAACAATTAAGCTAAATACGAGACTTTTTAGCAATATTGAATAAATGTTTATAACTATTGCAATAACAACTGAAAATGGCTAAAGATTTGTAAGAATGAGGGGATCCTTGGTGTTAATATGTGTGCTAAATTTCAGAAGAAATGATGTCATTTCCGCTATTAGGCGGGAGAAAGCAGCATATCTAAGCTTCAATGAACAACTAAATAGTAACAAGCATCTCTGGAAAGCTGTACATTCATTGAAACTCAAAACTAATGTAGATAGATCTTTACCTACGCAGTTGAAAAATGCCGATGAAGTAAACAATTATTTTTCTTCCGTTTTCACGCCTTCGGGCAATTGCAAGGATCTAGTTGATAAATTTAATAGTACCAAAATTAATGAAAGTGCTAGATTTGAATTTAGTTTTGCTACCCCACAAAATGTGCTGGAAATTATTCTGTCCCTAAAATCTAATTGGATGGTATAACAGTCTCAATGCTTAAGCACTGCTTGCCTCGAGTACTACTACCATTGACGCATTTATTGAACTGTTGCCTGGAGGCTGGGTATTTCCCTGATGCTTGGAAACTATCTCTTGTCAAGCCCTTGCCTAAATGTAAAAATCCAAAATGTCTCTAAGACTTAAGACCTATAACTTTGATTCCTGTTATATCGAAGATATTGGAGAAATTGATTAAACATCAGGTTTATCATTATTTCTCTAATAATGATTTCTTTCCCATGTGTCCATCTGGTTTCCGCAGTGGTTTTTTGTACAACTACAGCTTTAGCAAGGGTTTTAGATGACATCATTGCTTCGCTTGATAAGGGAGATGCTTCAGCACTTGTATCATTAGATTATTCTAAGGCGTTCGATAAAATAGATCATGAGCTTTTATGTGCTAAATTGAAGTTTTTTGGTTTTTCAGACATACCTCTAATGTTTTTTATAACATATATTTCAAATCGTAAACAAGTAGTAGAGAGTAGAGTGTTGTCTACACTATATCTAGTCCGATTGATATAACATCATGTGTCCCTCAGGGTTCAGTTTTAGGGCCCTTGTTGTACTTAATTTATACTATAGACTTGGGTAGCTCTGTGAAAAACTCTTCTGTGTTGTGCTATGCCGATGATACACAGATATATAAGAGCTTTAATAGTAACACTTTACATACTTCAATCAATGAGCTCAATGATGATTTGGAGGCAATAGTAGGATACACAAATGGTAACAATCTTAAGCTACATAAGGATAAGTGCTCAGTAATGCTTTTTTGTCCTGCTGTCAAACGTAACACTATATTGAATTCTCTTGATGTAAAAATCGACAAGGAGCGTCTGGCTGTCGTAAGTACTACAAAAAATTTAGGGTTGATTATTGATCATACTTTACGGTTTAAGGAGCATGTTTCGTCTATTTTAAAAAAATGTTATGCAACTTTGAAGTGTTTTTATGTCAATCGCTCTATTTTGAATTTTAAAGTTAGAAAAAAGTTATGTGAGGCTATTATATTTCCAAGCTTATTCTACTGTAGCACTGTGTTCTATCATTGTCTTGATTCTATCACAAAAGCAAGACTCCAAAAACTCCAAAATACTTGTTGTCGATTTGTATTTAATCTCAAGAAGTATGATCATGTTTCCTTAAAGAGATTTCAGCTTGGTTGGATGTGTATAGAAAATGCTTGCAAGTACCATATAGCAGTGTTTACACATAAGATCATATCTTCTCGATCCCCCTTGTACCTTTATGAGAAATTTGTTTTTAGACGAAATAATTCAGACATTGATTTCAGACACAAAAAAAGACGAGATCCCTATGTATAAAACAACTTTACTTCGTAGTTCATGCACTTACAATGCTATCCTGATTTATAACGAATTAGATGACAATATAAATGATTGGCCAGTAAACAGATTTCGTAAGCATGTGAAACAGATTTATTTGTCATTGTAGTAATTGTGGAAAAGTTAGTTTTTAATTCTTACATTTTATTTTATTTTTACGTAATATATGTGTGTATATATTATGTATGGCAGGAAGCTATCAAGCTCATTGTTTTGAAGCGTCTTTTGCTGCTTGTCAAAGTTGCCTTTAATTAAGTATTTCAATTTATTATTTGGGTAGGTTAAGTAAAGTAGCCAAGAGCTAGACTTCGCCTACGTAGAGGTCACATTATGTTGTAGTTTATATAATGTGCTTAATAAAGACATTTTATTATTATTATTATTATTAATATGTGTGCTAAATTTCAGCCGGTTCAACAGTTTATGTAAAAAGCCAATCGTTTATCCCAGAGACGAATTATTTAAACAACTGATTGATGATGATCAAGATATGGTCCTAGAATATTTTACAAACGTGAAATGGATTCTTGAAGGTTTCAACCTCAAGAATTTATGCAAAAAATTAATTAATTTATTCCAAAATTGTTAAAAATTATGTTTAAAAAAAATAGACATCCTTATAATTATAAATATTTACAATAACCCCGTTATTTTTCAATACAATTTTTGTAACAAGTTGATCTGGATAGGTGGTTAAACAACGCATATTCTACGACCAGAAGGAGCCAAGATATACTAAGTGACATATAAATGCGAACACCCAGTTTAAATGGTTTTATTTTAATAAAAGTTGGTGAATGTATTTATCTTACTGTAAATAACAAGTGAAAAAATTTTCAGCCTTATCAGTTGCACATTCCGGTTTTTATACTGCTTTTTTTTAATTCACTAACGCTCTAAAAATGAATATTTCAGCCGCAGTAAAGAATCAACGTTGGCGGATTTTGGTTCTTGACATCCTTTACGATCGGTTACGATGCCTAGAGTACGGAGACCTGTACGATTTCGTCAACTTAGTGAGTTTGATAGGGGCCGTATAGTGGGACTTCGGGAAGCTGGACTTTCTTTTCGGGCAATTGCAGTTAGAGTGCAAAGAAGTGTAGACACTGTGGTTTGGTGTTGTCAGGCATGGCTTCGAGAAGGCTGTACGCAAAGAGCAAGGGGCACTGGACGCCTCCGTAGAACAACAGACCGTGAAGATCGCCGCCTAAGATTATTGGCCTTAAGCGACCGTTTCTCCACTACCAGGTCCATTGCAAATGAATGGTTTGCAGAACACGGAAGACCTATAGGCATGCGACGTGTTTCCTCCCTTTAACTTGAGAACACCGACGTAATCGCCTTGAGTGGTGCAGACTACGGTCACTCTGGGATCAGGAATGGAACAGTATTGTCTTTAATGACGAGTCTCGATTTTGTTTAGGCATGCACGATGGTCGTGCCAGGGTTAGAAGGCGACGTGGTGAAAGGAGGAATCCACAGTTTTTTGTTGAAAGACATGTTCATCACACTGTTGGAGTTATGGTTTGGGGTGCTATAGCTTATGGTTCCAGGTCACCTTTAATCTCCATCAGAGGTAACATGAACGCGCAGCGTTATATCCACGAAGTTCTAGAACCCCATCTTTTACCCTATCTTGACACCCTGGCAGATCCAACTTTCCCACAAGATAATGCCCGACCACATGTTGCAAGAGTCACAATAGACTTCTTTCAACATAATGATGTCACATTGTTACCATGGCCACCAAGATCTCCCGACTTATCCCCAATTGAGCACGTGTGGGATATGATGGGTAGGAGATTGCTCAAATTGCAACGTCCTCGTGATCCACACATTATTAAAGGTCAAAGGGTCAAGCAGTGCAATCATTTTGAAATTTTTATCATTTACTTATTATGCTTCATTAAGTACTTATACAAAATTTTATTAAAATAAAACCATTTAAACTGGATGTTCGGATTTATATGTCACTTAGTATATATTTTTTTAATCCATATCTCCTTTGTTTATAATTATTAAGACTCGAAATAATATATACATTCTATAATATACATACACGTATAGGAGTATATTACAGACATTTGAAACGAATATAAATGAACTATTTACGATTATTTGAATTTTACTAGTCTGTGTTCCAACGATTTAATTGGAATAAATTATTATAACAGAACGAACGCAAATAAAATAAATATAAAAGAAAGACAAACCAATAGTTTTTACAATTTATTAAAGTGTACTTTGTGAAGAGTATACCAATAAACTGAATTACGAATTATTTAAACAATTTTATTGTAGAATATAAATTATTTTATTAGAGTGAGAGTAAAAGTAAATGATATATTGTTAATTTATTATTATTTCAAATTAATTTAATTTTGAAGTACCTGTTAAGTTTTCCGAGATTTCCCGATTTTCCAGGAAAATTAAAATAAGCCAGATGTCATTATTTCGACGAGTAACCACAAATTAAAAAGGTTATACGTTGCTTAGAAGCCGGGATAAGCAAGACTTTACCACGCGCTCCAATTTGAAGACTCAATTTCAAAAAATAAACCAAGCTAGAGCTGATTCCCCCACCATCTCACCCGGAAATACTTACGCAAGTACCTTCACGTTAGGTAGCTATTTCTTAAAGACCTTTTAGCTAATAGTAAAATTATAAATTTGATCACAAAATTAAGATCCTTGATGAAGATCCGTGAAAATTTTGAGTTGTTTTATTAGAAAAAAAAATGATCTTGGCTCCTATTGGTCGTAGGTTTTTAAATATGCGTTTTTTAGCCACCTATCCAGATCAACTTGTTAAAATGAATTATATTGAAAAATGACGAGGTCATTTTAAATGTTTATAACTATAAAAATGGCTTTCTTTTAACATCATTTTTAACAACAATTTTGAAATAAATAATTAGTGTTTTGCATAAATTCTTGAACTTGAAACCTTCCAGAATCTATTTCACTTTTGTTAAATATTCTAGGACCATTTATATTGTTTAGATAGATAAATCGGCTCTGGGATAAACAATTAGCCATTTACAATTGTTATTGCAATAGTTATAAAAATTTATTCAATATTGCTAAAAAGCCCCGTACTTAGCTTAATTGTTTATCGATTTTAATTTAATTGAAGGTCTTTCTATGCTCTAAAATCTCCAGTTTACCGATGATTTATAAAATTTAATTATTCTGTTAATAACTTAAATTTTATTATAATTTTATTTTATTAATTATGATTAATTGTTCGAGCATCTACTACTGTAATATAAACCCTTTGTAATTAAACATTATTTTCTACTTTTTAGTTCGGTTAGCTATAAAAATGTGTTTGTTTAAACTGTTATTCATTTTTCATTTTTTAGTTCGATTTATCAATTAGTTTTTTGTGGACAGGTGGTATTGAAATGTCCTACGAATCATTTCTTAATCTAATCATTTCATTGAAAGCTTTACTCTTGCATGGGGCTTTTCCTGTTAACTTAGACTAATCAAGTTCTTCAATCCAAATACCGTCTAAAGATCTTGAACGACTAAGTGCTACTTAAGCTTGTGGACGGTCGAAGGGCGCCCAACTCAGGATTAATGGCAACATTCGCAATGAACAAGGTGAGTATGCACTACCTTGAAAAAGTATCTGCCTACTTTGTGCTGCGCCGAGTGCCGGAACTAACAAGGAGTAAGTCCACAACTGCACGCATACGCAGATCGCGCGCTTGCTCTGTTTCTCTTACTCCCTCATAGATGATCTATAAAAGAATTTATCAATCCTGGCGATCCTAATAAGGATAATGTTTTCAAATTATTGCAGTGTAATCGGTTCCTGATACATGTACGAAGTTTCATGTTGATCAAACTTCAGGAAATTGGTGAAAATTATGCTCAAAAGATACAGTTACATATATACATGAAAAGCCAAGCTTATAATAAAAGCGTATTAAAAAGACTGAATAATTCAAAAGCATAGGACGAAACTGCTATTCATGGTTGGCCGTCAGTGGTCGGACGAACGAAAGCTATATTACAATTTTAAGAAATGGTTTATGGTTATTTAGATTATACAACCCCTTTTCGAAATATTTGCAAAGAATAGTATGCTATGGCATAGACAAATTGCAACTAAATAAAGTTACACGACTAATTATAATTAGGATAATTATCATACAGCCACTGAATTTATAGCCGTAGTAAAATGTATTTCATAGAATGTGATTAATTACACCTCACAAAGGTCAAGTTTCCTACTTGACCTTTGTCGTTTTAAACACAGAGCTTTAGAGAATCATCTTTATTGAATGGTACTTTCCACGCAACAATCTAACCTATGTATTTCTCAAGGTTTTAAATAGTTTTATGCAAATGCGTGGAAAGAACCAAATACATCTACTTGACTCCATTTTACTTCCCACACCACTGGCGAGGAAGTATTGCAATCGAATGTTATATTTTTCTGAATTTTATGACCCTTAAATGTACCACACATTTCACCTACCCATTAATCTGTGTTACTCCTTCTATGATAGTTCTATGAATATTTCATCAAGGAGATAGCCTCAGTACACTATGACGCATTGATGTACTACAGACACCGACTGACAAACCGAAATGAGAAACACGGACTTGTGTGATGCATATATCTTTAAGCAACAGAAAACTTGTGAGCAGAAGTTCAAGTATTATCGCGAGTTTGATACTTCCATCGTTTAGGTAGTCGTAAACTTCAGAGGTAGCGACTACAAAATCGTGGGAACATAGTGTTACAAAGATTCAGAGATTCTTGCTCATTTTGACTTTTTTTCCCATATATATAGAGAAGTAGATGAAAACAGATACGTTGCTGGACTATTTTTTGACCTTTCGAAAGCATTCGATATAATGGATATTCCGTTTCTCGTGGAAAAATTGTACTGCTTAGGTATAAGGGATTTTATTCTCAGCTGGATCCAGTGTTTCCTCACAGATAGAAAATTGAAAACGAAGGTCAATGGTCATACGTCAACTCAATATTCCGTGAATATAGGTGCGGCACAAGGCACTTCATCGTATACGTATCACTTGCACCACTGCTCTTCATCGTATACATAAATGACTTGAAATTGTCTGGCTTCATGATTAATTATGGGGATGACACATCTATCATCGTCAGTGCCACGACACCGCAGGATCTTCTTGAATCTATTGAGAAAGTCAAAAGTGAAATGAGCAAGTGGTGCCAGTCTAACCGCCTCATTTTGAATGAAGATAAGACTGTTGAAATTCATTTCTTCAACAAGAAACCACGCATGGATATTGATAGCTTCTCAGATCAAACTGTCTTCTTAGGAACTCATGTTGATAGTAAGTTAAGCTGACAACCACAAATAAATCACATTTGCAACAAAATTAACAGTGCTTATTTTGCAATATTGAAATTAAAGCCTAACATCCATCTAAACTCACTCTTAGATATGTATTACGCGCTAGTTTATTGTCACCTCACTAACAATATAATCATATGGGGACAGGCAACAATGATTAACAGATTATTCATCCTGCAGAAAAGAGTACTTCGATTAATCTTTAATATTAATAAGAGGGACCCTTGTAAAGAAATATTTAGACGCTATAATCTGCTTACATTAACTTCCATCTATATCTACAAATGTGCCAACTTCGCATTTGAACATAGCAATAGATTTGTTCGTAACAACGCCATTAATAATCAATACAACACTAGAACAGGGCATGATCTGAGTATACCGACACATAACTCTGCCCTATTCCAAAAACCTCTCACTCTAACGTGCACTAAGGTATACAATAATCTGCCGAGTGAGTTGCGGAGAAGCACTAATATCCTTGCGCTGAAAAAACAACTCAGGAAATATCTGGTTGAAAAATGCTTTTACTCTCTACATGAGTTTTACTAACAAATGAAAGTATCTGTTTTTTAAATTCTTTTTAGCTGTTAATCATTTCGTTATCAGTGAATTGTCTATTATCGTGGAGTAAATGTATTTTAATTTCACTTTTTATTCGAGTTTGTTGTTTTTATTTATTATGTATTTCTAACAGATTCTCCTACCGCTTTTCTTTGTATCAGCTTCAATGATTTTTACCGGCTAGACGAACATTTTTTGTGATAAAAAAAGTCGCTGTATATGTATATATTTTTACCGTTACAGATTGAACACATTACGATTCTTGAGCTGTACCTATAATGTGATTTAACCTTTTAAAATGTTTTGTAATTGTAATGTCCTTATTTATTTTATAATTGTAAGTATTTTTCTGGTATATTTGCTCAAACGCATATATGAGCTTCAAATTGATATTGACAAGTCTTATATCATGTAACATGATCTAATAGGACAAGAAACTATCTATCTATCTATCTATCTAAAACATTTTCAGGAGGGAATGAAAATTGTAGGTCGAAAGCTGTATGCGGTAAATGGTTGTAAATTGTTTCAAGTTTGGTGGCAGTGAAATACCTTCTAAACTGGTAGGCAGTTGCTTTGCAATATGGAAAATTTAACCCAAATTCAAGTCTCGATATTTTCGGAACGAAAAGAGATACCGAGTTGTGGTATTCGGGAGGTTCTTGACCAACTCTTTGAGATCAGGCACAGGGTTCCAACGGTACGTTTCTTTCATTTATCCACTTATACAGGGTGAGCAAAGGAAGTTAGGTTTTTTAGCGAAGTCAGATTCTCAATTTTTGATCTTGGACATTTGTCTATGCATCTTCTTGATCTTTGGACTATCCTAAAAGAAGCGATTTATCAAATTTTCCGAAAGTTGGCTGTAACTCAAATTAACGAATTTTATTGGGTATTTTTTCTCATACTGTTGCATAATGTGGGATTTCTGGCGCCCGGGAAAAGTTTGAAGCACCAATTGAACGTTATTGCCACCAGTGGCGTGCAGTAAAAATTTGCTACTTTGACATTATGTACTTTAAACCGAACTTATAAATTTTTCTATGCAATTAAACAGCATAATGAACAAATCCAAGTTGCTACTCTTAATACAGGGTGTTTCAGAACTATGGGATCAAACTTGTAGGGGTTATTCAGTATAACAGTAGAAAACATTTGAGCATAGGGACCCATATCCGGAAAAGTGGCACTACGGCCATAATACGCATTAAAATTTAGAAAGACGATGAATTGCCTAAATAGGATTTAGTGCATTTAATTTTTGCCTTTTGTACATGATATCATCACAACAATTGTTCAAAATGTCTTCCTCTAACCTAGAAGTTTGATCGCTTAGTTCTGAAACACCCTGTATAGGAGTGTATTTCAATGGCGTATCAGCAAAAGCATTTTTTGGTTTGGTAAGAAGTGCTAGTAACTTTTAAAACTTTATTTTCCAAAATGCTATGATGGTGGTCGACACTGCTATTCATCTTGTATCTGGAATTTTTTATCTTTCTCATTCAGCGTACGCGTTTTCATTGGAAATGTTTTCCAATAAGAAATAGACTCTATTGAGTTTTTAAGAAGTTGTTACAGTACGATTAGATGCTATTGTCACACTGTGCCGCCATAAGTTTTTATTCAAGGTTCTGGATGAACGGAGTCCTCCTTCGCCTTACTTCCTGCAATAAATGTCTTTCGACTCGACCTCGATTTTTTTTTATTACCTCCTCCATGCAAGTAGGACGATTCCCCGGTATCTCGAAATCTACGCGTTAAACGGTATATTGAGGACAGATCAATATTATAAATTAAAGCTACATCATTCACTGAACGACCTTCTCCCAATAATCTTATACAGTACTCTCGTTCTTTTTGAAAAAGACGAGGCATTTTTGAGAAAATAAAATTATACTGTCAAGTCTATAGTCAATATTAGTGCTACATAGCAATTGCACGTTTGAGGTGTAGGTAGATAGGATGAAACCGGAGAAACGTCCTATTTTCATGGTAATCCAAAAGGAATACGAGGTCGAGTCGAAAAATTTGATATTTTGAGTTATAGCCAACTTTCGAAAAATTTGAGATATCATTTTTTTAGGATAGTCCAAAGATCAAAAAGATGCATAGGAAAATGTCCAAGATCAAAAATTGAGAATCTGACATCAAACTTTGCTGAAAAAACATTACTTCTTTGCTTACCCTTTGTAATCGATAAATAAAAGAAATATACTGGTCGAACCCTATGCGTGTTCTCAAAGAACCTGGTCAAGAACCTCCCGAATACCGCAACTCGATATCTCTTTCCTTTCCAAAAATATCGAGACATGAATTTGAGTGAAATTTTCCATATTGCAAAGTAACTGTCCAACCAGTTTGTTATTAAGAAGCTGCTGAGCTCAGTGATAGTATACACCTGTTAGACATAATAAGTCTCAAATATGTCCCTACATCTGCCATGGAAACAATAGTATACAGGGTGTAAACGTTATGATAGTCAGTATTGAAATGGGTAATGGGGGGGCGGGTCAAAAAGTTTATATGACCCATGGTCCAAAAGTCAATAGATTTTTGTCTGAATGGCTTTATAGTTTACAACTTTAAGTGCTTTATATCGACCACAATCACCACAATCTTACTAATTTTTATAATCTAATTTAAAACGTTTTTAAGCCGGGTAATTAACAAATAAATGGAATTAAGTTTTTCAAAGTTAAGCCAAAATTTGTAGTCAGTAAGTAAATTTCATTGAATTAAATTTTCAAAACACCCTTGGCAACACCACATCGTCACCACTCTCAGCGAACCGGAAATCGATCGCAAACGGTAACAGTGGTTAGATATAGGGCATCGGGCGTGTTTTGTTTTTGTTCGCGTACGGCGTCGTGTTTGTTTACAATGTTCTCGAATCAAGAGTTCGCCGACATGTTGTTAGTTTACGGTGAAGCTCGTCAGAATTCAAATCTGGCAGCTCACATTTATCGCGACGGATTTCGCCAACGGGTACACCCAGACAGAAGGACATTTGTGCAAGTGTACCAAAGACTTCGAGATACAGGAAGTGTTCAGCCCACTAATATTCGCACTCGTGAAAGACAGGTTACTGTAGAGCAGGAGGAACAAATTTTAAATATCGTGGAAATCAGTGCACATATCAGCACTCGGGAATTAGGCCGCCGCGTAGGACTAACGCATACCATAGAATGCTACGGGAAAATTTGCTTTAGTAATTTTACACTGCTAACAAAGTCAGCTTAACGTCAAAATAAGTAATAACAAATCAAAACAACTTTTGTTGCAGTCATGGCTAACTATGTATAATCAACAATTTATTTAAATTCGCAGTACATTTCCTATCATGTGACAAAGTTTTTAGTTTGATTTTATTCAAAAACGGCACAATTTATCGATATTCAATAGGAGTACCTTTTTTATGTAGTAAACCCTAAATTTTCAAATTCTAAAATTGAATTTCAAAAATAGAATCACACAAAAATTTTGGGGCTAAAATAACCTGACTCCGTCCCTGTTACGTACGCTTCAAAACAAAACTGTCCAAAATTGTTAATATTTTTAAATCCAGCATAAAAAACTAGGCTAGAATACCACATTTTATTTCTTTATCTCAACACGTTTCGGAAATATTAAGGAAAAACCATCTTCAAGAGAGCCCCTTTAAAAGACCGTAGCGCCCTTAGGGGACGTTTGTCGACCTATGTTTATATTAACTTTCCTTCCTATTTTAAGCTCTAGAAACCGCTGATAGAATATTGCACACTTTTTTCGGGACACCCTGTATATGAGCAGTAGTCATTGCCAAAGCCAACGACCAGTTGGGCACAAAATACAATTAATTGTTAATTGGGAAATTGGCAAATTTTTAGGCTTAAGTTGACACTTTTGACAATAAAATCAAGCTTTCGGCATTCTCTATGGAGCATTCATCAGGATTCTGAAAATACAATTGTGATGCTAGCAACCAATACAGGACCGACTTAAATTGTCAAACGACTTACCCGTCATTGAGGTTGCAGCCAAAAGGTGTTTCAAAACGAACGTAGAGATGAGAGAACTTGTTATAAATATAAAAACAAAAGGACGGAGAGATTGGGCTTGTTGATAACGACAGATACCTTCGTTACATGTTAAAAATATCAATACACCCGAACATATTAAAAATTATTAATAATGAGAAGACATTTTGGGGAAACAATCGTAATGCAGTTTCTAACCTCCTACTTCCGGTACACGTGGAGAGGGGGACGGAACGGAAAGATAATGCGTGGACAGATGACATGTGATTGACGCGACGGAACGTGGAACTGTAAACCTCATTATCCAATTTGGGTATGCAGTATACGAGGGACGCTCGGTAAACCTCCACCCAAATTACTAAAATGCTGAATTAATTTGTTTTGGAAAAGTGTCTAGTTCATATGAGTGTACGAATGTGAGATAGTGATAAACTTGAGAAGATGAGTTATGTGAATTTATATTGAAGATTGTGAGTGATAAATTTCAATTAACAGGATAGCAATTGGAAATGTATTATAATTTTGGGACGATGTTGGTTCGATTTGGATATGTAGCCGTTCTAGCTTTTCTCAATTCAACAGGTATGAATAAATGACACTAAGCTGCTTAACATCAGCCTTTTTATTCATGCAATGATCTGTCATGAAAATGTGGGACATTTCTTAAAATAAACGTTTTGATAGTGTTTTTTCTTTGTCAAGAACCTCAATACTGCCATAATTCATAGAGTGGCCTGTGTTGTTAATATGAGATGCCAAACCACATCTCTCTGGATGTAATCTAGCGTCACTTTTGTGTGAAGTTATCTTGCCTTTCAGTGACCTCGAAGTTTGGCCTATATTAACTAAATTACAGTTGTTGCAATTAATGCGATATACAGTGTTGGTTGAATCAGGCAACTGAACCTTATCCTTCATTTTGGACAACAAACTGTTGACTGTGAGCACTGATTTACAAGCAAAACGACAATTAAAGGAATTATACAGCCCAATTTTGGTGTAAGTTCTTTGATGTATGGCAAGACAACATAATTAACTCTGGAAATAGGAGCAACCACTGTAGTGCTGTTATTCTCATTGGTTGAAGAATTCATGGGCGTCTGGTTGGACCGAACAGTGTTGTCACTTTCTCTATTGTTATTCGTCATTGGCAAAATATTCGGAGAGCTGACCAAGATTCTGTTAACCAAATACTTCGGATAGCCACGGTTGATGAATAAGACTGAAAGCTTCCTTAAATTGGAAAGATGGAAAGTACTGTCAGAGATTTTTATAACCCTTTTCTTCATTTGTTTCACCAGGTTTATTTTTATTTTAAGTTCGTGGTAAGACCTGAACTTCAGGAACCTTCCGGAAGAAATTGGTTTCCTGTACCAGTCTACCAGTAATAGGTATATTGTCACTGGTGCGAATCAATCTTGAATCCAAAAAGGGAACAGATTGATTATCATCTTCTTTTTCGATGGTGAACTGGATGTAGGGATCATTACTGTTAAAAACTTCATCAATATCATCCACCCTTTCATAAGGAAGACAAACGATACTGTCGTCTGCATACTTTTTTATGAAAATTAGATTGTATGGCAGTACTTGAATAACAACATCAAGTAGGTCATCCATTACATATTCTGCAAAATTGGAGATAGCACAGAGCCCATGGGGCAACCATGTGTTTGTGAAAACACTTTGTTATTAAAAGTAAAATAATTGTTCTGGAAAAGGTACTCTACGATATTGATGAAAGAATCCAGAGTTAGGTTGCTGTGTTGGCAAATTTGATCCCAATGTTTGTTGATGGATCTGATGCAAGCTTCTAAATACACATTACTGAACAGTGAAACTACGTCTAGACTCGCAATAACATGATCAGGGGCTATTTGAAATCTACCAAATTGTTGACAAACATCAAAAGAGTCTTTTATAAAGTATTCTCCTTTGATGTGAGCTGACTTTAGAGTATCTGCATTTAATGGAGATAAAGCTAGAGTGACTGATTCGACAGAAGCCACAATAGGTCTTACTGACAGTACAGGTTTATGTATTTTGGGAAGAGCTTAAAATTTAGGAGAGACAGAATTATAAGTGATAGGACTTCTTTTGGTCGTGGTTTATTTGACCAGTGCTGAGTAGCCTGTTAACAATGTCATTGCAACCTTTCTCTACTTTAGATATAGGGTCTTTATTGATAACCTTGTAAGAGGGATCATTATCAATCAAATTATTACATAGGTCAAAATATTGTTGTCCTAACATAATTACGGTAACATTGCCTTTGTCTGATTTTGTAACAGCATCACATATATATATACAGGGTGACTTCGAAGTTGAGTCATTTATTTTAACAGTGAGTAGATCTGATCAAAAGAAATGTTTTTTTCCTTTACCATTTTTCTGGTAAAATTAAAGTAACAAAGTTATAGCCCTTTGGAAGTTTGAGTACCGCCCTGTCTCAATAATAATATTATGTGCTCGTGTTTGGCGACAACGGATATAATCCGGCTTATCGGTTCATCGCATCGGAAACAAAAAAGCGAAAGAATTTGGAACGATGTTTTTACAATTATTTCATTCAGTTGTATAAGGTCAGTGTCAGTCGGTAGTGAATTGTGGTGTCTATTGCGTGGCTCAAACGAAATAAAAAATGGCACATGTTTATGCGGATCGGTTTCCCAATCGAGTGCAACCAACCCCTCGTGCCTTTGTTAATGTAGTACAACGGGTTCGTGAATCAGGTGACTTAAGACCTCACATATGGACGGCATGCCGGTGCTCCAAATACAGGTCCGCACTGAAATACTTGTCGGGAGGATACTTTATAAAACAAGGTAAACATTTTTTTAATTTTTTTTTTTATTTTTACACACATATTTTGGTTTATCTTCCTTCTACAATCATTATCTGAAAATTAATGACTCAACTTCAAAGTCACCCTGTATATATATATATATACAGGGTGGCCAAACACGTGACGTCATAAAAAAAATTAGATTCCCCACATCGAGAGGAACCCAAATCACCCCCATATATATGGTCCGATTTTGTTTAGTTTAGGAGTTATGATTTTTTTTCGGATTTTTCGAGAATTTTTGAGTTCTGTGTTTATTTTTACCATAACTTCGTTAATAATTGTGATAAATGCCTGCTTTTTTCACGATTATGTAGCTAAGACCTAAGGCTTAACTATCATATAATCATTCAAGTCATGTAACTAATACTACTTTTTAATTTTTTTCAAAATCTTCGAACATAACAAAAAAGTAAAAAAGTGCAACAACTTTGAACGTTTATAAAAAATTGAAAAAACATGTTCTTACTATTCGTAAGTATCTTAAAAACTTCCTTACGGTATCAGCTATTTACCGTAAAAATTTCATCAACCTAGCTTTACTACATACTACCGTAATTGTGGCTCAAATAGAACCGAACCCAAAATTGGATAACCCTCTGCTCAATAGAAATTGTTAGTTTCGGAAAAAAAAATTGCAAAAACCACAAAAACACGTTTGATTTTTACTGAACAGCAGATTATTATTCATTTATGTTATTTACAAGAGGTTTTCAAAATGTCTGCCTCTAACAGAAATGCACAGTGTACACCTACGTATGAAATTTTGTTTTAAATCTCTAAATGCTTGTGTGTTGTTTTTCAACACATGTGTCGCTTCTTGAATTTTGTTCCTCAATGAATTTTCATTTGCACATTCTTGGGCGAATGTTATGTCTTTAAAATATCATTTTTTTGTACCATGTATCCAGCTCTCACCATGTTACTGGACGTTTCCCTCATCCTATACGAAAACAACAATTAGCAACATCCTCACATACTACTGTAAGTTGATTCAATTTAAATTCATTTTACACTTCTGTTGCTATTGTTATCATTGTAATTGCAGCTCCTGATGATGATGGCAAAGTCCATTGAAAGCTAGAGAGAATTAAAAAAAGTATAAAGAGTCCTCTTTGCTTAAATTTTGTCGAAGTACCCAACAAAAGGCGGAAGCTTTAATTTTTCACCTAACTGGTCTAGACGACAATGACCACGTCTCAAGTTATATATATATAACAACAGCTGTCAGGTTTTGCCGCAGGTAAACTCGAAAAAGCTGCTGGCACGTGCTGTCATACAATTTTTCCATCTAGAAACCATTTGTAATTCAAAATTGCGCGTTTGTGATTGGTAGAAATTGAGACCAGGGAAATAGTCATAAAAAATGGTTACTCCAGGTGCTCGGTCATCAAGATCCTTTTTCGTACTCAAATTACAACTGGGAATATTACTAATAATTCTGATAATATTAACAACAGTAATTGAAATAACTTAAATAACATTATCGCTCCAGATGTTTTTAAAAATGTTGATTCATCTCAAATAAGGACATGTTTTGGCAGTACTGCCATATATTAACGATCTCACTCCGAAAACTATCAAAATTTGTGGGCAGTTGAACTGTAAATTAGCATGTAAATCAGTATCAACAATCGACATTGTTTTCTCTAAAATGAAGGACAAAGTACCGTTGCTTAGTTTAACCGATACTGTTTACAATATCCTTTGCAACGACTGCAATTTAGTATGTATTGGTCAAACGCCCAGATCAATAAAAGTGATACTACTAGATTACACCCTGAAAGATGGTATCATATGAAACATGACATTCCAGCGGTTATAGCTCTGTAAGAATTTTGGCGAAAGATAAACTTTTTTCAAAGCGCTTATTTTTATGATTCAAAAGAATATAAACGTGTCGGTCGTTTCATCTCATATATTCGATTGCTGGTTTCATGTTTGGCAAATGGAAGCGTCGAGATCGGGTATATCGATGTACGTTTTCAAAGCAAAACGATTCGTTCGACTGTGCAGCTCTGCGTTTGGGTTACTGCAAATAGGAGAATAAAAGTTATGAGTTGAACGGCGTTTCAGTAGTGACGTGATATATGGTATTAAGCAATGTTTACAGTTTACCTGGAATCGGACCGATTCCGACATTCAACAGATACTGCTAGTTATTAGGTTGTTTATGTTAGTTTTGTGTACGAGTTTGAAATTGCAACAGGAAGCATTGTGTTGCCAATTTGTATAGATTTTGTTTGTAAAGTCGCAGTCATAACTGATACAGCAGAAAATTAATAGTAATATTTGACATGTTAGAGTTGACACTTACGTACTTTCAACGCCTATTTACCTGCTAAGTTATAGACCCATATTTATAGGATGTAATTTCTGCCCTAGAAATATTGGCATGTCTTTCTGAAACACCGTGTATTCTTTGTAAGACATTATTACAAAGTAATATTTAGCTCTGCCAGACATTTCCCGCCAGCCAAACTTCTGCCCGATGCGATACAAAACGACCTCACTCTAACTTGCTTGTATGACGGTTTGAAGTTTTAGCAGGATTTACTATAAAGTTCATCTAGGTTTTTATACAAGATGTCGCAGCAAAGTCCTATCGAAACTATAACTTGTAATGGACTTTTTTCTACAGCTTCATGCAAAAAGGTTAGAGGGACCAGGGCCGGCTTCGAAGTTTTGTGGCAAAGTATAAAACATGCGCTCTCACATACACACAAAAGGAGAGATTTGCGCCTGCATACTGCGTCATAAGGCGGCTGTCTCACTTTTGCTTACCGCCTGTAGTGATGTGCTTTTTAGTTCATTTCGGTAAGCTAGTTCAATAGCGCTCGCTAAAAAAAACTAGTTCGCAAACAAACTATTTTGCTCAAGAGATATGTCAATGAAAGCATTACCTCTGGGTAACCGCTTCGAAACATCTCTATTTGGTGAGTATTATGGAAATTTAATATCCGTCTCGCGTAAAAGTACATTCGTCCGTCGCTAAAATGTTTTTAAAAAAATCCGCATTACCAATGTTTTTGTGCAAAAACCACTGACAGAATGTTAGTCTGCGAGGATAGTCTTCTGGTAACAAGGCCTGCACTCGTTGTACATAGTAGGGATAAAGCAAATTTTCCCGTAGGATTCTATGGACTATGATATGCGATAGTCCTACGCGGCGGCCTAATTCCCGAGTGCTGAATCTGCTTTGATTTCCACGATATTTAAAATTTGTTCCTCCTGCTCGACAGTAACCTGTCTTTCACGAGTGCGAATATTAGTGGGTTGAACACTTCCTGTATCCCGAAGTCTTTGGTACACGACGACGTACGCGAACAATAACTAACCACTGTTACCGTTTGCGATCGATTGCCGATTCGATAAGAGTAATGAATGACCGACGCGCTGTAGTCTTGTGTATTTTAAATATTTAATTTAATAAAACTTACTTAATGACTACAAATTTTGGCTTGACTTAGAAAAACTCAATGCCATTTATTTGTTAATTACCCAATTTAAAAACGTTTTAGATTAGATTATAAAAATTAGTACGATTGTGGTGATTGTGGTCGATATAAAGCTTTTAAAGTTGTAAACTATAAAGCCATTTAGTCAAAAATCTATTGACTTTTGGACCATGGGCATATGAACTTTTTGACTGGTGTTGACCCTCCTATTACCCATTTCAATAATGACTACCATAACGTTTACACCCTGTATAAGATATGCATTCTTAGGTCTGTTTTATTATTACTGTTGGGGCTGAAGGTCTTGCTTTTCTTTAATTTTTCATTTTCCGCCACGAAAAAGGCTGGTACTGCTGTACAATGATATTCCCACTAATTGTAAATACAAATTCTTTGTTCATGATGAAGAAAACATGATCAGACTCTAATTATTTCGGAGTACAGCCGGCATCGACGCCTTAAAGGGCTTCGCTGACATTTTAAGCGACAATGACGTCTAACGTGCGTTTGAACTACACCTAGAGACAGGCAACCAGTTATACAAACTTTTCTTAATTGGTTGCCTATGGTCTCCGTTCACTGAAGCTAAGCAAGGTCGCGAGCGGTTAGTATTTGGATGGATAACCACCTTTTTGTTTGTTAAGGTGGATGTTTCCAATTTGAATACTCCACATAAACTGTCGCTCACATAGTAGATGTAGTTATGAGATATATACATTTTCTAACAATCTCAAATAATGCACACTTTTATTTTTTGTTTTCACCAGTTCAGCTTTTCAAGAAATAACACTTATCTGGGTATGTATAATATATACTAAGTGACATATAAAGCCGAACACCCAGTTTAAATGGTTTTATTTTAATAAAATTTTGTATAAGTACTTAATGAAGCATAATAAGTAAATGATAAAAATTTCAAAATGATTGCACTGCTTTAAAGCCCTTTGACCTTTAATAATGTGTGGATGCACCCTGATGTGCTACGCATTCTCCAACGCGCCTAGGCATGCTTCTGATCAGGTGGTCAATGTCCTCCTGTGGTATCTCATTCCAGGGAACCACCAACTCCTCTAGAAGTGCTTCTAGAGTCTGAGGAGGACGTTGCAAATTGAGCAATATCCTACCCATCATATCCCACACGTGCTCAATTGGGGATAAGTCGGGAGATCTTGGTGGCCATGGTATCAATGTGACATCATTATGTTGAAAGAAGTCTATTGTGACTCTTGCAAAATGTGGTCGGGCATTATCTTGTTGGAAAGTTGGACCTGCCAGGGTGTCAAGATAGGGTAAAAGATGGGGTTCTAGAACTTCGTGGATATAACGCTGCGCGTTCATGTTACCTCTGATGAAGATTAAAGGTGACCTGGAACCATAAGCTATAGCACCCCAAACCATAACTCCAACAGTGTGATGAACATGTCTTTCAATAAAAAACTGTGGATTCCTCCTTTCACCACGTCGCCTTCTAACCCTGGCACGACCATCGTGCATGCCTAAACAAAATCGAGACTCGTCACTAAAGACAATACTGTTCCATTCCTGATCCCAGAGTGACCGTTGTCTGCACCACTCAAGGCGATTACGTCGGTGTTCTCGAGTTAAAGGGAGGACCCAGTGTGGCCGGTATGAAAACAAGCCAAAACTTCTCATTCGTCGGTAAACACTTTGCATGCCAATAGGTCTTCCGTGTTCTGCAAACCATTCATTTGCAATGGACCTGGTAGTGGAGAAACGGCCCTTAAGGCCAATAATCTTAGGCGGCAATCTTCACGGTCTGTTGTTATACGGCGGCATCCAGTGCCCCTTGCTCTTTGCGTACAGCCTTCTCGAAGCCATGCCTGACAACACCTAACCACAGTGTCTACACTTCTTTGCACTCTAACTGCAATTGCCCGAAAAGATAGTCCAGCTTCCCGAAGTCCCACTATACGGCCCCTATCAAACTCACTAAGTTGACAAAATCGTACAGGTCTCCGTACTCTAGGCATCGTAACCGATCGTAAAGGATGTCAAGAACCAAAATCCGCCAACGTTGTTTCTTTACTGCGGCTGAAAAATTCATTTTTAGAGCGTTAGTGAATTAAAAACAAGCAGTATAAAAACCGGAATGTCCAACTGATAAGGCTGAAAATTTTTTCACTTGTTATTTACAGTAAGATAAATACATTCACCAACTTTTAGTAAAATAAAACCATTTGAACTGGGTGTTCGGATTTATATGTCACGTATATTTAATTTTGAGATTCCTTTCGCCTTGCTGCGTGCGTTCTTCTAGTTTTTTCCTCACTTGCCGAGAGATTTCAACTTGTTTGGGGTTCTATCGAATGATACGGTTATTCTATACTGGCTAGATGCCACAATATCTTTAGACTTTTTTGATAACCTCATAAACCATGCTTTCTGCACCCAGGATATAATAATGTAACTAAGTTTTGTTTTTACTCAATCTGTCTCACCAGGCAAATCAACCCTCTAACTTTGCAGGTACGTAGGCGTTGAAAGTATGTATATAGGCTATTCAATGCCTAAGTTTGTTTGGCAGCCCTTGGAATGAGCTAAACATAATGGCTTCGCCCGTCCAACCAAGACAGCTGTTTTGTGCTTCTTGGCTACTCATCAGCATGGTTTATCATCTCGCCATGTTTAGTTTATTCAATGGCAAGTAGTAGTAGTTATCCGCGGAGGTCGATTTCGGTGTGATAGATGGCGCTTTGCGCTGTCTCATTTCAACAGCCCTTGGAATTTTGCTGCAAGAGCAGCTGGACATTGAAGAGCTGTGCTGCATATCTAGACTATAGCTGATCTTCGTAGCTGACACTATTGAAGCTAAGAAGTTATTCAATTTCCAGGGTTTGAACCCCTCGTATATTTTCTCATGATTCACCATAGAAATTTTAATATTCGCGAGAGCAAACTTTTTCACACATATATCATTTAAACGTAAAACGATGTTGTAACACTATAAATCGTCGAAGCAATGAACTTTCCAATAAAACGCTGTCCGTTCTTGCACAAAAAAGAGCCGTTATTGTATTTAGTCTATATAATCGAATTTTGGCATGACATAGACTTCGATATTTTTTAGTTAAATCCGTTTTAACGGTTCTATAAATTTAATCAACTTCGGTATCGGTGGATAATATAGTTATTGTGCTCTTTTTTACAGATTTCGACTGTACGGTTCCTACGTTCCGGAACAGAATAAATGAAAACGCAATCAACAAGTGTCAACATGTTAAAATTGTATTCTCAATAACTAAAATAGTCTAATCATATTAGACGAAATTTCCTTTGGTTTGCGAAATAATTATAAAGTCTGGTTTTATGGATGCAAGTTGTTCAAGGGGGTATTTTAAGTATGGACCCATAAAATGGGTACACCAATTTTTGTGGGAAAACTTTTTATTCGACAACAAAGAATGAGAAAACGCGTTTCTTGAGATTCAATCGAAAATGTTGGCAGGAACGAAAAACCTCGTTAGATAAGATTTTTATGTATTTATGAGATCTCCAAAATGAGACCACACTTAAAAAGATCCGTCTAATAGTAAAGAAGTTATCGCCGAAAAACGAGGCAAAATGCAGGTTTTAGCACTAATGCTACGATAATTTCACGCAACTACTTGAAATTCTTCATATCCGTAGGCTTCATACTTCTAAGTAACCACAACAAAATTGGACTCGATTGGTCAATTAGCCTTTGAGAACTTCTAATTGTTTATCCCAAAACACCTATTTTCAGGCACTTCACTACTACTTTATTGAACAATATACAGAGTTAGTTCAAAGTGCATTTTATAGCAAAATACACTAATTTACCTTGCCGATATGAATTAAAAACCATTCCGAAAGATAATTGTTGTTTTTATGCGAAAAACGAAGGGTTACCTTTTTTTCTTCTAAACAAATCAAACACTTAGTACTTGTGAGTAATTGAACAGATTTCGCTACGATATTCGGAAAACTTAGGTAATTATACAAATTTTAAAACAAAGCGGATGTGACCATCACCTTTTGCTGCGAAGAAAACAATTTGTTTTCAAGATTTTTCCATACTCTTGTGTATACCTATTTAGAGCTGAAATTCTTACACGGTCACAGATGAGCCCTAAAGTTCATAGAAATAAATATTTGATACCTAAATGCGCTAAACTGCTTATAAAGTTATCACGCAAAATGAAGACACAATTATGTTTCAAACGGTCTTAGCCTAGTTACAGTATATTCAGATAAGAGATAGACCGGATGTAAACAAAAGGTTCGGGTGATTTTCACGCTAACGCCGCCGTCTCGACGTAAAACAGGAGCCCTCATTGGTCAATTCGCAATTAAATGCCTATGCCGAGCGGCAGAGCAGTCGTATCAAGGCAGAGTCACATTCAGGTTCAGACGTGTTACGTATGTCGTGTGTATCATTGCAATTTGATATTTCTTTGGACGTTTTCGTTTGTTATCTTATTAAGTTGTTGAGTTTGTCGTTGTTATTGTTATACCTTGTTATTGATTGTTATTGTTATCAACTGCTTGCGCAAAATGCCCAGTAGTACAGATACTGCCGATGAAGTTGTAAACTCCTGTAGTCCACCTAGAAAACGCTCTAAAAAAAGACACCTGAGTGCAGAAATGAAAGAGGTCATTTTGAATATATATAAGATCGAGCGCGAGGAGAACGAGGCATCAACCATCGAAGAAATTGTTGTGAAGGTTTCTCACAAAGTTGGGGTGTGTCGCGCATCAGTGTTTAATGTGTTGAGACAATACAAAAAAATCACACCTTTTCTGAGCCAATGACCAGTAAACATCGCAAAAGTATTGTTAAATCATTGGATGAAGCTGATAAGCATGCAATTAGGAGGAAAGTGCATGAATTCTTCTTTAGGAATGAAATACCTACTATAGATAAAGTACTGCAGGAGGTAAATGGAGATACAACGTTGCCAAATTCCAAACGATCAACTTTCCATGCGTTACTGAAGCATTTAAATTTCAAATGGAAAAAACGGGGTCGTAATAGTTTACTACTGGATAGAGAAGAAATTGTGCTATGGAGGAGGGATTATTTAACAAAAATTGGGAAATATAGAAATCAAAACAGGAAGATTTATTACCTTGATGAAACGTAGGTAAACGCAGGACACACTACATGTAAAGTATGGGTTGATGATTCTGTAACTTCATCCAGGAGGGCCTTTCTACATGGACTGTCCACCGGATTAAAAAATCCAGCAGGTAAATACGAGTAATAGACAACAATCGGATGTTTTTCAAACCTTGGGAACAAGGTTCTAAACATTAATTCCAGGGGGCAGATAAAACATATTACAAGTAACAAAACTTTTATAACTTTCGATAAAATGCGTGGATGTTTTATTGTCATTTTCATTTGTTAGAACTTTTTTAAGCCATGTTTTTATGTATTTTCGATATTTCAATAAATTTTTAATATAATCTTAAAATATGTCGAATATTATAAACTTAAAAAAAGTTACTACTAAAAGTTTTATATTGTGTACCGTTCCTAATATTTCTAATCATTTTAATTCATACTTTAAGCTTTATAAAGTTATAATTTGTTAATATTAATATTTGCGCGTATTTCAGGTTCCTGATCATTCATTTTTTAAAGGTTTATAATTTTAAATTAAATTGTGAAGCGCTGAGTAATCATACGACGTTCAATATTCTTTCTTTCAATATGACTAAATAATCCCAGCAATCTGATACTCATGTCTCAATGTTTTTTCGCTGAATGTGATGAAAACATTTGAAAAAGGTTCGCTTATTGAAATAAATCTACACCAGTTAGTACTTCGATTTCCATTTAAAGGGAAAAGGCTCATTATCTGCCATATTGGCAGTGAGGATGGATTTATTGTTGACGGTCTGTGGTGCTTTGCGTCTAAGAAAACTGGAGATTACCACGAGGAAATGAATGGCGAATCGTTTGAACAGTGGTTTTCAAAAATTTTACCGAACTTAGAGGAAAACGCAGTAATTATGTTGGATAATGCGCCTTATCATTCTCGAAGAATGGAGAAGGTCCCAACAACGGCTTCAAGGAAAGCTGATGTTCAAAATTGGCTCCGCTCGAAAAATATCAACTTTGAAGAAGCAATGCTGAAAGTACAATTATTAAGAATTGTCAAGGATCACAAGGCGGAATATCAAAAATACGCCATTGACGAAATGGCAGCAAGTCAAAATAAAACTGTGCTCCGTTTACCTCCATACCATTGCGAGCTCAATCCCATTGAGCTCATATGGGCAGAGGTTAAAAATTATATAGCTGAGCACAATACAACTTTTAAATTTTGTGACCTCAAAGGACATTTCAAAGAAGCACTAGAATTAATAACAGCGCAAAAATGGGAAAACTGTATTAAGCACGTGAAAGACAAAGTTGAAAAGAGAATGTGAGAACTGGACAATATTTTAGAGGAACAAGTCGAGCCATTCATTATTGACGTTGGTGCTTCAGGCAGTAGCGATGATGAAAGCTCATCAAGCTCATCTTTCCAATAAAAGATGTCGTTCATGAAATTCGGTAAGTTATAAGTAATTATAAAGCTACTGTATTTTTTAATTAATTATTGACATTTTTGAACCCATTTTGGCAAAACCTATTCAAGAATCTACTTTCTGACAATGTTCAACCATGCACATTTTTTTACGTTTTGAACGTTTTAATTTGGTTACATATTTACCTAGAAATCAAAAAATATACTAATCAATATTCTAAAAGCAATTTTAAGAGATATACGATTATTTTTAATTTAGGCTAATTTAAACGCCATTTTGAGATTATATTCGACTGTATTTCACCAAAGATCAGGCGGCATCCGAAGCTGGAAATCGAAGCGAAAATTTTGAAACCCTTATGTATATTCACATCATTATATATTTCTTACCCCACCCCCACATGATCCTATATCCATCACCAATCGTATACACATCGAATTGTGCTAATTTACTACAAAGTTACGCAAAGCAGCATCTACTATCTAAAATATGTACTGCGTGACTCTTAATACGTCCCTGCCGAATGTTACAGCGTTCGATGATCACGTGGTCTTGTTTATGTCCGGTCTATCTCTTATCTGAATATACTGTAGTATCTAGCATGTGCTAAATGGCTGCATTATTGATCACTGCATGACATTGTCAAATAAGTAGATCACGTAATCCAGTTTCTTTACGAAGAAATATAATTCCCTGGACCTTTAGTATAGTATACGTCTGTTTTCGAAATCTCATACGATTAAAAAGACTGCGAATTCAAAATATTGGCAAAATAAACCCGAGAAAACGAAAAAACTGTAGACAAATGTCGACCAATTGTAGCGAGCTGACCATCTTCAAAGTTAGGCAAAATGCTCGGTGTTAGTCCCTAATACATTATTTAAAGTTTCAGCATCGTATAGTTTTCAAAAATATTCTAATTGTTTATAATAGATTTGATATGCCTTCAACGCTCGCTTGACATTTGACAGTGTCAAGTGTAGTGGTATAAAGATCCAGTAAACCAAGAGGCGTCGTAGCGTAGTGGGAGAGAGCGGTGATTTCTGAACCGCAGGACGGAGGTTCATATCCCCAAAGCTCCTTTTTTGTATCAATTTTTCTCCAAATTTGGACAAATAAAGTTTTTTTCACCTTATGTGTACTTTTATTTTCGCATGCCATAGAGAATGTAAGCTTGCAAACATGAAACCAGCGGTATTCGTATGATTGTTTATATATTTTTTTATATTACTTTGATGAAATTTCAGAAACACTACGTAGGATAATAGCAGATAAATTTTGAAAACGTATATCTTGGATGTGGATCATTAACCAACAATAATGAAATACATCCGAAATTTTGTTTGTGATAATACGCCCAAGCTTTCGATATGCTGTTAAATTAGGTACCTCTTGAAGCCGTAGAAGATGATTATAAAATTAAGTGAGCTAACCCACAGTTTTTGTATTTATCAAATAACTGTTACGCGTAGATGCTCATTTCATGAACAGCGTAGACATTTTTTGCATTGTTTGTACTTATTAATTTCGAATGCGGTTCATTATTCTTGGTTAATAATTTACACATCTAATATACAGTAATGGATAAAAGTATATAGACAAATATGAATATTTACCTAAATACCTTTAGAAAACGAATTCATACTTCATTGCTCCATAAACAAATGCGTTATTAGTAGAAAAACTAAATTCCTTGTTTTTACATTATCTGCAATGAACACAATACAAGTTTGAATATGAGCACTTTTTTATGTGGAACAAAAATATACTAAGTGACATATAAATCCGAACACCCAGTTTAAATGGTTTTATTTTAATAAAATTTTGTATAAGTACTTAATGAAGCGTAGTAAATAAATGATAAAAATTTCAAAATGATTGCACTGCTTTAAAGCCCTTTGACCTTTAATAATGTGTGGATGCACCCTGATGTGCTATGCATTCTCTAACGCGCCTAGGCATGCTTCTGATCAGGTGGTCAATGTCCTCCTGTGGTATCTCATTCCAGACAACCACCAACTCCTCTCGAAGTGCTTCTAGAGTCTGAGGAGGACGTTGCAAATTGAGCAATCTCCTACCCTTCATATCCCACACGTGCTCAATTGGGGATAAGTCGGGAGATCTTGGTGGCCATGGTAACAATGTGACATCATTATGTTGAAAGAAGTCTATTGTGACTCTTGCAACATGTGGTCGGGCATTATCTTGTTGGAAAGTTGGATCTGCCAGGGTTTCAAGATAGGGTAAAAGATGGGGTTCTAGAACTTCGTGGATATAACGCTGCACGTTCATGTTACCTCTGATGAAGATTAAAGGTGACCTGGAACCATAAGCTATAGCACCCCAAACCATAACTCCAACAGTGTGATGAACATGTCTTTCAACAAAAAACTGTGGATTCCTCCTTTCACCACGTCGCCTTCTAACCCTGACACGACCATCGTGCATGCCTAAACAAAATCGAGACTCGTCACTAAAGACAATACTGTTCCATTCCTGATCCCAGAGTGACCGTTGTCTGCACCACTCAAGGCGATTACGTCGGTGTTCTCGAGTTAAAGGGAGGACTCAGTGTGGCCGGTATGAAAACAAGCCAAAACTTTTCATTCGTCAGTAAACACTTCGCATGCCAATAGGTCTTCCGTGTTCTGCAAACCATTCATTTGCAATGGACCTGGTAGTGGAGAAACGGTCCCTTAAGGCCAATAATCTTAGGCGGCGATCTTCACGGTCTGTTGTTCTACGGCGGCGTCCAGTGCCCCTTGCTCTTTGCGTACGGCCTTCTCGAAGCCATGCCTGACAACACCTAACCACAGTGTCTACATTTCTTTGTGCTCTAACTGCAATTGCCCGAAAAGAAAGTCCAGCTTCCCGAAGTCACACTATACGGCCCCTATCAAACTCACAAAGTTGACGAAATCGTACAGGTCTCCGTACTCTAGGCATCGTAACCGA
This sequence comes from Acanthoscelides obtectus, assembly GCA_963669975.1. NCBI lineage: Eukaryota > Metazoa > Arthropoda > Insecta > Coleoptera > Chrysomelidae > Acanthoscelides > Acanthoscelides obtectus. The sequence continues at coordinate 88,787,530 of CAVLJG010000008.1, forward strand.
TCGTAAAGGATGTCAAGAACCAAAATCCGCCAACGTTGATTCTTTACTGCGGCTGAAATATTCATTTTTAGAGCGTTAGTGAATTAAAAGAAAGCAGTATAAAAACCGCAATGTCCAACTGATAAGGCTGAAAATTTTTTCACTTGTTATTTACAGTAAGATAAATACATTCACCATCTTTTATTAAAATAAAACCATTTATACTGGGTGTTCGGATTTATATGTCACTTAGTACTTATATGTAGATAAATTCTTTTCAACATTAGTTTATTACAGTTTCGTGTCAGAAGAGGATTAGTTTGTGTTCATCAAGTTGAGTGATTTCAAGACCATGCCGCGTGGTCCAGAAATTTCTTTCGATGTGAAAACTAAGATTATTCGAGTTATACAAAGATGGTCAGCGTCAAGTCAACATTGTTAAAAAAGCAGTTTGGGCAATATTCAACAAATATAAACAAAAAGGTATCTTGGAAGCCTCTATGAAAAGTGGTCGGCCTAGAAAACTAAATGCTAGATCAGTTAGATTAATAAAAGTAATTTCTTCCAAAGATCCGTTTAAAACCCTAAGACAAATAAAAGCCGAAATCGAGACAAAAGGAATTGCCAGTGTTTCTACGAAAACTAGAAGATTAAATGATTTGAAGTTATTGGCACGTCGCTCGAGTAAGAAGCCGCTAATCTCGAGGAAAAACCGTAAGGACCGATTACAATTTGCACGGCTGCATCTTGATTGGAGCATCTGTGACTGGAAGAGGGTATGTTTCAATAACGAATCCAAGTTGAATATGTTTGGATCAGATGAAGTTCATTATCATCCGGAATAAGACCAAGTTTACTCTCAACAAAGAAATACACACAGTTGCCACAAGGCAGAGTGATAATATACACTCCAATTTTTCTAAATTTAAAGTAGGAAATAAATCGCCAAATATACTTGGTCCTAAAATCTCTAACATCTTTCCAAATGATAAACAAGGAATAGCAAATCAAAACTAGTTTAAGTATTGTTTGAAAGGATTTTTAATACATAAATGTTTGTATACTAAGTGACATATAAATCCGAACACCCAGTTTAAATGGTTTTATTTTAATAAAAGTTGGTGAATGTATCTTACTGTAAATAACAAGTGAACAAATTTTCACGTTCAATTATACTACGTGACATATAAATCCGAACACCCAGTTTAAATGGTTTTATTTTAATAAAAGTTGGTGAATGTATTTATCTTACAAGTGAAAAAATTTTCAGCCTTATCAGTTGGACATTCCGGTTTTTATACTGCTTTTTTTTAATTCACTAACGCTCTAAAAATGAATATTTCAGCCGCAGTAAAGAATCAACGTTGGCGGATTTTGGTTCTTGACATCCTTTACGATCGGTTACGATGCCTAGAGTACGGAGACCTGTACGATTTCGTCAACTTAGTGAGTTTGATAGGGGCCGTATAGTGGGACTTCGGGAAGCTGGACTTTCTTTTCGGGCAATTGCAGTTAAAGTGCAAAGAAGTGTAGACGCTGTGGTTAGGTATTGTCAGGCATGGCTTCGAGAAGGCCGTACGCAAAGAGCAAGGGGCACTGGATGCCGCCGTAGAACAACAGACCGTGAAGATCGCCGCGTAAGATTATTGGCCTTAAGGGACCGTTTCTCCACTACCAGGTCCATTGCAAATGAATGGTTTGCAGAACACGGAAGACCTATTGGCATGCGAAGTGTTTACCAACGAATGAGAAGTTTTGGCTTGTTTTCATACCGGCCACACTGGGTCCTCCCTTTAACTCGAGAACACCGACGTAATCGCCTTGAGTGGTGTAGACAACGGTCATCCTGGGATCAGGAATGGAACAGTATTGTCTTTAGTGACGAGTCTCGATTTTGTTTAGGCATGCACGATGCTCGTGCCAGGGTTAGAAGGCGACGTGGTGAAAGGAGGAATCCACAGTTTTTTGTTGAAAGACATGTTCATCACACTGTTGGAGTTATGGTTTGGGGTACTATAGCTTATGGTTCCAGGTCACCTTTAATCTTCATCAGAGGTAACATGAACACGCAGCGTTATACCCACGAAGTTCTAGAACCCCATCTTTTACCCTATCTTGACACCCTGGCAGATCCAACTTTCCAACAAGATAATGCCCGACCACATGTTGCAAGAGTCACAATAGACTTCTTTCAACATAATGATGTCACATTGTTACCATAGCCACCAAGATCTCCCGACTTATCCCCAATTGAGCACGTGTGGGATATGATGGGTAGGAGATTGCTCAATTTGCAACGTCCTCCTCAGACTCTAGAAGCACTTCGAGAGGAGTTGGTGGTTGCCTGGAATGAGATACCACAGGAGGACATTGACCACCTGATCAGAAGCATGCCTAGGCGCGTTGGAGAATGCGTAGCACATCAGGGTGCATCCACACATTATTAAAGGGCAAAGGGCTTTAAAGCAGTGCAATCATTTTGAAATTTTTATCATTTACTTATTATGCTTCATTAAGTACTTATACAAAATTTTATTAAAATAAAACCATTTAAACTGGGTGTTCGGATTTATATGTCACTTAGTATATAATGTCTGTGAGTTTATGAGTGTGTAAATGTTGTTAATTATTTTGTTTTAATATAGTTTTGTCATAACTCTGTATATAGATGCTCTCTTGACGATTTCTATACAAACTTTGCCTGAAGAAAAATAAATTATTATTATTATTACGTTATACGTCCTAGTGGACAAAGATTGAACCCCAAGTACACTTTACCCACTGTCAAACATGGAGGCGGGTCGGTTATGGTTTGGGCTTGCTTATATGGAAGACAATATGCCCTTAAGATCAATCTTCCAGCAAGATAATGACCCGAAGCACACTTCAAACCTCGCAAAGAAATTCTTTCTGGATGAAAAAATACCAGTTAAAAAAACTATACAAGATACAATGCTGAAACTTTACATAATGTATTAGGGACTAATACCGAGCATTTTGCCTAATTTTGAAGATGGTCAGCTCGCTACAATTGGTTGACATTTGTCTACTGTTTTTTCGTTTTCTCGAGTTTATTTTCCAATATCTTGAACTCGCAGTCGTTTAATCGCACGAGATTTCGAAAACAGACGTATACTATACTAAAGCTTTTAGAAAAAAGGTCCAGGGAATTATATTTCTTCGTAAAGAGACTGGATTACGTGACCTACTTATTTCACAAAGTCATGCAGTCATCAATAATGCAGCCATTCAGCACAAGCTACATACTAACTAGTCTAAGACAGAAACATAATTGTATCTTCATTTTGCGTGATAACTTTATAAACCGTTCAGCGCATTTCAGTATGGAATATTTATTTTCTTTGCAACAAAAGGTGATGGACACATCCGCTTTGTTTTAAGATGTGTATAATATCGTATTTTTTTCGAATATCGTAACGCATCTGTTCAATTACAAGCAAATACGAAATGTTTGAATTTGTTTAGAAAAAAAAACTTAACCCTTCATTTTTTACATTAATACAACAATTATCTTTCGGAATGGTTTGTGATTTATGTCGGCAAGGTAAACTAGTGTATATGCTATAAAATGCCCTTTCAACGAACCCTGTATATTGCTCAGTAAACTAGTAGTGATGGCCGGAAGACAGGTGTTTTGGGATGAATAGAAATTCTCAAAGACTACTTGACCAATCGACTCCAATTTTGTTGTGGTTACTTAGAAGTATAAAGCCTAGGGATTTGAAGAATTTCAAGTAGCTGTGTGAAATTATCATCGCATTAGCAGCAAGTGCCAAAACCTGCATTTTTTGTACTGTTTTTCGAATCTTTTTACGTGTGATCTCATTCTGAAGATCTCATAAATACCTAAGAATATTATTTGAAGAGTTCTTTGGTTTCTGCCAACACTTTCGATTGAATCCCCAAAAACGCGTTTTCTCATTCTTTGTTGTCGAATAAAAAGTTTTCCTACAAAAATCGGTGTACCCATTTTATGCGTCCATGTTTTGAAGAACACCTTGAACAACTTGCATTAATAAAACCAGACCATACAATTATTTCGGGGAAAGTTGCTAATATGATTAGACTATTATCCTAGGACGCTGGGATGTTGGCGTAAACATGACCTTCAGCATGATATTGAAGGTCAACATTATACGGAAAATTTTTACGACTTGGAGTGAACATTTGTTTGACCTCCAACGTCCTTGTCAAAAACATTGGAAAACATCTGTCTCTCTCTCTCATCAACTTTAAGCAAAGATAAGGACTAAAGGACAACCGGGATTTCAATTTCCCTAGCTATTTACTGTGACTGATCTTGACTAAGAGCCTGATAAGCAAATCGATATCTAGATATTTTTCGCGTGTTATTCTAAACGTTCGATACTGGAAGCTGGAAGTTTACTTTTAGACATAACCTGGACCTAGGACGATTAGAATTGGAATAGGATCCTATTTGAAGAAATCTTGAGTACGACCTTGATGGTCAATCTGAAATTCAAGGTCGCCACTGAATAGCCACGGAAACATCCTTAGTTCCTACTATTTTACCTTTTTACCATACCACAGGAATATTTACATACCCATATACCTTGACGTTACGAAACTTTTGGATATTACATTTCGCACCACATTTCAAGTTTGAGCCTTAGAAGGAAACGTTTCTCATTTATAGAAATAACTTAATACTCCCAGAATACACTTTCTAGAGGCAATAATACGTAGTCATGCCATAAGTTCTGTCCCTCGTTTTCAAACAAGTGTAGACCTGTTAATACTTGTCCGATTGTTTACATTGTGGTGTCAGTTGATTAAGCGCTTTTCGGGTAATTACATATACCTCAGTTTGTATTGATCTCTCGAAGCATAACGATGGAGTGGGGCAAGGCAGAGAACCGTATTGCAGTGATAGCTTTACATAAGTGTAATCACAGTGCTAGTCAGATTTTTGAACTCTTACGCGGCCTTCAAATATCGCGTAAATTTGTGTCTAGGACCATTCAGCGGTACAATGAGACGTCCTCTGTTGATGACAGGCCAAGAAGCGGAAGACCTCGTCAAGTAAGGACTCCAGCAGCCATCAAAGCCGTAAAAGCCACGATTCAAAGGAATCCACTCCGGAAGCAGAAGATCCTATCCAGGGAAATGAAGATTCCTGTCCGGACGATGTCGCGCATCATTAAACAAGACCTAGGGCTAGGGGCTTACCGGAGACGTACGGGCCAGCGACTTACGGCCACCTTGCGACACATCAGGGCGACAAGATCCAAGAAGCTCTTGGAGAGGTACGCAGCTGGGGGATTCCGAAAGATTTTGTTCACGGATGAGAAAATCTTCACCATAGAAGAAAAATTCAACCGACAAAATGACAAAGTGTATGCAAGGAGTTCACAGGAAGCTTCGGAGATCATTCCGAGAGTTGAGAGAGGCCACCACCCTGCGTCAGTCATGGTTTGGTGGGGGGTGTCCTACGAAGGGGTCACTCAGCTCCATTTCTGTAAACAGGGCGTGAAAACAAAAGCGGCAAACTATCAGAGCGACATACTGGATCCTATCGTCAAGCCTTTAAGTGGTACATTGTTTGCCAACCAACACTGGGTCTACCAGCAGGATTCCGCCCCCGCTCACAAGGCTAAGAGTACGCAGCGCTGGCTGGAAAGCAATGTGCCAGAGTTCATTGCTGCGGAAGATGGCCCTCAGGGAGTCCGGACCTCAATCCTTTAGACTACAAGTTGTGGGACCTGCTAGAGCAGTTGGCCTGCTCCAAAGCCCACCGTAATATCGAGTCCCTGAAAGCGGATTAGATCCGATCAGCGGCAGCTATTCCTTTGGAAGCTGTGCGTGCAGTGATAGATGAGTGGCCCGCGAGATTGAAGCAGTGTGTGAAGGCCAAGGGGGGACATTTTGAATAAAACTGTTTGATTATGAATTCTAAAAATGTTGTCGAATAAATAATATCTTTCATATAAATATATCTTATCTTGTTTCATTTTTATCATGAGATTATCATGGGACAGAACTTATGGCACGACTACGTATATATCTTAGCGTAAAAAAACGTTTGTAATATACTAAGTGACATATAAATCCGAACACCCAGTTTAAATGGTTTTATTTTAATAAACTTTGTATAAGTACTTAATGAAGCATAATAAGTAAATGATAAAAACTTAAAAATGATTGCACTGCTTTAAAGCCCTTTGACCTTTAATAATGTGTGGATGCACCCTGATGTGCTACGCATTCTCCAACGCGCCTAGGCATGCTTCTGATCAGGTGGTCAATGTCCTCCTGTGGTATCTCATTCCAGACAACCACCAACTCCTCTCGAAGTGCTTCTAGAGTCTGAGGAGGACGTTGCAAATTGAGCAATCTCATACCCATCATATCCCACACGTGCTCAATTGGGGATAAGTTGGGAGATCTTGGTGGCCATGGTAACAATGTGACATCATTTTGTTGAAAGAAGTCTATTGTGACTCTTGCAACATGTGGTCGGGCATTATCTTGTTGGAAAGTTGGATCTGCCAGGGTGTCAAGATAGGGTAAAAGATGGGGTTCTAGAACTTCGTGGATACAACGCTGCGCGTTCATGTTACCTCTGATGAAGATTAAAGGTGACCTGGAACCATAAGCTATAGCACCCCAAACCATAACTCCAACAGTGTGATGAACATGTCTTTCAACAAAAAACTGTGGATTCCTCCTTTCACCACGTCGCCCTCTAACCCTGGCACGACCATCGTGCATGCCTAAACAAAATCGAGACTCGTCACTAAAGACAATACTGTTCCATTCCTGAACCCAGAGTGACCGTTGTCTGCACCACTCAAGGCGATTACGTCGGTGTTCTCGAGTTAAAGGGAGGACCCAGTGTGGCCGGTATGAAAACAAGCCAAAACTTCTCATTCGTCGGTAAACACTTCGCATGCCAATAGGTTGTGTTCTGCAAACCATTCATTTGCAATGGACCTGGTAGTGGAGAAATGGTCCCTGAAGGCCAATAACTTAGGCGGCGATCTTCACGGTCTGTTGTTCTACGGCGGCGTCCAGTGCCCCTTGCTCTTTGTGTACGGCCTTCTCGAAGCCATGCCTGATAACACCTAACCACAGTGTCTACACTTCTTTGCACTCTAACTGCAATTGCCCGAAAAGAAAGTCCAGCTTCCCGAAGTCCCACTATACGGCCCCTATCAAACTCACTAAGTTGACGAAATCGTACAGGTCTCCGTACTCTAGGCATCGTAACCGATCGTAAAGGATGTCAAGAACCAAAATCCGCCACCGTTGATTCTTTACTGCGGCTGAAATATTCATTTTTAGAGCGTTTTGAATTTAAAAAAAAGCAGTATAAAAACCGGAATGTCCAACTGATAAGGCTGAAAATTTTTTCACTTGTTATTTACAGTAAGATAAATACATTTAACTATAAATACAAATAACTTTTATTAAAATAAAACCATTTAAACTGGGTGTTCGGATTTATATGTCACTTAGTATATATCCTATTATTAATATCATAACGTGAACAGATGAGAGTGTAACTGCTTTACTCCACGTTGGCACTACACTTTATTTTCCATTAAACAAGATTTCCGCAATCAAAGCTGTATGCTCATCCAGTACATACAGTTTGCATGCTCGTTATTTTTTGTTGGTTTGCGTTATTCCACAGAAATGGGGCGTATGAGATTCTGGATAACCCAGTAGAGGCAGCTATAAAATAGGAACTCTCCTATTCTATAGCTGATATTGATTTTACTCTGAGCCGAATTGTTACCAACTTGAGGAACAAGTTTTATATGGACAACTGAAGTTCGAGAAGAATCAAAATAAATTCAAATTCTCGATACACAAGAGGGACGCGCACGTGGCCCATGGTTCATTATTGACTAAGTAATGGTGCTTTAGTCCAAAAAGCACTTTGCAATCTTGCAGAGGAGGAAGAATTGGACACTACTGCATGCTGCTAGAAATAAGTTTTCAACCAAGTTATTAAGCAAGCAAGATAGACACTTTTAGGGGTTCGATACCCTATGCTAAGTCGGGGCAGGAAAAAGCACGTGGGTTACAAATTCATCCAATGAAAAGGCGTCTTTGAAGCGATGGATCTAATGAACACGACCGATTTCTGGTAAAATATCTCTCAAACTAGACAATAATGGTACGTCACAAATCACTTGGTTTAGCTGGAAAAGCCTATTTTTTCATTTGGACACTAAATTAGCGGCCATGCTCATAAAATGCACCAATGAAAAAAGCATTTGCACCGTACTCGAAGAATTGACACAAATCTGATACATCTAGATTTATATATCAGGAATTAAATGAGCATTTTCCTGAAAATAACTGTCTCATTGTTGGTTTACAAAATTTTGCTTGATAAATTATTTAAAGAATGCTTATTCTACAAAGAACTTATTATACTATATATATATACTATTATTATACTATATATATATATATAAATTAAAGCTTCCGCCTTTTGTTGGGTACTTCGACAAGAATTAAGCAAAGAGGACTCTTTATACTTTTTTTAATTCTCTCTAGCTTTCAATGGACTTTGCCATCATCATCAGGAGCTGCAATTACAATGATAACAGTAGCAACAAAGGTGTAAAATGAATTTGAATTGACTCAACTTACAGTAGTATGTGAGGATGTTGCTAATTGTTGATTACGTATAGGATGAGGGAAACGTCCAGTAACATGGTGAGAGCTGAATAGATTGCACAATAGTCAAAATTTATACAAAACATGACAAGAACAAGTTAAAAACAGATTAAAAATTATTTAAAAAAATTAGAGTATTACATCGTGAAACCACCTGATGATTGCACAAATTAGTGGTCATGGAATGATGAATTGATGAGTGACATGAAACCCTTTGACAGAAGGCCGAAGGATGTCAATGTCAGTATTGAAAGATGGAACGAATTGTGGGCGTGTGCCAAAACGTTGCCAAATCACTTCAGATGGTGAGATTTTCAGAATTTTATGTTAGAATTTGTTAAACCGACCAGAGGCAGTTGAATAAACTATATTATTATTAATGGGAATTTAAATTAACAATTATTAATAAATCGTGAGGAGAGAATTATTATATTTTGAGTGGAATGAATTTTACTGGTGGAAACGGCCAAAACACAGATTCTAATTATGGTTGTGAAGAGTTGAAATTTGGGGAGATATGTAAGTTCTCCAATTTTTCGCAGTTTAGCAAATATGAGTAAATGACACTCAGTTGTTTAACATCTGTCTTTTTGTTGATACAGTTGTTATTCATGAAAATGTGGGACATTTCCAGGAATAAACGTTTGGAAAGGTGTTTTTCTTTATCAAGAACTTTGATACTTGTGTAATTCATAGAATGCCCTGTTGTGTTAACATGAGATGCTAGAGCGCATCTTTCAGGATGAAGCCTAGCATCACTTTTGTGTGATGTAATCCTTCCTTTAAGAGATCTGGAGGTCTGACCTATGTATATTTGGTTGCAGTTGTTGCAATTGATGGAGTAGACTGTGTTGGTTAAGCCAAGCAGCTGCTTGGTCCACAACAAGAGCCAATCTGCACATAATTCAAGTATTCTGTACCTGTTAATCTGTTGCCGAAAAAGAAAGGCCCGATAACTTTTCTGCCAATAACTCCTCCCCAAACATTCAAGCTCCATTTATGTTGGAAATCTATTAGCCCAACCCAGTAAGGGTTTTCCGTCGCATAATAGTGCATGTTATGCCTGTTGACAACACCTATGCTGTTAAAAGTTGCCTTATCGCTAAAAAGAAACTTATCCAGGAAAGTAGTGCCTTCACTCACTTTATTTAGTATTATTCTACTAAACTCCATTCGAGCTGCGAAATCCTGAGGACGAAGGTCTTGATGCAAGCATAGGTGATATGGACGGTATCTATGCTTGTGAATAATCCTTTGGACAGAAGTTCTGCATATATCTGTTTCTGCTCCAATTTGCGGTGCACTTAAATGGGGATTTTCCTGCAGCTTTAACAAAACCTCCAACTGATTCGCCTCATTGGTGACACAGGGATTATTAAATTTATACATTTTTTACTACATTTCACTGCTCCACTTGATTCAAAACGTTCTCGTAGTGTGAAAATCTTTCCGGCCTTAGATGTCGCATATGAGGGTACCGTTGCTTATAAATGCGAGATGCTAGGAAACTATTTCTTTGGGCTTCGCCCAAAATGAACACCATATTCACCATTTCTTCTTTATAAAAATTCATTTTCACACGCGTTTTTATTATAATGCTCACAAAGCTAATTTTGACAGTTTGTAACTCATCAACAATTTATTTGTTTCCAAGGGTGGTGCGATATTTTAGGGAACTAGACCGTTCCATAAACAATGTGCTAATAACCGAAAAAATAGCCGTAAAAACCCGTATGTGCCTAGTACTAGCGTTTTTGACCACCCTGTATAAGCAAACATTATAATTCTAAAAAGTAACAAATAAGATAAAAGCTGAGGTGTGTATGTTTCTTTTTATACAAAATTCAGCACTCCAAATTTCAAAATGGCGGACTGAGGGGTTGTCTTCTAGACAAAACACCTTATATCTCAGTAGCTAATTACCCCATAGTATTTCATATCAATTTTCTTCTTTTGAATTGGTTTATCCAAATATGCAATAAAATTTGAGGTATTCTATTTGAAAAATCACAACTTTGATATGTAGGTCGAAATTGGGACACCCTGTATAATGGCCAATATTTTAGAAATGTGCCCTCAAATATCAAGTGTAACATCCCATAAATAGATTTTTCCAAAATGTATTTGTTTATGAGTAATATTCAGTCCACACATAGATAGGCCACCCTGTATTATATATATATATATATATATAACTTGAGACGCCTTTTGTTGGGTACTTCGACAAAATTTAAGCAAAGAGGACTCTTTATACTTTTTTTAATTCTCTCTAGATTTCAATGGACTTCATCATCAGGAGCTGCAATTACAATGAAAACAGTAGCAACAAAAGTGTAAAATGAATTTAAATTGACTCAACTTACAGTAGTATGTGAGGATGTTGTTTCTTACATAACATTCTGAAAATCACATCATCTGAAGTGATTTGGCAACGTCGGCACACGCCCACAATTCGTTCCATCTTTCTACACAGACATTGACAACCTTCGGCCTTCTGCCAAAGGGTTCATCTCACTCATTATTCCATGACCACCATTTTGTGCAATCATCAAGTGGCTTCACGATGTAATGCTTTAATGTTTTTAAATAATTTTTAATCTGTTTTTAACTTGTTCTTGTCATATTTTATATAATTTTGACCATTGTACCATCTATCCAGCTCTCACCATGTTACTGGACGTTTCCCTCATACTATACGTAAACAACAATTAGCAACATCCTCACATACTACTGTAAGTTGAGTCAATTTAAATTCATTTTACACTATTGTTGCTACTGTTATCATTGTAATTGCAGCTCCTGATGATGATGGCAAAGTCCATTGAAAACTAGAGAGAATTAAAAAAGTATAAAGAGTCCTCTTTGCTTAAATTTTGTCGCAGTACCCAACAAAAGGCGGAAGCTTTAATTTTTCACCTATATATATGGCCGATTCCACCAACAAATTTCATTCCACTCAAAATCTAATAATTCTCTTCTCACGATTTATTAATAATTATTAATTTAAAATTCCCATTAATTAAAATATAGTTTATTCAACTGCCTCTGGTCGGTTTAACAATTTCTTACATAACATTCTGAAAATCACATCATCTGAAGTGATTTGGCAACGTTTGGCACACGCCCACAATTCGTTCCATCTTTCAACACAGACATTGACAACCTTCGGCCTTCTGTCAAAGGTTGATCTCACTCATTATTCCATGACCACCATTTTGTGCAATCATCAAGTGGCTTCACGACGTAATGCTCTAATGTTTTCTAAATAATTTTTAATCTGTCTTTAACATGTTTTGTCATATTTTATATAATTTTAACCATTGTACCATGTATCCAGCTCTCACCATGTTACTGGACGTTACCCTCATCCTATACGAAAACAACAATTAGCAACATCCTCACATACTACTGTAAGTTGATTCAATTTAAATTCATTTTACACTTTTGTTGCTACTGTTATCTAATTGCAGCTCCTGATGATAATGGCAAAGTCCATTGAAAGCTAGAGAGAATTAAAAAAAGTATAGAGTCCTCTTTGCTTAAATTTTGTCGAAGTACCCAACAAAAGGCGGAAGCTTTAATTTTTCACCTATATATATATATATACAGGGTGTTCCATAATTATTGCGACAAAATGATAGGGGTTGTAGATGGCATAAAAATATGCAATTTTGCCTTATAAACCCCTGTTCGTAAATATGCCGTTTGAGCACTACCGCTAATTTTACCTTAAGGGCTCATAGGAGAAACAAAAAATTCACCAGCTGCAAAATGTTCATCTAGCACATTTCATGGTCTCGCCGATTTGTAAAGAAAAGCCTGCTGTGTTTACATTTTTGTTATCGTAAATTCTCCACACCGAGTCATTTAATTTATCTGAGTGGCGCGTCAAACTAGATAGTAAATAACAGTACCTTAGTGTTAAAATGCAACGTTATTCGTATGCGGAACTTGCGGATATGTATTTAATTTACGGAGAAGCTGGTGGTAACGCAAGACGAGCCTCGCGAATCTACGCCCAATGCTGAACATAAGAGCCGACATGTGGTTTCAACACGATGGCGCTCCAGCCCACTTTTCTTTACAAGTGCGGCAGTATTTGGACGAAAAATTTCCAAATAGGTGGATAGGCCGAGGTGGCCCTGTGCCTTGGCCTGCGCGGTCACCCGACCTGACCCCAATGGATTATTTTCTCTGGGGCCATCTGAAAGCTTTAGTGTACGAAACTCCTGTTCCCAACCAACAAGAGCTACTGGGAAGAGTGATCGCCGCGACCGCACATGTTCAGGACATACCGGGGGTATGCCACAGAGTTCGCCGATCATTGAACAATCGTGCACAGCTGTGTATTGAGCAAGTTGAAGGACACTTTGAGCAATTACAGTAGGTAAGCTGTTTCAAGAAACTCATCTTTTTCTTTTGATGCAGCCCAAACGGCATATTTCCGAACAGGGGTTTGTAAGGCAAAATTGTTCATTTTGATGCCCTCTACAACCCCTATCATTTTGTCGCAATAATTATGGAACACCCTGTATATATTTACATATTAATTTGAAAAAAAACGTGTTCCTTAAGCCAGTCCTGTTAACAGGGAGCTCTCGCGCCATCTACTGGACGACTACTTCTAGCCGTAGTGTGCCAATTGAATATTTATTGGATGATTGTTAAAAAATAAGCATTTTGTAATTTTATTTATGCCGTCACAGAATTTATCAAGCAGAAGTTTTTAGCAACAGTGGGTCAGTTATTTTCAATAATACGCTCAGTAATGTTGTCATCTCGATCTACTGTATCAGGTTTGATTCATATTGCGAGTGAACCATCAATCATTCTTTTTGAATTGTGGAATTTGCGTCAACTTTTGTGTCCTGACACAATTGAAAAATAGAGTTTTGTAGCTGAAGCATGCGATATGCGAAGTATTTCTTGATTTAGTATGAGAATCAGGAGCCACCTTACATAAATCGTATAATTCTTCTCTAGTTTGAGCGACATTTTTCAAGAAACCGACCAACTTCATTAGATCCATTTCTTCAAATACGCCTTCTAGTTGTTCCAATTTGTACCATACAAATCGCGTATAACCAAAACAGGTCAACTTTAGAGGGAGCTTACTAAGGACAGTTTTTGTTCAGAATGATAATAATAATAATATTTATTTACTCTAAAATATAGGGAACATGAAACGAGTAAATAAATATAATATATCCATAGAAGGACAACGCCTGTGCATGGATCATATGTATGTTGAATTGCAAAATATAATAAAATAGAGAGAAAAAAGAAATTATTGGTAAGAATGGTAGAGCATTTATTGTGTAATATCTGAGATTAATTTATTAATTTGATTTCTCCCAATCGTGTTAATAATTTTTTTTAATTTTTTTTTGAAGCCTGATGTATTGCGTAATTGTTTTAAGTTATTTGGTAAATGTTCGTACAATTTTGGAGCTATATACAGGTGACATCGTTTCATTAGGGATTTGTTTGGTTTAGGAACATTTTTTGCGCGTAATTTATATCTGGTTTTATGATTATGTTTAATTATGTCGTGTTCACTAATAGTTTTGTGATAATGAGTGATGGTATGTAAGAAGTAAAGTTGTTTAGTATCATATACTTGTGCATCATTACATAAGTCATTAGTTGGGTATAATTTTGATTTGCCTAACATTGATTTTAAAATTCTTCTTTGAAGTACATCTAAATCGTTAAAGTATGTCGTGCATGCAGCACCCCACACTACTATACCATATGTTATGTGTGGCTCGACTAAAGCTTGATATATTATTCGTAGATAATATTCAGTTAATATACCGGTTAGAAATTTTATTTTATATGCTATGAATCTAATTTTCTTTAGTATGTGAGAAATATGTACATCCCATCTCAAGTGGGGATCTAGATAAATTCCTAAATATTTTGTATCATTAACTCTATTGATTTTTATATTTTTATCATTTACCTTAAACCGAAGGTGGTTATATTTTGGTAGATGATTAGATAGTGATGAAAATGGTAAAAAATGAGTTTTAGTAAAGTTAATTGTTAATTTTCGGTTATTAAACCACTGAATAATTTTGCAAAAGTCATTTTGGATAATATCTTTCAAGTCGTTCCAATCCTTACCTTTATAGAGTATAGCAGTATCGTCTGCAAAACTGACTATTTTACCAGTACTGTTAATTTTGAATATATCGTTTAAATAAATATTGAATAACAGAGGACCCAAAATTGTACCTTGTGGAACACCACATTTAACAAACATTTCTTTACTATACGAGCTTAATAATTTTACTGATTGCGGTCTATTTGATAAATAATTTTCCATTAAAGTATACATCTTTCCACGAAAACCTATTCTTTCTAAGATTTCCAAAAGTATATTGTGGTTAACTGTGTCAAACGCTTTTTGTAAGTCCACAAATACGCATATCGATGGTACTTTTCCATCTATATTTTGGGTTATTTCATCTACTATACTTAATACCCCATCTGTTGTAGATTTGCCCGCTATAAAACCATATTGATTTGAATTTAGAATTTTGAATTTATTAAGAAAATTAATCATTTTATTAAGGAGTAATTTCTCAAAAACTTTAGCTAAACTTGATATAAGTGAAATAGGTCGATAGTTAGTGACGTCCGTATTATCATTAGATTTATAGATAGGTATGATGATTGCTGTCTTGAAAGCTGATGGAAATACTCCAGATTGGAAGGATTTGTTAATGATATAAGCAAGTGGTTCTGTTATTTGTTTGGCCAGTATCTTTAGATGTTCAGCTCTAATTTCGTCAACTCCAGGGCTTTTTTTATTTTTTAGTCATAATGGCATTGAAAACATCCTGATAGTCTACTTCAGTTAATACAAATGAATTATTCAGTCTTGTTTCATGCAGATGAATATCAGCATTTTGTTTGATATTATTTGCTAAGTTTCCTCCTATATTCGTGAAAAATTCTATGAACTCATCACATATTTGCTGAATATTGTCTGTTTTCTGTCCTGTTTTTGTTTTTATTTCATTAATATTGTTTTTTGAATAGGATGACTTATTGAATATATTATTGACAGTGGACCATAGGTGTCTAGAGTCATGTGAATTATTATTCAATTGTTTTATATAGTAATTTTTTTTTTGCTTTTCTCAAAAGTTCTATAAATTTGTTTTTATACTGATTATAATGATCTATATTTTCTTTCGTGGGTAAATATTTCATGATTTTATACAGTCTTTCTTTTTCGTTTGCAGATTTTATTAGTCCTTTGGTCATCCAATCATTTCTGCTTTTTTCCTTGTGACTTATTTTAACCTTATTAGTACTAACTTCAATTACTTTTTGAATTTTGTGTATTAATAAATTTGTAGCTTCGTCTAAAGAATTTGTTAAAAAAATTTCGTCCTACGATTCCGTTTGTGCGTTAAATATAAATTTTGAGTTGTCAGTGAAATATTTGTATTCAAGGTTTCTTTCATTTTTTGCCCTTGGGCAGTTCTGGTTTTTATTTTGTGAAGATATCAATAATACAGTGGAATAATGATCTGTAATATCGGTTTCATAGATAATAGGCATGTAAGAAAAAATATTGGAAATATCCTTTATAAAGCAGTGATCAATGCAGGTTTTACTTTTTTAATGATCCAAATCTTTGCAGGGGGTCACCGAATGGCAATCTCACGGTTCATGATCCAACACATATATGTTCATGGAAAAAATTGAGTTTTTTCCCGCCTTATCAACCGGGCTATGGTCCGATTGGTTTCTGCAGAACTACTTTCTAAGAGGAATGATCAGCAGACTGTCAATGTCTCACGGTGAGATTCGTTACAGGTCCTTGACTTCATTGATCAACCATGATTATTTCAATAACGACAACAATGAAATGTAGAAGAAAGTGAAATTAATATTCATATAATGTCAATCAGCCATAAAAAAATTATTTATTACACACATTACGGTACGGCTTTTGAATATTTTATTTATAATAAGCGTTGGAAAACAAAACTTAATCGATGGAAGTGCCTGGATAGCTTACTTACGGTCGCTGTAATTGTATCACTGTACGGAAAGGTGATAGAAAGTAACCGTATTGTGTTACTAAATCGATCAGCATCGGCGTGACATGCGGATTAGATTTTTTGTGGGTTTTTCTACTACATCACGTAGGCCAGGGTTAGGCTTATTTTCATGAGTGAAGGTAACTGAACTCGGTTACTTCGTCAATAAAAATATACTCAGTGACATCAGAATTGTTGCACCCAGAAAAAAACATTTCTTCAGCTGGTTCTTTGGCAACAAGAAGACCATATTTAAAGAATGTTGTGGCAACAATGCCAACGTTTTATCTTTGTTTTTGTTTACCTTTGTTAAAATGTTATCCCTTAGCAAGAAACTTTCGCTGTAGTTCTAATTCCTAGTGCATTATAATTATAAAAATAAAACAAATTTAATCAATTAAATATTTTTTCAAATAAAATATTTAGGGCCAATTTCACCCACAACAGTCCGTTATTCTCAACCTATAGGGTAACAGACCGTCAGATACAGCGAATGAGCTTCAAGCTCCAATCAACAAATTTTAGCAACCAATAGCTATGAAATGTTGAAAACAAAATACTGTCAAAGTATGAGATGACAACTTGTCATTGAAACGTCACCAGCTTATTGAATATTAAGAAATTACATATAATTCAGTCAAAATTTTAAGAAATGTTTGATTTTTGAATTAAATTCATGTTTTAATTAATATTGTTGATTTTTTATTCATGTTTATATTATTTTCTTCAATTGATATGTGATACTGGGTGTTTTTTTCTTATAAACCTCTTGCAGATAGCCATTAAGCACCTAGTTGATGACAGGCTCTACCAAAAGATATTGCTCGTTTATAAACATTCATTCATTTACTTGCCGTTCATCAGAAGCATTATGGCACCTTAAATTGATATTCCCACAAAACCATTCAGATTTTTTGATATCCATACATCCATAAAGTTGAATATTTTCCGTTGCCAGGAACTGAACAAACATCCATACTATATTCACAGCGATTAAGAAATTCCCAAATATATGCCTTAAAGCTACCAGCAAACCTAAAACCTGCAAAAAACAGATTTCCACCTAAAATATTTAAACAATATTTATGTGGCGAAGCGATGAAGTTCCCATTGAATTTATTTTTAATTTATCGCATAATTTAATCTGCCAGGATGCACATATAATCTAAAGCCGTCAGAACCAGCAAAAATCTGGCCTTGCGACGTCTCTCAACTTTAGAGGTTGTAATCACTAAGCCAAACCGCAACATTTCTCATCCTGAAATCCCGCGGTTGGCCATGAGACAAACAAATGACTGTGTGTATGCGCTCTTACGAGAAAGCATCTGGTAAGTCGACAGAATGTTGTTTATAACTTGAGACGATGTTCTAGGATCTAGAATCAAGAAGGATGAACATGCCATATATACTAAGTGACATATAAATCCGAACACCCAGTTTAAATGGTTTTATTTTAATAAAATTTTATATAAGTACTTAATGAAGCATAATAAGCAAATGATAAAAATTTCAAAATGATTGCACTGCTTTAAAGCCCTTTGACCTTTAATAATGTGTGGATGCACCCTGATGTGCTACGCATTCTCCAACGCGCCTAGGCATGCTTCTGATCAGGTGGTCAATGTCCTCCTGTGGTATCTCATTCCAGGCAACCACCAACTCCTCTCGAAGTGCTTCTAGAGTCTGAGGAGGACGTTGCAAATTGAGCAATCTCCTACCCATCATATCCCACACGTGCTCAATTGGGGATAAGTCGGGAGATCTTGGTGGCCATGGTAACAATGTGACATCATTATGTTGAAAAAAGTCTATTGCGAAGAACTTCTAAACTATGATATTTTTTCTGGGATACTATTAATAGTTGGTTGAGACAAACGAGTATTTATTTCACTGAAAACTAGCACGGTAAGCTGAAGAAACCAATTATTGGTTTCAATGCGAAAATCTTTACTAAAGTTTTACTAATTACTGCGAAAAAAATGTACTAGACTGAATCAGCATATGACCTTAAAAATTAGCTATTGAATGCTCTTTTACTAAAGTTTTACTAATTACTGCGAAAAAAATGTACTAGACTGAATCAGCATATGACCTTAAAAATTAGCTATTGAATGCTCTTTCCAAAATATTATAACATTTGTAGGACCTTTTTACTAAAAGCTGAATAATTCCAAGATTTGAAATTGAAATCGTAATACTTTCGAAATACTACAAATAAAAAACAATAAAAGCAGCTGTCTTTTGTGTCCGAATTACAAGTTTGTAGTTGATGTAATCGCAGTGAGCATGTACCCCCTGAATGTTGTAAAAATCTATCGAAATAAAAAAAATACAACCAAATGTCCTTAAAAGTTGTAGTTTGGACACAAAAGACAGCTGCATTTATTCTTTTTTATTTGTAGTTCGCAAGTATTGCGACTTAAATGACAAAACTTGGAATTATTCAGTTTTCAGTAAAAAGAAAATACAAATGTTACTATATTTGAAAGAGCGTTGATGAGCTAATTTTTAAGATTATTTGCTGATTCAGTCTGGTAAATTTTTGTTCACTGTAATTAGTAAAACTTTAGTTAAGGTTTAAACCAAATGTAATAATTTAGTTTTTTTAGCATACCGTGCTAGGTTTCAATGTATCTCTTTCAGCAGTTACAAGGATTATCAAGAGGCTGACTCCAGAGATAACTATTCCATGTAATTTTAAATAATCTGCTAACTACGCCACGCCATTATGTAAAGTTCACAGCCTACCCACTTTCTGTCAGAGACGCCTGAACTTCTAGATCTCCCACAATTTAGTCGCAATACATTTCACGTATACCATAACAGCTACTGATAGTGTTGCTTTATATTTTATACTCATTTTTAACTAACATCGCCGAAAGCATCAACTTTGAGAATCTGGATGTTAGCCAAAACAAACGTCATATTTGATTTTTTTACATTTAGATAAAGATAGAGAATTCCGGCAATCTTTACGTGACACGATGCCGGTAATGCAGTTTCCTTGACTTTGCATGGAGAGGATGACCTTGGTGTCGCCAGTTCGCCCTTGAGACATTTCACCTCCCTGGGGATTACTGAATGACGATGCGTGCATTTGTCTATGCAACGCCGTGCTGGGTTGCCATGTTGCTGGGTGGACGGGGGCGGTAGGCCAGTTCCCAACGTTGTTAAATCTGTGGGGGGTTATTATACAGGGTGGCGCATCGAAAACGAAACAGACGCATTTACTGGCAGCTCAGTTTTTTTTTGAAAAACGCTCAGATCCGTCGATTTTGTTTTCGAGTGGGACACAAGCTTGGCAAAAAATCACGTTAGCACGTGCAGCCCCCTAAGCGGGGGTGACATCACCCCCAAAATCTTAAATGGAAAGGGGGGTCGAGTGATACCTTATTTTGAAGGTCTTTCAATTCCCTTTATAATGATATAAAATTAATAAACTTCAGTTCAGTAGTTTTGAAGATTTATTGATTTAAAGCTTAAATAAAACTAATACATCATCATTAGTGGAGATCAATACATTTGGCAGCAAAGTAATTTAAAAATGAAGAATGAACTGACCCGTTAGGCAAGTAAATGTTGAAAATGGCCACCATGACTCTCCATGCAATAATAAAGATTTTGCTCAAAACGTTGCCGCACATTTTGCAATAATTGAGGAGTAATTTGAAGGCACTCATTCACAATTCTTTGTCGCAGGTCTTCTATTGATGTTGGCTGAGTAGCATAGATTTTGCTTTTTAACCCTAGGTCAGTCGCGCGGGTGACAATTGTCACCCACTTTCATTTAATATGCCACTATTTAAATGTTTCAGCTCACTTGGCAACATCGCTCCGAGTATCTTTCATGTTATGATAGATGTCTGTGCCGTCAAATATTTAGTACGGCTTGTGCGTGTTTAGTGGAGATATCGCTGACCAAAGTGTCCCCCGCGCGACCTTCTACGTTGTTAAATTATTATTAAGGTGTTGTTGTACTGTGGCAAAGGTAATTCAATTTTTAATATTTTTTCTCCCTATGCTAAGGTATTTTTGCTTTAGGTATTTGGAAGTAGTAGCAAGGCCATGTCTGAACAGAAAAAAAGAAAAGTAGAGACAAGTAATGATCCCAATGTATGGCTGAAGTGGTACCATGAACTAAGTGATGAAAGTGATCTGAGTGAAAGCTCTAAGGATGAAGATGAAAGTGACAAAGAGGAAGAAAATATACTGACAGAGAGTGAGCATAATACAGAATCGGAACAAGAGGTTGCGGAAAGTGAAGAAGTTGAAAGTGACGAAGACGTGCCTTTAGATTCTTCTAGTTTCTACATTGGGAAGGACAAAATAACGAAATGGAGAAAAGCGAATCCTCCAAGAAATGTGAAAACAAGGTCCCACGTCAAGAATTTACAAGGGACAGAGATGCAAGGAGTACTGATGAGATAGAAATAAGGGCATTTATTGGATTGTTGTTCCTTATAGGCACCATGAGATGTTCTCGTAAAAATATTCATTTACTATGGGATAACTCCAAGGGAAATGGCATTGAATCATGTTATCTTACTATGAGTGAACAAAGGTTCCGTTTCCTTTTGAGATGTTTGAGATCTGACAACACCAATGACCGTAACATGCGTAAAGAACTTGATAAAATGGCAGCAATTAGGGAAGTGTTTGAACCATTCACCAATAATTTTGAGAAATATTTCTCACCGAGTGAATATCTAACTATAGACGAGCAATTGCTTGCGTTTAGAGGTCGTGCAGCTTTCCGCCAGTACATCCCCAATAAGCCAAGTAAATATGGCATTAAAACATTTGCTTTGGTTGATGCTAAAACAGCTTATACTATGAAACTGGAAACGTATGTTGGATTGCAACCTCCAGGTCCATATCAGCAAAGTAAGAATGCCAAAGATATTGTGATGAGGATGGTGGAACCAGTTCAGGGTACAAATAGAAACATCACAGGAGATAACTGGTTCACTAGTATTCCATTAGTCAACGAACTGCTGACTGAAAAGAAATTAACATACGTAGGTACTCTCAGAAAAAATAAAAGAGAAATTCCTAAGGAGTTTCTTCCCCAAAAAGACCGGGATAAATTTACTTCAATTTTTGGATTCCAGGAAAACTGTACAATTGTTTCTTACTGTCCACAAAAGAGTAAAGCAGTTCTAGCAGTTTCTACCATGCATCACGATAGTGCAATCAGTGAAGACACAGGAGAATATCAAAAGCCGGATATTATAACATTTTACAACAGTACCAAGATTGGAGTAGATTTAGTAGACCAAATATGCCAAAAAAATAATGTAGCAAGAAATACGAGACGTTGGCCTAGGGTTGTATTTTATAATTTATTAAATGTTTCCGCTGTAAATGCTATGATAATTTATAAACTCAACAAACAAATCGAGGGAAAATTACGCCGAACTGAATTCTTGCAAAGCTTAGCATGGGATATGTTGACACCACAAATGAAACGAAGAGCTTACATTTCACAAATTCCACGGGAACTTCGCCGCAGGTCAATGGTATTGCTGGGTTTGGAACCCTCAACTTCTGTAGTTGAACAAAGAGATCGAAGAGGAGCAAGAGGGCGCTGTTACTACTGCGGAAGAGCACGAGATAAAACAACTAGAAAACTTTGCGCGCAGTATCAAAATTTTGCTTGCAATGACCACCTAAAAGAAATTTGTGTGCGATGTTATGAAAACAACGACTGAAGTAGTAATTCACAGTTATGTTATGTCTTAAATATATTTTGTTGTTAAAATCAACCTACATTTTATGTCAAGGCTTATAGAGAATATCTTGTTTCTTATTTAATAAATATTTTTGGAAAAATCTTGTATAGGTTGTTTTTTAGGATGGTTGATACTTGTCACCCACGCGACTAATAATGTGCGGATAAGAGACGCGACTAACCTAGGGTTAAATGACCCCACATAAAGAAATCCAAAGTGATAAATCTGACGATCTTGGGAGCCATTCAATGGTACCTCTTCTGCCAATCCATCGATCTGGAAACGTCTGATCTAAATATTGTCGAACACGTAATGCGTAATGTGGTGGGGCACCATCCTGTTGAAACATCAACCTGTTCACAATGTACCGCCGATCATTCTGATTTTCAATTATGGCTGTTAATGCAGGATCTATGGCGTCTTCCAGTAATTCCAAATACATTTCACCGGTCAAATTTCCAGGTAAGAAAAAAGGACCAAATAAATGACCACCAAAAATACCAGCCTAAACATTTAATTTTTGTGGCTGCTGTGTATGAACCTCATGATAAATTCTGGGATTAGAATCGGACCAATATCGGCAGTTATGACGATTTACTACGCCATTTAAGAAAAAGGAACATTCGTCGCAAAAGCAAGTGTTGAATAGAAAATGTTCATCGTTTATAATTCGTTCACTCATATCTTCACAAAATTGTAATCGCCGATCAACATCGTCTTCATTAAGTTCTTGTACCAGGTGAATTTGATACGGATGAAAACTATGGGCCTTTATAAATCGTTGGACAGTACGTCGACTAACACCACATACAGTCTCCAATTTGGGGGTATTTAACGTAGGATCTACATAAACTTGTCCTAATACCCCCACTTCTATTGCTTCGTTCCTTATGGGATTTTCAATAATGCGTTTTTTATTGGCGACTGACCCAGTTTTCCGAAATTCAGCTACAAGTTCTAGAACATATTTTCGATGCACGTTACTGTTCTCATGTCGCTCATTAAATATTTCGGCTGTTCTGTTAGCGCACTGATTATTTCCGAAAAATATTTCGATAATTTCAACTCTTTCTGCTGTGGAATATAGCATGGTTAATTTATGTAATAAAGCGTTACAAGTTATTTTGGCAACAAAGTTTGGTCAAACCAATCGCAAACTATGTACTAAATTCCTATTTAAAATAAGTACGAGATATTTCCTTATCTTTCTTCAAGAAATAACTTTTTTGCCACAAAAAAACGCTCCAATAGCTGTTTTCAACAACAAAATGTTAAACAAACCATGGGCGTAGTGAAGAAAAGCATTTACTTATTAAGTAAATTCTTTTACTCAAATTTATTCTGAAAGTAGTACAAACTAATCTGATGTATGGTGTATCTGAAGTCACTTGAAATACGATAATAATAATGTTTTTATATCACAATAAATGGATTTTACTATCTTCTTATTTTTTTGATTTGGGATAAAAAATATTTATATTGGGAGTTTAATTTATGTTGACTGAAAGTTAAGAAATGGAAAAATTACAGAATTCCAACGTTTGACATAGGCAAATATTTACATAGCAGGTAGGTATATAAAAAGGTATATAAAGACTTACATTATAGGTATTTATATATCATCCTCGCCTTCGGAGCTGTCGCTAGAGTCATCTTGTAGAGGAATTACAACGGGATTTACAGGAGGCAAAACACAAAATTAATTTTCTTTTTCAATAATATGCCTAGAACACTGCTTAAATAGGTCTGTGGCGGCAATATGAGATACTGCATCTCTTATTGTGGCCAATAGCGATTCACTTAATTGAGGGGTCTGATTATGTTTTCTTACTTTTTTTTTTAAAGCAGCCCAGACCAACACAATCGGGTTAAAAATGCAGTAATAGGGAGGTAGACGTAATACTTCATGGCCATTTTGCTGAAGCAGATTGTCAACAACATACTCTTTTTAAAATTTTTGTCTTTTAATAAGATCCAATAATATGGCTTTGGTTGATTTTTGTGGTATTTCCATTCCCTTATCCTTCATAAAATCAATAATATCTTGTTTTTTGTGCTTGTATTCGGAATTTTGTTTTTCTGTCGGGAATGGTATGGCGCATTGTCCATAATAATCACTGAATTTGGGGAAATGTTTGGTATTAACTGCTGCTCTATCCACTTTTCAAATAAGTCGGAGGTCATGTCCTCATAATAGTCGGCACATGATTCTTTGATATTTTTGGCAGATAACAGCAAGGCATTAGGTATAAATCCATTTTCACTGCCAGCATGGAGAATAATGATTCGTTTTCCACGGTTGCATGGTGCATTTAAAATGCACTTGTTGCTGTCGTCAACCCAGCCGTACTGCACAACATCATGGGTATCATACCACGTTTCATCCAGGTAAATCAGATTTCTTTTCTGCTCTCTATAGATTTTAACTTTGTGCAAAAATTCTTGGCGCAATTCAACGATTCGAGACGACTCCATAATCACCATTCTTTTATCTAATTTTTTGTATTGAAAACCACACAGTTTTACAATACAGTGCAGTGAGTCTAAGCATTTGTAATTATAAAAATCTTCAGGATAATCTTTTAATTTATCCCGTATCATTTCCAACGTGGGCACCAAATTTTCTTTATAAAATTCGTATATTATACGACGAATATCTTCCTGAAAACACACGTCTATTCTTTTTAATTTTTGCCCTATGCGCTTTCTGTGGAAGGAATGGTTGACTACATCTCCCCTTTTTATAACCCGATAAATGGTAGACCGACTGATTTTTGTCAGGATACAAATTCTGTTTAAAATTTGATTTTGCGAGGAATCTGGATTTTCGTTTTTCAGACAATCATACATATTTAGGATTACTCTTTGGGTCTGTTCCTCTAAATCTTTATGAAAGAATTCTGCCTGCACAGGTTCATCAACCATCTCCTCGTGGCTTGGAGCATTTTCCCAAGGTCTCCAAAGAGCCATATTTAGGACACACAAGAACAATCAACAAGTAAACTGAGTATTCAAAAGTCAAAAACACACAAACTAGTAAAATCTATGAAAAACACGGACAGACTAAAGAAAACACGTTTATTCACCGCTACACGGCACTGGCTAAACTGTTTCAATTTTCAGTAGCCACCTGCACTTGTTCCGAGCTCTGACGCTTTCTCATTGGCTATGTTCACGCATAGGCGTGCTTTACTCCACGTGGACCGGTGAAACTGCCTTTGATCTCTTATACGGGGGATATTTGCTGCGAAATTTGGCGATTTTTGCAGCAACAGAGCGTGTTAAATATAGATATATAAAACGCACCCGGTATTTCACAGTGTTTCAAGTGACTTTAGATAAAGTATACCTATTAAAGTCTACTTTAAGCTTTAAATCAATAAATCTTCAAAACTACTGAACTGAAGCTCATGTATTTTACATCATTATAAAGGGAATTGAAAAACCTTTAAAATAAGGTATCACTCGACCCCCCTTTCCATTTAAGATTTTAGGGTTGGTGTCACCTTCGCTCAGGGGGCTGCACGTGTTAACGTGTTTTTTTGCCAAAATCGACGGGTCTGAGCGTTTTTCCAAAAAAACTGAGCTGCCAGTGAATGCGTCTGTTTCGTTTTCGATGCGCCACCCTGTATATAGCTGACATGATCCATTCAATTACTTTGTCATAAATGTTCGTAGTCAGTTTTTTTCTAAGAGGGACTAACTTGTGCCGAAAGCAAGCAAATCGAGTGGGAAAATTTGTTCAACTGTCTAACATCTCGTAAGCCACGAAAAATGCATGAATCTGTACGATGATGTGTCAAAGAAATCCAATCCTTGGCTTCCGAGCTATTTGCTTATCTACAAAGTATCCCTTTATTCTTCCCATGAGAGGGCTTTTTCGAGATTTTCTGCCCCTTCAAACTCAATTCGCAGGGTGCCTGAGAACCTCTTGTAGCAATTTGAGTAATAAAAGGGGACGTAGAAACCGCATTAGGATGTTTTCCTTCTACATGCCTTTGTTTTTCTCTCCACGGTCACATTTGTCCAATAACATAAAAAGGCTGTGGCGCAGTCTTAATGATGATAGTGATGAAACATACAGTTCGGATATTTATTTCATTCCATCTGAAACATGAGTTCTAACTTGTATATACAATGGCTTATCTCTACTCTAATTTATAAGAAATATTTTACTTCTCGTGTATTAGTGTGAAGAATAATAAGAATAAGGGATTGACCACCTGGTACAAAAAAATACGTCAAGTAGGTTGACTTTGTACTTAATTTTGGACAATGGACTCTGAATATCTATCACTTAATAGTATCTGAGTCGACCTTTGTACGTCCTGGTATCTCTATTATACTAAGTGACATATAAATCCGAACACCCAGTTTAAATGGTTTTATTTTAATAAAATTTTGTATAAGTACTTAATGAAGCATAATAAGTAGATGATAAAAATTTCAAAATGATTGCACTGCTTTACAGCCCTTTGACCTTTAATAATGTGTGGATGCACCCTGATGTGCTACGCATTCTCCAACGCGCCTAGGCATGCTTCTGATCAGGTGGTCAATGTCCTCCTGTGGTATCTTATTCCAGGCAACCACCAACTCCTCTCGAAGCGCTTCTAGAGTCTGAGGAGGACGTTGCAAATTGAGCAATCTCCTACCCATCATATCCCACACGTGCTCAATTGGGGATAAGTCGGGAGATCTTGGTGGCCATGGTAACAATGTGACATCATTATGTTGAAAGAAGTCTATTGTGACTCTTGCAACATGTGGTCGGGCATTATCCTGTTGGAAAGTTGGATCTGCCAGGGTGTCAAGATAGGGTAAAAGATGGGGTTCTAGAACTTCGTGGATATAACGCTGCGCGTTCATGTTACCTCTGATGAAGATTAAAGGTGACCTGGAACCATAAGCTATAGCACCCCAAACCATAACTCCAACAGTGAGATGAACATGTCTTTCAACAAAAAGCTATGGATTCCTCCTTTCATCACGTCGTCTTGTAACCCTGG
Source organism: Acanthoscelides obtectus (assembly GCA_963669975.1). Lineage (NCBI taxonomy): Eukaryota > Metazoa > Arthropoda > Insecta > Coleoptera > Chrysomelidae > Acanthoscelides > Acanthoscelides obtectus. Next base: position 88,814,989 of record CAVLJG010000008.1, read on the forward strand.
CACGACCATCGTGCATGCCTAAACAAAATCGAGACTCGTCACTAAAGACAATACTGTTCCATTCCTGATCCAAGAGTGACCGTTGTCTGCACCACTCAAGGCGATTACGTCGGTGTTCTCGAGTTAAAGGGAGGACCCAGTGTGGCCGGTATGAAAACAAGCCAAAACTTCTCATCCGTCGGTAAACACTTCGCATGCCAATAGGTCTTCCGTGTTCTGCAAACCATTCATTTGCAATGGACCTGGTAGTGGAGAAACGGTCCCTTAAGGCCAATAATCTTAGGCGGCGATCTTCACGGTCTGTTGTCCTACGGCGGCGTCCAGCGCCCCTTGCTCTTTGCGTACGGCCTTCTCGAAGCCATGCCTGACAACACCTAACCACAGTGTCTACACTTCTTTGCACTCTAACTGCAATTGCCCGAAAAGAAAGTCCAGCTTACCGAAGTCCCACTATACGGCCCGTATCAAACTCACTAAGTTGATGAAATCGTACAGGTCTCCGTACTCCAGGCATCGTAACCGATCGTAAAGGATGTCAAGAACCAAAATCCGCCAACGTTGATTCTTTACTGCGGCTGAAATATTCATTTTTAGAGCGTTGGTGAATTAAAAAAAAGCAGTATAAAAACCGGAATATCCAACTGATAAGGCTGAACATTTTTTCACTTGTTATTTACAGTAAGATAAATACATTCACCAACTTTTATTAAAATAAAACCATTTAAACTGGGTGTTCGGATTTATATGTCACTTAGTATATTAGCCGGCTATGAAAAATCTTAAATTATTTCGCACTGGTAGTCACGATTATTACTTCGGTGACGTCTTCTCAGCTGTTCAGATGAATAATGATTTTGCCTGGCGTACAGCGGCAGCGGCTAGCCCACAACAGCTTTATATAAAAAAGTTCACCATTCTTTTTAATGGAAAATACAACAGGCGCGTAAAATTACTGGAGTTGTAGGTTTATAAATACAGTCAACTATATAAGAGTTGCATAATAAAAGTAATTGTAAAAGATAGAAAAATTAAATAATAGAATGTTATTACACGTATTTTTTTATATTCTCGACCACTGCCGTGTAAAATGTTGGCGTTTTCTGTTTACTACTCTTACCGTTTATCTAAATTCGGCAAACCTTTTGTGTTATTGTATGGTTTTCAGTACGAGTCTTTGGTTCGATCAGTTGTATCAGTATGTTAATAGTGCGTATACTATCATTTGTCTGATTATTATTTTGCGCGAAAAAATGGTCCATGTTTATGAAAACAGTGAACTAGTCGACATAATACTAACATACGGGGAGTGTCAACAAAATGCAGCCGCAGCATACAGGTTGTATGCGGAAAAGTTTCCTTTAAGAAATCATCCTGGTCCACGGATGTCGGTAAATTTAGTTATCAGACTTCATGACACAGGATAGTTAAAAGAACAACGAGGAGGTCATGCTGGAAGACATGCTCAACTTGCAATGTTACCAATTGAGGAAGAAATTTTAGAAATGGTCGAAGTCGATCCAACAATGAGTACTAGAGCCATACTTAGTAGCTGAAGTTGAAGTTTCTGGAAGACAATATGTCAAGAACAGTGTTATCCTTACAAGCGTTACATCCTGAAGATCATCCTAGAAGAGTTACATTTCGTTAGTGGCTTTTAGAACGGTTCGACATAAGTGAAGTTTTTACGGAAATTAATTTTGTGTCCAGACGAGGCCACATTTACACGAAATGGAGTGCACAATTCCCACAGCAATCATGTTTGGACAGTAAAAAATCCAGATGCTGTAAAAAGAAACATTTTCAACATAGATTTTTATTAAATGTTTGAGCTGGCGTGGTTTAATGGCATGCTTATTGGACCCTACTTTTTTCCACCTCGAGTGACCGGTGAAATTTATTTAGATTTTCTTCGACAGAATCTGCCACAATATTATTAGATGTTCCTCTAAATATGAGACAGAATATGTAGTTCCTACACGATGGGGCTCCACCACATGTCAAACGAGATGATCATGAACATCTAAATAATGAGTTTCCGAATAGATGGATAGCGTGCAATGGCCTGCTCGCTCCTCGCCTTGTGATTTTTTCCGTGGGACTATTTGAGGCCATTATTTGCAAAACTCACCCTATGCTTTAAAGTAAATTGTTCCGGAAATAAAAAAAACTATTCACAGCACTATTAATGTACTATAATTAGCTGCTTTTGTTCACTGGTAGCTTCGTAGGAACATAAAAGCAAAACCACTAGTTAGAAACCTAAAACTCTAATAATTTTGCTAAAAATAAATAAATGAAGTGCATAGAGACAGTTTTGCAAATAAAATTAAAAAAATATAATCATCTGAGTTCTTCACTTTATAATCAAATATGATAATATACTAAGTGACATATAAATTCGAACAACCAGTTTAAATGGTTTTATTTTAATAAAAATTTGTATAAGTACTTAATGAAGCATAATAAGTAAATGATAAAAATTTCAAAATGATTGCACTGCTAAAAGGCCTTTGACCTTTAATAATGTGTGGATGAACCCTGATGTGCTACACATTCTCCAACGCGCCTAGGCATGCTTCTGATCAGGTGGTCAATGTCCTCCTGTGGTATCTCATTCCAGGCAACCACCAACTCCTCTCGAAGTGCTTCTAGAGTCTGAGGAGGACGTTGCAAATTGAGCAATCTTCTACCCATCATATCCCACACGTGTTCAATTGGGGATAAGTCGGGAGATCTTGGTGGCCATGGTAACAATGTGACATCATTATGTTGAAAGAAGTCTATTGTGACTCTTGCAACATGTGGTCGGGCATTATCTTATTGGAAAATTGGATCTGCAACATAGGGTAAAAGATGGGGTTCTAGAACTTCGTGGATATAACGCTGCGCGTTCATGTTACCTCTGATGAAGATTAAAGGTGACCTGGAACCATAAGCTATAGCACCCCAAACCATAACAGCAACAGTGTGATGAACATGTCTTTCAACAAAAAACTGTGGATTCCTCCTTTCACCACGTCGCCTTCTAACCCTGGCACGACCATCGTGCATGCCTAAACAAAATCGAGACTCGTCACTAAAGACAATACTGTTGTCTGCACCACTCAAGGCGATTACGTCGGTGTTCTCGAGTTAAAGGGAGGACCCAGTGTGGCCGGTATGAAAACAAGCCAAAACTTCTCATTCGTCGGTAAACACTTCGCATGCCAATAGGTCTTCCGTGTTCTGCAAACCATTCATTTGCAATGGACCTGGTAGTGGAGAAACGGTCCCTTAAGGCCAATAATCTTAGGCGGCGATCTTCAAGGTCTGTTGTTCTACGGCGGCGTGCAGTGCCCCTTGCTCTTTGCATACGGCCTTCTCGAAGCCATGCCTGGCAACACCTAACCACAGTGTCTACACTTCTTTGCACTCTACTTAACTGCAATTGCCCAAAAAGAAAGTCCAGCTTCCCGAAGTCCCACTATACGGCACCTATCAAACTCACTAAGTTGACGAAATCGTACAGGTCTCCGTACTCTAGGCATCGTAACCGATCGTAAAGGATGTCAAGAAAGAAAATCCGCCAACGTTGATTCTTTACTGCGGCTGAAATATTCATTTTTAGAGCGTTAGTGAATTAAAAAAGCAGTATAAAAACCGGAATGTCCAACTGATAAGGCTGAACATTTTTTCACTTGTTATTTACACTAAGATAAATACATTCACCAACTTTTAATAAAATAAAACCATTTAAACTGGGTGTTCGGATTTATATGTCACTTAGTATATATCAGTGTGCTGATCACGCAATAATCACGCGACGATCACTGTTTTGGTTTAGTCTCTTTCTTCAATACATACATAATAGACTCTTTTTTTACAAACTAGCAGATAAACAGTCAAGGCCTTGGCCAAGTTAGAGTAAAATGAGATCAGAATGGCATGTAGTACAGTTATAACAACAACAATAGTCGTCTGTACCAATAAGCTAACGGATTGGCTACTCTTACACTTAACCAAACACCGAGCCAAACACCGTTTGTGAACACAGTACAAAAATGTTTCAGTTACATCTCAACAAATAATCAACCGGAGCTGTATCTCAAACATCGATCACACTTCTGATGACGATATGGCCCACATCTTTGTCTACAAAATGGATACATTATCATGCTATTCATGTGTTCTATCGCTAATGACACAATTCGCATAGGCATATCTCTATGTTTGTATTTGAAGGAAAGCGAAATATGTTTCAGCAGAACTACTGGCGCTCTCTAAGGAAACATCTGCATACAGAGCATACGGGTGCCGATGATAAACTATCTGTTATCTGCATACGTTGAGGTACGTTGCAGTCGGCCGGTGTATAGCCCATTCTGTATGGTTTATGATTTAGTCTGGACGGTTTTTCTGCTAGAAAATCGTCAGGAATATGCAGTGGTTTTGGTTACCAATATGTGGCGTCTCATCGGCAGAATACTGATGACTCAGAACACTTACAAATCCGCAGAATAGTCAAGGAAGGAGAATACTGGGCATTTTATTCACAAAACAGTTATAGTTATGACCTTTTTACTTATCACCCGACTGGCATAGAGGTATTGTAATCGCGAAAAATGAGTCTGTCTGTTCGTTAAACCCTGACCCGTCTATATCTTTGATGAAATGTTCACACAAGGTTATTATAATAATAATAATAATAATAATAATATTTATTCACTCAATGTAATGTAATGTAATTTAACAAACAATACGAGTAAATAAATATAAAATCAAAACAGGCCCAATAGAAGGCATCGCCTGTACATGGACCAATAAATTTAAGTTGAAACTGTAGAATGCAAATGACAAAAAAGGACAAAAATTAGCTACAGTAGATTATGTGTTGACTTTAGTTGATGTTCGTATTTATGAGTTTATGAATTTCAGTCCTAGATATAGAATGTAGCCACTTTTTTAAATTTCTTTTGAAACAATTTCCGAAACGTAAATCTTTTAAGTCTTTAGATATAATTTCATAACATTTAGGCGCTAAATAGAGATATGATCGCTGCATTATAGATTTATGCGGTTGAGGAACTACTGTGCCACGAATTTTGTACCTGGTATAATGACTATGTTTAATTTTTTGGTCGGTGTTTACAAATGTATGGTAGTGAGTGATACTGTGTAAGAAATGAAGCTGTCTTATATCATACATTCGAACATCTGCGTATAATTTTTCAGTGCGATAAAGTTTCGGTTTTTTAAATATCATTTTTAGAATACTTTTTTGAAAAACATCTAAATTATAGATATGTGAGGAACATGCAGCTCCCCATGCTAATATACCATATGTGAGATGAGGCTCAATCAGTGCATGGTATAATGTTCGAAGATATTTTTCTGTCAATATATTCCCAAGGTATTTAATTTTGTAGGATACAAATCTAACTTTCTTTAAAATATAATTGACATGGATGTCCCATCGTAAGTGAGGATCCAAGACCACTCCAAGGTATTTTATGTTGGGCACTCTATTAATTTGCATTTTTTGATCATTAATATTGAAGGAGAAATTTGTGTAATTTGGCAGATGTCTAGCATAAGATCCAAATGGTGAAAAATGTGTTTTAGAGTAGTTAATGCTTAATTTTCTACTGTTAAACCACCGAATAATTTTGATAAAATCATTTTCAATTACATTTTTCAGATCAGACCAGTCAGTGCCTTCATATAATATTGCAGTATCATCTGCAAAACTAGTTATTTTGCCAACACAATTAATTTGGAAAATATCATTTAAATATATATTGAATAACAGCGGACCTAAGACAGTTCCTTGTGGGACACCACACTTAATATACATTTCTTTACTAAATGATCCTGATATCTGCACAGATTGCGGGCGATTTGACAAATAACTTTCGACCAGTGAGTACGCGTTTCCTCTGAAACCAATTCTCTCCAATGCTTCTAATAATAATTTGTGATTAACTGTATCGAAAGCTTTCTTTAAATCAACAAAAATGCAGATTGAAGGGATTCTGTTATCAATATTTTGATGTATTTGATTTACAATTTTAGTTATTGCGTCCGATGTAGCCTTCCCTTCTGTAAATCCATATTGATTTTCACTTAAAATTTTGAATTTTGTGAGGTATCGAATCATTCTAGTAGATAAAACTTTTTCAAAAACCTTTCCTACTCTGGATATTATTGATATTGGTCGATAGTTGTTAACATCTGTTTTTGTTCCTGATTTATGTATCGGTATTATATTACCTTTTTTTAAAATTGAGGGATATACGCCAGATTCAAAGCATTTGTTGATTAGGTAAGTGAGTGGTTCTGTTATGTCCTCGGCTATAATTTTCAAATGCTCGCTTTTAATACCATCGAACCCAGGACTTTTCCGATTTTTTAAGGACATAACAGTGGTGTATACTTCACACTGCTCGACTTTATCCAAAATAAATGAGTTCAAAGTTCTTTTTGGAGGCTGAGTATTTTGTACATTTGCTTGTATATTACTTGCTAAATTTTCGCCTATGTCAGTAAAGAATTGTACAAATTCATCGCATATCTGTTGAGTATTTTTTAATACTGTTCCCGATGTTGTATTTAACTCAGTGACACACTCTTTAACTTTTGTTTTCCCAGTAATCTCATCAATAGTTGTCCAAAGCCGCTTAGGATCATTTAAGTTATTATTCAATTTATTTAGGTAATGTTTTCGTTTGGTTTGCCTTACAAGCTCTATAAATTTATTTTTATATTAGTTGTAGCAGTCGGTATTCTCTGTAGTTGGCGTTAGTTTCATTACATTATATTGTCTTTCTTTTTCTATTGCCGATGTTATTAATCCTTTGGTAATCCAGGCATTTCTGCTTTTCTCTTTGTGACTAATTATTACTTTATTGGTACTAATATCTATTAGTTTTTTTATTTTCTCTATGAACAGTCCCGTTGCTTTGTCTATATTATTTATAGAGTATAATTGTTCCCAGAATTCTTGTTTGACATTTGATATTAGTTTTGAATTGTCCACAAAAAATTTGTAATTTTCCTGGTTGTTACTAACGGTAGGGATGTTAGAATGTTTTTCACTTGAAGATATCAGTAAAATAGTGGAGAAGTGGTCAGTAATATCGCTTTCTAGGATTATTGGTATACAAGTAATTTTGTTGGATAGGTCTTTCACAAAGCAGTGATCTATACATGTGCCACTGACGGACCTTGTAGGTAGGTTTATATAGGACAGAAATCCGTTACTTGATAGGATATTCAAGTATTCATTTGTGATGGGATCATCGTCCAAAATATTTATATTGACATCTCCCAAGAAAATATGTTGCTTTAGATGAACTTTATTTTGATTTTTAAAAAAAAATTCGATATTCTTTAAAAACTCGTGGGGTTCTGAACATGGCGGACGATAAATTGCAGATACCTCAATTTTGTTATGGTTAATTTGGATCATTATGTTTAAAATTTTGATTCCATCGGTGAAAGTGAATGTATCATGATTATATTGCAGTTTATTTCTTACAAAAACTATCACCCCATCGTTTTGGTTATAAGTGCCAAAGTTATACAGCGTGTCATATCCCTGCTGATTGAAGCAAGAAATATCAGCCACTTGCCACGTTTCAGTTAAAACTATTAGATCAAAATTGTACCATATTTGGTCGAGTAGTATTTTAAGTAATCAATGTTGTGTTTTATACTCCTTATGTTCATATTAAAAATTCGAAATTTTGCATCAGAATTTTGTGTACATAAATTATGCAAGGACAGTGTTTGGAAATCGGTCCAGTGGCGGCGGAGCTAGAGGCAATAGGCGAAAAACTTAACCTAAGCTTCGTTTTATGACGTTTTAGGGAAAAACTTATGTAGTAGTTAAAAATTGGGGGTTGGCGGTTGTAGAGGATGGGGAAGGGTGGAGACGGGTATATTTCACACATTAATTTCCCGTACATTTTTCGTCAAAACTTGAAGTATCTTCACGTTTCTAGTTATGCCTGCGTCGCGGTATGACCGATGGGTGGCTGCCGTGGGTGGCGAGAGGCGAGGTTAGTCATAGCAACGTTGTCAGATGGTCGGTCCTATCGGTAGGTTAAGAAAAAAAATCCAGATCGAAACGTTATAAATGGGTTGAGATTATAGACTAATTGTGTGAGTCTCTTTTACTATCGCGATTCATTTGATTTTTTTGTCATGCATGTTAGCGTCTAACCTTTTTCTCAGAGAGGCTAACTTGTACCGAACATACTCCTTTATGAAATGATTCGCTGCCTGTGCATTTTCAACCTACTTGACTTCTTTTTTTCCGACGATCTCGATCCGAAAAATTGTATTCAAACCAAAGCTTGCCTAGAATAAGTTTCCATGTTGTTTTCACTATATAATCTTTAAATGAAAAGTGCAGGAAAGTGCATTCTCATCTTCACTGCACACTTTTCTAAATCAACATTATCACGCTATATTGCAATGAGGTTCCTGCGTACATTCCTCGTTATCATTCAGCCTAATGCACGAGCAGAGTAACACTGCACACGTTCTGAAATATTTACTTATGCGAAAATATGGAATGCAGTTCTCTTTTTCCGACCCGAAAACAAGTAGTTGAGATTTTTTATTTTCTCCAGCCATTTATAAAAGTGTCACAGTGGCGCAGACAACACTGTAGCTTGAATTTTTGCTCACCGAGTGATGTCGCCTGTTGTTATTCGAATAATCCTCTGGAGTCAGTTTTGATCCGAATTCAATACACTGGGAAACGTGGTCAAACAGTTGTTTTGAAAAAATTTTAACAACAGTTTTTTTTTTATTAGTAACTAGATTATTCGGTTTAATTGAAATGAATTTTCTAAAACCACTTTAATTGGAAGTCATACGGTATTAAACTGAATTTAACAATGTTGAAAATAACAAACTTCGTACCTGTTTTATTAAACTTAATTTGTTTAATTAATTTAGTTTACGTAGAGAAGATTCATTTATACTAAGTGACATATAAATCCGAACACCCAGTTTAAATGGTTTTATTTTAATAAAATTTTGTATAAGTACTTAATGAAGCATAATAAGTAAATGATAAAAATTTCAAAATGATTGCACTGCTTTAAAGCCCTTTGACCTTCAACAAAGTGTGGATGCACCCTGATGTGCTACGCATTCTCCAACGCGCCTAGGCATGCTTCTGATCAGGTGGTCAATGTCCTCCTGTGGTATCTCATTCCAGGCAACTACCAACTCCTCTCGAAGTGCTTCTAGAGTCTGAGGAGGACGTTGCAAATTGAGCAATCTCCTACCCATCATATCCCACACGTGCTCAATTGGGGATAAGTCGGGAGATCTTGGTGGCCATGGTAACAATGTGACATCATTATGTTGAAAGAAGTCTATTGTGACTCTTGCAACATGTGGTCGGGCATTATCTTATTGGAAAGTTGGATCTGCCAGGGTGTCACGATGGGGTAAAAGATGGGGTTCTAGAACTTCGTGGATATAACGCTGCGCGTTCATGTTACCTCTGATGAAGATTAAAGGTAACCTGGAACCATAAGCTATAGCACCCCAAACCATAACTCCAACAGTGTGATGAACATGTCTTTCAACAAAAAACTGTGGATTCCTCCTTTCACCACGTCGCCTTCTAACCCTGGCACGACCATCGTGCATGCCTAAACAAAATCGAGACTCGTCACTAAAGACAATACTGTTCCATTCCTGATCCCAGAGTGACCGTTGCCTGCACCACTCAACCACTCAAGGCGATTACGTCGGTGTTCTCGAGTTAAAGGGAGGACCCAGTGTGGCCGGTATGAAAACAAGCCAAAACTTCTCATTCGTCGGTAAACACTTCGCATGCCAATAGGTCTTCCGTGGTCTGCAAACCATTCATTTGCAATGGACCTGGTAGTGGAGAAACAGTCCCTTAAGGCCAATAATCTTAGGCGGCGATCTTCACGGTCTGTTGTTCTACGGCGGCGTCCAGTGCCCCTTGCTCTTTGCGTACGGCCTTCTCGAAGCCATGCCTGACAACACCTAACCACAGTGTCTACACTTCTTTGCACTGTAACTGCAATTGCCCCAAAAGAAAGTCCAGCTTCCCGAAGTCCCACTATACGGCCCCTATCAAACTCACTAAGTTGACGAAATCGTACAGGTCTCCGTACTCTAGGCATCGTAACCGATCGTAAAGGATGTCAAGAACCAAAACTGGCCAACGTTGATTCTTTACTGCGGCTGAAATATTCATTTTTAGAGCGTTAATGAATTAAAACAAAGCAGTATAAAAACCGGAATGTCCAACTGATAAGGCTGAAAAAGTTTTCACTTGAACATTTTAATAAAAACAGTTAAACTGTTTATTTGAATAGCGGACTCGGCCCTTTATTAGTGAATGATCGGGAGTATGTGGCAGACGCAGTGCCGGTGCCGCGCTTCGAACTCTTCAGTTTCCTTTGTGATTTTCGAGAAGAAAATATTCAAATATTGCAGTTGATGTAGTAGTTATGAAGTAGATCAATTATGATGATGCAGGGCCTGATCAAATACCTGCATTTTTTGTGAGAGATTGTGCGTCCATTTTAGCATATCCACTCATGATCATTTTCATTCTCTCTCTGAAAAATAATCACTTTCCATCTATTTGGAAGTTGTCTAGGGGTAACTCCTGTTTTTAAAAAAGGTGAGAGGAATTATGTAGAAAACTATCGGGCTATCACAATTATCAGTAATTTCGCTAAAACATTCGAAATAGTGATACAAACTGTGTTATATTTTCATGTAAGCAGGTCTATCTCCGTCAGTCAACACGGTTTCATGAAGGGAAGGTCCACAGTTACTAACTTGCTGCATCTTACTCAATATGTTTGTGAATCAATCGATAGACAACTTCAAACGGATGTAATATATACTGATTTCTCTAAAGCGTTTGATAGTTTAGACCACAACATTCTACTCAATAAGTTATCTAGATTTGGTCTTTCAGATGCATTGTTGCTATTTTTCAGATCTTATTTATGTCATAGGAAACAATATGTTATGTTATGTGCAATGGACATAAGTCAAGCGAATACCCTGTAATGTCCGGTGTTCCTCAAGGATCTAATTTGGGACCTCTGTTATTTATTATGTTCATAAATGATATTTCTGAAGTTATCGATGTCGATTTTCTTATATATGCTGACCATATGAAACTTTTCTGTAAAGTCTCTAACATTGACGATTGTCATCGCTTGCAATGCAACATTGTAAGGGTTGACAACTGGTGTCGTGAAAACAGACTTGTTTTGAATGCTGCTAAGAGTCACGTTTTGTCGTTTACTTTAAAAACAGGGGTAATGATGTATGAATATAGTATTGGTGACAGGAAACTTGACAGACCTAGTACAATTAATGACTTGGGAGTCACATTTGACAGAAAATTTTCCTTCTCCTATCACATTGAAAATGCTGTTGTGGCTGCATCAAAGGCGTATGGTTTTATTGTAAGAAATACAGGCGATTTCCACAACTCCTTTACACTGAAAATACTGTACTATGCTTATGTAAGATCTAAGCTTGAGTATGCGTCCCTGGTATGGTATCCTCATCATCAAATATATATTGACCGCTTAGAGTCCGTTCAAAGAAAATTTTTAAAATACCTCTCATACAAAGCTAACGGGATATATCCCGCTATTGGCTTTCCTCATAGTGAGTTGATGGCGAGGCACAAGATCTATAATTTGAGAGCAGACGCAAAATGAATATAAGTTAAGTTCATTCACAAGCTCATCCACGGCATTATTGACTCCAGTATCATCTTAGAACAACTTAACTTCTTAATTCCTAGATTAGCGTCACGAACTAGTTTAACTTTTTACTTGGCCAGGCCTAGGACTGACATACTTAAGTTTTCCCCTATATATATATATATATAATGTGCCGTAATTATAATTCAGATAATAGCGTTTTAGATATATTTTCGCTTTGTGCGACTTTGGGAGACATTAATGCTTATTTTCGTTAATGCTTGCCGGTGTGATTGTTGAGTGCTGGGTAGGTAAAGCTAGAACGCTTTTTTCCCAGTTCTGTTTGGAGGTTTTTTTTTTGCAGCGTTTTAGCTTTCTCTACATACATCCACAACATGCATTTGTTTATATTTTCATGTTTATCCATCCTGTAATTGGCTATGGTTGTTGGATGTTGCTAAATAAATAAATAAATAAATAAATAAAGTGAAATACTCGAGCATAAGGCGCTTGGTGATCCACAACCATGGTTAGAATATTTCTTGCTCCCTATGAAACACTCTGTATAGGGGAGTCACTGCTGACGTAACAAAACGAAAAGAACTTTGAAATTTTATTAATGAAGCCGTATTTAGGTCAATGCAGTGCATTTATACCGAATATGCTTAATGGCTTTCCTTTTATATTGTATGTATAGGATGAACAGCCTCTTGTTGGTGAAGACTTTGCATTATTTGAAGGTATCCTAGTTTGTTTAAAATGATGTAAAAGATACGAATTCGCTTTACTACAAGACGGTATAATCAGGATTTCAATATGACGTTCCGTCTATTGTCCTCCAGCATCAACCTCATTTTTTCTTATGGACGCCATATTGGATTGTTGCACAATGAATAGAGTCTCATCTCACTTATGTTATTCTTGCATGGGGTGGCCTAGCAAGTACAAACTTCAATAAACTGGAAGTAATGCAGAAGTGGATACTTAAAATAATGCTTGGCAAACCACGCAGATATCCATCTGATGAGCTTTACAAAGAAGTAGGAGTGTTTGATATCAGACAACTATTTTTTCAACAGCTAGCCACATCTCAGCACTTTCATAAAGGTAACAGTGATTACATTAAGCATTGCCATAATACAAGACAACGTACAACTAAAGCTGCCAAAAATTTACAAAACAGTTGGCCCAAGAAGTCACAGGTACTTATGTCCCAAAGCTTCTAATGCCTTGCCCGAGCATATTAGGAGGATCAGTCAAAATTTCTGTTCAAGATAGAACTCAAGTTGTGGATCTCAAATACTCCTAGGCAAAACATAATACAATATCTGTGTATTGGAACAGTTGCTGTGATGTCTGTATACTTACTTTACCTTTTTATCAATTTTTCTCTCTTCCTCTATTTCTCATCGATATCTTCCGAATTTTAATAACATGTGCATGGTATCAGATGAATATGTCAGTTTTTTTCAAATATGTAGTAATAACCGACTGTAAAAGATTTTAACGAATTTATATGCTTCTTGTAATCATACATTTTCAAATTATTACCGATTATGGATTACCTTACCGATTTTATGACCAGTATTGTAAACCAATTTAGTTGAAGTGTTTTTAAGTGTGTGAACTATTTTATAGTGCAATACCTGAGTGACTTTTATTTTACTAATATTAGCAATGTACTGGAAATTTAAAAAAATGTCCGTACAATGATTAATGATTTTGTAACTTGTACAATCCCACGCACAAGCTTGCTTCTGTGGGTTTCCTGTTTGTTTACCATACTAAACTGTGTATGCCTTTATATTCAGTTTACAACATTATCCTTGTTTTTGGTAAATAAAGTTTCCAGTATTATCCTTGTTTTTGGTAAATAAAGTTTACTTTTACTTTACCTTTATTCTGGTCCCAGAAATGTATAATGTGCCCCACGTTGACATTAAAGTTATATAAAGAAAAACTGAATGTCCTAGGTAGGCCTTGAAATTATCAGATAGTCATTTGTTTCATATACCATATTTATATTTATCGCAAAATCATTTTTATTTTTTCCTGACTATTTGAGATGGAATTTCAAAATAAATTGCTTATTGCCATTGTCCTATGTGGTGTTGCAATACTACGAGCCCCTTCCCACTTCAGTTGGCCCAACTATTGAAATCTTAGTTTTTTTCTTATCAAAGACAAATAATAAAAATGTAGCAGGGTGTTATAGGTTTAAAATATTAACAATGAATATTTTGATAATATATAGTAGAAAACACCAACTTTATCACTCCCTAATCAAATTTGCAGCATAAAAATAACACATGTTGCAATTACAGCATATCAACCTATTTTCATTTCAATGCAACATAAGAGCCGTTTTACACACAAGAGAATTACTCCGAAAATTATGGTCATAATTATGCCGAAAAAATATTGAAGATTTTCTCTACAACCTGTATGACACAAGCAAACAAAATTTCGGAGTAAATCATATGATACGCCTGCGCATTAGAGTAATTGTTTCGAATGGACATAACCTTAACAGGTATGACGTTCAATATAATCGGAAAGACAACAGACGTCGTTGATTTAAATTTATTTTTGAAATAGAGATCTTGATTAATATTATAAAACTTCTCAATGCTTGGACTATCGCATCCACCGCTTGACACCGCAAATTTCTGTTTTTATAATTGGGTGACTTCACCTTGTACAGGTTTGGCCATTTTTCTTTCCGATTCCACGACACTATGAATAAACAATAACAATAAACGCTCCTTCGTACGACTCCCACAAATGTTAAGTGAGGTTATGTTGTTGTCGTTGACATTTGATATTGACGCTCGGAAATAACCCTCTGCGCCGATTCTCGCGCATATTCTATAGAACGGGTTTTATATTTTTACCATGAAAATTTTCACAAGAATTCTTTTACGTGTAATACGACAGCAAAAATTTTTGGGCATAATTATGACCATAATTTTCGGAGTAATTCTCTTGTGTGTAAAACGGCTCTAAGTCTATAACGCATAGGTGGCTGTGAAAAATAAAAGCCATGACAATTGTTTTTATTAATCGCAGCTGTCAGAATACGTTTAAAATAGTTTTGGGTAGTTAAGGTTTTGAAAATGGGTAGAGGAAAGGTTATCAGGGAGAAAATTCGGTTACTGATAATTATTTTTCTTAATTCTAGGAAATCAAACTCATAAATTGCAACTTTGTTAGACTTATCGCGGTACAGTGTGAGAAATATTGTTAGAAGATATAACGTAACTGGTTCAGTTAATATTAAGCCACGATATGTGAAACAAAGTAATATCACAAATGCCGACCGATGAGCATTAAGAAGAATAATCGTGGAAAACAGGTGTGCCAATTATTTACAATTAAGTGTTCTGTGGAGTGACGCTGTTGGAAGGAGAATTTCGAGGTCCACAGCTCATAGAGAGGCCCACAAACTGGGATTTAGCAATTGCAAGGTAAATTTTCTTATAAAAAAAAGTGAAGTAAAAACCCTAAAGTTGCACAACTAGTTTATAGGCCAAAGAAAAGCCACTATTAATTCCCCTGCAAAAGAAAAATCGGCTTAGATGGGATAAAGAACACACAAACAATGGTGTGCAATACGATGGAGTGATGAGGCCCGATTCGAAGTTTGTGTTGGTGACAGTCGCAGTAGAGTTATTCGCAAAAAAATTAAGATTCCATGTTGACTGTCTGAAGAGAAAAGTGAAATTTCCAGCATCCATTATGGTCTGGGGCAGTATGTCATCAAAAGGAGTAGGAAAACTTCATTTTATTGATGGGAATGTGGATACAAAAAAACATTTGGCAATTTTAGAAGATTCGCTTTTACCAGTGTTTGACATCCGGCCAAGATTTTGTGTTTCAGCAAGATGGCGCAGCGTGTCATACCTCAAAAAGGCTATAAAATGGATGGAAGAAAATAATGTACCACTTTTGAAATGGGTTTCTAGTAGTCCTATTGAAACTTTGTGGTACGAGATGAAAAAGGTTCTACAACATCCTGCGCGTAAAATCACCGAACTGAGACAAAAGCTTCAAGAAATATGGGTTTGTTTTACACCAAATTTTTGCCAAAACTTGGTTAACACTAGGAACCAAAGAATTTCACCCGTAATAGAAAATAAAGGTGTTGTTACCCAATGGTAATCTTTCAATTGTTGCTTTGTTAACTTCGCGCATTTATTCGCACATTGTTTATTTGTTCAGATGGTCTATTAGTTATAGGTCTAAGTGATTTCAAATATGTATTTTTTACGACTAGAGTGTATCTAAAATGTTTTTGAGAAAATAAATTGTTTTAAAAGTAAAATAGTTTCGTCATGTTTAGTTTATAAAGGCATAAGTATTTTGCTACAAATCTTGAAGTGGGCCAACTAAAGTGGGAAGGGGCTCGTACTATTTTTTTACTCAGATTTTCAATTATTGACAGTATTGACACACGTTTTATATACTCTTTCAAAACGTTATGCACACTTAGATCGGAAAATTATAGATCGTTTCCTTCATTTTTTATTTATGTATGTTTTAAGAACCCTTGATGATCTTGAATCTAATCAAAGATGTTTGAGGTACTGATATTTCCAATTCCTTTTTAGAGGTTTTTTAACTTCCTAGTTACAGCACAGACGAAATTTTCAAGAGATAAGTGACAAACTATAAAAGTGGATAAGTATTTCCTTATTATAGACAGTATTGATATCAATACCTGTGATTACGTTTTGAAAAACTAATTTTCTCCGTTTCTCCATCAGTCGTTGAGCCATTTTGGTTTATGTGAGCCCATTTTGACCATTTTCCATGGTTCCTACCAACAGTATCAACAATCAAACGTAAAGGGTTACGATTGAGATGAGATTTTAGGATTTATGGGAAGATATAGATCGAGATTACCAAAAACATATCGATATTTTCAATTCAATTTTATAGAACCTATGCCACTTTCTGGATTTTTCACTTTCCCTGAGAGCCTCTATTTAGTCTCAAAACTAGTTGAACAGTGAAAGAGGATTCGACTTACGAGGAAAATGCGGTCCAAAAGACAGAACATTAAATAGTTGTTAGACGAATAATAGAACAAAGCCCTCAATAACTCTAAAATCTGCGAGTTATGGATGATTCCAACGTTTTCTAAAAATTTAATCACAAAAAACACGATTTTATAAAAACTTACCTTTCTTTGTGCATGTCGAAAAACTTGCGACTCTCCTAATCTCTGCCAAACACCTGCATGTTCTTACTGCACCACAAAACTTCAAAAGTATCCCAGTCACAATTCGCACGAAAGTTAACAGAAACTCACGTTAATTATCCATAAATTGTCCAACAATTGTTTATATTTTTTAAACGCCACTCCGATTTGTACGATCGTCAGGAAGTCGAATATACGAACGCGTATTCTGATGGTAGAAAACCGGGTGCGATTCGAAATCAAGTAGGCCTTTCCTGCGACAGCAAAATAGCGTTTGGCCGGATCGCGGAACGAACACCGCGACTCGCTGAACTCTACAGGTACCCTACGTTGCCACATCTTGCAATTGCATTTCCTATGATAAAGGCTATATTATCAAATTTTCTATTTCCGCTAACTGAATATCCTTGGCTGCTTGTCGTATACTCAAAGTCCAGAAATAGTACGTTAAATTCGTGGAGTGAAGGTAAAGCCAAAAATGTCGACGATGAAATGAGTCGGTATACACTGAATTTCATATTCTGCGCATGTGGCATCTCTCTATGTTGCTGTCATCATGCTCGTAAACATGCCCACTTTTGACAGTTTTGACAAGTTTCAAGCAGAAATATTGGATAATATCAATAAGTCACAAAGTAATAAACTTACCCCATTCGTAGTGCATTTACGCCCAAATAAAGCACAACCTGCCCAAAAGCGAGATTGTGCAGGTCCGTATTTACCTCAATGATCTTGGAATAATCTAAAAAAAAAAAAAATTTTTATAGCAAGTACACATACTTTTCACATTTCTTTATTCGCTGGAGGTACTTGAATCATCGTCGGAATGGTTAATATTAATTATTACAGATTCAATTTGAATATCGACCATACTGTCCAGATCCCAACATTGTCTTCGATTGTCTCTTGAACGTGACTGATGCAATATAGTATTTCCAATGGTTTGCCGTCACTCTGTTGACAGCTTCATGAAACGAAGTTTTCACGGCAGCAAATTTGAATGTTCTATTGTTTAAAGCCACATAGTTTTTTATATTTCTCCATATCATTTTAATGGGATTTAATTCGCAGTGATAAGGGGGTAGCCTTAAAACGATCTTATTCTGTTTTTTAGGCATTTCGTCGATAACATTAAGATTATATTTATATTTGTGCTGCTTTGACCATATTTTCTTTGAAACGAGTGTCTTTTGATAGGAGCCATTGTTGAATTTCTGCCTTTCTTGTGAACATTGTGAGAATTTTTTCTAGTTTTCTAGTGTGGTATGCAGCATTATCAAGTACATTGACGGCATTTCCGTCAAGCGTTGGGAGCATTTCTTCAAACTATAGTTCATATGAACTCCAGTCCATTTCTTCATTATAGTCGGTCGTTTTCTTTCACTCAAATGCCCATAGGGCAGTGGGCACAAAGCCATCTTCGCTGCCAATGTGACAAATAACAAATCGTTTTCCTTTTTCTGGAAAAATTATTTCATATAGTAATCAAGAAATCTAATAATAATAATAATACAATCTAACAGGTGTTGGTACCAAATCTACCAGATATAGCTAAGTTTAGTGTAGCTAAGTTTTCAGCGTGGGCTCATGGATTCAGTCTACTTGAAACCTTTTTGACAACACAAATGACGAACTGGTTAGATACACGTACCTGACGGATTCTTCAGGCTGGTGGTTAGTCCATCTAAGAAGGGTTGTCTTGCAGATCTAATTGTAGAGTCAGCCCATGTTTTAGTTTTTGTATGTCCTGCATTTATCCAGGTTTCATCCAAGTAGTAAATCTTCCTGTCATGGTCGCGGTATTTCTTTATTGATTTTGAATAATTTCTTCTCCATAAAATAATGTCTTGGCTGTCCATCAAATACTATTTCTGTCCCGTTTCCTATACTCAAAATGAAGCTCTCTCAGTAAACTATAGAAATTAGGTAAGTCTTCATCACTGTTAACCTGCTGTGATACTTTGTCTGTGGTGGAAGGTTCCTGCCTTTCAAAAAGTTGATGGACTTTGCATCTGATGGCATTCCGATCAAAATTAGCAACTGTATCCAACAGCTTCGTGTAATGCAGCCTCTTGTGTGGTGGAGACAATTTTTTGTCATTTCCACTAATTACCTAGACAATGGAAAAACTACTATACCTGGAGAATATTATGCAACCTTATTGTCAAAATGCGCGAAAAAATTGTGGAGAAGAGACACAGAAAAATTTCGAAAGGGATTGTGGACAATGTGCCAGCACGTTTCGATGACAAAGCTTTGCAGTTTGAACTTCTGACTGATGGAACACATTTTTTATTCAACGGACTTGGCACCTTCTGCTTATCACCTGTTTCCGAAGCTTCAACAAAGCGCCATCTATCACTAGAATCGAAACAGTGAATTGCAGCCTCCTGGTTAGGACTGTATAGATCTCAACTCACGAACTCAGGCCCAGTCACCACTAGATGGCGCCGATTCTAGCTGTGTAGTAGATGTGGTCTACTTGCCATTGGACAAAATAAAACAAACATGCTCATGCCGACCAAAGACAGGTATCTCTTGCTTTTTTGCTACTCCTTAGCATAGTCTAGACTTAAGGTCAATCGGACAACGAACGAAAGCATAGCAGCTATACACTACACAAGGTGTGCGATCTAAGCTTCATTGACGACTTTTTCGTGTTACTTGAATTTTTTTCTTCAAAAAATTTGTAACTTTCCCACCCCCTCACGCCACATTCAAATCGGCAAATTAATGAAATACCTACAACAGGTAGTCAATTTAATGGTACTCTGACGCTACCATGACGATAATTACTGGTTGTCTGGGATTTAGGTTTGTTTATCAACGAGTAAATGATACCCGACAAAATCTTTCAGCTGGTAGGAACAGCAGGTATAGTGACACGCACCTAATGGAGAATCATTTTATTCATTTCTTTCAGTATGTCTATCTGTCTGTTTATCCTGGATTCCTACTATAATTTGGAAAGTTATACCGCACGGATTTTGATACAAGCTTTGCATTTCTCAAATTTCACATCTCTAGCTCCAGACGCTACGAATTTTCGTGCACCCAATTTTTGAAACAGACTTACGCCTAATCGTATTCCGACTCAGTCTACATCGTTTTAGTCTGATCCTCTGAAGTTATCAGTTTATTTTGAGGTAACCCCGTGATGTGGCAACAGCGCGCAGGTATAGTCTTCGGCCGGTTGCCGCAAACTTCATCTCTGTCTATCTTACAACACGACATATCGGTCTATCTCTATTCTCTAGCATTTACGTTATTCTTGGTAGACACGACTACTGCCCATCTAACGGGATTCTGTGTGTTGTTTATTTACTTGTATTTATTTATAACAAGCTGGACAGTTTGTTTAGAGGTTAATTAGTAAATCGGTCTAGGCCTAATATGGGTGCGTGGTCGGTAGGTCCAACGGAATACATGGGTGTTGAACACAGCATAGGTTAATGACAAAATAACGTCTTCAAACTGGAGGCATGCGAAATTCAAAATCAGAGATGCACAAAGGATTTTTGAGGTATGTAGGTATAGGTATGATCAGGATCGCTGCGATATCTTGAAAACGGAATTGTTGAAATATGAAATAGAGTTGGCCGTGGCTCCTCTGAGAATCCGGATGATCTCCTCCTGATGCAATTGCGAAAGAAATGTTGCGTGGGATCGAATGAGAAAATAAAACATAGCGAAATTAGGGGAAAATGGGAAAGTAGATTGAATTTCTTGTAATTTATTGGATTTGGGGTCTAATCAGATCGTCACAAACGCAAACATGCGGATAGAGCGATTGGCTTGGTTTGCGTGGGTTTGCAAGCGCTTGTAGCCGATCCGATCGGGTGTCGGTTTTTTGTTCGCAAATCAAAAGGAGTTTGCCACAAGCGTTTGTGAAACATCCATACGTTTGTGCGCCTCAGTCTCGCTTATGCACTGGTGGCGAATAGGTGTAAGCTTCGTAACAATAATCTGGGTCCAGTTGGATAACGACAAAATGAGTGACTGGTCGAACGAAGAGATTTTGAAGTTTCTGGAGCGGTACCAAGGAGAACCATGCATTTGGGACACAGGTCATCCGGATCACAAATATAACAAAAAAAAAGCTGACGCATGGAGTCGCCTTAGCGCAGCATTTAGTAAATCAGTAAAAGAATTGAAAAATAAAAAGGAGATTCTTATGGTGACTTTTAGAAAACACTTAAAACGGAAACAAGACTGTATTCGTTCTGGTGCAGGTAGGTCTACTTTGATTATACTACCTACTAAAGGGGTGCATTTTTACTTGTCTGGGGGTGATGTCCACATCTAATCAGAGGTATCCATAACCTCAAAATCGAGTTGACTTGAATTATTCCAGACTTTTAAGGGAAAAAACAAGCAAAACCCATCTTCAAACAGATAAGGAATAACAAAAGGTCGTCGAACAAATAAGAAAATACAAATAAATTAACCAAGCTCAACCTAAACCCTCATATTAGGCTTGGTCAATTTATTTGTAGTTTACCGTGTGTGAGACGGAAGTTTTGGGTTATTTCTTGTTCTTACTCAATTGTTTTTTGATGGGTTTTGCTTGTTTTTTCCTTTAAAACACTACAATTTTGAGGTTATGGATACCTCTGAAAAATTTTAATTAAATGTCAGAAGTGCAAATTACCCGTAATTTCCGTTTTGGTGCCTACTAATATGTATCTGATGCAGCAAATTTTTTTTTCAGCAACTGGAGATATCTATCAACCAAACTGGTTTGCCTACCAGTTTATGGAATCTTTTCTTCTGCCAATATATACAGCAAAATCAGGCCTAAACTCTGAAATGGTAAGTGAAACATTTGCAAACATAGGAAATCCTTTTATTAAAGATTTGAAAACATAGGAATATTTTTTTTGATTTTTTCAACACTTACATTGTTATGAATGCATATCCAAATATACTAAGTGACATATAAACCCGAACACCCAGTTTAAATGGTTTTATTTTAATAAAATTTTGTATAAGTACTTAATGAAGCATAATAAGTAAATGATAAGAATTTCAAAATGATTGCACTGCTTTAAAGCCCTTTGACCTTTAATAATGTGTGGATGCACCCTGATGTGCTACGCATTCTCCAACGCGCCTAGGCATGCTTCTAATCAGGTGGTCAATGTCCTCCTGTGGTATCTCATTCCAGGCAACCACCAACTACTCTCGAAGTGCTTCTAGTCTGAGGAGGACGTTGCAAATTGAGCAACCTCCTACCCATCATATCGCACACGTGCTCAATTGGGGATAAGTCGGGAGATCTTGGTGGCCATGGTAACAATGTGACATCATTATGTTGAAAGAAGTCTACTGTGACTCTTACAACATGTGGTCGGGCATTATCTTGTTGGAAAGTTGGATCTGCCAGGGTGTCAAGATAGGGTAAAAGATGGGGTTCTAGAACTTCGTGGATATAACGCTGCGCGTTCATGTTACCTCTGATGAAGATTAAAGGTGACCTGGAACCATAAGCTATAGCACCCTAAACCATAACACCATCAGTGTGATGAACATGTCTTTCAACAAAAAACTGTGGATTCCTCCTTTCACCACGTCGCCTTCTAACCCTGGCATGACCATCGTGCATGCCTAAACAAAATCGAGACTCGTCACTAAAGACAATACTGTTCCATTCCTGATCCTAGAGTGACCGTTGCCTGCACCACTCAAGGCGATTACGTCGGTGTTCTCGAGTTAAAGGGAGGACCCAGTGTGGCCGGTATGAAAACAAGCGAAAACTTCTCATTCGTCGGTAAACACTTCGCATGCCAATAGGTCTTCCGTGTTCTGCAAACCATTCATTTGCAATGGACCTGGTAGTGGAGAAACGGTCCCTTAAGGCCAATAATCTTAGGCGGCGATCTTCACGGTCTGTTGTTCTACGGCGGCGTCCAGTGCCCCTTGCTCTTTGCGTACGGCCTTCTCGAAGCAATGCCTGACAACACCTAACCACAGTGTCTACACTTCTTTGCACTGTAACTGCAATTGCCCGAAAAGAAAGTCCAGCTTCCCGAAGTCCCACTATACGGCCCCTATCAAACTCACTAAGTTGACGAAATCGTAAAGGATGTCAAGAACCAAAATCCGCCAACGTTGATTCTTTACTGCGGTTGAAATATTCATTTTTAGAGCGTTAGTGAATTAAAAAAAAGCAGTATAAAAACCGGAATGTCCAACT
This sequence comes from Acanthoscelides obtectus, assembly GCA_963669975.1. Classification (NCBI taxonomy): domain Eukaryota; kingdom Metazoa; phylum Arthropoda; class Insecta; order Coleoptera; family Chrysomelidae; genus Acanthoscelides; species Acanthoscelides obtectus. Next base: position 88,838,099 of record CAVLJG010000008.1, read on the forward strand.
GATAAGGCTGAAAATTTTTTCACTTGTTATTTACAGTAAGATAAATACATTCACCAACTTTTATTAAAATAAAACCATTTAAACTGGGTGTTCGGATTTATATGTCACTTAGTATAATTGACAGGTCACCTTTGTCAATTATTTATATACCTACAAAAATATGAAGGAATTCATCCCTAACTCTTAGTGCATTCTGTGGTGATCTTCGAGGTACATTTGGTAGATCTTGAATCGCATTATATTCATTTATATTCCGCCATGTGCCAGGTGTAATAAGATTGCCGTCACTATCATATACATCCAGCATCCCTGAGGAAGTATACATTTGTGAGGAAGTTGGACTTCTTCTGAGAAAGTTACGTAGTAGCACACAGGTCATAGTAATTTCTTTTGCAGTTTCAAGTTTTACATTGATAGGTCTTCGAAAGATTCTGAATACTGAAGATAAAAGGCCAAATGTATTCTCCACTACAACGCGGGCTGAACTCAAACGTTGATTAAATATTCTTTTTGGCGATCCTATCACCTGATTTCCAGGATAGGGCTTCATAACATGCATGTTTAGAGCAAAAGCACCATCTGCTATAAACACATAAGGCATGTTCATGTTATTATTCATTCCGGGAAGTGGGCATGGATTGGGATAGTTCATTTCATTTCTGGCGATTTTTTGCCATAATTCTCCCTTGACATCCTATGTCAACAAATATAAATCTATAATTGCTGTCAACTAATGCTAACAGAACTATACTGAATGTTTTCTTGTAGTTGAAGTATTCACTTCCACTATGAGGGGGACATTGAATAACAATATGCTTGCCATCCATTGAACCTATACAATGTGGAAATTTCCTTCTCTATCCTCATTCTGTATTAATCCACTCTTCAGCTGATGAGGGTATCTGAAACAATTATTGAACATAATGTTACAATAACAAATACGATTCATTGAAAACCTTTACATGTGAAAAAACTATATAAAAATTGAGACTTGTTCGTATCACTGAATTTTAATAAAACAAATGTTTGCAGCAATCAAGATCATCGGAAACGAGTTATGAAGCAGAAGACACGGAAAATCATATTAACTTGACAGTTCCCTCGACTTCTGCAGCTGAACAGCAAATGGCGACAGCATTTAGCAATCTAACCAATGTACTCAACCAACGGCAAGCAAAATCTGATGAAGATGAATGTGATTTGTACGCCAGGCTTTTAGCCCACAGGATGAGAGGACTTCCGAAAGATGAGCAGAAACTACTTATGTACGAAATCGATGGATTATTCATCCAGAGAATAAAAAGAAGACGGGAATCACCATCTCCTCAGATTTCTGCTGATTCTAGACCATCATCAGCATCAAGTGGATATGTACTCATAAACCGAGGAGAGAGAACCCCAACTTCATTGCCAGTAACTGAAGCAATCGATGACAACATAACTATTTATGTTGATGAAAGTAACGCATCAAACCCAAACAATAACAATATATTAATATATCATTTGTGAGAGCATTTGAAGATTTCAAGCAGTACAAGTGAATAAATAATATATGACATAACTATTTAAATAAAACATTTTTATATACGTAACAAACATTTCTTACTTTACCTTTATTTCATCCTTTAGAACCTCATTAATAGTATAGGCTTTGAAAACTGACGCCAGTAGCTAAATATCTTAATGTAATTGCCAGACGATATTTTGCAGGTATAGCTTTTCTAAAGTCTGTATTTTTCTTTGAAATCATAGGCGAAATGGCACTCAGCAAAAAGTCAAATTCAGATGGTTCATAAAGAAGTTCACTAAACTTTTGTTCCATGTATTCCTTGCAATAAAATATATTAGACAAATAGCACTATTTAGTTAATGCCTATTAAATTAAAAACACAAATGTTACTACTCATTATGTCAGCGCCTTAAATTTTGGATGTGATAGGTACTATTTTTGGAACTAAATATCAATTTCATTTAAACAAATACCATTTACCTGGTACGATTCATATGAATATTTAACATCCACCACCTTCTTGGCCGTACTTTTCGATTTATCTGACTGTTTTTTTTTGTTTTATAATAAAAATAGCTTAAGCCAAATGCTACGGCAGACACAAGTTCGACGTCCGTCATGTTTGCCTGTTGCCTTTACGCTGACGCACCCGCAAACGTGTGGACGGCCACGTTTGCTTCTTCAAAAAAAAGGCAAGCGTGCGGTTCCAGCATCAGATATCGTTGAGACTGTAACTGTTCAATATAACAAAGGAAATACTATTATGGTGATCCCATAATATGTAATTGAACAAAATAGGGTTGAAAGGGTTCAATTTTACATAATACCCTTGACTGTGTGCGGCATTGCTAGATTTCCGCATTTTTCTGTCATACACCAAAAATTGTAACAGTATGGAGTGATAAAAATGTGTTGGGACAGGTTTCAGATTGTTAAGACCAAAAAGTAGTTGGTATGATTATGATTGGGCTAGAATTGGTCAAGGGCGGGCTTAAGAATCTGCCTAAGATGTCAACTTGAAGACTAGGTAGTGTTTAGGGCGCAAACAGTCATTCCACGTTAGCTCACTAGGATCGCTGTGAACGTCCATCTATGAAGGAATCACTCAACTAAACTACACGCATTATTGGTTGCATAGTTTTGTGAGGCTGAGTGATCAGTGTCTGTAGTTTTTATCTCTGAGAATTAAGTTGGTTGAATAGCAAGATCACATCTAGATGATTATGTGTATTGGTCTGCATGTGTACAAAATCAGTGATATTTGCTGTGTGAAAATTATTACCGAATATGACGGGTTATTTACATGTTGTGCTTTCTGAAGAGAGGTTATGTTCAAAGTTATAGATTACGAAAAACTTTTGCGGGAAATCATCACCGCGCCCGCGTTGTGTGTAATTACTGTTAGCATGTATATGGCTTGTAATTCGAAAGTGTACAGTGAATATAATTATTTATTATCTCTCTCATTTTTGAAGTTCAGCAGATTTGTATATGTAATTTCCAGAATGGATAAGAAAAAGTGGATGCCCAAGCATGTAACCAGGGGGTTCACCCTGAACAAAAGTACTGGTATCTTGCTTTTAGACGTATCAAAGGCATTTGACAAGATGTGGCACATGGGCCTCTTGTATAAGGGTTTTCCATTTTGGCTACTAAAACGGTTGAAATCTTTTCTAGAAGGAAGGAAGTTTCGGATCAAAATTGACAATGTAATATCAACAACACGGCCCATAAGAGCCGGTGTTCCTCAGGGTTCGGTCTTCGGACCAATCCTTTATTCACTTCATATACATGACGTTCCGTGCCCCAACAACTGTGAAGTCTATCTCTATGCTGACGACACTGCACTGCTAGCCCAGTCTTGTTCTGGTAACCAGGTTCACGCCAGGCTGCAGAGTGCGGTGGAGGAAGTATTGTAGTGGGCGGATCGGTGGTTGATCAAAATTAATACTTCGAAAACGCAGGCAATCTATTGTACTAAAAAAACGTCGCGGTGCCCCATCAGAGTTATCAGTGAATGGAACTCGTATATTATGGGAGCAATCTGTCAGAGGTACCTTGAAGTCATCATTGACAAGGGGTTGACCTGGCAGAATCATACTGATATTTTGAAAAGAAAATTCCAAATTAACTTTCGGCAGCTTTATCATTTGTTGTTCAGAAATTCAAAATGCAGTTTGATCAACAAGATTCGGTTGTATATTTGTATAAGACCGGCTCACCTACGCATGCGCGGCTTGGTGTTTCCTTGCCAAGACACACATGTAGAGACTGCAAGTCCTGCAAAACAGAACCCTACGCAGGTCAAATGAGACCATTCACAGAGATCTTGATATCCCATATCTAAAAGATTGTGTAAAAAACAATCACAGGGGCGTTATAATCAAGCCGAATCGCACAGCAACCCTCTGTTGCGTGATGCAGTAGACTACACAGTCGAGCAAGTTCGCAAACATTCCAGGCCGCGCCTCGCACTGTGATCAAAATTAAATTGTGAATTCAGACCAGCCAAAATTATTTCAGTATACAAAACCGATCAAAATTATTTTTTGGAGTTACAAAATTATCAGAATAGTCAAAGCAAGAATGATTAAGCTATTTCAAACGATTTACTTGTTTTCTTTGCTCTACTTCTTCCTTCCTTTCTTTCCTTCTTTCCCTTTTCCCCTTAAAAATGTTTGGTAGCCAGACAGACTAACAGACCGACAGGACTTTTAACTAAGAGCAAAGGTCCACCGGACCGCTCTGACGAATAATGACGAATAGTAAAATTACAGACTCGAGCGGAGCGCGAGCCCTTCTCACCCTCTCTAAATCCGCCACTGGTGTGGATAATATTCTTTGGTGATATTAGGTTTTGTTAAGATTAAAATCATAAAGTTGACGCTAAAGGAAATCCATCTTGTCGATCTGACAACGCTGCTGTATCCCAAGTAGGTTTAAATTTTGCAAATGAAAAATAGACTGTTGGTTTTTGAATTGAGTTTGTAGGTATATTGCACATCAAGATAATAAGCATGTCCAGCGTTTTCCAATTGGGAAGTCTTCTCTATAATTGTCCTGACATCTTTTGAAAGAATAAAAATTTAATGATAATCCTTTATTGCAGTTTCCTGAACAAATGTCACATGTAATTAAATATTTCGTTCTTAGATGTCGCATCCAGCATGTGCCGCTTACGCGGCCATCTCGTGCATTGATCGAAAACTATAAAAATTCGTTACACTTTCCTACACCACTATTAGAATAAACATTTATTCTGCTAGATGTCGCTGGTAAAACCAAGTGCACCGTTGCCGAACCTGTTGTTTTTCCTTCGATCTAGGTTTTCATTTTAATATTGACTAACGCATTCCACGGTACTTGGGTGACATATCTTTTTGTTAACGTATGTCAACCAGTAATCAATAATCAAATTCAAGCGGATAACCAAATGGAAATGGTATTTACCATTTTGGGTTGGTATTTACCAATCCGTTCAAGCGAGTGTAGTTATCAGTTTGGTTATAAGATCCGTGACGTCACGAATCAGCTGTTATATGTCATAGTTATCACCGCAAAATTGTGGTATTTACCCAACTCAAGAGTAGTTGTATATTTCTGGTTATTATTTGAAATGTGACAAGTTAGAATTTTACCGGGTATTGGATATTGTTATTGTACTTCAGCTTCATTATTGAGAAAAATGATACAGGCTGACTTCAGTTTTACCATAAAGTGGAGCACCTTATTAGTTATACTCATTACAGTTGTTGGGGACACTTTAAATGCAGTTCCTATGCTTAACAAAGTATCCTGTGTAGCCATACACCTCAAGGATATTAAAATATGGCCATATAAACTCACTAGATGATATCCACCTGTATACGGTTTTGCTAATTTATTTTTTCATCATTTCTGCTGAATCAATTAATGTTTTCTTTGACATGCGGAAAAATTTAGAGAATTGAAAGTTATCATAGCTACAAAGCCATGGTACCACCATTAAAAAAAAATCTAAAAAAAACATTTCTTCCATGAATATTATGAAAGGTTTCTTATTTAAACTTTCCATATACAGTTGTAGACGAAAAAGCACCGATTATTAAGTGATAATAAAAATAATCAGAGATTATATACGCGCTTTTCTAAAATAAACAACTTGCAACAAAACCGCGGTTAAAACCAACGCGTTCAAGCGATTCGTGTAACTGACGTCATCAACCCGTGTGTCATCTTGAACTATATTATAACCGCGGTACATAACACAGAAATTTTGGTTATTCGCTTGGATTTGATTAATGTGCTTGTTCCTTTTAAATGTCAAATTGCAAAAACGTGGGGCTGGAGCTTTTACAAGATAGCGAATTGAAAGTTTTGTAACTTGAATTATGCAACACATACACCGTTTTCTTAAAGTGTTCAAGATTGGGAATATTCAAGAAGATTCCAAATTTTACCTATCGCATTGGAAGATTTTGCAATAAGTATTTGGAGAAGTAACGTAAAACAAATAAGTGAAGTTCCCATTCACTAACGAATGGAAAAATGCGTACAAGACGATTTGATCCCAAAATGTTACTTATAGTGCAAAGATGTAATGTAAGATGATTTGCGAAAATTTCAAAGTGGGCGCTTTTATGGATTAATAATAAAAGAATAATGAAGGTGAACAACAAATAAATGTCCAATATTGTAGCTATAAAAGAAAATACCATAGGTACGAAAGACTTCTTTTTATAGTGGTAAATGAATATCCATTCTTCCCTATTAATATTATAAATGTGAAAGTGTGTATGTTTGTTTGTATGTTCCGCTTTCACGCCAAAACGGCTGAACCGATTTCGCTAAATTCTAGCACATAATATAGACTATATCTCAAGGACGGACATAGGCTAAAAATGTTCAATTATTTGTTTCATATATTTACATAATATGATTGAGATCACTTGAATTTTCTCAGTTTGTCTTTTATGTTTAAATCTGACAAAAATTTCCTTCGGAATTTCGGGGGGGGGGGTTAAGCCCCCTGAGCCCCCCTGGCTACGTGCCTGTGGACGATATTATAATTTTTTCCACTAGTCTTGAAGAACATATTGCAAATTTGAAATTTTATATTTCGGAGATTAAGGGACACACAATTGAAAATTCAACCAGACAAATGTGAATTTTCATGCAAAGAAGTTGAATATTTAGGACACGTAGTTACTTGTGATGGTGTAAAACCGAATCCGAAAAAGGTACAAGCAATAACACAACTCCCAATTCCAAAAACAGTCAAAGAAATCAAATCTTGCCTAGGTCTTTTAGGTTATTATAGACACTTTATCGAAAATTTTGCCAAATTAACAAAACCATTTATGAAATGTTTTAGGAAAGGAGCAAAAATTGAACATACCGCAGAATTTATCAAAGCTTTTGAAACTTGCAACAATATTCTAACCAACGAACCTATTTTACAGTACAAAGATTTAGAAAAGCCCTTTATTTTGACTATTGACGCCTCAAATTACGCAATAGGTTGTATTCTGAGCCAACGAAAAGTAGGCCTGTGCATCACGAACTCTAAATGCAGCAGAATGCAATTATAGCATAATAGAAAAAGAATTATTAGCAGTAGTATATTGTATGAAATACTTCAAACCATATCTACGGGGACGTGAATTTACCACAGTTAGCGACCAAAAACCCCTCGAATATTTGTTTAACATGAAAGCACATAACCCCAGACTTTTACGTTGGAAACTGTTTCTTGAACAGTTCAATTACAAAATTCAATATAAGCCTAGAAAAATAAATAGCAATGTCGATGATTTATCTCGCGTAGAACTTAACACCATCCAAGATGAAACCGATCAATCAACAATTGCAAATCCTGGAGATTCTGATGAAGGTATTCTTCAGTATCTACAAGACGGTGATAACCCCGAAATAAATATTGAAGACTTACAAGAACTAGAAGAATTTCTCACCCCTGAAGTTCCTGATGACTAACAAAATACAAATAATTTCGGATACCCAAATTCTACCCCCTCAACCAAATGATGCCAGTATTACAGTCCATACAGCAATAGAAAACCCCATATTCACTGAATATGTTACTAACAAAGTTTCTAATCAGATAATTATTCAACAGAAATCATCTTATCGATATCATATTGGAAGTACATATGCATCCGAGTTTGCAGGTTGACATCCTCCAAAAGCAAAGGCAAATGCTCGATCAAAAAATTCAAGTATTCTGTACCTGTTGATCTGTTGTCGAAAAAGAAAGGCCCGATAACTTGTCTGCCAATAACTCATCCCCAAACACTCAAGCTCCATTTATTTTGGAAATCTGGTTGCCAAACCCTGTAAGAGTTTTCCGTCGCATTATAGTGCATGTTATGCCTGTTGACAACACCTATGCTGTTAAAAGTTGCCTCATCGCTAAAATGAACCTTATCCAGGAAAGTAGTGTCTTCACTCATTTTATTTAGCATTATTCTACTAAATTCCATTCGAGCTGCGTACCTATGCTTGTGAATAATCCTTTGGACAGAGGTACTGTATATATCAGTTCCTGCTCCAATTGGCCGTGCACTTAAATGGGGATTTTCCTGCAACTTCAACAGGACCTCCAACTGATTCGCCTCATTGGTGACACTTGGATTATTTATACATTTTTTACTACATTCCACTGCTCCACTTGGTTCAAAACGTTCTCGTAGTATATTAGCTAATTTTGACAGTTTGTAACTAGTCAACAATTCATCTGCTTCCAAGGATGATGCGTATTAGCAAAAATTAAAATTCGAAAAAGGAACAAATAAGATAAAAGCTGAGATGTCTTAGTTTTTTTGATACAAAATTCAGCACTCCAAATTTCAAAATGGCGGACTGAGGGATTGCCGAAGTGGGGGGTTTTTATAGACAAAACACCTTATATCTCAGTAGCTAATTACCAAAACCTGATAGTATGTTATATCTTTTTTTTCTTTTGAATTGGTTTTCTCAAAAATGCAATAAAATGTGAAGCATCACAACTTTGATATGTAGGTCGAAATTGGGACACCCTGTATAATAGCCGATATTTTAGAAGTGTGCCCTCAAATGCCATGTATAACATCCCATAAATAGATTTTCCCAAAATGTATTAATTTGTTTATGAGTCCAGAAATGGATGGGCCACCCTGTATATGTATACATATACAGGGTGTGCCTTAATGATATGCGAATATTTAAGGGTGTGAATCTACATGAAAACTTAATGTTAGTTTTCTTTATAGACTATGGCCCAAAAATGTTTCCTTACAAAAACTCGGGGTGTTGAAGTTTTAGGAAAAAAATGGAAATTAATTAATAGTTTCAGAACCGCTTCAGATATTTCACTGCTATTTGATACGTAGTGAAAGTTAATAAAGCTGCATATTTTTCAATGCAAAAATAATGTACACGCGTTAAGGCATACCTCAGTACTGATTGCCGGGTGGCGGTACAAGTCCGCCAACGGGCCACTTTAGGTCTATTCAATATCGCCAACACTTAAAAAGAAGGTGGTAGACAAGGACCAGTCGACCGAGGCGGTGCCACCCGCTAGCTTTTCCAAGGGTGTCTTACAAATATCTGCATGTTTCCACACCTAAGCTATGCAGTCGTTATCTTCCAAAACAAAGAAACTAATGATGATGGATCCCTCGAGCACTAAGAAATCCGGACGTGAACTCACTCCACTCTCAGAATGTCCAGATGGAGGGTGGGCTCAAGGGAACAACAACGAAGATAAAATTTGTTTTTCGAACACCTGCGGGATTAACAGCAACATTGATGCTGTTCATCACTACCTGCAATCCAATCGTCCCGCCGCGCTTTTCTTCGCGGAGACAAAAATCTCAGAGTCTGCGCCGATTAACCATCTTAACTTCCCAAACTACGAGGTGCACTCTAATCTGAGAAAGAACGGGAAGGTTGTGGCTTTTGTCCGCAGCAGACGTTCCTGCTCTGTTTCTTTGGAATCAGACCGGAAGTGGCTTCGACTCAACTCGAAAACATCACCCAAATTTATTTGCTGCCTTTATCGCTCTCCCTCGGACCATTGCTGGGACGACCTACTCGAATACCTCGCCGTCCAGATCGACTTCCTCAACATCAGTCATCCCGCTTCAGAGGTAGTCCTTCTCGGTGATTTCAATGCCCATAATGAGCTTTGGTTGGGCTCAAACAAGACCAGCAGGTCGTGCAGTCGAAGCGTTCGCTCTTAGTCAAGGGCTGACCCAGCTGGTGACGAGCCCTACTTTTTCCCCCGCGACTCGTCACATGCCAGTAGCCTGCTGGATCTCTTTTAGACCACGCAGTGATGTCCTGTCTCCCCTGGGTGACAGTGACAGAAATGAATTCTCTTTAGGGAGTCGCGATTTCTCTTGGTAGCGACCAAGAGAAACTGGAAAAATTAGTAGAAACTAGCGCTATATAACCTAAAAATTGACATTGACATTTTTATTGTCGTTCCTGCTAAACATATTGCAAAAAAATGGTTAATTTCAATCAATCGATGTATTGGAACGATATTATTAACGAGGATGTAGGCAGTTGAGGAATGGGAGATTGGCAGAGATATTCTTTGTCACCGAGATCCTTTCATAATTTTGGATCGAAAATTTGTACAGATATTATATATATTTATAGGGTGATCAAAGATTTGGTGTATGCATTGCTGCAGATGTTGACTGCATTCATACAACCACCCCCACGAGCTTCTGCAATTTCGATCAAAACAAAGGCAAGAGTAGATATTAAGTTTTAGTCATTCTAAAACAGTATCTTTTAATCTATGATATTCTCTGGTGCATTTGGGGGTGCTCTCGGAGAAATTCAAACAAATTGTCCTTTTGTTCATTTGTAATTTTTAAGTTTTCGGCCCCATAGATAAAATTATAAGGAGGAAATCTTGACCAAAATCATTGGTTAGTTTTCGACTGTCAAAATTATCGCCGTTTTGATTGGTTTAACATGTTTCCTCCCATCCTGGCAACCCTGCGTCTTGATTTCCTTTCTCCTTTCTATTGAGACCTTTCAAGAATACGGTATTTTTGAATCGATAGAAAACCGGGGGAGTAGAAAACGAGAGGGAGTGTGATTTTCTATTAAAGTCAAGAATAGAGGCACAGGCCGCAAAATTTGGCATTACGGACATGCCGACTGGGAGGGACTCAAAGACTTCTTCTCTACCTTACCTTGGACATATGTTTGTTTCGCTGACGCAGAAGATCAAAGTACACATAACCTACTTACAAAACACCACTGTAGAGAGCAGACAAGCCGACGGTTCGCAATGATAAAAGCCAGCACGATAAAACAGTAAGGCACATGGTAATGTCGCAGCGCAATGACAGTCGGTCTTTCTGGACGCTGGCCAAGCAGATTGAAAAGCACTTCTCACACAGTAGCCTTCCACCACATACGTGTCAGGATGGAACTATTGTATTCGACTTAAAGGCCAAGGCGGAAGTGCTAGCCAATATCTTTGCTGCCAACTCCACCATGCCCAAATGCCGTCGATTCAAAGGGTTCCCTACAATATGCAGGAAGTAACATTCAGGCATAAGACCATAAGACGAGTGCTCTTGTCGCTCGACATCAACAAAGCTTCTTGTCCGGACTTGATTCCTGCCATTCTACAAGAGGTATGCAGCTGAGCTTGCTCCATTTTTCGCGTCTCTCACAGATATCTTAAGAATCCGGCACCTTCCCAGAAAACGCGAAATTTGCTCATGTTCAGCCCATCCCATAAAAGGAGCTAAGACCGACCCTTATAACTACAGGCCTATAGCTCTGCTTTCTGTTATAAGTAAGGTGATGGAGAGGTGCATAAATCGCGAGCTTCTGGACTACCTCGAACGTCACGGCTTGATTAGCGACAGGCAGTACGGTTTCCGGTACCAGCGATCCACAGGACACCTCCTAGCTTACGTCACGTAATTGTATAGTAAACTATGGTCTTATGGTGAGGCTCATGTCGTTGCTCTTGATATCATGAAAGCGCTCGATCAGCTGTGGCACGCTGCCCTCTTTTGCACACTTCCAGCCTATGGCCTCCCATGCATTGCAAACGGGTGGCTGACTTTTTGTCTGGCCTCAAGATATCCGTCGTAACTGAAGGGCTCTCCTCTTCATCCCACAACGTCAACGCGGGTGTTCCCCAGAGATCGGTCTCGGCTCCGACACTGTCACGTTTACATATCAACGACCTCCTTTCCTGCACGATCAACCCAATACACAGCTTCACTGATGACAGCACTCTACATGCAGGAGTTCAGAGTGACGAGTTGATCTCTGCCGCTGAGCTGGAAAAAAAACTAGCGACGATTTCCTCTCTGACAAGAGACCTGGAGGTTATCGCAGCTTGGAGACGCAAAAATATTGTACAGTTTAGTCCTTCCAAAACACAGTACTGTACCTTGACAAACAAAAAGCGTCCTAGTTCTCATCCGGTTTCAATTAATGGCCAAAGAACCGTCATTTCGGCTTGTCGGAGTCCAGATCGCCGATGACTTGATCTGGCACGAACTCGTCTCGTCAATAGCGGCAGCTGCAAGGAACAAGCTAGGCTATTTGTTTAGGGCTAAGAAGTACTTTTCTCCGCATGACCGTCTCACTCTGTACAAGGCTCAGATAAGGCCTAGCCTCTCGTATTGCTCACTCGTTTGGGATGCTGCTGACTACATTAGTTATGCTCGATGCTGTCCAGAGGAGGGCTGTCCGACTGAGCGATGACTCTTCTCTAACAGACAGTCTCAGGACCCGCCAGACTTTGGCCTCGCATCCTAACCGTGTCAAACTTCGCACATCCAGAACTGGCCGATACGAACGCTCCTTTGTCCCGAGGGTGTCGAGATTGTGGAAAAATCTGCAAGAGGAAGCTTTTCTCAGTTCTACTAACCGTACGCAGTTCGGTGTCCTGGCATGATTGATTGTTACACTGCTTATGCCATCATGGGGGGTCAGTAGTCAGCATGAGTGGTGTGCGGACGTGTTCCGTGTGCACGGATAATTTTATAGTAAACAGTAAACAAATTCAGTGTAAGTTATGTGAAAAATTTTCCATAATGTGTGTGTTAAAGTAAAAGATAATGTCAGTAAGTGTATTGCCGATTGTATGAATTTGTTTTGGTTCTGTAATGACTGTAGTAATATTGCTATACAAAACCTAAAAATATCGAGGAGATTGGACAGTCTTGAACAAAAAACCAACGATGTGTTACAACAAACCAAGGAGTGTTTCAGCGTCGTTAAAACATTATACGATAGAGCACCCAATGCCAGCGTGCAGAAGTGGAGTGACGTAGTAAAAGCCAAACGACCACCTTTGATAATTAAACCAAAAAATTCGTCACAGAACAGCGTTAAAACCAAGTTAGATGTGACCAACAAAGTCGATCCATCTCAAATAAATATAGCCGGAGTCAGAAATACAGCTAACGGTGGGATTCAGATAGAATGTGAAAACGACGAGTCGATGCAAAAACTACACGAGGCTGCCCGGAACGCGCTAGCAGATCGGTACGAAATTCAGATACCAGAGTTTAAAAAACCAAAAATTGTTATTGTTGGTGTTTATGATAAATACCTGAGGGAGATTGATATATTTATAAACAAATTGAAAGACATGTGTGGTACAAGCGAAATAACGTTTGTTGGGAAATATAAGCCTCGTAGGAAGGAACATTTTAATGTGCTATTAGAGGTATCAAATGAGGCATTTAATTACTTTATTGCTCAAAAGAAATTACGCTTTGGATGGGATAGTTTTCTATTGTATGAATTTGTTAGCGTTTTAAGATGCTTTAAATGCTGGAAATACGGGCATATGGCAAATCTCTGCAAACAAGAGCAATTTACATGTCCACTATGCGCCGGCAATCATAAGGCAGATCAATGTACAAGCAGTAATAAACGTTGTAGCAACTGTGAATATATTAGCAATGTCTTAAAGATAAAAAATATAGAATATAATCATACTGTTTTTGATCGAAATTGTACTTCATATCTTCGGCAAGTGGAAAAGACTAGGCTTAAAACAAAATATGAATAGCAATCAACGTATGTTCAAGAAATTTGTTTGTCCATAAATGTACAGGGCCTAAGACGAAAGGTTGATGAATTGAAACAGCTGGTACTGGATAAGAATCCTCTTATATTATGTGTTAATGAAACCCATATTACGGAGGATTTTGAGGATAGCGAACTGAATATTAATTATAAGATCAAACGAACTTACCTGTGATGTTCGATCTTGATTATATAAAGGCCCCGTCGAAGAAAAATAGTAATACGTAGTATCTCCATCTCTAGCGAATCGGTCATACATTTCAAAGCAAACATAACCCCTCCCGCCGCTCCCCGCTGCCGTCATCGTACTCAGTCCATTTTAAAGCTGATGAATTGTTGCAATTATATTTTTGGGGAATGGGATGGGTTGGGACCCTATTTTTCTTCGACGGGGCCTTTATATAATCAAGATCGAACATCACAGGTAAGTTCGTTTGATCTTATGATTATATTCGGCCCCGTCTCGAAAAATAGTAATACGTAGATATTTAGAGTTTATTGCAACAATTAGAGACTGCATACATTGCGAATTTTCTATTCCAAACAGAAAATGAACTACCTATATAATATTACATATTACCTATGGTAGGTATGTAATTTATGTTCACAATGTCACATTACATAAGTAATATAAGTAACAATAATAATAGTAATAGTAATAATGGTGTTAGTTAATAGAAAGTAAGTAATATATGTAATTATAACCCTGTAAGTAACAACATCTTTCAGAAAAAAATTTAATAACTAACATGTAAGTACAGCTTCTGCAAATGTTTGATCTGACAATAGTGGCCTATTATATACTTGAGCAAACATCCTAGAGTCTCTAGACCAACACGCGGAAAGACGAATTGTGTCCATATTTAGCCCTTTTCTTTTTGCAGCAGACCCCGCCGCATGCCTGGTACTGTGCGCAGGAAATTTGTGTACGTCAATGCCACTTTTTTCTAAAATAATCTTAATCCAGCGACTTAAGGTCTGCGTAGATGCTTTACGGTAAGGCATTTTGCTGGTTAGAATTAAACTTGTTTCAGAACCCCTTAGATTTTCTGTTTTTTCTAGGTAGGTAAGGATTACCCTAGCCACACAAACTTCCGGATCCGAGTTTAAAAAAGGAAGGTGGAAAAATGGCTGGGATCGATCTTTACCAGAGGTCTTAATTCTTTGGGGCACCGCTATATTTATTTCGATCTCTGATTTATAAATGTGCGTGATTTCTATAAGGGCTAAAGTTTGAAGACGTTGACCTGTGGTCAATGCTAAAAGGGTTACAAGTTTTTGGTTCAATTTCCTCAAAGTGATATCTTTGTTTTTCCATTCCCTTAGAAAATTTAAAACTACTGCTGGATCCCAAGTATTTTGATATTTCGGTAAACTTGGTCTAAGCATATAGACTCCTTTGAACAATTTCTGAATCCTGTAATCCTGTGCCAAGTCTCGCCCCGCTACTTGAGCTATAGCAGACCGATAAGTATTTAAAGAACTATAAGATGCTCCTTTCTTAAAATGATTGGTTAGAAACTCTAAGACGGTTACTACTGAAACCGAATAGGGATCTGCTTTCTTGGTAGAGCAATACTCCCACCATAGTTTTAAACCCGAACTATATTGCTTTAAGGTAGACTCTGAGATTGAGGCCATGCAAATCTCCAAGGAGTCGGTTGGCACTTTGCCTAGCTTAAGCGCTTCCCGGATAATCGACCTGCCATCAGGGAAATGTGTTCCGATAGCGGATGTGGAATTCTGCCAAAAGATAATAAGTCTGGTTTAGGTTCAAGAATCATAGGTTCAGATATTAACAGAGACGTAAAAACTGGATACCACGGTTGTGCTGGCCAATTGGGCACAACCATGATCCCTTCTGCTTGGTCATTAATTATTTTCTGTAGGGTACTTAAAATTACTGAAAATGGGGGAAAAGCGTAAAAAATAAATTTTCCCCAGTGTATGGTAAAAGCATTTATTGCCATAGCATCAGGATCCCTAAGTCATGAAACATATTTCCTACATTTATTATTTATCCGACTGGCAAAAAGATCAATTTCTGGGTTACCTAGCACTGCGGTCAATTTATTATAAGCCGAGTTATGAAGTGACCATTCCGTGTCGATTTTCAACTCACGTGAAGCCCTATCAGCTTCCACATTATCTGATGACCTAATATATGAAGCCATCAAATAAATATTCTTACGTTCGCACCATTGCCAAATTTTGCGGGTAAGATCATTTAATTTTGGATATTGCACACTTCCCATGCGATTTATATACGACATAGCCGTAGTGTTGTCTACCCTGCATAAAATTGAACAATTAGATAGATCTTTAGCAAAACACTTTAACCCAATGAAAACCGACAGTAATTCTAAATAATTTATATGATGATTATTTTTCTCTTCTTCAGACCAAAAATCGTGTGAAATAATATTATCGCAGTAAATACCCCAGCCAGTATTAGACGCATCTGAAAAAATTACCTTTTCAAATTTGTCCTTTCTAATAAAATTTGCAGTATTAATTTCTAATTTATTTATCCACCAGTCAATTTCACTAACAATTTTATTAGAAATTTTCATTACAGCATTATAAGACCCATTATGTTGTCTAAGAGCTAAATATTTTTCTCGCTCCATTGATTTCGTGTATAAATACCCATACCTTATGGCTGGACATACAGATATTAATCTCCCTATTATTTTAGAGAAATCCCTAATCTTGCACTGTTTCCAGTTCTTAAAGTGTTTCAATATTTCGATCAGTTTCTGACGCTTTTCTATTGGTATTGAAACAGTCATATATAAGGAGTTATACTGAAAACCTAAATAAACACAAGTCTCTGAAGGGACTAAGACACTCTTCTTATGATTAATAATGAATCCTAAATGTTCTAAAATAGAAACAGTGCTAGAGACATTTAGCAAACAATCATCATAGGTCCTACCAATTAATAAAAAATCATCCAAGTATACCACTGACGTAAATCCTTTTATCCTGAGATAATACACAATAGGCTTCATTAACTTTGTAAATAACATTGGGGCAAAATTTATACCAAAGCAAAGGCAGTTGTATTGATAAAGTTGTCCCCTAAAATAGAACCTTAAATATTTTCTATCCTTATTGCTCACAGGAACTAGGTAATATGCATCCTCTAGATCTAATTTAGACATGAAACAATTCTGGGTAAGCAACTTGAAAACCGTTTTATGGTCTTCTAACTTAAAATGGTTTGTTTCTAAAAAAACATTTAACTTTTTTAAATTTAATATTAGACGAAAAGTACTATCTGCCTTGGGAATTATAAAAATGGTTGATATAAATTGACCCTCACAAGGTTCCACCTGTGAAATGGCTTGCATTTGCAATAAGTTTTCAATAGAGTTCGAAATTATAACCTGTTCTTTTACAGACCATTCTTGTTCTTTTGGAACTATTGTTTGCTTAGGTAATTTAAGAAAGGGTAGCCTAACATCTTTTAACCAAGACAAAATACGTGTATCTTTGGTAAACTGTAACCAGCGAGCTGTAAAATACTTTAAACGTCCCGCAATCTTATTTACCTCTAATACTTGCGGTATTTCTTCGCATTCTTGTATTGACCCAGTCGAGGATATTCCCCCTGGCGATTGTACCGAGAGTTGTACTGCTTGCTGGAACCTGGATTGCTGGGATTATGATTGCTGGGATCTTGGCGATATCGTCCACCTAGTTTGGCTCCCCGTTGATAACTGGATGGACTTCTGTAGTTTAAAGTATTTTTTGAAATAGTTTTCTTTGGCTGTGGCGCTTTAACTATTTTCAATTGCTTGGATGAAAACTGTAGACTCTTTGCAGCTTTTAATCTTTCTTCCAAATCCTCCCCGAAGAGCCATTCATCAACAGGAGAATCAATTAGAGTCTCTTTCCATTCCTTATTCAAGTTTAGTATGGCAAGCTCCTTTCTAGATACACTGAGTGTATGGGGGACATCCGACAAAAGGCGTCCCGCATCGCTTAATTTTTCTATTAGTTCTGTATTTCCTCCCTCTGTTTTCAATAAGTCTGAAATAACAATTGCAATTGCAGATAAGCCAGATCCTACTTGAGCCTGCTGACAACTGAGACGAGAATCTCTTTTTGCTACCGAATCCACAATAGCTTGTTTAACCACCGCATTTAGCTTTGGGGCTCCAAAATTATGGGCATTCTCTGGAGGAGGGTACTTTTTCATAATATCACGCCTCTTTTCATCTTCCAATCCTTTCTTAATTACCGTTTTCCATCTGTCGGCTACATCCTGTTGGATAGAGGGGCCCTTAGTTTCTGGCAATTCCACTTCGTGCCCCAAGGCTAACAATATGCCACCATTAAGTTCGCCAACATTATTTCCCTCATTTGTTACATATTGATCAATGGAGTTCTCCGGAATGCTGAAGTTGCATTAATATTGGAATATAATGTGGCAAAAAAACCCAAAAAAGTATATATATACATATATACACATATATATATATACACATATATACACATACATACACATCCATGTTTCAAATGTATTAAAATTACATAGTTATAATCCAACAAAATGTTTAAATCAGACCTACTATTCATCTGCTGTCATAAACAGAAAACTTGACATCATAATCAGTTTAGCTCAGGTATACGTTTGTTATCATAAACAAAACAAACTGATGCCATAACCAGTTTTTCAACGTTTGTTATCATAAACAAAACAAACTGATGCCATAATCAGTCTTGACCAAAGCGTATGTAGAACAATCAAACTAATACCCCACTTGAGTATGGACCAGTGGTATCATAACCACTGAAATTATACACCATGAAGGAATTAAGATAATCACCTTCTTTTTCTCCTATATCTGATCCACCGTCAGCTTCCGATCCTGAATAGGAACGCCTATCATATGAGTGGCTATCGGATCCGTCCTCGGAATTAGAGGTTCCTGATGAACTGCCATGATGCCATCGCCTTGGTCTTTTCTCTTCCATCTTATCCAATCGCTTCTCCAATCTCTTGACAATTTTCAAAAACTTTTCCCCTACCGTGGAAGGAGAAGAGCTACGACTCCTCTTTCTAGACCGCTTCGGCATAGTTTGAACACTTGAAAACACAATTATCGAAAAATTCACCACTAAACGGTACGACGGCGGCGAGTTGATTTCTGCGCGGCAGTTCGCCCGTAACCTTTCGCATACAAATGAAGACTGAGTACGATGACGGCAGCGGGGAGCGGCGGGAGGGGTTATGTTTGCTTTGAAATGTATGACCGATTCGCTAGAGATGGAGATACTACGTATTACTATTTTTCGAGACGGGGCCGAATATAATGGCTATAGTCACTACATTGCCCATGCTGAAAGTTGTCATACAGGGGGAACGATAATTTATGTAAAAAACAATGTTACTTCTACAGTTGTAAAGAATGTCGTACGTCACGGCCATTTTTGGTTCTTATGCTTAAATGTTCAGCTAGGATTGGAAAATATAATTGTTGGATCACTGTATAGATCTCCGAACGGTAGCATGGACTTATTTTTCCAATTTTTTGAGGAATTACTGGAAGATGATTTGATTACAACTCATCAAAGTATTTTTTTGGGAGATTTTAATATTCGCTTAGAGACCGAGAACCCAAGCCAAAAAAAATTAATAAACATCGTATCAGATGCAGGATTTACACAAATAGTGCAAGAGTTCACTAGAGTGACAAATACGTCAGCCACCCTGATTGATTTAATTGTGACTAACAATTACTTGCTTGAAGAAATCACGGGTGATTTTCCACAAATTTCAGATCATCGAATTATAGGCTGCGTATTGGATGTGCAACATGAGATTAAAACAGAGGAAATGAAATATAAACGAAAATTTAATAAGGAAAATATTAACACTATTATAGCTGAACTCTACGGAAAAGATTGGGACTATTCAACAACAGATGTGGACCTATTATATGAAAAGTTTATGAAAAATATTACAGAAACTGTAAATAAAGTTGTACCTCTTGAAAACACTCAAACCCGCAAACAACCGTGGATAAATAGGTTCGTAATCCAAGCCCGAAGAGACAGGGATGAAGCTTATAAAAAGTTTAAAATAACCAAATTAAATTCAGACTGGAATCTGTATAAGAAAAAAAGGAACATTTACGCTCGTGTTATTCGAAACGAAAAGAAAAAATATTATGAAATTACTATTGACCAATGCAAGGGGGATAGCAAAAAAATGTGGCAAACTTTAAAGCAAGTGTAGGCAGCAAAAACAAGAATGTTCTGTCATATGATAATATTGAATTTGAGGAAGATGCTGGATCTGTTCAAGACAATTTTAACAATTTTTATGCAAAAAGCATAAAGGAAATAGCCGACAAAATACCAAAAGTTGCACCGACATTTCAATAATTGCCACAGTTAAGTGATGGTCTGTCAAGCTTCAACACTATAAGCAGTGATCAACTTAGAAAAAGGGTAATGGAACTTAAAAACAAGTCAACAGCGGATGATATTTGTACTGTTAAGTTTTTGAAAACGGCTTTTTGTGTACTCGGATACCCTTTACTTCACTTGATCAATGCATCCCTTACAACAGGAAAAGTACCAAAAGCAATAAAAACTAGTGTTATAGTGCCTATTCCAAAAGTGTCCTCACCAAATAAACCAGCTCAATACCGACCCATTAACTTGTTACCAGTGATAGACAAAATCTTGGAAACCGAGATTTGTGCGCAGTTACGGGAGTTTCTGGAGGCAAGAAAACTGTTGTTTAAGGGACAGTCGGGATTTCGGGAAAAACACTCGTGCGAGTCGGCGCTGCAGTATGTGTGTTCGAAATGGCGTTCATACATTCATGACGGGAATATTGTGTTAAGTGTATTCATCGACCTTCATCGTGCATTTGAGACTATTGATAGGAAAAGACTGATCCAGAAATTGCAGACCTATGGGATTACAGACAGTGCACTAAAATGGTTTATGAACTACTTGAAAGACCGTTGTCATGTGACGAAGATTAATAACGTGGCGTCAAATTCAATTGATAGTGAAATTGGGGTACCTCAGGGTAGTGTGTTGGGCCCGCTTTTGTTCCTACTTTATATAAATGACTTGAACAGGGTTTTAGTAAATACATTTCTGAGCTTATTTGCAGACGATACATTGCTTTATGTGTACGGTAAGGATTTTAGACAAGTTGTAGATAGTATGAACTCAATACTGGAAATTCTGTATAACTGGTTATGTGTGAATAGGCTTAAGTTGAATGTAGAAAAAACAAAATACATGGTTTTTGGGACAAAGCAGAACTGTAATACATTTTTAGAAAAGAAATTTTGTATTGAGATAGATAATATTCAAATTGAAAGTGCATCTAGTATGAAGTATTTGGGCGTAGTTTTAGATCCTCAGCTAAATTTTTCATTGCATGTTGATTATGTTAGTAAAAAAATTGGGAAAAAAATAGGATTTTTTAGGCGAATATCTGAAAGTCACTGGAGTCGTCTTCTTGTATATAATACCATCATATATCCACATTTTAATTATTGTTTTTCATTGTTGCTATCATGCAAAAAAACTGATATTCAAAGGCTCCAGTTACTACAAAATAAGGCTATGCGCACTATATTATTTTGTACACGTTATACGCCTATTAATTTAATGGTAAAAACCCTCGGATGGCTTTCAATACAGCAAAAGGTTGAAATGTCAAATGTGTTATTTATTTTTAAAACAAAAAATCATTTATTGCCTGAATACTTGCAGGAATATCTAATACCGAGGTCCGAGAGGCATGCATATAATATCAGGTCACGTAACACTTTTGACATAGAATTCGCTAGAACATCCCATATGCAAAAATGTCTTTTTAGTGATGGTTTGAGACTTTTTAATGCATTACCTACAGAAATTAGAGAAGCGACGTCTGTAAATATATTTATTCGTAAGGTTAAGCAATTTGTATTTAGATAAACTGGCATAATATATGTACTTTCTGTGTTAAGATAACTGTATGTCATTATCTCGCATTTGCTATTGTTGCATTTACTGTGGTTGCAGTTACTATGATTTTAAGGGAATCTAGAATTACTGTTTTTTTGTTTATTACTGGAGTAAAACACTATTATAAACTATAGGAAGTAGCTTTAGGGCTAAGAATAATAAAAGAATAATAATGTCGATGCGAAATTCTGATCTTTGGCATCTATGCACCTAGTCGTTTCTGTAATGCTGGTACAGATCTACAGGGTGTCCCAGAAGTCGACGTCAAGCCGAAACCGGGTGATAGACAAAGTCATAACAGCTATCAGAAAAATATTTAAAAAAAATTTATGTATGTGTTTTGAAAATTATAGGTCTTTGAAAAAAATATAGAAATTTCACACCCTACGGCAGTCTGTCAACTCCTGTTACTACAAATATTAACTTTTTTTGGATTTTATTTTTACAATGTAATGATGAATAACGCATCTTCAAACTGGTGTCTCAACCTTACTGCCAACTTTTCTCGTTCAGGAAAAATTGCCACTTATTTCCCAACCAAGTATTCCAAAGTAAAGCTTTGCTCAACTTTAACTGGCTGTACTGGAAAAAATGTACTAAGACAGTTTGGCAAGTAACCTTAAAAGTTGGCGCATTTAATAAGGATTACAAAATGGTATAACACTTAGAAGATTACTCGTTAACTTATGCACAATTTTTATTTGAAGAAAAACTGATGAAAACTTTTCAAAATTTCCTAATTAAACAGCGATTATGAAAACGCACAAGGACCATTAAGGATAACTGTTTGCACAACAGTGGGCGTCAAAATGCTGCTGATGATGATTTACCTTTACAGCAAATGCTCAAACTGTTTTCCTTCAGCCGCAATACACGCTCGACATCTTCTTAAAAAAGATCGGGTTATTAAACGAGCGAATCCACGGTTATTAACAAACTCAGCTGCTTCCAATAGTCGTTGCCGTAGCTCAGCTACATTTTGAATCGGCTTGAAATACACTTTTTCTTTTACAGTTCCCAGTAAAAAAATCTAAAGGATTCAAATCAGGTGATCGGGCTGGCCACGGTATTGTACCAGACCGCCTTATCCATCTGCCTGGAAAGTTTTGATCGAGATACTCTCTCACTGAGAGTGCATAGTGCGCTGGGCATCCATCATGCTGAAACCACATGTCCCTGTAAATACTCAGTGGCACGTCCACCAATAAATTTTGTACAAGATTTTTCAAAAAATCTAAATAAACTTCAGCAGTCAAAGTCTCTGGGAACTCAAACCGACCGATTATTTTACCATTTAAAATTCCTGTCCAATGGTTTATCTTGAAGCGAGATTGAGATTTATCTTCTCTCATCAAATGTGGGTTTGCTACGTGCCACTCGTGTAAGTTATGCAGGTTCATGTACCCATCTTTCTTAAATGTGGTCTCATATGACCATAAAATTTTTTCAAAGATCCGTGGATCTTCCCTGTGTCTTTCTAACATTGTGCGACAAAAAGCAACTCGGGGCTCATAATCCCGGGGCAGAAGAGCTTGAACACGCTGTACGTGGTATGGATGGAGCACGTTTTTTTGCAAGATTCTATGGGCTGTACTTTTGGGCACACCTGTTTTTAGTTCTATTGCACGCACTGATGTATGAAATACTCGGGTCTTCTTCGACAGCTCCTAACACCACGTCTTCGTAAGGAAGGAAAGAACTTCTCTCACCGTGTGATTGGTTTGGTAGTTGGCCCTCTGAGAACAGTAAGCGGTGCACATTTGTGAACACTCGATGATCTGGATGACGAGCTGCATTCGGGTACCTTTCACAGTAAAGTCTCGCTGCAGCACTAGCGTTGCATCTGCATTCCCCATAAATGAGGTGCATGTTAGCATATTCTTGTATGGTGTACACTGACATAGCGGCACTGCACAATCACACTTTCAAAGATAGTCTAAGGAAAGCAAATGCTGTTTTGAAGAGCAATTAAACAGTCCAAATCCAAATCACAAGCGATCAACAGTCCAGTTCACGAATCCAAAATTAGTAACAGTACGAAATCAACAAGCACGAACATGTAAAGATGCGCAGTAAACGAAGGAGTACTGATCGGTATCAAAGTGTGCAATAGCAAGTAACTGATGTGCTTCATCCATACCACATACAGCGTGTTCAACCTCTCCTGCCCCATGATTATGAGCCCCGAGTTGCTTTTTGTCGCACAATGTTAGAAAGACACAAGAAAGATCCACAGTTCTTTGAAAAAATTTTATGGTCGGATGAGACCACATTTAAGATGGGTACATGAACCTGCATAACTTACAGGAGTGGCACGTAGCAAACCCACATTTGATGAGAGAAGGTAAATCTCAATATCGCTTCAAGATAAACCATTGGACAGGAATTTTAAATGGTAAAATAATCGGTCCGTTTGTGTTCTCAGAGACTTTGACTGCTGAAGTTTATTCGGATTTTTTGAAAAATCATGTACAAAATTTATTGGTGGACGTGCCACTGAGTATTTACAGGGACATGTGGTTTCAACATGATGGCTGCCCAGCGCACTATGCACTCTCAGTGAGAGAGTATCTCGATCAAAACTTTCCAGGCAGATGGATAAGGCGGTCTGGTACAATACCGTGGCCAGCCCGATCACCTGATTTGAATCCTTTAGATTTTTTTACTGCGGAACTGTAAAAGAAAAAGTGTATTTCAAGCCGATTCAAAATGTAGCTGAGCTACGGCAAAGACTAGCTGAGCAGCTGAGTTTGTTAATAACCGTGGATTCGCTCGTTTAATAACCCGATCTTTTTTAAGAAGATGTCGAGCGTGTATTGCGGCTGAAGGAAAACAGTTTAAGCATTTGCTGTAAAGGTAAATCATCATCAGCGGCATCTTGACGCCCACTGTTGTGCAAACAGTTATCCTTAAGGGTCCTTGTGCGTTTTCATAATCGCTGTTTAATTAGGAAATTTTGGATAATTTTATCAGTTTTTATTCAAATAAAAATTGTGCATAAGTTAACGAGTAATCTTCTAAGTGTTATACCATTTTGGAATCGTTATTAAATGCGCCAACTTTTAAGGTTACTTGCCAAACTCTCGTAGTACATTTTTTTCCAGTACAGCCAGTTAAAGTTGAGCAAAGTTTTACTTTGGAATACTTGGTTGGGAAATAAGTGGCAATTTTTCCTGAACGAGAAAAGTTGGCAGTAAGGTTGACACACCAGTTTGAAGATGCATTATTCATCATTACATTGTAAAAATAAAATCCAAAAAAGTTAATATTTGTAGTCACAGGAGTTGACAGACTGCCGTAGGGTGTGAAATTTCTATATTTTTTTCAAAGACCTGTAATTTTCAAAACACATACATAATATTTTTTTAAATATTTTTCTGATAGCTGTCATGACTTTGCCTATCACCCGGTTTCGGTTTGACGTCGACTTCTGGGACACCCTGTATATAATAAATTGTGTGTTATTTACACTGTATCACAATGACGTGTTATCTCTGTTATAAATTTCTTTGTCTTTTGTTTATAACTGAGAAACCAATAAATTTATATTCTACTTCATTACCAAAACTTGTTGCTGCGACTAGTATTTCATTAGGCTCTGTACACAGTTACTAAACTCTATAAATTTCATCCATCCAAAATAAAAATATTGCAAGAGTCAACCAAAGATGATTTCGATATACGAGTTGAGTTTTGTGAACAAGTGACTGCAGCGATTCATGATAATACCATTAATGCAAAGAATATCTGCTTCAATGATGAATGCACATTTTATCTAAATGAATTTATCAATAATTCAATTCCTTTGTTCTAGCCTAGGTTATAAATAGGACGTACTTGTAAAACAATGTGATCAGTACTCATTCGTCTTTTGTTGAATAAAGCCGCTTTTTAAAAAAGTCGTTCGTTGTTTGCATATTTAGAATTTGCATATTTAGAATTTACATACTTTGCACTATAACAAGAGTTCCAGAAGAGATCAGCGAGCACCCTGTAAAAATAACTAAAAATGATATAAATTTTCACTCACGGCTTTTGTGTCGCGGATCTCCGAAGCTTCGCTCCATTCTTCTCGTAATCCAAGGGTGAAAACACTACAAACACTCACAAACACTTATTCCACATGCCACCAGCACATTTTTCCAAGCACGACTTGGTCTTATTTTTGCGTTTGAAATAAAAGAAAATGGCGCACGTGTAGATCCCGTGTGAGAAGGCTGAAGTTTTCCATCACTCCTCCCGTAACCGAAAGGTGCAAATCACTACAAACACTCACAAACACATATTTTTCATGCACCCAAACCACTTTTCCGGATACGACCGAGATTTCCGTTTAAATACAGTGAAAATAACGCTCCCGAAAAGCGTGTGGAAAAAGCCCGCAACGACCGTTTAAAACAATTGAATGGCGACGCTGCATATGCATCAAAATCGACAGACATTTTTCTAGGAAGTTCGCCGGCCCCGAACGCAGTTCCGAGAATTATTCCAGACCAGTTTGTATTAGCTAGGCAATTTCGTTTACTTTAACAATAATTATTCTCTCTGATATGGGAGGTACAGTAATCGCTGGCAAAGATATTTATAAATCATAATGTAGAATGCATCGTTTGGTGTCAATAATTGACAGATTAAATAGGGTGAATATGCCATCACTAGTCGGAGTGCAGACAAATGTGGAATACAAAGTGTAATTACGAATTTTGTGTTCACGATAACACTACTAATGCTTTTGAAATATGTCGTTAACTTTTCGCCTACTACAAATACATGGCTTATAGAATAGAAAGTTTATAAAAAGGTGCTATTTGCCAGTAGGTCCTCGGCCAGCCAGTTTCCGATTTAAAATCGTCGGACAGCATTTGATTAGACAGAACCGTATCTAAAAATTTGTGATAGAATAGAAATTAAGACTTTGAGGGAAAGAAATTAAACACCCTTGTACTGAGTCCATTTAACATAGATATTTTATCAAAAATACATACAAACTATGTAAAAATGAACAAAACAATATTTTTTGCCTTTACTCCAGTCCTGCTCTGTCGACTTTGAACTACCGTACTGTTTACATATTTCAAGCAATTGCCCAAGATTTCTCACAACTTTGACTGTATGCTTTATCCTGCATTCATTGAAAGTTGAGTCATTTATTTTAACAGGTTGTGAAACTCAAAAGAAGTCGATATACCAAAAATCACCTATGTAAAAGCTGCATGATAAGAGAGTTAGGGGAGACCGAGGTGGGTTGTGACAGAGGGGAGTTGTGACAGAGTAGATTTCTCATAACCTATGATCGCTAGCAAATTGGCAACAACGCGTATTTATTGCTTGAAAGACAAAGCATGAGCTGTAGTTTGTGCCCCTGGTCTAGAAGGAACGGTTGCGTCTGAACAGCATTCTCGTCTAGAAAAATACCAAAAGTAAGTTTTTGACCGATGCTTTGATATCCTATTATGCGATACGAGTTACGTTAATTTTGCTGTGCAATTTTTTCTACTGTTATTTGGTCTTTCAAGTCTCAAACCATGGTACTGTTTCTTTGGGTTTGCCACGTGGTTTTAGGTTATGAGCATTAATTCCGATAGGAGCACGTTATTTTGTACCTAGGAGAATTGTGACAGCGTGTCACAACTCTCCTAGGTATTTTCTTTTTTTTTTGTCGTTAGTGTGTGTGTGTGTGTGTGACTGCATACTGAATCGCCATTTTTTTTAGATGCCCAATAAATATGTGAGGAAAACTGATAGAGGCGTGTCCAGTGCCGAAATATATGAACTAGCCTTTGAAGAGGTGACGTTTAGGGGACAAAGCCTCAGGAGTGCTGCATCTGCTTACAATATAAACTATATGTCTTTACAGAGATATATTAAAAAGAAAAAAGCATACCAGGCCAACTTGACAGACAAGCCTCCATCGGTCGGGTATGTCAGTCAGACAGTTTTTTTGAAAGACGAAGAAAACGTACTATGCGAATATTTGTTGACTTGTGCGGCATCTAATTACGGATTAACAACAAAAGAGACAAGAAGATTAGCCTATATGTTAGCAAAAAAGCATGATAAGAAATTTCCGACATCGTGGGAGGAAAATAAAATGGCAGGTGAAGTATGGCTGAAGCTATTTATGGAGCGCCATCCAATTTTATCCTTGAGATTGCCTCAATCCACAAGTATAGCTCGCGCTACGAGCTTCAATAAAACTAACGTGGCGGCCTTTTTTAAGAATTACACAGGTGTCCTGACCAAGTAAGCACTTGAGGCAAAAGATATTTGGAATGTTGACGAAACTGGAATTACGACAGTGCAGAAACCTGACAGGATCATTGCGCGACGCGGTGAAAAACAGGTCAGCGCAATGACGTCGGCTGAGAGAGGAACGCTAGTGACGCTAGCCTTGGCCGGAAATGCTGTTGGTAACTACATACCTCCTTTCTTCATATTTCCACGTAAAAGATTCCAAGATCACTTCATTCGAGATGGCCCAACTGGTTCAGTAGGAACAGCTAATGGATCTGGGTGGATGCACGAGGACGACTTTTACTTGTTCCTTAATCATTTCATCAACTACGCGAGACCATCAAAGGAGAAGAAAGTGTTGCTACTTTTAGATAACCACTCGTCGCATATGGCTTTGAAAAACATTGAGTTTTGTAGGGAACATGGTGTGATTTTGCTTACGTTTCCTCCTCACTGCACTCACAAGCTCCAACCGATGGATCGTGCTATTTTTGGTCCTCTGAAGAAGGCTGTAAATACAGCTTGTGATAATTGGGTGCACACAAATGCTGGCAAAGTTATGTCTATCTATGACATTCCATCAATTACAAAAACAGCATTTGATGTGGCGATGATGGAGGTGGAGAATATTCGAAAGCCCCTTCTAATAAAATTCTTCCTGATAATGAAGACGCTGCAATCAATTCGACAAAAACACCTGCCGGCAGTTCGTTCATTTGCAGCAAAAATGTCAACGAGCCTGCAAAGACTGAACATATCGCCTCCACATCTACAGCTCGTAGCCCACTCGTCACTATATCCAATGAATTCTCACCGGAAGCTCTTAGACCTTTGCCAAAAGCTCCTCCAAGAAAAGGACACCAACGGAATAGACGTAAAATCAGATCTGCTGTGCTTACTGACACACCTATTAAGGACGAAATTGCTGCTATAGAAGCAAGCAGGAAAAATGTTAAAAGACGTATTTTTAACAAGGATAATTCTAAAAAAGCAAAGAAGATGAATAGTAGGAAGAACCAAACCGATGATGAAGAGGAAGAAGAAGAAAACGACTGTTTCTGTCTATGTTGTCTTGAACCATTTGCAAACAGCAAGTCCAGAGAAAAATGGGTCCAGTGCATCGATTGCAAGGGATGGTCACATGAAGCTTGCACTGGAGGAGAGCTCCTCTATGTATGTCACAATTGCTTATCGGACTAGATTGTGGGCGGAACTAACTTTTTATTTTCACTCACATAATCCCAAAGAGTTGTCATATTCTGTTAAAATTATTATAAGAATAATGTTCATGTTATTAATATAATATACCCAACAATTTCAGTAGTTTGTTCCCTTGCAATTGCAAAATATGTTGCTGTCACAACTTACCTCGACCTTTGTCACAATTTACCTCGATACTAGGAGAGTTGTGACATGAAGAACTGTTCTAGTTTTCGTAAAATTCCTCTGGGAACCTAATTGCTTTCATCAATTTCGGGTCTGTTTTACACAGCTGACAGAACTAGCTATATACAGTACCAAAATTATAAGCATATGACCATTTTTTACTGAGATATGCTTGTTAAAGTGAAAATTGTCACAACCCTCCTTGGTATCCCCTACTTTACATTATTAAAAATTATTTAATAAAAATCATTAACAGGTTTTTACAAAACCTGTTCAAAATTGTCCCTATTCCCTATTTAAAAGATTCGAAAATAAAATCCTGGTGTCCACGAATTAAATCACAATTAAATCAGTGCGCTGTTGAAGTTGTTCCAGAGTATTCACTGCTCCATCATGATACACCAACTCTTTCAAATAGCCCCACAGAAAAAAATCGCAGGGCATTAACTCCGGGGAATAAGCGAACAGGCCAAGAAATGGGTCCATTGCGCCCTATCTATCTATTCGGAAACACATTAATCAGATCATTGATTCCCAAAGTGGTCTATATCGACCCCTAAGGGTCTATGACAACCTGCAAGGGGTCTACGTCAGCGAAAAAGATTTTGGGGGTCCATGAAATGAATATGGGAGTGCACGATAGTGGATCTCAACACATACACTGATAGTACCTATTTACTTACATCATACTATCTTATAATATCAAAACATATACATTATTTATAAAAGTACCTATGAAGTAAAACATTTATTATATATGTTTATAAAATTGTGTAAGTTGTAGGATGTTGGTATTCGCTTTGTGGTCGCAATACATTTTGAACTTGTAAAAACCTGAGAGTCGCAGTCTCAGAGCTTCGCTACCTTGCACTGACTTGTTCAATTCGTCACTCTATAAATAAGAATGTGGGACAAATACGTTTATTCGTTTCCTGAATCTTGAAAAGGAAAGTGCTAAGAAAATATTTTAAAAAATATAAACAGATAGTATGACACACAAATTATAGTGAGTCAGTGTTATTTTGCTTGAGAGTGCTGGAGAAAAGTAAGTAGACTATTTTTTATTAAATTTTAGTTTTGTACTCGTAGTTAGATAGATAGATAAATTACGCCAATCATGACTTTAGTTATTAGTAGTTAAATATTCAATCATGCAAAATTACACGAGTACTCCTCAATAGTTTCTTTTTGAAAGTTTTAGCAATCGGTAATATAATTACAGTGCAATCTCCGTAATTCGAGCTAGTTGTTGTAAGAAGATGTTCGAATTATGGAATGTTTTCGGAAAAATCAAAAAAATTTTTTAATATACAGCTGCTGGATTTTCTGTCTTATTTAAATAATTTAATTTTGCCCACATATGACTGATGCCATGACCGAATCTAAAAAGAAATGTAGACAGTACAGTGTTGATTATTTGAAATTTGGCTTCATTCATCATTGCCGGACAAACAATCGCCTATGTGCCTTTTATGCAACAAAGTTTTGGGCAATGACGCTATGAAACCATCTAAACTGCAAGATCATCTGAGAAGATTGCACCCTGATAAAACAGAGAAAGATTTGAAATACTTTCAAACACTCAAAGATAATTTTCAGAAGAGACCTACACTGGACAGAATGTTCGCTTCGACGTCACAAAGAAATGATGATGGTTTGCGGGCGTCTTACAATATCTCGTTACTTATAGCAAAATCCGGAAAACCGCATACTATCGGAGAGAAGTTAATTTTGCCAGCCGTTGAAGAGGTTTTAAAAACTGTTTTACACAAACCTGCATCTGATATTATTAAAAGAATTCCCTTAAGCAACAATACTGTTGAAAGACGTATTGATGAAATGAGTTCTGATCTTGAAAGCTTCTTATGTAATTATTTGCAAGCAACCCATTTCTCTATACAACTGGACGAGTCAACTTTACCTGATAATGCAGCATTATTATTGGCATATGTTTGTTTTATTATGAATCAAGAAATCTACGAAGAACTGCTCTTCGCAAGAACTTTGATAACCGACACTAAAGGTGAATCAATATTTCATGTTTTGAAGGATTACTTCATTGAAAAAGCAATTCCTTTATCAAATATAATATCAGTAGCTACAGATGGAGCACCTGCCATGGTTGGACGTTATCGTGGATTTATAAGCTATTTAAAACAAAATGTGTCAGGGGTGTTAGCAATACATTGCGTCATCCATCGACAACATTTAGTTGCTAAAAATTTGAGTGTTAGATTGCATGAATCACTTCATTTAGTCATTGATGCAGTAAACCGAATCCGAAGCAACGCGTTGAATAAGCGGTTATTTGCGCAGTTGTGTGAAGAAAATGACGAACACTTTCATCAATTACTCCTTCACACTGAAGTACGCTGGCTGTCGAAAGGCTTATGTTTGACAAGATTTTTTGCACTTTTTGAGACTATTAGAATTTCTGGATACTAATGATAAAATTTTAAAAGAAAATTTAATGAAGAGGAAAACAGAAATCGCTATTTAACCGATTTGTTTACAAAATTTAATATGGTTAATTTGCAATTACAAGGCGACAGTTTAAATTTGATTAAAACAAAGTCCATCTTATCAGCGTTTCTTACCAGAGTTAAACTAATGAAGCAAAATATTGGACGGGGCAAATTTTCTCAGTTCCCCAATTTGTCACAGACAAGCTGCCAGGAAGACGACGTTTCAAC
Organism: Acanthoscelides obtectus; assembly: GCA_963669975.1. Lineage (NCBI taxonomy): Eukaryota > Metazoa > Arthropoda > Insecta > Coleoptera > Chrysomelidae > Acanthoscelides > Acanthoscelides obtectus. The sequence goes on from CAVLJG010000008.1 coordinate 88,869,980, forward strand.
CTACGTTCAACATTTAAATGCACTCTATTCAGATTTTGAATCTAGGTTTGAGGATATTTTGACTATGGTAATACCACCGTGGATAATTAATCCATATGGTGACATAGAAGAAACGAATGTCATAATACAAGAGGAACTGACTGAACTAAGTACAAACGAAGAACTTAAGGTTCAGTTTAAAAACGGATATCAGCAATTCTGGCTGCAAAACAACATACCCGTTACTTATCCCGTATTATGGAATATAGCGAGGAAATTTTTAATTTCCTTTCCATCGTCATACCTAGTGGAAAGGGGATTCAGCGCTGTTACCAATCTCCTAACGAAAAAAAGAAACAGACTGGACATCATTAGCCGAGGAAGTTTAAGATTAACCCTTACAAAATTGACGCCAAATGTTGATAATTTATTATTAAAGCATCCGGTTCATCCTTCTCACTAAAACTATTGACTTATTGCTTATCTTATTTTATTTATAGTTTATTTTATGTTTATTGGTGTCTGACCAATAAATGCCCGCATTGGGAATAAGTGTCCGCATTGATTTTTTTAAAGAACCCCCCTTCATAGAAAATATTTTTTTTTAAATTATTCTGAAAATTCAAGGATAGGTACACACTAAAATTCGTTAATTTTTTGCCTATTTTTAGATAACTTAAATGTATAAGAAGCGGAATTTAATCAACTTAACAGTGAAATTATTGTAGAACATACGTTTATGTTATAATTAATAAACGAACTGGCTTATTCTACTATTTTAAGTAAAAAACTTTTTTTTATTATTTTTCCCTTTTTTTATTTTATCTCTGTTATTTTTTTCTTTTCATAGAGGGCACTTATTCCCAATGCGGGCACTTATTGGTCAGACACCTGTTTATTTAATGTTACGTATATTTTACATAACAGATATAAAATTTTATTTTGAGTAGTTTTAATTTAAATTCAATTAATAAATGTATAAATTAACATGTGTTTTTACTTTAAATTTTTAACACTAAACTTCACTACAGTTAGAAATTTACAGGAAATCAATATCAGGTAAGTAGAAGGTCTACCCAACACGGAAAAACATGGCAAGGCGTCTACGTCACAAAAAAGTTTGGAGAACTCTGATTTAGATGTTCATTAACTTCTCGTCTAAAATGTAGGGACCACATATTCCGCCTCACATTTAGAGAAACATCTCCTAATAATTGTGGCAGATTTTGTCGAAAAAATTATTTTTACAGCATGCGGATTTTCTACTGGAAATAGTGCACTCCATTGCGTGTAAGTGTGGCCTCATCTGTACACAAAATTAATCTCGTGAAATGTTCCTTTCTGTCGAACTGTTCTAAAAGCCACTGGCAAAAAGCAACTCTTCTAGGATGATCTTCAGGTTGTAACGCTTATACGCTTATATTCGGGGTTGATTTTTCGAAGCTCGGTGATGATTTTTGGCAAACAAATGGTGGTATACCAATCCGCAGTAACAGTTCTTTGCTCATTAAGAGGAATTGTTGCAATTTGACACAAATGTCGCGACCATCTTTTTCGAAACACTTCGAGAACGGATGACTTCTGTTGACTGTTCTTCACCTTGGAACACCCAAACAGCAGGCTGACGTTTATTTTCTGGTTCATAACAGTAAATCCACGATTCATCACCACTAACAATGCTGTACACATTTTTTGAGTTTCCGGAATTGAAACGGTAAAGCGTTTTTTGACACCAATTAACCCTGGCTGCTTTCTGCTCTACAGTCAATCCAACGAGAAACTAATTTTCTTACTCCTAATTCTTCATGTAAAATTTTTTGAATTGAGGTCTTTGAGATCTTCAAGGACGCCTCAACCTCGCGATATGTCACATGTCTATCTTTCTATATGCAAAACTTAAAAGACATCCCTCGTACTACGCATTGTTGGGTCGTCTTCTACCTCTCTGTTCATTTAAATATCCTGTGTCACGAAGTCTAATAACTAAATTTTCAAACGTCCGTGGGGCCGGACGATTTCTTGAAAGAAACCTTTCCGGATACAACCTGCATTTTGCGGCTGCATTTTGTTGGCATTCTCCGTATGTCAGTATTATGTCCTCTATTTCATTGTTTTTGCACAAAATAATCAGACAAATGAAAGTATACGCATTATTAAAAGACTGACAGAACTGGTCGAACCAAAAGCTCGTACTGGAGACCAAACATTAACACAAAAACCAAATTTATATAAACGATAAGAGTAGTAAACATAAAACGCTGAGATTTTACATGGCAGTGGTCGAGAATACCCAAAAACTCTGAGTAATACCATCATTCAATCTTTTACTATGTCTTTTATTATGCAACTATAACATAGGTGATTCTTGAACTTCTTTTGACGAGTTCTACAAGCTGTTTAAATAAATGACTCAACTTTGAAAGCACCCTAAATATACGGAATTTATTTTTTGTGAAATTTTATTCCCCTTTCGCAAAAAAATGGCGAGTAAAATGGAAGTGGTCGGGAATTGGGATATGAAAATTTGTTCATTCCAGTAGTCGGACACAAGATCACTGGCCACAATCCACATTATTTGTTATCTTTTGCTGACCCTCCATTGGCTGGGGCTTCAGTCGCATTTTGGTTTGTTTAATTCGAAGAGAAAAGTTTGATCGTTTCTAAGTTTAGAGAGAAAAAGATAGATTGATAACAACCACGACAAGTGTACTTACTATTCATTGGATTTTGACTATAACCTATTCGTAGTCCATCTAGTCAAGCAGCACAAATATAAATATAATTTTATTGTTATTGACAAAATGGTTAAAACCAAAATAAGACCGTTTTAAGGATACCCCCTTATCACTACAAATTAAATCACATTGAAATGATTTGGGCAAATATACTAAGTGTCATATAAATCCGAACACCCAGTTTAAATGGTTTTATTTTAATAAAATTTTGTATAAGTACTTAATGAAGCATAATAAGTAAATGATAAAAATTTCAAAATGATTGCACTGCTTTAAAGCCCTTTGACCTTTAATAATGTGTGGATGCACCCTGATGTGCTACGCATTCTCCAACGCGCCGAGGCATGCTTCTGATCAGGTGGTCAATGTCCTCCTGTGGTATCTCATTCCAGGCAACCACCTACTCCTCTCGAAGTGCTTCTAGAGTTTGAGGAGGACGTTGCAAATTGAGCAATCTCCTACCCATCATATCTCACACGTGCTCAATTGGGGATAAGTCGGGGTATCTTGGTGGCCATGGTAACAATGTGACATCATTGAAAGAAGTCTATTGTGATTCTTGCAAGATGTGGTCGGGCATTATCTTGTTGGAAAGTTGGATCTGCCAGGGTGTCAAGATAGGGTAAAAGATGGGGTTCTATAACTTCGTGGTTATAACGCTGCGCGTTCATGTTACCTATGATGAAGATTAAAGGTGACCTTGAACCATAAGCTGTAGCACCCCAAACCATAACTCCAACAGTGTGATGAACATGTCTTTCAACAAAAAACTGTGGATTCCTCCTTTCACCACGTCGCCTTCTAACCCTGGCACGACCATCGTGCATGCCTAAACAAAATCTAGACTCGTCACTAAAGACAATACTGTTCCATTCCTGATCCCAGAGTGACCGTTGTCTGCACCACTCAAGGCGATTACCTCGGTGTTCTCGAGTTAAAGGGAGGACCCAGTGTGGCCGGTATGAAAACAAGCCAAAACTTCTCATTCGTCGGTAAACACTTCGCATGCCAATAGGTCTTTCGTGTTCTGCAAACCATTCATTTGCAATGGACCTGGTAGTGGAGAAACGGTCCCTTAAGGCCAATAATCTTAGGCGGCGATCTTCACGCTCAGTTGTTCTACGGCGGCGTCCAGTACCCTTGCTCTTTGCGAACGGCCTTCTCGAAGCCATGCCTGACAACACCTAACCACAGTGTCTACACTTCTTTGCACTCTAACTGCAATTGCCCGAAAAGAAAGTCCAGCTTCCCGAAGTCCTACTATACGGCCCCTATCAAACTCACTAAGTTGACGAAATCGTACAGGTCTCCGTACTCTAGGCATCGTAACCGATCGTAAAGGATGTCAAGAACCAAAATCCGCCAACGTTGATTCTTTACTGCGGCTGAAATATTCATTTTTAGAGCGTTAGTTAATTAAAAAAAAGCAGTATAAAAACCGGAATGTCCAACTGATAAGGCTGAAAATTTTTTCACTTATTATTTACAGTAAGATAAATACATTCACCAACTTTTATTAAAATAAAACCATTTAAACTGGGTGTTCGGATTTATATGTCACTTAGTATATTTACCTCATCAACAAAAAGGAGCAGGAATCATTGATACGACAAAAAACGAAGTTGAAACGAATTTCATTTTGTCGTTTTATGTTCGGGGCTCTGCCGTCAATGGACCGATTTAAAAAAACCTTCAGCCTGACTAGAGAAATATACTTGTAGCTTTCCAGATTAACCCCCGCTCCCCATTGGTATGGGAAGTGAAGACGTAAACTTATGTGAAGATGGTGAATCATGAACAAAAAATCATACTAGGATCAATACAATATATTTAAATTACACAGTTTATAAAAGAAATTGCACACTTATTATATCTAATAGTGTGTAAAGTGATTTGAAAACATATGCATCTTATTAGCGCTTTAAGAAAATATTCCCCTTTATTTCAGAACATTGAAAATGTAACTACATACACAGATCAAACAAGGAACACTTAAGGTAACAGTGTAGTTACCGTTGCCGTATACTATCGGTTTTTATTCTATTTGCATGAAAAACTGTAAGCCGAAACTTACAATACTAGAACAATAACAATAACAGAATAACTACAGCCATTTTTCTAACCGCCAGGCTTACATTTTGTCCCGGCTTATTTCAAGTAGCATCTACATTGGCAGTCATATTTCATACTGGTCAAAAAATGCCCGACTGTCTACTTCTCGGCGAGATTACTTGATCGCATCCTCCAAAAATTAATACTAGTCTAAAATTTGGCAAGGTAATTAATATGACAATCAATCCTCACCTCATCAGAATCAAATGACTTTCCTAAAAAGGTAATCGCTTGAACTTTTAGCTAAGCTGAGGCAAAACAAAAGTGACAATATAATATTTCTAGACCATTAACCTTTTTAGATGGAGTTTTTTTTCTCTACTTTATTAGCGATCAGAGTGTATGTACATTCTATAAGCTAATTTGATGGATGGTACAATTTTTAAGTAGTTGTACCTCATGACGGGATGAAGCAGACATCCAACGATGTCACCTCAGTCTTGCAAGTCTAGTGGCAATTTCCTTTTCAGTCTCCTGGTCTCAGTGGGATCTAATAGCGATGGCAGCAGTGGGTTTGGATGGTCGCTAAGCCTACCATGGTGTTTGCAACTTCTTTCCACAATGACTTCCCTGATGAATGGGATTTTCAGATCCCTATCATCTGCAATGCTTCTAAGGATTTTTGATTGAGCTCGTTGAATGATTGAAAGGTTTGGCTTGCTAGCGCAGCCCCAGAGTTCGATCCCGTAAGTCCAAATGGGCTTGATGATGGCTTTGTATATCAGTAACTTGTTTTCTATGCTTAGTTTTGATTTGCGTCCTATCAGCCAATTTAACTCTTTACTTTTCAAGTCAATCTGTTTTCTTTTCTTGGATAAATGTTGCTTCCAGTTTATTTTGTCGTCCATGTGAAATCCCAGGTATTTAGCACTTGCATGTTGAGGTATGTGACTTGATTCAAGGAAACAGCTGGGCATTGTCCTTTTCGGAGAGTGAAGGTGATGTGCATGGATTTGGTTTCGTTGACTTTGATCTTTTTTGTTCAGCCAACTTCCTATATCGTCTAGGTGCCTCTGTAGTTTACTTGAAGCGTGGTCGGGATCTTCATCAGTTGCAAGAATCGCCGTATCGTCTGCAAATGTGCCAACTGTTGTTTCAGTTGTTGTGGGTATATCCGCTGTATATACGATATATAATAAGGGACTCAGTATGCTGCCCTGTGGGACTCCTGATTTCATAGGGTAGTAGCTTGTCTCACTGTTTACTTTAACTTTGTAGCAGCGGCAAGTAGGATTATAGCAACTTGAGGTACTTGGCTGGCAATACTTTCTTTATTTTATGCAACAAGCCTGGATGCCACACTTTATCAAATGCCTGCTTCACATCTAGGAAGGCTGCCGTATAGTATTATTTTCTTTCGAAGGATTTGGCGATTATATCCGAAAGGCGGTGACACTGCTGCACAGTTGAGTGAGCCGGCCTAAAGCCAAACTGATGATTAGGGATCCAAGCTAGCCGATCCAGTTGGCCATTTATTGTATTCAGGATAAGTCTTTCCAAAAGCTTAGAAATTACTGGCAACAGGCTAATCGGTCGATAAGAACTAATATCCATTAGATTTTTTCCTGGTTTCGGTACCATAATTATTAGCACACTCCTGAAGGACATGGGCCAGTAGTCTAGCCTTATAATCGCATTAAATATATAAAGCAATTTCATCAAGCCTTTCTTGGGAAGTTCTTGTAACATTTTGTCTGTGATCATGTCAGCTCCGGGAGCTTTTTTTATATTTAGCCTGTTTATTTCATTTTGTAATTCCTTCGGAGAGAAAGGTGCTAACCGTTCTTGAGTTAAAAGATGGATGAGATTGGCTTCATCTACTTCCTGCACTGGATCGTCATTGTGTGGGATGAACACTTCGGCAAGGTGTTGTGCAAATGCGTCAGCTTTTTCTTTATCGCTTTTTGCCCATTGACCATTAGCTACTGTTTGGCTACGGATTGGCGGTGATGTAGAATGAGGTTTTCTCTTAGCTTTTATGGGCTTCCATATGGAGTTATCTTGTCTCGTGAGTTGAGATACGTAGCCTTCTACGGAGGCATTCCTCATTTCTTGAAGTTTAGACTTTAGCTTATTACAGCAGGTGTTGTACTTTGTTCGGCTGGCTGGCGTGCGGGTACGTTGCCAAATTGATCGTGCTCTTCTCTTCTCTGCAACTAGCTTCTTTATTTCAAAGGGGATATTTTTTGTTTTGTAAGCACAGTCCATGAATGGTGTGGATTCTTTCGCTGCCTGTTGGAGTGTACAAATAAAGCTATTGCAGTCGACCTCTATATCATTTGGCTGCTTCAATCTGGTTGAGAGATTGATGTTATCTACAATTATCTGTTTGTATCTATCCCAATTTGTTTTGTTATTATGCAATCTTGGAGTGGGTTTCTTACATATCACTGCTGTGCTCAGAGTTAGGGTAATTGGACTGTGGTCTGATGTGAGGTCAAAGCTTGAAGATATTTCTGTATAAGATGAAGATATGCCACTGGTTATGAAGAAGTCTAAAAGATCGGGAAGTCTGTTTACATCTGTAGGCCAATAAGTAGGTGCTTCTGGTGAAATAAACGTGTAGTTGTTTTCTAATATGACTTGTATTATTTCTCTTTCTTTTGTTGTTGTGAGCCGTGAGCCCCATGTGGTATGCTTGCTATTGTAGTCCCCCCCAACAATGAATTTTGGACCAAGAGTTATAAAGAAATTTTTGAATTGCTCTTTTTTGAGGTTATGACGTGGTGGACAGTAGACAGCTGGTACTGTTATATCATAAGGAAGACTGTTTACTTTTACAGATGCTGTCTGGATATGGTTTTCTTCATACTTAGGCATTTCGTGATGTTTGATTGTTTTTTTAATAAGTACTGCAGCTCCTCAACCATCGGGATGATTTGTATTGTAAAGTATACTATCGGGTATAGAAAAACAGCTTCTTTCAGTGAAATGTGGGATTTTTATTTTTCAGTGTTCTGTGGTAGTGTTCGCAGCCTCTATAGTTTGCAGTATGACTGCACATTTTGCTGGCGCATCTTTCGGCTTCTTGCAGTCCTTAGTATTATGGGGACCACCACATTTCACACATAAGTATGGTATGTTCAAATTGTTGGCACCTCATACACTGGATGATATTGTTCTTTCTAGGTCTGGGTGGCTCTATTTGAATAGTTTTATTCTGTAATCCGGTATGATTCTGGGGTTGCGCAGTTTATTTTCACAACATTGTTTGCGAGGCTCTTCGTGATATATTGCTCGTCTTCTAATATGTCTCTAATGGTGTTGACCATTTCCTCGTAGTTGATCACTCCATGAATAAAGATTGGGATTGGAATTCGTTGAGTGTTATTTCCGACATTATCACCTGTTTTGTCTGCTAGGATATCAAGTCTGTTGTTTACAGTTACAGTTTCCGTTGTTTCTTTGTTCTGCTCTTTGGCCTACTTTCCTCCATTTAACGCTTCTCATCACTTGCCACGGGTTATTTCTATTTTGTTGTGAGTCCTCTAATTCTTCTTCACTTGTTGATGACATTCTTAGTATTTGATTATGCTCTATTACTGACACATCCTGACTATGAGTCATTGTTGAGGAAATGTTTTAGACCAGCTGCATAACCGGTGCCACCAGCGCTTGCACTGCTAACTAACGACACTTATTTTGTTTCACGTTTTTACAGCTTTTGTTATGGAACACTTTATTTTATTATTATGATTATATTATTTGTACTCGTACTCGTCGATTCGCTTATCAGCGAAATCCAAACGAGAACTACTTAGATGGAGTGAGGATTGATTTTTATTCCTAATACTATTAACCACCACCATGAAAAAATTTCATTCTGTTGTTAGTTTCTCTGGCCTCACAGTACCTGGGAATTGGACTACTATAGAAGCAAGAATCTCGAAAATGATATAGTTGCCCAACGATATTACCTCAAAGGTTTTTCTACGAAATACATCTACTCACATGCCACAGCTTCACATGTTAGCGTTTTAGAACTAATGGATAGATGCACTCAATAAGGAACTAGTTTGTGCTTAAAAAGTTTGTGTTGTTGCATTATTAGCTATAATTTCCCTTGCTTGTCTGGCCAATAAAACAGCACGTAAATGTTTCAATGACAAAGGTGAACTTCTTCAGTACAATGACAATATCTAATTTATCTGTCTTCCAGGTGACAGTCCGTTTGTTTCTTCTTTTCATTATGATATTCCTATACACTGTGTTACTACATTAGTGTGAAAGTCCCGTGACATGCTAATATTGCGTGACGTCGTCATTCCAACAGCATAGGATCGCCGGGATAGGTATTTTCGTCCCAAAAAAAGGACGTGCAGCACTCCAAATCGGCAAGATACGTCACCGAAAAAATGGAAAAGCCCACCCAGAACTATAGTCGCAACACACTGGTTAATCGTTATGCAATCTTCAACTAAAATGTTGCAACCGAATTGTGTTGTACGAACAGTCACTTGGAAGACAGACAAATCAAGTTTTGTTATTCTACTGAAGAAGATTTGATTTACTACAGTTAAGACGGTCTACCAAAACATGTACAGTATATTCAGATAAGAGATAGACCGGATGTAAACAAAAGGTTCGGGTGATTTTCACGCTAACGCCGCCGTCTCGACGTAAAACAGGAGCCCTCATTGGTCAATTCGCAATTAAATGCCTATGCCGAGCGGCAGAGCAATCGTATCAAGGCAGAGTCACATTCAGGTTCAGACGTGTTACGTATGTCGTGTGCATCATTGCAATTTGATATTTCTTTGGACGTTTTCGTTTGTTATCTTATTAAGTTGTTGAGTTTGTCGTTGTTATTGATTGTTATTGTTATCAACTGCTTGCGCAAAATGCCCAGTAGTAGGTACAGATACTGCCGATGAAGTTGTAAACTCCTGTAGTCCACCTAGGAAACGCTCTAAAAAAAGACACCTGAGTGCAGAAATGAAAGAGGTCATTTTGAATATATATAAGATCGAGCGCGAGGAGAACGAGGCATCAACCATCAAAGAAATTGTTGTGAAGGTTTCTCACAAAGTTGGGGTGTGTCGCGCATCAGTGTTTAATGTGTTAAGACAATACAAAAAAAATCACACCTTTTCTGAGCCAATGACCAGTAAACATCGCAAAAGTATTGTTAAATCATTGGATGAATCTGATAAGCATGCGATTAGGAGGAAAGTGCATGAATTTTTCTTTAGGAATGAAATACCTACTATAGATAAAGTACTGCAGGAGGTAAATGGAGATACAACGTTGCCAAATTTCAAACGATCAACTTTCCATGCGTTACTGAAGCATTTAAATTTCAAATGGAAAAAACGGGGTCGTAATAGTTTACTACTGGATAGAGAAGAAATTGTGCTATGGAGGAGGGATTATTTAACAAAAATTGGGAAATATAGAAATCAAAACAGAAAGATTTATTACTTTGATGAAACGTGGGTAAACGCAGGACACACTACAAGTAAAGTATGGGTTGATGATTCCGTAACTTCATCCAGGAGGGCCTTTCTAGATGGACTGTCCTCCGGATTAAAAATCCAGCAGGTAAATACGAGTAATAGACGGATGTTTTTCAAACCTTGGGAACAAGGTTCTAAACATTAATTCCAGGGGGCAGATAAAACATATTACAAGTAACAAAACTTTTATAACTTTCGATAAAATGCGTGGATGTTTTATTGTCATTTTCATTTGTTAGAACTTTTTTAAGCCATGTTTTTATGTGTTTTCGATATTTCAATAATTTTTTAATATAATCTTAAAATATGTCGAATATTATAAACTTAAAAAAAGCTACTAAGTTTTATATTGTGTACCGTTCCTAATATTTCTAATCATTTTAATTCATACTTTAAGCTTTATAAAGTTATAATTTGTTATTATTAATATTTGCGCGTATTTCAGGTTCCTGATCATTCATTTTTTAAAGGTTTATAACTTTAAATTAAATTGTGAAGCGCTGAGTAATCATACGACGTTCAATATTCTTTCTTTCAATATGACTAAATAATCCCAATTATAGCACTCTGATACTCATGTCTCAATGTTTTTTCGCTGAATGTGATGAAAACATTTGAAAAAGGTTCGCTTATTGAAATAAATCTACACCAGTTAGTACTTCGATTTCCAGGTAAAGGGAAAAGGCTCATTATCTGCCATATTGGCAGTGAGGATGGATTTGTTGTTGACGGTCTGTGGTGCTTTGAGTCTAAGAAAACTGGAGATTACCACGAGGAAATGAATGGCGAATCGTTTGAACAGTGGTTTTCAAAAATTTTACCGAACTTAGAGGAAAACGCAGTAATTGTGTTGGATAATGCGCCTTATCATTCTCGAAGAATGGAGAAGGTCCCAACAACGGCTTCAAGGAAAGTTGATGTTCAAAATTGGCTCCGCTCGAAAAATATCAACTTTGAAGAAGCAATGCTGAAAGTACAATTATTAAGAATTGTCAAGGATCACAAGGCGGAATATCAAAAATACGCCATTGACGAAATGGCAGCAAGTCAAAATAAAACTATGCTCCGTTTACCTCCATACCATTGCGAGCTCAATCCCATTGAGCTCATATGGGCAGAGGTTAAAAATTATATAGCTAAGCACAATACAACTTTTAAATTTTTTGACCTCAAAGGACTTTTCAAAGAAGCACTAGAATTAATAACAGCGCAAAAATGGGAAAACTGTATTAAGCACGTGAAAGACAAAGTTGAAAAGAGAATGTGGGAACTGGACAATATTTTAGAGGAAAAAGTCGAGCCATTCATTATTGACGTTGGTGCTTCAGGCAGTAGCGATGATGAAAGCTCATCAAGCTCATCTTTCCAATAAAAGATGTCGTTCATCAAATTCGGTAAGTTATAAGTAATTATAAAGCTACTGTATTTTTTAATTAATTATTGACATTTTTGAACCCATTTTGGCAAAACCTATTCAAGAATCTACTTTCTGACAATGTTCAACCATGCTCATTTTTTTACGTTTTGAACGTTTTAATTTGGTTACATATTTACCTAGAAATCAAAAAATATACTAATCAATATTCTAAACGCAATTTTAAGAGATATACGATTATTTTTAGTTTAGGCTAATTTAAACGCCATTTTGAGATTATATTCGACTGTATTTCACCAAACATCAGGCGGCATCCGAAGCTGGAAATCGAAGCGAAAATTTTGAAACCCTTATGTATATTTACATCATTATATATTTCTTACCCCACCCCCACATGGTCCTATATCCATCACCAATCGTATACACATCGAATTGTGCTAATTTACTACAAAGTTACGCAAAGCAGCATCTACTATCTAAAATATGTACTGCGTGACTCTTAATACGTCCCTGCCGAATGTTACAGCGTTCGATGATCACGTGGTCTTGTTTATGTCCGGTCTATCTCTTATCTGAATATACTGTAGTTGTGTTAGCCAGAGAAACCTGAGATATTATCGACATGTAAACCGCAGGATAAGTTTCAGGTATTACATTATTATTAAATGTGTAATAACTGTTACAATAAGACACTTGGGAATGCTCCTAATAATATTGTGTAATATTTTAAATAGAACACCTAAATACCTTACGTCGAGGATCAATTTTATAGCGACATCTGATTAACATTGTTTTATGTGATACATAAATTGTAATATAGGCATGTGTTCAGAACAAATATACGTTTTTGAGGAAATGAGTTGAAAATGCATCTCAATTATAACATTTTGCTTCTTTGCTGGAATACGTTCAAATCATTATTTTCGTACTTTCCCATTCTTCGATCTACGTGGATATATTTTTTTGGTATTACCTGTTCATAGTTGGTTGAAATCTTATGGGTGTTCTAAACGAGATTGTTCCAAGAAGCTCGAAAGTACTTCAGTATACAACACATTTTATTATCTAATACTTGTCTTGATACTTTGATCAAGTCCATAAAGCCACAGTCCATTCAGCGACGAAGCAGAAATTAATGAGCGTATGCTAATTTGACATCTAACTACTAGGGCATACAAGCGTTAAGTTGACTTCAAAAAACCGAGCTGTAACGTATATGTTCTACTTGCAGCACACACGGGAATTATGTTTAATTGTAAAAAGTGTGGTTGTTTGTTCAAATAAGCCTGACAAAAGCAGCATTGACAACTTGCACATTACTGATGTGCACTAGTATACTTTATCTGAAGTCACTTGAAACACTGTGAAATACCGGGTGCGTTTTATATATCTATATTTAACACGCTCTGTTGCTGCAAAAATCACCAAATTTCGCAGCAAATATCCCCCGTATAAGAGATCAAAGGCAGTTTCACCGGTCCACGTGGAGTAAAGCACGCCTATGCGTGGACATAGCCAATGAGAAAGCGTGTATTTCAGAGCTCCGAACAAGTGCAGGTGGCTACTGAAAATTGAAACAGTTTAGCCAGTGCCGTGTAGCGGTGAATAAACGTGTTTTCTTTAGTCTGTCCGTGTTTTTTCATAGATTTTATTAGTTTGTGTGTTTTTGACTTTTGAATACTCGGTTTACTTGTTGATTTAATTGTTGTGTTGATTGTTCTTGTGTGTCCTAAATATGGCTCTTTGGAGACCTTGGGAAAATGCTCCAAGCCACGAGGAGATGGTTGATGAACCTGTGCAGGCAGAATTCTTTCATAAAGATTTAGAGGAACAGACCCAAAGAGTAATCCTAAATATGTATGATTGTCTGAAAAACGAAAATCCAGATTCCTCGCAAAATCAAATTTTAAACAGAATTTGTATCCTGACAAAAATCAGTCGGTCTACCATTTATCGGGTTATAAAAAGGGGAGATGTAGTCAACCATTGCTTCCACAGAAAGCGCATAGGGCAAAAATTCAGGAAGATATTCGTCGTATAATATACGGATTTTATAAAGAAAATTTGGTGCCCACGTTGGAAATGATACGGGATAAATTAAAAGATTATCCTGAAGATTTTTATAATTACAAATGCTTAGACTCACTGCACTGTATTGTAAAACTGTGTGCTTTTCAATACAAAAAATTAGATAAAAGAATGGTGATTATGGAGTCGTCTCGAATTGTTGAATTGCGCCAAGAATTTTTGCACAAAGTTAAAATCTATAGAGAGCAGAAAAGAAATCTGATTTACCTGGATGAAACGTGGTATGATACCCATGATGTTGTGCAGTACTGCTGGGTTGACGACAGCAACAAGTGCATTTTAAATGCACCATGCAACCGTGGAAAACGAATCATTATTCTTCATGCTGGCAGTGAAAATGGATTTATACCTAATGCCTTGCTGTTATCTGCCAAAAATATCAAAGAATCATGTGCCGACTATCATGAGGACATGACCTCCGACTTATTTGAAAAGTGGATAGAGCAGCAGTTAATACCAAACATTTCCCCAAATTCAGTGATTATTATGGACAATGCGCCATACCATTCCCGACAGAAAAACAAAATTCCGAATACAGGCACAAAAAAACAAGACATTATTGATTTTATGAAGGATAAGGGAATGGAAATACCACGAAAATCAACCAAAGCCATATTATTGGATCTTATTAAAAGACAAAAATTTGAAAAAGAGTATGTTGTTGACAATCTGCTTCAGCAAAATGGCCATGGAGTATTACGTCTACCTCCCTATTACTGCATTTTTAACCCGATTGAGTTGGTCTGGGCTGCTTTAAAAAAAAAGTAAGAAAACATAATCAGACCCCTCAATTAAGTGAATCGCTATTGGCCACAATAAGAGATGCAGTATCTCATATTGCTGCCACAGACCTATGGAAGCAGTGTTCTAGGCATATTATTGAAAAAGAAAATGAATATTGTGTTTTGCCTCCTGTAAATCCCGTTGTAATTCCTCTACAAGATGACTCTAGCGACAGCTCCGAAGGCGAGGATGATATATAAATACCTATAATGTAAGTCTTTATATACCTTTTTATATACCTACCTGCTATGTAAATATTTGCCTATGTCAAGCGTTGGAATTCTGTAATTTTTCCATTTCTTAACTTTCAGTCAACATAAATTAAACTCCCAATATAAGTATTTTTTATCCCAAATCAAAAAAATAAGAAGATAGTAAAATCCATTTATTGTGATATAAAAACATTATTATTATCGTTCTGAATAAATGCCGCACGCCTATGATACGTCATGAAATTACAAAGGACGCGCCGACCAAGGGTTTTTATGCTATTTCAAGTGACTTCAGATACACCATACGTAATGCTAACCGGACTTCGATAAGCAGTAGTGTAGGGTCAAGTGGTGCAAAAACGAGACGATTTTTAAATCTTTTGTCAACAAAAAAAACGGACTTTAAGGCTTTGTTATATTGCCCTGTATATAGAAAGCTATGTAGTTAAAAAAAGTTCATAATATTCATAATGAAGGGCGTTTCTGTTAAAAAACCGTGTCTCGCTTTTAACCACTATTTAGGCTAAAAATGAGACAGTGAGAGGTTAAAAACAAGACACTGTATTTTCTGGCCTTTTAGTCATTTTACATCAGTGTGGCAAAATATGAGACCCTGGGGAATAAAAACGAGACACACTGCAAGGATTTTAAAGCGTTTAGTAAGTCAAATAACATAGTTAGGTTTTAAATTGTAACAACGTTCTTAAAGAAAATCACATAATTAAACACAAAACTATGTTTATTAAACTAAAAAGAAAACAAATCCAAAAATAAGTTAAATGAACCATACCACATTCAAAAAAAGGGGTAAAACAAGATTTTCAATAGGATTTTAAGAGCTAAAGTAGAAAACTTATCATTCTAACGTATTTTGTACTACATATTATTGTACGACGTATTTTTCAAAGTCGATAGGAAGCCAGTATTGCTGAGAGATACGACAGGTCTTACTTTCTATTTCTGGCTAGGGAAGTTTCATTTCTATGTCACTTTTGTCGATGAAGTACTTTTCCTCAATGGCCGGAAAAATAAATTTAATTCCTTTGCGCCTCAGATATTTTACTTCTACATCGCTCTCAAAAACTTTAAGGATTTGTGCCACGTAGTAAACTTGAGTTTTTTTGACTTAGTCTATTGCGCTTACAAAAATGTTTAAACCAATCTTTCCCGGGCTTTCCTTCCTTAAACTGGGTAGTAAGGTGGTTTTCTTGTACATAGGTTTGAACTATTGCTTGTATCTCTGGTTTAGTGAGAGCAAACCCCCATTTTGCCATACTTTTTATCTTATCACTTAAGTCTACTTCCATTTCTTTGGTTAGAAAAGTTTTTCTTCCCTGTTTACCAAGTGAACGAGTACGTCTTCTCGAAAGAGCATATTTGTCAATTTTAAACTGTTTAGCTGCATTTCTAAGAAACAAAGTGCCATTATCTATTAGTTTTAGGGCTGTATCCATGTTCTTGTTGTCGTAGGGGCGCTTTTTGGGAACGTAAACCTTCGGCATTATTATCAAAGGTATAAAAGCTGTCTTGTTTTTTACCTGGCAGGTGTCTTGTTTTTAAACTTTGTGGTGTCTCGTTTCTAGCACCTGTTATTCACGACGTGCCTGCTTGCCAACAAATAAAAATAGACTAAATTCGATATGGAATATCATAGCCGCATTTGTTATTTTAAAATGCGATACTTGCCGAGTCTCTACGATCACGTACAATTTAAGAGATTTTTTAAGCAAAATGCACAATCAGATGCGATAGTTTTTTCTCGATGTTTGTGTTTACGTTTATTTATTATTCATTACATATTTCAATTGTATATATGTGGAAGTAATTTGTAACGTACAATGTTATTGTTTTTTTGCATTGCGAAAAATTGAATGTCTTGTTTTTGACCGAAATTTCGGCTGTCTCATTTTTGCACCACTTGACCCTACCCTGTTACGTCGTCATCAATGCAATGCTAAACGCGCGTTTTTGAGCAGCGCATCAGCTTAACGCTCGTGTGTCCTGAGGTTTAAATATAATAAAAATGATATACCCTATGATCAAAAAGTACCGGGAATTTAAGAATAAAACAAAAACGGTTTAATTTTCAGTCAAATTTATTTTATCGCCTTCAAAATAACGTCAGTGTGCCAGCGTTTCACCCACTCTACGTGCACCGCTGGTAAGTCGCTAAAGGCATGGCCTTTAGCTCTCTCGTCGCATTCTGCTTGATGTCATCAATGGACTGAAATCTCTTTTCCCGAAGTGGTAATTTGAGTTTTGGGAAGAGAAAAAAGTCGCACGGAGCCATATCAGATGAATAGGCTTGTTTAATGGTATTTACTTACAATTCTGACCCGCTAAGACGGCGGCGCGTTATCGTCCTGCAAAATCCACGAATTATCGGCCCACAATTCCGGCCATTTACGACGTACGGCATCGCTCAAACGCTTCATGACGGACAGTGCAATCTCTTTTGAGCTGGTATGACGATTTCCGAGCATCACGTCCTTCACTTATTTGACGTTCTTGTCAGTGTTTAACGTGAATGGGTGGCGGAACTAGGCAAATCCCCTACCACTATAATAATAATAAATCTTTATTTCAAAATAACAGTGCATGATTACAATATATTACTCACTGTTAGCTGAAATATACGTCACAGTGTCATCAAGAGAGAAAAAACAAAGACATACACATATAACATAATAGAGATATTACATTTCAAAATATTCTTGAAGGTCATATGGTTCTAAGTGCATTAACAATTGATAAATACTCTTTTTATATTCTTTTATATCTTCTACGAGCAGTCTTTATACCATTCGTATGCTCGAGTTTTCGACATTCCAGACTCCCCAAAGGCTTTTTCAACATTCAGTGTTAGCGACACAAAATTTCTCTGTGCCCAACAAAACGATCCATTTCAAAATGCGACAAACGTTAAAAAGTTGACTAACTTAAACAGACGCCAGACAGATACTAATATAAGGCACTGGCGCTAAAATATTGACGCGTATCTCAGTTCAGCTGGTACCATCCTAAAAAACTGAAAATCACCGGTTTTGTCATGTGCAGTTTGCTGAAATTAAAAATTCCCGGTAGGTACTTTTTGACCATAGGGTATGTCCTAGGCAGGCTTAAAATTAACAGCAGTGGTTATTACAATAACGGAGTCCCCAATAGTATTTTACAGTCGATATCACATTCATATTGTTTCAAGTTTCTAATAGGTACTGACGCAAAATCAAACAAGGGATCTATTATTTAAAAAGTTGCACTGGCATTGCTAGTTAGTATTCGGCAATTTTAAATTGATCCTAAAATTAATTTTGGGATTGGTTGTTGAAGAAAAATTATAATTTTGGTTGGACCTAACGTCGCACGATTTAATTTTGTTCACAGACAGTGAGAGTCGCGGCCTTGTGTGGTTGCGAACTTGCTCGACTGTGTAGTCTATTGACTCGCGCAACAAAGTGTTGTTATGCGATTCTGCTGGACTGTAACGTAGCTCCGCTTGTTGTTTGATGTAGTGCCTTAGACAAGGGATGTCAAGGTCACTGTGAAGGGTATCGTTGGAAACATACCATGGGGCGTTAGTGATTGTACGCAAGGTTCTGTTCTGCAAAACCTGCAGGCTACGCAAATGCGTTTTGGCGAGAAAACACCAAGCCGCACTTGCGTAAGTGATCGCTGGTCTAATAGCCATCTTGTATAACCGAACTTTCTTGATCAAACTTAATTTTGATATTCTACATAGCATAGGGTAGAGTTGCCGAAACGAGATTTGGAATTTAGTTTTTAAAGCTTCAGTGTGCTTATGCCAGGTTATCCCCTTGTCAAGAGTGACACCGAGATACTTAGCAGAGCTTTCCCATGGTAACCGAGCTCCATTCACTGAAACCCCAGACGGGGCGCCGCTACGTTTTTTATTACAACAGATTGCCTGCGCTTTCGAATGATTAATTTTGATCAGCCACCGATTCGCCCATTCCAATACCTCGTCCACTGCACTTTGCAGCCTGTCGAGAACTAGATCCCCAGAGCACGACTGGGCCACCAGGGCAGTGTCATAAATAAAAAGTGAATAAAGGACTGGTCCAAGAACCGAACCCTGAGCGACACCGGCTCTGATGGGCCGTGTTGTCGACAGAACGTTACCAATTTTGATCCGAAATTTCCTACCCTCGAGAAAGGATTTCCAACGTTTTAGGAGCCAGAAGGGGAAGCCGTTATGGATCAATTTGTAGAGAAGGCCCTTGTGCCACACCTTGTCAAATGCCTTTGAGACATCCAGTAGCAAGATGCCAGTACTTTCGTTACGGGTGAACCCCCTGGTTACTCGTTCAACAAGCCTTATGGCCTGTAGCTCCGTACTATGTTCAGACCGAAAGCCAAATTGCACGTCAGGAATCACATTGTGGTCCGTCGAGAAATTTTCAAGGTGACGTAGAATCACCTTTTCAGTGAGTTTAGAAGGAGCTGACAGTTGACTAATGGGGCGGTAATCCCGGGAGAATATCGAACCCACCTTCTTTGGAATCATTATGACATCAGCGGTCTTCCACGCCGTTGGGAAGTGCTGGGTCCTCAGCATGGCATTGATTATTGCCAAGAGATAAGTTAAGGACTTCCGCGAAAGTAGCTTCAGCGCCTTATTAGTGTTTCGATCCTCTCCAGATGCTTTACGCACCTTGAGGTCTTTAATATGACCTTGGAGCTCTGCTGGTGTGCAATGCGGAGTCTCAGGAGATTCCGATGATGTGCCGTGCAGCTCTTCAATTGACGAATCTTCTGAAGATTCCTCCGAGGAAAAATCACTAAGGGTGGCACTACTGCCACTGACGCCATTGGCCCTAAAATATCTCCTGACGGATCTTACAATATGTCGCTGCTCGTCGAGGTCATTATCAAGGTCATAGTTGGGAGAGAACTGACTTTCCATTGCATCAGCGAAAACGTCGACCTTTTCCTCTGTCCTACAGACTATGCCCATAGGACCGTGGATGTGCAGGAGTTGTTCTCGCTCTCCGTTTCTGAGCGACTTTGCAACTTACCAGAGAGGAATACTTGAGTCAAGCATCCCCGACAGAAAGTCGCTCCATTGCTCATTACGGAATTCATGAAGAGCATTTCTCACTTCATGAACAAGATTCGTTGCTCTGCGAATGTCATCTGGGTGACAAGACCTCTTCGCCTGCTTACTTGCAGCTCTTTTGTCAGAAATTTTGTGACGAATGTCTGCAGGGAGAGTCTTCAGCAAGTAACAGATAGAAAAGCTCTAGAGTGTAATTCAATTGTCGCATGTATGACATACAACTTCATCTAATTACGTCACTGTTACATAAATAAGCTGAAGACCAACAAACCAACCACAATCTTCTAAAGAGACGCGGAATTTGGACAAACATCTATAGTCCTTCACCTGTAACAGATTTGAGTATCGACGTCGACTGAATAAAGCTCTGACTAATCTGACCCCGCTCCTCTAAAAAATGGATTCAGTACAACTTCATATTACGATACTCTTTTTAGATGGATCATTAATTGGAAACTATAATCTAGTCTATCCTTTTGTATAATTTTGCGTAATTGTCAATACTTAAGCTTGATTATGTTACGTCGGTGATATTCCAGTTCTTCCTTGAGGCAGTAAAGAATGTAGAAAGCTAACTAGTTATCGAAGAACCGTAATTGCTACGAGTATGGGTGACTTTTAATGATCCGATTTTAGAATTTCATTCATTTATTTCAAAAAAGTAATTACAGATACATCCAGTACTAAATAAGGCCATTAAGCCAACGTGGCATAATTAAGCTCAAATGTACAATTTACTTTTTAATATTTTCACCGTAGCTAAACTTTTAAAGGAATTTCTGTGATACCGTGCCCTGAGTTGTGAGCGATTGCGATTTGTACACAATGATGTGCGAATATAACAAAATGAGAGATTCGCTTAGGTACTCTAGACATAATTAAAAATATATGTTTTTATGTGATACAAAGAAAGGTAAGTAGAGATACATCTAACTAATAAAAAACGTAAAGTATACCTTTGGATAGTTGAGAATGAGTAACGCGGACACAGCTGCGCTTTTAGATAACATGCAAGTGCAAAAAGAAATGGCCAGCAAGCATTAACTATATCCTCAATTATATATAGGATCCTATAATAGCATGCTCATACCGTTTTGAATTGTATATATCAAGGTAAAAAGCTGCATTATCAAGATTTTCTGATCTCATAAAATTAAATAGAATGAGGTTTGGAAATAAATAAACCTAAACATTCGAAAAGTTCAGTTTACGCGCATAATTCTCAACAGCTTCAGGAACATCCCAAATTCAAATGCCAATCGAAATGTATAATTAACTGAAACAGTTATGTAAATACAGCATTTCTTAGATATTATTAAATAACGAATAGTATGTGGAAAAATTTACAATTACTAACGAGGTTATTTACTCACTTCAAGAAGGTGGATATAATGACACGTGAAAAGTTAGTTGGAAGAGAAAAACTTAGAATCATTCTTGATTGATGCATGTTTCTATGTGAAAATTATAGAAGTATTTCGTTCCAGGGCGTAATAGTGGACCGAAAACGTAACGAACGCATCACATTCTAGATGCCTAGGGTCGAAAGTCGGACATCAATAGTTTTCCAGATGTTTATTCTATTGCCTTTTATAGCTTTGTAAAGCGCTATTGAGGCATATCAAAAATATTAACATCGCGTCCCCAGTTACTGAATTTTATATGTCTCTGGAGCTATTAAGGATACGAGTATTTCGAGGACACGTGCAAGCTTCAGAGAATGCGTTATATGTACAAACCAGGGTACCTAAAATTTCAGAGAAAAAATGACGTTAAACTGTTTTATATAAAAAGGTCCCTCATCGATAGACACAAAAAATGTTATTGGCCAACTTTTTTTTATCAAACGTCAAAGTTGGAAATATCACTTTTACTGATAAATTCTAATAATTATGGATTATTGGTGTAGATAGGTGGTTCAAAAAAAGATGTAGGGGATGAAAATACTTTGTGAATGTTGTAAGACACATGGTCTTTGCTCCGTATGTAATAACTGGCCTGATTGCAACATTGAATATTCTTAATTTGTTTTTTTTTTACTTATGGATTTGTCCTTCAATATCCTGTAAAATTTCCAGTACGTTCTGTTACCTGCGCGTATTCATTCTGTGATTTCCGCTGCTCTCTTGTTCCTGTCGGTCGCTAATACTCCTAAGTATTTAAATTGGGTCACTCTTTCAAAACGGTACTCCCCGATGTTAATTTCTTTGATGTTGTTCTTCTTTCCTCGCGTTACCGTCAAGAATATAGCGCTATATTATCTACGTAAGCAACCAGTTGGGACGAGGCCTGAGCAATTGTTCCTTTGATTCCTGTGGCCCTAATAGCTCCTTCTACGACTATATTGAGATGTGTGGTTGATGACGAGCCCTTACAACTCGTTCACACGATACGGTACGGCACGGGAATTTAACCGAAACGACATTTTAACCGAATCGGGTCCAGTGTTCACACGATGCGGTATAATATTTTTGCGCGGATACGCTTCTTGTCAGTTGTTGATTGAGTTTGGCACAATGAATGCAAATATGTTGGTTTTAATGTATTGGTATCGTAGACTCTGTAAAAAACGAGTAATAAGGAGATATTGGGAACACCCTATTATTAGAGAAAGATTTAATTTGGGGTCCTTCCGGACACTTATGTGTCAATTAAGAAGAGATGAAATTAAATTTTTCAATTATTTTCGGATGTCTTCCTCTACGTTTGATGACCTACTTAATAGAGTGAAAAAAGACTTAACTCGAGAAGACACAAATATGAGAACATGTATCAGTGCTGAGGAAAAATTGGTGATATGCTTAAGGTAGGTGTCATTTTTTAAAAACTTTATTTTATATACAAATAAACAAATCAAAAATTGGAAATATCTAGATCTAAAATAGAATCTTGGCTTGCAACAGACTGTGTAGAGGGTGACGGTTCGGCAGTATATGGACTAGTCATTGGTGTTGTTACTCTTGAAATTGTTTGTGGCTGTGGCTGACTGTAATAATCATGATTTTGCCAATTATTGTAATAAGTGGCAATTGTACGCGATGGCATTTGAATATTATCGGCCAACCTTCGCTTCTTTGCTCTCATATTTTGCAATAAACTTAACACACTCGACTGAAATTCCAAAGTTTCATCTTCATCAAACGATGATAATGATGGAAGAAGACTTTTGAAGAATGTAAGATGACGATTTTCATCCTCTTTGACTGTTGAAACCTTGGATAAGTTGATTTGATGGTCTATGAATCGCATCATTTTGGCATCAACTTCATTAATACTCCTCTTTCTGCGTGCAGTAGAAGTACTGATGGGAGTACTACCAGACTGATTTGCTTCCATATTCGGTTGTTCAGGTGGAACACTCTCTTCAATAACTTCTGCATCCAAGTCTTCTATCTCGGTGTTATTTTCATTATTAGTGTTTTCATGACAAACAGTTGAATCTGTAATTTTTTTCAGGAATGACATCTGCTCATTATATATATAAAGTCTTGAAGGTTTGGTCGATGTGCCACTTGTTTTTTGGTCTTTATGTTTTTTCAATGCTTTCATCCACGAGTCTCGAATGTATGTCCACTTTTTTAAAATCAGCTTACCTGGAACAAATAAAATAAAACGTTCCTTCCTTTCAGGTATCTAGCATCTGGGTGTTCGTATAAAGATCTGCATTACTCCTACCGAGTTGGTGTCTCAACAATTAGCAATATTGTGAGAGAAGTTACTCGGAGTATATGGAATAATATGGGTACTAAATTTATGGCATGCCCTGATACGCCAGATAAATGGGAGGAAATAGCGAATGGATTCTGGATGAAAACGAATTTCCCGCATTGCCTCGGTGCGGTAGACGGGAAACATATAAGACTGAGAAAACCCGATAACACTGGCTCTATGTACTTCAACTACAAAGATTACTTCTCTATTGTTTTATTAGCAGTCGTAGATTCAGAATATCGTTTTATATACGTGAATATAGGGTCCTATGGAAAAGATTGTGATTCGTCAATCTGGAAAGAATCTACATTGTGGAAAAAGTTGACACAGGGCGCTTTAAACATACCAACACCCAGACCTTTAGAACAGACACAAATAAATGTACCCTTTGTGTTTATTGGCGATGAAGGTTTCGGATTGCATGACAATGTATTAAGGCCTTTTGGCGGTACACATTTAGACAAGAAAAAGCGAATATTTAATTACCGACTTACTCGCGCTAGAAGATATGTTGAATGTGCATTTGGCATCTTAGCTAATAAATGGAGGATATTTCATCGTCCTCTAGATGTTAAACTAGAAACAGCAATATGGATAGTAAAAGCGTGTACTGTGTTACATAATTTTGTCCGAGAAAAAGACGGGTTTAATTTTGAAAACGCTCATTTGCCAGAAATCCACCTTGACAACTTACCAAAAGCACAAAATATACGAGGAGGACTATCTGCCAATTCCATAAGAACAACTTTTGCTGACTATTTTCTAACAGAAGCTGGTTCTGTTTCTTGGCAAGATGAAGCCATCGGTTAGTAAATTTATGTATGTCAAAATAAACAATAAAATACTTACCAAAAGCCTGCCTCTCCTTTTGTTCCATATCTTCGAAATTCTCCTTTAACAGAGAACATATCTCTCTCCATGCTGACGACTTTAAATTTTTGTCTTTATATGTGTCAAGTGTTTTATCCCATAAAGCGGGTCTCGCTTCCACTAAACTTATCAACAGCTCCGTATTTATTTTCTCCATTGTATATATGTAGGTATATACCATAAATATGAGCAAACTATTTAAAGCCGAAAACAAGTGCCGTTCGGCAAGATAATCGAATCGCGACTGGAGGTGAAATGGCCAATATACATTGTACGTGCCACTGAAGGCCGATTCGGTTTTTTTCCCGAACACAACCGCATGCGACCATACGGTTGCCAGTGGCGCGAACCGAATGCAAGTCCGAACGAATCGGCAGTTTTCCCGTATATGGGGTACGACCGCATCGTGTGAATATGCAGATTTAAAATATTGCGCCACTGCGAGATTCGATACTTTTACCGGTTCGATTAAATGATCGTGACCGAGTCGTCTGAACGAGCTGTTACTCCTTTTTCGATGAGCACTCACTCCTCCTTCTGTTAACCCTTTGATTGATAGTATTCAAGCTCGCGATCCTTCCATTGCCATATTTACCAGTCTTATTAGCTTTTCCGAAATTTTTAAGTTTCTCTTTTTAACTGCTATTTTCTTACGTGAGATGCTGTCAAAGGCCTTCTCTTTCTAAGCCCTTGTTGATATTCCCCGATTTCTGTTTCCACGTATTACTTTAGCTTCTGCCTGGTATGAGTTGAGAGCATTTTATATGCGACGCTTAGTAAGGTTATTCTCCTGTAGCTACTACATAATGTTGGGTCTCATTTTTTAAATAACGGGATTATCCATCCTGTTCAGGTATTCGTTCCTCTTGCTATTGTAATTATTAGTGTTTATAATTCCTTCCACAGTTTTTCCCCTCCCATTTGGATTAGTTCAGCTACGATGTCATCTGGCCCTGGAGATTTCCTCCTTTCTATGGATTTTACTATATCTAAGTGTTCCTCGTGTGTCGGTGGTTCAACTACGTTATTTATATGCTACTTTGTTGTATACATTTGTTCTGTTTCATGCTCCGTACTCGTGAACAGGTTGCTATAAAATAACCCATTCTTGCTGATCGATGTTACTATTAAATTTCTGGATCCTATAGTTATTCATTATGAGTTCGAGCAGTTTGGAGTTATTGTTACTATTTCGCTCTATCTTTCTATCAACCCAATCAGTTTCCCTTGCTTTGCAACTTTTTACTGCTGCTTTCTTTTTTCGCCACAAGTTTGCAGATCTGTTTCTGCTTTTGTTGATAGCCATCTTTTCCATGCCTCGTTCTTTTCTTTAACCTTATCTTCACATTCTTCGTCAAACCACTCTTTTTCTACCTGCGTTTCTCTCCTCTCTATTGTTTCCTCCGCCGCTATCAGGATTGTTTCTCTCAGGGTTTCCCATGTTTCCTCAGTTTCATTTGCTTTCCTTTCTTCTAACTAATTATTTATCATTTCTATAGGTATATTGTTGATTGGTGTTGTCCCTATTCAGTTTTTCCAGTTTTCACTTCATCTTTTCCCGGTATCATCTAAGTTATATGCTCCTTTTTTGTGCTTGAACTTTGTGCTTGCTGAGAACGTGTTTGTTATTACTGATAGTTTTTTCCTTTTTTCATTTGTTTCGTCGTGTAGAGTCTCTTTCCCTGCTACTTTCTTGTTGTATTCTACCTTTTCAATTTTGGCGTTGAAATCTCCCAATAGAAACAATATATCATTTCTGGCTATATCTTAGCAAATTTCTTCTAGCCTCTCATAATAATTAGCTTTTTCTTCCTCAGGTGCACCCTCCGTCGGTGCGTATCCGTTTATTAAGGATATATTTGCTTGTTTGTTGTTCATTCTGATGTAAGCGATCCTGCTGTTAATTCCCTTAAATTGATTTGATTTTTATACTAACCATGAATGCTGTCCCTTTTTGTCCTTGTTTAGGCTCACCAGAATAGTAGAACGTGTACTTCTTTTTATTGATGATCCTTTCTCCTTTTTTATCCTATATCTCTCCATCTCTCTTGCTACTTCCTCCATCTTTCCTATTCTCAGCAGTGTTTTTATGTTCCATGTTCCTATCATAATGTTGTTCTTTTTCTTTGCATCCCTTTTTGTTGCTTTTCTAAAATAGTCGCAGGCCTTTGTCATTTCCGGTTTCGTCAACGATCTGTTGGCCCTCTTCAGATTCGCAGTTAGTTTTTTGAATCATCATCGCTCTTCTGAAACGATGCCGCCGGTGCATTCCTCTCTCCTTTTGCCATCTTCTTTGTATTCTCTATCATGTTTTCCGGTGACCGTGCGCTAGTTGTTCTAGCTTCCTTTTCTCTATCTTCCTCCATGCCTCATTCTTTCATGCGCTTATCCTATTCGTTATTTTCCACTGATTCTTCTCTGTATTCTTTAATTTGTTTCAAGGTAAAGCTGTCTCCATTTATTCATAGATTGTCATACTTCAAGTGTACTGTAGGCCCCACTTTGCGAATTTCATTCTTATGTCCAACTAGTTCCTTTCTCTCCTTTATTACCTCTTTTGTGTAGTCTTCATCGATATAAAATTTTAGTCCCTTTTAGTAGTATCGTTGCTCTTAAAATCTCGAATTTATACTTCTCGCTTTTCAGTTCCATTAATATCGGCCTGTTTTTACGTTTGTTATCGCTTTGCTTTCCTAGCCTACTAATTTCCATGACCTCTTCATCTACATTCAGGGAGACTAACAACTTGTTCATTAATCCTTCTATTTTTCCTTTTAGTTGCAGTTCGTCTTCATTCTTATTCTCTTCTAGACCCTGTATCACCAGATCTGTTCTTTTGCTTCCTTCTAGCGCTGCTATTCTCAGTTCTAGGTTACCGATTTTTGTTTTCAATTCCTAATTATTTTTCTTTAATGTTTCGTTTTCCTTTACTAGCCCCACCATATCCTCCTGCATTTTGTCTAGTTTGGTCTCAATTCCGGCATTTGTACCTTCTATAGTTTAAATCCCTTGCAGCTTTGTTATCTTCTCCAAATTTGCCTCCATTTTGCTGATCTCTGTGGGAGATGTTGTGCGTCGTGAATGCAGTTTATTATAGCCGAATCTTACTGCAATTCAAATCCTGGCCCGCATACACGCTAGCTTTTCTTAAGAGATCTTACCAGTACAAAAGGGCTGTAGCAAGGTCTCCAGCCGGAGAACCCAATCTGGCAACGCCGCTTTCTAATCCGACCGAGATTTATTTCGCGGGCCCGACACAGTCGATGTTTACAAAGCTTATTCGCTTACGAAAACAGCAAATTTAACGTCCACGACCACACCTGCACTTCAATAACAGCACTAGCATAGTGTTCTATCAATTTTCTCTAGTGTAACTGCGAAATTTTATGTTTTCAATTCAGATCAGCATACATCGCGTTTATCTGATTCGCGCGCGGTTGCCTATTTCTTACACTTCACACAAATAACCCTATTTGAATATACACGAGAAAGTGACTTTTTCAATTTTAGCGTTTAGTAAAAGAATTCTCTGGTAAGCTTTTGTGTATCCTTCGATGAGGGGCCTTTTCTTGTACTCAAAAAAATATAATTGTTCTAAAATATCTAATTGTTTTTGAAATACCGAGTCGATTTTTAGCTAGTTAGCTTGGTCTAATACTGGAGCAATTCCTTTACCATTTAGGCAATGCGTCAAAACAACTTTTACGACAAAGGTGACAAAAGTCGGAGTTACCCCACGTGCCACAGATTTCAACATACAGGCCACGCCTATATTAGTCTATACAGGGTGTCCGCAAAGTTGGGGTTTTCCTTTACACGACGTGTAGATCTTGAAAACATAAGCAATTTTTCTTAGTACCATATACACCAATGTCTTAAGGGAACCGAGATAAAGGGCTCTGCAACATCAAAAATATCTGAATACCGTCCTGTAGCCGCGACCAGCCGCGATATCCCAGACTGGTACCGGCTACTAGCTGAACCCGACGACAGAACTGGGTCGGGGGTCGGGGTCAGTGTGTCAGGTCAGTATGCAACCTTCAACCGATGGTAAAGGGTCACGCGTATAGAGGTAACGAACCCGTATAATCGATTGCGTTTCAAAAAAAAAAAATAATAATGGCACACTCATACACCAATAATGAACTCGTTGATATGTTGTTAATTTTTGGCGAATGTCTTCAAAATGCTACAGAATCGTCGCGAGTGTATGCAGATCGTTTCCCTAGACGACATCATCCAAGGCCCCGCAGATTTGTGTTCCTGGTCCAGAGAGCCAGGGATACGGGCCATTTGGAGAAATTTCGAGGTGGGCACAGTGGGAGGCCTAGACAACCACGAATGGTGCAAGTTGAGGAAGAACTTCTGAATCGCGTAGACGAGAATCCCTCAACAAGCACTAGAGACGTGGCTAGAGAAGTGCAAGTATCAAAAACTAAAGTGTGGCAAACGTCCAACGTGTACAAGCTCTTCAACCTGACGATTTTCCAGCAAGAGTGCGGTTTTGTGAGTGGTTGTTGCATCAACATGACAATAATCCGGACTTTTTGAAGTGCATATTGGTGACAGACGAATCTACGTTCACGCGTAATGGGGTGAATAAATTTCGATTTCAGGCAGAGACGTACTTAGCCCTTCTCGTCAACTGGAGAGTGAGTACTTTTTCCTTAATTTTTTTTTACTTGGGCGCCCTCGTTTCACTACACATTACCTTTGTTATTTCAAGGGTAGTTGTTTCTGAAAAGGAAAAAACCAACTTTGCGGACACCCTGTATGTCAGATGAAGTACCCCGTCACGCCCTGGAAGGAATACGGCGAATTACCAAGTAACCGTCTATACATATGAGTGAGGATTATCTTGACTACAAAAAATCTAAAGCTCGATTCGTACGAGGATAGTAATCGAGCAACTACGATCGATAAAATACAAAATTTGTGTATTATATCAAAATATAGACAACGTTTTGGGGTTTTACTTTACATGAGACCGTGCACGTGCCACAGTAGAGTATGTGCAGTAGATACCATATACAATAGTTATATTTACATGTTTATATATATTTATATCGTATGCTTCCTATCATTACAACGTACAACCATATTCTTCAAATATCAGGTACACACTTTGATTATTCCTACACCTTCATCACATCAGCAAAGATATTTGCAGGAAGTGCAACTCCTTCATTAGGAAAGAAATTTATTTGAGTTGCACCAACACCATGAAATAGGTTACGGTAGCACCCAGTACCTGAAATACGTATAATATTTAGTACAGTAGTCTAGCACAACTAGAATAACATGGGTTCATCAACTATTTTTTGTAGTAAACATATCGCTGGGAGGCATATCTCAAAGTGACAGGCTGTGTCTTAAAGGAGGAACAATGTTGACTGGGACAGTGCGTGGTTGGAATGCTCTATTATAAGTTTATCACTAACAATCTTTCCAAGAATGTTTTTTGCTTTCGCGGCTTGATGGTGTTTCTAGAGTAACAAAAAAGCTGCTACATTTGTTTGTAAATATACGTTTTGAAAAACTTGTTGTTCTCTGAAGAACGAAGTAAATTCAGTATAGTTTTGATTGTTTATATAAGTTGTTCAGTTTTCCTGTTACTGCATGCACTAGGTTAGTAGTTTTACTACCGAGTTCTAGTCCAAATACAAGTATACTTTATACACTACGTGAAATTAGAAGTATGCAATGACAACAATGTCAACGTTTTATCTTTGTTTATGTTTACCGTGGTTAAAATGTTATCCGTTAGTTTCTAGGAAGAAAGCAGTTTTTGAGAGCTGAGTAGTACATATACTAAGTGACATATAAATCCGAACACCCAGTTTAAATGGTTTTATTTTAATAAAATTTTGTATAAGTACTTAATAAAGCATAATAAGTAAATGATAAAAATTTCAAAATGATTGCACTGTTTTAAAGCCCTTTGACCTTTAATAATGTGTGGATGCAGCATGATGTGCTACGCATTCTCCAACGCGCCTAGGCATGCTTCTGATCAGGTGGTCAATGTCCTCCTGTGGTATCTCATTCCAGGCAACCACCAACTCATCTCGAAGTGCTTCTAGAGTCTGAGGAGGACGTTGCACATTGAGCAATCTCCTACCCATCATATCCCATACGTGCTCAATTGGGGATAAGTCGGGAGATCTTGGTGGCCATGGTAACAATGTGACATCATTATGTTGAAAGAAGTCTATTGTGACTCTTGCAACATGTGGTCGAGCATTATCTTGTTGGAAAGTTGGATCTGCCAGGGTGTCAAGATAGGGTAAAAGATGGGGTTCTAGAACTTCGTGGATATAACGCTGCGCGTTCATGTTACCTCTGATGAAGATTAAAGCTGACCTGGAACCAGAAGCTATAGCACTCCAAACCATAACTCCAACAGTGTTATGAACATGTCTTTCAACAAAAAACTGTGGATTCCTCCTTTCACCACGTCGCCTTCTAACCCTGGCACGACCATCATGCATGCCTAAACAAAATCGAGACTCGTCACTAATGACAATACTGTTCCATTCCTGATCCCAGAGTGACCACTCAAGGCGATTACGTCGGTGTTCTCGAGTTAAAGGGAGGACCCAGTGTGGCCGGTATGAAAACAAGCCAAAACTTCTCATTCGTCGGTAAACACTTCGCATGCCAATAGGTCTTCCGTGTTCTGCAAACCTTTCATTTGCAATGGACCTGGTAGTGGAGAAACGGTCCCTTAAGGCCAATAATCTCAGGCGGCGATCTTCACGGTCTGTTGATCTACGGCGGCGTCCAGTGCCCCTTGCTCTTTGTGTACGGCCTTCTAGAAGCCATGCCTGATACCACAGTGTCTACACTTCTTTGCACTCTAACTGCAATTGCCCGAAAAGAAAGTCCAGCTTCCCGAAGTCCCACTATACGGCCCCTATCAAACTCACTAAGTTGACGAAATCGTACAGGTCTTCGTACTCTATGCATCGTAACCGATCGTAAAGGATGTCAAGAACCAAAATCCGCCAACGTTGATTCTTTACTGCGGCTGAAATATTCATTTTTAGAGCGTTAGTGAATTAAAAAAAAGCAGTATAAAAACCGGAATGTCCAACTGATAAGGCTGAAAATTTTTTCACTTGTTATTTACAGTAAGATAAATACATTCACCAACTTTTATTAAAATAAAACCATTTAAACTGGGTGTTCGGATTTATATGTCACTTAGTTTATATTTTTTGTCATTGTGCTTTTATTTACCGCGGAGTCGCCCAACATATTCCGTAAGAATGTTATCGTTTTATTTTTGATGTAAGACTACCTCATTGCCAAAAAAATCAAGTTGTTACTTTTTCTGGGTGTAACACTTCTAAAGTGATTAGGTATATTTTTCGGAACCGCTCTTTCTCTTAATTGCAGGTTTTGTTGTCAGTTTTTTGTATTATTTTTTCGGTAGTCCTAGCTTTTCGCCTTGCTGTTTTTTGCAAGATTCAATATAGTCGCTTTTATTAGTTTTATTTTTTACATCTCTTGTTTGATTTCACTTCTAACGTTGTTACTTGTTGTATCGTCAGCCCTCGATGGGGAGTTGGTGCAAGCAGAAGAAGCTACTTGATCCAAAACAACTGTATGTTATAAAATCAATTGTAGTTCAATTCTACGAACTATTTTATAAGATTTTAATGTTTTCAAGTTAGTAATGATTGAAGTTTTGCATGTGTGTTTCACATAACTGAAGATATTTGAATAAATACTGGTCTTCAATAAAATAACTCAAAAGAGGCGCAATCGATCCTATACATCATACATTTCCTTACCGATGCGAACAGATCCAAAGAAATTGTGAAAAACTTGGCTCCAGATATCGACATGGCTTTCTGGCATTGCTGACAGACAATCTGTACAAACGTTTTGGCCTCCTCGGAACCATCGTACCAATGGCAGCTGTAGGCTGCTTCCATAACTGAAGAGCTCTGTGAAAAAATGTTGTGGATAAGTACACGTGCAATGCGTAAAATCTCAGTACCTTTGTCAAAAAAATTATTAACATGAAAAATGGAATGAGTTTTTGAATAATGTGTACATTGCAATATACTGGGTGTTTCCGATCCCGATACAAGTCTTTTAAGAGCTGGTAGCATATGGAACACACTAAGTCACCTATACCTTAGGGGCCGTTCAAGTATTACGTGAACACTATGACGGGGCGAGGGGGTCTTTGCTTTGCTTATTTATAGCAAACAGGTATTTACTAAATTTTAAGTTGCGTAAAAAACTATGTGAAGCATTGGTCATATCTATACTAAATTATTGTAATATCGTATACTGTACTTGTTTAGACAATTTCACTAAAAACGTTATTCAAGTTATTCAAAACAATTGTATACGATTCATTTTTGGCTTACGTAAATTCGATCATGTATCAGCGAAATATCCCATTCTAAACTGGTTAAAAATTAACGACATGGTCAAGTATCACTATTCAGTTTTTGTTCACAAGTTGCTGCTCACGTCTAAACCTTATTACTTGAAGGAAAAAATTTCATTTAATAATGATGTTCACTGTAGAACTCTCAGAGAAAATAATATTAGAATACCCCTGCATACGTCTACACTTTTTAAACGCAGTTTTTCTTACAATGTTGCTATTATTTATAATGACCTTCCTAAAGTATATAAAGAATTTTCATTACCTGTCTTTCGACAAAAAGTTAAAACATTATTACTCAACCCTCCAAACATATAATTTACATAATCATTCATTTCTTTTTTATTCCATCTTTAATTCAGATTAATAATTTTTTGGTGCATTTGGGTTTGGAAAGTATGCCTTTTTCTCTTTTTTTAAATTTTACTTTCGATGTAATGAACCAAATCTGTTTGTGGATAGTGTATTCTTTTGAACATCTGCTAGAGACTATATGGTTAAGTGTAAGAGTAGCAGCATGCTAAACTTCGCCATGTAAGTCTGACATTTGGCTATACTACAATGTAATTGTGGATAAATAAAGACGTCTATTATTATTATTATTATTTTGGATGATTACGTCATCGGTAGTTATTTACTTTTTTACACGAATGGCAACCCTCACATTGTCTTTGCTTGAAAACGAAACGCATTTTCGGGGATTCCCGCAAATAATGCATACGTTTAGTGAACAGCGCGCGGTAATTCCCCTACTCGCTTTAGAACCGAGTAGGGGAATTACCGCGCGGTGTTCACTTGTCTAAATTTCCTCTATCAGTGTATTGTTTCGTTTGGATACTATAGCGAGTTGACGTATTGTAAGCATAGTAAAGCAAGTTAACATTTGTGTTACCATTGATTCCATTAGCCAAAGTTTAATGTTTAAATAAGATGTAGTTTCACATAGACAAATCCAAGTTATACCAAAAATTGTTTGAAAGTTTTAGAAAATCTCATACAAGTGCGAAAGTACAAAATGTACAAAAGTTAGTTAACGAAGTGTGGCGAAATTACAAATTACAAGCAAAATCCGACAAGGAACTAGATATTATTGTATCTAAGAGAATCAATGAAGAATTGCAAGCGGCAACTAAGAATAAATCCAATCTACTAAATTAATACTAAAAACTAACACCCTGTATTTTGTGACCGGAACGAATTGCTTGTTTAAACATATTAGGTTTAAAGCCATAGGGTTTTGTATTTACCATACATATTGCCATACTTTGTATTTATGTAGCTTAATAAGAGAATCTTTAGCAGAAGCCATAGAAAGTTTTTATTTTTAGGCAACCTGTAAACCTGCAGAAAAAACAAATTATACAGTCAGCTTCAAATATTAAAAAAGAGGAAGAAGATAAAATAAAACCCGGTAATGAATCACAACAGCAATGCGAAATCAATGAAAATACAGATAAACAGAGAGCAAAACCTCAGGAAGCTATGAAAAATAAGATAGCTCTACTCTAAAAAAATCTGAATGCTTTGTATTCTACCAGACATACTATGCCAAGCCGTGCTGAAGTTGATAAACAGATCATTAAGTTGCGTGAGGAAATAAAAACAGCAAAACAGTCTTTAAACAGGAAGGTTCAAAACGTAGTTGCCCAGAAGAAACACAAGGCTGGTATGAAAAGAAAGTTAGAAGATATTTGTCATGAAAATCCAGAAATAAAAAAATACTAACTCGGAGGAATTAAGTGGGACGTCCTAGCCTTGAAAGCAATCAACATTCACTATTGAAAACAATCGCGGATAAAGCTTTATTTGGACCAGATCAAGTATTTTTCATATCTCAAGATGATAAAGACCGAGTCCCTATTGGCGTAACTGCGGCAAATAAGCAAGCACCTCTTCAAATGCACCTGGAATATAGAATCAAATTGCCTGATCACGATTGGGTAATCACTGAGCGTCATAAATTAATACGATCTGTTTATGCTGGTATCAAAATCACTTCCAATATGCTAGGACAACCGCAAGCCGTTGGATATTCTGGACCAACATACATCGCTATTCGAAGTGGAAAGCATAGTTCATCTACTGCTAATACTCATGCTCAGGATTTCGAGACGCTTCTCGAACTTGAAGAGCTTCGACCATTAGCTAAAACTGACCATGGACTAGTAAAACCAGTGGTAATCATGACGGTTGATGGAGGGCCAGATGAAAATCCACGTTATCAAAAAGTCATAGGGTTTGCTATACAACACTTTAAGCGACATGATCTCGATGCATTGTATTTAGCTACCAATGCTCCTGGAAGAAGTGCGTATAACAGAGTAGAGCGCAGAATGGCTCCTCTTAGTCGGGAACTGGCTGGTTTAATATTGCCTAATGACCATTTTGGGTCTCATTTGAATGAACGTGACGTTACAATTGATGAACATTTAGAAAGATCTAATTTCGAATTTCCAGGAAATGTATTAGCTGAAGTATGGAGTTCAATGGAAATTGATGGCTATAATGTTAATGCAAAATATATTGGGGCAGGTGAACAAGATCTTCCTGATTTTCCAGACACTAAATGGTATTCAAAACATGTGCGTGAGAGCCAATACTTGCTTCAAATTGTAAAATGTAGAAATACAGAATGCTGTCGTCCAAGAAGTGGCCTATTTAGATTTCTAGACAATAGGTTTCTTCCACCACCTGTAAAAGTAAAACAAACAGTTGATGAGTTGGTTTTGGATGAAGGAGGGCAATTTCTTAATCTTCCAAAATCCGATGAAAGCGAGCAAACTCACAACACTAAGCAGCAATCGAAGCAATCCAATGTCATCGAAAACTTAGAATCAACCAAAAATTTAAAATAAGTTTGTTATGTTAGTAAGATATAATATTTTTGTCCTTTACTCTATGTTGAATACCGTATCAGTAAAACATAATCTCTATCCTAAAACTATTTTCTTATTTTTCAAATTATAATTATAACGTTATAATTATAATATTAAAAAAAAACAATACATTAATTGACAAATGTTTACGTAAACATGTGGGGAGGGGGTAAGAGCTTTGCTTACAAGGGGGATGGGAGGGTAAATAATTGTAATAAATCTGCTTACGTAATACTTGAACAGCCCCTTATTGCGAAATTGAACGGTTTTAGGTCACGCCCAATTTTGTAAAATCATAGAACTTTTTAATTCTTTTTTTACCGTTTATTAATAAATAGTTTCTATGTTATCTGAAGTAGGCGGCAAGTTATAGAAAATTATCCTGGTTTATCCAATGATTGTATTTTACAGTACAACATAGTGATTTAAAAAATCAGTGAATAAACTATTTCTGCTCCTTCTTAAGATATATCATACGAATTGACACAACAATTTTTTACTCAATATCACAAAGAATTACAATGAGCAGAATGCCATCAAACTTCACTTGATGATTTGAATTATTGCGAATTCATTTTCTCAAAAAATGATCGCTTAATGTGTAGTCTAGTAGTATGTGTATAAGAGTGGGAACGGTCTTGCTGGGAGACTCGTTAAAGTAACCCTCGTAAGTATGCGCAGTGCAATAGGCTGCTGCAATTCAATTCAATTGAATTCAATTATTTTCCATAGACAGACAATACTGTATAGGAACTGTCAGTTAATAAGCCCTAAGACTAAAAAATTAAAGTAATTAATAAGGTTTAACTGTTAAAAACTTCAGAAACTACAAAACTATAAAGACTCTGACAGACTGTAGAAACTGTTTCTTAAATGATTTCTTACTGATTTTTACTTTTATATACGATTAATCTGGCAGACGATTGAACATTTTCGGTCCCATTACAGTGGGCGAACTTGTAGTTGTATTATATCTGGCAAATGTGACTATCAATGAATTTTTTTGTATTGTAGTTATATCGTGTGTACTACCTACTAATGGAAATCTTTTTTTATAGTCAAACACGTAAAACATTACTGTAAAATATATAGGCACGTAAGAGGTAAAATTTTTAAAATTTTAAAACTGCTTAAGCATGACTCAGCGTTAGGGATACCAACAATACTTCTAACAATCTTCTTCTGTGCTATGAAAACATTCAAAGCATGGGTAGAGCTACCCCATAAGCAAATTCCATAACGGAGTAGAGATTCGACCTGCGCGTAATAAACTGATATTATTTGAGGTGAATTTAATACTGTACATGGGTTTCTGAACATGAAAATAAGCGAATTTAATTTAGTTGTTAACTTTTCACATTGAACCTTCCACGGTAACGCGTCTTCAACGTGCAGGCCCAAGAATGTGACTGAATTGCACTGGTTCGTTTGAAGTATTGTGCTGCCAACCGTGATGTGTTTATCACCAATATGATTCTGAATATTATGGAATTTTGTTTTCTCTAAATTCGTGTAAAGGTCTAAGTCATGTTGTTGTGACCCAAGCTATTCGCAAAGCCAGCAGTTGGAGAACTCCTGGACCAGATGAAGTTCAGAACTTTTGGCTGAAGACATTTACAGAGGTCCACAGAAACCTTGCCAAGGCATTCAATAGCATCCTCAATAAGCCTAAATGCTTACCTCAGTACTGGACAAAGGGCACAACTTACATGCTGTATAAGAAAGGATCAGTAAGAGATCCTAAAAATTACAGACCGATCACATGCCTTTCAACTGTATATAAACTGCTTACATCAGTGTTGAGTGATTCGCTCTATAATTACTGCGA
This sequence comes from Acanthoscelides obtectus, assembly GCA_963669975.1. Taxonomy (NCBI): domain Eukaryota; kingdom Metazoa; phylum Arthropoda; class Insecta; order Coleoptera; family Chrysomelidae; genus Acanthoscelides; species Acanthoscelides obtectus. Next base: position 88,907,492 of record CAVLJG010000008.1, read on the forward strand.
GCAGAATGAAATACTGTCGATTCAGCAAAAAGGGTGTGTGAGGAATTCATCTGGCTGTAAAGATCAACTCGCCATCGATGCTATAATTTTGGGGCAAGCTACTAAAAGTATTAAAAATGTACAAATTGTGTCCCAAAATAATAAGCATTATGCAGCATGCGATGGAAAAATGGAACACAGATATATGGGTTAGTCAAGAGGACATAGGTAGCATCGATATACGCAGAGGGATTTTTCAATGCGACTCTTTGAGCCCCCTCTGGTTTTGTCTTTCGTTAAACCCACTTTCCACACTTTTGAACGATTCTATGCTTGGATACCGACCAAAGATCCAAGATGAACAACGCTGGTCACATCTCATGTTCGTTGATGATATTAGGCTATATGCAGAACAAAAATCGCACCTGTAATCGTTAATAACAACTTGCAAAAACTTTAGCCAGGACATCCGAATGGAATTTGGTTACGATAAATGTGCAACAATCTCCCTCAAGCATGGCAAACACTCGAAGGAACAATTTAATGACTTCCAAAACTTGGATGAGCACGATACATACAAATATCTTGGCATTGATCAGAATCATCACTTCGACCATACAAAGCTCAAAGCTCTGTCCGAGGAGAAATATAAAAAAAAGAGTAACCGAATTACTTAATACGAAATTGAAAGCAAAAAACCTGTTTTGTGCTATCAACTCTTGGGCAGTACCAGTCTTGGTATTTTAAAGTGGAGTTAAACAGACCTTGAGAAACTAGACAGACTTACGCGCACACTTTTAACAAAATTTAGGTTCCTGCATCCAAGAGATCCAAAAAATTACATACCGATCACATGCCTTTCAACTGTATACAGGGTGACTTCGAAGTTGAGTCATTTATTTTAACAGTGAGTAGATCTGATCAAAAGAAATGTTTTTTCCTTTAACATTTTTCTGGTAAAATTAAAGTAACAAACTTATAGCCCTTTAGATGTTTGAGTACCGCCCTGTCTCAATAATAATATTATGTGCCCGTGTTTGGCAACAACGGATATAATCCGCATAGGTTCATCGCATCGGAAACAAAAAAGCGAAAGAATTTGAAACGCTTATCACGATGTTTTTAGTTGTATTCAGTCGGTAACGCGTGAGTGAATAGTGGTATTTGTTGCGTGGCTCAAACGAAATAAAAAATGGCACATGTTTACGAAAATGCTGAACTTGTGTGTGTTTACGGGGGGGAGGGAGTCTTTACAAAATCGGTTTCCCAATCGAGTGCACCAACCCCTCGTGCCTTTGTTAATGTAGTACAAAGGGCTCGTGAATCAGGTGACTTAAGACCTCACAGTGGAGGACATGCCGGTGCTCCAAGACCGCACGATCAAATGCAGGTCCGCACTGAAATACTTGTCGGGAGGATACTTTATAAAACAAGGTAATTTTTTTTTTAATTTTTTTTTATTTTTACACACATATTTTGGTTTATCTTCCTTCTACAATCACTATCTGAAAATTAATGACTCAACTTCAAAGTCACCCTGCTTACATCAGTGTTGAGTGATTCTCTCTATAATTACTGCGAGCAGAATGAAATACTGTCGATTCAGCAAATAGGGTGTGTGAGGAATCCATCTGGATGTAAAGAACAACTCACCATCGATGCTATAATTTTGGGGCAAGCTACTAAAAGTATTAAAAATGTACAGATTGTGTCCCAAAATAATAAGCATTATGCAGCATGCGATGGAAAATGGAACACAGATATATCGGTTAGTCAAGAGCACATAGGTAGCATCGATATACGCAGAGGGATTTTTCAATGCGACTCTTTGAGCCCCCTCTGGTTTTGTCTTTCGTTAAACCCACTTTCCACACTTTTGAACGATTCTATGCTTGGATACCGAGCAAAGATCCGAGATGAACAACGCTGGTCACATCTCATGTTCATTGATGATATTAAGCTATATGCAGAACAAAAATCGCACCTGCAATCGTTAATAACAACTTGCAAAACCTTTGGGCAGGACATCCGAATGGAATTTGGTTACGATAAATGTGCAACAATCTCCCTCAAGCATGGCAAACACTCGAAGGAACAATTTAATGACTTCCAAAACTTGGATGAGCACGATACATACAAATATCTTGGCATTGAACAGAATCATCACTTCGAACATACAAAGCTCAAAGCTCTGTCCGAGGAGAAATATACAAAAAAGAGTAACCAAATTACTTAATACGAAATTGAAAGCAAAATACCTGTTTTGTGCTATCAACTCTTGGGCAGTACCAGTCTTGGTATTTTAAAGTGGAGTCAAACAGACCTTGAGAAACTAGACAGACTTACGCGCACATTTTTAACAAAATTTAGGTTCCTACATCCAAACTCTTCCGTACACCGGTTGTATCTACCAAGAATAGAGGGAGGAAGAGATCTACTAAATATATCAAAATTATGCAGGACTCAAGAGCATACCATGACCGAATACTTCGGTGGATCAACTCAAGCACTGATACAACAACTAGTTGAAGTGGACGATTCTTATACACCCCTACAATTATTAAAAGGGAGAAATACCACGTCTGACAGAATTCAAGCGTGGAAAGAAAAAACTTCACATGGAAAATATCCAGTGGACCTGAACAAGACAACTGTCGTCAAAGAACAATCATTAAGATAGCTGAAAAGCGGCTATCTACACCCAGAAACTGAGGGTTTTATCGCTGCTATGCAGGACGGGATTATGAGAACTAAAAATTATGAGAAATGTATCCTGAAACTTCCGCAAGAAGACCGATGTCGAAGGTGCAATAAACCTGGAGAATCAATTGAGCACATAGCCGCTGGGTGTTCAGCACTATCGGAGACAGAATATCTGGGTAGACACAATGCGGTTGCGAAGATTATCCACCAGCAGCTGTCTCGTAAGTACAACCTATCTAAACTGTATCCATCGAAGAAACAAAGTAAAATCAAACATATACACCCGTATTGCACGTGATCAAGAACTTAACCGTAGGAGACGCTACAGGGCCGTATCAAGCTATTGTGACTGATCTATCAAAAAATGTCGTACAAGATATGTGTTGCTGTAAATTCTATCAAAAGCATAGTAAATTATCAGGAATATACCACGCCTTTCTAATCATATTTCGACATTAGGAATCAGTGCAAAAAATTCTGTATTCACCATTTCAGCAAAATGTTACTAAAACGCACACGAAAAAAACTTGTGGACCATCTCAATTGAAATTGTTCATATTTTATTATTAACTTACATATATACCCAATAATATTTACAAATCAACCTTCTATTCACAATGCAGAGCAAATTTTTTTGAGCAAATAGAAACTACAGACGTAGTAGTAGTAGTAGTACAAAAGTTTATTACAGACTCCATAAAGTTTGTTAGTTTGATTGCTATTAAAATTTACATGAGAAATAGGAAGAAGGTCAAAATGGCACTATTATGCTTTGGAACTCCTAAATTAACCCTAATTTTGTGTAATTATAAATTTGGAATTTCCACATTAATAACTAGAAACTTACACTTTGATTGCAGTCTATAATGAACTTACCTGTCTTGCCAAAAAGCCCGTTAAACTGCCAGTCTTAATGGTATCAATCGATTTATATGCTGTATTCCGAGGAGCTTGAATCATCAGAATTGTTGATGTCAATTATAAGGGGTTCAACTTGGGTGTCAATGATATTGTCCATATCCCACATTTTGGTTTCAACCTTCTCTTGGACATGGTCAATACATGTTCTCCATTTTGCTGGCGTAATTCTATCGACAGCAACATCAAACAGTTTTTTAAGGTCAGAAAACTTAAAAGTGCTGTTATTTGACGCCACGTATTGCTTGATGTCGGCCCAAATCAACTCGATAGGATTCAGTTCGCAGTGATAGGGAGGCAGCCTGAGAATCGTTTTATTTTGGTTTTTGGCCATTTCGTCAACAATTTTTAAATCATATTTATACTTATGTCGCTTGACTATATTTATCAGCTCAGCTTTGACCATTGTTTGGTCGAAGTCGATGTTCTTTGAGACAAGCCACTGTTGAATGTCTGCCTTTTTGGTGGCCATTGTTAAAATTTTTTCCAATTTTCTGGAGTGGTACGGGGCATTATGCATCACAATAATTGCGTTATCATCAAGTGTCGGCAAAATTTTTTTGAACCAATTTTCAAATGAGTTACCATCCATTTCTTCGTGATAGTCTTCAGTTTTTTTGGATTCAAATGCCCACAATGCTCCAGGAACAAATCCATCTACGCTACATATGTGGCAAATGATCAGGCGTTTTCCCTTGCCTGAGAGTAATTAGTTATTTTACTTCTCAGCGAGCGCACTAAATGACGAAATTAAGCAACTTACTCTTTTTAGGTTAGTGTAGGATAGGGTCTTAGATTAGTTTTTGGGTGAAGGAAATACTCAGAAACTTGGATGAGATAGCAAAACTGAGTTCGGAGCTTCCAAATCATTGATTCGATCAGAAAATGAATTATCTGCATCCAAAAAAGTTCATATACTTCGAAACTTACCTGCAGGATTTTTCAATCCCGTCGAAAGGCCATCTAAAAAAGCCTGCCTTGAGGACCTCACAGATCTGTCTACCCAAACCTTTCCCTGCGTATGCCCCGCGTTCACCCGTGTTTCGTCTAAATAATAAATTTTTCTTCCTTCAGCGCGGAATTGCCTAATTTTTCTAATGTATTCTCTCCTCCAGATAACAATTTCCTCCTTTTCTATCAATAAACTATTCCTTCCTCTTCAAAAATCGAAAGTCTAGTTCTTTCAACAGCTTATGGAACGTAGATCTTTTAAAATTTGGCAGGTCCTCATCATCATTCACTTGCTTCAATATTTTATCTATTTTAGGTATTTCATTCCTGAAGAAAAAGTGATGTACTTTTCTTCTAATGGCACTTTTGTCAAAGTCATCTATTTTTTCGATGAATTTTTTTCTCGCTGGATATGTTTTTGGCTCAGATAGTGAGTGATTTTGTCTATATTCCTTCAAGATTTTGTAAACACTTGATCGACCTACTCCAGAAATTTCAGCAACCTTACATACGATATTTTCTATAGCCAATCCACTATTCTCTTGCATCTGGTTCTTGTAGATATTTAGAATAATTTGTTTTTCACCTGCGCTAAGATGAAGCTTTTTAGCCCTTTTTCTGGGTGGCGTTAAGCTGATTTCAACCACTTCATCAGCTGTATCTGTGTCAGACATTTTAGACTAATATTAAATTTCCGCAAGAAAAATCAAGTCTAGACGTGCATAAAACGTTCACGCTCATAAACGGGTATCCGTAACTGATTACAATCCTGTGCGTGGTGACGAACCATCAACGTGACGCTGAGAGTTCCCTCTACTATGCAGCGTTGCGAGGCTTAATGTCACAATGATCATGTTTTATTGGGAAAATTGTCAGAAATCGCCGAATGTTGAACAGAAACACTACAAGAATTTTAACCTTGAAATGTGAGGCTACAAATCGATATCCTTATAGGGGGGAAGGGTAGGGAGCTGTTATGGTTCCTATTAACCTTGGTGAAAGTTGGAAACGGTAATATCATATATGGCATACATTCGGTTGAAGGTGTGTGCACGGAAAATAGATTGCGGATAGGATTTTAATAGATAAATCTGCACAAAAAAACACAAAAGGAGATTTTTGTATTTCCCTGAAGAATATCTCAAGGTTATTTCAGATGTACTCATCGAAACTTTATGGAAGGATTATCGAAACCTTATTTTCAATTGCGATAGGGCCACATACCTCGACATCGCATTAATGTGAAAAATAAGACAATAGAAAAAAATTCCCTCACTGATGCTATCTCTTAGGAAAAATTTAACTATAAAGATTGCACAAAAATTTTCTTCACCTTTTTGAGCTTGTTTTCGCATCTCCGTATATGCCGTTCATAATTTGCTGCAGATCAAATTGGAATATACCTTTGTGATGCCATTTATTGTTATATAATGTCCTTTACAACAGTTATTGCACGTATTGCACCAACAGATTGATTTGTGATCCATGCGAATGTGATCAACCACTCTGGCGAAAACTCGCCGAGCGTGGCAACCGTGCGACTTTGTCTGGAGGCTCGTCGCTACAAGCCAATCAGGAAGAGGCCGACAGAGCGCCATGGCTACCGATCACGCGTTGATCACGAATCAACCACTGTTTACGATTACTTTGTAGCTTCGTTAGATACACTTTAGTGACAGGACGCCTTACTACAAATATCAACCTGCACCCGTACTCGAATCAACGAGTACCTTGTTAGATTGGGACAGACCCATTCTTACAGACAAAACGGTTTATTACAATCGTCCAGCAATCAGAGTGTAAGATTGTACATATATCGATTCCACTGAGGTACAACGTCACTAGGACCGAAGAGCAAAATGTTTCCGAATACCAGAATATAGCATCCGAAATTCAGAGGATGTGGAAACTGAAAAAAGTCAGTATAATACCTGTGGTGATAGCGACAGACGGATTGGTGTCTACTAACTTATCCAAGAATATGAACAAACTAGGATTACGATCGTACCTCATTCATCTGATGCAGAAGGCAACTCTGCTTCAGACTGCACATACAGGGTTTGTCCGGAAAGTAATAGGACTGAGTCGAATCAAAAAAATTTATTGAGCCAATCGGTACAATTCTTTAAAAACTTTCAAAATAGGCTTCTTATGCGTCGATGCAGCGCTGCCAGCGCGATTTCCAAGCACTGAAGGCGTCACGGAAGGCATTCTCCGGAATAGCCTTGAGAGCCGCGATGCATGCTGCTTGGATCCCCTCTGCGGTCTCAAAATGCTTGCCTTTCAACGGCCTTTTCAGGCGAGGAAACAAACAAAAGTCCAGGGGGGGGCACATCTGGGCTGTAGGGCGGCTGCGGAAGCGTTGGGATGCCGGCCTTGGTCAGGTAGCTGTTCACAAGAAAGGCGGTGTGAGCCGGGCCGTTGTCGTGGTGCAACTTTCAGTGGGCTGCGATGTCTTGTCGGACCCGACTTCGTTTGAGTCTCGTGAGCACTTCCACGTAAAAGTTGGCGTTGACGGTTTCAAAATGATGTGCCACAAGACCCCCGTTTTCATATTCTTTTTTCCAAGACGGCGCCCAGCGGCCGACATTTTCGTCTGTCAAGTATACTCTAAAATATCCACGCATCAATTTCATTACCTCATGTTTTAATTTTTTAAATTGATCCGTTCAAGAAATCAAAGGAAAGGGGGACATTAAAGAAAAGTACTGTATATTGATTATTGGTGACTGAAAGTCTTAAAGTTTACTTGATTTTGTTTGGCATTTTACGAATTTAAATATGAGTCAGTACCTACATGGCACCTTCTATTGGACATTAATTACGTTGATCATGATATTGATTTTTGAGCTGCCATAACTGTATTTTAGAACAAGGGATAAATTTCTGACTTTTTAATATTTGTTTTTACCTTTCCTATACTTTTCTTGCAATCAGTAGTTTTGTGTCAGACAGAGAGTAGAGAGTAGATTTTTTTTAAAAGTCTTTCTCTCTAAGGTTTGTTTACGGTCATACCGTAAATTTTGGACCCGAGGGATGCAACCTCGTGACGTGTCCACTACTGGCTTCCTTTTTTGTTCTTTTTGACCTGGGATTCATCTCGGCTGCGTCTAGCCGTAACTGAGAGGAGACCTCCGCCCTGAATAGTGTAGTTTAGGCGTAAAACATATATTTAAAGCATATGCCATGGTAAACGTCAACTAATTTTATTGTACGACATTGTGATTTTTTTTAATATCTTGTTTCATTTGGCTTTCCATGCACTATTAATTGCTGTTAGATTACACTGGACAACAAATTTTAGTTTTTTAATTGTATCTTGTGGGAAAAGTGCACTTCCTTGGTAATTTTGGGGCGCTGAATCCAAAAATGACAATGAATTAAAAAAATTAGTTGCGGTTTAGAAAAAAAACTTTTTATTTTTAAGGATATATTAAAAAACAACAGGTAACAAACAAGGTAACAAGATTCATATACCTATAAGAATCACTATATGCGCTGTCTTTTTGCTGTTCTTTTATGGATCGTTTCTGGAGCATCTCTACCAAGAGTAAAACAGTAGTCTGCAAGCATGGAAGGATTCCACTTTCCCTGGTACCTTTTTTCCATTGTTGAAATATCCCGATGAAAACGTTCGCCGTGCTCATCACTTACGCCTCCGCAATTGTCAGGAAAAAAGTCCAGGTGTGAGGGTAGGAAATGTATCTTAAGAGACATATTACAGCCCATCTTTTGATACGATGACAGCATATTTTTGACAAGGGTTTTATAGTTGTCAGCTTTTCTATTTCCCAAGAAATTAGTGACCACCAGACGGAAATCATTCCAAGCAGTTTTTTCAATACCTGTTAAAGTGTTTTCAAACTGTGTATCTTTCAAAGTATTTCGAATCTGTGGCCCAACAAAAATACCTTCTTTAACCTTTGCCTCACTTAGTCTTGGAAATTTCTGACGCAGGTATTGACAAGCTAACCCATCTCTATCTAATGCCTTGACAAAGTTTTTCATTAGGCCCAACTTGATATGCAGTGGTGGTAATAAAAATTTTTTCGAATCTACTAGTGGCATATGCTGTACATTTTTTTGACCTGGCTCTAGGAATTGACGAACAGGCCAGTTTTGTCTGGTGTAATGAAGTGCCTTTGCCCGACTGTCCCATTCACACAAAAAACAGCAAAACTTTGTGTAGCCTAGCTGCAGCCCAAGTAAAAGTGCAACAACTTTCAAATCGCCACAAATATGCCATTGGTGCTCATCGTATTTTATGCATGTCAATAGGTACTTCATATTGTCATATGATTCTTTCATGTGAGCTGCATACCCTACAGGATGAGATGGTAAAATATTTCAAATATGCAATAACACTGCCTTTAAACTCAATGTTGAACTGTCTATAAACAATCTCCATTCTTCTGGGTTATAGTTTATATTTAAAGCCGCCAGTAAGCCGTATGTTACTGCAGAAAACCAAGTTATTCTCCATGTTGAAAAATAGTTCTAAGTCTTTGTGGCGTTTACGAAAAACACATACCGAAACATCGTCTTCTAACAAGTTCCACTGCTGCAGTCTTGATCCAAGTAACTCTGCCTTACATTTTGGAAGTTCTAAATCTCTTACAAGATCATTTAATTCTGACTGTGTTATTTTGTGCGGTTGGTGGCATGACGTGCTCGGTATAAAATCAGGATCTCTTGACGTTGATGGCATATCTTCTTCCTGACGAACCACTCGATCGCCATGATCTGATTCGTTTTCTGATTCGCAAGTATAGGATTCTGGGGGTTTTGGAATAGGATTTTCGTCACTGTGAGGCACAGGTCTCATCGCAGATGGTATGTTTGGGTAGTTAATAACCGATTTTTTTTTCTTGGACATACCTGTGGCTTGTCCAACACAAGGTACCATGCAAAAGTAACAATCATTAATATGATTTGTAGGCTCTCTCCAAACCATTGGGACAGCAAAGCGCATAGACCGTTTTTTGCCATTTAACCAGCTCCTCAGACTTGAAGCACATGTATTACAGCAGATGTGGGGTGCCCACTGTTTGTCTCGCTCACCTAGTTTACAACCGAAATAAAGCTGATATGCCTTTGTTATTAGTGGAGTAATATACCGTCTCTGAGACACAAAAGTCACATCACCACAGGCGTAACAAAACTGATCTGGATTGTTTACACACTTTCGAGACATCTTGCATGAACGCTGTCAGCCAACTGAGGAAAAAATGGCTAATATAAAACAATATAATGTATACGTATGTATAACGTAACACAATCATGCCGATTACATCATCGTTCCTTGCCGAATATAAAAATGTAGCACGTGCATTCTTGTGAATTACAGTATAATAACACCGCAGGAATACATATAATTACCGTTTCTCTAAAACTTGAACTAATATTGAAAAAATATGTTTCATTCCGGTTTTAGCACATTAAAAGTAGTAATATTTTGTTGATTTTATTTAGGATATTTTTTGGCTGTTGATCAGTCTTATCTTATTTTGTGTGGGTGGTCAAGCAAAACAAGTTCCGATTAACACCTCGGGGTTTGTGGATTAATCCGTTGTAAGACTATCCGCTTTATTGAGCTAGTGCCTCAATTTGCACGCCACTAGACAGCTGTTTTGCATTGACCGACCCTTAGACTTCATTTATTGTACTTTATTTATTAGTTCATTAATTAATTTCAAAAGAAATGGAAAGTGGAATCACACAATCTTTTCCCGTTTATTTATAAAAAAAGGCGTGGCAAGCCTAAGATAAATGCGGCGAGTCTTACAGTGTACAGTAGAGATTTTTAATACAATTCCCAGGATGTTTATAATTCAAAAAATACTGGTCTGGTATTTCAGTTAACTTCTCAGTATTCGCAGTTATATTCAGAGCAGCATATACGCAGTATTGTTTTATTGAAAATAAGGCTTGCACGCGCAGTTGAGGTATTAAGAGCCAATTAGGTTTTGGTATGTAGGTTTTGTGTATTCATTTTTATTTTTATAGCGTTTCCAGAATTTCATATTTCGAAACGATGTCAAGGGTCCGCAGGGGAAAATCTTTCTCTGAGAACTGAAAATCATTAAACGCGCTGTTTTCAGTCTATCTTATTCTATCCCTTGGGGAAGTACAGAATGAAGAAAAGACTACACTGCTCAGTGGCCACTCAGTGGTTCAGTGCTCGTCTGTAACGATAATATTCAAATACTACTAAACGCCTAAATAGCTTTCTGGCCTTTCAATTTCGAAGCTACCAGTCCTCGCTTAGAGATGGTAGCACAGTTAAGGATAGACTCGGGGTATACGGTTACGGATGTTTATGATTCCTCTCGATATCGATATATCGTCATGAAACCATCGATGCGTAAAGATCGATGTTCTACGTCCGATGTATCGATGTTTTCGATACATCAATGTATCGTCTATCGTCGCCATCCCTATATTGTAACCCCACCAGTCACCAGTCAAAAACCTTAACCACCAATATTTTATCACTATTTATAATTCTTTTTAGCTCTTATTTTTCAGTAATTACTAATAATTTTAGGTCTATGTCTACAGTAATTGCATTATGCACCTCGGAGATGTAGGGATTAACATGTTTTACACATATCGGTGTTTTAGGATGGGGACGACCATACTGTTTCGATTGCTTTGAAGAAATTCATTAACCCATGGATTTATAACAAATGATTACTATTATGATGTAAAGAGAGATGAGGAATTGGGTGGAATACATTTTATATTCTATTTTCTTGCAAATCCGCACAATTCAACAGGTATGTGTAGCTATAATGATCATATACACACAGTATATTGAACTTAAAAAATTTCGAGATTGCCGTGAATTAACAAACGACCAAACCTGCTTCCAAATTTAAAAGCTAGAAAATCGACCTATTATTTCTCCCATTCCCATTCGCTGAGGGGACAACGGATGGTCAAATGTACACCTATAACATAAATCAAAGTACATGAAAGTTGTCCTGTTTTCTCTGTACAAAAGCATCATGTTGGAATCAAAAGGTGGTCTTGTTTATAATACAGTCGAATTTTCACGATTTTATTCATCATTTTAATAGAAATCACTGATATTCTGAGACCTTTGACAGCTTCCGCCAAATTGCATTTCGATAAGGTATTTTCCTATTGGTTCATAATATTAATGTTGGTGAAATCGGCCCTAAGTAAATCAAAAAAACCTTGTTTGCGCGTGCTTCCATGAGTTCATTTCACTACTCATAGTACTCGTAATATAACTTAAGTCTCAATATCCACTAATCTTTACCATGCACCCTTATCTTAGAAGCTTTGATCACCATACATTTCTGTAAAATTAAAATAAACTCAAGCAAAGACTATAATTCAGACATGAAAAATTATAAGGTAACCGTTGAGACTTTGTGAATCTTACCTCTTCTATAAGCCTATTGCCAAATATACAAAAGTGGAACACTTGGGCTAAGGAGTACACTAAGTAACCAATAACACTTGCTGCATATTTGTTGACACCGTCGATCTGAAATAAAAAAGAGTTTAAGCTTCCGAACCATATAAATTAGGATAATATACATAACATGTAAATTATGGTATCCTAATAACTAGTTTCCTTAAGAAATTCAGCAGTACGATCGAATGACCATCCCCTTAAGGTGACCGTCTTTTATCGGTTATTTCTTCGAATAACGACTGTTGGCACACCTCTCCAACTCTTATCAATTTCCAAGATTTACAGGTGTTACTTCTAGAGCTTTCTGGAATATTTCTTTGTTTGAGGTTTAGCATATACAGTGGACCCCCGATAATCCGGCCCCGGTCTAATCCGGCGCCCCCTGTAATCCGACATGTCTTTGAATATTACATACATACGTATTTGACAATCTTCGCTAATGTAGATCGCGCAGGTTTAAACAGGTTACAACTTGTACGCGCCACCGCTATCGTGCTCGACGCGTAAGTATTGTTTTACTTAGTTTGAATTTGACTACTTGTGATAGCGGTACGGCCTAGCGCGCGTTCATTGTTTACTATTTATTCATTGTGTATTAAGTATAGTACCTAGTAATGTCATCACAAACTCAGAAGCGGAAGCACAAAACATTGACAATTAAAGAAAAATGTGATATTTTAGACCGCTTACATCGCAATGAAACTGTCAGTAGTTTAGCAAGTGAATACGGCGTAGTCCGATCTACAATTTATGACTAAAAGAAACCACGAGAAGATTAAGAAGTTCTTGTCAATTACTGACTGCGGGCCAGGCAAGAGACAGACACTCAAGAAAGCTGAACATCCAGAAGTGGAAGAAGCTTTGTACATGTGGTTTCTTCACGAAAGAAATAGGCATGCACCAATTTCAGGACCCATGTTGGCCATGAAAGCTATTTTTAAGCTTTTTTATAAGAAAATAACAAAAAAAGATGATTTTGTGGCCAGCAAAGGATGGCTAGAACGTTTTAAAAGTCGTCATGGCATACGTTTAGTGACTATTACAGGAGAGAAACGATGCCACCTGCATAGAGCCCTTTAAATTAAAATTTTTGGAAAAGGTGAACGATTTAAATCTTGATCCGTCACAGCTGTACAATGCAGACGAATCAGGGCTTTTTTGGCGTGTGATGCCTAACAAAACTTTCCTTTCTTGTAACGAAAAATCCGTACCTGGACGAAAAGTAAGGAAAGAGCGTGTAACCATACAACCATATGCGAACGCTGCGGGCACACACGCGATTAAGATGATGGGAAATCTAATAAACCACGGGCATTCAAAAACATTGATTTACCTGTACACTATTACGGACAAAAAAGTGCATGGACGACAAAAGACCTTTTCAAAAAGTGTTTTGATGACTGCTTCGTACCTGAAGTTAGAAAATGGTTAAAATATCATAATTTTCATCAAAAAGCGTTGTTGCTTCTTGATAACGCTCCCTGTCATCCGTCTGAAGAAGAACTAACATCTGAGGATAAATGCATCACTGCGATGTTTCTTCCACCAAATTGCACTGCACTGATTCAACCAATGGACCAGAATATCATTCAGTTTGTCAAGCAAGACTATAAGAAAAACCTACTTCTGAGAGCCGTATCAAAAGACCAACCAATAGAAAAAACTTTAAAAGAATTTAATATGAAAGACTTGGTTTTTGCTCTTTGTCAGTCAATCATCAACTATTAAATCGTCTTGGAAAAAGTTATGGCCAGATATAGTCACCACTCCAAGCAACGTTCCACAAATCAGTGTAACTTCGGAAGTTATAGAACAAGTCGCTACCGAAACACAGATAAGTCCGGAAGATTTGGAAATCTGGTGCCGTGGAATGGATAAAGAGGAAAATGTTTTTCATGAAATGTCTGACGAAGAGATTATGAAAGACGTTTCTAATTATACAACAAACAATCAGGGAAATAACGACGACGTGATTGCAACTACTCCACAAGTCACAGCACAAGACGCAATTAACGCATTTGAGCTAGGTTTACAATGGGCTGAAGAGAATGGTACATCTAACAACGAATTTTTACTTTTGAGAAGACTGAGGGACAAAGCTCTGATCTCGCGTTATAACAACCTTAAACAAAAAAAATGGATTAATATTTCCAAGCTTCATAATTTAATAAATTCATTAATGATTTTGTTTAATAATTCTTGATTATTTTGGTACATATGTGCATTTATGCTTAATTTTATAATAAAATGTAAGCTCTCTATTTTTATTTAATTTACTAAATTCGACATACATAAACTATGTATGATTTGTACTTCAAAGTACATACATATATAGTCAACGCCAAACAAAGTGGCGTGCACGTCATCAAGGTGGGTGTGTTGAAAAATTTACATTGTTGCCAAACTTTTTGTAAAATAATAAAATTTATTATTTACATATCTAGGTTTATAAGCAATATTAACCTCAAATGAGAACAAAAATAATAGTATAATAAAATTATAGATCTGTACTTGCATAATCATTAAGTATGACAATTATTGATCAGATGACACTATGAAACTACCATATTTAATTGATAGCTTAAAGGTACTGAATAAAAATCCAAATGGGGTCCTCCAAATTTTATGCATGGTATTTATTTTACAGAATTCATACAGAAAAATGCATTCTAAAATTAGGTAAGCTACTGGTGTAAGCTTTTTCTGTACAATAAAGTTAGTCGGAGTTTCTTTCTTCAGCGCTGTCTGAATCTGAATCTTCATCACTCTCAAAGTTGATTATTAAAGGTTCGATGTCTGGTCGATCAAAAATTCGTTCTCTTTCGTACCATTTAAAAATTTCTTGCCCAGTATGTCGAACACTATTTTTCCACATGTCTGGGGTAACCGTTTGTAGAGCCTCGTTCCACATATCCAAACAGTCTTTTTCACTGTTACCATCTCTAGCAATATGTCTGTTATAGTAACCTTTTGCTATGCCAGAAATTAACTCAATAGGGTTAAATATACAATGGTAAGGAGGCAGACGAAGAACTTTGTGCCCATGTTGTTCCGCCAATTCATCAATCACGTACATTTTAGGTGGTTTGTTTCTAAAAAAGCAGTTATTTTAAGAATAGGAATAAACAAAAGAAATATAAACTGTCGACCAAAATATATATAATTAAGAAGCATTATGTACCGAGCAACAATACTCAATAGCTCTGTTTTAAACATTGTATTTAAAAATGGTATGTTTTGATTTGTCAACCAGTCTTGGATATTTTTTTTTGTCCATGCATTGTTGGGCACTTTGTTCAATATCATGCTGTGATATGGGGCGTTATCCAGTATAATCATAGATGGACTCTCCAATTTTTCTAATAACTGATGTTGAAACCATTTCAAAAAATTGTCCTGGTTCATCTCTCCATGGTAATCGCTCAATTTTGTTTTCGAAGAAAATATCGCTTCACTACCCTCAATAAACCCATTTTCATTTCCAGCATGTAATATAATGTATCTAAAATATATTAGTTTTAAATTTTATAGTGCAAATTGTGTAAAAGTACATACCTTTTACCATCTGTTTTAATAGTTTTCACGCTTTTTTGGTTTCCATTTTGCCAAGAGCGACCTATGGTCCCATTTTGAAATATCCAAGTTTCATCGAGGAAGACAAACTGGTATAAGGCCTCAACCTTGGCTTGATTGTATTGCCTTAGAAATTCCACCCTTTTCAAAGCTATACTTGGTAGTTCCATGAGCCCTCGTCGCGGATTGTCCTTAAGCCACTTAAATCCAAGATCTCTAAGCAACCGCCTTAAAGACGTGGCACTACCATCAAATAATGCCCTATCTCTTAATCGAGACCATAAAGTTTGTATCGTAACTTGTTCTTCTGAAACCATGTGTAATATGACATTATAATTTAGTTAACAAATTAATGCAAATTTCTGATAAGTTATTATAATAAGATCTTACTTTTGTGATACATATTATAGATCACTTCTCGAATGGCACTTGTATCCAATGTCGCTGTGTTGGTTACACGTTTAATATAACTCCGCTTTTTCTTGGGCGATTCTAAATTTGCATCACTTTTCACACCCTCGGAAATACGACTAACTGTCCTTAAACTAATTTTTAAAGCAGCAGCAACACGCTACAAAAAATGAAATAAAATTTCAGTATTATTAATATACATTACATATAATTATTAGTAACCTACCTCTTGAACAGCATTTAAAGGCAACAAAGGCCCGTTGTTGTCCCTTTCTTGCTGAAAGTAGTGCATTAACGAGGCCACGAGTTCCTTACACCGACTATTTAACTGTTTGGGCATCTTTATATACCAAAATTGCCTTTATCTACTCGTAAAA
The DNA here is from genome assembly GCA_963669975.1 of Acanthoscelides obtectus. Lineage (NCBI taxonomy): Eukaryota > Metazoa > Arthropoda > Insecta > Coleoptera > Chrysomelidae > Acanthoscelides > Acanthoscelides obtectus. Next base: position 88,923,854 of record CAVLJG010000008.1, read on the forward strand.
TGAATAATTTTGTTTTGAAACAAACAGTTGTTGATTTACAGTATGCGGGGCCAAAGGATTTATAAAGATTTGAAATGCCACAAATTGATTCAGTGTCAAAATTAATACAAATGTCAGTTCCCAGTTTAAATAAGTTTCAAGGTGACAATGTGTCAACGCTGCGAAATCGGTTTAGTGCGTTTACATGTCGATAAGTGATTGGAGCGTTTGCAAAACATTTTATTTCGCATAATGCGTCTGAATTTATCAGAAAGCAACTTATGTGATATTTTAATAACAATGTTTATATGACTATTAACCATAATAAGAGAGTAATGACCATTTTACAATTTATGTATCACATTAATATGAAACTGCAATAGAGCAATTGTTTGTGATAGAAACCTAGGCATTAGGTCGGGGAATTTTTATCGTGATGACGTGCACGCCACTTTGTTTGGCGTTGACTATACATAACATATATAATCTTACCATTGGATATGTAATTTGTCGGATTACAGGGTACTCTTTTGTAAAAAATTCCGGACTATAGGGGGTCTTAGGCAGTGCTCTATAATCCGACAAATTCGATAGTCCGACACTGCCCTGGATAATATTTGTCGGATTACCGGAGGTCCACTGTATTGATAAGATAAACCTTGTATTAGTACGGGAGCCGAAGGTAGACTTTAATGTTCATATTATCTGTTCCTTCACAATAATGTTGTAAATTTGTTTCCAAACGTTTGTCCGCTACTGTATATTGAAATATGATATTTAAAACTCGTCAAGCAAGACTATAAGAAAAACCTACTTCTGAGAGCCGTATCAAAAGACCAACCAATAGAAAAAACTTTAAAAGAATTTAATATGAAACACTTGGTTTTTGCTCTTTGTCAGTCGTGGAATGCGTTACCGTCATCAACTATTATATCGTCTTGAAAAAAGTTATGGCCAGATATAGTCACCACTCCTAGCAACGTTCCACAAATCAATGTAAGTTCGGAAGTTATAGAACTGAAACACAGATAAGTCCGGAAGATTTGGAAATCTGGTGCCGTGGAATGGATAAAGAGGAAAATGGTTTTCATGACATGTCTGACGAAGAGATTATAAAAGAGGTTTCTAATTATGCAGTGTGCGGCAGAGAGGATGGACGGTTTTAAAAAAATCATAAAATAGTTAATTTTCACTCGAAAACAAATTTATTGATGGAATCAGGTTCACAAGGAAATCGCATTTGAGACAGTCAAGTGTGGAAAATCACATCAGGCAAGTGGTGGTCGAAATTGTTGATGCAGTGCTGGAGGCGTTCTTGGAAGTTCGTGTAGACTCTTTCCAACATCGCTCTCTCAACTTGGGCGACTTCCACGCGAATTTCGCCCTTCAATTCGTCCAGAGTTCTTCCAGCTTCTTCGCGTACACTCTAGCCTTGAGGTGTCCTCATAAGAAAAAATCGCATATGGATAAATCTGGGGACCGAGGAGGCCAATGAACATCGCCAAACCTGGAAATAAGGCGACCGGGGAAGAGAGCGCGAATAACGTCCATGTGGCCTGCCTGAGCGGTCGCCCCATCCTGCGGGAACCACAGACGTCGGATTGGAACACGTCGCCGTCGTAATTCAGGGAGAAAGAAGTTGGTGATCATGTCGACGTAGCGCTCCGAGTTCACGGTAACATCACGACCATTACCGTCTTCGAATAAGTAAGGTCCAATTTTGGGCTATGCAGCGGTCTTTCGTGTAACTGTTGCGGATTTTCATTAGCCCAATAACGACAATTCTGCTGGTTAACCATGCTGTTTAGGTGAAAGTGGGCTTCGTCACTCATAGGCGAAAACGCGGTGTTCCACAGTCCAAGGCTCCATAACGACAACTGGTAAAATAATGCTAGGATCTCGCGAGTCAAACGGCACCCTCCCCACCTCTCTCGTAGACGGAGGCGGAGGGTACTACTCATCCCAAAAACGTCCGTCCTCTCTGCCGCACCCTGTACAACAAACAATCGGGAAAATACCGACGACGTGATTGCAACTGCTGCACAAGTCACAGCACAAGACGCAATTAACGCCTTTGAGCTACGTTTACAATGGCCTGAAGAGAATGGTACATCCTACAACGAACTTTTACTTTTGAGAAGACTGAGGGACAAAGCTCTGATCTCGCGTTATAACAACCTTAAACAAAAAAAAATTGATAAATATTTCCAAGCTTAATAATTTGATAAATTCATTAATGATTTTGATTATTTGATTATTTTGGTACATATGTATGTGCATTTATGCTTAATTTTATACTAAAACGTAAGCTCTCTATTGTTATTTAATTTACTAAATTCGACGTACATGAAGTATGTATGATTTGTACTTCAAAGTACATACATATACATAACATCTATAATCTTACCATTGGATATGTAATTTGTCGGATTACAAGGTACTCTTTTGTAAATAAATCCGGACTTAGGCAGTGATCAATAATCCGACAAATTCGATAGTCCGACACTGCCCTGCATAATGTTTGTCGAATTACCGGAGGTCCACTGTACATCGCTGTGGCAGCATTCATGATTCTCTGACCTTCTAAGTTAGCATCCTGTACTATAATAATTGTACTGTGTCTACCGAAGTCTTATTATGATAAAAAAAGATACTTTACTGGAAACGAACTTTTATTTGTATGTTATTACTATACCAGGTCTCCAGAACCAACACCAATTTGCTCATTTGTATAATTCCTGCATGTAAAGGGCTGTCGTACAGGAAATAAGGTCGTTGATATGTAAGAAGAACAATGTCAGAGCCAAGACCGATCCCTGGGGAACACTTGCGTTGACGTTGTGGACAGATATCTTGCAGCCAGAATAAAAGTCAGCCACCCATCTGCAAAGCTTCTCTGGGAGATCATAGGATGAAAGTTTGCATAAGAGGGCAGCGCGTCATAGCTGATCGAATGCTGTTGTGATATCAGGAGCAACAACATGAGCCTCTCCATGAGACTGGATGAGTTTACTCTACGATTGCGTGTTGTAAGCTAAGAGATCCCCGTGGATCGCTAGTGCCTAAAATCATACTGCCTGTCGCTAATCAAGCCGTGTCGTTCGAGGTAGTCCAGAAGCTCACGATTTATGCACCTCTCTATCACCTTACTGATAACTGACGGCAGAGCTGTAGGCCTGTAGTTGTAAGGGTCGGTCTTAGATCCCTTTTTTGGGATGGGCTGTACATGAGCAAATTTCCAGTTTTCTGGGAAGGTGGCGGGTTCGTAAGATATCTGGAAGAGACGCGAAAGAATTGGAGCAAGCTCCACCATATCGTGCTGGTATTTGACATTGCGGACCGCTTCGTTATATTTGTTTCTGGACTTGACATCGGCTTGCCTGTCCTCTACAGACGGGTTTCGTAAGAGGTTCTGTGTACCTTGATCTTCTGCTGACGAGCAGATTTGTTGGATTAGTTGTTGGACCCTGGTTTAAGCACGTTCACTGCTTCAGCGAAACAAACATCTTTCCAGGGAAAGGTGGAGAAGAAGTCTCTGAGACCCTACCAGTCGGCATGTCCGTAATGCCAAATTTGCGGCCGGGGCGAGTTTCTTTTACCACAGCGGGTTCTGACCGAAGCTTGACCTCCACATCACCGTGGTCTAAGTTACCCAGGGGAGACAGGATAGTAGTGCTATAAGGGACACGGGGAAAAAAAGTAGGACTCGTCACCAGCTGTATCAGTCCTGGGGTGTTAGCGAATGCTTCAACTGCTTGACTTGCTACATCAGCTTTGTTTGAGCTCAACCAAAGCTCATTATGGGCATTGAAATAACTACGTCTGAAGCGGGGTGATTGATGTTCAGGAAGTCGACCTTGACAGCGAGGTATTCAAGCAGCTCATGGTTCGAGGGAGAACGATAAAGGCAGGAAATAAGTGGGGGATGTTTTGAAGTTCAGGCGCAGTTACAGAACGTCCTTCCAGTCTGTTTCCAAGGAAACGTCTCTGGAGCAGAAAAGACTGCTGCGTACAAAGCCACAACTGTCCCGTTCTTTCTCAGATTGGAGAGCAGTAATCTGAGATGTTTGTCTCCGCCCAGAAAAGCGTGGCGGACAAATGGATTGCAGATGTTCGTGAAACAAATTTTAACATCGATGTTGTTTTGACTATTTTGGCAAAAAGTGTCTACTATGCTGAGAGTGAAATAGCTTTGTAGGTCCTGAAAATTGGTTCAGTCGCGGCGGAGATACGGAAAAAAATCGCTGAGACGTCGTGTTTCGACGTTTTAGAGATCCCCGCTTACGGTCAGAAATTTTACGGAGTTGTTGAAAATTGAGGGTTTGCTGTTGTATTGGGTAAACGATAGTTAATATTATATTTTTGGTATTAGTGAGACATTCCGTTATTAAGAAGGTCTAATAATACATATATTTTCCATATATCTACCACAGGTACAGGAATTTGATAGATTTATTTTATATATACTAAGTGACATATAAATCCGAACACCCAGTTTAAATGGTTTCATTTTAATAAAATTTTGTGTAAGTACTCAATGAAGCATTGCACTGCTTTAAAGCCCTTTGACCTTTAATAATGTGTGGATGCAGCCTGATGTGCTACGCATTCTCCAACGCGCCTAGGCATGCTTCTGATTAGGTGGTCAATGTCCTCCTGTGGTATCTCATTCCAGGCAACCACCAACTCCTCTCGAAGTGCTTCTAGAGTCTGAGGAGGACGTTGCAAATTGAGCAATCTCCTACCCATCATGTCCCACACGTGCTCAATTGGGGATAAGTCGGGAGATCTTGGTGGCCATGGTAACAATGTGACATCATTATGTTGAAAGAAGTCTATTGTGACTCTTGCAACATGTGGTCGGGCATTATCTTGTTGGAAAGTTGGATCTGCCAGGGTGTCAAGATAGGGTAAAAGATGGGGTTCTAGAACTTCGTGGATATAACACTGCGCGTTCATGTTACCTCTGATGAAGATTAAAGGTGACCTGGAACCATAAGCTATAGCACCCCAAACCATAACTCCAACAGTGTGATGAACATGTCTTTCAACAAAAAACTGTGGATTCCTCCTTTCACCACGTCGCCTTCTAACCCTGGCACGACCATCGTGCATGCCTAAACAAAATCGAGACTCGTCACTAAAGACAAGACTGTTCCACTCCTGATCCCAGAGTGACCGTTGTCTGCACCACTCAAGGCGATTACGTCGGTGTTCTCGAGTTAAAGGGAGGACCCAGTGTGGCCGGTATGAAAACAAGCCAAAACTTCTCATTCGTCGGTAAGCACTTCGCATGCCAATAGGTCTTCCGTGTTCTGCAAACCATTCATTTGCAATGGAGCTGGTAGTGGAGAAACGGTCCCTTAAGGCCAATAATCTTAGGCGTCGATCTTCACGGTCTGTTGTTCTACGGCGGCGTCCAGTGCCGCTTGCTCTTTGCGTACGGCCTTCTCGAAGCCATGCCTGACAACACCTAACCACAGCGTCTACACTTCTTTGCACTCTAACTGTAATTGCCCGAAAAGAATGTCCAGCTTCCCGAAGTCCCACTATACAGCCCCTATCAAACTCACTAAGTTGACGAAATCGTACAGGTCTCCGTACTCTAGGCATCGTAACCGATCGTAAAGGATGTCAAGAACCAAAATCCGCCAACATTGATTCTTTACTGCGGCTAAAATATTCATTTTTAGAGCGTTAGTGAATTAAAAAAAAGTAGTATAAAAACCGGAATGTTCAACTGATAAGGCTGAAAATTTTTTCACTTGTTATTTACAGTAAGATAAAGACATTCACCAACTTTTATTAAAATAAAACCATTTAAACTGGGTGTTCGGATTTATATGTCACTTAGTATATTATATTTCTGTTTAATGGCGACAAATGTTGCGAAATGTGGAAGTAAACTATTCTTTCTCCCTCCACAAAGTGGAAATCGTCGTGCCACTGCGGAAGGTCTCGATACAAATAATTCCTCCCACGTGGGGTCAACTGAGACCTGACAAGGCGCAACACAGCAAATCTGGCAACGTCTTTCGTGGTGAAAAAACGGCTGGCAACACTGTCAATATTGATAGTGTCACTTGTCTTTCATACGTCTTTCATCAACGTCACCGCTGTCAAGCTGCCATTTTTCCTTTACCGACGTGTGGAGTGGCTTGGAATAATGCTGCTCCGTACAGACTTATTATCAAGATAAATATACATTTCTGTCAGATACTTCGAGTTCATGCCTTACACATTTAGAAGTAAGTAAAAGTCAATTAACAGAAATGGAATCGAAAATGTATCAAATTCACCGCAACATAAATTGATGTTAACATCCCCCAATGCCCTACATGTGGGGAAGCACTGTTCTCTGATGAGTTGGCCCCATTACAATTGTATGTTCATTTCAAGGAACAGGACAAGAAGCAGAGTTTGACATACGCAAATGACAAACTAAGTCATCTACTAGATGTTATCCATGTAAAACTGTATAGTTTTTTTAATAAGATTACCGATTTGCCTAATGATGAAGCCTCCTTCAAAACAGGTCTGACACAATTTCTTGAAAATTTTCAGCCTTGCAATTTTAATGATAAACTCTAAAATATCATTAACAAATGCATTACACTGACAATCTTCTAGTATATTAAACATAAAAATTCTTTGAAAAGACCTCTTGAAACATCTGATGGTCATTCAAGGAAAATGAAAAAGTTGAATGCCACCAGGTAAATCATTTTCGAATATTTGCTGCCGGTTTTTTAATTATTTCATGTAGCTCCATAGATGAACCATCACAAACCCGGCTGTGACATACCTGACCAGGACATTTTTACCATATTGTGATAGAATTGTGTTTTATTTAAGTTTTTAGAATTTTATGTTGAGGTATTAAATTACTATACAGGGTGTCCGCAAAGTTGAGGTTTTCCTTTACACGACGTGTAGATCTTGAAAACACAAGCAATTTTTCTTAGTACCATATACACCAATGTCTTAATGGAACCGAGATAAAGGGCTCTGCAACATCAAAAATATCTGAATACCGTCCTGTAGCCGCGACATCCCCGACTGCTACTAGGACACTAGCTCAACCCCACGACAGAACTGGGTCGGGGTCAGTGTGTCAGGTCAGTATGCAACCTTCAACCGACGGTTACGGTCACGCGTCTAGAGGTAATCGCGTAGACGAGAATCCCTCAACAAGCACTAGAGACGTGGCTAGAGAAGTGCAAGTATCAAAAACTAAAGTGTGGCAAACGCTGCTTGAAGAGGGGCTGTATCCGTTTCACGTCCAACGTGTACAAGCCCTTCAACCTGACGATTTTCCAGCAAGAGTGCGGTTTTTTGAGTGGTTGTTGCATCAACATGACAATAATCCGGACTTTTTGAAGTGCATATTGGTGACAGACGAATCTACGTTGACGCGTAATGGGGTGAATAACTTTCGCAACACTCATGTTTGGTCAGTAGAAAATCCGCACGCTGTCCATCGGGCACATTTTCAACAAACATTTTCGGTGAATGTTTGGGCTGGCATGGTGAACGGTATGCTCATTGGACCATTTATTCTCCCAAATCGATTGGACGGGATGCAATACCTAGACTTTTTACGCAACATTTTGCCTTCCTTGTTTGCCTGCGTCTGCTCTGTACCGCATCAGCTGATTTCATTTTCTGTTGGAGCGGTATGATTTCGGGCAGAGACGTACTTAGCCCTTCTCGTCAACTGGAGAGTGAGTACTTTTTCTTTTATTTTTTTTACTTGGTCGCCCTTGTTTCACTACACGTTACCTTTGTTATTTCAAGGGTAGTTGTTTCTGAAAAGGAAAACCCCCACCCTGTATATGGCCTGTACCATATACATACATACTTATGTAAAATAAATGTAAAATTTTGCAAATTAATGTTCATTCAGAAGTATAATGTTATGTTTGATTGATGATTTCTTATTGAATTTTTGTTGAGTGTAGTATCATGGGTTTTTTGTAGTTCCCTTATGATCGTACATTCGAATTATTATTCAGAAACCTCGCATGTGGGTTTCTGATTCTTCATTGCACTATACTGCAAATGCACCACATTACGTTATCTACCAGAATAAAGTTATTTTCCTAATTATATTGTTTTATTTATCACTCTTGAACGAACCCAATCACAAATACACGTGAGATGTTTGAATTGTCTTTCCTAATACAAAATTAATTTTTGTTATTAGGAAAACCATTAAAACAACCAAATAAAGATGACAATGAGTGACAGATGTGGTGAGAAAGTAGGCAACCATGAGAGCACCGCCGTATGTCATTGTAAGAAACATGGCGGCATATGTCATTTCGTCGAATTGTTCTGAGTGGCAGGCGTTCTTTGTGTCATTTGTTCTTTCACCACGACAACATGGCGACATTCGTGCTGCTGGTTGAATTACACTGAGTTTCAGTGTATATTTTATGATTCCTCGTATTACGTTGCTCCAATTAGATTCAGGCACAGGTTATACCTCCAGATTACAGATTATGACATCCCTATCTGGTTCAGACTATACTGTATGTACCTGTATGTGCATCGATATGCTTACGGATTTCATAACTTTTTGTTGTCTTACGATTTTCAATGTAATACTGGAACATAAACGGAATGTCGTCCACAAGGGATTGTGGATTCTTTGTAAATTATGGCTATTATGTTGTAGTTTATTAAATCGTAGGCTATCTGGAAAACTAATTATATTCGGTCTTAGAGTATAAGGACACCAAAGACAGTTTTAATGTCGTTTTGACTCACCTTGGTAGCTTGGTACGCAAGCAGCGTCAACATCACAGTTGCAGTTAACATGTGAAGCAGTAAAGCTACACCGTAAGCATCACCAATGGCAGTTACAAGCCTGTAACACATGTTTCGATATATATAAAGAGAAAATGATCATGCGGAGAAAGGTATATAACAAAAAGTAGAAAAATAATGGGCAAAATCCACAAAAAAGAGGAAAGTGGACTCGAGCAGAAAATAGGATAGGTAACCCGAGCGATACGTATTTCTGCTGGTTGGCTTCATAAGACCCAAAATGAATGCACATATGAAACTACAAAAGTAGATACACATGCCCACACATCCGAATACGGGTGTAACCTGAGGAAACGAAGATGGAGAGGGAAAAAAACGACACACGAAGTCCACAACAAGAGCCAACCCACACATTGTAGTATAAAATGGCTAGAAGACCTTGTACTACCACAGCAAGTAGCTATAATCGGCCGCGTGGTTGTGGTTAGATGTCTCCTTGAAAATTCGATGTCTTCTAGCCAATTTATACTACAATGTGTAGGTTGGCTCTTGTTGTGGACTTCGTGTGTCGCTTTTTTCCCTCTCCATCTTCGTTTCCCCAGGTTACACCCGTATCCGGATGTGTGGCCATGTGTATCTACTTTTGTAGTTTCATACGTGCATTCATTTCGCGCCTGATGAAGCCAACCAGCAGAAATACTTATCGCTCGGGTTACCTATCCTATTTTCTGCTCGAATCCACTTTCCTGTTTTTGCGGATTTTGTCCATTTTATTTGTACTTTTTGTTATATATAAATATTTTTACAAATAAATAGCAGCATCATGGTAATAACTTAAATAGCACGTGCTTATTAGACAGAAAAAAATACTCGAAAACCGTGAAATCTCAGGCGATTTGAGCTCGCTACCGAACTGGTCGACTGTAATTTCATGATGTTCGAATCTGAAAGTCCGATGCGTCGGATGATGGCAGAGGAATGACATTCAGGGAAGTCCGCAGACTCAGAACTGACATGCTCTGAGTGGTTTAGGAATTGGTATGCTCCTTGGGAGTTCCCATAACGGGCTTATATCCCTTAGTGTCATATCAACCTTGTTCTTTTAAAGGGGCCGATACGAATGTGTAATAAGAAGTAGTACATTCTATTCAAGAATGTGGGTCAAAATTAGGATACCCTGTATAATTGTCAATACCTCAGAAATATGCCCCCAGATACGAGATACAGGGTTTTAAATTGAAAACTTCCATCCACGGATTTATCGAAAACCACCGGTTAAAAGAAAAAACGCCGAGACAAGTCAGAAAATCTTTATCTAAACTGAATCCAAATTCAAGATGAGATGTAAATAATAACAGCGCGTGATCTCTCGGTAACAGGTGGGAACAACGACTCTTATTGGTCAATTCGCCATTAAATTTCAAGCGGTCGACTGGCGGAATAATGCACGGGGCAGGGGCAGGGCAGGCAGAGTTGCATTCAGGCCAGCGACCGTCGCGTGTATCACTGCGTGCTCGTGTTTTCGTATTCACCTTGCTTGGTTGTTGCTGTTGTTGTTGTTAAGTGTATTTGAGTAATTTGTTAAGTTTCTGATTGTTATTGTTATTCCTCGTTATTATTTGTTTTGAACCAATCCTGAACATGTCCAGAGCAGATACTGCTGACGAGCCCTCCTAGAAAGGGATAAAAAAAGACATCTTAGCGTAGACATAAAAGACGTCATATTGAATACATTCAAGATAGAGCGGAAGGAAGACGAAACATCAACACTAACCCGAAAATAGCTCTGAAAGTGGTAGATAAAATTGGGGTATGCCAAGCGACAGTGTACAATGTTTTGAACGAACGTAACAAAAAGCATGCCTTTTCCAAGCCAATGACGAGTTTTTCTTCAGAAACGAAATACCGACAGTTGATAAAGTACTACGGGAGGTTAACGAGGATGCTATGTTACCAAATTTTAAACGTTCGACTATTCATAAACTTTTGAAGCATTTTAATTTCGAATGGAAGAAACGAGATCGTAACAGCTTACTTATGGATAGAGAAGAAATTGTTCTGTGGAGGAGAGAGTACCTGACCAAAATTAAATCATTCAGGGATCAGTACAGGAAGATCTATTACCTGGACGATACCCGGATTAACGCTGGTCACACTACTCCAAAGGTTGACAAAACTGTGACTTCATCCAGAAGGGCATTTCTAGATGAACTGTCGACCGGATTGAAAAATCCAGCAGGTAAATAGATCGAAGTAGTTCACGGTATAAATTTTTGCTCACAATATCTCTCTATCTTCGTACCTACAAGACGTGCATGTGTACTTAGTGGATTTTATCTTTCTAGGCAAAGGAAAAAGGCTCATTATTTGCCACATTGGGGGTGTAGATGGCTTCGTGGATGACGTTTCTGTTTGTTATTGTTATTCCTCGTTATTATTTGTTTTGAACCAATCCTGAACATGTCCAGTACAGATACTGCTGACGAGGCTGTAGGCTACTCCCTTAGCCCTCCTAGAAAGCGATAAAAAAAGACATCTTAGCGCAGACATGAAAGACGTCATATTGAATACATTCAAGATAGAGCGGAAGGAAGACGAAACATCAACTAACCCGAAAATAGCTCTGAAAGTGGCCGATAAAATTGGGGTATGCCAAGAGACAGTGTACAATTTTTTGAACGAACATAAGAAAAAGCATGCCTTTTCCAAACCAATGACGGGTAAAAATCGCAAAAGTATCATGAGATCGTTGGATGACGCTGACAAGCATGCGATTCAGAGGAAAGTGCACGAGTTCTTCTTCAGAAACGAAATACCGACAGTTGATAAAGTACTACGGGAGGTTAACGAGGATGCTATGTTACCAAATTTTAAACGTTCGACTATTCATAAACTTTTGAAGCATCTTAATTTCGAATGGAAGAAACGAGATCGTAACAGCTTACTGAATGGATAGAGAAGAAATTGTTCGGTGGAGGAGAGAGTACCTGACCAAAATTAAATCATTCAGGGATCAGTACAGGAAGGTCTATTACCTGGACGAAACCTGGATTAACCTATAACATATATCAAAATACATGAAAGTTGTCCTGTTTTTTCCGTACAAAAGCATCATGTTGGAATCAAAAAGTTGTCTTGTTTATAATACAGTCTAATTTTCACGATTTTATTCAATATTTCAATAGAAATCACTAATATTCAGAGACCTTTGACAGCTTCCGTCAAATTGCATTTCGATAAGGTATTTTTCCATTGGTCCATAATATTAATGTTGGTGAAATTGGCCCTAAGAATCCTCCACCACCAACTCCCGATTTTCGAGCCCTCAAAAAATTAAATTGTTGTGTACGTACCTCACAACGTGCTTATGCCTTTCTACCCAGTACTTTATCGCTGATCTCACCATAAGTTCTTGTTTCTTGCTAAGACCGTTTGGACCCACTCCTCCGCCTCCTTGACCGAATGTTTGAAGAGCTCCGCTCCGGAAGTGACCGCCCAGCTCCTGCCTGGCGTTGTAGACGCCTTTCAGGTTCAGCTCCTCGTTTTTAGCATTGTAGTCTACAAAAATAGGCGTGAACAATACTCAGGCGTTTCGCTCAGCAGAAGCGTTGAATCGTTAGTTTAGTGTAGAAGGTACTCACCATTTTCTATCATATTATCTTGAGAAGTTGCGCTTGGTGCTCTGAACAAATCTGCACTCTTGGGCACATAGGTATCCAATGATGCGGATAGTTCCTATAAAAGCCACAATGTTGTTTTTAAATTATTCCAACAGACAGAGAAATAACACCAGTCCGATGTAGGTCATGTCTTGGGTGACAACAAATGTGAGTTAACGTCATCGTAGCTATATAGATCTATTCACGGTTTTTGGCGGGTCATAGTAAATCTTCAGGAACTATAGTCAACGCCAAACAAAGTGGCGTGCACGTCATCAAGGTGGGTGTGTTGAAAAATTTACATTGTTGCCAAACTTTTTGTAAAATAATAAAATTTATTATTTACATATCTAGGTTTATAAGCAATATTAACCTCAAATGAGAACAAAAATAATAGTATAATAAAATTATAGATCTGTACTTGCATAATCATTAAGTATGACAATTATTGATCAGATGACACTATGAAACTACCATATTTCATTGATAGCTTAAAGGTACTGAATAAAAATCCAAATGGGGTCCTCCAAATTTTATGCATGGTATTTATTTTACAGAATTCATACAGAAAAATGCATTCTAAAATTAGGTAAGCTACTGGTGTAAGCTTTTTCTGTACAATAAAGTTAGTCGGTGTTTCTTTCTTCAGCGCTGTCTGAATCTGAATCTTCATCACTCTCAAAGTTGATTATTAAAGGTTCGATGTCTGGTCGATCAAAAATTCGTTCTCTTTCATACCATTTAAAAATTTCTTGCTCAGTATGTCGAACACTATTTTTCCACATGTCTGGGGTAACCGTTTGTAGAGCCTCGTTCCACATATCCAAACAGTCTTTTTCACTGTTACCATCTCTACCAATATGTCTGTTATAGTAACCTTTTGCTATGCCCCAAATTAACTCAATAGGGTTAAATATACAATGGTAAGGAGGCAGACGAAGAACTTTGTGCCCATGTTGTTCCGCCAATTCATCAATCACGTATATTTTAGGTGGTTTGTTTCTAAAAAAGCAGTTATTTTAAGAATAGGAATAAACAAAAGAAATATAAACTGTCGACCAAAATATATATAATTAAGAAGCATTATGTACCGAGCAACAATACTCAATAGCTCTGTTTTAAACATTGTGTTTAAAAATGGTATGTTTTGATTTGTCAACCAGTCTTGGATATTTTTTTTTGTCCATGCATTGTTGGGCACTTTGTTCAATATCATGCTGTGATAAGGGGCGTTATCTAACTGATGTTGAAACCATTTCAAAAATTGTCCTGGTTCATCTCTCCATGGTAATCGCTCAATTTTGTTTTCGAAGAAAATATCGCTTCACTACCCTCAATAAACCCATTTTCATTTCCAGCATGTAATATAATGTATCTAAAGTATATTAGTTTTAAATTTTATAGTGCAAATTGTGTAAAAGTACATACCTTTTACCATCTGTTTTAATAGCTTTCACGCTTTTTTGGTTTCCATTTTGCCAAGAGCGACCTATGGTCCCATTTTGAAATATCCAAGTTTCATCGAGGAAGACAAACTGGTATAAGGCCTCAACCTTGGCTTGATTGTATTGCCTTAGAAATTCCACCCTTTTCAAAGCTATACTTGGTAGTTCCATGAGCCCTCGTCGCGGATTGTCCTTAAGCCACTTAAATCCAAGATCTCTAAGCAACTGCCTTAAAGACGTGGCACTACCATCAAATAATGCCCTATCTCTTAATCGAGACCATAAAGTTTGTATCGTAACTTGTTCTTCTGAAACCATGTGTAATATGACATTATAATTTAGTTAACAAATTAATGCAAATTTCTGATAAGTTATTATAATAAGATCTTACTTTTGTGATACATATTATAGATCACTTCTCGAATGGCACTTGTATCCAATGTCGCTGTGTTGGTTACACGCTTAATATAACTCCGCTTTTTCTTGGGCGATTCTAAATTTGCATCACTTTTCACACCCTCGGAAATACACTAACTGTCCTTAAACTAATTTTTAAAGCAGCAGCAACACGCTACAAAAAATGAAATAAAATTTCACTATTATTAATATACATTACATATAATTATTAGTAACCTACCTCTTGAACAGCATTTAAAGGCAACAAAGGCCCGTTGTTGTCCCTTTCTTGCTCAAAGTAGTGCATTAACGAGGCCACGAGTTCCTTACACCGACTATTTAACTGTTTGGGCATCTTTATATACCAAAATTGCCTTTATCTACTCGTAAAATGAATAATTTTGTTTTGAAACAAACAGTTGTTGATTTACAGTATGCGGGGCCAAAGGATTTATAAAGATTTGAAATGCCACAAATTGATTCAGTGTCAAAATTAATACAAATGTCAGTTCCCAGTTTAAATAAGTTTCAAGGTGACAATGTGTCAACGCTGCGAAATCGGTTTAGTGCGTTTACATGTCGATAAGTGATTGGAGCGTTTGCAAAACATTTTATTTCGCATTATGCGTCTAAATTTATCAGAAAGCAACTTATGTGATATTTTAATAACAATGTTTATATGACTATTAACCATAATAAGAGAGTAATAACCATTTTACAATTTATATATCACATTAATATGAAACTGCAATAGAGCAATTGTTTGTGATAGAAACCTAGGCATTAGGTCGGGGAATTTTTATCGTGATGACGTGCACGCCACTTTGTTTGGCGTTGACTATACCTTCATACATCCGTCATATTTCTCATATTCTTGTTGAGTCATTTATTTTAACAGTGAGTAGATCTGACCAAAAGAAATGTTTTTCCTTTAACATTTTTCCGCTAAAATTAAAGTAACAAAGTTATAGCCCTTTAGAAGTTTGAGTACCGCCCTGTCTCAATAATAATATTATGTGCTCGTGTTTGGCAACAACGGATATAATCCGCCTTATCGGTTCATCGCATCGGAAGCAAAAAAGCGAAAGAATTTGAAACGCTTATCACGCTGTTTTTACTACAATTTTATTCAGTTGTATTCAGTCAATGTGTCAGTCGGTAACGCGTGAGTGAATAGTGGTGTTTGTTGCGTGGCTCAAACGAAATAAAAAATGGCACATGTTTACGAAAATGCTGAACTTGTGGACATGATTATTACGTACGGGGGGCAGTCTTTACATACATCGGATTCTATACGCGGACGTAGGTATGTCGGATTTTGACGAAACTTATATATGACACTTTAACCACGCCAAGGAAGAAAAGGGTTTGTAGTCTTTGAATATCGTTGCAGTGGCGGTGGAGAAAAAGGCCATAAACGAATAACATAAAGATCGTTCAAACTATTTGACGCTTCAGATAATGAATACTGTTTGTAGAGCGGCCAGGTATCGGAGGGGTGATGTCTTCCACATTTATAGTACACTTGTCTCCGTCAGGATGATAGCCTGTTTGTCATAAGCGTGCGATTTTTGTTTACCGCTCTTGATATTTGATATAAAACATTGCACTGCCTAAGGATACTACTACAATGTTCACAGTCTGTATTAGAAGTGTTGTTCTAGAGTGAAAACAGCGTTTTCAGTTCATGTACGTGTGCAAGAGCGAGTAGCAGCTGCGTTACGGATCAGCTTGCGCAATTTCCCTTAGAAAAGTTATGCTACGCGCATGGTACCATCTGCTTACTTATTTTGTACGGCATTATGGGGTAGCCGCCAACAACCGTGAAAAGAACTACAGGTCCATTGTTGCCACAAGATTTTAAGCTGTTAGCTTGAAAAGCAATATTTATATCGAATGAATCATTTTGTTTTTATTTTGCTTATAGGGGCCGTTCAAGTATTACGTGAGCACTATGGGGGGGGCGGGGGGGTTCTTTTTTTGCTTATTTTGGATGACATGGGGGATAGAGGAGTCTAGATGATGATTACGTCATCGGTAGTTATTTACTTTTTTACACGAATGGCAACTCACACATTGTCTTTGCTTGAAAACGAAACGCATTTTCGAGGATTCCCGCAAATAATGCATACGTTTAGTGAACAGTGCGCGGTCTAAATTTCCTCTACCAGTGTATTGTTTCGTGTGGATACTATAGCGAGTAGACATATTGTAAGCATAGTAAAGCGAGTTAACATTTGTGTTACCATTGATTCCATTAGCCAAAGTTTAATGTTTAAATAAGATGTCGTTTCACATAGACAAATCCAGGTTATACCAAAAATTGTTTGAAAGTTTTAAAAAATATCATACAAGTACGAAAGTACAAAATGTACAAAAGTGAGTTAACGAAGTGTGGCGAAATTACAAATTACAAGCAAAATCCGACAAGGAACTAGATATTATTGTATCTAAGAGAATCGAAGGAGAATTGCAAGCGGCGACTAAGAATAAATCCAATCTACTAATTTTTTTTTTCTAAGGTGAGTGACGAAATTATTTTAGGTACCTATGAGTACTAGAAATATTAGAATGCGCCAAAAAGTTTCTCTTTACTGATTAGAAAATATTATGGCTTATCTCAAAGTATAGAGGTAATATTCATTATATTATAGATTTATTTCTTATGATTGATTCCGTCAATTGGTCACAAAGTACAGGATGTTAGTTTTATACGTATATACAGAAAACGAACACCCTGTATTTTGTGACCGGAAAGAATTGCTCGTTTAAACGTATTAGATTTAAAGTCATAGGGTTTTGTATTTACCATATATTTTGCCATACTTTGTATTTATGTAGCTTAATAAGAGAATCTTTAGCAGAAGCCATAGAAAGTTTTTATTTTTAGGCAACCTGTAAACCTGCAGAAAAAACACAAATTATACAGTCAGCTTCAAATATTAAAAAAGAGGAAGAAGATAAAATAAAACCCGGTAATGAATCACAACAGCAATGCGAAATTAATGAAAATACAGATAAACAGAGAACAAAACCTTCTCAGGAAGCTATGAAAAATAAGATTGCTCTACTCGAAAAAAATCGGAATGCTTTGTATTCTGCCAGAGATATTATGCCAAGCCGTGCTGAAGTTGATAAACAGATCATTAAGTTGCGCGAGGAAATAGAAACAGCAAAACAGTCTTTAAACAGGAAGGTTCAAAACACAGTTGCCCAGAAGAAACACAGGGATGGTATGAAAAGAAAGTTAGAAGATATTTGTCATAAAAATTCAGAAATAAATAAAGACTACCTCTGAGGGATTCAGTGGGACGTCCTAATCTTGGAAGCAATCAACATTCACTATTGAAAACAATCGCGGATATAGCTTTATTTGGGAGTGCAGCAGATGATAGAAGACGAACGGAATCAATTCGCAGCGTAAAAACTCTTGATGAACGCACACACGAATTACGTAAAATAGGATTTGACATTAGTCGCAGTGGGACATATCTTCGTTTGATTCCCAGAAAATCTAATTCTGCAGAGGGACGAAGACATGTAACGACAGTCCCTGTTAAGCTCATTCGGGCTCAAACTGATCACCACAAGAGCCAGTTAGATAGCAAGTTCGCTGAAATATCAATCCATTATTTAGAGAACATAGCATCCATACTTGGACCAGATCAAGTATTTTTCATATCTCAAGATGATAAAGCTCGAGTCCCTATTGGCGTAACTGCGGCAAATAAGCAAGCACCACTTCTAATGCACATGGAATATAGAATTAAATTGCCTGATCACTATAGGGTACTCGCTGAGCGTCATAAATTAATACCATCTGTTTGTGCTGGTATCAAAATCACTTCCAATATGCTATGACAACCGTAAGCCATTGGATATTCTGGACCAACATGCATCGCTATTCGAAGTGGAAAGTATAGTTCATCTATTGCTAATACTCATGCTCAGAATTTCGAGACACTTCTCGAACTTGAAGAGTTTTGACCATTAGCTAAAACTGACCATGGACTAGTAAAACCAGTGGTAATGATGACGGTTGATGGAGAGCCAAATGAAAGTCCACGTTATCAAAAAGTCATAGGGTTGGCTATACAACACTTTAAGCGACATGATCTGATGCATTGTTTTTAGCTACCAATGCTCCTGGAAGAAGTGGGTATAACAGAGTAGAGCGCAGAATGGCTCCTCTTAGTCGGGAACTGGCTAGTTTAATATTGCCTCATGACCATTCTGGGTCTCTTTTGGATGAACGTGGCGTTACAATTGATGAACATTTAGAAAGATATTATTTCGAATTTGCAGCAAATTGTAAAATGTAGAAATACAGAATGCTGTCGTCCAAGAAGTGGCCTATTTAGATTACTAGACTAAGGTTTCTTCCACCACCTGTAAAAGTAAAACAAACAGTTGATGACTTGGTTTTGGATGAAGGAGGGCAATTTCTTAATCTTCCAGTCAATTTAGCTCTACGCTTAAGTGCTTCACTCAAAGATTTCCTGCAAATGCCCTACGATTATTTTTATCCGACGGTAAAATTGAGGCTATCAAGTCGAACATGCAAAACGTGTGGTCTTTATCATGCTTCCGTCAAGTCACTCAATCGTCACATCGAAAATATCCATAAAAAAGTAAACATGCACACTGATAGGAAAGTTAGACCTGTAAGAGTCGCTGCTCGTCGTGCTAATGAACTGATGTGCATTATTCACAATTTAGAGCACCATGATGTCGAACGGCTCGATGAGAACGACGTAGACATTCCAAAATCCGATGAAAGCGAGCAAACTCACAACACTGAGAAGCAATCGAAGCAATCCAATGTCATCGAAAACTTAGAATCATGGATTCGGGTTTCATGGACTGAAGACTGTTAATTTGAATTCAATATATGTACCAAAAATTTAAAATAAGTTAGTAAGTGTTATGTTAGTAAGATATAATATCTTTGTCCTTTACTCTATGTTGAATACCGTATCAGTAAAATATAATCTCTATCCTAAATCTATTTTCTTATTTTTCAAATTATGATATTACAATTATAATATTAAAAAAAACAATACATTAATTGACAAGTGTTTATGTAAGCATAGGGGGAGGGGGTAGGAGCTTTGCTTACTTTTGCTGACAAGGGTGATGGGGGGGGGGGAAATAATTGTAATAAATCTGCTTACGTAGTACTTGAACGGCCCCATATTATTTATTCTCCGTAGTTTCAGATAAAATGAATCCAAGAACAAAAATATCGGAATTTCTCTATTAAAATAAATGGCGCGATTGAAGATGTTAATGACCGAGAATTTGGTTGAGTGAAAAAGTGACGGAATTTTCATTCACGTACTTACCATCAATGGTTTCATTATTTCTTTCAAATGCTGTAATTGCTCGCAAGCGAAAATCAGCCATGAGCAAAACAGACTATCTAGGAGATTTGAATGAGCCATAGAGAAGAATACGTAGTAAATCTGGAATACTAAGGAAATGTAGTACGGCATCCCAGACATTGCATCCCATGGATACCATGACCTGACGGGTAACCTGGGGATCTCTTCTGTTATAGTCTCGTTCTCGTTGTCAGGATCCGGTATGTTGTGTACACTGTCCCCCACAAAAGTTACTCCGGTCCACGCTGAAATGGTAGACAGGATCATAATTCGATATGTTGGAGTTCGGAACAAAAAAAAGTAAAGTTTTGATATTTGCTCGTATTTAGATTGTTTGTACATCTACAGTATATTCAGATAAGAGATAGACCGGATGTAAACAAAAGGTTCGGGTGATTTTCACGCTAACGCCGCCGTCTCGACGTAAAACAGGAGCCCTCATTGGTCAATTCGCAATTAAATGCCTATGCCGAGCGGCAGAGCAGTCGTATCAAGGCAGAGTCACATTCAGGTTCAGACGTGTTACGTATGTCGTGTGCATCATTGCAATTTGATATTTCTTTGGACGTTTTCGTTTGTTATCTTATTAAGTTGTTGAGTTTGTCGTTGTTATTGTTATACCTTGTTATTGATTGTTATTGTTATCAACTGCTTGCGCAAAATGCCCAGTAGTACAGATACTGCCGATGAAGTTGTAAACTCCTGTAGTCCACCTAGGAAACGCTCTAAAAAAAGACACCTGAGTGCAGAAATGAAAGAGGTCATTTTGAATATATATAAGATCGAGCGCGAGGAGAACGAGGCATCAACCATCAAAGAAATTGTTGTGAAGGTTTCTCACAAAGTTGGGGTGTGTCGCGCATCAGTGTTTAATGTGTTAAGACAATACAAAAAAAATCACACCTTTTCTGAGCCAATGACCAGTAAACATCGCAAAAGTATTGTTAAATCATTGGATGAAGCTGATAAGCATGCGTCTAGGAGGAAAGTGCATGAATTCTTCTTTAGGAATGAAATACCTACTATAGATAAAGTACTGCAGGAGGTAAATGGAGATACAACGTTGCCAAATTTCAAACGATTAACTTTCCATGCGTTACTTAAGCATTTAAATTTCAAATGGAAGAAGCGGGGTCGTAATAGTTTACTACTGGATAGAGAAGAAATTGTGCTATGGAGGAGGGATTATTTAACAAAAATTGGGAAATATAGAAATCAAAACAGGAAGATTTATTACCTTGATGAAACGTGGGTAAACGCAGGACACACTACAAGTAAAGTATGGGTTGATGATTCTGTAACTTCATCCAGGAGGGCCTTTCTAGATGGACTGTCCACCGGATTAAAAAATCCAGCAAGTAAATACGAGTAATAGACAACAATCGGATGTTTTTCAAACCTTGGGAACAAGGTTCTAAACATTAATTCCAGGGGGCAGATAAAACATATTACAAGTAACAAAACTTTTATAACTTTCGATAAAATGCGTGGATGTTTTATTGTCATTTTCATTTGTTGGAACTTTTTTAAGCCATGTTTTTATGTGTTTTCGATATTTCAATAATTTTTTAATATAATCTTAAAATATGTCGAATATTATAAACTTAAAAAAAGTTACTAAGTTTTATATTGTGTACCGTTCCTAATATTTCTAATCATTTTCATTCATACTTTAAGCTTTATAAAATTATAACTTGTTAATATTAATATTTGCGCGTATTTCAGGTTCCTGATCATTCATTTTTTAAAGGTTTATAACTTTAAATTAAATTGTAAAGCGCTGAGTAATCATACGACGTTCAATATTCTTTCTTTCAATATGACTAAATAATCCCAATTATAGCAATCTGATACTCATGTCTCAAGTTGAAAAGAGAATGTGGGAACTGGACAATATTTTAGAGGAACAAGTCGAGCCATTCATTATTGACGTTGGTGCTTCAGGCAGTAGCGATGATGAAAGCTCATCAAGCTCATCTTTCCAATAAAAGATGTCGTTCATCAAATTCGCTAAGTTATAAGTAATTATAAAGCTACTGTATTTTTTAATTAATTATTGACATTTTTGAACCCATTTTGGCAAAACCTATTCAAGAATCTACTTTCTGACAATGTTCAACCATGCACATTTTTTTACGTTTTGAACGTTTTAATTTGGTTACATATTTACCTAGAAATCAAAAAATATACTACAATATTCTAAAAGCAATTTTAAGAGATATACGATTATTTTAAATTTAGGCTAATTTAAACGCCATTTTGAGATTATATTCGACTGTATTTCACCAAACATCAGGCGGCATCCGAAGCTGGAAATCGAAGCGAAAATTTTGAAACCCTTATGTATATTTACATCATTATATATTTCTTACCCCACCCCCACATGATCCTATATCCATCACCAATCGTATACACATCGAATTGTGCTAATTTACTACAGAGTTACGCAAAGCAGCATCTCCTATCTAAAATATGTACTGCGTGACTCTTAATACGTCCCTGCCGAATGTTACAGCGTTCGATGATCACGTGGTCTTGTTTATGTCCGGTCTATCTCTTATCTGAACATACTTTAGTAGCTGTAAGAGAAGAAGCACGATTTTTTTCGGTGACACAAAATTTTCGAATCAACAAGGATTACATTGGGATATTGAAGTATATAGAAACAGGTACTTTCTTATGAAAGAATCAAATTTGAAAATGAAAAAAAGTTTAGGTGCCAAACAGGAGGTAAATGTTTCAAATCAAAATTTGGGTAATTCCGAAGTTAGGCGCTTGTTTAGACATCGTATAGGAAAAGGAATAGTTATGTTCAAAATGATATACATGGTGTAAAGTTAGTAGTGGATCGACGAGGGTCAAGTGATAGAGGGCCTCAAAACCTATCGAATAAACCCTATATGAGTAGTCCGAAATTTTATACTTCAGGAAATATTTGCAATTTTGTGAAATTTCGAAAAAAACGATATAATGAACTTTCAATCGCAATTACAACTAAACCATTAGGTTTAGGGCTGTGATTTTCTTACTGAGATGAGTTAAATGATTAGTTTTAGCAATGGTTATCTCACTTCTTAACAGAGCTTATTAGAAATACACTCAAAAAATCTCACATTAATTTTTGTTAAAAATCTTGGAGGACGGTAAACAAAATTGAGGTTGTATTTCATTATTCATTTTATTGTGAAAATCATTTCAATCCATGTAAAATTAACCCTCAAAATTTCAGCTTGCTACGATAAGTGACTCACCTTAAAAAATCTGTATGTTTGACGCAGGTGGTTATCTACAGGGTGTTTCAGTTTATTGTTGCATAACTTTAAGATTAGATAGAACTGTTAAAATTAATGCATAAAGTCTATATAAACATGGGTCGAAAAATGCGTGGCTTCCGAAATACATGATGTTTAAGTTTACTTTCTAAAATAGTTTTTTTTAAATATTTCGAACAATGTTTGATGTATAACAGTGAAAATTGGTATACAAGGGTTTTCTGGTACGACAAAACGAACCATGGGCATAGTTTTACTGTAGCCGCTAGAGGGCGCTCTCTACTGGACCTGTAGTGTATTAAAATGACCGAAATTTTTTTCTTAGTGCAATTTTTTGCCTCTTGAATAAAAAAACTGATTTTTCGCACTTTACATAAAACATAAAAAAGCTCTCTTATGAATTTTCGTTATAGTTAGCCGTTTTTGAGATATTTCGATTTTTAAGGTTCGATGCATTTTTAATTATTTATGGGAACATAATACTTTTTTTACATTTTCGATTTGGGCATTACAAGTAATTAATATGATCGTTTAGATTGTGTTTTTAAGCACAGCAATAATTACTAACTCCAAATAAACACAAAAAAACAGAATATTAATTTGTTTAATTTTCCAATATTATTATTAACAAATTAAATTAATTATTTACAACTAAAATTGAGTTCCCAACCAGGGGGGCGCGCCTCCCAAGGAGGGCATAGACATCATGTCAAAGAAAAACACGAAGGTTGGCTTATTTAACTGACATATTTGACTCCTTGAATGAGATAACCTTGAAACTTCAGGGCAGAAACAACACTACAACAAGCAACTACGATTATATTCAGGGGTTCATATCAAAGCGTCAACTTTGGAATCAAAAACTGTCTTCTGAAAATGTTATATCTTTTTCTCGGCTGATTGAAGGAATTAATAATAACAAACTGGGCGCAACTTTAAAAGCTGACATAAAAACTCATTTGCAAGCGCTGGGAGACGAATTTCGCCGATACCATCGAGACATCAAACAGCGAAATCTTCATGATGTCGATAGCGACCTGATGATAGCTCTGGCAAAAACAGAACCTAGAATCAACCAACTGCTACAGAACATGAAATCTCAAGTGTTTCATTAGTACTTACTCTTTCGATAAAAAACATTTATCAGTTTATTTGAAAGTTTCTTTATTAGAACTTAAATAAAAGTCTTTGTACCTATATAATGTGTGTTTTCTTTTGTATTTATTGAAAAAATAAAAAGGGACATGAAAATATACTTTATAGTCCGGGGAGCCTCAACAAAAAAAAAAGGTTGGGAAACCCTGCTCTATCTATTAATGATTTATTGTCTACGAAGTTGTTATCTGTTGTTCTGTCCGTAAATTCAATACCTAACCTGTTTTTCCCTTTTGAATTGATCTTCCTAATATTGCATAAACGTAGATCGAACATTTCCTTCGCTATTCTCATGTTACTAATTTTTCCTATATTCTGGTTGCTATTGCCATCGATGAGAACGAGATACGGTCCAAAGTTATTGTCTGAATAGCACCATTTCTTTCTTGTGTCTGCGTTTGTTTCCTTATTTTTTCCAGTATTGTTGCTTGTTTCTTTATTTTGTGTATCCTGGCTTCCCACAATAATTTCATAAATATCTATCTGGGATAGATTGTCATTTTGCGATATTGTGCGGGGAGCCGAATTACCCCCCATCTCTACTTCCATCGACTTTTGACCGTTGCTTTTTTATTCGGTCGAGTGATAGGTTAACATCTCTTACCCAGAGAAACTGGCAGTCGGGCAGATTGGCAGAACACGAGAGGGTAGTTATTTTCACACACCTAACGTTCTGATTGTCCTATATTTGCTTTTAATCAGTTAATTTCTCGGATTCACTATCACCACTTCTGCACCATAAGATGGCCTTTCTTTATACTCCAACTACCACGAAGGCCTAAGGCCTAAATACCCATTGGGTACCATGGGGCTACAGGGGGATACAGCGGAAAGGGGGAACGCCACACGGACTCTGGCGAGGGAACACGCGTATACTTTATCTGAAGTCACTTGAAACACTGTGAAATATCGGGTGCGTTTTATATATCTATATTTAACACGCTCTGTTGCTGCAAAAATCGCCAAATTTCGCAGCAAATATCCCCCGTATAAGAGATCAAAGGCAGTTTCACCGGTCCACGTGGAGTAAAGCACGCCTATGCGTGGACATAGCCAATGAGAAAGCGTGTATTTCAGAGCTCCGAACAAGTGCAGGTGGCTACTGCAAATTGAAACAGTTTAGCCAGTGCCGTGTAGCGGTGAATAAACGTGTTTTCTTTAGTCTGTCCGAGTTTTTTCATAGATTTTATTAGTTTGTGTGTTTTTGACTTTTGAATACTCAGTTTACTTGTTGATTTAATTGTTGTGTTGATTGTTCTTGTGTGTCCTAAATATGGCTCTTTGGAGACCTTGGGAAAATGCTCCAAGCCACGAGGAGATGGTTGATGAACCTGTGCAGGCAGAATTCTTTCATAAAGATTTAGAGGAACAGACCCAAAGAGTAATCCTAAATATGTATGATTGTCTGAAAAACGAAAATCCAGATTCCTCGCAAAATCAAATTTTAAACAGAATTTGTATCCTGACAAAAATCAGTCGCTCTACCATTTATCGGGTTATAAAAAGGGGAGATGTAGTCAACCAGTCCTTCCACAGAAAGCGCATAGGGCAAAAATTAAAAAGAATAGACGTGGGTTATCAGGAAGATATTCGTCGTATAATATAACGGATTTTATAAAGAAAATTTGGTGCCCACGTTGGAAATGATACGGGATAAATTAAAAGATTATCCTGAAGATTTTTATAATTACAAATGCTTAGACTCACTGCATTGTATTGTAAAACTGTGTGGTTTTCAATACAAAAAATTAGATAAAAGAATGGTGATTATGGAGTCGTCTCGAATCGTTGAATTGCGCGAAGAATTTTTGCACAAAGTTAAAATCTATAGAGAGCAGAAAAGAAATCTGATTTACCTGGATGAAACGTGGTATGATACCCATGATGTTGTGCAGTACGGCTGGGTTGACGACAGCAACAAGTGCATTTTAAATGCACCATGCAACCGTGGAAAACGAATCATTATTCTCCATGCTGGCAGTGAAAATGGATTTATACCTAATGCCTTGTTGTTATCTGCCAAAAATATCAAAGAATCATGTGCCGACTATCATGAGGACATGACCTCCGACTTATTTGAAAAGTGGATAGAGCAGCAGTTAATACCAAACATTTCGCCAAATTCAGTGATTATTATGGACAATGTGCCATACCATTCCCGACAGAAAAACAAAATTCCGAATACAGGCACAAAAAAACAAGACATTATTGATTTTATGAAAGATAAGGGAATGGAAAAACCACAAAAATCAACCAAAGCCATATTATTGGATCTTATTAAAAGACAAAAATTTGAAAAAGAGTATGTTTTTGACAATCTGCTTCAGCAAAATGGCCATGAAGTATTAAGTCTACCTCCCTATTACTTCATTTTTAACCCGATTGAGTTGGTCGGGGCTGCTTTAAAAAAAAAGTAAGAAAACATAATCAGACCCCTCAATTAAGTGAATCGCTATTGGCCACAATAAGAGATGCAGTATCTCATATTGCTGCCACAGACCTATGGAAGCAGTGTTCTAGGCATATTATTGAAAAAGAAAATGAATATTGTGTTTTGCCTCCTGTAAGTCCCGTTGTAATTCCTCTACAAGATGACTCTAGCGACAGCTCCGAAGGCGAGGATGATATATACGTTAAATACCTATAATGTAAGTCTTTATATACCTTTTTATATACCTACCTGCTATGTAAATACTTGCCTATGTCAAACGTTGGAATTCTGTAATTTTTCCATTTCTTAACTTTCAGTCAACATAAATTAAACTCCCAATATAAGTATTTTTTATCCCAAATCAAAAAAATAAGAAGATAGTAAAATCCATTTATTGTGATATTAAAACATTATTATTATCGTTCTAAATAAATGACCGCACGCCTATGATACGTCATGAAATTACAAAGGACGCGCCGACCAAAGGTTTTTATGCTATTTCAAGTGACTTCAGATAAAGTATACATGCAACATGCACACATTCTGGCTCCGCCTACGAGATCCGCCGGGTGGTAGCTCCGCGTTCGGCAGTCAGAGACCGTCTACCACCTACGGACAATCACAACATCCATAGCCAAGGGAAAAATTTCTCCTGGGACGGGATTCGAACCCGCACAGCGCACGGCGACTGATCAGAAGACCGAAGAGTCTACTATTGCGGCCACCGCTGCTGCCTGCTAACACGCGAATCAGAGAAATTCATCTGAATTACGTCCAGGACCTCATGAGAGATATTCGAAAGTTGCGTCTGATACGGCAGAATGGGCCACTCCACATAATTTGATATTATAGTTTAGTTGTCGTAAAAACGTTTCATAACTGAGAATAATTATTACCTGCCGCAGATACAATGGTTGTCGCACAAACGCAGTACAACAAGGTTCTCATCTTCTTTAGAGCTAAGGCGTGGAACCTGTTGTTTGACTCTACAAATAATGGATGACTGTTCGCTTGATTCCATATTCCTAAGCATCTAGAAATGAAAAATTCATAATATTATAAATCTGCAATTGAATATAATTTACGAAACAATTTCTAAGAAGTCATGTTTAACAATATAATAGATGGTAATAGCTTATATTATTTCTTTATACAGTCATTACACAATAGCTTTCTTTCTCGCAACATCACTAGTACCACATTACTACAAATTAATATTTTTTCACTGCTAACGGGAAAAATCACCATTATGGACCGCAACGTCCATAAAAAAAGTAGCTTGTATCTTTCTAGGTAAACAACGATAACAAAAAGCCCCAATGGAAATGATAATCAATTGGTATATCAATTTAAAAACAAACATTCGTTAGTGCCTATACAATATACTTATTAGACTAGCAACAAAATTAATTAAATAAGCAGGATTTCTTTGTCTACTGAAAAAATAGGGCAAAGATGCTAGACGTATCTCGCCTGATGAAATAAAAAATATCTTCCTCACCAAAATTTGAAAAAGAAATAAAAAAACTCTTGCTTCAAAAGGAACAAGAACAAGTTCACAGAATTAAAGAAAATTGGTAAAATATTACACTTACATTTAGTGTGTCATGTTGATATACTAAGTGACATATAAATCCGAACACCCAGTTTAAATGGTTTTATTTTAATAAAAGTTGGTAAATGTGTTTATCTTACTGTAAATAACAAGTGAAAACATTTTCAGCCTTATCAGTTGGACATTCCGTGTTTTATACTCTAAAAATGAATATTTCAGCCGCAGTAAAGAATCATCGTTGGCGGATTTTGGTTCTTGACATCCTTTACGATCGGTTACGATGCCTAGAGTACGGAGACCTGTACCATTTCGTCAACTTAGTGAGTTTGATAGGGGCCGTATAGTGGGACTTCGGGAAGCTGGACTTTCTTTTCGGGCAATTGCAGTTAGAGTGCAAAGAAGTGTAGACACTGTGGTTAGGGGTTGTCAGGCATGGCTTCGACAAGGCCGTACGCAAAGAGCAAGGGGCACTGGACGCCGCCGTAGAACAACAAACCGTGAAGATCGCCGCCCAAGATTATTGGCCTTAAGGGACCGTTTCTCCACTACCAGGTCCATTGCAAATGAATGGTTTGCAGAACACGGAAGACCTATTGGCATGCGAAGTGTTTACCGACGAATGAGAAGTTTTGGCTTGTTTTCATACCGGCCACACTGGGTCCTCCCTTTAACTCGAGAACACCGACGTAATCGCCTTGAGTGGTGCAGACAACGGTCGCTCTGGGATCAGGAATGGAACAGTATTGTCTTTAGTGACGAGTCTCGATTTTGTTTAGGCATGCACGATGGTCGTGCCAGGGTTAGAAGGCGACGTGGTGAAAGGAGGAATCCACAGTTTTTTGTTGAAAGACATGTTCATCACACTGTTGGAGTTATGGTTTGGGGTGCTATAGCTTATGGTTCCAGGTCACCTTTAATCTTCATCAGAGGTAACATGAACGCGCAGCGTTATATCCACGAAGTTCTAGAACCCCATCTTTTACGCTATCTTGACACCCTGGCAGATCCAACTTTCCAACAAGATAATGCCCGACCACATGTTGCAAGAGTCACAATAGACTTCTTTCAACATAATGATTCACATTGTTACCATGGCCACCAAGATCTCCCGACTTATCCCCAATTGAGCACGTGTGGGATATGATGGGTAGGAGATTGCTCAATTTGCAGCGTCCTCCTCAGACTCTAGAAGCACTTCGAGAGGAGTTGGTGGTTGCCTGGAATGAGATACCACAGGAGGACATTGACCACCTGATCAGAAGCATGCCTAGGCGTAGCACATCAGGGTGCATCCACACATTATAAAAGGTCAAAGGGCTTTAAAGCAGTGCAATCATTTTGAAATTTTTATGATTTACTTATTATGCTTCAATAAGTACTTATACAAAATTTTATTAAAATAAAACCATTTAAACTGGGTGTTCGGATTTATATGTCACTTAGTATATTTAAAAAAAGTCTGTTACCGATCTTATCATATATAAAATAAATGTTTGACTTATCTATCATGTTTTTTTTATTTATAAAGTTCATGACTGTGTCTTTGTCTTTTGTATCTTTTAAAAAAAGTATAGATGTTGTAGCAAATTAGTAAACCGTTGGTTAGGACATATTTTTACATTTCTGTTTTTTAGATGTAGGTTCTTAAAATAAAAACAATGTTAACGCTTTGTATATTCTAATAGCTCTTATCATTATCTTTTTTAAATCTTCAACATCATGTAGCTAAAAATGTGCTAGCAGGGCAACGATAAGTTGAAAGTGTACGACCTCAATGGGTATATTCCCCCACGCACAAGCATTTGCTTCTTGTGGTGCTGTATATGTTTATTGCGGGATATGCTTTTTTCTTTTGCTCCTATGTTGTATTTTTTCTTCAATAAACATTATTATTATTATTATTATTTTAAATGATATCCTGATAAGTTCCATATGTTAGTTTGACAACATAACATGATTTCAAAAGAGTCATGCATGCTAAATTATGGCCCACGGGCGCTTGTGTGAATCGTTTTTTGTTCTTCAAAAGCAAGATTATTCCGAGATTTACTCCTAATACGGAGTTGGATCAAACTCACTCTGCGAATTTTGACAGTAACTTTGATACAAATAGTCTTAAGCTGTTTCATGTGAATGTACAATCTATTAAAAACAAGGTCCAAGAACTCGAAGCTTATCTTAACGACTCGGGTATATCCATTGTCTGCCTAACAATCATCTATCAAGTGATGAAATACTGTAGAAGCTATAAGAATAACCGGATACAACGTTATTTCAAGTTTTGTCCGAAAAACGTCAGAAAAAAGAGTCTCATAATAGCTGAGCACGACATACAAGCTGAAGCTGGGAATTTCCAGATTTAGGGTACTTGTACCATTTTGTCTACTTTGAGCATAAACTATTCAGGATATTAGATCATTCATTAGGTATTTTGAAAGGTCATAGTGACGAGACGTTTTTCATCGCTATAGACACTTTATATGCCTACTAATTTTTTGTTACAGGGATCGTAGAATATTCTGTAATGTTGTTGACGATAGACAAAATTGCAGATTGCTGTACCTACATTAACTGGACTAAATTCTCACTCATAACTTTTTTCTAGCGACACTTTGGTTAGAAACATATCCCGTGAATCTGGTGAAAAATAACGAAAGACAACTGCAGTAAAAGTAGTACAGTCTCAAAAGTAGCGATTTTCCACAAATTCTTAAAAATAGTGTAAAACTTGATAAGGACATACGAGTATATGGATTTTCTGATTGGAAATGGCTCCCTCTAACACCCGCTTTTGTTTGCTCCATGACTTCTGGGACCATATACTTAATTTTATATAAATGCGTTTCATCATTAAGCTGACGCGTGAAGGTCGTTTCTATACTAAGTGACATATAAATCCGAACACCCAGTTTAAATGGTTTTATTTTAATAAAAGTTGGTGAAAGTATTTATCTTACTGTAAATAACAAGTAAAAAAATTTTCAGCCTTATCAGTTGGACATTCCGGTTTTTATACTGCTTGTTTTTAATTCACTAACGCTCTAAAAATGAATATTTCAGCCGCAGTAAAGAATCAACGTTGGCGGATTTTGGTTCTTGACATCCTTTACGATCGATTACGATGCATGTTCATCACACTGTTGGAGTTATGGTTTGGGGTGCTATAGCTTATGGTTCCAGGTCACCTTTAATCTTCATCAGAGGTAACATGAACGCGCAGCGTTATATCCACGAAGTTCTAGAACCCCATCTTTTACCCTATCTTGACACCCTGGCAGATCCAACTTTCCAACAAGATAACGCCCGACCACATGTTGCAAGAGTCACAATAGACTTCTTTCAACATAATGATGTCGCATTGTTACCATGGCCACCAAGAACTCCCGACTTATCCCCAATTGAGCACGTGTGGGATATGATGGGTAGGAGATTGCTCAATTTGCAACGTCCTCCTCAGACTCTAGAAGCACTTCGAGAGGAGTTGGTGGTTGCCTGGAATGAGATACCACAGGAGGACATTGACCACCTGATCAGAAGCATGCCTAGGCGCGTTGCACATCAGGGTGCATCCACACATTATTAAAGGTCAAAGGGCTTTAAAGCAGTGCAATCATTTTGAAATTTTTATCATTTACTTACTATGCTTCATTAAGTACTTATACAAAATTTTATTAAAATAAAACCATTTAAACTGGGTGTTCGGATTTATATGTCACTTAGTATAATTCGGATCTTAGACTAAAAATGATTACTCACTTAAGTCACTTACCTATAAAACAGTTTTGACCTAACAGCAAAATAAATTAGCTTTGTTATACAATGTGTAAAAAATAGAATGGTTATTGTATTAGCTGCTAGATCATTCACATCATCCTTTTCAACCACCAAGTTACCAAATATGCATCTGAAATGAAAAAAAAATCCCTACTAATATTATAAATGTGTGGATGTTTGTTATTCAATTACGCCAGATTGGCCGAACGGATCTGGATGAAATTTGGTAGATAGATCATGGTTTGGAATAGCACATAAGCTACCATTTATCCCGGGTAATAGCTTTAAAATCTCTATTTGCTGTTGTTGTGCCCCTACAAGACTGTTAATATTTGTAGGGGTATATTTTGCAGAGATCTTTTGAATGCAAGTCTAGGAGAGATCTGTGAAGAACTGAAATATCAAAGCGTTGCTCCGGTGAGACCCTTGAGGAAAAGAAAAACGGCGAACTTGTAGAAACTGCAAAACAACAATTTATAAAAGGAAAAATCCAACACCTTGATTCTCACAGACGTTCAAGGATTCTAAATTAAAAAATTATTATAAAAAGTTTATGATTACTAAACGTTGAAACACATTGTTTCTCGTATTAGAAAAAGTACATTATCTAAAATATAATTCGACGATGGGGTAATAACAAATGAAGAAATAATAGCAGATCGAATGATTACCTATTTCATCGAAAGTATCAACGACATTGTAATATCAATTATAGTCAGGGATCCCAACAAAGGTCCCATTAGCTCAGATTATAAAGCATCATCCAGTGAGTTTAGAACAATAAACATTAATCGTATCAAGAAGATTATATCAGAAATTAAATCAAATCAAAATAAGAGTGAGATTTTGTCTAAAAGTGTGCTTAATGAATGTTTTGATATTATTAGAACAAGAATATTAATCCTGATAAATTGCTGTTTAAAATATGGCGAATCTGCAACAAAACTGAAGTGTTCTACCATAACTCCTGTTTCTAAAGTTAATAATTCTGAGTTGTACACCAATATGCGGTCAATAAACGTTCTGCCAGATGTTGAAAAAGTTTCTGAAGACATTATTGACGAACAGATCAACGAATTTATTCAGGAAATAACATTTTAACTAAATTTGAAGCTAGATTCAAGAAGAAACACTCAACTGAAACGGCAACACAACTAGTTTGAGAGGACTGGAGGAGATGTATGGATAATCGTAAACATATAGTAACAGAGTTTTTGGACTTCAAAAGGGCGTTTGAAACTGTTGACAGAGATAAATTACTTACAAAGTTGGATCAATACGAATTTAAAGGATCTGTATTCAAAATTCTACAAAACTATTTAATTGACAGAAGTCAAAAAAACAAAAATTAGATCTACAATATCAAGATCAAAAAATTTTTCTGTTGGTATACCATAAGGTAGTAAACTAGGTCCACTACTATTTATTTTATACATTAATGACATTTGTGATATTTTAGATCATTATAAGCTTCAGATATTTGTAGATGATACATTAATATACATATCAGATGAAGATATCGACACTGCTTTAAAAATGCTAAATTCTGACTTGGCAAAAATCGTAAATTGGTTAAATGTAAACTTAAATTGAGTACTTCCAAAACAAGATGTATGCTAATAGGAAAATACCTAAATGAAAATACTATCACAGTAAGGATAAATGGAGAAATAATTGAAAATGTTGAATCAATTAAATATACAGGGTGTCCTAGAAGTCGACGTCAAGCCGAAACCGGGTGATAGGCAAAGTCATAACAGCTATCAGAAAAATATTTAAAATAATTTTATGTATGTGTTTTGAAAAGTATAGGCCTTTGAAAAAAATATAGAAATTTCACACCCTACGGCAGTCTGTCAACTCCTGTTACTACAAATATTAACTTTTTTTGGATTTTATTTTTACAATGTAATGATGAATAATGCATCTTCAAACTGGTGTCTCAACCTTACTGCCAATTTTTCTCGTTCAGGAAAAATTGCCACTTATTTCCCAACCAAGTATTCCAAAGTAAAACTTTGCTCAACTTTAACTGGTTGTACTGGAAAAAAATGTACTACGAGAGTTTGGCAAGTAACCTTAAAAGTTGGCGCATTTAATAAGGATTCCAAAATGGTATAACACTTAGAAGATTACTCGTTAGCTTATCTACAAGTTTTATTTGAAGAAAAACTGATGAAAATTTTTCAAAATTTCCTAATTAAACAGCGATTATGAAAACGCACAAGGACCCTTAAGGATAACTGTTTGCACAACAGTGGGCGTCAAAATGCTGCTGATGATGATTTACCTTTACAGCAAATGCTCAAACTGTTTTCCTTCAGCCGCAATACACGCTCGACATCTTCTTAAAAAAGATCGGGTTATTAAACGAGCGAATCCACGGTTATTAACAAACTCAGCTGCTTCCAATAGTCTTTGCCATAGCTCAGCTACATTTTGAATCGGCTTGAAATACACTTTTTCTTTTACAGTTCCCCAGTCAAAATAATCTAACGGATTCAAATCTGGTGACCGGGCTGGCCACGGTAATGTACCAGACCGCCCTATCCATCTGCCTGGAAAGCTTTGATCGAGATACTCTCTCACTGAGAGTGCATAGTGCGCTGGGCAGCCATCATGCTGAAACCACATGTCCCTGTAAATACTCAGTGGCACGTCCTCCAATAAATTTTCTAAATGATTTTGCAAAAAACCTAAATAAGCCTCAGCAGTCATAGTCTCTGGGAACTCAAACGGACCGATTATTTTACCATTTAAAATTCCTGTCCAATGGTTTATTTTGAAGCGATATTGAGATTTATCTTCTCTCATCAAATGTGGGTTTGCTACGTGCCACTCGTGTAAGTTATGCAGGTTCATGTACCCATCTTTCTTAAATGTGGTCTCATCTGACTATAAATTTTTTTCAAAGAACCGTGGGTCTTCCCTGTGTCTTTCTAACATTGTGCGACACAAAGCAACTCGGGGCTCATAATCCCGGGGCAGAAGAGCTTGAACACGCTGTACGTGGTATGGATGGAGCACGTTTTTTTGCAAGATTCTATGGCCTGTACTTTTGGGCACACCTTAGTTCTATTGCACGCACTGAAGTACTCGGGTCTTCTTCGACAGCTCCTAGCACCACGTCTTCGAAGGAAGGAAAGATCTTCCCTCACCGTGTGATTGGTTTGGTAGTTGGCCCTCTGAGAACAGTAAGCGGTGCACATTTGTGAACACTCGATGATCTGGATGACGAGCTGCATTCGGGTACCTCTCACAGTAAAGTCTCGCTGCGGTACTAGCGTTGCATCTGCATTCCCCATAGCATATTCTTGTACGGTGTACACGGACATAGCGGCACTGCACAATCACACTATCAAAGATAGTCTAAGGAAAGCAAATGTTGTTTTGAAGAGCAATTAAACAGTCCAAATCCAAATCACAAGCGATCAACAGTCCAGTTCACGAATCCAAAATTAGTAACAGTACGAAATCAACAAGCACGAACATGTAAAGATGCGCAGTAAACGAAGGAGTACTGATCGGTATCAAAGTGTGCAATAGCAAGTAAGTGATGTGCTTCATCCATACCATATACAGCGTGTTCAACCTCTCCTGCCCCGGGATTATGAGCCCCGAGTTGCTTTTTGTCGCACAATGTTAGAAAGACACAGGAAAGATCCACAGTTCTTTGAAAAAATTTTATGGTCGGATAAGACCACATTTAAGAAAGATGGGTACATGAACCTGCATAACTTACACGAGTGGCACGTAGCAAACCCACATTTGATGAGAGAAGATAAATCTCAATATCGCTTCAAGATAAACCATTGGACAGGAATCTTAAATGGTAAAATATACTAAGTGACATATAAATCCGAACACCCAGTTTAAATGGTTTTATTTTAATAAAAGTTGGTGAATGTATTTATCTTACTGTAAGTAACAAGTGAAAAAATTTTCAGCCTTATCAGTTGGACATTCCGGTTTTTATACTGCTTTTTTTTAATTCACTAACGCTCTAAAAATGAATATTTCAGCCGCAGTAAAGAATCAACGTTGGTGGGTTTTGGTTCTTGACATCCTTTACGATCGGTTGCGATGCCTAGAGTACGGAGACCTGTACGATTTCGCCAACTTAGTGAGTTTGATAGGGGCCGTATAGTGGGACTTCGGGAAGCTGGACTTTCTTTTCGGGCAATTGCAGTTAGAGTGCAAAGAAGTGTAGACACTGTGGTTAGGTGTTGTCAGGCATGGTTTCGAGAAGGCCGTACGCAAAGAGCAAGGGGCACTGGATGCCGCCGTAGAACAACAGACCGTGAAGATCGCCGCCTAAGATTATTTATTGGCCTTAAGGGACCGTTTCTCCACTACCAGGTCCATTGCAAATGAATGGTTTGCAGAACACGGAAGACCTATTGGCATGCGAAGTGTTTAGCGACGAATGAGAAGTTTTGGCTTGTTTTCATACCGGTCACACTGGGTCCTCGAGATTAACTCGAGAACACCGACGTAATCGCCTTGAGTGGTGCAGACAACGGTCACTCTGGGATCAGGAATGGAACAGTATTGTCTTTAGTGACGAGTCTCGATTTTGTTTAGGCATGCACGATGGTCGTGCCAGGGTTAGAAGGCGACGTGGTGAAAGGAGAAATCCACAGTTTTTTGTTGAAAGACATGTTCAGCACACTGTTGGAGTTATGGTTTGGTGTTCTACAGCTTATGGTTCCAGGTCACCTTTAATCTTCATCAGAGGTAACATGAACGCGCAGCGTTATATCCACGAAGTTCTAGAACCCCATCTTTTACCCTATCTTGACACCCTGGCAGATCCAACTTTCCAACAAGATAATGCCCGACCACATGTTGCAAGAGTAACAATAGACTTCTTTCAACATAATGATGTCACATTGTTACCATGGCCACCAAGATCTCCCGACTTATCCCCAATTGAGCACGTGTGGGATATGATGGATAGGAGATTGCTCAATTTGCAACATCCTCCTCAGACTCTAGAAGCACTTCGAGAGGAGTTGGTGGTTGCCTGGAATGAGATACCACAGGAGGACATTGACCACCTGATCAGAAGCATGCCTAGGCGCGTTGGAGAATGCGTAGCACATCAGGGTGCATCCACACATTATTAAAGGTCAAAGGGCTTGAAAGCAGTGCAATCATTTTGAAATTTTTATCATTTGCTTATTATGCGTCATTAAGTACCTATACAAAATTTTATTAAAGTAAAACCATTTAAACTGGGTGTTCGGATTTATATGTCACTTAGTATAATCGGTCCGATGAGTTCCCAGAGGCTTTGACTGCTTAAGTTTATTTGGATTTTTTGAAAAATCATGTACAAAATTTATTGGTGTGGACGTGCCACTGAGTATTTGCAGGGACATGTGGTTTCAGCATGATGGCTGCCCAGCGCACTATGCACTCTCAGTGAGAGAGTATCTCGATCAAAACTTTCCAGGCAGATGGATAGGGCGGTCTGGTACAATACCGTGGCCAGCCCGGTCACCAGATTTGAATCCGTTAGATTTTTTTTACTAGGGAACTGTAAAAGAAAAAGTTTATTTCAAGCCGATTCAAAATGTAGCTGAGCTACGGCAAAACAGCTGAGTTTGTTAATAACCGTGGATTCGCTCGTTTAATAACCCGATCTTTTTTAAGATGTCGAGCGTGTGTTGCGGCCGAAGGAAAACAGTTTGAGCATTTGCTGTAAAGGTAAATCATCATCAGCAGCATTTTGACGCCCACTGTTGTGCAAACAGTTATCCTTAAGGGTCCTTGTGCGTTTTCATAATCGCTGTTTAATTAGTAAATTTTGAAAAATTTTCTTCAGTTTTTCTTCAAATAAAAATTGTGCATAAGTTAACGAGTAACTTTTAAGGTTACTTGCTAAACTCTGGCATTACATTTTTTCCAGTACAGCCAGTTTAAGTTGAGCAAAGTTTTACTTTGGAATACTTGGTTGGGAAATAAGTGGCAATTTTTCCTGAACGAGAAAAGTTGGCAGTAAGGTTGAGACACCAGTTTGAAGATGCATTATTCGTCATTACATTGTAAAAATAAAATCCAAAAAAGTTAATATTTGTAGTAACAGGAGCTGACAGACTGCCGTAGGGTGTAAAATTTCTACATTTTTTTCAAAGACCTATAATTTTCAAAACACATGCATAAACAGTTTTTAAATATTTTTCTGATAGCTGTTATGACTTTGCCTATCACCCGGTTTCGGCTTGACGTCGACTTCTGGGACACCCTGTATAGGCAGGTATATATATTTATAGTAAACTAAGTTTGAGGATCACTATGAATATATTATTTCAAAAATTGACAAAAAAAATTACTTTTATAGGGCTTCTCATAGTCTTGGTACCTATTCCAAGAAAACAGTTCATAATACAATTATTCTACCACATTCACTATATCGTTCAACTATCTTGTTCACTGCCAATGAAGCTGTATTCTCAAAATTACAAGTCGTGCAAAATAAAGCTATGAGAAAAATATTGAATAAAAGCAAGTACACCAAAATAAAATCTATGTTAGAAGAATTGCAGTGGTTGAATATAAAAAACTTCATAGCATATTTGGTTCTTATTTTTATATTTAAAATAAAAAAATCATCTTTTGTCAGAACATTTAGAACAGTATATAGAATTGAATAATCATTACCACAATTATTATACGAGAGGAAATATAGATCTTCATTTACAGAATTGCAATAGTAATATAACTAGCAAATCAATATTTCAGAACGGATTACTTGAATTTAATGAACTAAATAATGATATAAAGTCTAGTTGTAATTTAAAGATATTTAAAAGCAAATTAAAGGAATATTTCATGGACAATAAAATTCTTAGAGACGCAAACTTTGATTATTTTTTCTGTTATTTTATGTAATCGTTTAGTTTTATAAAAGAATGTAATTGTAGCAATCATGCTAAATAAAACTTAAACAAACAAATATTCCTTCCGAAACCTACCAAAAAGTGATGGAAAATGTAATCAAGAGACATTTGTCTGATATTATTTTTCATACATAATTTCTAAGTTTCAATAAAAGATTGAGATGAAAATAATGGACGTATTTAATTTCATTTCTCAAATATTTGAGGTACAACCCAGTCAGTTACATATCGCCACCCTGTATATAGAAGCCAAAAGAAAATTAGCTATCAATACACCATCTTTCAATATAAGCTATGCTAACGCCACTTGAGAATATTATTAAGGATGTCATAACAACACTATTGCCAGAGGGATTACAGTAAAAAACTATCTATACTAAGTGACATATAAATCCGAACACCCAGTTTAAATGGTTTTATTTTTATAAAATTGTATAAGTACTTAATGAAGCATAATAGTAAATGATAAAAATTTCAAAATGATTGCACTGTTTTAAAGCCCTTTGACCTTTAATAATGTGTGGATGCACCCTGATGTGCTACGCATTCTCCAACGCGCCTAGGCATGCTTCTGATCAGGTGGTCAATGTCCTCCTGTGGTATCTCATTCCAGGCAACCACCAACTCCTCTCGAAGTGCTTCTAGAGTCTGAGGAGAACGTTGCAAATTGAGCAATCTCCTACCCATCATATCCCACACGTGCTCAATTGGGGATAAGTCGGGAGATCTTGGTGGCCATGGTAATAATGTGACATCATTATGTTGAAAGAAGTCTATTGTGACTCTTGCAACATGTGGTCGGGCATTATCTTGTTGGAAAGTTGGATCTGTCAGGGTCTCAAGATAGGGTAAAATATGGGGTTCTAGAACTTCGTGGATATAACGCTGCGCGTTCATGTTACCTCTGATGAAGGTGACCTGGAACCATAAGCTATAGCACCCCAAACCATAACTCCAACAGTGTGATGAACATGTCTTTCAACAAAAAACTGTGGATTCCTCCTTTCACCACGTCGATTTCTAACCCTTACACCGACGTAATCACCTTGAGTGGTGCAGACAACGGTCACTCTGGGATCAGGAATGGAACAGTATTGTCTTTTGTGACGAGTCTTGATTTTGTTTAGGCATGCACGATGGTCGTGCCAGGGTTAGAAGGCGACGTGGTGAAAGGAGGAATCCACAGTTTTTTGTTGAAAGACATGTTCATCACACTGTTGGAGTTATGGTTTGGGGTGCTATAGCTTATGGTTCCAGGTCACCTTTAATCTTTATCAGAGGTAACATGAACGCGCAGCGTTATATCCACGAAGTTCTAGAACCCCATCTTTTACCCTATCTTGACACCCTGGCAGATCCAACTTTCCAACAAGATAATGCTCGACCACATGTTGCAAGAGTCACAATAGACTTCTTTCAACATAATGATGTCACATTGTTACCATGGCCACCAAGATCTCCCGACTTATCCCCAATTGAGCACGTGTGGGATATGATGGGTAGGAGATTTCTCAATTTGCAACGTCCTCCTCAGACTCTAGAAGCACTTCGAGAGGAGTTGGTGGTTGCCTGGAATGAGATACCACAGGAGGACATTGACCACCTGACCAGAAGCATGCCTAGGCGCGTTGGAGAATGCGTAGCACATCAGGGTACATCCACACATTATTAAAGGTCAAAGGGCTTTAAAGCAGTGCAATCATTTTGAAATTTTTATCATTTACTTATTATGCTTCATTAAGTACTTATACAAAATTTTATTAAAATAAAACCATTTAAACTGGGTGTTCGGATTTGTATGTCACTTAGTATATTATCTGGACTCATCACAATGGATTACTTTAAGAGTCCCACTGTGGCTCTTAAATGTATTGAGTAGAGATCGCTCTCATTCGGTCTCTACCAGCATCTCCATGTCTTCCGAAAAACGTAAAAAAATCGGAAGACTCCACAACAGAGGAAGAAACCCTTGAGGAATCTTCCACCCAAACCAAAAAGAAAAGAATCTTGTCGAAACCCTGAAGAATTCGTAGGGCTTAATTTATTTTAAAGCACTGTTATTCAAATGTTAATATACAGGGTGTTCCATAATTATTGCGACAAAATGATAGGGGTTGTAGAGGGCATCAAAATGAACAATTTTTCCTTATAAACCCCTGTTCGGAAATATGCCGTTTGGGCTGCAGCAAAAAAAAAAGATCAGTTTCTTGAAACAGCTTACCTACAGTAATTGCTCAAAGTGTCCTCCACCTTGCTCAATACACAGCTGTGCACGATTGTTCAATGATCTGCGAACTCTGTGGCATACCCCTGGTATGTCCTGAACATGTGCGGACGCGGCCATCATTCTTCCCAGTAGCCCTTGTTGGTTGGGAACAGGAGTTTCGTACACTAAAGCTTTCAGATAGCTCCAGATAAAATAATCCAGTATGGTCAGGTCAAGTGACCGCGCAGGCCAAGGCACAGGGCCACCTCGGCCTATCCACCTATTTGGAAATTTGTCGTCCAAATACTGCCGCACTTGTAAAGAAAAGTGGGCTGGACCGCCATGGTGTTGAAACCACATGTTGGCTCTTATATT
Source organism: Acanthoscelides obtectus (assembly GCA_963669975.1). Lineage (NCBI taxonomy): Eukaryota > Metazoa > Arthropoda > Insecta > Coleoptera > Chrysomelidae > Acanthoscelides > Acanthoscelides obtectus. The sequence continues at coordinate 88,965,162 of CAVLJG010000008.1, forward strand.
CAGTGGCACATTTTGTAATAGTTCCGGTAGCACATGCTGTAAGGATCGACCATAAGCATGCCCATCCAAACGTGGTGGAAGCAGATATGGCCCGATGATATGCTCGTCCACAATGCCGCACCAGATGTTAATTGAAAACTGATGTTGGTCTCTATGGATGGCTATGGCATGAGGGTTTTCTTCATCCCAAATGTGACTGTTATGGCTATTAAAATAACCGTCCTTTGTAAAACAGGACTCGTCAGTGAACAAAACGTAGCGACCAAAGTTTGGTTGCCTCAACTCCTGCTGCAGCCACCAACGGCAAAAACGTCGACGCGGCAGATAGTCTGCTGGACACATGGCTTGGACTTTTAAAAGGTGGTACGGGTGTACGATAACAAAAATGTAAACACAGCAGGCTTTTTTTACAAACCGGTGAGACCATGAAATGTGCTAGACGAACATTTTGCAGCTGGTGAATTTTTTGTTTCTCCTATGAGCTCTTAAGGTAAAATTAACTGTAGTGATCAAACGGCATATTTACGAACAGGGGTTTATAAGGCAAAATTGCATATTTTTATGCCCTCTACAACCCCTATCATTTTGTCGCAATAATTATGGAACACCCTGTATACATAGTTGTTACATGGTTGATTTCACCACAACTTTGAAAACAAGATGTGATATCTTACCCAAACTGAACCAAGCAAAGAACTAGGTGCATGCAGGAGTAGGCCAACCTTAGCGTATGAAGCGCTCCAGAATTGTCAGCATGGTAGTTGAACATAAAATGCCCCGACACTTGGATCAACCTGATGTTTGGCATCAGGTCGGCCACTAGGCCGGCCACCTTGAATTTCATCATCTGAAACAATAAACTATCAGATTAGAAATAAATATATTATCATACGTCACAGTATTGCATGAGATAAGTATAGAGGAATGACTAACTGCACCATATGTGGAGCTTAACTTCCCTAGGGAAATTGCATAATGTATACTTTATCTGAAGTCACTTGAAATAGCATAAAAACCTTTGGTCGGCGCGTCCTTTGTAATTTCATGACGTATCATAGGTGTGCGGTCATTTATTTAGAACGATAATAATAATGTTTTTATATCACAATAAATGGATTTTACTATCTTCCTATTTTTTTGATTTGGGATAAAAAATACTTATATTGGGAGTTTAATTTATGTTGACTGAAAGTTAAGAAATGGAAAAATTACAGAATTCCAACGTTTGACATAGGCAAATATTTACATAGCAGGTAGGTATATAAAAAGGTATATAAAGACTTACATTATAGGTATTTATATATCATCCTCGCCTTCGGAGCTGTCGCTAGAGTCATCTTGTAGAGGAATTACAACGGGATTTACAGGAGGCAAAACACAATATTCATTTTCTTTTTCAATAATATGCCTAGAACACTGCTTCCATAGGTCTGTGGCAGCAATATGAGATACTGCATCTCTTATTGTGGCCAATAGCGATTCACTTAATTGAGGGGTCTGATTATGTTTTCTTACTTTTTTTTTAAAGCAGCCCAGACCAACTCAATCGGGTTAAAAATGCAGTAATAGCTAGGTAGACGTAATACTTCATGGCCATTTTGCTGAAGCAGATTGTCAACAACATACTCTTTTTCAAATTTTTGTCTTTTAATAAGATCCAATAATATGGCTTTGGTTGATTTTTGTGGTATTTCCATTCCCTTATCCTTCATAAAATCAATAATGTCTTGTTTTTCTGTGCCTGTATTCGGAATTTTGTTATTCTGTCGGGAATGGTATGGCGCATTGTCCATAATAATCACTGAATTTGGGGAAATGTTTGGTATTAACTGCTGCTCTATCCACTTTTCAAATAAGTCGGAGGTCATGTCCTCATGATAGTCGGCACATGATTCTTTGATATTTTTGAAAGATAACAGCAAGGCATTAGGTATAAATCCATTTTCACTGCCAGCATGGAGAATAATGATTCGTTTTCCACGGTTGCATGGTGCATTTAAAATGCAGTTGTTGCTGTCGTCAACCCAGCCGTACTGCACAACATCATACCACGTTTCATCCAGGTAAATCAGATTTCTTTTCTGCTCTCCATAGATTTTAACTTTGTGCAAAAATTCTTGGCGCAATTCAACGATTCGCGACGACTCCATAATCACCATTCTTTTATCTAATTTTTTGTATTGAAAACCACACAGTTTCACAATACAGTGCAGTGAGTCTAAGCATTTGTAATTATAAAAATCTTCAGGATAATCTTTTAATTTATCCCGTATCATTTCCAGCGTGGGCACCAAATGTTCTTTATAAAATCCGTATATTATACGACGAATATCTTCCTGAAAACCCACGTCTATTCTTTTTAATTTTTGCCATATGCGCTTTCTGTGGAAGGAATGGTTGACTACATCTCCCCTTTTTATAACCCGATAAATGGTAGACCGACTGATTTTTGTCAGGATACAAATTCTGTTTAAAATTTGATTTTGCGAGGAATCTGGATTTTCGTTTTTCAGACAATCATACATACTATATTTAGGATTACTCTTTGGGTCTGTTCCTCTAAATCTTTATGAAAGAATTCTGCCTGCACAGGTTCATCAACCATCTCCTCGTGGCTTGGAGCATTTTCCCAAGGTCTCCAAAGAGCCATATTTAGGACACACAAGAACAATCAACACAACAATTAAATAAACAAGTAAACTGAGTATTCAAAAGTCAAAAACACACAAACTAATAAAATCTATGAAAAAACACGGACAGACTAAAGAAAACACGTTTATTCACCGCTACACGGCACTGGCTATACTGTTTCAATTCTCAGTAGCCACCTGCACTTGTTCGGAGTTCTGAAATACACGCTTTCTGATTGGCTATGTCCACGCATAGGCGTGCTTTACTCCACGTGGACCGGTGAAACTGCCTTTGATCTTATACGGGGGATATTTGCTGCGAAATTTGGCGATTTTTGCAGCAACAGAGCGTGTTAAATATAGATATATAAAACGCACCCGCTATTTCACAGTGTTTCAAGTGACTTCAGATAAAGTATACAAGCCGATCAGGTACTGCATGCACACAGAGATATGTGGACATGAGAAAATCTGATCAATCAAAACTAGAACTAATGATAGTAAACAGGATGTTTGTGATAAATGAAGCTGTATCTTATCTCAATCAAATTAAAAAAAGTTGTAGTCAAACAGCGATCGAAATAGTAGGCACCTCCAGCATTCTCTAGCACACCAGAAGACGCTCTCAAACCAGCTCCAAGTAATCTAAAAATTCGAGAAAAATCAATCATTGGTGTTACTAGAGTCATGACATTGAAGTCGGATCAGTTCAGTTAAGTCCTTTCTCTCCAATTTCTATGATATAATCGACAAGCTTCATCAAAGTATGGAAAAGCAACTATTCGTGTTACTAGAGGCATATAACATTAAAGAAGGATCAGTTCAGTTAAGTCGTTTCTTTCCATTTTCTATTCTTGACAAGGTCCATCCAAGTTTTTTATAACTATGTTTATCATCTGTGCATTTATTCACGTACATTTACGTTCACTGACATACAAAATTCAGTCACTAGCATGGCTGAGCCACTACAGAAACAAATCAGAGATTTGAAAGTCTCTAAGAAAAACATTAAAACTACATTCACTAGTTTCAAAAAATTTGTTCACTCATTAGAAGAAGCCCTATCAAGGCCAAATCAACGTTCACATTGAATCAAAGGTTTTGAAGCAATTCTGGATGGTAATTCAAACATCATTGCACAGCTACAAAGCTTGGATGAGAACACTGATTTCGAAGCAAAGCTTTAGCTTTTCGAAAAATCATTCTATAACATTATGGCTAAAGGTAGTGCACTCAAAAAGAACTTGATGTTGAATGGTTCAGAACCCGCGCTCAGCCTGCCTATGCAACTGCCAAGTTACCAGTTATTAATTTGCTCATTTCTGGGGTAGACCACGTACAATGGCTTACTTTTCCAGAAAGGTTCGACTCACTTGTCCATAACAATGCTAGTTTAGATAAACTTAGCTTAGAAAATTCTATTATTTGAAATCATGTCTACAGGAGCATGCCGGAAGCAACATTGCATCTCTTGAGGAATCGTCAGCTCACTATGAGGTATACTTTATCTGAAGTCACTTGAAATAGCATAAAAACCTTTGGTCGGCGCGTCTTTTGTAATTTCATGACGTATCAAAGGCGTGCGGTCGTTTATTTAGAACGATAATACGATAATAATAATGTTTTTATATCACAATAAATGGATTTTACTGTCTTCTTATTTTTTTGATTTGGGACAAAAAATACTTATATTGGGAGTTTAATTTATGTTGACTGAAAGTTAAGAAATGGAAAAATTACAGAATTCCAACGTTTGACATAGGCAAATATTTACATAGCAGGTAGGTATAAAAAGGTATATAAAGACTTACATTATAGGTATTTATATATCATCCTCGCCTTCGGAGCTGTCGCTAGAGTCACCTTGTAGAGGAATTACAACGGGATTTACAGGAGGCAAAACACAATATTCATTTTCTTTTTCAATAATATGCCTCGAACACTGCTTCCATAGGTCTGTGGCAGCAATATGAGATACTGCATCTCTTATTGTGGCCAATAGCGATTCACTTAACTGAGGGGTCTGATTATGTTTTCTTACTTTTTTTTAAAGCAGCCCAGACCAACTCAATCGGGTTAAAAATGCAGTAATAGGGAGGTAGACGTAATACTTCATGGCCATTTTGCTGAAGCAGATTGTCAACAACATACTCTTTTTCAAACTTTTGTCTTTTAATAAGATCCAATAATATGGCTTTGGTTGATTTTTGTGGTATTTCCATTCCCTTATCCTTCATAAAATCAATAATCTCTTGTTTTTTTGTGCCTGTATTCGGAATTTTGTTTTTCTGTCGGGAATGGTATGGCGCATTGTCCATAATAATCACTGAATTTGGGGAAATGTTTGGTATTAACTGCTGCTCTATCCACTTTTCAAATAAGTCGGAGGTCATGTCCTCATGATAGTCGGCACATGATTCTTTGATATTTTTGGCAGATAACAGCAAGGCATTAGGTATAAATCCATTTTCACTGCCAGCATGGAGAATAATGATTCGTTTTCCACGGTTGCATGATGCATTTAAAATGCACTTGTTGCTGTCGTCAACCCAGCCGTACTGCACAACATAATGGGTATCATACCACGTTTCATCCAGGTGAATCAGATCTCTTTTCTGCTCTCTATAGATTTTAACTTTGTGCAAAAATTCTTGGCGCAATTCAACGATTCGAGACGACTCCATAATCACCATTCTTTTATCTAATTTTTTGTATTGAAAACTACACAGTTTTACAATACAGTGCAGTGAGTCTAAGCATTTGTAATTATAAAAATCTTCAGGATAATCTTTTAATTTATCCCGTATCATTTCCAGCGTGGGCACCAAATGTTCTTTATAAAATCCGTATATTATACGACGAATATCTTCCTGAAAACCCACGTCTATTCTTTTTAATTTTTGCCCTATGCGCTTTCTGTGGAAGGAATGGTTGACTACATCTCCCCTTTTTATAACCCGATAAATGGTAGACCGACTGATTTTTGTCAGGATACAAATTCTGTTTAAAATTTGATTTTGCGAGGAATCTGGATTTTCGTTTTCCAGACAATCATACATATTTAGGATTACTCTTTGGGTCTGTTCCTCTAAATCTTTATGAAAGAATTCTGCCTGCACAGGTTCATCAACCATCTCCTCGTGGCTTGGAGCATTTTCCCAAGGTCTCCAAAGAGCCATATTTAGGACACACAAGAACAATCAACACAACAATTAAATCAACAAGTAAACTGAGTATTCAAAAGTCAAAAACACACAAACTAACAAAATCTATGAAAAAACACGGACAGACTAAAGAAAACACGTTTATTCACCGCTACACGGCACTGGCTAAACTGTTTCAATTTTCAGTAGCCACCTGCACTTGTTCGGAGCTCTGAAATACATTGGCTATGTCCACGCATAGGCGTGCTTTACTCCACGTGGACTGGTGAAACTGCCTTTGATCTTATACGGGGGATATTTGCTGCGAAATTTGGCGATTTTTGCAGCAACAGAGCGTGTTAAATATAGATATGTAAAACGCACCCGGTATTTCACAGTGTTTCAAGTGACTTCAGATAAAGTATACCGTAGAACTTACTAAAGGAGCGTCAACAGAACCAAAAAATGTCATTTTCGCATATATCAAGAATATATTTGAGAGAATCTACGGTATATCATCGCAAGAAATTTAGGAATTTCTATAGAGTAGCGCGCAAGTGCTTCAATACATCTCCTGACAGGATCTCAACTTCGCACAGGCCGTTAAAGCACCTATGGGAGTTAGTAGTTCACTATAAGGGCTATAGGGGATACAGGGGAAGAGGGGGAGGGGCGGCACGGACCCTAGCGAGGGAACACGTTTGCAGGCAGCATACACACATTCTGGCACGGGCTATGAGATCCGCCGAGTGGTATCTCCGCGTACGACAGTCAGAGACCGTCTACCATCTACGAATAATCACAGCATCCATAGCGAAGGGAAAAATTTCTCTTGGGACGGGATTCGAACCCGCGCTGCGCAAGGCGACTGACTTGGAGATCGAACAGTCTACCACTGCGGCCACCGCTGCTGCCATGTGCCTATGTCTCCTAAGCAGGGACGTAAACGGAAAAAACAGACTACCGTTAAGCAGGAATTTGAAGAGCTCCAAAAATAGATTGTCAATACCACTGAAAGAGGGAGCTAACACCTTTTTCTGTGGAAACATACATCAAAACCTGGCGTGTGAGATGGATCCATTTTATACAGGGTGACTTTGAAGTTGAGTCATTAATTTTCAGATAATGATTGTAGAAGGAAGATAAACCAAAATATGTGTGTAAAAATAAAAAAAAAATAAAAAAAATGTTACCTTGTTTAATAAAGTATCCTCCCGACAAGTATTTCAGTGCGGACCTGTATTTGTTCGTGCGGTCTTGGAGCACCGGCATGCCCTGACCTGTGAGGTCTTAAGTCACCTGATTCACGAGCCCTTTGTACTACATCAACAAAGGCACGAGGGGTTGGTTGCACTCGATTAAATAAGAATCAATGCCCACAAGTTCACAAGTTCAGCATTTTCGTGAACATGTGCAATTTTATATTTCGTTTGAGCCACGCAACAAACACCACTATTCACTCACGCGTTACCGACTGAAACATTGACTGACATCGTGATAAACGTTTCAAATTCTTTCGCTTTTTTGTTTCCGATGCGATGAACCGATAAGGCGGATTATTTCCGTTGTCGCCAAACACGAGCACATAATATTATTATTGAGACAGGGCGGTACTCAAACCTCTAAAGGGCTATAACTTTGTTAATTTAATTTTACCAGAAAAATGTTAAAGGAAAAAAACATTTCTTTTGATCAGATCAACTCACTGTTAAAATAAATGACTCAACTTCGAAGTATATATAGTATCCAGGCAACATGATGGAAGGGTCAGGACGGTTATTATCTCTAACAAATGCTTGAAGTTCAAGTTGTTTGTATATTAGTTTTTACAAATCCTCTGCTATAGTATTTATCAGTTTTTTGAAGATGTGGTCTACTGGCCCATTGTTGGCACTATAGAAGGTTTACCACGTATTTTATAGTGATATTTCCTTCTCCTGTGTAGTCACGTCTAAGCTCTTCGCGAAGCTGTTGTAGTTCTTGCATTTGACCTCTACTTTTTTCATCTGAGATTCTAATATGGCGAAGCGTGGGTGGCTAAGAAGGGAGTTTTTCTTCGCAATACGAGGGATGTCTTTTAAGTTTTGCATATGGAAATAAAACAACACGTTAGGTAGTTTCAAATGACTATATTGTTTTTCGAAGTATTCTCCACGAAGATTAATACACATCTGCATGCGCTCGAACCAATTTTCGAAGCACTTATTCCACTCGTTTGCTGGCAGATCCAAAACGGTATTTTTGAATGCGTCAACTGCTTCTTGTGGTGACTGGAACCCTTGACCACTCAGTCGGTTTTTAATTTTCGGGAAAGTAGAGAAATCGTTAGGACTTAGATCGGGACTATATGGAGGATGGTCCAATAATTCCACGTTCTCTTCCGTTAAATACTGCCTTGTTTTTTGGGCCGTGTGCGAGCTTGCATTGTCTTGGTGGAGGATGATTCTTCTTTCGGGGTTGATTTTTCCAAGCTCGGTTTTGGCAAACAAATGGTTGTATACCAATCCGCAGTAACAGTTCTTTGCTCATTAAGAGGAATTGTTGCAATATGAACCGCTTTTGACACAAATGTCGCGACCATCTTTTTTGAAACACTTCGAAAACGGATGACTTTTGTTGGCTTTTCTTCACCTTGGAATACCCAAACAGCCGACTGTCATTTATTTTCTGGTTCATAACAGTAAATCCACGATTCATCACCACTAACAATGCTGCACACATTTTTTCAGTTTAGGGAATTGAAACGATCAAACATATTTTGACACTAACACTGGACAATAAATTTTAGTTTTTTAATTGTATCTTGTGGGAAAAGTGCACTTCTTTGTTAATTTTGGGGCGCTGAATCCAAAAATGACAATGAAATAAAAAAATTAGTTGCGGTTTAGAAAAAAAACGTTTTATTTTTAAGGATATATTAAAAAAAGTAACAAGATTCATATACTTATAAGAATCACTATATGCGCTGTCTTTTTGCTGTTCTTTTATGGATCGTTTCTGGAGCACCTCTACCAAGAGTCCAACAGTAGTCTGCAAGCATGGAAGGATTCCACTTTCCCTGGTACCTTTTTTCCATTGTTGAAATATCCTGATGAAAACGTTCGCCGTGCTCATCACTTACGGCTCCGCAATTGTCAGGAAAAAAGTCCAGGTGTGGGTGTAGGAAATGTATCTTAAGGGACATATTACAGCCCATCTTTTGATACGATGACAGCATATTTTTGACAAGGGTTTTATAGTTGTCAGCTTTTCTATTTCCCAAGAAATTAGTGACCACCAGACGGAAATCATTCCAAGCAGTTTTTTCAATACCTGTTAAAGTGTTTTCAAACTGTGTATCTTTCAAAATATTTCAAATCTGTGGCCCAACAAAAATACCTTCTTTAACCTTTGCCTCATTTAGTATTGGAAATTTCTGACGCAGGTATTGAAAAGCTGACCCATCTCTATCTAATGCCTTGACAAAGTTTTTCATTAGGCCCAACTTGATATGCAGTGGTGGTGATAAAATTTTTTTCGAATCTACTAATGGCATATGGTGCACATTTTTTTGACCTGGCTCTAGGAATTGACGAACAGGCCAGTTTTGTCTGGTCTAATGAAGTGCCTTTGCCCGACTGTCCCATTCACACAAAAAACAGCAAAACTTTGTGTAGCCTAGCTGCAGCCCAAGTAAAAGTGCAACAACTTTCAAATCGCCACAAATATGCCATTGGTGCTCATCGTATTTTATGCATGTCAATAGGTACTTCATATTGTCATATGATTCTTTCATGTGAACTGCATACCCTACAGGAAGAGATGGTAAAATATTTCCAATATGCAATAACACTGCCTTTAAACTCAATGTTGAACTGTCTATAAACAATCTCCATTCTTCTGGGTTATAGTTTATATTTAAAGCCGCTAATAAGCCGTTAATGTTACTGCAGAAAACCAAGTTATTCTCCATATTGAAAAATGGTTCTAAGTCTTTGTGGCGTTTACGAAAAACACATACCGAAACATCGTCTTCTAACAAGTTCCACTGCTGCAGTCTTGATCCAAGTAACTCTGCCTTACATTTTGGAACTTCTAAATCTCTTACAGGATCATTTAATTCTGACTGTGTTATTTTGTGCGGTTGGTGGCATGACGTGCTCGGTATAAAATCAGGATATCTTGACGTTGATGGCATATCTTCTTCCTGACCAATCACTCGATCGCCATGATCTGATTTGTTTTCTGATTCGCAAGTGTAGGATTCTGGGGGTTTTGGAATAGGATTTTCGTCACTGTGAGGCACAGGTCTCATCGCAGATGGTATATACGTATTTGGGTAGTTAATAACCGATTTTTTTTTCTTGGACATACCTGTGGCTTGTCCAACACAAGGTACCATGCAAAAGTAACAATCATTAATATGATTTGTAGGCTCTCTCCAAACCATTGGGACAGCAAAGCGCATAGACCGTTTTTTGCCATTTAACCAGCTCCTCAGACTTGAAGCAGATGTATTACAGCAGATGTGGGGTGCCCACTGTTTGTCTTGATCACCTAGTTTACAACCGAAATAAAGCTGATATGCCTTTGTTATTAGTGGAGTAATAGACCGTCTCTGAGACGCAAAAGTCACATCACCACACACGTAACAAGACTGATCTGGATTGATTACACACTTTCGAGACATCTTGCATGAGCGCTGTCAGCCAACTGAGGAAAAAATGGCTAATATAAAACAATATAATGTACACGTATGTATAACGTAACACAATCATGCCGATTACATCATCTTTCCTTGCCGAATATAAAAACGTAGCAAGTGCATTCTTGTGAATTACAGTATATTAACACTGTCACAGCAGGAACACATATAATTACCTCATCTCTAAAACTTGAACTAATATTGAAAAAATAAGTGTCATTCCGGTTTTAGCACATTAAAAATAGTAATATTTTGTTGATTTTATTTAGGATATTTTTTGGCTGTTGATCAGTGTAATTAACCCTGGCTGCTTTCTGCTCTTCAGTGTACAGGTGGGGTATCCAACGAGAAACTAATTTGCTTACTCCTAATTCTTCATGTAAAATCTTTTTAATTGAGGTCTTTGAGATCTTCAAGGACGCCTCAATCTCGCGATATATCACATGTCTATCTTCAATGATGAGTTTGCGCACAGCATCGACGTGTTCCTGGGTGACTGCCGTTTTTGGTGCACCCACCCTGGGATCGTCCCCAAGACTCACCCGTCCACGTTTGAATTCTCCATACCAACGGGAAATTGTCGACTGATGTGGCGCTTCGTTGCCGAAAACAGACAGTAACTCAGCAAGGCATTCTTGTTGCGATAAATGTCTCTGAAAGTTGTAATAAATTATGGCGCGTAAGTGTTCTCGGTTGATTTCCATTTTTCTAATGACTTGATGACACTTAAAAATTCACTGTAGTGAGAACACGTATTGTTGTGAAACTTTGAATTTAAGTTTACTAAAGAGTGAGGTTAAGATTCAGTACTAACGTTCGATCCGCGCGGCCTACTATGTTTATATATGCAAAACTTAAAAAATCCCTCGTAAACCACCTGTCGAGTAAGATTTGACTAGTTTCTATTGTAACATGACAGCACGCGATGATGTCATCAAAATTTTGCGTATGGCCTCCCTACTATAATGCAGAAGAAACCGACCAGACATGGATTATAAGAAATTACATGAAGCGTCTTCTCCTGATATAACTACTCTGTGGTGTTACCGAAAAAAAAGCCGTGCAAGGAACTATTAGTTGTGTATTCCTTCGAAAGCAAAGACCGTATGTCAATGCATTTGGTTGATACGTTAGTTGACACTGCTTGGCACTGAATGTAATATGTTCTCGAAACAAAATAGGTGGTTACAAAAAAGACAGGTGCAATCCATCGGACAAATTTTGTTACTGCCGTAATAGACTTTTCTCTGGATGGGGACCTTGCCAGCTTTTTCATAACTTCAGCAAATATGCTGCTAAATGACGCTGTAGGTTGTTTATTACTGTTAAGTGGTTTACAAATTCAACTTGTTGACTGTATAAAAAATACTTTGTAAGAAGAAAAATTTAACTTAAGATATTACATAAAATGCCAGATAATGTACTATCTGACACATTAAGAGTAGAAACAATTTCAGTTGATTTGAAATTGCTTTTTTCATTTATTGTTCCATATTGAGTATACAGGGTCTTAGAGAAATAATATTCGTAACTTCAAGAGGTGATTCCTTGCATTAATCTAAGCAAAAAAAAGTTCATTGTAACTTATGTCCGAAAATCAATCGTTTTCGAGGAAAGTGAGTCGTAAATAATTAAATTTTCTCAAACATTTGGCAACGCTGCACGGCAACCGCGATACGAGCGCACCACGACCGCAACTGATCGAATTGTTTACGTTTCTTTGTTAAAAATATGACTTGAATCACTATATGCGCTGTCTTTTTGCTGTTCTTTTATGGATCGTTTCTGGAGCATCTCTACCAAGAGTCCAACAGTAGTCTGCAAGCATGGAAGGATTCCACTTTCCCTGGTACCTTTTTTCCATTGTTGAAATATCCCGATGAAAACGTTCGCCGTGCTCATCACTTACGGCTCCGCAATTGTCAGGAAAGAAGTCCAGGTGTGAGTGAAGGAAATGTATCTTAAGAGACATATTACAGCCCATCTTTTGATACGATGACAGCATATTTTTGACAAGGGCTTTATAGTTGTCAGCTTTTCTATTTCCCAAGAAATTAGTGACCACCAGACAGAAATCATTCCAAGCAGTTTTTTCAATACATGTTAAAGTGTTTTCAAACTGTGTATCTTTCAAAATATTTCAAATCTGTGGCCCAACAAAAATACCTTCTTTAACCTTTGCCTCACTTAGTCTTGGAAATTTCTGACGCAGGTATTGAAAAGCTGACCCATCTCTATCTAATGCCTTGACAAAGTTTTTCATTAGGCCCAACTTGATATGCAGTGGTGGTAATAACATTTTTTTCGAATCAACTGATGGCATATGCTGTACATTTTTTTGACCTGGCTCTAGGAATTGACGAACAGGCCAGTTTTGTCTGGTGTAATGAAGTGCCTTTGCCCGACTGTCCCATTCACACAAACAACAGCAAAACTTTGTGTAGGCTAGCTGCAGCCCAAGTAAAAGTGCAACAACTTTCAAATCGCCACAAATATGCCATTGGTGCTCATCGTATTTTATGCATGTCAATAGGTACTTCATATTGTCATATGATTCATTCATGTGAACTACATACCCTACAGGAAGAGATGGTAAAATATTTCCAATATGCAATAATACTGCCATTAAACTCAATGTTGAACTGTCTATAAACAATCTCCATTCTTCTGGGTTATAGTTTATATTTAAAGCCACCAGTAAGCCGTTAATGTTACTGCAGAAAACCAAGTTATTCTCCATATTGAAAAATGGTTCTAAGTCTTTGTGGCGTTTACGAAAAACACATACCGAAACATCGTCTTCTAACAATGCACCACTTGATCCAAATAACTCTGCCTTACATTTTGGAAGTTCTAAATCTCTTACAAGATCATTTAATTCTGACTGTGTTATTTTGTGCGGTTGGTGGCATGACGTGCTCGGTATAAAATCAGGATCTCTTGACGTTGATGGCATATCTTCTTCCTGACGAATCACTCGATCGCCATGATCTGATTCGTTTTCTGATTCGCAAGTATAGGATTCTGGGGGTTTTGGAATAGGATTTTCGTCACTGTGAGGCACAGGTCTCATCGCAGATGGTATGTTTGGGTAGTTAATAACCGATTTTTTTTTCTTGGACATACCTGTGGCTTGTCCAACACAAGGTACCATGCAAAAGTAACAATCATTAATATGATTTGTAGGCTCTCTCCAAACTATTGGGACAGCAAGGCGCATAGACCGTTTTTTGCCATTTAACCAGCTCCTCAGACTTGAAGCACATGTATTACAGCAGATGTGGGGTACCCACTATTTGTCTTGATCACCTAGTTTACAACCGAAATAAAGCTGATGTGCCTTTGTTATTAGTAGAGTAATAGACCGTCTCTGAGACGCAAAAGTCACATCACCACACACGTAACAAAACTGATCTGGATTGTTTACACACTTTCGAGACGTCTTGCATGAACGCTGTCAGCCAACTGAGGAAAAAATGGCTGATATAAAACAATATAATGTACACGTATGTATAACGTAACACAATCATGCCGATTACATCATCTTTCCTTGCCGAATATAAAAATTTAGCACGTGCATTCTTGTCAATTACAGTATATTAACACTGTCACAGCAGGAACACATATAATTACTGTATCTCTAAAACTTGAACTAATATTGAAAAAATAAGTTTCATTCCAGTTTTAGCACATTAAAAATAGTAATATTTTGTTGATTTTATTTAGGATATTTTTTGGCTGTTGATCAGTGTTATTAAGGTGCAAAATTTATTTATTTCATGACTAAAAAGGAATAAGTTCAGCATTTTTTTGCTCCGAAACGGTTGATTTTCGGACACAGGTTATAATGAACTCTTTTGCTCAGAATAATGGAAGGAATCACCTCTTAAAGTTACGAACGTCATTTCCCTAACACCCTGTATATTCGGGATCGTTTGTCGTCTCTGCTTGATAGGGCATTATCGGGTATGTTGTCAAAATCGGGATTATCAGTATCAAAACCGGTAAGTTCAATTTATTATTTTAGTATATTAGCTTCTCATATTAATAGTCCCGTTTTTATATCTAGAATTTCGTGAGCTCTGATCTTCTAAATGGGTATTTGGAGTAAATGAGTTTCAGATCTTGTGGAAGGAGATTGTAACATCGGGGCCTAAATTAATAAAGATACGATCTGGACATGACATTTTTTTCTGGTTTGAAGACCTTGAATCTTGTTCCTGGGATTGTAAGTATGCAAGCGATCCTGGATTGTCCCTTACCCCATACAACTGGTCACTTAGATGCATTCAAGGTTTATGTAGTATAACTTTCTAAATACTTTTTTGTGTTACCTCCAGTTTGAATAATAAACTTGTGTGTAGCTCCTCACGCTATTATGCCATAGTTCAGGTGGGATTCTACTTCTAATGTTTTCAATCGGAAGTATTCCAGTACATTTTTGATAATTATTTTATATAGAATTGATAGTAATATTTTGGCTATATACAAAGCGGCCAATATATAGCTGACTGATTTGAATTGCACGCCATTTTTGATGTAGATGGCGCCGTAGTAGTTGTTTAAAGCACATGTGTCCGATTCATCATGTAGCGCTACACGATCCCACAACGCGTCCGTATTGTTAAAACGTTTTACTTACAGTATATTCAGATAAGAGATAGACCGGATGTAAACAAAAGGTTCGGGTGATTTTCACGCTAACGCCGCCGTCTCGACGTAAAACAGGAGCCCTCATTGGTCAATTCGCAATTAAATGCCTATGCCGAGCGGCAGAGCAGTTGTATCAAGGCAGAGTCACATTCAGGTTCAGACGTGTTACGTATGTCGTGTGCATCATTGCAATTTGATATTTCTTTGGACGTTTTCGTTTGTTATCTTATTAAGTTGTTGAGTTTGTCGTTGTTATTGTTATATCTTGTTATTGATTGTTATTGTTATCAACTGCTTGCGGAAAATGCCCAGTAGTACAGATACTGCCGATGAAGTTGTAAACTCCTGTAGTCCACCTAGGAAACGCTCTAAAAAAAGACACCTGAGTGCAGAAATGAAAGAGATCATTTTGAATATATATAAGATCGAGCGCGAGGAGAACGAGGCATCAACCATCAAAGAAATTGTTGTGAAGGTTTCTCACAAAGTTGGGGTGTGTCGCGCATCAGTGTTTAATGTGTTAAGACAATACAAAAAAAATCACACCTTTTCTGAGCCAATGACCAGTAAACATCGCAAAAGTAATGTTAAATCATTGGATGAAGCTGATAAGCATGCGATTCGGAGGAAAGTGCATGAATTCTTCTTTAGGAATGAAATACCTACTATAGATAGAGTACTGCAGGAGGTAAATGGAGATACAACGTTGCCAAATTTCAAACGATCAACTTTCCATGCGTTACTGAAGCATTTAAATTTCAAATGGAAAAAACGGGGGCGTAATAGTTTACTACTGGATAGAGAAGAAATTGTGCTATGAAGGAGGGATTATTTAACAAAAATTGGGAAATATAGAAATCAAAACAGGAAGATTTATTACCTTGATGAAACGTGGGTAAACGCAGGACACACTACAAGTAAAGTATGGGTTGATGATTCTGTAACTTCATCCAGGAGGGCCTTTCTAGATGGACTGTCCACCGGATTAAAAAATCCAGCAGGTAAATACGAGTAATAGACAACAATCGGATGTTTTTCAAACCTTGGGAACAAGGTTCTAAATATTAATTCCAGGGGGCAGATAAAACATATTACAAGTAACAAAACTTTTATAACTTTCGATAAAATGCGTGGATGTTTTATCGTCATTTTCATTTGTTAGAACTTTTTTAAGCCATGTTTTTATGTGTTTTCGATATTTCAATAATTTTTTAATACAATCTTAAAATATGTCGAATATTATAAACTTAAAAAAAAGTTACTAAGTTTTATATTGTGTACCGTTCCTGAAATTCTAATCATTTTAATTCATACTTTAAGCTTTATAAAGTTATAATTTGTTAATATTAATATTTGCGCGTATTTCAGGTTCCTGATCATTCATTTTTTAAAGGTTTATAACTTTAAATTAAATTGTGAAGCGCTGAGTAATCATACGACGTTCAATATTATTTCTTTCAATATGACTAAATAATCCCAATTATAGCAATCTGATACTCATGTCTCAATGTTTTTTCGCTGAATGTGATGAAAACATTTGAAAAAGGTTCGCTTATTGAAATAAATCTACACCAGTTAGTACTTCGATTTCCAGGTAAAGGGAAAAGGCTCATTATCTGCCATATTGGCAGTGAGGATGGATTTGTTGTTGACGGTCTGTGGTGCTTTGAGTCTAAGAAAACTGGAGATTACCACGAGGAAATGAATGGCGAATCGTTTGAACAGTGGTTTTCAAAAATGTTACCGAACTTAGAGGAAAACGCAGTAATTGTGTTGGATAATGCGCCTTATCGTTCTCGAAAAATGGAGAAGGTCCCAACAACGGCTTCAAGGAAAGTTGATGTTCAAAATTGGCTCCGCTCGAAAAATATCAACTTTGAAGAAGCAATGCTGAAAGTACAATTATTAAGAATTGTCAAGGATCACAAGGCGGAATATCAAAAATACGCCATTGACGAAATGGCAGCAAGTTAAAATAAAACTGTGCTCCGTTTACCTCCATACCATTGCAAGCTCAATCCCATTGAGCTCATATGGGCAGAGGTTAAAAATTATATAGCTAAGCACAATACAACTTTTAAATTTTGTGACCTCAAAGGACTTTTCAAAGAAGCACTAGAATTAATAACAGCGCAAAAATGGGAAAACTGTATTAAGCACGTGGAAGACAAAGTTGAAAAGAGAATGTGGGAACTGGACAATATTTTAGAGGAACAAGTCGAGCCATTCATTATTGACGTTGGTGCTTCAGGCAGTAGCGATGATGAAAGCTCATCAAGCTCATCTTTCCAATAAAAGATGTCGTTCATCAAATTCGGTAAGTTATAAGTAATTATAAAGCTACTGTATTTTTTAATTAATTATTGACATTTTTGAACCCATTTTGGCAAAACCTATTCAAGAATCTACTTTCTGACAATGTTCAACCTTGCACATTTTTTTACGTTTTGAACGTTTTAATTTAGTTACATATTTACCTAGAAATCAAAAAATATACTAATCAATATTCTAAAAGCAATTTTAAGAGATATACGATTATTTTTAATTTAGGCTAATTTAAACGCCATTTTGAGATTATATTCGGCTGTATTTCACCAAACATCAGACGGCATCCGAAGCTGGAAATCGAAGCGAAAATTTTGAAACCCTTATGTATATTTACATCATTATATATTTCTTACTCCACCCCCACATGATCCTATATCCATCACCAATCGTATACACATCGAATTGTGCTAATTTACTACAAAGTTACGCAAAGCAGCATCTACTATCTAAAATATGTACTGCGTGACTCTTAATACGTCCCTGCCGAACGTTACAGCGTTTGATGATCACGTGGTCTTGTTTATGTCCGGTCTATCTCTTATCTGAAATCTGAATATACTGTAAATAATGAGTCGATTGTTGGAGGATTCGGAAGCTACGGCAAGATTTCGGTAGAAATAATGTGCACAGTATCAACACCATTCGTCAGTTGGTGCGGAAATTTGAGCAAACAGGTGAAGTTAAAGACTTGCCAAGGTGAGGCCGTGTTCGAACTGTTCATAGTCCGGAAAATATCGATATAGTTCGTGAAAGTGTGGTGGAGCGCCCTAAGACGTCTACCAGACATCGTTCTCAAGAGCTGGGTATTCGTCGCACGTCATTATGCGCTATTTTAAAAAAATACTTGCAGTTGCGGCCATACAAAGTTCAGTTAAACCTAGAATTACAGCCTAGTGACCATGAAAGTCGCCGATAATACAGTCATGCAATACTCAAAATAACGATTTTTACCGACAACTGATAATGAGTGATATGGCTTTGTAATAAGCAGAATCGTCATATCTGGGCATTAGAGAAAATTCGTGTCATCCATCAACGGCCACTACATCCTCGTCGAGTCACAGTGTGGTGCGGTGTTTGGTATGGAGATGTCACTGGACGTTACTTCTTTGAAGACTCTGCAGGTAATTCTCTTACTGTCACTGGCGAACGCTACCGTGATCCGGTAACAAAACTTTCTGGCTCCTTAAATCCAACAATTCAACCTGCAAAACATGTGGTTCCAGCAGGACGAAGCAACTTGTCGCACAGCTAGGGAAACAATGAATCCTTTGCGAACAATATTTCCGGGGCGTTTAATTTTTCGATTTAGTGATGTCAACTGGCCACCAAGGTCAACCGATTTAACGGCCCCTGACTTTTCTAGAAGGATTTTTGAAAAATAGGGTTTATGCCAACATACCAAATACTGTAGAGCAGCTGAAGAACAATATTAATATTACGGACGTGATTAAAAATATTCCTCCCGAAACTCATCAAAAAGAGATGGAAAATGTAATCAAAAGGGCTCAGGTTTGGGCAGCTTCTAGAGGCGGACAATAGTCTGATATTAATTTTCATACATAATTTCTAAGTTTCAGGAAAACATTAAGATAAAAAAGTAGACATATTTTATTTTTTTTCACAAATATTTATACAAGCCAGTCAGTTACATATCGGCCACCCTGTATATTATGTGCTCGTCCCATCCGAGGGATGCATCTATGTAAATACCTAGGTACTTTCCATTATTTGTTTTATTTATGGTAAATATACTAAGTGACATATAAATCCGAATACCCAGTTTAAATGGTTTTATTTTAATAAAATTTTGTATAAGTACTTAATGAAGCATAATAAGTAAATGATAAAAATTTCAAACTGATCGCACTGCTTTAAAGCCCTTTGACTTATAATAATGTGTGGATGCACCCTGATGTGCTACGCATTCTCCAACGCGCCTAGGCTTGCTTCTGATCAGGTGGTCAATGTCCTCCTGTGGTATCTCATTCCAGGCAACTACCAACTCCTCTCGAAGTGCTTCTAGAGTCTGAGGAGGACGTTGCAAATTGAGCAATCTCCTACCCATCATATCCCACACGTGCTCAATTGGGGATAAGTCGGGAGATCTTGGTGGCCATGGTAACAATGTGACATCATTATGTTGAAAGAAGTCTATTGTGACTCTTGCAACATGTGGTCGGGCATTATCTTGTTGGAAAGTTGGATCTGCCAGGGTGTCAAGATAGGGTAAAAGATGGGGTTCTAGAACTTCGTGGATATAACGCTGCGCGTTCATGTTACCTCTGATGAAGATTAAAGGTGACCTGGAACCATAAGCTATAGCACCCCAAACCATAACTCCAACAGTGTGATGAACATGTCTTTCAACAAAAAACTGTGGATTCCTCCTTTCACCACGTCGCCTTCTAACCCTGGCACGACCGTCGTGCATTTCGAAACAAAATCGAGACTCGTCACTAAAGACAATACTGTTCCATTCCTGATCCCAGAGTGACCACTCAAGGCGATTACGTCGGTGTTCTCGAGTTAAAGGGAGGACCCAGTGTGGCCGGTATGAAAACAAGCCAAAACTTCTCATTCGTCGGTAAACACTTCGCATGCCAATAGGTCTTCCGCGTTCTGCAAACCATTCATTTGCAATGGACCTGGTAGTGGAGAAACGGTCCCTTAAGGCCAATAATCTTAGGCGGAGATCTTCACGGTCTGTTGTTCTACGGCGGCGTCCAGTGCCCCTTGCTCTTTGCGTACGGCCTTCTCGAAGCCATGCCTGACAACACCTAACGACAGTGTCTACACTTCTTTGCACTCTAACTGCAATTGCCCGAAAAGAAAGTCCAGCTTCCCGAAGTCCCACTATACGGCCCCTATCAAACTCACTCAGTTGACGAAATCGTATAGGTCTCCGTACTCTAGGCATCGTAACCGTTCGTAAAGGATGTCAAGAACCAAAATCCGCCAACGTTGATTCTTTACTGCGGCTGAAATATTCATTTTTAGAGCATTAGTGAATTAAAAAAAAGCAGTATAAAAACCGGAATGTCCAACTGATAAGGCTGAAAATTTTTTCACTTGTAATTAGAGTAAGATAAATACATTCACCAACTTTTATTAAAAGAAAACCATTTAAACTGGGTGTTATATGTCATTTAGTATATATCGTTGTTACTGTTTTTGATTTTCGCATAACAATCGCTAGGCTCATATATTTCCACAAAGTCGTTCTTTCCACTTCCATCCTCCCCTCATTCCTTTCCATTACAACGTGTCCGACTCAAGGCCACCAAACCTGACAGACTGACAATGACTTACAGTAATTATAACTTGAAGGCTGTGGTCCTGACAAGCGTAGCAAGCACGGGTAGAACCCAACTGAGGAAGCAAGAGCGGATTGACTTACCTTGAAGAGATGTATATAAATCCTTTTACACTGTCGATGATAAATCCATTAGTTTCTCAATGAGAAATATAACTTCACTACACGAAAATCACTACATCACTCAACAACAACGAACCTACCAAATCGCCCACTTGGAAAGCGAAATACGATGAAAATGTAACTTATCAGTTTTTTCACAGAACTACT
Source organism: Acanthoscelides obtectus (assembly GCA_963669975.1). Taxonomy (NCBI): domain Eukaryota; kingdom Metazoa; phylum Arthropoda; class Insecta; order Coleoptera; family Chrysomelidae; genus Acanthoscelides; species Acanthoscelides obtectus. The sequence goes on from CAVLJG010000008.1 coordinate 88,986,186, forward strand.
GTCGTGTTCCAATGAAAATGCTTCCAGCAAGGAGAGGGGTGGAACACCCCACGTGACCCCTTGACTGTATTCAACCCTCCCCTGCAATAGAAGATGTACTCTATAATTTCACAGCTAGAGATCTGTAAATTATTGATGAGCATTTAATATTTAGATATAAAAAGAGAAGACTCTAATGGCAATTCGATACCCGTTTCATATTAAATATGACAGAATGGAAGAATCAATTGATTTTTGCAGATGGTGTTGAATTTGTCAATATAGGCGACCTTTAAGGCCACAAGTACGATATCTGAGATGTCAAGATAGACGAAATTGTTATAAGTAATAACTAATAAACTTAATAATAATAATAATAATGTTTATTGGAATGTTTATACATAAAAATATAAAAACGACAACATTCCAAAAGGAAAGAGGATTGGCAGGGCCATTTTTCACCTCCCCCTAAAAAGTTAACTTCATGAGCGTTTTTTAACATCAACAGAATTATTAGTATTCACAACAAATATTATGCACAACACAGTATATAATACGATATAGTCCGAGTGTTAATGGAGGGTAGTGTAGCAAGCGCCATACATTTAATTTGTGGATTCAAATCTTTGCAGCTGTAGTAGCACTTTTTCCATCTCATTTCTGAAGTTTTGGATGGAAGGTGCTTCAAAAAGTTCTAAATGATCGTTTAGTAGATATGGTGCGGTGTAAGTAAAACATTTTTTGAATTTAGATGTTGTATGAACTGGAATATTGAAGTATAGTCAACGCCAAACAAAGTGGCGTGCACGTCATCACGATAAAAATTCCCCGACCTAATGCCTAGGTTTCTATCACAAACAATTGCTCTATTGCAGTTTCATATTAATGTGATATATAAGTTGTAAAATGGTCATTACTCTCTTATTATGGTTAATAGTCATATAAACATTGTTATTAAAATATCACATAAGTTGCTTTCTGATAAATTTAGACGCATTATGCGAAATAAAATGTTTTGCAAACGCTCCAATCACTTATCGACATGTAAACGCACTAAACCGATTTCGCAGCGTTGACACATTGTCACCTTGAAACTTATTTAAACTGGGAACTGACATTTGTATTAATTTTGACACTGAATCAATTTGTGGCATTTCAAATCTTTATAAATCCTTTGGCCCCGCATACTGTAAATCAACAACTGTTTGTTTCAAAACAAAATTATTCATTTTACGAGTAGATAAAGGCAATTTTGGTATATAAAGATGCCCAAACAGTTAAATAGTCGGTGTAAGGAACTCGTGACCTCGTTAATGCACTACTTTGAGCAAGAAAGGGACAACAACGGGCCTTTGTTGCCTTTAAATGCTGTTCAAGAGGTAGGTTACTAATAATTATATGTAATGTATATTAATAATAGTGAAATTTTATTTCATTTTTTGTAGCGTGTTGCTGCTGCTTTAAAAATTAGTTTAAGGACAGTTAGTCGTATTTCCGAGGGTGTGAAAAGTGATGCAAATTTAGAATCGCCCAAGAAAAAGCGGAGTTATATTAAACGTGTAACCAACACAGCGACATTGGATACAAGTGCCATTCGAGAAGTGATCTATAATATGTATCACAAAAGTAAGATCTTATTATAATAACTTATCAGAAATTTGCATTAATTTGTTAACTAAATTACAATGTCATATTACACATGGTTTCAGAAGAACAAGTTACGATACAAACTTTATGGTCTCGGTTAAGAGATAGGGCATTATTTGATGGTAGTGCCACGTCTTTAAGGCGGTTGCTTAGAGATATTGGATTTAAGTGGCTTAAGGACAATCCGCGACGAGGGCTCATGGAACTACCAAGTATAGCTTTGAAAAGGGTGGAATTTCTAAGGCAATACAATCAAGCCAAGGTTGAGGCCTTATACCAGTTTGTCTTCCTCGATGAAACTTGGATATTTCAAAACGGTACCATAGGTCGCTCTTGGCAAAATGGAAACCAAAAAAGCGTGAAAGCCAGTAAAACAGATGGTAAAAGGTATGTACTTTTACACAATTTGCACTATAAAATTTAAAACTAATATATTTTAGATACATTATATTACATGCTGGAAATGAAAATGGATTTATTGAGGGTAGTGAAGCGATATTTTCTTCGAAAACAAAATTGAGCGATTACCATGGAGAGATGAACCAGGACAATTTTTTGAAATGGTTTCAACATCAGTTATTAGAAAAATTGGAGAGTCCATCTATGATTATACTGGATAACGCCCCTTATCACAGCATGATATTGAACAAAATGCCCAACAATGCATGGACAAAAAAAAATATCCAAGACTGGTTGACAAATCAAAACATACCATTTTTAAACACAATGTTTGAAACAGAGCTATTGAGTATTGTTGCTCGGTACATAATGCTTCTTAATTATATATATTTTGGTCGGCAGTTTATATTTCTTTTGTTTATTCCTATTCTTAAAATAACTGCTTTTTTAGAAACAAACCACCTAAAATATACGTGATTGATGAATTGGCGGAACAACATGGGCACAAAGTTCTTCGTCTGCCTCCTTACCATTGTATATTTAACCCTATTGAGTTAATTTGGGGCATAGCAAAAGGTTACTATAACAGACATATTGGTAGAGATGGTAACAGTGAAAAAGACTGTTTGGATATGTGGAACGAGGCTCTACAAACGGTTACCCCAGACATGTGGAAAAATAGTGTTCGACATACTGAGCAAGAAATTTTTAAATGGTATGAAAGTGAACGAATTTTTGATCGACCAGACATCGAACCTTTAATAATCAACTTTGAGAGTGATGAAGATTCAGATTCAGACAGCGCTGAAGAAAGAAACTCCGACTAACTTTATTGTACAGAAAAAGCTTACACCAGTAGCTTACCTAATTTTAGAATGCATTTTTCTGTATGAATTCTGTAAAATAAATACCATGCATAAAATTTGGAGGACCCCATTTGGATTTTTATTCAGTACCTTTAAGCTATCAATTAAATATGGTAGTTTCATAGTGTCATCTGATCAATAATTGTCATACTTAATGATTATGCAAGTACAGATCTATAATTTTATTATACTATTATTTTTGTTCTCATTTGAGGTTAATATTGCTTATAAACCTAGATATGTAAATAATAAATTTTATTATTTTACAAAAAGTTTGGCAACAATGTAAATTTTTCAACACACCCACCTTGATGACGTGCACGCCACTTTGTTTGGCGTTGACTATATTCATTGTTGCGTAAGGAAACTTTACGGAGTGATCATCTCTTCTCCAAAGCAATAAACAGATATCTGGGTAGTTTGTATTTTAAAACTTTATATAGTAGAGTTCCATACTGAAGTAATACACGATACTTGAATTTTAAAAGATTTTCTCTCACATAATATCCGGTAATATGTTCTTGTATATGTATATCTTTGAAACAGAGGCAGTTTTGTAATACTTGAATTTTGTGCTTCATTTCTTCCGCCAGAAAATTATAATATACTGTAGCGCCATAGTCTAGGTGAGTGAGGATTAGTGCATTGGTAAGCCTTAATTTTATATCGCTGGTTAAAACATGTTTGTATCTCCAAAGTGACTTGTATTTACAATAGCATACTCGCAGTTTATTAATGACATGGTTCTCAAAACTTAAATTTGTGTCCAACAAAATGCCTAAATTCTTAGTCTCCTCTACAATGTCAACAGATGTATCACCTAAAACAATGGCTGTACTCATCAATCCTTTAAATTTTGAAATATTTAACCTAGAACCAATGCAGCAAGCTTTAGTTTTTGTGGGATTCAGTTTCAAACAATAATTTTTGGAATAGTTTGCAATCATTTCTAGATTTACATTTAACTCTTTAATCAATAAATTAACTTCATTTGGCTTGCAAGCTTTATACATTTGTACATCATCAGCATATAGATGTATATTTCAATCATGTGATATAAAATTTAATAAATCAGATGTATACGTAGAATGTAAATAGTAATGGACCTAATACACTTCCTTGCGGAACACCAGAAACTACATTTTGTAAAGTGGAAATTTTGATAAATATCTTTGTGGATTGGGATCTGCCAGTCAGGTAGTTATTGAACCACAGTAAGGCATTACTGGACAAACCATAATATTGTATTGATATGTTTGAGGAATGCTTAGTAAATTATACTCGAGCGGGAAACATAATGGTTGTCCAGTGTTCAAGCAGATGGCTGTCCATCGATGTCTTGTAGCTGACCGTCGCTGTACGTGTCTGTCCTTGGCCGTACTTTTAGCTGTCCATCGATAAATAGATTTTAAAACATCATAAAATTACACACACGCCCTCAGCGGGACGATGAGCGGTTTCACCCGTGAGAATGCGGTCGCCTCATAAACTTTGATTTGTCGTTTTTTGGAGAGATTTGCATCTTCCCGCTCTTTAAATATGACAGTCTTGTCTTTTCATCCACGCTTTAATAGATATTTCATGCTTCAGTGTAAAATTTCGGGATGGTCTATTTATCACTAACAAACAACATACAGGGTTTGTCCGGAAAGTAAGAGGACTGAGTCGATTTAAAAAAATTTATTGAGCCAATCGTTACAATTCTTTAAAAACTTTAAAAAGATTCTCCTTCTGCGTCGATGCAGCGCTGCCAGCGCGATTTCCAAGGATTGAAGGCGTCACGGAAGGCATTTAAGAAACTCAAAAAATGGCGGAATTGATATAAAAATTGATGAATCAAATCACAATAAACTGAAAGATGAACTTCAAAATAAATTGAATGAAAAATACCAAGTTACTGAGCCAAAAATGTTAAATCCAAAAATTAAAATAATAAATTATAAAAGTAGTGAGAAACCGAATGAAAAGCAAATTGAAGAAGATCTTATACATCAGAATTATATGATTCAGAGTAGAGACATACAAGTAAAGTTTATAAAATATTTTCCATTAAGAAACAATTACACTATCTACGCGGAAACTTCTGGAAAGCTATTCAAAAAAATCTTCGAAGACAATAATAGAAGAAAACTTCTGGGGTGGCAATGTTTGACAGTATATCAAAATAACGACATTTCTCAGTGTAGAAAATGCTACCGTTTTAATCATACAGAAAACAATTGCAGGAATGAGAAGATATGTGCCAACTGTGGCAACGGTCACGAAGGAGAAAATTGTAAGCATGTACCAATAGAATGCTGCAACTGTAGATATGGAAATGAAAAATATAAAAAAAATTATAATATTAACCACGCACCTACCGACAAAAACTGTCCATCGTACAAATATTATCAGGAACAACAAAACTTAAGGATACTTTTTTAAAATTCAAGTTCATCTTTTGATGCTCCTATCTCTAAAGAGGACCTAAAAATGTCAGTGAATAAATACACTAATGATTACCAAATTCCAAATATTGCAACAAATATAGCACAAAACGTCGATGAACTTAATTTATGTACACACAATTATGATGCAATATTTCGAATTTTTAATATGAACATAAGGAGTATAAAACAGAACATTGATTACTTAAAAATACTACTCGACCAAATATGGTACAATTTTGATCTAATAGTTTTAACTGAAACGTGGCAAGTGGTTGATATTTCTTGCTTCAATCAGCAGGGATATATAACTTTGGCACTTATAACCAAAACGATGGGGTGATAGTTTTTGTAAGAAATGAGCTACAATATAATCATGATACATTCACTTTCACCGATGGAATCAAAATTTTAAACATAATGATCCAAATTAACCATAACAAAATTGAGGTATCTGCAATTTATCGTCCGCCATGTTCAGAACCTCACGAGTTTTTGAAGAATATCGAATTTTTTTTTTCAAAATCAAAATAAAGTTCATTTAAAGCAACATATTTTCTTGGGAGATGTCAATATAAATATTTTGGACAATGATCCCATCACAAATGAATACTTGAATATCCTATCAAGTAACAGATTTCTGTCCTATATAAACCTACCTACAAGGTCCATCAGTGGCACATGTATAGATCACTGCTTTGTGAAAGACCTATCCAACAAAATTACTTGTATACCAATAATCCTAGAAAGCGATATTACTGACCACTTCATCACTATTTTACTGATATCTTCAAATGAAAAACATTCTAACATCCCTACCGTTAATAACAACCAAGAAAATTACAAATTTTTTGTCGACAATTCCAAACTAATATCAAATGTCAAACAAGAATCCTGGGAACAATTATACTCTATAAATAATATAGACAAAGCAACGGGACTGTTCATAGAGAAAATAAAAAACTAATAGATATTAGTACCAATAAAGTAATAATTAGTCACAAAGAGAAAAGCAGAAATGCCTGGATTACCAAAGGATTAATAACATCGGCAATAGAAAAAGAAAGACTATATAATGTAATGAAACTAGCGCCAACTACAAAGAATACCGACTGTTACAACCAATATAAAAATAAATTTATAGAGCTTGCAAGGCAAACCAAACGAAAACATTACCTAAATAAATTGAATAATAACTTAAATGATCCTAAGCGGCTTTGGACAACTATTGATGAGATTACTGGGAAAACAAAATTTAAAGAGTGTGTCACTTTAAATACAACATCGGGAACAGTATTAAAAAATACTCAACAGATATGCGATGAATTTGTACAATTCTTTACTGACATAGGCGAAAACTTAGCAAGTAATATACAAGCAAATGTACAAAATACTCAGCCTCTAAAAAGAACTTTGAACTCATTTATTTTGGATAAAGTCGAACAATGTGAAATATACACCACTGTTATGTCCTTAAAAAATCGGAAAAGTCCTGGGTTCGATGGTATTAGAAGTGAGCATTTGAAAATTATAGCCGAGGACATAACAGAACCACTCACTTACCTAATCAACAAATGCTTTGAATCTGGCAGATATCCCTCAATTTTAAAAAAGGTAATATAATACCGATACATAAATCAGGAACAAAAACAGATGTTAACAACTATAGACCAATATCAATAATATCCAGTGTAGCAAAGGTTTTTGAAAAAGTTTTATCTACTAGAATGATTCGATACCTCACAAAATTTGAAATTTTAAATGAAAATCAATATGGATTTACAGAAGGGAAGGCTACATCGGACGCAATAACTAACATTGTAAATCAAATACATCAAAATATTGATAACAGAATCCCTTCAATCTGCATTTTTATTGATTTAAAGAAAGCTTTCGACACAGTTAATCACAAATTATTATTAGAAGCATTGGAGAGAATTGGTTTCAGAGGAAACGCGTACTCACTGATCGAAAATTATTTGTCAAATCGCCCACAATCTGTGCAGATATCAGGATCATTTAGTAAAGAAATGTATATTAAGTGCGGTGTCCCACAAGGAACTGTCTTAGGTCCGCTGTTATTCAATATATATTTAAATGATGTTTTCCAAATTAATTGTGTTGGCAAAATAACTAGTTTTGCAGATGATACTGCAATATTATATGAAGGCACTGACTGGTCTGATCTGAAAAATGTAATTGAAAATGATTTTATCAAAATTATTCGGTGGTTTAACAGTAGAAAATTAAGCATTAACTACTCTAAAACACATTTTTTACCATTTGGATCTTATGCTAGACATCTGCCAAATTACACAAATTTCTCGTTCAACATTAATGATCAAAAAATGCAAATTAATAGAGTGCCCAACATAAAATACCTTGGAGTGGTCTGGGATCCTCACTTACATGTCAATTATATTTTAAAGAAAGTTAGATTTGTATCCTACAAAATTAAATACCTTGGGAATATATTGACAGAAAAATATCTTCGAATATTATAGGTACCATGCACTGATTGAGCCTCATCTCACATATGGTATATTAGCATGGGGAGCTGCATGTTTCTCACATATCTATAATTTAGATGTTTTTCAAAAAAGTATTCTAAAAATGATATTTGAAAAACCGAAACTTTATCCCACTGAAAAATTATACGCAGATGTTCGAATGTATGATATAAGACAGCTTTATTTCTTACACAGTATCACTCACTACCATAAATTTGTAAACACCGACCAAAAAATTAAACATAATCATTATACCAGGTATAAAATTCGTGGCACAGCAGTTCCTCAACCGCATAAGTCTATAATGCAGCGATCATATCTCTATTTAGCGCCTAAATTTTATGAAATTATACCTAAAGACTTAAAAGATTTACGTTTCGGAAGTTGTTTCAAAAGAAATTTAAAAAAGTGGCTACATTCTATATCTAGGACTGAAATTCATAAACTCATAAATACGAACATCAACTAAATACATAATCTACTGTAGCTAATTTTTGTCATTTTTTGTCATTTGCATTCTACAGTTTCAACTTAAATTATTGGTCCATGTACAGGCGATGCCTTCTATTGGGCCTGTTTTGATTTTATATTTATTTACTCATATTGTTTGTTATCTTTGTACATTGAGTAAATAAATATTATTATTATTATTATTTTCCGGAATAGCCTTCAGAGCCGCGGTGCATGCTGCTTGGATCCCCTCTATCGTCGCAAAATACTTGCCTTTCATCGGCCTTTTCTGGCGAGGAAACAAAAAAAAGTCCGGGGGGCCACATCTGGGCTGTAGGGCGGCTGTGGAAGCGTTGGGATGCCGGCCTTGGTCAGATAGCTGTTCACAAGAAAGGCGGTGTGAGCCGGGGCGTTGTCGTGGTGCAACTTCCAGTCGGCTGCGGTGTCTTGTCGGACACGACTGACCCCTCGTTTGAGTCTCCTGAGCACTTCCACGTAAAACTTGGTGTTGACGGTTTGTCCAGGAGGAACAAATTCATGGTGGACGATGCCTTTGATGTCAAAAACGACAATGAGCATCGTTTTCACTTTGATTTTGCTCATTCTTTACTTTTTTGGGCGAGGAGACGCCGTCGTGTGCCACTCGGAAGATTGCCTCTTTGTCTCGGGATCATACTCAAAGATCCACGACTCGTCACCTGTGATTACGTTATTCAAAAATTGGGGGACACTTTCACACATGTTCACATTTTCTTGGCACACTTCCACTCGCCGCAATTTCTGGTCGTCAGTGAGCACTTTTGGGACCATCTTCGCGCACACCTTGCGCATGTTCAAATGCTGTGTCACAATGTCATGAACCACAGATTTTGGTAAATGTAACATCTGGGCAATTAAGCGAATACTTAGTCGATGGTCTGAGTTCAAAACTTTGCGCACACGAGTCACATTAACGGTGTCTGTCGAAGTCGAAGATCTTCCAGAACGGAGGATGAGTCCTATTACTTTCCGGACAAACCCTGTACTTGAAAGACTGCATGAACGATTTGTTTTTTAAACTCATTAAAGGTATCAAAGAAAATAATAGGAAGGAAAATAATAGAGAGTTGCCTGTTTCTTTGAGAGCGATCTTCAAATTCGGTAAGTGTGAAGCATGTACAATAATTTTTCTCTTTAACATGAGTCTCCTCGCCTTTGCACGAGATTGTTTAAATTTGATCCTATTGGCGAGGCTAGGGTGTCTTTTGAAGACATTAAGATTGTGATTTTTGTCCTTTTCTCAAATGCCTTTTTACCGAACTAGTAGCTCCCACACGAACAATTTTTATCAGGGGAAAACGGCGGCTTCTGATTCTGATTACATTTTTGCTGGATAGGTGGCCGTATAATGAGGAACAACGTTATGTACATGCAAAGGTTTCTTTGCATCATACATGTGGTTTTGCTACCAGCCAGGACACATCAAATGGTGTCAGAAGCACAATCACAGGCAATTTATGAGTTGCCTTGACGTACATAGTTACCTATTGCAATAATGATCTGAAAGATCATTTTAGAAAAATTGTCAGTATAATTACATGGTTTGACTGATCGATTACCGATAGTAACATTCGCAATTTTTGTGTATTCAGAAATTACAAAAGGCGATTAATATTATTCTTTCTTCATACGGCAATTTGGTTGAGGTAACATCCACCTATGTTTATGTATTGGTATAACTGGCAGCGAAAAGGTCTATGCAATTGTATAATAGCATAATTTTAGACGTATCATGTAATTTCAGAAAAACAGACATCTTATATAATGGGTGCGCTTACGATGAGTCCGGTATACATATAAAATATCAAGGAAATGGAATTACATAGCGTATATTCTTACATTCGCTAATCAAATTGTTATGCCCTACTTAATTTGGATATAATTGACCAAAAATTCATATTAGACAACGGTTGATTCCTTTGATATTTACATTTATTTACAAGTACAAATAATGTGACAACATATACAGGGTGACTTTGAAGTTGAGTCATTAATTTTCAGATAATGATTGTAGAAGGAAGATAAACCAAAATATGTGTGTAAAAAAATGTTTACCTTGTTTTATTAAGTATCCTCCCGACAAGTATTTCAGTGCGGACCTGTATTTGATCGTGAGGTCCCCTGTGAGGTCTTAAGTCACCTGATTCACGAGCCCGTTGTACCACATTAACAAAGGCACGAGGGGTTGGTTGCACTCGATTGGGAAACCGATCCACATAAACATGTGCCATTTTTTATTTCGTTTGAGCCACGCAACAGACACTATTCACACGCGACTGACACTGACTGTATGTATAACTGAACTGAATAAAATAATTGTAAAAACATCGTTCCAAATTCTTTCGCTTTTTTGTTTCCGATGCGATGAACCGATAAGGTGGATTATATCCGTTGTTGCCAAACACGAGCACATAATATTATTATTGAGACAGGGCGGTACTCAAACTTCCAAAGGGCTATAACTTTGTTACTTTAATTTTACCAGAAAAATGGTAAAGGAAAAAAACATTTCTTTTGATCAGATCTACTCACTGTTAAAATAAATGACTCAACTTCGAAGTCACCCTGTAGATTACACTGCGAAACAAAAAAGTTCGGATATTAGTTTTGTTAATGAAAGAACTCTAATTAGAAAATAATACTACAGTTTTAATGTCATATAAATTGTAGAATTAAATCCCTTTAAATATACTTGAAATAATATCGTGACATAGATATGTTTTTTAATTATCAGCTCCGAGGGGAATAGCATTTTTCAAATTCTTATTCAGAGTTATGCAATACTTTGCTAATATCTTGGAAAATTTCCGGCTTTGGTCCTTCATGCCAAGAACTCTAATTAGAAAATAATACTATAGTTTTAATGTCATATAAATTGTAGAATTAAATCCCATTAAATATACTTGAAATAATATCGTGACATAGATATGTTTTTTAATTATCAGCTCCGAGGGGAAAAGCATTTTTCAAATTCTTATTCAGAGTTATGCAATACTTTGCTAATATCTTGGAAAATTTCCGGCTTTGGTCCGTCATGCCATTTTATTACCTACTGGGCCACTGGGCACTGTATCGCAGATCTTTGATGTTAGATCAACTTTCATCTCTCATAGCTGAGGAGTTTATCGCTGTTTAGACATTGCAACTCACATGCAGGTAGAACAGCTTCTCTCTCCAGTGTAATGATTCTTCAGGTGTTATACCTTTTCATCAGGGTTCCAATGGCATCTGTAGGTATGGAAAGCCAATCCCCTCGACGCACCGTCCATCCATGTTACAACACGCGGTGCGATATAGAGGTCAACCACTGAGTATAATGATCAGCTTCTGCAGATCCTCAACAACATCACCTTGGAACATATCGAGCCGGTCGATTAACAGCTATCCTTGTGGTCAAACGCTTACAAAATCATCACAGAAAATGACCCTCCTCCCCAAACATCCACAGCAAGCCCCAGACATGACGGATTGGCATAAGTTCAGGTTTTGAGACAAGAAACTCCTATTATATTCCGGCACAGGGCTGCACTCTAAGAAAGTCCGTCCTCGTAGAGACAAGCGCATGTACAAGGAGTACCTCGCAATAACCACAGAAAAGGCTCGCAGCCGACAAGGAGCTGGATTCGCTACCACAGTTCTTAAACAAGTTATTCCCAGCCAGATATTGAATGAAGGTTAAAGAAGCTACCTGCGCACTCGACTAACTCGGATGCTGTGCACACGGATCAATAGACTGGACCATCACAATGGGCTCCACAAGAACCACCATCAGATGCCAATCGCAAGAAAGGTTCATCTACCTCCACCTCATGCGCAATAGCTTAGCCAATAGTTTATCAGAGTTACCTATTATTAACAGAACTTGATCACCATCTCACAGTCCATCTACCACAGGGATTGAGTCAGACCGATATGACTTGCTGACGCGTACTCGTACTTAAGACCTCTTAAGGGACTCAGCTATTTTTCTGGTCTCAGCGTCTGGCGTAAGTTTTCTCTTGAAAGTGCACAGTTAATTTTGTACTGTTGAAAACAGTGAATTCTTTAACATTCAGTAAGACATCTTTTTTGACCCAGTATCAATGCCCGAGTTACGTGTATTCGATATGTAGGTACCTAGTAATCTCAAGAACGTAGAAAATTTAGAGGTGATTCGGAAAGAGACGTTAATATTTTTGGTGTGCTAAAAACAGCCACTCTAAAAAACAATATAAGACACGATCACAACATACGTAAACACGGGCAGTTTACCAGACTCCTGAGAATCCGTTATACTAGAGCCATGTCTCTAGCGCATAGTCAGTAAGACAAAACAACTTGAACATCACAAAGCTGACAAAACTGGGAGCTATACAGCAAATACAGGCCTCTATTGAGTGAAAAATATCATTTAGTGGATTATTTAACCTAAATCGGTTTTAATGTATGTTCGTGAGGAATTAACGAACAATGTCGACGTTCAATATAGGTACTATCAATTTTTAGATCTTGATACAGCTTTGTTTTAAGGGAAGCTGAAAACGGAAACTTTCTAATTTTTGGGAATGGATGTTTATTTTATTGTGTCTAGTATTTCTGGAGCTTTTATGGATGTTTCGGCCTAATTTAGGTATGATCGAATCGATCGAAACCTTATGCATTTCTTACGTAAAGTGTATCTAACGAAGCTACAAAGTAATCGTAAACAGTGGTTGATTCGTGATCAACGCGTGATCGGTAGCCATGGCGCTCTGTCGGCCTCTTCCTGATTGGCTTGTAGCGACGAGCCTCCAGACAAAGTCGCACGGTTGCCACGCTCGGCGAGTTTTCGCCAGAGTGGTTGATCACATTCGCATGGATCACAAATCAATCTGTTGGTGCAATACGTGCAATAACTGTTGTAAAGGACATTATATAACAATAAATGGCATCACAAAGGTATATTCCAATTTGATCTGCAGCAAATTATGAACGGCATATACGGAGATGCGAAAACAAGCTCAAAAAGGTGAAGAAAATTTTTGTGCAATCTTTATAGTTAAATTTTTCCTAAGAGATAGCATCAGTGAGGGAATTTTTTTCTATTGTCTTATTTTTCACATTAATGCGATGTCGAGGTATGTGGCCCTATCGCAATTGAAAATAAGGTTTCGATAATCCTTCCATAAAGTTTCGATGAGTACATCTGAAATAACCTTGAGATATTCTTCAGGGAAGTACAAAAATCTCCTTTTGTGTTATTTTGTGCAGATTTATCTATTAAAATCCTATCCGCAATCTATTTTCCGTGCACACACCTTCAACCGAATGTATGCCATATATGATATTACCGTTTCCAACTTTCACCAAGGTTAATAGGAACCATAACAGCTCCCTACCCTTCCCCCCTATAAGAATATCGATGTGTAGCCTCACATTTCAAGGTTAGACTTCTTGTAATGTTTCTGTTCAACATTCGGCGATTTCTGACAATTTTCCCAATAAAACATGATCATTGTGACACTAAGCCTGGCAACGCTGCATAGTAGAGGGAACTCTCAGCGTCACGTTGATGGTTCGTCACCACGCACAGGATTGTAATCAGTTACGGATACCCGTTTATGAGCGCGAACGTTTTATGCACGTCTTGACTTGATTTTTCTTGCGGAAATTTAATATTAGTCTAAAATGTCTGACACAGATACAGCTGATGAAGTGGTTGAAATCAGCTTAACGCCACCCAGAAAAAGGGCTAAAAAGCTTCATCTTAGCGCAGGTGAAAAACAAATTATTCTAAATATCTACAAGAACCAGATGCAAGAGAATAGTGGATTGGCTATAGAAAATATCGTATGTAAGGTTGCTGAAATTTCTGGAGTAGGTCGATCAAGTGGATCTTGAAGGAATATAGACAAAATCACTCACTATCTGAGCCAAAAACATATCCAGCGAGAAAAAAAATCATCGAAAAAAATAGATGACTTTGACAAAAGTGCCATTAGAAGAAAAGTACATCACTTTTTCTTCAGGAATGAAATACCTACAATAGATAAAATATTGAAGCAAGTGAATGATGATGAGGACCTGCCAAATTTTAAAAGATCTACGTTCCATAAGCTGTTGAAAGAACTAGACTTTCGATTTTTGAAAAGAGGAAGGAATAGTTTATTGATAGAAAAGGAGGAAATTGTTATCTGGAGGAGAGAATACCTTAGAAAAATTAGGCAATTCCGCGCTGAAGGAAGAAAAATTATTATTTAGACGAAACATGGGTGAACGTGGGGCATACGCAGGGAAAGGTTTGGGTAGACAGATCTGTGAGGTCCTCAAGGCAGGCTTTTTTAGATGGCCTTTCGACGGGATTGAAAAATCCTGCAGGTAAGTTTCGAAGTATATGAACTTTTTTGGATGCAGATAATTCATTTTCTGATCGAATCAATGATTTGGAAGCTCCGAACTCAGTTTTGCTATCTCATCCAAGTTTCTGAGTATTTCCTTCACCCAAAAACTAATCTAAGACCCTATCCTACACTAACCTAAAAAGAGTAAGTTGCTTAATTTCGTCATTTAGTGCGCTCGCTGAGAAGTAAAATAACTAATTACTTTCAGGCAAGGGAAAACGCCTGATCATTTGCCACATAGGTAGCGTAGATGGATTTGTTCCTGAAGCATTGTGGGCATTTGAATCCAAAAAAACTGGAGACTATCACGAAGAAATGGATGGTAACTCATTTGAAAATTGGTTCAAACAAATTTTGCCGACACTTGATGATAACGCAATTATTGTGATGGATAATGCCCCGTACCACTCCAGAAAATTGGAAAAAATTCCAACAATGGCCACCAAAAAGGCAGACATTCAACAGTGGCGTGTCTCAAAGAAGATCGACTTCGACCAAACAATGGTCAAAGCTGAGCTGATAAATATAGTCAAGCGACATAAGTATAAATATGATTTAAAAATTGTTGACGAAATGGCCAAAAACCAAAATAAAACTATTCTCAGGCTGCCTCCCTATCACTGCGAACTGAATCCTATCGAGTTGATTTGGGCCGACACCAAGCAATACGTGGCGTCAAATAACAGCACTTTTAAGTTTTCTGACCTTAAAAAACTGTTTAATGTTGCTGTCGATAGAATTACGCCAGCAAAATGGAGAACATGTATTGACCATGTCCAAGAGAAGGTTGAAACCAAAATGTGGGATATGGACAATATCATTGATACCCAAGTTGAACCCCTTATAATTGACATCAACAATTCTGATGATTCACGCTCCTCGGAATACAGCATATAAATCGATTGATACCACTGGCAGTTTAACGGGCTTTTTGGCAAGACAGGTAAGTTCATTATAGACTGCAATCAAAGTGTAAGTTTCTAGTTATTAATGTGGAAATTCCAAATTTATAATTACACAAAATTAGGGTTAATTTAGGAGTTCCAAAGCATAATAGTGCCATTTTGACCTTCTTCCTATTTCTCATGTAAATTTCAATAGCAATCAAACTAAAAAACTTTATGGAGTCTGTAATAAACTTTTGTACTACTACTACTACGTCTGTAGTTTCTATTTGCTCAAAAAAATTTGCTCTGCATTGTGAATAGAAGGTTGATTTGTAAATATTATTGGGTATATATGTAAGTTAATGATAAAATATGAACAATTTCAATTGAGATGGTCCACAAGTTTTTTTCGTGTTCCTTTTTTTAACATTTTGCTGAAATGGTGAATACAAAATTTTTTGCACTGATCCCTAATGTCGAAATATGATTAGAAAGGCGTGGTATATTCCTGATAATTTACTATGCTTTTGATAGAATTTACAGCAACACATATCTTGTACGACATTTTTTGATAGATCAGTCACAATAGCTTGATACGGCCCTGTAGCGTCTCCTACGGTTAAGTTCTTGATCACGTGCAATACGGGTGTATATGTTTGATTTTACTTTGTTTCTTCGATGGATACAGTTTAGTTCTTTTATTATTTAGTCTCAATGAACACAAAATTAAGAAACCTCGAAAGCTGCGAATTTTCTAGCATAGGTACATTGAGACAAAATGGTTGCATCTAAGGCTTCCAGCACTTCTTGGATGGCATATGGCGGATAACCAATAACGTTTGTAACCGTATACAGGGTGTCCCAGAAATAGCACGCAAGAGTAACACGAGCAGTAGATTGAATACAGATCAATCAGATAAAATCAGCATGATGACGTTAGTGGAAGTTTTCTAGTTTTCAAGATACTGTCACTTTTTCAAAGAATCCCTACTTTTTGCTATACAGGGTGGCCCATCCATGTGTGGACGGAATAATACTCATAGACAAATACATTTTGGGAAAATCTATTTATGACATGTTATACATGATATCTGAGGGCACGTTTATGAAATACTGGCAATTATACAGGGTGTCCCAATTTTAACCTACATATCATATTTGGATAAACCAATTCAAAAGATGAAACATCCTATGGGGTTTTGATGATCAGCTACTGAGGTGTAAGGTGTTTTGTCCAGAAAAACTGTCCACTTCATTTTTGCTCATACCGAATTGTACTTTTTCTCAAAAATTTCAAATGCATCAGCCTGTATATTTGTACACGTTTGGATTCAATTATTTATAAGCTTTTTTTTGGTATAAGGTTTGATTCAGATAAAATCACTAGATTTTGAGTTATTAAGCTTTTAATAGAACGACACATCAAAATTAAGGAAAAAAATCACATCAACCACGGAAACAAAAGACAAACAGTGGGCTAGTTCCATATAGCCACGAAGTGTACAGATTTGACGTAAAAACTTATAACAATCAGAACAGTATAAATCAGCTTCAAGCGTAATAGAGAAAAACAACAACAACATAAACAAACAACTATCACTACTCAAGACCTAATCTACAAAAACTGCTCGAAAATACCTCCACCATGTTGAGTACAAAGCCGTAGTCTTTGGATAAATGACCGTTGCACATCCCTCAGCATGTGATCCCTTACGTTCAGAAAAGCATCCTTAATCCTTTCCTTCATATTTTCCGGGGTAGATAGTGGATATCTATAGATCTCTAGCTTAACGTAGCCCCATAGAAAAAAGTCCATCGGTGTCATATCTGGTGATCTAGGAGGCAAAGATAGAGGTCCATCACGACCGATCTAACGCTTGTTACTCCAGGTGTGCAAATAGTTACGCACACGATTATGATAATGCGCATGTGCGCCGTCATGTTGGAAGCACATATGCATCCGAGTTTGCACGTTGACATCCTCCAACAGCAAACGCAAATGCTCGATCAAAAAATTCAAGTAAGAAGAAAGGCCCAATAACTTGTCTGCTAATAACTCCTCCCCAATCCTGAGGACGATGGCCTTGATGGAAGCATAGGTGGTATGGATGGTACCTATGTTTGTGAATAATCCTTTGGACAGAAGTTCTGCATATATCAGTTTTTGCTCCCATTTGCCCTGCACATTTTAGGGAATTAAGCCGTTCCATAAAAGACGTGAATCACCGAAAAAATAGCCGTAAAAACCCTTATGTGTCTAGTATCAAAAAAAGCTTATAAAAAATTGAATCCAAACTTGCACAAATATATAGGGTGATGAATTAGACATTTTTGAGAAAAACTACAATTTGCGTTTTTGACCACCCTGTATGAGCAAAAATTAAAATTCAAAAAAGTAACAAATAGGATAAAAGCTGAGGTGTGTACGTTTTTTTTTTATTCAAAACTCAGCACTGCAAATTTCAAAGAGGCGGACTGAGCGGTTGCCGAAGAGGGGGGTTGCCGAAGTGGGGGGTTTTTCTAGACAAAACACCTTATATCTCAGTAGCTGATTACTAAAACCCCATAGTATGTTATATCAATTTTCTTCTTTTGAATTGGTTTATTAAAATATGCAATGAAATATGAGGCATTCTATTTGAAAAATCACAACTTTGATATGTAGGTCGAAATTGGGACACCCTGTACAATGGCAGCTATTTTAGAAATGTGCCCTCAAATGACATGTATAACATCCTATTAATAGGTTTTCCCAAAATGTATTTTTTTATGAGTAATATTCCGTCCATACATGAATGGGCCACCCTGTATAGAACTTCCAACTCATGATTATAACCTGGGCTAATATTAATAGTTGGTTGAGACAACCGTGTATTCATTTCATTGGAAACTAGCACGGTATGCTAAAAAAAAGACTAAACTACACTACAGTTGGTTTCAATGCGAAAACCTTTGCTAAAGTTTTACTGTCAAAAATGTACCAGACTGAATCAGCGAATGCCCTTAAAAACTAGCTATTTAATGTTCTTTTAAAAATAGTACAAAATTTGTAGGTGCTTTTTGCCAAAAACTAAATAATAAAAGGTTTTGTCATTGAAGTTGTAATACTTGCGAAATACAAATAAAAAATAATAAGTGCGGCAGTACTTTGTGTCCAAATTACAACTTTGTAGTTGCTGTAATTGCTTTTTATTATAGCAAACGTCTAAAACAGCTATCCGTTATTCTTTTTTATACATTGTTGTATGCAGGGATCAAAATAATGGACAGAACATTAGGTTATATACTAAGTGACATATAAATCCGAACACCCAGTTTAAATGGTTTTATTTTAATAACATTTTGTATAAGTACTTAATGAAGCATAATAAGTAAATGATAAAAATTTCAAAATGATTGCACTGCTTTAAAGCCCTTTGACCTTTAATAATGTATGGATGCACCCTGATGTGCTGCGCATTCTCCAACGCGCCTAGGCATGCTTCTGATCAGGTGGTCAATGTCCTCCTGTGGTATCTCATTCCAGGCAACCACCAACTCCTCTCGAAGTGCTTCTAGAATCTGAGGAGGACGTTGCAAATTGAGCAATCTCCTACCCATCATATCCCACACGTGCTCAATTGGGGATAAGTCGGGAGATCTTGGTGGCCATGGTAACAATGTGACATCATTATGTTGAAAGAAGTCTATTGTGACTCTTGCAACATGTGGTCGGGCATTATCTTGTTGGAAAGTTGGATCTGCCAGGGTGTCAAGATAGGGTAAAAGATGGGGTTCTAGAACTTCGTGGATATAACGCTGCGCGTTCATGTTACCTCTGATGAAGATTAAAGGTGACCTGGAACCATAAGCTATAGCACCCCAAACCATAACTCCAACAGTGTGATGAACATGTCTTTCAACAAAAAACTGTGGATTCCTCCTTTCACCACGTCGCCTTCTAACCCTGGCACGACCATCGTGCATGCCTAAACAAAATCGAGACTCGTCACTAAAGACAATACTGTTCCATTCCTGATCCCAGAGTGGCCGTTGTCTGCACCACTCAAGGCGATTACGTCGGTGTTCTCGAGTTAAAGGGAGGTCCCAGTGTAGCCGGTATGAAAATAAGCCAAAACTTCTCATTCGTCGGTAAACACTTCGCATGCCAATAGGTCTTTCATGTTCTGCAAACCATTCATTTGCAATGGACCTGGTAGTGGAGAAACGGTCCCTTAAGGCCAATAATCTTAGGCGGCGATCTTCACGGTCTGTTGTTCTACGGCGGCGTCCAGTGCCCCTTGCCTTCTCGAAGCCATGCCTGACAACACCTAACCACAGTGTCTACACTTCTTTGCACTCTAACTGCAATTGCCCGAAAAGGAAGTCCAGCTTCCCGAAGTCCCACTATACGGCCCCTATCAAACTCACTAAGTTGACGAAATCGTACAGGTCTCCGTACTCTAGGCATCGTAACCGATCGTAAAGGATGTCAAGAACCAAAATCCGCCAACGTTGATTCTTTACTGCGGCTGAAATATTCATTTTTAGAGCGTTAGTGAATTAAAAAAAGCAGTATAAAACCCGGAATGTCCAACTGATAAGGCTGAAAATTTTTTCACTTGTTATTTACAGTAAGATAAATACTTTCACCAACTTTTGTTAAAATAAAACCATTTATACTGGGTGTTCGGATTTATATGTCACTTAGTATATTTTTTTATCTTCATTGACTTTTACAACATTCAAATCAAATAAAGAGTTAGGAATTATTAATAATATCTTAAATTAACTGAATGAAAATTAAATTAACATCTTGTAATGTAAATATTGCCTGAAATAAATGATTATTATTATCATTATTGTCCTTTTGAACGTTTCAAACATAAATCGGATATTTCGCGTGCCGCTTGACGGATTCAATGACGCAGTTCATTGGCTGATCGAACTGGTTTTGCATAGACCTTATCTTTTAAACGTCCCCAGTAAGAAAAATTCGGAGGGCTTAGGTCTGGGAAGCGTGTGGGCCACAAAATTGATCCAAGCCGATCAATCCATCTTCTAGGGATTGTTTTCTCAAGACTGCCCCTTACTGTACTAGCATAGTGTGCATGGTACCCATATTTCTGTAGCCACATCCTTCGTCTTCTTTTCTCAATAGGTAAAAAGGGCTGGGTAGATGATGTTGCAAAAAATCTAAGTGAATTTAAGTTTTTAAGATCATTTGTAGATTTAGTCTGGTACATCTTTTTTCACAGTAATTAGTCAAACTTCAGTAAAGGTTCTCACATTGAAAAACTTTTTTGGCACGCCGTGCTAGCTTTCTATGAAATGAATACCCGGTAGTCTCAATCAAGTGACATATAAATCCGAACACCCAGTTTAAATGGTTTTCTTTTAATAAAAGTTGGTGAATGTATTTATCTTACTGTAAGTAACAAGTGAAAAAATGTTCAGCCTTATAAGTTGGACATTCCGGTTTTTATACTGCTTTTTTTAATTCACTAACGCTCCAAAAATGAATATTTCAGCCGCATTAAAGAATCAACGTTGGCGGATTTTGGTTCTTGACATCCTTTACGATCGGTTACGATGCCTAGAGTACGGAGACCTGTACGATTTCGTCAACTTAGTGAGTTTGATAGGGGCCGTATAGTGGGACTTCGGGAAGCTGGACTTTATTTTCGGGCAATTGCAGTTAGAGTGCAAAGAAGTGTAGACACTGTGGTTAGGTGTTGTCAGGCATGGCTTCGAGAAGACCGTACGCAAAGAGCAAGGGGCACTGGACGCCGCCGTAGAACAACAGACCGTGAAGATCGCCGCCTAAGATTATTGGCCTTAAGGGACCGTTTCTCCACTACCAGGTCCATTGCAAATGAATGGTTTGCAGAACACGGAAGACCTATTGGCATGCGAAGTGTTTACCGACGAATGAGAAGTTTTGGCTTGTTTTCATACCGGCCACACTGGGTCCTCCCTCCCTTTAACTCGAGAACACCGACGTAATCGCCTTGAGTGGTGCAGACAACGGTCACTCTGGGATCAGGAATGGAACAGTATTGTCTTTAGTGACGAGTCTCGATTTTGTTTAGGCATGCACGATGGTCGTGCCAGGGTTAGAAGGCGACGTGGTGAAAGGAGGAATCCACAGTTTTTTGTTGAAAGACATGTTCATCACACTGTTAGAGTTATGGTTTGGGGTGCTATAGCTTATGGTTCCAGGTCACCTTTAATCTTCATCAGAGGTAACATGAACGTGCAGCGTTATATCCACGAAGTTCTAGAACCCCATCTTTTACCCTATCTTGACACCCTGGCAGATCCAACTTTCCAACAAGATAATGCCCGACCACATGTTGCAAGAGTCACAATAGACTTCTTTCAACATAATTATGGCACATTGTTACCATGGCCACCAAGATCTCCCGACTTATCCCCAATTGAGCACGTGTGGGATATGATTGGTAGGAGACTGCTCAATTTGCAACGTCCTCCTCAAACTCTAGAAGCATTTCGAGAGGAGTTGGTGGTTGCCTGGAATGAGATACCACAGGAGGACATTGACCACCTGAGCAGAAGCATGCCTAGGCGCGTTGGAGAATGCGTAGCACTTCAGGGTGCATCCACACATTATTAAAGGTCAAAGGGCTTTAAAGCAGTGCAATCATTTTGAAATTTTTATCATTTACTTATTATGCTTCATTAAGTACTTATACAAAATTTTATTAAAATAAAACCATTTAAACTGGGTGTTCGGATTTATATGTCACTTAGTATATTAGTAGTAGCCCACGAAAAAAAATCATAAGTTAGAGGTTCTTCATATCCATAACAGGCAAAAAATGAACAAAAGGTATATTTTGAAAACACCTAAAAGTGGAAATACCTCAAAAACTAGAAAACTTTTACTAAAGTAATGTTGATTTTGTCTGATTGATCTGAACCCAGTCTACCTCCCGAGTCACTCTGGAGCATTATTACTGGGACACCCTGTAGGTGTTGTGTCGGACAATGAGGAAAAAGGGGTAGCAGCACGATAAATAAAATAACAATA
This sequence comes from Acanthoscelides obtectus, assembly GCA_963669975.1. Classification (NCBI taxonomy): domain Eukaryota; kingdom Metazoa; phylum Arthropoda; class Insecta; order Coleoptera; family Chrysomelidae; genus Acanthoscelides; species Acanthoscelides obtectus. Next base: position 89,008,781 of record CAVLJG010000008.1, read on the forward strand.
GATTTCCTGTGTTATGCCAAAAACTGTAGCAAAATCCGCAAACGTACCAGTGGAGAAAGCTCGCGCACCCGTCACTTCCTCGGCGGCGTAGTCTCATTGGCTAACTCAAAGCAAAGGTTTGGGCGATTGGTCGACGCGCAAGAACAACGCTTCAGTATAAGACGGTGGGTACTGCGTCTGGGCGCAAGTGGCGCGACTGCTTCGATCGCGGATAGTTGGTACTTGGCTGTTGCTTAACTGCATTTGTGTTTGGATTTCTTTCCACTATCAGAGGTAAGTGACCAATACCTTGTAGAAACTTGTGCAGAGCGTTTAATTATCGACTGTTCAATACGCACTTGTGTTATGAACAAATTAGGATACCTCATTTTTGTAGGTTTTAAAGGTAATGTGATTGCTGCTTCAGTTAAGAACGCCTAACTGGCAATTGCAGTTATAGAATTAGGTTTGTTTGAAACTGCCACATGGTGAATTTGGTGTTAAGATGGGAACTCTCATACTCTTCTAAAAGAAAGCCAGAATTTGAAGTACGTTTACATGGCATATTGTATATTTGAAAATGCCTGTACCAAAAACGCACCCTGTTTTGGAAATTCTGTATAGATGGTCTTATATGTTACGTTTCTTGCAGAAACCATGCACATATTTGAATGGATTTTTGTCATTCTAACCACTACAGGGGCGATGTTTTAGACTTACTTGGTGCACCGTTCGATTAGAAAATTAATTTGAAGGTTGATGGTGTTTGACCAGCTGAAATAGTGAATTGATCCCCTGAGGATAGCAAAAATAGAATAATTTTTTTTTTGGTGTTTGTTCAGGTCGAGAATTGGGCTTTTATTTCATAGAGTATAATTTGTAGGTTTTATTATTCGAAGGTTAATTGATTTCGAAACGTTTTTTCGTGCTAATTTCTGCTGATAGGATGCGAAGATACGACGATGGGATAGAAATCTACTAAGCTCTAGTATTGCCGAATTAAAATGTTGTTAGTAAGTTATTTCAAGCCCAAAAAATTACGTTATAATTGGCGAAAAACGGGTTTCGAGTACAGGGTTGAAAAAAGGTATTTATCCAGTATTATCGAATTAAAATTATGGAGCTTACTCCTTTAGGCGTACATCCTTCGTAAAAAGTCAGTCTCCACCTGCTTGCCCCGGGTTTAGGAAAATAGGAGGCAAAAATTCATTTTTGAAAGGTACCAAATATGTACATCACTAATAAGACTTCTTTTCCAAACATCTTTAATTAGCTATAACTGAGGTACTTCTCAAAAATTCATTACAAAGGTCAGTAATAGTTCGATACAACTTAGCTCTTAGTTGAAAATGTGTACGTCTTCTATTCGGGTTCAGTATGTTTATATGACGGATTGTTTGTTAAAATACAACATTACTGTATAGTGATGATACGAGCCCCTTCCCACTTCAGTTGGCCCACTACAAGATATGTACCAAAATATGCCTGTATAAACTAAACATGACGAAACTATTTACTTCTAAAACAATTTGTTTTCTCAAAACAGAACATCTGAACAAATAAACAATGTGCGAATAAATGCGCGAAGTTAACAAAGCAACAATTGAAAGATTACCATTGGGTAGCATCACCGTTATTTTTCATTACGGCTGAAATTCTTTGGGGCATAGTGTTAACCAAGTTTTGGCAAAATTTGGTGTTAAACAATCCCATATTCCTTGAAGCTTTTGTCTCAGTTCGGTGATTGTACGAGCAGGATGTTGCCGTAGAACCTTTTTCATCTCTTGTCACAAAGTTTCAATAGGTGACAGATCTGGACTGCTAGAAACCCATTCCAAAAGTGGTACATTATTTTCTTCCATCCATTTTATAGCCTTTTTTGAGGTATGGCACGCTGCACCATCTTGCTGAAACAAGATCTTGGCCGGATGACAAACATTCTTCCATCACTGGTAAAAGCGATTCTTCTAAAATTGCCAAATATTTGTTTGTATCCACATTTCCATCAATAAAATGCAGTTTTCCTACTCCTTTTGATGACATACTGCCCCAGACCATAATGGATGCTGGAAATTTCACTTTTCTCTTCAGACAGTCAACATGGAATGCTTCATTTTTTTGCGAATAACTCTACTGCGACTGTCACCAACACAAACTTCGAATCAGGCCTCATCACTCCATTGTATTGCACACCATATTTGAGGTGTCCATTGTCTATGTTCTTTAGCCCATCTAAGCCGATTTTTCTTTTGCAGTGGAGTTAGTAGTGGCTTTTCTTTGGCCTATAAACAAGTTGTGCAACTTTAGGGTTTTTACTTCACTATTTTTATAAGAAAACTTACCTTGCAAGTGCTAAATCCCAGTTTGTGGCCCTCTCTATGAGTTGTGGACCTCGGGATTTGTGATATTACTTTTTTTCACATATCGTGGCTTAGTATTAACTGAACCAGTTACGTTATATCTTCTAACAATATTTCTCACACTGTACCGCGATAAGTCTAACAAAGTTGCAATTTCTGAGCTTGATTTCCCAGAATTAAAAAATTTAATTATCAGTAACCGAATTTTCTCACTAATAACCGTTCCTCTACCCATTTTGAAAACCTTAACTACCCAAAACTATTTTAAACGTATTCTGACAGCTGTGATTAATAAAAACAATTGTCATGCCTTTTATTTTTCACAGCCACCTATGCGTTATAGACATTGAAATGAAAATAGGTTGATATGATGTAATTGCAACATGTGTTATTTTGATGCTGCAAATTTGATTAGGGAGTGATAAAGTTAGTGGTTTCTACTATATATTATCAAAATATTCATTGTTAATATTTCAAACCTATAACACCCTGCTACGTTTTTATTATTTGTGTTTGATAAGAAAAAAACTAAGATTTCAATAGTTGGGCCAACTGAAGAGGGAAGGGGCTCGTAGAATTGTGTATCGCACATTCCCGCATTTTCCAAAGTTTAGAGTTAGTAGTAATTGCTCTGCAGATTTCAGTTCATTTTTTTTACTTCTTTACTCCAGTGGTTTTGGCAAATCAAATTAGTAGATCTTTCGTGGATAGCCATATGGAAATAATGCAACAACTTTTACCCGAGTTCTCCGATTACCCGGTTAGAAAAGCGATAAATGTAAAGCGACATTTTTCTTATTTCTTATCATAGAATGGTGCAATTAACAATTGAGCTATAAGGCCAAAACCAAAAAGTCTATTATTCATTCCAAAGAATTGAGATTATACACGAAGACTCCACATCCTAAAGTTTCGCATAAGCTATGCTTCACGAGAATTTTCAAATATTGACAAAACATTGCGGAATATTGCGCAGGTTGGTTCATACTTGGGAGGTAATAAAGGCTAGTATGTTTACTGTTGATGTTATAATGTCAAACGCACACTTCCCAGTATTGTGTACTTTTGTGACTTTAATTTTTGTTTTGCTTAGTCTAGTTGCTATGGTCAAAATCACGAAAGATGACTATTACGTCATACCATAAATTGTCCTGAAGTAATCAACGGACGTACGTCGATGATAAAATCACGAGTCAGAAACATAATGACAACAAATTTATATTATGATTATTTTGATTATTTTTGTTTCCATTTTATTTCATGGTTTTGAGTGATACCTTAATAATAATTTTAGTGGGGAGTTTTTGTTTTAAAAAAACAGTTATGAGTAGAATACCTTAAGACAAGAACACCAAAGACCAAAGTATTATTCGAAAACAACATAACCTGCCTTAACATAACCTAACTATTCATCTTTCAAATATGATCGATCATGCAACATGAAAACATCGTCTATATTTGTCGGATACATGCAAATTAGCAATACAGTTTGTTTAGACAAATCGCTGTCGTTTGTCTTCACTACAGACTAACATGATGACGTAATCGTCATCTTTCGTGATTTCGACTATAGGTAGAATCACCACAAAATGTTGTCCGGACCGTAATGTGAACTAACTCTTTTATTATGCAAGTTTTATATAAGTGATTTTTGGTATATCAACTTATTTTGACGGGTTCTACAAGCTTATAAAATGAATGACTTAACTTTGAAAACACTCTCTATTGTAGCACAGACTTAAGTGAATTACTTGACAAAGTGTCATCGCTTTAATAAGTCATATAAACTTTTACTCAAAGTAAGTGTCATGATGAGTCTCGTATTCCGTGCATTTAGATTTTGCACAATAACACAATGCCATTAGTTGGTAACGAGAAGTGAAAGTATGTGCTGGTAAAATTGAATGCAAGTATGACTGTAAGAAAATCTTATTTTAGTCGTTTCTTGCGGGCTCGAAATAATATTACAATATGTTGAAAAGTTGTTTAAATTGTGAAATTTTTAAATATATACTAAGTGACATATAAATCCGAACACCCAGTTTAAATGGTTTTATCTTAATAAAAGTTGGTGAATGTATTTATCTTACTGTAAATAACAAGTGAAAAAATGTTCAGCCTTATCAGTTGGACATTCCGGTTTTTATACTGTTTTTTTTTAATTCACTAACGCTCTAGAAATGAATATTTTCCTTTACGATCGGTTACGATGCCTTGACGGAGATCTGTACGATTTCGTCAACTTAGTGAGTTTGATAGGGGCCGTATAGTGTGACTTCGGGAAGCTGGACTTATTGAAGATTATTGGCCTTAAGGGACCGTTTCTCCACTACCAGGTCCATTGCAAATGAATGGTTTGCAGAACACGGAAGACCTATTGGCATGCGAAGTGTTTACCGGCGAATGAGAAGTTTTGGCTTGTTTTCATACCGGACACACTGGGTCCTCCCTTTAACTTGAGAACACCGACGTAATCGCCTTGGGTGGTGCAGACAACGGTCACTCTGGGATCAGGAATGGAACAGTATTGCCTTTAGTGACGAGTCTCGATTTTGTTTAGGCATGCACGATGGTCGTGCCAGGGTTAGAAGGCGACGTGGTGAAAGGAGGAATCCACAGTTTTTTGTTGAAAGACATGTTCATCACACTGTTGGAGTTATGGTTTGGGGTGCTATAGCTTATGGTTCCAGGTCACCTTTAATCTTCATCAGGGGTAACATGAACGCGCAGCGTTATATCCACGAAGTTCTAGAACCCCATCTTTTACCCTATCTTGACACCCTGGCAGATCCAACTTTCAACAAGATAATGCCCGACCACATGTTGCAAGAGTCACAATAGACTTCTTTCAACATAATGATGTCACATTGTTACCATGGCCACCAAGATCTCCCGACTTATCCGCAATTGAGCACGTGTGGGATATGATGGGTAGGAGATTGCTCAATTTGCAACGTCCTCCTCAGACTCTAGAAGCACTTCGAGAGGAGTTGGTGGTTGCCTGGAATGAGATATCACAGGAGGACATTGACCACCTGATCAGAAGCATGCCTAGGCGCGTTGGAGAATGCGTAGCACATCAGGGTGCATCCACACATTATTAAAGGTCAAAGGGCTTTAAAGCAGTGCAATCATTTTGAAATTTTTATCATTTACTTATTATGCTTCATTAAGTACTTATACAAAATTTTGTTAAAATAAAACCATTTAAACTGGGTGTTCGGATTTATATGCCACTTAGTATATGTTCTGTTCTTGAAGAAAACTTCGAATGAAAGACAAATTGAACTGAACTCATTTCATATCATAAGCTGTTTCATTTGTTGGAGTTTACGCCTTAGTTTTTAAAAAAATAATATAAGTGGTATCATAATGGTTTGATGGGGTTCTCTTTAAGTTATTTTAAACAGAGCTTCGAGTTGATAGCGTTTAGTAAAGTTCATGTTGTCTAACTACATAAAACATGGCAATTAAATGCTTTCTATCGATTTCGGATATCTGTGTTTGCTTAGTCCAGGTTTGATCTATCAGAATAATGCTGTTCGGTTTTTATGGCATATTATATCACTCATTTCCCTCGTCCTGTCTGTTTGTGATCGTGGCGGCAAAGCTACCTCCAAAAAATAGAATAAAAAGAAAGCCCATCAAGTTTGAGCCGTAGCTCGTAGAATGCAATCTTCAAGGTTAGAATTTTCTTACTAAAATCGACCATTATGTTTTTGTAAATTCTTAATATAGCCAGTGTTCCTTGCACTGCTATATTAAAATTTGGGAACTCACCAACTTTTTATATGTCAAAATCCATCAAGCCGTCTGGAGTGCATCCGTGAAATATAACTTTTTGTCCACATACATGCCCGCGAAAAACGTAACCCCTCCTCTCCGCATAACTCATCAGGCATTCGGGTAAAAAGAGTTTTATTTTTATCATGTATTATTTCTTTTTTGTACTCTAATATATTTTCGTGGGAAAATTTAAGCACTTCTGATATAGTATCTGGTACCCACCTCACACAGGCTTCTGCATTTTTCCGTTTGAAAAGCTTTTGGAAAATACCAAAATGTGCTCAAATCTAAATTTCAGTATTCATTCATCTTTACCATTAATTGAGTTGATCTGTTTGAAAAGTATGCAGGGTGTTTTAGACATTATCCCTCTCTCTCTCTCTCTCTCTCTCGGATGCCCATAGATTACAAAGAATAATACCATAATCTCCTGCTAAAAAGTCCAGCTTGATAACCAGTTCTGTTTTTGGACATTAGTTAGGTTTTTATGTCGTTATGTAGCTTTTCCTACAAGTTGTCAACAAGTTGATATTTTATCGGTTTGATTGACATTGACATAGGTTTTTTACGTAATAAGCCTGCTGGCCTTACTTGGTGGCTTCCATGGAAAATACCCAACATGTTTAGGTCACCAGGGAAAACTAGCCTCAACGCAATATTGCAATTTTTTCTGTAGGAGCCTGCGACACTATTTTCTGTGTTCTACAGGTATGTATGCAAAAAGATTGATGCTGTTCTGGGACGTCCTGCATAAGTATTATGTTTTACATACAGGGTGGCGCATCGAAAACGAAACAGACGCATTTACTGGCAGCTCAGTTTTTTTTTGGAAAAACGCTCAGACCCTAAAATCTTAAATGGAAAGGGGGGTCGAGTGATACCTTATTTTAAAGGTCTTTCAATTCCCTTTATAATGATGTAAAATACATGAGCTTCAGTTCAGTAGTTTTAAAGATTTATTGATTTAAATCTTAAAGTAGACTTTAATAGGTACATCAGATTAGTTTGTACTACTTTCAGAAGAAATTTTACTAAAAGAATTTACTTAATAAGTAAATGCTTTTCTTCACTACACCTATGGTTTGTTTATCATTTTGTTGTTGAAAATAGCTATTGGAGCGTTTTTTTGTGGCAAAAAAAATTTTTCTTGAAGAAAGATAAGGAAATATCTCGTACTTATTTTAAATAATATAAGCAAATTATACCAGAATGAAGGTTTTTTCGACAAAATACGGTGTTGTTGGTTGGTGACTTTAATCTTCCAAGTATCAATTGGCAACCAGTACTTAATGAACATTTTATGGAACCACAAAACGAGTGCCTTACTTGACATATTGTCGTATCTACAGTTAATGCAATTTAATAAAATTTACAATTCAAATAACCGTTTATTAGACTTGATACTTAGTAACGAATGTTCAATATATAATATTTCGAATTCGGTTGACATATTGGTTCCTGAGGATAATCACCATCCTGCAATTACATTTTGTTTTAAGCATGTTTTACTTAAGCCATTAATGCACCAGAGCCGATGCCTTTACAACTTTAATAAAGCTGACTATACTTCCATAAATAATACTCTTTTAGACATAGAATGGGAAAAATTATTTAGTACCAAATCTGTAGATGAAGCTGTAGCCATATTCTATAACATACTCAATGAAACTATTCACAAATTTACACCGACATATAAAATTCGAGGAAAATATCCAATATACTTTAAACTTGAAACAATACAAACAGTTAAGAGAAAAAATAAGTATCATAGACTATACAAACGTTTTAATGATCCATACTCATATCAGATATTCTGTGACCTTAGAGCCAAATCAAAAATCTTAATTAAGGAAAACCTGGATGAATACATAACAATGATGGAAAACAATATATTGAACGACAGCCGATACTTTTGGAAATACGTTTCAAGTAAGAAAAAAGTCATGTCTCTATACCTAGTTCTATAAATCATTCAAACTATGAAGTTAAAACCGGAAGTGGGGTGTGTAATGCCTTTGCTGATTTCTTTGCAAGTGTATATGTTAAATCTAAACATTTTTATTTAAACAAGGATGCTAGTCCTATTGATGTTACCTTAATATCCATTGAAAAAATATATCAGCAAATAGTGTCCTTAGAAATTAAAAAATCAGTAGGCCCTGGCGGCATACCTTCTGTGTTTACGATATAAAAAACTTCTCCGCTAGCTTATTTTCAACCTAATTTTCAAACTATCATTAACTCAAAGCCTATTCATAAAGGAGGCGATAGACATCTTGTGGAAAATTATCGACCTATCACTAAACTTTGTATTTTCTCAAAAATTTTTGAAAAGCTGATTTATGATGCTATCTTAAACATTACAAAAAATATTATTACCGAACACCAGCATGGATTTTTCCCTAAAAGATCTGTAGAGACGAATTTGATGAGTTTTATAGAATATGCCTCTCACGCAATAGATGAGAAACTGCAGGTGGATGTTATTTATACCGACTTCAGTAAGGCTTTCGACAAGATTGATCATTCTATCTTGATGGAGAGACTTGCTGAGGTGGGTGTAGATGGCCCATTATGGCAGTGGCTAGCATCGTATATAAGTAATCGTAAACAAGTGGTGACTATCAATGGGTATCGTTCGGAGACATTCTTAGTAACTTCAGGCGTACCACAAGGTAGTCACTCAGGACCATTGTTATTTAACATATACATGAACAACCTTACTTCTGTTTTTCATTTCAGTAAATATTTGTTATATGCTGATGATCTAAAGATATTTACTATTGTTAGAAATGTAAATGACGGTGTAAAACTTCAAAGCGATTTGGAATCTCTGCAAAAGTATTGCACTGAAAACAGTATCTTCCTGAATTTAACAAAATGTCATTACATGAGGCTTACTAGAAACATAGCGATTTCAGATATAAGATAGGGACGGCAGAACTGGAAAAGCTTCATGTAGTAAAAGACCTAGGGGTATACATTGATGAGAAACTCTCATTCATCACCCACGTAGAGCACATCGTAAATGATGCAAATAGAACACTAGGGTTCATAAACAGGACATGCAGAGAATTTACGAACCCAAAAACGCTTCTTTCATTGTACTACGCTTATATACACAACAAACTGATGTTTGCATCAGTAAAATGGAATCCGTCTTACAATGTATACGTACATATAGTCAGGATAGAAAGAATTCAACACAAATTTTTGAAGATGTTAGCACATAAAACTCACCAACCTGTTACCGATCATCATTATACGCAAATTATGAAACAGTTCAATATGATTTCCTTAAAAGATAGAAGAACGATTTCTGACATTTGCTGTGTCCATAAATTGTTGAATGGCCTCACTGACTGTCCGGATCTTTTGGCAAACTCGAACTTTAACACTCCTGATAGAACGTTTAGAACCTATCATCTGTTTAGAATACCGTTCCGTAGAACCAATCTTGGTCTTAATTCCCCTTTGGTCAGGGCTCAAAAAAATCATAATAATTTCTGTAATATAGATTTATTGAACATTAGCTTGACCTCCCTGAAAAAGGCTTTAAAGTATGAGTATTACAGCTCTATGGCAGACTAAAATAGAAATGTTTTATTTTTTTACATAACTCAAGTTATCACCTCCAATATCATTTCTGGTATAATTTCAATTTAATTTTGATTTCAGTTTTAATTAAACGTAAGTAAATGTTAAATTATGTATACTCCTTTTATTAAAAAAGTTATATTAATAGTTTATTGCTTATAATTAGAACTACTCACTCAGTTTATGTTGTTACAACAATATCGGAGGATAAAAAAATATTAATATTGAATATTCAATAATGTAATATAGTTTTAGTTCACTGAGGGTGTGTGTTGGGTTTACCTGTTAACACCCCAAACTGTATATAAATAAATAAATAAAATAAAATAAAATAGGAATTTAGTACATAGTTTGCGATTGATTTGACCAAACTTTAGTGCTAAAATAACTTTACTACATAAATTAACCATGGTATATTCCACAGCAGAAAGAGTTGAAATTATCGAAATATTTTTCGGAAATGATCAGTGCGCTAATAGAACAGCAGAAATATTTATTGAGCGACATGAGAACAGTAACGTGCATCGGAAATGTTCTAGAACTTGTAGCTAAATTTCGGGAAACTGGGTCAGTCGCCAATAAAAAACGCAAAATTGAAAATCCCATAAGGAACGAAGCAATAGAAGTGAGGGTTTTAGGGCAAGTTTATGTAAATCCTACGTTAAGTACGCAAATTGGAGACTGTGTGTGCTGTTAGTCGACGTATTGTCCAACGGATTCTAAAGGCCCATAGTTTTCATCCATATAAAATTCACCTGGTACAAGAACTTAATGAAGACGATTTTGATCGGCGATTACAATTTTGTGAAGATATGAGTGAATGAATTATAAACGATAAACATTTTCTATTCAACACGACGAATGTTCCTTTTTCTTAAATGGCGTAGTAAATCGTCATAACTGCCGATATTGGTCCGATTCTAATCCCAGAACTTATCATGAGGTTCATACACAGCAGCCATAAAAATTGAATGTTTGGGCTGGTATTTTTGGCCATCATTTAGTTGGTCCTTTTTTCTTACCTGGAAATTTGACCGGTAAAATGTATTTGGAATTACTGGAAGACGCCATAGATCCTGCATTAACAGCCATAATTGAAAATCAGAATGATTGGCGGTACATCGCGAATAGGTTGATGTTCCAACAGGATGGTGCCCCACCACATTACGCATTACGTGTTCGACAATATTTAGATCAGACGTTTCCAGATCGATGGATTGACAGAAGAGGTGCCATTGAATGGCCCCCAAGATCGCCAGATTTATCACCTTTGGATTTCTTTATGTGGGGTCATTTAAAAAGCAAAATCTATGCTACTCAGCCAACATCATTACAAGACCTGCGACAAAGAATTGTGAATGAGTGCCTTCAAATTACTCCTCAAATATTGCAAAATGTGCGGCAAACGGGGAAAAAATGTTAGGTTTTGCAGGTCCAATATCTTCAAAATAATAATCTCGGCTCTAACAACTGCGAAAATTACCTTAAATTTCACAACATACCTATATAAAAGTACGGTTACTCATTGCGTGCACTGCGCGCTGTTATATAACGTGTTTGCAGTTTGGAAACATAGGAACTTTCATTGACCCACTTTGGCTGTTTAAAGTGGATCGTGATCATATTTATTTTTTCTTTGCAATTGTGTGAATTGTTATAAAATATAATGAATTATGTTACCTAATTCAACTAATCTACTTCCGCTTGTATTCACTGTGTAGATGTATATTTGTTGGGTTAGTTATACGGCAAACTGCTAAATCCTAGCGGGCAGTTATAATACCGGTTTTGATGGTTTATCAATCAATTAAAAGCCAGATAAGTGCTAGATATACAAGCTGTCTCAAAATGTGTGGTCAATCTCTCCGATTTACAAAGAATAATGATTTCCTATAATCAATTTCGAACGGAGAGCACCTCTCCTTAGACGCAAACCCTAAGCGACGCGAATGTCAACGACGCTGAAAGACATCATTATGTGATTCAACGCATTTCTAACAGCATAAAAAACAATTAACTCTACCGTGTCATATAGACAGAAAAAGTGACTAAGTGACATATAAATCCGAACACCCAGTTTAAATGGTTTTATTTTAATAAAAGTTGGTGGATGTATTTATCTTACTGCAAATAACAAGTGAATCAACGTTGGCGGATTTTGGTTCTTGACATCCTTTACGATCGGTTACGATGCCTAGAGTACGGAGACCTGTACGATTCCGTCAACTTAGTGAGTTTGATAGGGGCCGTATAGTGGGACATCGGGAAGCTGGACTTTCTTTTCGGGCAATTGCAGTTAGAGTGCAAAGAAGTGTAGACACTGTGGTTAGGTGTTGTCAGGCATGGCTTCGAGAAGGCCGTACGCAAAGAGCAAAGGGGAACTGGACGCCGCCGTAGAACAACAGACCGTGAAGATCGCCGCCTAAAATTATTGGCCTTAAGGGACCGTTTCTCCACTACCAGGTCCATTGCAAATGAATGGTTTGCAGAACACGGAAGACCTATTGGCATGCGAAGTGTTTACCGACGAATGAGAAGTTTTGGCTTGTTTTCATACCGGCCAAACTGGGTCCTCCCTTTAACTCGAGAACACCGACGTAATCGCCTTGAGTGGTGCAGACAAGGGTCACTCTGGGATCAGGAATGGAACAGTGTTGTCTTTAGTGACGAGTCTCGATTTTGTTTAGGCATGAACGATGGTCGTGCCAGGGTTAGAAGGCGACGTGGTGAGGAGGAATCCACAGTTTTTTGTTGAAAGACATGTTCATCACACTGTTGGAGTTATGGTTTGGGGTCCTATAGCTTATGGTTCCAGGTCACCTTTAATCTTCATCAGAGGTAACATGAACGCGCAGCGTTATATCCACGAAGTTCTAGAACCCCATCTTTTACCCTTTTATCTTGACACCCTGGCAGATCCAACTTTCCAACAAGATAATGCCCGACCACATGTTGCAAGAGTCACAATAGACTTCTTTCAACATAATGATGTCACATTGTTACCATGGACACCAAGATCTCCCGACTTATCCCCAATTGAGCACGTGTGGGATATGATGGGTAGGAGATTGCTCAATTTGCAACGTCCTCCTCAGACTCTAGAAGCACTTCGAGAGGAGTTGGTGGTTGCCTGGAATGAGATACCACAGGAGGGCATTGACCACCTGATCAGAAGCATGCCTAGGCGCGTTGGAGAATGCGTAGCACATCAGGGTGCATCCACACATTATTAAAGGTCAAAGGGCTTTAAAGCAGTGCAATGATTTTGAAATTTTTATCATTTACTTATTATGCTTCGTTAAGTACTTATACAAAATTTTATTAAAATAAAACCATTTAAACTGGGTGTTCGGATTTATATGTCACTTAGTATATTTGCTTCCTCTAGCCGGAGCAGTGCACCAATTTTGTGAATAGTACTCGTAAGAGTACAGTCTGGGCACCATTCACTTTTTGCTCTTTGAGCTGGGAATAGATACAGTGTATACCTGTCTATGTATGATCTTTAGCTTCGCGATCGTAAAACGTGCGACAACGGCGTGGGTAAAAAGTTTGGTCTGACTTGAAAATTGACCGACAATCAAGACATCCGTCAGATCAGATCGGAGCTACTAAATTTCTAAACAATAGCCAAAGAAATCTAGTATCTGGTATCTTTATTGGTTATAGGCTGTGGGGATCCTTGTATCCTGGCATAGGTCAGTAGTGTAGAACATTGAAATTATGAGCTTTGAGTACGCACCATGTACTCGTATAGTAGATATGCGAATCAACTTTTTGGTAGGTCTACTACTTATCGAATATGGAAACCCTTACAGCTAATTTTGTAATAATAATAATAATAATAATAATAAATTGCTTTTATTGCTCATGTAAGTACAGAAAAAGAAAAAGTACATAAATTTAATGCAGTGAGCAAACGGCAAGGTTCGCTTGATTGACAACCATTAGTTGTCAATCCGCGCTCTTCCACCTAACCAAAAAAAAAAAAAAAAAAAAATAAATAAATAAAGTAGTATATCAGTAATAATAATAACAGCAAGAGAAAATTTAAACGTTAACACAGATACATATAGACATATTATGTTTTAAAACTATATATTATATTATACATCCATAGATGACATATAACTGTTGCAGGCACCTTGGTAAAACCTATAATATAAAACGAGTTGATGCTTGAATGAGATTGCTAGAAGTTGTAGCTAATATCTTATGAAGGGAAAATGTCAAAGATCAAACGAAAAAGACTCCTTGACTTTGTCTGGTTTCTGGGCAACCAGGACTGACAGATTCGAATAACGTACATCAGACAGTGAGTAATGGGTAAAGGTCCTACGGACCGCCCAGACAAATAAATGACGAATAGTACGAAAAAGACATACAGAAGAATAATTGGCAAATCAGCGTGCAGTGTTAAATTTAAGTCATCTCAAGTCTCAACATAGTCTTCACTTCTCGCTTAAATCTCAAAATTGATAGGGCTTTAATTCTATCAGGCAGCGAGTTGTAAACCTTAACAATGTCATATGAAAAAGAGCACTTATAATTTGAAGTTTTAAATTTAGGTAGTGAGAGATGATGTTTAAACCTCGTGTTACGACTATGCACTTCTGTACGGGTCTTGATCTTCTTGTAAAGATAGGATGGTGATTCAGTATTGAGTATCTTGTGGTATAGTACGGATCGATGAAGGAACCTTCTTTTCTCTATATTGAGCCAACCTAAGTTCTTTAAATGAAGAGATATCGGCTGCCGCCTTCTAATACCACTAACAAACCTGACACAAGAATTTTGAATACGCTGAAGGCGCGCCTTATCTCGATGTAGCAATGACGGGCCGTACGCGCAGTCTGCATAGCTGAGGTGAGAAAGAACTAAAGACTCGCACAATATTATTTTTGTTGTCTTGGTTATTATGCTTCTGCTATTGTATAGCAGTTTCAATGATGAAAATGCCCTTTTGGTTATAAGAGAGACATGCTGGGAAAAGCGTAGATCTGTATCCATAATAACCCCTAAATTTTTAGCGGAGTTTGTAAAAGTTATTTTGTCTTGTCCGAAATAAATGTCTAAATTATTGGAGTATAGTTCACGATTCTTGTTTTTACCAAATAGTAGAGCCTTAGATTTAGTGGCGTTGACGGAGAGACAATATTTTTTTGTTAGCTGATAAAGAACCTGAAGGTCCTCATTTATGTTACTTAAAGTTCGGTTTATATCTGATTCATTAAAAGCAATATATAATTGAGTGTCATCGGCGTAATAGTGATATGAGACGTGTTTAAAACTTTTGTGCAGCTGAGAGGTATACAGAGTGTACAAGAGTGGACCTACAACAGATCCTTGAGGTACACCTCGACAAACTTTAGACAATTCGGATGTTTCACCAAAGCATTTGACAACTTGTGCCCGATCTTTGAGATAATTTCTTAATAAATGAACCGCACTTTTAGAAAAACCCAAGTAGTGAAGAACAGCAATCAGTAGATCATGGTTTAGCTTATCAAAAGCCTTCGAAAAATCTAATAAGATTAAGATGCATAGGTTGCCATCATCAATGTATTTGCGGATATCATCTGTTACTTTGAGCAAGGCTGTTGTGCAGCTGTGACCTGATCTGAACCCTGATTGGTTTTCTGGAAGAATGTCATTTTTAGCAACAAAGTCCCTCATTCTAGCATCCAAAATCATTTCGAAGACCTTTGATGGAGTACATAGGATGCTGATGGGTCGAAGGTCGCCCACATCTTCAGGGTTGCTCTTTTTTGGTATGGGAATTACTTGTGCAAGCTTCCAAATTTTGGGTATTACATTGAATTTTAGACAATAATTAAAAATATGCGTGAGATATGGTAAAATTGTAGGGCAGCTGTACAGCAGCATGCTGATACTTATACCGTCGGCACCAACGGCTGTTGATTTCACTGAAAGCAATTTTTGATATACTTCATTGTCATTAGTGTACGAAAACTCAAATGCTTCATGAGGGAGTTGCGTATCGGAGAAGAATCGAAGAGTGTACTGATCTGGTTCATTATTATCACCCGAGATGGATTGCATGAAGAAGTTGTTGATTTGGTTTGCAGTTCCTAGGTGTTGAGGTAGTGAATTCTGTTTTTTATTAACTATATTCAATTTTCCGAGTTCTTTCCACATGCGGTTTTTATTTAATGCAACTTGTTGCTCAAAATATACTTGCTTTTCTTTGTTAATCGCGTGGTTAATTTTGTTCTTTAGTGTATTATAGCCTAACCAATCATTGT
The DNA here is from genome assembly GCA_963669975.1 of Acanthoscelides obtectus. NCBI lineage: Eukaryota > Metazoa > Arthropoda > Insecta > Coleoptera > Chrysomelidae > Acanthoscelides > Acanthoscelides obtectus. The sequence continues at coordinate 89,024,769 of CAVLJG010000008.1, forward strand.
GATTATTTGTACGATGATACTTTCTTAGTGCCTTATCTCTTAGTTTCATCATTTGTTTCAAATTATAGGTAAGCCAAGGTGACCTTTTTCTAGATATGCGGACTGTTCTGATAGGAGCATGGAAATCGAAAATATTTAACAGTAGTTCATTCAGATAATTCACTTTCATATCTATATCCTTAAGCAGATATATTGGACTCATGTCAACATTATTCAGGTGATTTGTAAAAAGCTCATAATTAAAATGTTTAAAGTCTCTATACGTGTAAAGAAAAGGTACAAAAGTATTCTTTGAAAGTGTAACCTCACATGAAACTAGGGCATGATCAGATATCATGGAGCAGTCTAATGCATCGATAGCCGAGATGTTTAGTTCATCTGTGCAGATAATAACATCTAGCAACTTTGAGGACTTAGGTGTACATCTAGTGGGTTGTTCAACTATCTGCTTCAAATTCAAAACGTCTACCAGGTTTAGTAGCTGTCTACTACAAAAATTGTCATCCAAAAGGTCGATGTTTAGGTCTCCTGCACATAAGATATAATCATGATTAGGAGCAAGTGTGGACAACGTTACTTCCAAATTATCTATAAATTGGTTCACGGGGTAATCTGGGGGTCGGTATAAAGATCCTACAGCAAAATTTTTCTGGTTAAAGCTTACGGTGATCCATAGTTGCTCAGTATCATGATACTCAATATTATTTATAACTTTGCTTTTAAGGTGATTTTTGACATATAAAGCTATACCTCCACCTCTCCTGTGGTGACGATCACCTCTATACAGTGTATACCCTTCGAGACTGATGATATCATCAGGAATGTTGTTATTTAACCAGGTTTCCGATAGTGTTATGATATCATACTTGTTAAAAAATGCATCTTTAAAATAAGCGTATTTGGCTGTGAGGGACCTGATGTTTAGATGACAAAAGATGAGAGACATTACGTTGAACAATTTCAAAATAACACAATATAATGTACTAAAAAGAGTTAAAAAGTAATATGGCGTACAAGGAAATGATAAATATTATAGGAGATTAAAAAAAAATCCACACAGCACCACCAAAAACACTCGATTCGATTTCATTCATACACTCTCAGTTTTGTTTGGAGTCTTTATTTTTGCTCGATGTAGGATTACTGTTGATCCTAGGTCTTAACTGCTTAGCGGCTGGCTCTGCACTTTGAGTTATCTTCCTTTTGCTTGTACTCTTAACTATTTCTGTTATAAAGACATCTTGTTCCTCCTTACCTTTAGCTTGATCTTCAGCAACTTCATGTGGTGTATTAACATCTGCACCAGCTTTCTGACCTACAGTGAACCCTTCTTGAAGACCTGTTTCAATTTCTTCTTCCTCGTCTGAACTTTCTTCATCAGCAATCAGTTCGTGGGCTGTAAATTCTGTACCATTCACGACTAGCTTTCTGTTTTTTATAAATGCATTTTGATTTTGTTTCCTTGCTTTCTTGAGTTGCTGACGCAAAATTTTTTGTTCCTTTTGCTCTTCAGGAGTGAGTTCAACACCAATAGCGATGTTTGTACCTTTTAATTTTTTGCAGTTCCTAAGGATTTCTTTTTTCTTTAGGTATGACACAAGTTTCAGGATTATGGGTTTGTTACTGGTTTGCTTCCCTATGGTATAAACATCGTTGATATCGCTGGGAACCAACGATAGCTCGAGTAGGCTGTTGATTTTGCCAATAACAAAGCTAATCAAGTTACAATCACTTGGAGCATTCAAACCAAACACTATCAAGTTGTTCTTTTTAAGCTCTTTTTGCAGTTTTTCATACTGGATTTTCAGTTCATTATAGTTCTCTTCAATTTCAGAAATTTTCTGATTAAGTTTATCGTTTAGTTGTACCGAAAGTGAGTCAATCTCGCTTTTTATGTATTCTTTGATTTCAGTAGACTGTTTTGAATTTGCTTCTTCGATTACCCTTCTACTGCTCTCTTCCGTAATTTTCATCAACCTTTCCAAAAATTCTTCATTGTTCATTTTTTGGGAGTCTAGTTATAGCGCTCGGATGTCTGTGGTTAAACGCAAATTCACTTTTTACTAGTCTAGTGTTTACGTTTTGTTGTATATGTGCTGGACGTATGGCAGTAATTGTAACTATATTATTGATGGACTTTTTGGCTTACCCTCAGAGTATCACCTCACTTATCGACAAAACATTTAGCACAACAAATTTCAAAATAATCTGTTGCGTTGTTCTGGCAGTGTACGAAATTTTTGCGCAGGTAGAAAACGTTGAACAATGTGGTAAGACGTGATTTTGGACTTCTTTCACATTGAATATGATCGGAGAAAAGGTATTGAACTTAAATAATCGAGGACAACTTTCTTACGTCCTGGTATTATTTGTTTGAGGAACAGCTGCTAAAATGGATGAGATCCTTCATCGCAGAAATAACTTTGTATTCGTGGAAGAGTAGTTGTTTATTATTGCTGTTGTAGTTTGTATCATGATACACCAACCATTTCAAATAGCTCCACAGAAAAAAATCGTGAGGCGTTATGTTATGTCCGATGAGCGAGCAGGCCAAGAAATTGGTCCATATTGTGCTCTATCCATCTATTCGGAAACTCATTATTTAGATGTTCATGTACTTCTCGTTTAGAATGCATAAGTAACACAAAAAGTTTGCCAATTACATAAACGATAAGTGTATTAAACAAAGAACGCTAAGATTTTACACGGCAGTGTTCAAGAATATCAAAAAATCTGTGAAATAGCTTTCTCATTTCTTAAAATTTTTAATCTTTTACTATTTCTTTTATTATGCAACTTTTATATAGGTGATTTTTGGTATATCAATTCCTTTGGACGAGAACTAGCACCTGGTAACCCTGGTTTAAGGTGTTATATTTAAAGAGCTTGGGGCAGTTAGGTATCTAGGTCACATTTTTTAATGTATTCACTCTACTTATTTTTATGAATGGATAATTGGTTTTGTAGCAATAAAGGTTGCGTCTCATAACAAAAATAAGAAGATACCCACTCTAACAAAAAATAGTACACTCTTAAAAATGTGTAACGAAAATAAAAAGATATTCTAACAAAAAATAAGTTCTAAAAAATAAAACGCAATAATGAACACAAATGTTTCAAATGGTCCTTCACAGCTGGGGCTCAAAAACGTCTCCTTCATTCAATGAACAGTATGTCAGGCGGTTATAAAACTCCTGACGAACTCTCAAGAGGGTGGAAGGCTGTATTTGCCCGAGCACTTCAACGATTTTCACCTGTAGGTTATGCAAATTGTCTGCTCTCTCGTTGAAAGTGTAAACAGTACTTTTCACATAACCCCACAAGAAAAAATCATTGGGCGATAGATCGGGTGATCTAGGAGGCCATTTTATTGTTCCGTTACCGCCAATAATCCGGTGGCCGAACACACTTTCAAGGTAAGTGTGTACGATCGCCGCATTATGCGCCGGGCATCCATCTTGTTGGAACCAAATATTAGCGAGATTAATGCCAAGCTGCCTAATTGCAGGAACAATCTGCGTCTGTAGTAACGCCAAATATTTTGCAGCCGTAAGAGTTACATCAATAAAGAACGGTCCGATAATGTTATTACCTAGAATTCCTGCCCACACATTCAGTTTCTGTGGATACTGCGTGCGGACGGGAATACTGAGGTGTTTATTTTCCCGAGACCAATACCGAACGACTGAAGGATTGTGATGACCGTGGAGAGGGAATGTGGATTCATCAGTAAACAAAATGTTACCAATAAAACTTCCATCCCTGTTCGCCTTCTCCATGACCGTTTCACAAAACTCCATTCGACGGTATTTGTCTAAAGGAAATATTTCTTGAACCGTTCCAACCTTGAAGCTATGATAGCCGTTGCGATGCAAAATATTTCTTGTTGTTCTGGGTGTGAGATCGGCTATTGGTACCATTTCAGCAATTTTTCTGCTTGAGCATGGCTCAGATACTTCTGCAGCGGCACAAACAGCAGTTTCGCTAATTTTTGGTTTCCAACCTTCAGGGTGCATGCAGCTATGGCACTTATGTAAGCAGCCCAGCCTCTTGAATTTTTCGTAGGGATTTATAACCGTTGCGTGAGACGGAATTGGCCGATCTGGGAAGCGTACCGCAAATAATTCAACAACCGCGCGTGCTGAATTATTCTGGATGTACCATTCTATCATTTGAAACTTTTCTTCTTGCGAGTACATTTTTTAAGATATTTTGGATTAAATAAAGACGCATCTTTCCTACACAAAACCCAACCGCAGAGTGAGTCATGAATCCCTTATCGCACTTGACAACGGCACGCGCGTTAACGGTAGGAAATATGTACGAATAGCGATGAAAGTAGACGAGCCGATGCGCTGTTGCCAAGAAATGATTTCCCATGTATAACGATGGTTTTTCCTAAGGTGTATGTGTGGAGTATGCCTAATAGGTGCGTAATATTACTGGAGTTTGAAGTTTATATACTGCCTTCAAAAAATGTCTGTACAAAATCAAAAATGATCAGAATCCTCCAAAGCGTCAAAAGTCTGAGCAATTTTTTTCGTTATATAAACTTAAATTTGACAATTGGAGCGATATTTAAAAGCCAAAGCTTTAATGGTAACCAACAGCCATTAAACATGATTCAATGATTGTAATTGTTCCCATTTTACTTCCTACGGGGCCAAAAAACTAAACTGGGTGACTCCGAAGAGAAGGGCCGATTAACTGGCCAGCTGGATCTCCTGACCTGACGAAGTGTGATTTCTTCTTGTGGGGTTGTATTGAAGACAAGCTATACTCTATTCCTCCTACTACCATAGAAACTATGCGAGAGCGAACCACTGCCGCCTTTAGGCAATTGAATCCTGAGACTCTGGAAAATTTTAAGAAAAGACTCAGATTGCATCCAACACGGTGACAGACACTTTGAACATTTCATTTAATATCACTGATCAACAGCCAAAAAATATCCTAAATAAAATCAACAAAATATTACTATTTTTAATGTGCTAAAACCGGAATGAAACTTATTTTTTCAATATTAGTTCAAGTTTCATTTTTATATTCGGCAAGGAAAGATGATGTAATCGGCATGATTGTGTTACGTTATACATACGTGTATTTTTTTTATACATTATATTGTTTTATATTAGCCATTTTTTCCTCAGTTGGCTGACAGAGTTCATGCAAGATGTCTCGAAAGTGTGTAAACAATCCAGATCAGTTTTGTTACGTGTGTGGTGATGTGACTTTTGCGTCTCAGAGACGGTCTATTACTCCACTAATAACAAAAGCATATCAGCTTTATTTCGGTTGTAAACTAGGTGATCAAGACAAACAGTGGGCACCCCACATCTGCTGTAATACATGTGTTTCAAGTCTGAGGAGCTGGTTAAATGGCAAAAAACGGTCAATGCGCTTTGCTGTCCCAATAGTTTGAAGAGAGCCTACAAATCATATTAATGATTGTTACTTTTGCATGGTACCTTGTGTTGGACAAGCCACAGGTATGTCCAAGAAAAAAAAATCAGTTATTAACTACCCAAACATACCATCTGCGATGAGACCTGTGCCTCACAGTGACGAAAATCCTATTCCAAAACCCCCAGAATCCTACACTTGCGAATCAGAAAACGAATCAGATCATGGCGATCGAGTGATTCGTCAGGAAGAAGACATGCCATCAACGTCAAGAGAACTTCCAAAATGTAAGGCAGAGTTGAATCAAGACTGCAGCAGTGGAACTTGTTAGAAGACGATGTTTCGGTATGTGTTTTTCGTAAACGCCACAAAGACTTAGAACCATTTTTCAATATGGAGAATAACTTGGTTTTCTGCAGTAACATTAACCTCTTACTGGCGGCTTTAAATATAAACTATAACCCAGAAGAATGGAGATTGTTTATAGACAGTTCAACATTGAGTTTAAAGGCAGTGTTATTGCATATTGGAAATATTTTACCATCTCTTCCTGTAGGGTATGCAGTTCACAAGAAAGAATCATATGACAATATGAAGTATCTATTGACATGCATAAAATACGATGAGCACCAATGGCATATTTGTGGCGATTTGAAAGTTGTTGCACTTTTACTTGGGCTGCAGCTAGGCTACACAAAGTTTTGTTGTTTTTTGTGTGAATGGGACAGTCGGGCAAAGGCACTTCATTACACCAGACAAAACTGGCCTGTTCGTCAATTCCTAGAGCCAGGTAAAAAAATGTACAGCATATGCCATTAGTAGATTCGAAAAAATATTTTATTACCACCACTGCATATCAAGTTGGGCCTATTGAAAAACTTTGTCAAGGCATTAGATAGAGATGGGTCAGCTTTTCAATACCTGCGTCAGAAATTTCCAAGACTAAGTGAGGCAAAAGTTAAAGAAGGTATTTTTGTTGGGCCACAGATTCGAAATATTTTGAAAGATACACAGTTTGAAAACACTTTAACAGGTATTGAAAAAACTGTTTGGAATGATTTCCGTCTGGTGGTCACTAATTTCTTGGGAAATAGAAAAGCTGACAACTATAAAACCCTTGTCAAAAATATGCTGTCATCGTATCAAAAGATGGGCTGTAATATGTCTCTAAAGATATCTCTTCCTACACTGACACCTGGACATTTTTCCTGACAATTGCGGAGCCGTAAGTGATGAGCACGGCGAACGTTTTCATCAGGATATTTCAACAATGGAAAAAAAGTACCAGGGAAAGTGGAATCCTTCTATGCTTGCAGACTACTGTTGGACTCTTGGTAGAGATGCTCCAGAAACGATCCATAAAAGAACAGCAAAAAGTCAGCGCATATAGAGATTCTTATAAGTATATGAATCTTGTTACTTTTTCTAATATATCCTTAAAAATAAAAAGTTTTTTTTCTAAACCGCAACTAATTTTTTTATTTCATTGTCATTTTTGGATTCAGCGCCCCAAAATTAACAAAGAAGTGCACTTTTCCCACAAGATACAATTAAAGAACTAAAATTTGTTGTCCAGTGTTATAAATAATTTCAGGTCGGAGAACAAATTATTTCAGACAAATCTCAAATGAGACCCTTTGTTTTAACTGTAACAGTTTAGCCCCAGGTCTCATCGTACGCTCAAGTGACCCAATTGGCAACCTTGCTACTCTGCTCTGTAATTTTGCATCGTTGAAAATGGTGTTTGAATTATGACACAAATGTAGCAGTAAACGATAAATGTTCGGTCCAGTGCATTCGTCCGTCACCGTGTGAACCATTCGATATCAAAATTACTTTCTCCGCAGACCCAATTCTGACTCAGTATTGAAAGTCTGACCTTGTCCGTGGTTATTATAACAATATATTAAGTAATAGCCGTTACGACTTCGGTTACGTTAAGAAATTATACCTGCAGGGTATATGTTAATTTGAATTTGAAGGTCCCCTTAATAATGAGAATCTTACCGGTTGGGTTCCAGCAGCTTTTCAATTTCGTCGGAGTCGATTATACTAAGTGACATATAAATCCGAACACCCAGTTTAAATGGTTTTATTTTAATAAAATTTTGTATAAGTACTTAATGAAGCATAATAAGTAAATGATAAAAATTTCAAAATGATTGCACTGCTTTAAAGCCCTTTGACCTTTAATAATGTGTGGATGCACCCTGATGTGCTACGCATTCTCCAACGCGCCTAGGCATGCTTCTGATCAGGTGGTCAATGTCCTCCTGTGGTATCTCATTCCAGGCAACCACCAACTCCTCTCGAAGTGCTTCTAGAGTCTGAGGAGGACGTTGCAAATTGAGCAATCTCCTACCCATCATATCCCACACGTGCTCAATTGGGGATAAGTCGGGAGATCTTGGATATAACGCTGCGCGTTCATGTTACCTCTGATGAAGATTAAAGGTGACCTGGAACCATAAGCTATAGCACCCCAAACCATAACTCCAACAGTGTGATGAACATGTCTTTCAACAAAAAACTGTGGATTCCTCCTTTCACCACGTCGCCTTCTAACCCTGGCACGACCATCGTGCATGCCTAAACAAAATCGAGACTCGTCACTAAAGACAATACTGTTCCATTCCTGATCCCAGAGTGACCGTTGTCTGCACCACTCAAGGCGATTACGTCGGTGTTCTCGAGTTAAAGGGAGGACCCAGTGTGGCCGGTATGAAAACAAGCCAAAACTTCTCATTCGTCGGTAAACACTTCGCATGTCAATAGGTCTTCCGTGTTCTGCAAACCATTCATTTGCAATGGACCTGGTAGTGGAGAAACGGTCCCTTAAGGCCAATAATCTTAGGCGGCGATCTTCACGGTCTGTTGTTCTACGGCGGCGTCCTTGCTCTTTGCGTACGGCCTTCTCGAAGCCATGCCTGACAACACCTAACCACAGCGTCTACACTTCTTTGCACTCTAACTGCAATTGCCCGAAAAGAAAGTCCAGCTTCCCGAAGTCCCACTATACGGCCCCTATCAAACTCACTCAGTTGACGAAATCGTACAGGTCTCCGTACTCTAGGCATCGTAACCGATCGTAAAGGATGTCAAGAACCAAAATACGCCAACGTTGATTCTTTACTGCGGCTGTAATATTCATTTTTAGAGCGTTAGAGAATTAAAAAAAATCAGTATAAAAGCCGGAGTGTCAAACTGATAAGGCTGAAAATTTTTTCACTTGTTATTTACAGTAAGATAAATACATTCACCAACTTTTATTAAAATAAAACCATTTAAACTGGGTGTTCGGATTTATGTGTCACTTAGTATACGTTGAAATGTTGTATCATAGTAATAAAACAAATTACTATATATAATCGACAAGTTCAGATAAACTATTTTAATATGATGTGGGGTTCTATTTAATAACAAATTAGTCAGCTGTGATATATTTATTTCAAAAAGTTCCTCAAGAGAAATCTGGTCATGGTCTTCTTTGGCTGTGTGAAAAAGCAGGAACAGAAATAATACTAGTCCTCCGGTAAAGAAGAAAACAAAAATAATTGACATTTTTTTCGTTAAGTCATGTCTGGTTAAAGCTAGGATGGCAGCTATGACATTGGAAAAGCGCCAGGCCATCAACTCACCTATTTTGACTTGATATAAAGTTGGAGATGTAGCCACTTGCTTATATGGTGTATACCATCAGTGGCTAGTAGACCATGCATACGAATTAAAGATACGGGTCGCGTGGTATTTAGGTTAGGAAAACATTAATTTCAAACTGAAAACCCTTTTTTTATACTGAACTAAATTGTGAAATCTCACGTATGTAGCTCTTGAAGCTGATTAGCCTCTAAACAACTTACAGGTTGTCTTCATAAAGATGTTAGTTGCACTTCTTGTGTGGTTTAAAAATCGGGTCGAAGTTTCCTTACCTCTATGCCCCTTTTATAATCGGACACGAATTTTTTTTTTATATATGTGTCATAATGTACACAATTTTGAATCGATACCTTAATTTACTTCAAAGATTATAATTCTTTCATGTATCTCCATAATGGAACATTTTTGAATTCTTCTTTATAATGAACTTTTCGTGTTAATTTCGAATCTATTTTCTACCCTCGACATATTGTGTCTTCTGTTTGCATCATCCTGTTTGAGTACTAGTTACAAAACTTCTCAAACAATCCAAGCCCTTTTTAATGTCAAATTATAAGACAAATATCTGGCTAGGGCTGAGCATAGACACATAATAATATTTGATCCTCTCGTCTACAGGCTACATTTCGGGTGGCAAAGTTGCTAGGTTAGTGACACTGTATGACAAAGTGATAACACAATTTGTATATCTCTTACTTTTGCTCTTAAATTTATTTAAGAGCAAAAGTAAATTATTTCCTTAAAAGATAGAAGAACGATTTCTGACATTTGCTGTGTCCATAAATTGTTGAATGGCCTCACTGACTGTCCGGATCTTTTGGCAAACTTGAACTTTAACACTCCTGATAGAACGTTTAGAACCTATCATGTGTTTAGAATACCGTTCCGTAGAACCAATCTTGGTCTTAATTCCCCTTTGTTCAGGGCTCAAAAAGATCATAATAATTTCTGTAATATAGATTTATTTAACAATAGCTTGACCTCCCTGAAAAAGGCTTTAAAGTATGAGTATTACAGCTCTATGGCAGACTAAAATAGAAATGTTTTATTTTTTTACATAACTCAAGTTATCACCTCCAAGATCATTTCTGGTGTAATTTCAATTTAATTTTGATTTCAGTTTTAATTAAACGTAAGTAAATGTTAAATTATGTATACTCCTTTTATTAAAAAAGTTAAATTAATAGTTAATTGCTTATAATTAGAACTACTCACTCAGTTTATGTTGTTACAACAATATCGCAATACAAAAATACTACGTTAGAATATGATCAATGATTCCTTTGGTATTGATACGCAATTTCTAATAAATAGGGACGTAGGAAAGTAAACGTCAATTTGACATAGACGCCATCTTTATTTTCTGTCACCGACATGTCATTTTGTTAGTTGAATGTTTACCATTGAACGCTATGGAGTCGTATTCGATTGAAGACCGCATTAAAGTTATTCAAGAGCACTACAAAAATGGTGCAAAAATAAAAAACACGTTTCGCGCGCTTCGTGAACATTTCGGTCGCAACAACCGCCCAAACGAAACAACCATCGGTCGTCTGGTGCGTAAATTCGAGGCAACAGGTTCTGTGGCAAATCTGCCAGGCTCTGGCCGGCCAAGGAGCGTTCGCACACCGGAAAATATTGCTGTTGTGAAGGAGAGTGTGAGAGACGATCCGAAACAATCAACAACGCGTCGATCCTAAGAATTGGGCATTTCGAGAACCAGTTTGCTCCGCATTCTCCACAAGGATTTGAATGTACACGCCTACAAGATCCAATTGACGCAAGAGCTGCGTCGGGCCCACCATTTTTCGCGCCGACCGTTCTCAGATTGGCTCCTTGAACACCGCCAAATTGATGCCAATTTTTCATCAAAAATCATGTTCAGCGACGAAGCGCATTTCACTTTGAATGGGACGGTAAACAAGCAAAACTGCCGCATCTGGGTGAACGAAAATCCCCGTGAGTATCAAGAGCAGCCGATGCATCCTCAAAAAGTGACTGTGTGGTGTGCATTGTGGTCAAAAGGTACCATCGGACCTTACTTTTTCGAAAATACGGCCGGGGACGCCGTTACCGTCAATTCTGAGCGATATCACGTGATGATAGAGGACTATTTTTTGCCGGAACTTGAAGGAATGGATATGGACGATGTTTATTTCCAACAAGACGGTGCAACATGCCACACAACCAACGTCAATATCCATCGATTGCAGTCCTTCTTCGGTGATCGCGTGATTTCGCGCAGAGGAAATGTGCCATGGCCACCAAGATCGTGCGATTTGACTCCCTTGGACGTCTTTTTATGGGGATATTTGAAAAGCAAAGACTACGTCAACAAACCAGTCACCCTCCAAGAACTCAAAAACAACATCATTGCCGAGATAAATGCCACAGAACCGACCATGTTGGAAAATGTCATTGAAAATTTCGACCATCGAGTGGACGTCTGTAAATCCAGTCGTGGTGAACATTTGAGCGATATTATTTTCCATACATAAATGGTATAAATGAACCTTCAAAATAAAGTACCCAACTTGATTTGAATATCAATCTTTCTTGTTTTAATATGCGTTTACTTTCCTGCATCCGTTTTGGACAACCCCATATATATACAAAGTTTTATTTTTTAATATATTAGGGGTATTTATAAAATATGACAAAACATTCTGGGAACAAAATCCACTCATTTGACTGAATTCATTCAGGTTCGTCAGGATCGTCGATATTTAGATTGGCATGATATTGGTCACCTGTAAGGAGTAATGCAATGCACATGCTTTCTTACTACTTCTTACTATACAAATACTTCTATTAGGCACGTAGCGCCGATAATAGCCGCACAGGGGCGGAGCTGCAGAATTGCCAAAACTTTTGCCTTAACAGAAAAAAGCAGTAGTAATTTGATCATTACTTATTTTCCATGTTATCACGCAAATAGAAACAATACCAGCAACGCTGCCCCCGCAAGACACAGCGTCGAGTCTATTTTGTATTGAGAAAGCTAGTATAATCGACCAATTGTGTTCTTGTCATTTTCGTCGCGACCGCAGCATAACATTATTCATGGGCCACTTAAAAAGGGTCTGTGCACTACCTCGACATAAGCCGCACGCGCTTTCTTTTCTCTCTCTCTACAAAATCAAATGCGCGATTTAAGCATATGCATGTGCTGCACGTTTTACAGATCCGTACAGATCTAATGCGAAGTACGATATCTGATTGGTCGGTCGGTGCTCGGTATAAAATTTTGCGGAGCATTTGAATTGGCGCTACGGGGCCACAACGAAACCGAGAGCTCCCAAAACCCGGGAATATTTCGTGGAGTGATTACTTTTCTGCTGAGCTTGATACAACCTTAAGCGAACACATAAAAATGCTTCAATATTTAAAGGAACTTCGAAAGATATACAAAACGATCTACTGGATTGGATTCTTGAAGTTTGTCATGAAGAAATAATAAAACAGATTAACAGGGCGATAATAGCAGACGAAACAACGTACATTTCGGGGAAAACCCAACTGGTAACAATGTTCAGATATGTATTTAACGGCGAACCAGTAGAACGTTTGTGGAATTATATGAATTCCGAAAAATGTGACTCGGATACTCTCACAAGACATATTTTGAGCGTCGTAGATCCATTAATAGGAAATTTACCTAACAAACTGATTTCACAAAGCTATGACGGAGCCGCGATAATGAGCGGACATAATGCTGGAGTACAGGCAAAAATTAAACAAAGATATCCATTTGCTCACTATGTGCATTGCTATGCGCATTAGTTAAACCTGATTATGTCCCAAGCTGCTCAAGTTCGGGTGTTCTTTGGGGATTTGAAAGATACTCCAGGATTTTCTAATAATTCTCCCCAAGGCGTAGAGGTACTGAATAGAATTGTGGGGAAAAAAATTCCTCAAGGAGCAACAACTCGTTGGAATTTTAATATTCGATGAATAAATGTAGTGTTTGAGAACAGAGAATTACTCATTGAATGCATGGAAGAAATAGATGAAAATTTCACTAATGTTAACGGAGAATACTGTGGTAAGTTTCCTGATGACAAGTTGGAAACTACCTGCTTGGCTTATCCCGAATTAGAAAAAAGTCGTTTAAAGACAGAGTTATCTGTTATTTATGCAAGGAATGATTGCCGAGATTTACATGGAACTCTGTCTCTTTTGAAATTTTTGATACAAAAAAGGTTGGAGGAAACACTAAAAGAAACAAAAAGGCTATTAGAAATTATTGTTACAACTCCTATGTCAACATCAGAGGCTGAGCGAAATTTCTCAACATTGAAAAGAATCAAGACTTTTCTTCGTAATACTATGACCCAGGATCGCCTTACAGCGTTGTCGATGCTGTCCATTGAAAAGGAATTTATTTCGGCCATGGAAAATTTCAACGGGAAGGTAATCGACAAATTTACTGCCAAGAAGGAGCGCAGGATCGAACTGACATAAAAAATAGGTAAGTTCGGATTTGCAGAACACCTGTTTTATCTTGCCACGAGCCGCCACTGTAGCCGCATATTACGTTACAACAAAAATTACCCTGCGTGTGCAGTTTCAACCGACATGTAGCTGACATCGATTTTCTCATTTTTTTGTAGCGCGCCAACTATAGCTCAGCAATGTTTTGGTGTTTGCCAATAAACCCAACCTCCTCTATGTTATTCTATACATTATCTACACCATTGTTTATATTGTATATATTGCATACATATTGTATACACATTGTATACCTATAATGTACACCTTGTATACGTCGATACGCAAACAGTTAAAATATACGCGTAAACGTCCATCACTGATGATACCATCATTAGGCTGTCTAATTAAAAAATATGCTAAATAAAAGACAATTATCATCTTGTTTGCATTAGTTCTATTAGAGATCGGTCAGTAGCGTTCACAAATTCTGTAAGTCAAATCAATTATCGTAGACGTTTGTCATTAAATGTTTTTTGGTACAGCAAGTGTGCCATAATGGGTCTATACTAATATAATTTCCATATAGACGTAAATATAATCCGAAACTACACAATATAACGGTAACATGTCGACAATCATCCTGCCTGTTCAAGGTGCTCGTGAAATTTTGCCTTCCTAGCCCCATTTTTTCAATAGGTCAAGTTACCAATCTGAAATTTATTGAGATGGAATTGATGGATTAATAATTGTAATCTTGAAAGTTTTTTAAATACAGGGTGGTCCATAAGTCCTTTGAAATTTCAAATTTGAATAAAATTTAACGGGTGAGCGTGAGCGGCGCGGGCGAGGTGGGGGCAGTATCTTCAGTGTCTGGGAATTCAGTCGCCATGGAGTGTTTCACTGGAGCGGATCGTGCCTTTTGTGTGCGCGCGTTTTATCAAAATAATGATTTGGCAACCATTGCGCGGCGTAAATATCGAGAATACCACAATTTTACAAAGTGTCCAACAGCTCAAATGATTAAGAACTGGGTTGCTAAGTTCGAAGAGACTGGTTCGACGTTGGATAAACAGCGGTGGGGTCGACCAAGGACAACTCGTATTGAAGAAAACATCAACATTGTGACACAGTCTGTTCGTCAAAATCCTACCCAGTCTACTCGTAAGCGTTCCAGTGCACTAAACGTACCCAGAACGTCTTTACAGCGGATTTTAAGGAAAGATTTACGTCTGCACGCTTACAAAATTCAGTTAGTGCAGGAATTAAAAGATAATGATGCTATTCAGAGACTAAACTTTGCGAATGAAATGTTGAATCGATTTTCTTCGCTCAATAATGTGTTGTTCTCGGACGAGGTTCACTTCCATTTAAACGGGCATGTAAATAAACAAAATTGCCGTTATTGGAGCCCCGAAAATCCAAGGCGTAAGCATCGGAAGCCCTTACACAGCCCTAAAGTTACAGTTTGGGCTGCTATGTCAGCGCATGGCATCGTAGGCCCTTATTTTTTTGAGGACGACAGAGGTCGCGCATTATCTGTTACTTCGGAGCGGTATGTAGCAATGATAGAAGAGTTTTTGACACCAGCGTTGCAGAATTTTACAGGCTATATACGCAGACCTGGTTTCAACAGAACGGAGCAACTGCCCACACCTCCAACACTTCTATGCCCGTCGTCTGTCAACTTTTTCCCAGCAAAGTAATTTCTCGAAGAGGAGACATTTCCTGGCCACCACGTAGTCCAGATTTGACCCCAAGGGACTTTTTTTTATGGGGCTACCTCAAGAGTAAAGTGTACGACACCACTCCGCGATCAGTTGATGTCCTGAAAGAAAATATCCGAAGAGAAATGGCAAGCATTACAGTGTTGACTTGCCGCGCAGTCATCGACAATTTTAGACGTCGTTTATATGAGTGCCGTGATCGTAATGGATTGCATTTAGACGATGTGATTTTTAAAACATAATTCCCATTCAATAAAGATGATAACCAAATATAATAATTCTTCATAATGTAACTAGTTTGGTTTTATTCCTTTTTTTCCAGCTCAAAGGACTTATGGGCCACCCTGTAGAATAAGGAGTTTTGTGAAACCTAATTTTGAAGCTCCTTACAGTACTCCATAACTCTAAAATATGAATGTACTACCGTTCAAAATGCCTGACATAGTCATCAAAACGATAACGCAGTATGTCATATAAAGCTCACTTCGAAGAGCCTGCGTGCCAGTTGAAAAATTTGAAAAGAAGGTGACTTCACATTCAACGGTTATAAATTAATCTTGAGGAGCTTGAAAATACGGTGCGTTAAAAAATTAGCAGGGGGCCATCTTGAAATGTCCAACTGTCACTTTCACGCTAACATGCATCACTATCACTATCCTGAAATTCAGCTTCGCACCTTGACGCCTTCAAAAAATAAGAGGGGGTTGTTGGGGAAAGTGGAACGTGCTCCAATGACCTGCCCTCTTAAGCTTCCCACTTGATAATTCAGGATAACTATGGGTTTTGCAGCTAGTCACAAACAACCACATAATACAGGGTGTTTCAGTTTATTGTTGCGTAACTTTAAGATTCGATAGAACTTTCAAAATCAATGCATAAAGTCTATATAAACATGGGTCGAAAAATGCGTGGCTTCCGAAATACAGGGTGCTTAAATTTACTTTCTAAAATAGTTTTTTTTTAATATTTCGAACAATATTAATTTGATGTATAACAGTGAAAATATGGTATACAAGGGTTTTTTGGTACGACAAAACGAACCATCGGCACAGTTTTACTGTATCCGCTAGAGGGCGCTCTTCACAGTACCTGTAGTGTATTAAAATGACCGAAAATTTTTTCTTAGTGCAATTTTTTGCTTTTTGAATAAAAAAACAGATTCTTCGCACTTTTCAACATAAAATAGCTTTCCTGTGAATTTTCGTTATAGTTAGCCGTTTTTGAGATATTTCAATTATTAAGGTATGATGCATTTTTAATTATTTATGATAAAATAACGTTAAGAAGTCAGTATCTCGATAATTTTTAGAAGTAGGCTGTGCCTGCAAATACTTTTGAAATTGAAAGCAGAATAAGGTTAAACGTCAATTAGTTGACAGTTAGTTTTGTTGTCTGTTGAAACCTGAAACGTTTTTTTGCAATTGTGAGTTTTATAAAAATGCCATTTTTATTCTCCAATCAAGAGTTAGCAGATATTCATTTTGTGTATGGCTTTGTAAATGGAAACGCAGCAGAAGCAGCCAGAGAATACGCACGAAGATTTCCAAACAGACAACATCCAACTCGCTCAGTACTTGTAAGAGTGCATCGCCAAATAATTGAAAATGGTTTTGGAATTCTCAAAGGGATCAAAACATGTTCGTCAGCGCAGATTTACCCGTATGATTCTGCGTGAGTTTGATAGAGATCCGGCCACAAGTGTTAGGAGAGTTCCTGGTGCCTTGGAAATTTCAGCAAGCCATGTTCACCGTGTTCTTAGAAATGACCATAGACGTCCTTACCATTTGCAACCTGTGCAAGGACTACAGCAAGGGGACGGAGAACGAAGAATTACATTTTGTCAGTGGATTCTTGATAGAACTGATAATAATAGGGAGTTTTTAAGTAACGTTTTATTGACCGATGAGTCATGCTTCACTAGACGTGGAGTGGTAAATTTTCATAATCAACTTATTTGGTCGCATGAAAATCCGCATGCAGTTCGGGAAAGAAATTTTCAGCATGAATTTAGTGTGAACGTGTGGATTGGTATCTACCGTAATCGACTATTTGGACCCTACCTTTTGCTTGCAAGGTTAAATGCTGCAACCTTTTTGGAATTTTTAAACGCTGAACATGCAAATATGTGTGATAATGTTAGATTTAAGAAGATTGGCCTGGTTCCAGCTTGATGGTTGTCCAGCTCATTATTCGAGAATAGTTAGAAACTGGCTGGACGAAAATTATCCAGAAAGATGGATCGGCCGTGGAGGACCAATCGCCTGGCCTCCACGATCCCCTGACCTAAATCCATTAGATTTCGTTGTGTGCGGATTTCCAAAAGAAAAAGTGTACCAGACTCCCGTAACCACAAGAGATATGCTAATAGACAGAATCAGGAATGCATGTGATGAAATAAGGCCTTATTTGAATAATGCTGTTCGATCATTCGTAGATGTGAATTGTGTATTGAACAATTGGGTTTACATTTCGAGCAACTACTTTAGATTTTGTATGTTTGTTCTAACTATCCAATAGCATTTTAGTTGTAAATAATTAATTTAATTTGTTAAAAATAATATTGGAAAATTAAACAAATTAATATTCAGTTTTTTTGTGTTTATTTGGAGTTAGGAATTATTGCTGTGTTTAAAAACACAATCTAAACGATCATCTTAATTACTTGTAATGCTCAAACCGAAAATTTAAAAAAAATATTATTTTCCCATAAATAATTAAAAATGCATTGAACCTTAAAAATCGAAATATCTCAAAAACGGCTAACTATAACGAAAACTCACAGGAGAGCTTTTTTATGTTGAAAAGTGCGAAGAATCAGTTTTTTTATTTAAAAAGCAAAAAATTGCACTAAGAAAAATTTTTCGGTGATTTTAATACACTACAGGTACAGTAGAGAGCGCCCTCTAGCGGCTACAGTAAAGCTATGCCCATGGTTCGTTTTGTCGTACCAAAAAACCCTTGTATACCAATTTTCACTATTATACATCAAATATTGTTCGAAATATTTAAAAAAAAACTATTTTAAAAAGTAAATTTAAACACCCTGTATGTCGGAAGCCACGCATTTTTCGACCATGTTTATATAGACTTTATGCATTAATTTTAAAAGTTCTATCGAATCTTAAAGTTGTGCAACAATAAACTGAAACACCCTGTATATGATTTTTAAGAACCTGGATTGATTCGCGTTAAAAGAGGAAAAGACTTTGGCCAGCACTGAATACGATGTCAAAAAATTGTATTTTCGGATCTAGATAGTATTTTGTTTCCTAAATGGTCAATGGAATATGAAACAGTCCAGTAGCACGAACGTTTGGCTTACAGTTTTATATAGAGTTCTACACAGACACATATTCTTACAGTTGTTAAAAATTGGAAGCTAGACAGGAAGTTGGACAATATTTTGTCCTTTGACTTTTATTTAACAGCTGCTGCGGGTCCAAGTGTCCAAGTAGGTGAATTGAATTTCTTTCTACCTGTATACGTCTTCTAGGGCGCCTTAAAAACCCTTCTTCCTTTTTGCGATACCTTAGAAGTTATCTTGCCGTAGTCGCTACATGAAACGGTAAAAATGAGTCAAAAGTCTCACTAGATACTACCAAACCCTCATACCTTTTACTTTCGGCTTAGACGGCCAACGACTGGAGGCGTAAGCATTTTTGCCTGATCTTGGGATACATTTCACCATTCCCTTTATACCCGTGCTCTGAATCGGCGTAGTTAAGCTTGTCTGATAGATCAGTACTTCCTCTAAGTCACTTTCTATTGCATGCTCGACAAACTCATTGTACAGCTTTGCGGGGATTTGACTAGGTTTTTCAGTTTTATCTACGAACAGGTCCGTTTCTCGGTTGTACAGATATAAGAAGTCGTTCAATTGCTTAGCTACTATCGCCGTCTTGTCTTTGATGCTCATTTTCGAGCTCGGGGTCTTCACGTTGAATGGGGTTCGCAGGTAGTTTGACGCTTTTTGTAGGAACTTTAGTACCACATCCACGTGGTCTTCTTGCTCTGGCATTTGGGCGATTCGCCGTAAGATTCTCATCAAATAATGACTAAAGGTTTTCCGTGCCTCGCTTTGAGATATCCGCTTGCCACATTTCAACATCTCCAAAATCTTCTTTTTCATCTCGACCGTATGAGACTCGTTGGACATCTTGCAAGGTATAATGAACTGTCTATGTCCTTGTCTGAGCATTCTCTCATACCTGTCCTGTCTACCTTCTACCTGAACGGCAACGTTTGGTCTGAAATGAATAAAATCCGATTGAGCATAAACCTGCACACACGAAATGCCTCAAGAAACTTAGTAAGCTAGCAAAACTTCAGAATATAGCCGAATATTGTTCCACAATTCTGGGCCGTTTGGCCAGATCTTTTTTAGAGCAAGAAGTTTCATAAAATGCACCGTAGTTTCAGAGTCTTGGCATGCTATACTAGAAGCGTGCTAGTATCACAACATGAAGGCATGTTTTTGTTACATTATGTTTTCTGCACGATGGGCAACGTCATAGCAACGGGGTTTTGAATGGTTTGGTACCTTGTATGACCTACAGTATATAGCTGGACTGCAAAATTGCTGCTAACTATTGTATAGGGCTTTTATCGAAAACGACAAAGTTGGGATAAATCATGAAAATCATTTATGAGTATTTGTTGTATTTTTTCTATAAAACCAGGTTTTCCGTGAGGATCTGGAATGCTTAGGTGCTTCTTCTAGCATGTTTATCACATGAAATAACCGCTATTGAGAAATATTAGTAAAATTTGTGAGTAACAAGGGACCTATAGAAACATCTATAAGTCCTTAAAATCCATTAAGCTATTACATGTAACCTGTAAATAATAGCAAAACATTTTCACAGAACAACATATACGAGCCCCCTCCCACTTAGGTTGGCCCACTTCAAGATTTGTACCTTTATAAACTAAACATGACGAAACTATTTACTTCTAAAACAATTTATTTTCTCAGAAACATTTTAGATACACTCTAGTCGTAAAAAATACATATTTGAAATCACTTAGACATCTAACTAATAGAACAAATAAACAATGTGCGAATAAATGCCCGAAGTTAACAAAGCAACAATTGAAAGATTACCATTGGGTAACATCACCTTTATCTTTTATTACGGCTGAAATTCTTTGGGGCATAGTGTTAACCTAGTTTTGGCAAAAATCTGGTGTAAAACAATCCCATATTTCTTGAAGCTTTTGTCTCAGTTCGGTGATTGTACGAGCAGGATGTTGTCGTTGAACCTTTTTCACCTTGTGCCACAAAGTTTCAATAGGTGACAGATCTGGACTGCTAGAAACCCATTTCAAAAGTGGAACATTATTTTCTTCCCTCCATTTTATAGCCTTTTTTGAGGTATGGCACGCTGCACCATCTTGCTGAAACACAACATCTTGGCCGGATGTCAAACATTCTTCCATCACTGGTAAAAGCGATTCTTCTAAAATTGCCAAATATTTGTTTGTATCCACATTTCCATCAAAAAAATGAAGTTTTCCTACTCCTTTTGATGACATACTGCCACAGACCATAATGGATGCTGGAAATTTCACTTTTCTCTTCAGACAGTCAACATGGAATGTTTCATTTTTTTGATAAGAAAGAAACTAAGATTTCAATAGTTGGGCCAACTGAAGTGGGAAGGGGCTCATAGACAGTTATGGCGAATTAAGTGAACAAATGGCGGGCCATCCATTGGTTTCTTTTTCTAATTGTTATTAAAACTACACTTCAATAATATGTAACACTCGATACTTTATTTAACAGAATACACCTTCCGATTATTTATGAAAAACAATTTCAGTTACATGGCTGCCGCGGCTGGCCTGGCAGTAGCCCATCCTCTTAACCCAAATTTTGAAGCATATTTTCGATAGTTTGTGAGTCTATTTCATCAATAGCTAGACGGATATTCTCCTTAAGAACATCAATTGTTCGAAGATCGTTAGTGTAACAGCGGGCCTTAACAGTACCCCGTAGGAAGTAATCCGCGAGCGTCTGATAGTGCCCACAAAAAACTCCTCAACATGTCTCTATAGCGTTTCCCGTTTACCGTCACGCTGTTAATATCTTATCTTAAAAAAAGTAGGGACTCAATAATCCCACCACTCCAAAAACCACACCAAGCAGTTAGTCTTTTTGGATGCATTGGTTTTTCTATGACATGTGGATTGTCAGAACTTCAGATCCTACAGTTTTCTGTTTGTTAACTTACCGTCCCAGATGGAAATGGTCTTCGTCCGAAAAGATGATTAGGCGACCAAAATTTACGTCGGTTTCCAAACGATTGGGAGCCCATCCAGAGAAACGATGTCCAAGCGGATCGTCATTCTGTTTCAACTCTTGCACCTTGTAGGAAAATAATCCCTAGCCGTTATGCCATATTCTCCGCACAGAAGTGCAACTGATGCCCACTTGTGCTCTGTGACGAGTTGACGTTCTTACGTACAGGTGGAACCCGCCAGTTTTACGAACCTTATTGTCTACAAGTCGCGGACGGAGCTTCGCTCCGACCAAATAGTATTCTCAATTTTCGCAAAGTTTCTGCAACGCAGAACTCACTTTGAAAATAGTTTTTCAATATTTCCCACTTTTGTTCAAGATTAAAACGATCCATTACTCACAGCGGAACTTCGATACAATATATCTGTCAATATCTTGAGCATGGAAGTGTTACCAACTGTCAAAATAATACCAACTTAAAAGAAAAACAAATGATATTCCACCCTATATTATTCTAATTTACTTTCAGTATTTTGTAGTAGCTTTATACATAGTTAATATGATATTTTTCTCACGACAATAACACTGATCAACAGCCAAAAAATATCCTAAATAAAATCAACAAAATATTACTATTTTTAATGTGCTAAAACCGGAATGAAACTTATGTTTTCAATATTAGTTCAAGTTTTAGAGATACGGTAATTACATGTGTTCCTGCTGTGACAGTGTTAATATACTGTAATTCACAAGAATGCACGTGCTACATTTTTATATTCGGCAAGGAAAGATGATGAAATCGGCATGATTGTGTTACGTTATACATACGTGTACATTATATTGTTTTATATTAGCCATTTTTTCCTCAGTTGGCTGACAGCGTTCATGCAAGATGTCTCGAACGTGTGTAAACAATCCAGATCAGTTTTGTTACGTGTGTGGTGATGTGACTTTTGCGTCTCAGAGATGGTCTATTACTCCACTAATAACAAAGGCATATCAGCTTTATTTCGGTTGTAAACTAGGTGATCAAGACAAACAGTGGGCACTCCAAATCTGCTGTAATACATGTGCTTCAAGTCTGAGGAGCTGGTTAAATGGCAAAAAACGGTCTATGCGCTTTGCTGTCCCAATGGTTTGGAGAGAGCCTACAAATCATATTAATGATTGTTACTTTTGCATGGTACCTTGTGTTGGACAAGCCACAGGTATGTCCAAGGAAAAAAAATCGGTTATTAACTACCCAAACATACCATCTGCGATGAGACATGTGCCTCACAGTGACGAAAATCCTATTCCAAAACCCCCAGAATCCTACACTTGCGAATCAGAAAACGAATCAGATCATGGCGATCGAGTGATTCGTCAGGAAGAAGATATGCCATCAACGTCAAGAGATCCTGATTTTATATCGAGCACGTCATGCCACCAACCGCACAAAATAACAGTCAGAATTAAATGATCTTGTAAGAGATTTAGAACTTCCAAAATGTAAGGCAGAGTTACTTGGATCAAGACTGCAGCAGTGGAACTTGTTAGAAGACGATGTTTCGGTATGTGTTTTTCGTAAACGCCACAAAGACTTAGAACCATTTTTCAATATGGAGAATAACTTGGTTTTCTGCAGTAACATTAACGGCTTACTGGCGGCTTTAAATATAAACTATAACCCAGAAGAATGGAGATTGTTTATAGACAGTTCAACATTGAGTTTAAAGGCAGTGTTATTGCATATTGGAAATATTTTACCATCTCTTCCTGTAGGGTATGCAGTTCACATGAAAGAATCATATGACAATATGAAGTACCTACTGACATGCATAAAATACGATGAGCACCAATGGCATATTTGTGGCGATTTGAAAGTTGTTGCACTTTTACTTGGGCTGCAGCTAGGCTACACAAAGTTTTACTGTTTTTTGTGTGAATGGGACAGTCGGGCAAAGGCACTTCATTACACCAGACAAAACTGGCCTGTTCGTCAATTCCTAGAGCCAGGTCAAAAAAATGTACAGCATATGCCATTAGTAGATTCGGAAAAAAATTTATTACCACCACTGCATATCAAGTTGGGCCTAATGAAAAACTTTGTCAATGCATTAGATAGAGATGGGTCAGCTTTTCAATACCTGCGTCAGAAATTTTCAAGACTAAGTGAGGCAAAGGTTAAAGAAGGTATTTTTGTTGGGCCACAGATTCGAAATATTTTGAAAGATACACAGATTGAAAACACTAAAAAACTGCTTGGAATGATTTCCGTCTGGTGGTCACTAATTTCTTGGGAAATAGAAAAGCTGGCAACTATAAAACCCTTGTCAAAAATATGCTGTCATCGTATCAAAAGATGGGCTGTAATATGTCTCTTAAGATACATTTCCTACACTCACACTGGACCTGAACATTTTCATCAGGATATTTCAACAATGGAAAAAAGGTGCCAGGGAAAGTGGAATCCTTCCATGCTTGCAGACTACTGTTGGACTCTTGGTAGAGATGCTCCAGAAACGATCCATAAAAGAACAGCAAAAAGACAGCGCATATAGTGATTCTTATAAGTATATGAATCTTGCTACTTTTTTTAATATATCCTTAAAAATAAAAAGTTTTTTTTTCTAAACCGCAACTAATTTTTTTATTTCATTGTCATTTTTGGATTCAGCGCCCCAAAATTAACAAAGAAGTGCACTTTTCCCACAAGATACAATTAAAAAACTAAAATTTGTTGTCCAGTGTAATTTGAACCACCCTAAAAATGTGTTTAGAACTTGGTTCTGTTTCAGGAACGAATAAAACCTTATGAAAGATTTTAAAATACTTAGGACAATAATTTACATACTCGACAATTCAGCTTAATCTTAAAATTGTGCATAGTCAAGTCAGATATAGAGAAACCAGCTTTTCCATAACTTAGAATCATACAGCTGTGAGTAAATTACTGTTCCTACTTGTTATTTTTCATTAATGTGGTTTGACTCACCATTAAACAAAATTACTATTTGATGAATATTGATACAAATACTGGCAAATTATATAATGGCTGTTGAATGTTGTTTGATTATTAAGAAAGAAGACTATAAACGAGATATATTTATGGAACGTGTCTATTCCACAAGGTTACCATAATGGTTGTCATAGAGAGGCAAAGTAAGGCCAACAACTTAAAATAAAAGGACCATACATGAGTTACCTAATCGTTTCTCAACCAAGATACCCGAAAAGTCTGATGAGTATTTGAAACATAATACATAAGTGCCAAAAATAAATATCATACAATATACAATTACTGTCTAATTGTCGATTATCTGTATAAAAATATATATGTACTGTCATTGTTGATGATATTTAAGCGATATGATAATGAACTTGTTATTTCGCAAATTAAAATTGTTTTGTCATAAGTATGTACCCCATCTCGGGTTGAATTCTTCAAAAGAATGGAGTAGAATAATCAGTAGAAAGTGTTTTGTTACCTTTCTTGCAAGTCATGCTACTGATATCGGACTGATAAAACTTCCCTTAAGGCGGCTCCGACGCAGTGAGTTCCAAGCCGTTTACAAGGGTTCAACTGCTTCAAAACTGACACTCCACTTTTCAATACTTTTGAATGAAATTCATACAGTATGTTGAGAAGATAATTGCCCAGGGTGCTATAGGAGCACTTTTTGAAGTTTTGTTTTTGCACAAGTTTTATGATTGGTTGAAGTGCGCACTTTTTCTGTGGGGTTTTGTTTTCAGCACTCTGTGAAAATTTCATCCAAAGATATCAAAAAGTAAAGCGTCAATTTTGAAGCGCGCAAACCTCTACAAACCGTATTTTGGACGAATTTTGTCTACTGTTTCGTGCTGACAAACCAAGCGTTGCGGCGCAATGTACGGACTAAGAAAGGACGTATTCAGATAATTTGGTGGCCCTATTTCATATAATATCGCGTAGATAAGTCGTTCTGCAAATAGGTACTCATAATCGCGATCTGCTAAAGAAAATGACGATTTCTTTTCATTGAAAATATGCTTCAGCCGTATGTTCTGTTCAGCATTTAAAATTTCATCATATGACACATTGTAATTGCAGCCACATAAAAGTCTATAATTGCCAAATCGTTTTTCTAAATTATCAGTGGTGAATTTTCCAGGCAATACATACTCAATGTCAAATTGATTAAATGAATATTCAATTATATTAAGTAGAGTCAGCGTGCTTTGATATAGAGCTGTATACGTTTCTGGTGTCAGGTGTCCATTATTATTCTCTAGAATATGCAATTTTTCTAACCATATCGGGAATTTTTTTAAAAATTCTACTCTATAATCATATTTATTGGTAATAGGCTTACAAAATTCGTTTCGCTTCAATTCTCCTTTCATTACACTTGTATTACTGACAATATCCCACCAATTCCTGATTATTTCCAAAAAGTGTGCAGCATCATTAAACTTTAATTCTTTCATAGCAGCTATTGTTGAGTGATGGAATAAATTATCTACAAAATTTACATTTTGCCTTTCAAATGAATTTGGATGCAATGTTTTATAATTTAATTTATATGCTTTCTTAACTACAGCTTCTTTTTCCAATTGATATACAGCACGAATGTTTTCAAATTTAGCATACTGAATAATATCATTATTGTCAAAATTAGGATATACAAAAGTTTTGTCTAGGTTTTTTAAATTAATCCAATTATTTCTGATACTCTTGAAAATATGCACAACATCATAAGTTAAATATATGTTCTTATCAGAATTATGTGGATTTGGAATAGAATAATTTTCTGATGAATCCTTTGCTAATTTCCTGAACATTGCTCTATTAATTCGGTGATTATCAGTAACAACACAAATAACTTCAAATCCACATTTTTGAACTAAATTTATCTTTGATCTTATCCATATCATCGAAATTCTGGATAGCTTTTTCATGTTTTTCAATTAATTTTTGTTTTCTTTGCATTGGGTCAGTTCTTTTGGGTGCTTCAGTTTTTGAAAGATATGATGGCAAGTTTGAGAAAATGGAGGGAACAGCATTTTCTTTCATCTTCATTCATTTTGGACTGTTCCATCCGCCAAAACTATATTTTCTGTCCTGATGATATCCGATTCTCTAAAATGACGACTGCACACAGCTGAATATTTTGAAGGTGTCCAATTTTTTCTGGGAATTGCCATAAGCCATTTGTTTTTCAGACTTTCGGTACTTGGGAAGCGAAAAGTTGAAACATAGCTTTCTGTTTTCAAAGCAGAATTATAGTTTGCATTGCATAAAGGAACACAGCAACAACGAGACATATTGTCTGCGTCAAATACTTGATAAATGAAAAAAGAAAAATACAACCTGAATTTGCACGTTTTCAATAGTTGAAATACTTAGCGCCCTGAGGCGCGAACAGCCACAGTCACACTTCTTAGTTTATTTTTAAAAGCACAGAAGCACTACAACTGGAGTCTATTTCTCATATATTATAGTCACCGATTACTTTGAACACATACACACACTTTGAAGCTTAGAAAACAAGCGTATCTCTCAATTACAGCCTCTGGGATTCCAAAATCACAAATTGAAAAGGTTATGTTTTCTCAGCGTTTTGAGCACGAGTTGCGTCGATGCAGCAAGCAGCGGCGGGAGTAACACTACCACCTACGTTGCCAGATTTCTTTGTTCACGGCTCGTAGTTAACATCGGCCGTGCTTATACCGTCAAAATAAGAGGAAACAGTTAGGTAGTTTTTGCAAAGCAATAAACATGTAGGCTTATACCCGGATTAAGTACATGTCTTGTCTACTGTAATAGGTAGATGGAGGTGATGCTGCCAGACATGGATATGTGCGATCAATAAACAAACCACAAGATTGAACTACGGTGTCCAATGATTTTTGTATTGCCTTTTTTTATTGCCTTACTAGAAAACTCTGTTGGGTATACGATCGAGTTTACTAGAACTGTACAGCCTGTTGTCTGCCTTCTTCTACAAACTTCACCAAATCGAGACGCTGTCAACCTTATCTTCCGATGAAGACGCCACAAAGCACAGTCCTGAATTGTTAGTTATTTTTATATCAACTTTCTTTGGTCTGAGTTTGTTTCCAAGATTCTTGCGTTTGAGTCTTTGTTCCTTCTTAGTGATATGCGAGGTTGGACTAAGCTTAGAACGCAAATGTATTTGGACCACATAGACAGGCCGCTCGGTATTGTGGCTCACTACAGCTGCAGCACATCTTTCATGGCATGACCTCTTCTTGCAATAATTTATTCGCTTACCCCAATGTATTTTACGATTATAGAGTTGAACTGCTCCACACTGTTGTTGTCCTCATCATGAATTAAACTCACTGAATTCGTAATTAAAATTGTCGCATATGACCTTTTATTGTCCATTATCAACCTTGATCAAAAATTCACTCAAGAACAATCACACCAACAGGAGTACAACACAACAATTCATCAACACAATATCAACGAATAGTAACAAGGGTAGAACAATACTAAATGGTCACTAGCTGAGTACCAAAATAGGAAATGATTTACAGACTAGATCGCTAAACGAAATCCGACACTGTTATTATGAAAACCACCGTCTAAGACCAGCCCACAATCGTTTCCTTTTCACCCCTCACACCCCCTTTTATCCGACCCCCCTCAATCTCGCAAAGTTATAAACAACTAGAACCAACACACAAAAATCACCGAATACTAAGTAAACATATTCATATTGTTCGGATCCTGATATAACAAAAAAAGCCTTCACGAAAAAAGTGCGGCTCGTAATGCCTTCAACATTTTGTCACCGTATACTTCCATGACAGCAAATATGTTTACAAGTTTTTATCAAAATTAAATAAATAATTCTGGGTGTTGCATTTTATATGTCACTTAGTATATAACTTTCATAGCTCCTGAGGTATCCTGCATCCTACAGCTGCAAAGCAACAGCGTAGTCAGTGACATTTTATTTTACATTTCGTGTTGCAGGTTCAAAAATAATATAATACCATTCTTAAGACTATTCAGTTAAGGTTAAGCATGCAGTTTTCTACAGTCAACATCCCATTAGCGATCATGTCATACTCCGTAGTTTGTATTTAACAAGTTTGGAAAAGTTTGGTATGTAAAGTTGACTGTTTCGATTTAAAGTCCACTAACACTTGAACTCGTAATCGTAGCTCTAGTTTACACTATTTAGCCAAAAAATACTGCTACATATGGTATACTAACTTGTGCTGTTCCATGTGTGGGTATATTGGTCGCAGTGGTGATTTATTGAATTTCTTGTCGCACGCGCTCGAATAGTCTTCCGGAAACAGATACCGAAACAGCAACAGATTGTAGTTACGCGTATTATTGTTGATGTAGTTGCTGCTACTGCCTCCGGAAGTTGGAATTCCTGTCTGCGTGTCCAAATACTGTGAATATCTCGACCAACTATCCACAGCAGGGAATATCCTAGGAAATTAAAAATAATTGACTAAATCATCTTCTAAATATTTTATATATACTAAGTGACATATAAATCCGAACACCCAGTTTAAATGGTTTTATTTTAATAAAATTTTGTATAAGTACTTAATGAAGCATAATAAGTAAATGATAAAAATTTCAAAATGATTGCACTGCTTTAAAGCCCTTTGACCTTTAATAATGTGTGGATGCACCCTGATGTGCTACGCATTCTCCAACGCGCCTAGGCATGCTTCTGATCAGGTGGTCAATGTCCTCCTGTGGTATCTCATTCCAGGCAACAACCAACTCCTCTCGAAGTGCTTCTAGAGTCTGAGGAGGACGTTGCAAATTGAGCAATCTCCTACCCATCATATCCCACACGTGCTCAATTGGGGATAAGTCGGGAGATCTTGGTGGCCATGGTAACAATGTGACATCATTATGTTGAAAGAAGCCTATTGTGACTCTTGCAACATGTGGTCGGGCATTATCTTGTTGGAAAGTTGGATCTGCCAGGGTGTCAAGATAGGGTAAAAGATGGGGTTCTAGAACTTCGTGGATATAACGCTGCACGTTCATGTTACCTCTGATGAAGATTAAAGGTGACCTGGAACCATAAGCTATAGCACCCCAAACCATAACTCCAACAGTGTGATGAACACGTCTTTCAACAAAAAACTGTGGATTCCTCCTTTCACCACGTCGCCTTCTAACCCTGGCACGACCATCGTGCATGCCTAAACAAAATCGAGACTCGTCACTAAAGACAATACTGTTCCATTCCTGATCCCAGAGTGACCGTTGTCTGCACCACTCAAGGTGATTACGTCGGTGTTCTCGAGTTAAAGGGAGGACCCAGTGTGGCCGGTATGAAAACAAGCCAAAACTTCTCATTCGTCGGTAAACACTTCGCATGCCAATAGGTCTTCCGTGTTCTGCAGACCATTCATTTGCAATGGACCTGGTAGTGGAGAAACGGTCCCTTAAGGCCAATAATCTTAGGCGGCGATCTTCACGGTCTGTTGTTCTACGGCGGCGTCCAGTGCCCCTTGCTCTTTGCGTACGGCCTTCTCGAAGCCATGCCTGACAACCACAGTGTCTACACTTCTTTGCACTCTAACTGCTATTGCCCGAAAAGAAAGTCCAGCTTCCCGAAGTCCCACTATACGGCCCCTATCAAACTAACTAAGTTGACGAAATCGTACAGGTCTCCGTACTCTAGGCATCGTAACCGATCGTAAAGGATCTCAAGAACCAAAATCCGCCTACGTTGATTCTTTACTGCGGCTGAAATATTCATTTTTAGAGCGTTAGTGAATTAAAAAAAGGATTATAAAAACCGGAATATCCAACTGATCAGGCTGAACATTTTTTCACTTGTTATTTACGGTAAGATAAATACATTCACCAACTTTTATTAAAATAAAACCATTTAAACTGGGTTTTATATGTCACTTAGTATATTTAAGAAATAATACCCGCCGAATTTACGAATATATTGAAAGTAATAAATATTTTCTGTTCATTAAGTTTGTAGTTCTTAAATCAAAAAGTGAACTTTCCCACCGAACACCCGTATTAGTAAAGTGGTTTTAGAAGAAAACGTCTTACAGGATGACCACCTCAATATGTTATTTTACGTCAAAATCTAACAGACACTGATTTTCTATACCAGCGAAGCGTTTTCAATAGATGAGATCACCCCCCAAAGCTTGGTCCAGAAGGGGGTGGTTTTGAGGTTTCACGTACTTGCAGTTGCGATAAACCTTGATCATATCAGAATTTCCAATGGAAACCTCCTCATGTTCATACTTTAAATACAAAAAGCAGGAAATTTTACATTCGTTCGCGAAATTGACCTCAAAGTCAAGGTTGTGTCAAGCTTAAATATTATTTGAGTTCAGGGTCATATTCGGACGTGAAATTCCATGCTTTTTCCATTTCCAGCATAAAAACTTGAAGGTCTTGATCAAGGTCACCTTTAGGTAATCTCCACAAGCTTAAACTGTGCTGTTGAAAATTTTTGCTACAGTAAATTGTTTTCAATGTCTCAGTCAGACCTTCAAGTCTTCAAGGTGATGGACAAGGTGATGTTTGGACGTAAAATTTGCTCATCTTTCCAAAAGTAGGGCTCTATTTGAAAATATTCTAGACCTTGAAATCACATCAAACATCGTAGTTAAGGTCATTGCTATGGTCACTATCATTTTGACATCTCAAACTCTCACAACTTTTGTTTGAAACTTTTTTCTAGAATGAACACTTTTCGCAATATTTAGATGAGATTAAAATCAGATTCAATGAATATTGTCTTAGATCGACTGCAGAAGCTTTCTGTGTTGTTTGTCGTTGCAAGTTTTTGATCCAAATGTGAATCAGTTAATAGAATAACCAAACCCAAGCATGTATGTCAATTGACGAATGCTATCTTAGTTAAAAAACATGATCAGACGTTACAGTACTTAAAAACATCATTTTTGGTTGATAACAATATTTCAAATGCATGAAGTCGCTGGTGTATATTACTGGTAAATACCTAATAAAGCCACCGCGCCGCTTAAATTGGCTGGTAGCCATTTTCACGATCCTAGCTTCCTCGCCATTCAATTGGGGTATCGACGAAGCAGCTGATTGCACCCCACTTGTGGAAGAAAACCTTGGTCCGCCTACTGATGAGTGCATGTTATGTAAATTTTCGGCAGAATGGACTTGCCGGCAGTTTGGGAATTTCATCTTCAAGCTGACGCTGGTGTTCGTACTCGGTCTGCTCGGTATTTGCTTCATCATCGGATTCACAGCGGGAATACCTTAAGAAATAGGTGAACTTGGGACAGATATATTGCAACGCGATACACGGTAATGATCAAAGCGAATAGTTTTTTGTTAAATTCGCAATCGGTGCTTATGACATTCAGAATCAACATTTGCATTAGAAATTGTGTATCAATGCCACAAGAATCGTTGATCATATTCTAACGTAGTATACTAAGTGACATATAAATCCGAACACCCAGTTTAAATGGTTTTATTTTAATAATAGTTGGTGAATGTATTTATCTTACTGTAAATAACAAGTGAAAAAATTTTCAGCCTTATCAGTTGGACATTCCAGTTTTTATACTGCTTTTTTTTAATTCACTAATACTCAAAAAATGAATATTTCAGCCGCAGTAAAGAATCAACGTTGGCGGATTTTGGTTCTTGACATCCTTTACGATCGGTTACGATGCCTAGAGTACGGAGACCTGTACGATTTCGTCAACTTAGTGAGTTTGATAGGGGCCGTATAGTGGGACTTCGGGAAGCTGGACTTTCTTTTCAGGCAATTGCAGTTAGAGTGCAAAGAAGTGTGGTTAGGTGTTGTCAGGCATGGCTTCGAGAAGGCCGTACGCAAAGAGCAAGGGGCACTGGACGCCGCCGTAGAACAACAGACCGTGAAGATCGCCGCCTAAGATTATTGGCCTTAAGGGACCGTTTCTCCACTACCAGGTCTGGTTTGCAGAACACGGAAGACCTATTGGCATGCGAAGTGTTTACCGACGAATGAGAAGCTTTGGCTTGTTTTCATACCGGCCACACTGGGTCCTCCCTTTAACTCGAGAACAGCGACGTAATCGCCTTGAGTGGTGCAGGTAACGGTCACTCTGGGATCAGGAATGGAACAGTATTGTCTTTAGTGACGAGTCTCGATTTTGTTTAGGCATGCACGATGGTCGTACCAGGGTTAGAAGGCGACGTGGTGAAAGGAGGAATCCACAGTTTTTTGTTGAAAGACATGTTCATCACACTGTTGGAGTTATGGTTTGGGGTGCTATAGCTCATGGTTCCAGGTCACCTTTAATCTTCATCAGAGGTAACATGAACGCGCAGCGTTATATCCACGAAGTTCTAGAACCCCATCTTTTACCCTATCTTGACACCCTGGCAGATCTAACTTTCCAACAAGATAATGCCCGACCACATGTTGCAAGAGTCACAATAGACTTCTTTCAACATAGTGATATCACATTGTTACCATGGCCACCAAGATCTCCCGACTTATCCCCAATTGAGCACGTGTGGGATATGATGGGTAGGAGATTGCTCAATTTGCAACGTCCTCCTCAGACGCTAGAAGCACTTTGAGAGGAGTTGGTGGTTGCCTGGAATGAGATACCACAGGAGGACATTGACCACCTGATCAGAAGCATGCATAGACGCGTTGGAGAATGCGTAGCACATCAGGGTGCATCCACACATTATTAAAGGTCAAAGGGCTTTAAAGCAGTGCAATCATTTCGAAATTTTTATCATTTACTTATTATGCTTCATTAAGTAGTTATACAAAATTTTATTAAAATAAAACCATTTAAACTGGGTGTTCGGATTTATATGTCACTTAGTATATTTTTGTATAGGATACAAACTTGAAAATGTGAACTCATTCATTATTTTCGAGCAAAATTTTTGTACATCTTTTGTATTCGGAGCAGGAGTTAATATGAAATATCACTGATAACAGCATAGCATAGAATGCATAGTAATTTTTTGACAAGTAATAGCTATACCTGCGATGGATCAGTGGAATACGTAAGCAACATGAAGGTACCGGGTTCGACCCCCATTGTAGACTACTTGTTTCTGTTTCTCTTTTGTTGCGATGAAATGCTAGTATCGTTGATATTTGAAGGTACTTACGTCACTCTTATTTCAAACTTAACTTAGAAATTTAACATTTAATTGACACCGTAAATGTACGAAAACTAAATGCTTCTTTATCACCAAACAATACACGCAGCGGCCATAAAAACTTAGAATAGAATAGAAAAACTTGACCATTTTATCACTATGGAATTCGTGAATTCTAATCACTGATCAACAGCCAAAAAATATCCTAAATAAAATCAACAAAATATTACTATTTTTAATGTGGTTAAAACGGAATGAAACTTATTTTTTCAATATTAGTTCAAGTTTTAGAGATACGGTAATTATATGTGTTCCTGCTGTGACAGTGTTAATATACTGTAATCCACAAGAATGCACGTGCTACATTTTTATATTTGGCAAGGAAAGATGATGTAATCGGCATGATTGTGTTACGTTATACATACGTGTACATTATATTGTTTTATATTGGCCATTTTTTCCTCAGTTGGTTGACAGCGTTCATGCAAGATGTCTCGAAAGTGTGTAAACAATCCAGATCAGTTTTGTTACGTGTGTGGTGATGTGACTTTTGCGTCTCAGAGACCGTCTATTATTCCACTAATAACAAAGGCATATCGGCTTTATTTCGGTTGTAAACTAGGTGATCAAGACAAACAGTGGGCACCCCACATCTACTGTAATACATGTGCTTCAAGTCTGAGGAGCTGGTTAAATGGCAAAAAACGGCCTATGCGCTTTGCTGTCCCAATGGTTTGGAGAGAGCCTACAAATCATATTAATGATTGTTACTTTTGCATGGTACCTTGTGTTGCACAAGCCACAGGTATGTCCAAGAAAAAAAATCGGTTATTAACTACCCAGACATACCATCTGCGATGAGACCTGTGCCTCACAGTGACGAAAATCCTATTCCAAAACCCCCAGCATCCTACACTTGCGAATCAGAAAACGAATCAGATCATGGCGATCGAGTGATTCGTCAGGAAGAAGATATGCCATCAACGTCAAGAGATCCTGATTTTATACCGAGCACGTCATGCCACCAACCGCACAAAATAACACAGTCAGAATTAAATGATCTTGTAAGAGATTTAGAACTTCCAAAATGTAAAGCAGAGTTACTTGGATCAAGACTGCAGCAGTGGAACTTGTTAGAAGACGATGTTTCGGTATGTGTTTTTCGTAAACGCCCCAAAGACTTAGAACCATTTTTCAATATGGAGAATAACTTGGTTTTCTGCAGTAACATTAACGGCTTACTGGCGGCTTTAAATATAAACTATAACCCAGAAGAATGGAGATTGTTTATAGACAGTTCAACATTGAGTTTAAAGGCAGTGTTATTGCATATTGGAAATATTTTACCATCTCTTCCTGTAGGGTATGCAGTTCACATGAAAGAATCATATGACAATATGAAGTACCTATTGACATGCATAAAATACGATGATCACCAATGGCATATTTGTGGCGATTTGAAAGTTGTTGCACTTTTACTTGGGCTGCAGCTAGTCTACACAAAGTTTTGCTGTTTTTTGTGTGAATGGGACAGTCGGGCAAAGGCACTTCATTACACCAGACAAAACTGGCCTGTTCGTCAATTCCTAGAGCCAGGTCAAAAAAATGTACAGCATATGCCATTAGTAGATTCGAAAAAAAATTAATTACCACCACTGCATATCAAGTTGGGCCTAATGAAAAACTTTGTCAAGGCATTAGATATAGATGGGTCAGCTTTTCAATACCTGCGTCAGAAATTTCCAAGACTAAGTGAGGCAAAGGTTAAAGAAGGTATTTTTGTTGTGCCACAGATTCGAACTATTTTGAAAGATACACAGTTTGAAAACACTTTAACAGGTATTGAAAAAACTGCTTGGAATGATTTCCGTCTGGTGGTCACTAATTTCTTGGGAAATAGAAAAGCTGACAACTATAAAACCCTTGTCAAAAATATGCTGTCATCGTATCAAAAGATGGGCTGTAATATGTCTCTTAAGATACATTTCCTACACTCACACCTGGACTTTTTTCCTGACAATTGCGGAGCCGTAAGTTATGAGCACGGCGAACGTTTTCATCAGGATATTTCAACAATGGAAAAAAGGTACCAGGAAAAGTGGAATCCTTTCATGCTTGCAGACTACTGTTGGACTCTTGGTAGAGATGCTCCAGAAACGATCCATAAAAGAACAGCAAAAAGACAGCGCATATAGTGATTCTTATAAGTATATGAATCTTGTTACTTTTTCTAATATATCCTTAAAAATAAAAAGTTTTTTTTCTAAACCGCAACTAATTTTTTTATTTCATTGTCATTTTTGGATTCAGCGCCCCAAAATTAACAAAGAAGTGCACTTTTCCCACAAGATACAATTAAAAAACTAAAATTTGTTGTCCAGTGAATCATACGTAGGTGTTCACCTTTTTTTCAACTCAGTATATAATTACCGGTTCTGAAAACTGACGGCTGTCATTTAATTTGGTGCAGCGGTACAGCATCTGCATTGCAGTCGAACGGAGCTTAATTCCGTAACAGAAAAAAAAACAAAAATCAAAAAGATTTTCAATACATCTTGCTCATGGTAGGATTCGAAATGATGACATCGAAGTACAAATTACCTATAAGAGAAAGCAGATCAGCAAGCATAGCTGACTTTAGTCGAACATCCAACGGACTGTCACAGTTGAGAGACGGGGATAGATTGACCTCCAGAAGCCAGGGTTTCAAAGTGCTGTCTATAAGTATGTCAAAGCCGTAGAGCTCAAAACAGACACTGCTGTGAGGCACGAACATTCTGCAAGCCGCCACGATGGCATTTGCCGATGCCAAAATTGCTTTGATCACTAGGTCTTCAATTTGAGACATCAACATCGTTGTATCTTTACCCTCACTCTTCAAATGCCTCAGAAGCGCGCTCAGGGTCCATTTATGACCTACGTTCTCAGCCGACGGGTCGTCGGATTTGACATAGTCGCTGTGGTACTTGTTGATACTGTAGTTGCAAAGGTGCATGCAGGGGTTCCACAGCTGCTTGCGACTAGCGTCGTATCTTACCGTCGCGAACCTCACCAGTCCTTCTTCGTAGATGTATACCTGAAGCAATAAATTTACGGGCTCATAGCGATGAAGAGCAGAATGCTCAAAAGAGAACACCTATTTTGCTGTTCATTTAAAAAGATGCGACAATCAGCTGAAAGTATGCTTTAAAGGCACACAACGTTTACTTTGTAATAATTTACTTCCGTAAATTTTAAGTGAAAATTATTGTTAGTACAACTAATTTATAAAATATTGCATATCATTATTTGAAAAATAATTGCTAAAGACAGATCACTACTAAAACTTGTCAATCGTAAATAAACATTTTACGAAAATTCTGTGCTTTTTATCCACTTGTCTCATTTAGATGTTCAAAGGGTGCACACTGGACTTATAATAATAATAAATTTAAGAGAAGTACATTATCAAATGTTTTCATTCATTCATAAAATATACTCAGTGACATTAGAAGTGTTACACCCAGAAAAAGTTATTTCTCAACTTATTTTTAATGATACTACAGTCAGGCAAGTGAATAGCAGAGCGTTAAAAAGTATGAAAAAGGCATGAAGTACTGACCAGCAATGGATCGAAGCTTGTAACAACCACATAGAGCCTGAGATCGCATTTGTGCCCAGCAACCAGCAGAGGGTTCGAGATATATTTAGCGACGACCACTGGCTCTTCAAGTGGCACTTGTGCAGGAGTCTCAACGATGAAAATTCCTCGTCCTCTACTACTTGCAACAGGCTTCACTATCCATGGCCCTCTAGATCTATGGTGCGCTGTGCACAGGTCCCTATATTCGATCGGCATCACAAAGGTTTGCGGAATGAAATCGAAGTTTTTGAATCCTTTCAGTTGTTGCATTCGTTCTATGTTTTTGTATAAACGGTCTTTCCTTGTCAGCTCGTAAGACCGAGGAAAGTGGTTGACGCGTTGATGAGGCCCTAGTGATCTCAATGTACCTACGCAGGAGGTAGTTCGGCTTAAGTAACATTTATATCGAATCGAAAAAGACCCCGAAAAAACGTTATGGCTTCCGGCTATTTTTCAAACAAGTGAACTTTACAATCATTCCTAAAGACAAGGCTAACTTGAAACTAATCCATAACATAATTACGTATGCGGATCATGAGTAAGAGTCTAGGAAAAGTACTCCGTCCATTAAAGATTATACCACCCTGTACATATACTAAGTGACATATAAATCCGAACACCCAGTTTAAATGGTTTTATTTCAATAGAAGTTGGTGAATGTATTTATCTTACTGTAAATAACAAGTGAAAAAATGTTCAGCCTTATCAGTTGGACATTCCGGTTTTTATACTGTTTTTTTTTAATTCACTAACGCTCTAAAAATGAATATTTCAGCCGCAGTAAAGAATCAACGTTGGCGGATTTTGGTTCTTGACATCCTTTACGATCGGTTACGATGCCTAGAGTATGGAGACCTGTACGATTTCGTCAACTTAGTGAGTTTGATAGGGTCCGTATAGTGGGACTTCGGGAAGCTGGACTTTCTTTTCGGGCAATTGCAGTTAGAGTGCAAAGAAGTGTAGACACTGTGGTTAGGTGTTGTCAGGCATGGCTTCGAGAAGGCCGTACGCAAAGAGCAAGGGGCACTGGACGCCGCCGTAGAACAACAGACCGTGAAGATCGCCGCCTAAGATTATTGGCCTTAAGGGACCGTTTCTCCACTACCAGGTCCATTGCAAATGAATGGTTTGCAGAACACGGAAGACCTATTGGCATGCGAAGTGTTTACCGACGAATGAGAAGTTTTGGTTTGTTTTCATACCGGCCACACTGGGTCCTCCCTTTAACTCGAGAACACCGACGTAATCGCCTTGAGTGGTGCAGACAACGGTCACTCTGGGATCAGGAATGGCACAGTATTGTCTTTAGTGATGAGTCTCGATTTTGTTTAGACATGCACGATGGTCGTGCCAGGGTTAGAAGGCGACGTGGTGAAAGGAGGAATCCACAGTTTTCTGTTGAAGGACATATTCATCACACTGTTGGAGTTATGTTTTGGGGTGCTATAGCTTATGGTTCCAGGTCACCTTTAATCTTCATCAGAGGAAACATGAACGCGGAGCGTTATATCCACGAAGTTCTAGAACCCCATCTTTTACCCTATCTTGACACCCTGGCAGATCCAACTTTCCATCAAGATAATGCCCGACTACATGTTGCAAGAGTCACAATAGACTTCTTTCAACATAGTGATGTCACATTGTTACCATGGCCACCAAGATCTCCCGACTTATCCCCAATTGAGCACGTGTGGGATATGATGGGTAGGAGATTGCTCAATTTGCAACGTCCTCCTCAGACTCTAGAAGCACTTCGAGAGGAGTTGGTGGTTGCCTGGAATGAGATACCACAGGAGGACATTGACCACCTGATCTGAAGCATGCCTAGGCGCGTTGGAGAATGCGTAGCACATCAGGGTGCATCCACACATTATTAAAGGTCAAAGGGCTTTAAAGCAGTGCAATCATTTTGAAATTTTTATCATTTACTTATTATGCTTCATTAAGTACTTATACAAAATTTTATTAAAATAAAACCATTTAAACTGGGTGTTCGGATTTATATGTCACTTACTATATGACGGAATTACACTGATCGTCAATAGATAGGAGATATTGATAGGGGCGTAAAAAGATCATGGATAGTGTACCATACCCGCAACACAACTTGAAGTCTCTGTAGCTCGAAAACACTTTGAACCCACGGGCACTTAAGTTCTACATGTTGAACCGAAAGCTTTTTCTTATAAGGTTTTTGCCGTTTCATTTCTTGGACTTCGATCATTGAACAATATCCAGGCGGAAGCTGTATGTTCTTTCAAGTTGGTTATTTTTTTTTAAAATAGTACCCGAAAACGTGAAGCGATGTTGGGAGGCAGAATATTGCTTGGAAACTTCATTAAAAAATATGCCCGTACCCATCACATTTTTCATCGTAATCACCCTCGTGAATGACCTCAAAATTAGGACCAGGATGTAACCTGCACGTAAAGTGATAGATAATGTTTTGAAAATTCAGGATAAAGAAGCCGAATGTCTTTGGAATTAAGTCGTTTTATGACTGCAAAAATGACACTTAGGTGCTGAAGCGATTAAAAAACGGAGCCTTACGAATATTTTCTTAAGGTCTGATCAATTTTCGCATAGTCCCCTCTGTATGCGTAGGGGTTATAAGAACCTAATAATCTAGAAATTTAACCGAACTAAAATTTCCCTTTGATGATTATGTTTGGTGTAAAATGGTTCTGATCTTTGGAACCACTCGCGAAGCAGATAATGGAAAAAACTTGACAACGGTGACACTAGACAAATATTGAATAAAGATAAATGTAGAGTGTTGAGCTTTACGACATACCTGGTTTTGGATGAGAACCAGTCCACAGTAGGTTGAAATCACTAGAGTTTGGGGCTACTTCGCATATACCATGACAATCTAAAAGCTTCGACAACAGCTTAGTCTCGGCCTGGAGCACCTTATAAGTAATGTGTAGTTTGAAAGCTGGTTTTTCTCGAATTAGATACTCATTGCTCTCGGCTAAAGCAGAGCTTCGGAAGAGCAGGACAGCATTATTTGAGCCCAAAGGCGCTGATAACAAAGATGCACCAGTAATGTCATCTACAGTTTCGATAGAGTCTGATTCATCCCTTTCGTTGGGATCGAAGATAGCGTCGAGGGAATCTTTCGCGGCAGGCTCGGCTACACGTTTTTCGTCTAGTAACGTGTTCAGGGAACCCCAAGAGCATAAGCTCGCTTTTAAACTTTTATTCTCTACTTCTTTCTTCTCCTTGTGGTGTGGAATAACGGCCGCTCTATCAACAACTGCATCCATTGTATAGTTTTACGAAAATTTCCAACAGATGTAATATGAGCTATCACTGAGAATTTTGAATATTTTTACAGACGTTATTTACTGCTTAAACATGTTTCAAATTTTGAAAGATTTTGATGGTAGTTGACAGTTTGATTAGACTTCAAATTTTGATAGACGATTTTCAGGTTAGTGGTGTGACAAAGATGTCCATAGCAAAGAATAAACAATAAGCAAAGTTGATAGTTTTCAAGATATAAGAAATTTAATATTTGAATAAATGGAAAAAATACAATTACAAAGACAAGCTTTTACTTAGCTTTCAAAACGCACTAAAATTCAAAAACAGGGCTGGATGAGACTCCATCGATTTGATACAAAGTTCTCATGATGATCCTATAGATCAGCTCGATGTCATAATAGTCTTCATAGTAGATTCAAAATAACGTTGCTTTAAATATTATGCTTCGCTCCTCAAGCCTTTTTATTTGATACCCATATCATAGAGGTTACTATGAAAATGGTGTGTCGTCATCTTGTAGCATCCGCCATATTGGACTCAAAATGGCGGCATTTAGTTCCTTCTGTATTGTCACGCGTATTAAAATTCTAGCTCAAATGGGTGAAGTTGTTATTTCAAAGTTCAGATTCAAGATTCGACCTACGCATAGAGACATACTAACAAACTGGTCACGATAAATGACAGTTTCTAAACAAGCTTGCAGAATAGGCCAGTTTCGACCCAGATAAGCGGTATGAAAAATAGAAAATTTTACTGTTCTTAAAGTTCCTAAATATCCTTGAGACATTCATTAAAAATTCTCAGAGCATTTTGGGGAGCATTATTGTTGTGCAGCTTCATTGTTTAATTGTTAATCGAGAGCGCGCTCAAACTGGCACCGGCACGAGTCTTATGCAAAAAACCTATAAAACATCAAAAAAAAACCTATAGGATGTCATTTTGAAGACTAGGTAGTTTTTAGGATGGAAACACTCATTCCTCGTTTGCTCACTAGGATCGTTGTGAGCGTCCATCTATAGAGGAAAAGCTCAACTATACGTACACGCATTGTTGGTTGCATAGGTTTTGTGAAGCCGAGTAGTATATAGCTTTCATCTCTGAGTCTCTGAGAAGAAAGTTGGTTATTTGGTCGAATAGCAAGATCGCATCAGGATGATTGTGAGTATTGGTCTGCATGTGTATAAAATCAGTGATATTTGCTGTGTAAGAAAATCGTTACTATATATATACTAAGTGACATATAAATCCGAACACCCAGTTTAAATGGTTTTATTTTAATAAAATTTTGTATAAGTACTTAATGAAGCATAATAAGTAAATGATAAAAATTTCAAAATGATTGCACTGCTTTAAAGCCCTTTGACCTTTAATAATGTGTGGATGCACCCTGATGTGCTACGCATTCTCCAACGCGCCTAGGCATGCTTCTGATCAGGTGGTCAATGTCTTTCTGTGGTATCTCATTCCAGGCAACCACCAACTCCTCTCGAAGTGCTTCTAGAGTCTGAGGAGGACGTTGCAAATTGAGCAATCTCCTACCCATCATATCCCACACGTGCTCAATTGGGGATAAGTCGGGAGATCTTGGTGGTCATGGTAACAATGTGACATCATTATGTTGAAAGAAGTCTATTGTGACTCTTGCAACATGTGGTCGGGCATTATCTTGTTGGAAAGTTGGATCTGCCAGGGTTTTCAAGATAGGGTAAAAGATGGGGTTCTAGAACTTCATGGATATAACGCTGCGCGTTCATGTTACCTCTGATGAAGATTAAAGGTGACCTGGAACCATAAGCTATAGCACCCCAAACCATAACTCCAACAGTGTGATGAACATGTCTTTCAACAAAAAACTGTGGATTCCTCCTTTCACCACGTCGCCTTCTAACCCTGGCCAGACCATCGTGCATGCCTAAACAAAATCGAGACTCGTCACATTCCATTTTAATAAAAGTTGGTGAATGTATTTATCTCACTGTAAATAACAAGTGAAAAAATTTTCAGCCTTATCAGTTGGACATTCCGGTCTTTATACTGCTTTTTTTTTAATTCACTAACGCTCTAAAAATGAATATTTCAGCCGCAGTAAAGAATCAACGTTGGCGGATTTTGGTTCTTGACATCCTTTACGATCGGTTACGATGCCTAGAGTACGGAGACCTGTACGATTTCGTCAACTTAGTAAGTTTGATAGAGGCCCTATAGTGGGACTTCGGGAAGCTGGACTTTCTTTTTGGGCAATTGCAGTTAGAGTGCAAAGAAGTGTAGACACTGTAGTAAGGTGTTGTCAGGCATGGCTTCGAGAAGTATATGCTTCATTAAGTACTTATACAAAATTTTATTAAAATAAAACCATTTAAACTGGGTGTTCGGATTTATATGTCACTTAGTATACAACTCCGACAGCATATGAAACATCATTAAATTGCAACATTACCCACAACTGTTCGATATTAGAAGATGTATTTATTAGAGAAATGTATATAAAGAGCATATATTTCTCATGAAAGACGATTTCACGCTGCCCCATTCGAATCAGGGAAATAGTCGGAATTTTCTTCGACTCAAAATCTCATTATTTTTTACAATTTTTCAGCCTAATGGTATTAAGCAACATGGTCTAGGCACAAAACATATTATCAGACGAATCATTTACAAAGGTGACATATTTGTAACAAAATCGTTTAAAATAGACGAATCCAAAACTAGTTTCAATGAATTATACGGAAACACAAACGTCGACGCTGACGTTACATTCCGCCTAGTGAATAGCCATCATTTTTCACCTTCGTATGGAAGACGATGAATGTAATCAATAACTCATAAATATACCATTGAAATAATGTAGATCTAATAGAGAGAAAATGTTTAAGGTCACACGGCCATTAATTATTTAATATACCATAATTTCACTGACGTCAAAATTTCGATAAACGTGCACAAGTCTCTTGCGTTGGATCTATTCGGGAAAATTAAGCTACTCTTGAATATTTATCTTTGGGAAATCTCTGTCGTCATATAAATTCTCGTGTATCTTAAATTTCAAGCTTTCCATAATAGGCGTGATTCCGGTTCGCAAATATACTAAGTGACATATAAATCCGAACACCCAGTTTAAATGGTTTTATTTTAATAAAATTTTGTATAAGTACTTAATGAGGCATAATAAGTAACTGATAAAAATTTCAAAATGATTGCAGTGCTTTAAAGCCCTTTGACCTTTAATAATGTGTGGATGCACCCTGATGTGCTACGCATTCTCCAACGCGCCTTGGCATGCTTCTGATCAGGTGGTCAATGTCCTCCTGTGGTATCTCATTCCAGGCTACCACCAACTCCTCTCGAAGTGCTTCTAGAGTCTGAGAAGGACGTTGCAAATTGAGCAATCTCCTACCCATCATATCCCACACGTGCTCAGTTGGGGATAAGTCGGGAGATCTTGGTGGCCATGGTAACAATGTGACATCATTATGTGGAAAGAAGCCTATTGTGACTCTTGCAACATGTGGTCGGGCATTATCTTGTTGGAAAGTTGGATCTGCCAGGGTGTCAAGAT
Organism: Acanthoscelides obtectus; assembly: GCA_963669975.1. Lineage (NCBI taxonomy): Eukaryota > Metazoa > Arthropoda > Insecta > Coleoptera > Chrysomelidae > Acanthoscelides > Acanthoscelides obtectus. The sequence continues at coordinate 89,068,779 of CAVLJG010000008.1, forward strand.
AGGGTAAAAGATGGGGTCCTAGAACTTCGTGGATATAACGCTGCGCGTTCATGTTACCTCTGATGAAGATTAAAGGTGACCTGGAACCATAAGCTATAGCATCCGAAATCATAACTCCAACAATGTGATGAACATGTCTTTCAAAAAAAACTGTGGATTCCTCCTTTCACCACGTCGCCTTCTAACCCTGGCACGACCATCGTGCATGCCTAAACAAAATCGAGACTCGTCACTAAAGACAATACTGTTCCATTCCTGATCCCAGAGTGACCGTTGTCTGCACCACTCAAGGCGATTACGTCGCTGTTCTCGAGTTAAAGGGAGGACCCAGTGTGGCCGGTATGAAAACAAGCCAAAACTTCTCATTCGTCGGTAAACACTTCGCATGCCAATAGGTCTTCCGTGTTCTGCAAACCATTCATTAGCAATGGACCTGATAGTGGAGAAACGGTCCCTTAAGGCCAATAACCTTAGGCGGCGATCTTCACGGTCTGTTTTTCTACGGCGGCGTCCAGTGCCCCTTGCTCTTTGCGTACGGCCTTCTCGAAGCCATGCCTGACAACACCTAACCACAGTGTCTACATTTCTTTGCACTCTAACTGCAATTGCCCGAAAAGAGAGTCCAGCTTCCCGAAGTCCCACTATACGGCCCCTATCAAACTCACTAAGTTGACGAAATCCTACAGGTCTCCGTACTCTAGGCATCGTAACCGATCGTAAAGGATGTCAAGAACCAAAATCCGCCAACGTTGATTCTTTACTGCGGCTGAAATATTCATTTTTAGAGCGTTAGTGAATTAAAAAAAAGCAGTATACATTCACCAACTTTTATTAAAATAAAACCATTTAAACTGGGTGTTCGGAATGATATGTCACTTAGTATATTCATTATTTGTTAGGGAATATGAATTTCTGCTTGTACAATAGGACGCCAAAACTACGCGCAGATGTGAGTAGAAAGTGTGACGATCGTTCATTAATTAACCCCATAGAAGAAGCCCAGCAATACCGCATCCATAGCATTTTACAACAAGATATGTTTAAAAATAAAAGAAATCTATGCTTTTTTAAACATCATGGGTGGTTCAAAGTTAGTGAAACGAAAAGTTTGCTGCCAAGCGTGTGTTATTGACATTGTTACAATAAATGGATTTTTCTAGTAGACAACGCAAACAACATTTCAATAAGGCATGTGGCTACTCTATGTGATTATCTCGAGTAAGATTTACATAATGAACGAAGAAAATAACAAAAAAGCAATTCCACATCAAAAATAACTTCCTACTTTCGATCATTTATTGACTTTATATAATACTGCATACTTTCCGTATTTTTTCGATACGTATGTATAGGATAATATTTGTGGTTCATGAACAGCATGAAAAGAATAAGTTGTCATTAATCCCAAAATAACAGTGATCGCTCAATAAAACTGTTATGACGCAGACTTCCTGTAAGCCGATTATATATTATCTGATACGTTCGATTTATCAACTAAAAGATATATATATACAGGACATTTTGTTTTCTAGGGGGACACAAGTTTGGAAAAAAATCACGTTAACACGTGCAGCCCCCTGAGAGGGGGTGACACCAACCCTAAAATATTAAATGGAAAGGGGGGTCGAGTCATACCTTATTTTAAAGGTCTATCAATTCCCTTTATAATGATATAAAATTAACGTACTTCAGTTTAGTAGTTTTGAAGATTTATTGATTTAAAGTTTAAAGTAGACTTTAATAGGTACATCAGATTAGTTTGTACTACTTTCAGAAGAAATTTGACTAAAAGAATTTACTTAATAAGTAAATGCTTTTCTTCACTACGCCCATGGTTTTTCATCATTTTGTTGTTGAAAATAGCTATTGGAGCGTTTTTTGTGGCAAAAAGTTATTTCTTGAAGAAAGATAAGGAAATATCTGGTACTTATTTTAAATAGGAATTTAGTACATACTTTGCGATTGATTTGACCAAACTTTGTTGCTAAAATAACTTGTAACGCTTTATTACATAAATTAACCATGGTATATTCCACAGCAGAAAGAGTTGAAATTATCGAAATATTTTTCGGAAATAATCAGTGCGCTAATAGAAAGCAGAAATATTTAATGAGCCACATGAAAACAGTAACGTGCATCGAAAATATGTTCTAGAACTTGTAGCTAAATTTCGGGAAACTGGGTCAGTCGCCAATAAAAAACGCGACATTGAAACTCCCATAAGGAACGAAGCAATAGAAGTGGGGGTTTAGGGCAAGTTTATGTTGATCCTAGGTTAAGTACCCGCAGATTGGAGACTCTGTGTGGTGTTAGTCGACGTACTGTCCAACGGATTCTAAAGGCCCATAGTTTTCATCCGTATAAAATTCACCTGGTACAAGAACTTAATGAAGACGATTTTGTTCGGCGATTACAATTTTGTTAAGATATGAGTGAACGAATAAACGATGAACATTTTCTCTTCAACACTTGCTTTTCCGACGAATGTTCCTTTTTTTTAAATGGCGTAGTAAATCGTGATAACCGCCGATATTGGTCCGATTCTAATCCCAGAATTTATCATGAGGTTCATACACAGCAGCCACAAAAACTAAATGTTTGGGTTGGTATTTTTGGCGACCATTTAGTTGGTCCTCTTTTCTTACCTGGAAATTTTACCGGTGAAATGTATATGGAATTACTGGAAGACGCCATAGATCCTGCATTAGCAGCCATAATTGAAAATCAGAATGATCGGCGGTACATTGCGAATAGGTTGATGTTCCAACAGGATGGTGCCTCACCACGTTACGCATTACGTGTTCGACAATATTTAGATCAGACGTTTCCAGGTCGATAGATTGGTAGAAGAGGTGCCATTGAATGGCCCCCAAGATCGCCAGATTTATCACCTTTGGATTTCTTTAAGTGGGGTCATTTAAAAAGCAAAATCTATGCTACTCAGCCAACATCATTAGAAGACCTGCGACAAAGAATTGTGAATGAGTGCCTTCAAATTACTTCTCAAAAATTGCAAAATGTGCGGGCAACGTTTTGACCAAAATCTTTATTATTGCATGGAGAGTCATGGTGGCGGTTTTCAACATTTACTTGCCTAACGGGTCAGTTCATTCTTCATTTTTAAATTACTTTGCTGCCAAATGTATTGATCTCCACTAATGATGATGTATTAGTTTTATTTAAGCTTTAAATCAATAAATCTTCAAAACTACTGAACTGAAGTACATTAATTTTATATCATTATAAAGGGAATTGAAAGACCTTTCAAATAAGGTATCACTCGACCCTCCTTTCAATTTAAGATTTTGGGGGTGGTGTCACCCCCGCTTAGGGGCTGCACGTGCTAACGTGATTTTTTGCCAAACTTGTGTCCCCCTCGAAAACAAAATCGACGGGTCTGAGCGTTTTTAAAAAAAAAACTGAACTGCCACTAAATGCATCTGTCTCATTTTCGATGCGCCACGCTGTATATACAGGGTGTCCGCAAAGTTGGGGTTTTCCTTTACACGACGTGTAGATCTTGAAAACATAAGCAATTTTTCTTAGTACCATATACACCAATGTCTTAAGGGAACCGAGATAAAGGGCTCTGCAACATCAAAAATATCTGAATACCGTCCTGTAGCCGCAATCCGGGACATCACAGATTGGTACAAGGTCTCAACCCGACGGCAGAACTGGGTCGGGGTCAGTGTGTCAGGTCAGTATGCAACCTTCAACCGATAGTTACGGTCACGCATGTAGAGCTAATCGCGTAGACGAGAATCTCTAGAGACGTGGCTAGAGAAGTGCAAGTATCAAAAACTAAAGTGTGGCAAACGCTGCGTGAAGAGGGGCTGTATCCGTTCCACGTCCAACGTGTACAAGCCCTTCAGCCTGACGATTTTCCAGCAAGAGTGCGGTTTTTGGAGTGGTTGTCGCATCAACATGACAATAATCCGGACTTTTTGAAGTGCCTGTTGGTGACAGACGAATCTACGTTCACGCGTAATGGGGTGAATAAATTACGCAACATTTTGCCTTCCTTGTTAGAAGATGTGCCATTAAGTGTAAGACAATCAATGCGGTTTCTGCGTCTGCTCGGTAGCGCTTCAGCTGATTTCATTTTCTGTTGGAGCGGTAGGATTTCGGGCAGAGACGTACTGGAGAGTGAGTACTTTTTCCTTAATTTTTTTTACTTGGTCACCCTCGTTTCACTACACATTACCTTTGTTATTTCAAGGGTAGTTGTTTCTGAAAAGGAAAACCCCAACTTTGCGGACACCCTGTATAATTTTGTTATAAACAGCATTTTAACGTTATATAATCGTTTATTAATTGCTAAAAACAAAGGAAAACATAAAAATATGAGATCATAAAACTTCAATTGTTATCTTGTAATACAAAATAAAAACGAATCCACACTGGCGACTTCTTACAGTAGACACAAGCTCGGTAACAAGCAACAAAATAGAAGCATCCTGGATGAGTCAACTTTGATTCTTGTTTTTTTACTTCGTATCATTATTGCACTTCTTTGTTTTTTAGAAATAAATAGATCTCATAAAAAATTATTGTACAAGACCAAATGTAATACCTTTTACTGTGTTTTGCTTTTTTCTGATTACCGCCATTTTTCAAATTAGGTTTAACTGACTTTTTATCAATTTTGGATACACTCACTTTGTCTACCTTCTTCGAGTTTGTAGAACTGTTAGAACACTTTAAAATTTTGTTTTGTTATTATTTTTTTTTTACTTGGTCGCCCTCGTTTCACTACACATTACCTTTGTTATTTCAAGGGTAGTTGTTTCTGAAAAGGGAAACCCCAACTTTGCGGACACCCTGTATATACACATATATATATATATATATATATATATATATGAAAACTCTGTCGATATTTTGAGAGTAAAATATACGTCCAAGAATAACAAGGACAGTTTCTATAAACTTGGGTCCTGTGACACCTTACCCTGATACCGCGCTGAAGTTCTTTTTCGACATATATTTTCTTCTACGAACGTCGCCTATTATCATGGCTACTCTAATATTATTTCCTCCAGTTCTCAGTAGTTGACAGATGACAATCCAAACCATTAGCGCAAGTAATGGATCTACGAGTGTCTGTTCTCCCTGGTCCGCTATTACTGTGTTTGTCTTTCCTTGGATTTCATGACGAAATCGAAATCTGGAGTTACTCTGCATAATGGATGGAGATACTCGTACCGAATTGAAATGCAATTAGGGAAAATCGGCAAATTATGCAAAATATACTCCTTTAACTTATAACTCAAGGGTAGGCGATTCACTGTCATCCAGTAGGGCGGTTACTAGCGGCGTTTCTTATAGTCTTGGGGGGTCTTGGGACCTTTGCTGTGTGGCACATCTTCCACTTGCTCCTTGTATGCTAATAACAAAAAGATATACAGTATCTCCAGTGTCAATATAACATCCTTCAATGCGTCCTCGATAACGTTTGTGGAAGGTCCAGAAGATGGCTGCTGCCCCTGAGCTTGGACACGTGCCGTGTTCTACACGTTGTAAAAAACAATCCAAAGATCAATTACATAATCGGAAACCAGGAAAATGGACTGCGTCTCCAGTCACATAGATTTAGGGCCGAGTATATCCAATACTCAATGACTAAGGCCAAAAGCAGTCTGTACGTTATCGAAAGATCCTTCAAGGGCTGTAACAGTTCTACTACTGGGCTTCTGTACACGTCATAGGTATGTTAGGCCAATTATAGAATTCGCTGGACCTGTTTGGTGTCCAACGCTACAACGTGACCGAGACCTGTCAGAAACTATATAAAGGAGAGCTACACGCATCCCTTACGGTGTCCAACGACCCTGTTACGAGGAGAGGCTGAACTTATCCAATTTAACTGGCTTCTGCGATAGGCGCTTACGTGGAAACATGGTGTCTTCGGCACTGACATATCCTCACTTTTCCGTCTCAACAGCAGCAACCTGCGAGAACACAACTATAAAGGGATGAAAGAGAAGTTTCGAACTATACCTCGCCAGCTTTTTCTGTCTAACCGATATCTTCAAATGAAAAACATTCTAACATCCCTACCGTTAATAACAACCAGGAAAATTACAAATTTTTTGTCGACAATTCAAAACTAATATCAAATGTCAAACAAGAATCCTGGGAACAATTATACTCTATAAATAATATAGACAAAGCAACGGGACTGTTCATAGAGAAAATAGAAAAACTAATAGATATTAGTACCAATAAAGTAATAATTAGTCACAAAGAGAAAAGCAGAAATGCCTGGATTACCAAAGGATTAATAACATCGGCAATAGAAAAAGAAAGACTATATAATGTAATGAAACTAACGCCAACTACAGAGAATACCGACTGCTACAACCAATATAAAAATAAATTTATAGAGCTTGTAAGGCAAACCAAACGAAAACATTACCTAAATAAATTGAATAATAACTTAAATGATCCTAAGCGGCTTTGGACAACTATTGATGAGATTACTGGGAAAACAAAATTTAAAGAGTGTGTCACTGAGTTAAATACAACATCGGGAACAGTATTAAAAAATACTCAACAGGTATGCGATGAATTTATACAATTCTTTACTGACATAGGCGGAAATTTATCAAGTAATATACAAGCAAATGTACAAAATACTCAGCCTCCAAAAAGAACTTTGAACTCATTTATTTTGGATAAAGTCGAGCAATGTAAAGTATACACCACTGTTATGTCCTTAAAAAATCGGAAAAGTCCTGGGTTCGATGGTATTAAAAGCGAGCATTTGAAAATTATAGCCGAGGACATAACAGAACCACTCACTTATCTAATCAACAAATGCTTTGAATCTGGCATATATCCCTCAATTTTAAAAAAAGGTAATATAATACCGATACATAAATCAGGAACAAAAACAGATGTTAACAACTATAGACCAATATCAATAATATCCAGTGTAGCAAAGGTTTTTGAAAAAGTTTTATCTACTAGAATGATTCGATACCTCACAAAATTCAAAATTTTAAGTGAAAATCAATATGGATTTACAGAAGGGAAGGCTACATCGGACGCAATAACTAAAATTGTAAATCAAATACATCAAAATATTGATAACCGAATCCCTTCAATCTGCATTTTTGTTGATTTAAAGAAAGCTTTCGACACAGTTAATCACAAATTATTATTAGAAGCATTGGAGAGAATTGGTTTCAGAGGAAACGCGTACTCACTGATCGAAAGTTATTTGTCAAATCGCCCACAATCTGTGCAGATATCAGGATCATTTAGTAAAGAAATGTATATTAAGTGTGGTGTCCCACAAGGAACTGTCTTAGGTCGGCTGTTATTCAATATATATTTAAATGATATTTTCCAAATTAATTGTGTTGGCAAAATAACTAGTTTTGCAGATGATACTGCAATATTATATGAAGGCACTGACTGGTCTGATCTGAAAAATGTAATTGAAAATGATTTTATCAAAATTATTCGGTGGTTTAACAGTAGAAAATTAAGCATTAACTACTCTAAAACACATTTTTTACCATTTGGATCTTATGCTAGACATCTGCCAAATTATACAAATTTCTCCTTCAATATTAATGATCAAAAAATGCAAACTAATAGAGTGCCCAACATAAAATACCTTGGAGTGGTCTTGGATCCTCACTTACGATGGGACATCCATGTCAATTATATTTTAAAGAAAGTTAGATTTGTATCCTACAAAATTAAATACCTTGGGAATATATTGACAGAAAAATATCTTCGAACATTATACCATGCACTGATTGAGCCTCATCTCACATATGGTATATTAGCATGGGGAGCTGCATGTTCCTCACATATCTATAATTTAGATGTTTTTCAAAAAAGTATTCTAAAAATGATATTTAAAAAACCGAAACTTTATCCCACTGAAAAATTATACGCAGATGTTCGAATGTATGATATAAGACAGCTTTATTTCTTACACAGTATCACTCACTACCATAAATTTGTAAACACCGACCAAAAAATTAAACATAATCATTATACCAGGTACAAAATTCGTGGCACAGTAGTTCCTCAACCGCATAAATCTATAATGCAGCGATCATATCTCTATTTAGCGCCTAAATTTTATGAAATTATACCTAAAGACTTAAAGGTTTACGTTTCGGAAATTGTTTCAAAAGAAATTTAAAAAAGTGGCTACATTCTATATCTAGGACTGAAATTCATAAACTCATAAATACGAACATCAACTAAATACATAATCTACTGTCCTTTTTTGTCATTTGCATTCTACAGTTTCAACTTAAATTATTGGTCCATGTACAGGCGATGCCTTCTATTGGGCCTGTTTTGATTTTATATTTATTTACTCATATTGTTTGTTATCTTTGTACATTGAGTGAATAAATGTTATTATTATTATTATTATTTGATACCTGGAACTGGCTACACTACCCAAGACGTTGTTAATCCGTTCACAGTTAACAGGTTCAAGAATCTTTTCGACAGATGGATGAACGATGAACTCTAGTTTTCTTATGGCATTATCTTTATTATTTTTTTATGTTCAATTTCTTATCTTTGTTTGGAGTTTACGAGTATAGCATTGGCTCAACTACTCTATTATGTTTAACAATCATAATAATAGTTACTCAAACTTTCGATAGTCCATGTATGCTATCATCATCAGGAGTGACTCGGTGAGGATGGTGCTAAAATTGGGTCTTAGAAATGAGAATGAGATCATATAGTAGAACGATAAAAAACTGCATTTATAAGGTTATTTTTGAAAAATTAGTAAAATCTGTGGCCATGTTTAACAAAACACCACAAACGGATTTAAAGAAGTTACTGATTAATTAATTATTAAAACGTATGGCTTATTGAGGTTATTCCAGAATGTGAAATTGTCCGTTCTCCTGAAGATGTAGAGCAAGGATTTCATTCACCTTTTATATACTAAGTGACATATAAATCCGAACACCCAGTTTGAATGGTTTTATTTTAATAAAAGTTGGTGAATGTATTTATCTTACTGTAAATAACAAGTGAAAAAATTTTCAGCCTTATCAGTTGGACATTCCGGTTTTTATACTGCTTTTTTTTAATCACTAACGCTCTAAAAATGAATATTTCAGCCGCAGTAAAGAATCAACGTTGGCGGATTTTGGTTCTTGACATCCTTTACGATCGGTTACGATGCCTAGAGTACGGAGACCTGTACGATTTCGTCAACTTAGTGAGTTTGATAGGGGCCGTATAGTGGGACTTCGGGAAGCTGGACTTTCTTTTCGGGCAATTGCAGTTAGAGTGCAACGAAGTGTAGACACTGTGGTTAGGTGTTGTCAGGCATTTCTTCGAGAAGGCCGTACGCAAAGAGCAAGGAGCACTGGACGCCGCCGTAGAACAACAGACCGTGAAGATCGCCGCCTAAGATTATTGGCCTTAAGGGACCGTTTCTCCACTACCAGGTCCATTGCAAATGAATGGTTTGCAGAACACGGAAGACCTATTGGCATATGAAGTGTTTACCGACGAATGAGAAGTTTTGACTTGTTTTCATACCGGCCACACTGGGTCCTCCCTTTAACTCGAGAACACCGACGTAATCGCTTTGAGTGGTGCAGACAACGGTCACTCTGGGATCAGGAATGGAACAGTATTGTCTTTAGTGACGAGTCTCGATTTTGTTTAGGCATGCACGAAGGTCGTGCCAGGGTTAGAAGGCGACGTGGTGAAAGGAGGAATCCACAGTTTTTTGTTGAAAGACATGTTCATCACACTGGAGTTATGGTTTGGGGTGCTATAGCTCATGGTGCCAGGTCACCTTTAATCTTCGTCAGAGGTAACATGAACGCGCAGCGTTATATCCACGAAGTTCTAGAACCCCATCTTTTACCCTATCTTGACACCCTGGCAGATCCAACTTTCCAACAAGATAATGCCCGACCACATGTTGCAAGAGTCACAATAGACTTCTTTCAACATAATGATGTCACATTGTTACCATGGCCACCAAGATCTCCCGACTTATCTCCAATTGAGCACGTGTGGGATATGATGGGTAGGAGATTGCTCAATTTGCAACGTCCTCCTCAGACTCTAGAAGCACTTCGAGAGGAGTTGGTGGTTGCCTGGAATGAGATACCACAGAAGGACATTGACCACCTGACTAGAAGCATGCCTAGGCGCGTTGGAGAATGCATAGCACATCAGGGTGCATCCACACATTATTAAAGGTCAAAGGGCTTTAAAGCAGTGCAATCATTTTGAATTTTTTATCATTTACTTATTATGCTTCATTAAGTACTTATACAAAATTTTATTAAAATAAAACAATTTAAACTGGGTGTTCGGATTTATATGTCACTTAGTATATAATTGTGGAAGTTTTGGGCTTGTACTTCAGCCTCGGTAGACCACAGCTTAGACTCAACAGTTTTATACAGAGGGGATTGCTAAGGAAAATTGTGTGAGCCTCCTCCGTCGATGTTGCATTTTCGACTTGAAAAAAGGAGTTATTGTTGACTATTACATTCTTTTGGTCAACCACGTTTTGTTCAGTAATAACTAAGTTTGCGTACAGTCTGTTAAACTCTGTATAAATCTTAAATCTCCATCCTGACAAGTTATTAAATCTATTCATTTGTTTGGTCCACTTTAAGCGCTTTCAAGATTTAGTTCTTATTTACTAGTTTTTAATTGTTCGTTGCAGAAAAATGACTCTTGTCCAGCCCAGTCCCGAGCTTCAAACTTTCATCAGGAATGAACTGAATGAAGATGTCAGTACAAGAGATAACGACTTGCAGTACATAAAGGATTGGCTTGCAAAACAACCGCATTTGCCAGACACATGGGGTAAGAAATACAATTATACTATAAAGGGCTTACCAGTAAGAAAGAAGTTATGATGCGTGAGGTATTAACGAAATATTTTTTTCATTACTAACCCTAGAGACCCCCATTATTGAGAAGTAGCATCAATCTTCATAGGTAAATAACGAAAACAAAGAAGAAACAATAATTCAATTAAAAATTGTATACTGTCAATTTCATTGTGACTGTATGACAACTGAACCCTAGATTCCGAAGTATTTTAGAATGATCGAGAAATGAAGTAATTTTGTGTACTGCTTCTTAAATTATGTATGTAAATGTACATTGTACCTCTCGGATGGACCAGTTAAAATCAAATCGACTGTCTATAGCATTCGTTAGTTTGACACCAGGTTACTAGATATTTTATAGTATTTGTGAAATTGAATATTCTGTTATATGTATGTAGTAGTAATCTATGCATACCTCGTCTAAGAAGGCCATTACTGGTCTCGCACATTATAGTGCTTGCCTAACAATTACCTACTTCTCGAACTAGCTCTATAATGTGCCATTTTGTATTTGAAGGTTTCATGAATGCCATTTGATTGATATGGCATCGTTCATTTAAGTGATGGCTTAGGTTGTATTGACATCGTGATTTAACCGCCAAAAAACCTATAAAGCCTAATGCACTGATAACCATGTTCAAACCATGCCTAGCCGACCGCTTAGATAACTATACAGCGCACCAATAATCACTGATCAACAGCCAAAAAATATCCTAAATAAAATCAACAAAATATTACTATTTTTAATGTGCTAAAACCGGAATGAAACTTATTTTTTCAATATTAGTTCAAGTTTTAGAGATACGGTAATTATATGTGTTCCTGCTGTGACAGTGTTAATATACTGTAATTCACAAGAATGCACGTGCTACATTTTTATATTCGGCAAGAAAAGATGATGTAATCGGCATGATTGTGTTACGTTATACATACGTGTACATTATATTGTTTTATATTAGCCATTTTTTCCTCAGTTGGCTGACAGCGTTCATGCAAGATGTCTCGAAAGTGTGTAAACAATCCAGATCAGTTTTGTTACGTGTGTGGTGATGTGACTTTTGCGTCTCAGAGACGGTCTATTACTCCACTAATAACAAAGGCATATCAGCTTTATTTCGGTTGTAAACTAGGTGATCAAGACAAACAGTGGGCACCCCACATCTGCTTCAAGTCTGAGGAGCTGGTTAAATGGCAAAAAACGGTCTATGCGCTTTGCTGTCCCAATGGTTTGGAGAGAGCCTATAAATCATATTAATGATTGTTACTTTTGCATGGTACTTTGTGTTGGACAAGCCACAGGTATGTCCAAGAAAAAAAAATCGGTAATTAACTACACAAACATACCATCTGCGATGAGACCTGTGCCTCACAGTGACGAAAATCCTATTCCAAAACCCCCAGAATCCTACACTTGCGAATCAGAAAACGAATCAGATCATGGCGATCGAGTGATTCGTCAGAAAGAAGATATGCCATCAACGTCAAGAGATCCTGATTTTATACCGAGCACGTCACGCCACCAACCGCACAAAATAACACAGTCAGAATTAAATGATCTTGTAAGAGATTTAGAACTTCCAAAATGTAAGGCAGAGTTACTTGGATCAAGACTGCAGCAGTGGAACTTGTTAGAAGACGATGTTTCGTTATGTGTTTTTCGTAAACGCCACAAAGACTTAGAACCATTTTTCAATATGGAGAATAACTTGATTTTCTGCAGTAACATTAACGGCTTACTGGCCGCTTTAAATATAAACTATAACCCAGAAGAATGGAGATTGTTTATAGACAGTTCAACATTGAGTTTAAAGGCAGTGTTATTGCATATTCGAAATATTTTACCATCTCTTCCTGTAGGGTATGCAGTTCACATGAAAGAATCATATGACAATATGAAGTACCTATTAACATGCATAAAATACGATGAGCAACAATGGCATATTTGTGGCGATTTGAAAGTTGTTGCACTTTTACTTGGGCTGCAGCTAGGCTACACAAAGTTTTGCTGTTTTTTGTGTGAATGGGACAGTCGGGCAAAGGCACTTCATTACACCAGACAAAACTGGCCTGTTCGTCAATTCCTAGAGCCAGGTCAAAAAAATGTACAGCATATGCCATTAGTAGATTCGAAAAAAAATTTATTACCACCACTGCATATCAAGTTGGGCCTAATGAAAAACTTTGTCACGGCATTAGATAGAGATGGGTCAGCTTTTCAATACCTGCGTCAGAAATTTCCAAGACTAAGTGAGGCAAAGGTTAAAGAAGGTATTTTTGTTGGGCCACAGATTCGAAATATTTTGAAAGATACACAGTTTGAAAACACTTTAACAGGTATTGAAAAACTGCTTGGAATGATTTCCGTCTGGTGGTCACTAATTTCTTGGGAAATAGAAAAGCTGACAACTATAAAACCCTTGTCAAAAATATGCTGTCATCGTATCAAAAGATGGGCTGTAATATGTCTCTTAAGATACATTTCCTACACTCACACCTGGACTTTTTTCCTGACAATTGCGAAGCCGTAAGTGATGAGCACGGCGAACGTTTTCATCAGGATATTTCAACAATGGAAAAAAGGTACCAGGGAAAGTGGAATCCTTCCATGCTTGCAGACTACTGTTGGACTCTTGGTAGAGATGCTCCAGAAACGATCCATAAAAGAACAGCAAAAAGACAGCGCATATAGTGATTCTTATAAGTATATGAATCTTGTTACTTTTTTTAATATATCCTTAAAAATAAAAAGTTTTTTTTCTAAACCGCAACTAATTTTTTTATTTCATTGTCATTTTTGGATTCAGCGCCCCAAAATTAACAAAGAGGTGCACTTTTCCCATAAGATACAATTAAAAAACTAAAATTTGTTGTCCAGTGTAATTTTTTGACAATGAGGTCACAAATTTGCACAACTTAAATGGAAGAATCTACAACATATTGTGGAGCACTTGTGTAGTAAATGCTGTGTCCTACATTAGCCCATCGTGTCAAACAATGCTACGACAGATTTTGTATTCAGATAATATACATATTAATGTTATGTTGCAGATGAACAAAGGTTGATGACTTTCCTTAGAGGCTGTAAATTTTCATTGGAGAAGACCAAGAGGAAGCTAGACATGTACTTCACCATGCGTACAGCTTGCCCAGAATTCTTCGCCAATCGTGATATAACTAGACCAGAGTTCAAACCAATAATAGACATAGGGTGAGCGAGCCTTTTGCTATATAGAGTAAGATCACATGGATGCCGGATAATAATTAGCCTCTCAATGACAAAACTTGGGGCATACCGTGGCATTTATATTCACTTTCATTAGCTTCGTATCTACTCTAAGTTGGATAGTGGTCCGATTTACAGATACGTGGTGAGTAAAATAAGAATAACGTCATTTAGATAACTTATTTTTATAAGGGGTGGGCCATCAGTTGTTTTTTTTAAGTTGGTATTATTTCGACACCTGGTAACACTTCCATGCTCAACATATTGACAGATATATTGTGTCAAACTTCCGCTATGAACGATGGATCGTTTTGATCTTGAACAAAGATGGGAAATATTGAAAAACTATTTTCATAGTGAGTGCAGAAACTGCGAAAAGACTATTTGGTCGGAATGAAGCTCCGTCCGCGACTGGTATACGAAAATTCGTATATATATATTTTCCGCCTTTTGTTGGGTACTTCGACAAAATTTAAGCAAAGAGGACTCTTTATACTTTTTTTAATTCTCTCTAGCTTTCAATGGACTTTGCCATCATCATCAGGAGCTGCAATTACAATGATAACAGTAGCAACAAAAGTGTAAAATGAATTTAAATTGACTCAACTTACAGTAGTATGTGAGGATGTTGCTAATTGTTGTTTACGTATAGGATGAGGGAAACGTCCAGTAACATGGTGAGAGCTGGATAGAATGTACAATGGTCAAAATTATATAAAATATGACAAGAACAAGTTAAAAACAGATTAAAAATTATTAAAAAACATTAGAGCATTACATCGTGAAGCCACTTGATGATTGCACAAATTAGTGGTCATGGAATAATGAGTGAGATGAAACCCTTTGACAGAAGGCCGGAGGATGTCAATTTCTGTGTTGAAAGATGGAACGAATTGTGGGCGTGTGCCAAACGTTGCCAAATCACTTCAGATGATGTGATTTTCAGAATGTTATTTAAGAAACTGTTAAACCGACCAAAGGCAGTTGAATTAACTATATTTTAATTAATGGGAAATTAAATTAACAATTATTATTAAATCGTGAGAAGAAAATTATTAGAATTTGAGTGGAATGAAATTTACTGGTGGAATCGGCCAAAACACAGATTCTAATTATGGTTGTGAAGAGTCGAAATTTGGGGAGATATGTAAGTTCTCCAATTTTTCGCAGTTTAGCAAATATGAGTAAATGACAGTTGTTTAACATCTGTCTTTTTGTTGATACAGTTGTTATTCATGAAGATGTGGGACATTTCCAGGAATAAACGTTTGGAAAGGTGTTTTTCTTTATCAAGAACTTTGATACTTGTGTAATTCATAGAATGGCCTGTTGTGTTAATATGAGATGCTAGAGCGCATCTTTCAGGATGAAGCCTAGCATCACTTTTGTGTGATGTAATCCTTCCTTTAAGAGATCTGGAGGTCTGACCTATGTATATTTTGTTGCAGTTGTTGCAATTGATGGAGTAGACTGTGTTGGTTAAGCCAAGCAGCGGGACTTTGTCTTTCATTTTTGAAAAAATGCAGTTTATAGTGAGGACGGATTTGCAAGCAATTCGAAAGTTCAAAGGACTGCACAATCTGATCAGCTTAGGGGTCAGTTCCTTGATATAGGGCAGGACAGCAAAACCAGGTCTGGAGTCCGGGTTGGTGCTTGTACTGTTAGGATTGATGTTATTATTGGGAATTACATCAGTTCCGTTATTAGGGGTTGTGCGACTATTATCTGCATCACCAGAGTTCGGCAAAATATTAGAAGGTGAACTAAATAAGATCTTGTTAATCAGACACTTCGGATAACCATTATTGATGAACAGTTTTGATAGTTTACGTAAATTTGAGGTGTGGAAGGTATTATCTGAGATGCTGATTACCCTTGTTTTCATCTGTTTTACCAAATTGATTTTAATCCCTAGCTTATGGTATGACTTAAAATTGAGAAACCGACCTGAGGCCATAGGTTTCTGGTACCAGTCTACCAATAAACTATTGTTGCTGGTGCGGATGAGTCTTGTGTCTAGAAAGGGGACAGACAGGTTCTCATCTTCTTTTTCAATGGTAAATTGGATGTAGGGGTCATAGCTGTTGAATTCTCTGACAATACCATCCAGACCTATGGAGGGGAGGCATACGATAATGTTATCTACGTATTTTTTTATGAAGAAGAGGTTATAGGGTAGTGTCGGAATAACATTTCATTCCACTCAAAATATAATAATTCTCTTCTCACGATTTATTAATAATTGTTAATTTAAATTCCCATTAATTAAAATATAGTTTATTCAACTGCCTCTGGTCGGTTTAACAAATTCTTACATAAAATTCTAAAATCACATCATCTGAAGTGATTTGGTAACGTTTGGCACACGCCCACAATTCGTTCCATCTTTCAACACAGACATTGACATCCTTCGGCCTTCTGTCAAAGGGTTTCATCTCACTCATTATTCCATGACCACTAATTTGTGCAATCATCTAATGTTTTTTAATAATTTTTAATCTGTTTTTAACTTGTTCTTGTCATATTTTATATAATTTTGACCATTGTACATTCTATCCAGCTCTCACCATGTTACTGGACGTTTCCCTCATCCTATACGTAAACAACAATTAGCAACATCATCACATACTACTGTAAGTTGAGTCAATTTAAATTCATTTTACACTTTTGTTGCAAAGTCCATTGAAAGCTAGAGAGAATTAAAAAAAGTATAAAGAGTTCTCTTTGCTTAAATTTTGTCGAAGTACCCAACAAAAGGCGGAAGCTTTAATTTTTCACCTAACTGGTCTAGACGACAATGACCACGTCTCAAGTTATATATATATATATATATACTAAGTGACATATAAATCCGAACACCCTGTTTAAATGGTTTTATTTTAAAAAAATTTTATATAAGTACTTAATGAAGCATAATAAGTAAATGATAAAAATTTCAAAATGATTGCACTGCTTTAAAGCCCTTTGACCTTTAATAATCTGTGGATGCACCCTGATGTGCTACGCATTCTCCAACGCGCCTAGACATGCTTCTGATCAGGTGGTCAATGTCCTCCTGTGGTATCTCATTCCAGGCAACCACCAACTCCTCTCGAAGTGCTTCTAGAGTCTGAGGAGGACATTGCAAATTGAGCAATCTCCTACCCATCATATCCCACACGTGCTCAATTGGGGATAAGTCGGGAGATCTTGGTGGCCATGGTAACAATGTGACATCATTATGTTGAAATAAGTCTATTGTGACTCTTGCAACATGTGGTCGGGCATTATCTTGTTGGAAAGTTGGATCTGCCAGGGTGTCAAGATAGGGTAAAAGATGGGGTTCTAGAACTTCGTGGATATAACGCTGCGCGTTCATGTTACCTCTGATGAAGATTAAAGGTGACCTAGAACCATATGCTATAGCACCCCAAACCATAACTCCAACAGTGTGATGAACTTGTCTTTCAACAAAAAACTGTGGATTCCTCCTTTCACCACGTCGCCTTCTAACCCTGGCACGACCATGGTGCATGCCTAAACAAAATCGAGACTCGTCACTAAAGACAATACTGTTCCATTCCTGATCCCAGAGTGACCGTTGTCTGCACCACTCAAGGCGATTACGTCGGTGTTCTCGAGTTAAAGGAAGGACCCAGTGTGGCCGGTATGAAAACAAGCCAAAACTTCTCATTCGTCGGTAAACACTTCACATGCCAATAGGTCTTCCGTGTTCTGCAAACCATTCATTTGCAATGGACCTGGTAGTGGAGAAACAGTCCCTTAAGGCCAATAATCTTAGGTGGCGATCTTCACAGTCTGTTGTTCTACGGCGGCGTCCAGTGCCCCTTGCTCTTTGCGTACGGCCTTCTCGAAGCCATGCCTGACAACACCTAACCACAATGTCTACACTTCTTTGCACTCTAACTGCAATTGCTAGAAAAGAAAATCCAGCTTCCCGAAGTCCCACTATACGGCCCTTATCAAACTCACTAAGTTGACGAAATCGTACACGTCTCCGTACTCTAGGCATCGTAACCGATCGTAAAGGATGTCAAGAACCAGAATCCGCCAACGTTGATTCTTTACTGCGGCTGAAATATTCATTTTTAGAGCGTTAGTGAATTAAAAAAAAGCAGTATAAAACCCGGAATGTCCAACTGATAAGGCTGAAAAATTTTTCACTTGTTATTTACAGTAAGATAAATACATTCACCAACTTTTATTAAAATAAAACCATTTAAACTGGGTGTTCGGATTTATATGTTACTTAGTATATTTAGTTGACACAAGTATTTGGTGCCTTTATTCAATGCGGCCTAAAGAATCTTGCAAGTAGTAGTAGCAGGAGTGCTTCCTGTTCTGATTTAGCATCATAAGACATCGTAATATTGCGTTCATTTTATGTGGTATGCCAAAATACTCCTTTGTGTAAATCTTTGTTGTTAGTGAGTAAATTTCTGTAACAAAATCTGAGCATTATCTGCATAAACACGATTGTGAAGCATCCAATCTGAATAATTTCTGACGCAGTAGAAGTGTGTCTAGGTTAATTCACATTCAAAGATACTCCTTGATCTGCCGAAATCATTGGGAAACCGGTTTGGATGTTTGGTAATGATCAAACGTTTCGCTATTTTTAGTTAGTGGAAAATTATGGTAATTCCTACGTCTGTAAATATGTTGAATAGTAATAATAGGTAACGTTTCGTTTTAATTTCACATTTCAGTGATTATAGGAACCAGACTTGTAATTTCAGAAGAATACTGTAATGTGCTTTCCAAAGCCCTCAAGATTGGTTTCCATTTCTGCGAAATTATTTAATTCGTATATGTAATTATGCACTACATATTCAAAAACATCTTCGAAGACAATAATAGAAGAATACTTCTGGGGTGGCAATGTTTGACAGTATATCAAAATAACGACATTTCTCAGTGTAGAAAATGCTACCGTTTTAATCATACAGAAAAGAATTGCAGGAATGAGAAGATATGTGCCAACTGTGGCAACGGTCACGAAGGAGAAAATTGTAAGCATGTATCAATAGAATGCTGCAACTGTAGATATGGAAATGAAAGATATAAAAAAAAATATAATATTAACCACTCACCTACCGACAAAAACTGTCCATCGTACAAATATTATCAGGAACAACAAAACTTAAGGATACTTTTTTAAAATTCAAGTTCATCTTTTGACACTCCTATCTCTAAAGAGGACCTAAAAATGTCAGTAAATAAATACATCAATGATTTCCAAATTCCAAATGTTGCAACAAATATAGCACAAAACGTCGATGAACTTAATTTATGTACACAAAATTCTGATGCAAAATTTCGAATTTTTAATATGAACATAAGGAGTATAAAACACAACATTGATTACTTAAAAATACTACTCGACCAAATATGGTACAATTTTGATCTAATAGTTTTAACTGAAACGTGGCAAGTGGTTAATATTTCTTGCTTCAATCAGCAGGGATATATAACTTTGGCACTTATAACCAAAACGATGGGGTGATAGCTTTTGTAAGAAATAAACTGCAATATAATCATGATACATTCACTTTCACCGATGGAATCAAAATTTTAAACATAATGATCCAAATTAACCATAACAAAATTGAGGTATCTGCAATTTATCGTCCGCCATGTTCAGAACCACACGAGTTTTTGAAGAATATCGATTTTTTTTTCAAAATCAAAATAAAGTTCATTTAAAGCAACATATTTTCTTGGGAGATGTCAATATAAATATTTTGGACAATGATCCCATCACAAATGAATACTTGAATATCCTATCAAGTAACGGATTTCTGTCCTATATAAACCTTCCTACAAGTCCATCAGTGGCACACGTATAGATCACTGCTTTGTGAAAGACCTATCCAACAAAATTACTTGTATACCAATAATCCTAGAAAGCGATATTACTGACCACTTCTCCACTATTTTACTGATATCTTCAAATGAAAAACATTCTAACATCCCTACCGTTAATAACAACCAGGAAAATTACAAATTTTTTGTCGACAATTCAAAACTAATATCAAATGTCAAACAAGAATCCTGGGAACAATTATACTCTATAAATAATATAGACAAAGCAACGGGACTGTTCATAGAGAAAATAAAAAACTAATAGATATTAGTACCAATAAACTAATAATTAGTCACAAAGAGAAAAGCAGAAATGCCTTTATTACCAAAGGATTAATAACATCGGCAATAGAAAAAGAAAGACTATATAATGTAATGAAACTAACGCCAACTACAGAGAATACCGACGGTTACAACCAATATAAAAATAAATTTATAGAGCTTGCAAGGCAAACCAAACGAAAACATTACCTAAATAAATTGAATAATAACTTAAGTGATCCTAAGCGGCTTTGGACAACTATTGATGAGATTACTGGGAAAACAAAATTTAAAGAGTGTGTCACTGAGTTAAATACAACATCGGGAACAGTATTAAAAAATACTCAACAGATATGCGATGAATTTGTACAATTCTTTACTGACATAGGCGAAAATTTAGCAAGTAATACACAAGCAAATGTACAAAATACTCAGCCTCCAAAAAGAACTTTGAACTCATTTATTTTGGATAAAGTCGAACAATGTGAAGTATACACCACTGTTATGTCCTTAAAAAATCGGAAAAGTCCTGGGTTCGTTGATATTAAAAGCGAGCATTTGAAAATTATAGCCGAGGACATAACAGAACCACTCACTTACCTAATCAACAAATGCTTTGAATCTGGCATATATCCCTCAATTTTAAAAAAAGGTAATATAATACCGATACATAGATCAGGAACAAAAACAGATGTTAACAACTATAGACCAATATCAATAATATCCAGTGTAGCAAAGGTTTTTGAAAAAGTTTTATCTACTAGAATGATTCGATACCTCACAAAATTCAAAATTTTAAGTGAAAATCAATATGGATTTACAGAAGGGAAGGCTACATCGGACGCAATAACTAAAATTGTAAATCAAATACATCAAAATATTGATAACAGAATCCCTTCAATCTGCATTTTTGTTGATTTAAAGAAAGCTTTCGACACAGTTAATCACAAATTATTATTAGAAGCATTGGAGAGAATTGGTTTCAGAGGAAACGCGTACTCACTAATCGAAAGTTATTTTTCAAATCGCCCACAATCTGTGCAGATATCAGAATCATTTAGAAAGAAATGTATATTAAGTGTGGTGTCCCACAAGGAACTGTCTTAGGTCCGCTGTTATTTAATATATATTTAAATGATATTTTCCAAATTAATTGTGTTGGCAAAATAACTAGTTTTGCAGATGATACTGCAATATTATATGAAGGCACTGACTGGTCTGATCTGAAAAATGTAATTGAAAATGATTTTATCAAAATTATTCGGTGGTTTAACAGTAGAAAATTAAGCATTAACTACTCTAAAACACATTTTTTACCATTTGGATCTTATGCTAGACATCTGCCAAATTACACAAATTTCTCCTTCAATATTAATGATCAAAAAATGCAAATTAATAGAGTGCCCAACATAAAATACCTTGGAGTGGTCTTGGATCCTCACTTACGATGGGACATCCATGTCAATTATATTTTAAAGAAAGTTAGATTTGTATCCTACAAAATTAAATACCTTGGGAATATATTGACAGAAAAATATCTTCGAACGTTATACCATGCACTGATTGAGCCTCATCTCACATATGGTATATTAGCATGGGGAGCTGCATGTTCCTCACATATCTATAATTTAGATGTTTTTCAAAAAAGTATTCTAAAAATGATATTTAAAAAACCGAAACTTTATCCCACTGAAAGATTATATGCAGATGTTCGAATGTATGATATAAGACAGCTTTATTTCTCACTACCATAAATTTGTAAACACCGACCAAAAAATTAAACATAATCATTATACCAGGTACAAAATTCGTGGCACAGTAGTTCCTCAACCGCATAAATCTATAATGCAGCGATCATATCTCTATTTAGCGCCTAAATTTTATGAAATTATACCTAAAGACTTAAAGGATTTACGTTTCGGAAATTGTTTCAAAAGAAATTTAAAAAAGTGGCTACATTCTATATCTAGGACTGAAACTCATAAACTCATAAATACGAACATCAACTAAATACATAATCTACTGTAGCTAATTTTTGTCCTTTTTTGTCATTTGCATTCTACAGTTTCAACTTAAATTATTGGTCCATGTACAGGCGATGCCTTCTATTGGGCCTGTTTTGAGTTTATATTTATTTACTCATATTGTTTGTTATCTTTGTACATTGAGTAAATAAATATTATTATTATTACAATGTATTATACGAACCGGCACGATGGCTGGGCCAAAATATCCGTAGACGACTAATGACCTATAGTAAAACTTTCTTCACTTTGCTGATAAAATTGACCCGCAATTGTACCAAGGAGAATACTGAAAATCTTAGATGAAGGATGGTCATACCTATGTAGAAACACTTGGCGATACCTTTGAGGAATATCATTTTTAAAACATAGCTCCCACATGAACATGATGTGTTTGAAAAATTGTTGGCTTTATTTGAAAGCAACTTCTCGTACTACTTATTGGGGTATTTTATAACAGCTGTTTTATTTTCCAGCACCATCCCCCCATTGCCAGGCCTCACCCCCGACGGTAAACGGGTGATAGTTCTGCGAGGCAAAGACAAAGACGTCGAAACTCCCAACATCGCCGACATCATGAAGGTGATTCTAATGATAGGAGATATTCGCTTGGCTGCGGAAGAAACAGGAGTTGCTGGAGACGTTTACATCTTAGACGCCAGTGTCGCCACCACCAATCACTTCACCAAAATCACTCCCGCTATGGTTAAGAAATTCTTGGTTTGTGTGCAGGTAAAAGCAGTTTTTATTTATTGTACATGCATATCTGCAGGCTGCCTCACGTAGAACTTCAGCGATTTATAAACAGTTGGCGTTAGACGATTATGAATTTTGCAGTGTTCTGGAGAAGTTATTTGCGAAAAATCAATTTCCAGTAGCGTCATTTAGGGGCTTGTACCTCTACGGACGATGATGACGATCATTCTTTATGAGAAATTGTGGCATTATCTTTCGAGGCCTATACCGGGTGTTCCAAATTCTCCTCTCACCATTGGGTGACACAAACTTTTTAAAAAACATCAATGAATATAAGACAATATTGGTTGTAGGTTATAAGTATGATAAAAAAATGTACCAAATGTGAAAACATGACTTTTTATATTTGATATATACTAAGTGACATATAAATCCGAACACCCAGTTTAAATGGTTTTATTTTAATAAAATTTTGTATAAGTACTTAATGAAGCATAATAAGTAAATGATAAAAATTTCAAAATGCTGCTTTAAAGCCCTTTGACCTTTAATAATGTGTGGATGCACCCTGATGTGCTACGCATTCTCCAACGCGCCTAGGCATGCTTCTGATCAGGTGGTCAATGTCCTCCTGTGGAATCTCATTCCAGGCAACCACCAACTCCTCTCGAAGTGCTTCTAGAGTCTGAGGAGGACGTTGCAAATTGAGCAATCTCCTACCCATCATATCCCACACGTGCTCAATTGGGGATAAGTCGGGAGATCTTGGTGGCCATGGTAACAATGTGACATCATTATGTTGAAAGAAGTCTATTGTGACTCTTGCAACATGTGGTCGGGCATTATCTTGTTGGAGAGTTGGATCTGCCAGGGTGTCAAGATAGGGTAAAAGATGGGGTTCTAGAACTTCGTGGATATAACGCTGCGCGTTCATGTTACTTCTGATGAAGATTAAAGGTGACCTGGAACCATAAGCTATAGCACCCCAAACCATAACTCCAACAGTGTGATGAACATGTCTTTCAACAAAAAACTGTGGGTTCCTCCTTTCACCACGTCGCCTTCTAACCCTGGCACGACCATCGTGCATGCCTAAACAAAATCGAGACTCGTCACTAAAGGCAATACTGTTCCATTCCTGATCCCAGAGTGACCGTTGTCTGCACCACTCAAGGCGATTACGTCGGTGTTCTCGAGTTAAAGGGAGGACCCAGTGTGGCCGGTATGAAAACAATCCAAAACTTCTCATTCGTCGGTAAACACTTCGCATGCCAATAGGTCTTCCGTGTTCTGCAAACCAACATTTGCAATGGACCTGGTAGTGGAGAAACGGTCCCTTAAGGCCAATAATCTTAGGCGGCGATCTTCACGGTCTGTTGTTCTACGGCGGCGTCCAGTGCCCCTTGCTCTTTGCGTACGGCTTTCTCGAAGCCATGCCTGACAACACCTAACCACAGTGTCTACACTTCTTTGCACTCTAACTGCAATTGCCCGAAAAGAAAGTCCAGCTTCCCGAAGTCCCACTATACGGCCCCTATCAAACTCACTAAGTTGACGAAATCGTACAGGTCTCCGTACTCTAGGCATCGTAACCGATCGTAAAGGATGTCAAGAACCAAAATCCGCCAACGTTGATTCTTTACTGCGGCTGAAATATTCATTTTTAGAGCGTTAGTGAATTAAAAAAAAGCAGTATAAAAGCCGGAATGTCCAACTGATAAGGCTGAAAATTTTTTCATTTGTTATTTACAGTAAGATAAATACATTCACCAACTTTTATTAAAATAAAACCATTTAAACTGGGTGTTCGGATCTATATGTCACTTAGTATATAATTATCTCCATTTTCCGTTTCAATCTTATCCAATTCACCCTCTATTTATTTTCCAGGAAGCATATCCAGTAAAGCTGAAGGAAGTCCACGTAGTAAACGTATCACCATTGGTAGATACAATTGTCGGATGGGTTAAGCCCTTCCTTAAGGAGAAAATTAAGAACCGTATCCACATGCATTCCGACTTCGAGTCTCTATACAAGTTCGTACCCAAGGAAGTGCTGCCAGAAGAATACGGGGGAACTGCCGGAAAATTACAAGACTTCCACGGTAAGGGCGCTAATAGTGGCGTAGTAAAGTACTTATTTACTCTTCTGTCACTTTTAACTGTGAGAATAATGCAAGAAGTATGTAAAAGGTCATATTTGTTTATACTTTTGAGTAGTAGAACAGTAAGGATACAAAAGGCATAGACGTATGGAAGCTTTGCGGATGAGAGGCCGACTCTCCGGTCGTAAGATATCGATTGTATTTTACGGGTTCTTCCCTTCTCCCAGCGTCAACTCAGGTATTCTCCAATGGTCGGTGTTTGCAACAATACTGTTTTTGATACATCTATCGACCATCACTATTGACTTCCTGTCTTGTCGATCCTGTGACACTACTCACCGTCCAATCATCATTTTCTCAAGAAAATTCTCCGTCTCTTCCTAGATTGTCCGGCATGTTTTTTCCCGTCCGATGTTTCCTATATAACTCTGGTTGTGAGACGGTTATCATCACTATGTATACTAAGTGACATATAAATCCGAACACCCAGTTTAAATGGTATTATTTTAATAAAAGTTGGTGAATGTATTTATCTTACTGTAAATAACAAGTGAAACAACTTTCAGCCTCATCAGTTGGACATTCCGGTTTTTATACTGCTTTTTTTTTAATTCACTAACGCTCTAAAAATGAATATTTCAGCCGCAGTAAAGAATCAACGTTGGCGGATTTTGGTTCTTGACATCCTTTACGATCGGTTACGATGCCTAGAGTACGGAGACCTGTACGATTTCGTCAACTTAGTGAGTTTGATAGGGGCCGTATAGTGGGACTTCGGGAAGCTGGACTTTCTTTTCGGGCAATTGCAGTTAGAGTGCAAAGAAGTGTAGACATTGTGGTTAGGTGTTGTCAGGCATGGTTTCGAGAAGGCCGTACGCAAAAAGCAAGGAGCACTGGACGCCGCCGTAGAAAAACAGACCGTGAAGATCGCCGCCTAAGATTATTGGCCTTAAGGGACCAGGTCCATTGCAAATGAATGGTTTGCAGAACACGGAAGACCTATTGGCATGCGAAGTGTTTACCGACGAATGAGAAGTTTTGGCTTGTTTTCATACCGGCCACACTGGGTCCTCCCTTTAACTCGAGAACACCGACGTAATCGCCTTGAGTGGTGCAGCGAACGGTCACTCTGGGATCAGGAATGGAACAGTATTGTCTTTAGTGACGAGTCTCGATTTTGTTTAGGCATGCACGATGGTCGTGCCACGGTTAGAAGGCGACGTGGTGAAAGGAGGAATCCACAGTCTTTTGTTGAAAGACATGTTCATCACACTGTTGGAGTTATGGTTTGGGGTGCTATAGCTTATGGTTCCAGGTCACCTTTAATCTTCATCAGAGGTAACATGAACGCGCAGCGTTATATCCACGAAGTTCTAGAACCCCATCTTTTACCCTATCTTGACACCCTGGCAGATCCAACTTTCCAACAAGATAATGCCCGACCACATGTTGCAAGAGTCACAATAGACTTCTTTCAACATAATGATGTCACATTGTTACCATGGCCACCAAGATCTCCCGACTTATCCCCAATTGAGCACGTGTGGGATATGATGGGTAGGAGATTGCTCAATTTGCAACGTCCTCCTCAGACACTAGAAGCACTTCGAGAGGAGTTGGTGGTTGCCTGGAATGAGATACCACAGGAGGACATTGACCACCTGATCAGAAGCATGCCTAGGCGCGTTGGAGAATGCGTAGCACATCAGTGTGCATCCACACATTATTAAAGGTGAAAGGGCTTTAAAGCAGTGCAATCATTTTGAAATTTTTATCATTTACTTATTATGCTTCATTAAGTACTCATACAAAATTTTATTAAAATAAAACCATTTAAACTGGGTGTTCGGATTTATATGTCACTTAGTATATTATGAACTACCTCCCAAGTCTAAACTTATAGTAATGGAAAATTTGTTCAAATATTTCAGACGCATGGATCGAAAAGCTTAAGGAATACACTCCCTGGTTCAAACAACAAGAAAACATCAAGGCAGACGAATCCAAGCGTCCTGGGAAACCAACAAACTACGATGATCTATTCGGCTTGGACGGCAGCTTCAGGCAGCTCAAGATCGACTAGAGCTAATAATCAAATATAACATCAGTATCTCTACAACCTTCTATCCGTCTGTGATGCCTGCAACATTCCATTATCTCGAATATTATTTATTACTAAGAGCTGATCATATCATGGTGAACTTGTCTTCCAACTTTAAACTTTAAGTTATCCTTATTCTACGATGTGATACCATGTAGCTGTAGAAATACTTCGACTTAAAGTACCTTGCTTTATACCACATCACTTAGATCGTATACTTTTTCAACAATACCATGGATTAAGGAAATCTTGCTAAAATGTTTCAAACTTAAGTATGTTAATTGGGTATTGCTCTAGATAAATCTGTTATTATCATAAATAGTATTGTAATATATTACCATTATACTTAAACCCTCATTTTATATTTGGGAAGAAAGTTAGGTCTCTCATTAATTTATAGATGTAAAATCCACACTAATGCAATTTTATAAAACTGAGCCCACTGATGAAAGAAGTTGTTCTTTTATCATGGAATCTGGATTAAGGTTTTGTTTCACATACAGATGACTAAGACATTTTGACCTACCCTTATGCCGACAATTAAAATAAAACTACCAGCTACCTAAAGGTATGATAGTCCATTCAATGTGTGTATCAAAATTCAACCTCATGTGTTCAGTCATTCAGCTATTATCTAAGTTTAAGCTTCTTTGGTAATTAATAACATCTAATGTTTGTTCATAATATCACCTTGTTGTATTGAAACCATTTCAAGTTGAGTACGTATGCATTATATTCTTTAAAACGAAACCCATGCTAAGTATCGTTACCAAAGTTATTTACAACTTGCTATTAGTGTTTCGTATTAATGTGGATCTAAGCTTGTAAATAGTTAATAAAGGATCATACACAGTATATTTTTGATGTTTAGATTATCATATTATGGAAATAGCAAACCAACGTATTTTTAAGGAAACTAGCATGATCCAATCCGTTGAGCAACTAACAATAATAATAATGGAGAGCTGAAACCGGAAACGGAGGGGCTTATTATCGTCATGCACGATCAAGTAGCTAAAACTATCGGAAATACATACTGAGAGATGGAGTAGGAAGTGATATGTGTCGAAGATGTAATACGAGTAGAGCAATTGAGACGATACATTATTTTATATTAAGCTGCCAAGCAGTCACTCAAACAGAATGCAAGTTTAGACTTGATCAAGTGTTAGCACTAAAATTCCAGGTAATAGATAAACGAACCAATTATTATCGGTATGAACAGATAAAAGAATAGGATACAATAGGCCTGATATAGTCGTTAAAGATGAAAGAAAGAAGGAAACGCTTCTCATAGATATTGCCATTTCAAACAACAACAACAACCACATAAAGCAATCAATCATTAGGAAGAAAATCAATAAATGCATAAACCTTGTTTTGAAGCAAAGGAAATGTGGTGATCTTGGGTTGTACCAATGCTATAGTAATATGGCAGTAATTTCAAAGTCTTTATTTAAATCACTTAAGGAGTTAGACCTGAAATCTCAAAACTTCCAATTCATGCAAAAGTCAATGATACTGAGTACGTGCCATATAGTCCGGCGATTTCTGTATATGTGAGACCTAGCTTATTACGAAAGCACGACTCCGAAATAAGTTTTTAAAAAAGTTTTATTTTCGAAAACGTACAAAAAGTAAAGTAATACCGACCACAAAATAGCTAAGACTGAATACAATGCAAAATTAAGGTATATTTATGATCTCAGTAAAAAGTGTAAACTCAGCGAAATGCAAATCCACAAAATGTGCAGATCTGGTATATGTAACTTCCCCCACCGTAGAAACAACCAATGGTAAGCTTCTTTTTCCTGAATAACTTCTATCTTCTTTGATTTTACCTTACGTCTTCTTATCATTAAACAATGGCTTTTTCTTTTCTGCTCGTTATCTTTTAATGCATGCTTTGACGGCCAGGTAGCCAAGAATGATATTGTTATAACAATTAGGGCATACAAAAAGATGGTCTAGGGCGGCTCTAATATTGTTCGCTGTTTCAAAGTTAATGGACTCCAGCTGAAGAGGTTCCAAATTGGCAGTGTGAGTTTTTAGGAAGCCTTCAAATACTAGCATTGGTAGTGCAATATTCTTAAATCTTGATTTTGGGTTCCGGCGACTTTTTGTAACAGTTGAACCCATATCAACCTCACCATTTTGGAAATTTTCTAGTAGGTATGTTAGTTGGAGAGGAGTTTTGTCTTGGATTTCACCACATTGACATGTAACATTTGTCCTGTCGGTAATAATTGACAACAACAGCGGACTTTCTCTTACTCAAGGGCTGACCCAGCTGGTGACGAGCCCTACTTTTTTCCCCGCATCTCGTCACACGCCAGCAGCCTGCTGGATCTCTTTCTGACCACGCATCCTGTCCCTTATAGCATTGCTATCCTGTCCCACCCGGGTAACTCAGACCACGGTGTTGTGGAGGTTAGGTTTCGGTCAGAAGCCGCTGTGGCAGCAGAAACTCGCACAGGCCGCAAAACTTGGCATTACGGACATGCCGACTGGGAGGGGCTGAGAGACTTCTTCTCTAGCTTCCCTTGAAAAGATGTCTGTTTCACTGACGCGGATGCGTCGGCTGTCTGTTCTTCGATAACCGAAATTATCCACGTCGGAATGTAGGAATACATCCCTCACACAGTGAAAGTGCCTAGACCAGAGTCCAACGGCTGGCTTAACAAATCGTGTGACGCTGCTCGCCAGCAGAAGATCAAGGCACACAGAACCTTCTTACAAAACCCCAATCTAAAGAACAGACAAGCCGACGTTAGGTCCAGAAACAAATATAAAGAAGCGGTTTGCAATGCCTAAAACCAGCACGACATATAAGTTAGGCACAGGGTAATGTCGCAAGCAGATTGAAAAGAACTTCTCACACAGTAGCCTTCCACCACGTATGTGTCAGAATGGATCTATTGTATTCGACTCAAAGGCCAAGGCGGAAGTGCTAGCCAAGATCTTTGCTGCCAACTCCACCATGGACGTGCCCCCCAACGCCCAGGTGTCGTCAATTCAAAGGGTTCCCTACACTATGCGGGAGGTAACATTCAGGCATAAGACCGTAAGACGAGTGCTCTTGTCATTCGATTTCAACAAAGCTTCTGGTCCGGACTTGATTCCTGCCATTGTACTGAAGAGGTGTGCAGCAGAGCTTGCTCCAGTTCTTTCGCGTCTCTTTCAGATATCTTATGAATCCAGCACGTTCCCAGAAAACTGGAAATTTGCTCATGTCCAACCCATCCCAAAAAAGGGATCCAAGACCGACCCTTACAACTACAGGCCCATAGCTCTGCTTTCTGTTTTAAGTAAGGTGATGGAGAGGTCCATAAATCGCGAGCTTCTGGACTACCTCGAACGTCACAGCTTGATTAGCGACATGGCGTATGGTTTCCGGCACCAACGATCCACAGGGGACCTCCTAGCCTACGTCACGCAATTGTGGAGGAAACTCATCCAGTCTTATGGTAATGCTCATGTCGTTGCTCTTGACATCATGAAAGCGTTCGATCAGCTGTGGCACGCTGCCCTCTTAAGCAAACTTCCATCCTATGGCCTTCCAGAAAATCTTTGCAGATGGGTGGCTGACTTTATCTCTGGCCGCAAGATATCCGTCGTAATTAACGGGTTCTCTTCTTCATCCCACAACGTCAACGCGGGTATGCCCCAGGGATCGGTCTTGGCTCCAACACTGTTTCTCTTACATATCAACGACCTCCTTTCCTGCTCGATCAACCCAATCCACAGCTTCGCTGATGACAGCACTCTACATGCAGGAATTCAGAGTGACAAGTCGATCTCTGCCGCTGAGCTGGAAAGAAGAAGACTAGCGACGACTTCATCTCTGACAAGAGACTATCACTGGTTGGGGACGCAACAATCTTGTACAGTTCAATGCTTCCAAAACACAATACTGTACTTTGACGAACAAAAAGCGTCCTAGTGCTCATCCGGTTTCGATGGATGGCCGAGTTCTGCCAACGAGCCATTCCTTTCTGCTGGTCGGAGTCCAGATCACCGAGGACCTGATCTGGCACGAACACATCTCGTCAATAGCAGCAGCTGCTGGGAAAAATCTAGGCTATTTGTGTAGTGCTAAGAAGTACTTTTGTCCGCATGACCTTCTCACGCTATACAAGGCCGCTTCTTTGTCCCGAAGGTGTCGAGATTGCGGAACAATCTACAAGAGGAGGCTTTTCCCAGTTGTACTAACCTTAGGCAGTTCAAATCGTATTAACAAAATTTCTTTGGGATCATCATAGCAGCCGCGGTGTTCCATTTAGGCTTCTGCCTGCGCGGCTGCTTCGATAAAAAAATCTAGATTTCCTGTTATAAGTTTTTAAATTGACCCAAGTACATTAATCACTCCTCTTTCCTGTTCTCTGTTATAAATGGGATTTATTTCTAACAATTGATCATGAATCTTCGATCCCAGGCGAGGATCCTAAAATATGTATAATTTCCATTTTATGTGAATTTATTTTTTATTTTTTCTTTGTTATGTCCTAAAATTTCTATTAGTTCGAATGGATCTTTGAATTTGTTGTCTTTCTTATTTCTTCTTATAGACTACTTGTCCTACTTTGAACTGATATTGTAGGCTACCATAAAACGTTGCATTTTTCGAGTACTTTATTTCTTTGTAGGTTATTCGAAATACGTTGGTGCACGTGTTTCATTTTCTCCTTGTGGTCTTTACGATAAGGTCCGAAGGGTCTCTGAAAATAGTGTGGTCAAAAGTCAATTCAAATAAATATAGTGAATTTGAAAAATAATATAATGCTCTACAAATTCGATATATTATTTTGCTTGAATTGCAGTTGCTTGCCCTAATTTAGCAAATACATTATTAATTACACTGATCAACAGCCAAAAAATATCCTAAATAAAATCAACAAAATATTACTATTTTTAATGTGCTAAAACCGAAATGAAACTTATTTTTTCAATATTAGTTCAAG
This sequence comes from Acanthoscelides obtectus, assembly GCA_963669975.1. Classification (NCBI taxonomy): domain Eukaryota; kingdom Metazoa; phylum Arthropoda; class Insecta; order Coleoptera; family Chrysomelidae; genus Acanthoscelides; species Acanthoscelides obtectus. The sequence goes on from CAVLJG010000008.1 coordinate 89,100,882, forward strand.
TTTTAGAGATACGGTAATTATAATTGTTCCTGCTGTGACAGTGTTAATATACTGTAATTCACAAGAATGCACGTGCTACATTTCTATATTCGGCAAGGAAAGATGATGTAATCGGCATGATTGTGTTACGTTATACATACGTGTACATTATATTGTTTTATATTAGCCATTTTTTCCTCAGTTGGCTGACAGCGTTCATGCAAGATGTCTCGAAAGTGTGTAAACAATACAGATCAGTTTTGTTACGTGTGTGGTGATGTGACTTTTGCGTCTTAGAGACGGTCTATTACTCCACTAATAACAAAGGCATATCAGCTTTATTTCGGTTGTAAACTAGGTGATCAAGACAAACAGTGGGCAACCCACATCTGTTGTAATACATGTGCTTCAAGTCTGAGGAGCTGGTTAAATGGCAAAAACGGTCTATGCGCTTTGCTGTCCCAATGGTTTGGAGAGAGCCTACAAATCATATTAATGATTGTTACTTTTGGATTGGTACCTTGTGTTGGACAAGCCACAGGTATGTCCAAGAAAAAAAAATCGGTTATTAACTACCCAAACATGCCATCTGCGATGAGACCTGTGCCTCACAGTGACGAAAATCCTATTCCAAAACCCCCAGAATCCTACACTTGCGAATCAGAAAACGAATCAGATCATGGCGATCAAGTGATTCGTCAGGAAGAAGATATACCATCAACGTCAAGAGATCCTGATTTTATACCGAGCACGTCATGCCACCAACCGCACAAAATAATACAGTCAGAATTAAATGATCTTGTAAGAGATTTAGAACTTCCAAAATGTAAGGCAGAGTTACTTGGATCAAGTCTGCAGCAGTGGAACTTGTTAGAAGACGATGTTTCGGTATGTGTTTTTCGTAAACGCCACAAAGACTTAGAACCATTTTTCAATATGGAGAATAACTTGGTTTTCTGCAGTAACATTAACGGCTTACTGGCGGCTTTAAATATAAACTATAACCCAGAAGAATGGAGATTGTTTATAGACAGTTCAACATTGAGTTTAAAGGCAGTGTTATTGCATATTGGAAATATTTTACCATCTCTTCCTGTAGGGTATGCAGTTCACATGAAAGAATCATATGACAATACGAAGTACCTATTGACATGCATAAAATACGATGAGCACCAATGGCATATTTGTGGCGATTTGAAAGTTGTTGCATTTTTACTTGGGCTGCAGCTAGGCTACACAAAGTTTTGCTGTTTTTTGTGTGAATGGGACAGTCGGGCAAAGGCACTTCATTACACCAGACAAAACTGGCCTGTTCGTCAATTCCTAGAGCCAGGTCAAAAAATGTACAGCATATGCCATTAGTAGATTCGAAAAAATATTTATTACCGCCACTGCATATAAAGTTGGGCCTAATGAAAAACTTTGTCAAGGCATTAGATAGAGATGGGTCAGCTTTTCAATACCTGCGTCAGAAATTTCCAAGACTAAGTGAGGCAAAGGTTAAAGAAGGTATTTTTGTTGGGCCACAGATTCGAAATATTTTGAAAGATACACAGTTTGAAAACACTTTAACAGGTATTGAAAAAACTGCTTGGAATGATTTCCGTCTGGTGGTCACTAATTTCTTGGGAAATAGAAAAGCTGACAACTATAAACCCTTGTCATCAGGATATTTCAACAACTGAAAAAAGGTACCAGGGAAAGTGGAATCCTTCCATGCTTGCAGACTACTGTTGGACTCTTGGTAGAGATGCTCCAGAAACGATCCATGGAAGAACAGCAAAAAGACAGCGCATATAGTGATTCTTAAAAGTATATGAATCTTGTTACTTTTTTTAATATATCCTTAAAAATAAAAAGTTTTTTTTCTAAACCGCAACTAATTTTTTTATTTCATTGTCATTTTTGGATTCAGCGCCCCAAAGTTAACAAAGAAGTGCACTTTTCCCACAAGATACAATTAAAAAACTAAAATTTGTTGTCCAGTGTTATTAGGAAATGTTTATTATTGAATGTAAATACGTCAGCATAAAGCAATTGAAAAGGTTTTCCTACACTTTCTGTCGATATTATGGGGGATTTCTAGAATATTGAGCTTTTTCGCACAATCATTAATAAAGTGTGTACTATCTGACTTCTTGCTGGGCCAATAGGGGAATTGTGCCCAAGACGACATATTAGGGCAAAATGACACATTGTGTATTTAGTTCCTAAGATGCTCACTATAGAAGTTGCAAATACATAACCCGCAAAAATGGGCCGCTTCGTCAGCGTTTGTTGTAATTTCTAAGTGAGTACCGATACGTTGGCCTGGCAAAAATTTGGCGACAAATTTTAATACCATATATTTCAAGACCTACAACTCTGTTTCTTCATAAAATGTTGATTCTGATAATTTATAGATCATACATTCCGCATGTTTAGATGCGTTCTGACAGGTCTTACTGCTTTGTTATCTATTTGTGTATTTTGACTTAAAGTTGGGGATATATTTTCAATTTTAGTGCAAAATTGCATATATATTACTGGCCCAAAATGATATATGTCATTTTGCTCTGGCGTTATGTTATTTTGCCTTGGCGTATTCGAAAGTTTACTTTTATTGTTTCTTTTTATTAGGCAGGCCATAAATTAATGAAAATAATGACATATACTGTGTCATCATGCCCAACACGTCAGGGCAAAATGAAAGAATGCACATTTGCGTAAATTTATATATTTTGAAATATTTTATTCATATACAATGAGTTTGGTCTCGACATATCGATATTTAAGGGGGGTATTTTTCAGCTATTTTTATCGACAAATCCACCCCAGTACAATTTCCTACCTAACCCCCCTTTGAAATGGCAGCCATTTTTATTTTTACGTTACGATTACGCTAGTGCGTGTATGAAAATTGTAATAACTGAGAACATAAGAGCCACATTTCCTTCACTCTGGTTGAGCCTACTACTATTAAAACTGTTGTGAGTGGCCTTAAGTCAAATGCAAAGGGTATTGATGGTATATCTCTTTTTATGATTAAGCTATCTCTCCCTATTATACTACCTTACTTGACCCATATTATCAATCTGTGTCTTGAGAAGGGCTACTTTCCTAAATCTTGGAGACGAGCAATAGTAAAGCCAATACCTAAGGTCAGGAAGCGCACCGATTTCTCGGATCTCAGGCCCATCAGTCTTTTGAGTGTTTTGTCAAATATCTTGGAGAAAACCATTTATTTGCAAATCATAGATTTTTTAGAGTCAAGTGACATACTCCCAGTACGTCAATCTGGTTTTAGAAAATCATACAGTTCTACAACTGCTCTTCTTAATTTAGTGGACAACATCATCAGGGCCCTTGATAAAAAAATGTGTGTCGCCTTAGTTTCAGTGGATTTCTCCAAGGCCTTTGATAGAATTCATCACGCACTGATGTGTGCTAAGCTAAAATTTTATGGATTTGATAAAATAGCACTGCAGTTTTTTAAATCATACCTAACTCACCGTTCTCAGCGCGTCTCAGTTTCTGGAGTTTTGTCAAATGAGCACTTTATCACTTCGGGTGTGCTTCAGGGCTCAATTTTAGGACCCTTGTTATTTTTAATTTATGTAGCCGATATTGCTAACTCCATTCAAAATTCACAGCTACAGTCTTATGCGGATGATACTCAACTGCTTTACTTCTTTTATCCTGAGAACCTCCAGACTGCTACTACGGAAATAAACGACGACATTGACTCTATCTGCACCTACTCAGCCAGCTAACCGTTAATGCTTCCAAATCTTCTGCTGTGCTGTTTTGTCCAAATCACAGAAGAATCGAAGTCAAAGCTTCCTTGAGTATATCTATTAACAATCAAAATCTTGCTTTTTCTGGAAGTGTCAAGTGTCTAGGTGTGTTTATTGATGAAAACGTGCGGCTTCGTGAACATTTAAATAACCTCTTACAAAGAAGTTACATCCGTCTCAGAACTCCCTATGCGAACAAAAATTTGATGAATTTCAAAGTGCGAAAAAAGTTGTGTGAATCTTTTGTGTTATCTATTTTTAATTACTGCAATCTAGTTTATCATCCTTGTTTGGATGTTGCAAGTCGTAACAGAATATCTGTAGTACAAAATAACTGCGTACGATTCATATTTAGTTTAAGAAAATTTGATCATGTTTCGGATCGTTATCCTTTAATAGGTTGGTTAAAGATGACAGATTTAGTTAAATACAACAATGCCACTTCATAGTTCATCTGTTTTTAACAGGTCCTTCTCATATAATGCATGCATATTGTACAATAGCTTAGATTACAGAACAAAAAGCCTGCCGCTGTATAGTTTTAAAAAGCACTTAAGAGCTCTTCTGCTCAATGGTGATTCTTAAAGGTGGTTTTCTCCAGCACTATATTTTTAAGCTAATTTTTATTTAGTTTGTAATCAGTTACATGAGCATTTTCCTCCATTTATTTTCATTATTATTTTCTTTACAGTTGTACTTTTTTATCATCTATATTCTTATGCAGTTAATGGGTAAGTGTAAGAATAGCTGCCATAGCTAAACTTCGCCATTAGCTGCTCACTAATCTAATTACACTGATCAACAGCCAAAAAATATCCTAAATAAAATCAACAGAATATTACTATTTTTAATGTGCTAAAACCGGAATGAAACTTATTTTTTCAATATTAGTTCAAGTTTTAGAGATACGGTAATTATATGTGTTCCTGCTGTGACAGTGTTAATATACTGTAATTCACAAGAATGCACGTGCTACATTTTTATATTCGGCAAGGAAAGATGATGTAATCGGCATGATTGTGTTACGTATACATACGTGTACATTATATTGTTTTATATTAGCCATTTTTTCCTCAGTTGGCTGACAGCGTTCATGCAAGATGTCTCCAAAGTGTGTAAACAATCCAGATCAGTTTTGTTAGTGTGTGGTGATGTGACTTTTGCGTCTCAGAGACGGTCTATTACTCCACTAATAACAAAGGCATATCAGCTTTATTTCGGTTGTAAACTAGGTAATCAAGACAAACAGTGGGCACCCCACATCTGCTGTAATACATGTGCTTCAAGTCTGAGGAGCTGGTTAAATGGCAAAAAACGGTCTATGCGCTTTGCTGTCCCAATGGTTTGGAGAGACCCTACAAATCATAATGATTGTTACTTTTGCATGGTACCTTGTGTTGGACAAGCCACAGGTATGTCCAAGAAAAAAAAAATCGGTTATTAACTACCCAAACATACCATCTGCGATGAGACCTGTGCCGCACAGTGACGAAAATCCTATTCCAAAACCCCCAGAATCCTACACTTGCGAATCAGAAAACGAATCAGATCATGGCGATCGAGTGATTCGTCAGGAAGAAGATATACCATCAACGTCAAGAGATCCTGATTTTATACCGAGCACGTCATGCCACCAACCGCACAAAATAACACAGTCAGAATTAAATGATCTTGTAAGAGATTTAGAACTTCCAAAATGTAAGTCAGAGTTACTTAGATCAAGACTGCAGCAGTGGAACTTGTTAGAAGACGATGTTTCGGTATGTGTTTTTCGTAAACGCCACAAAGACTTAGAACCATTTTTCAATATGGAGAATAACTTGGTTTTCTGCAGTAACATTAACGGCTTACTGGCGGCTTTAAATATAAACTGTAACCCAGAAGAATGGAGATTGTTTATAGACAGTTCAACATTGAGTTTAAAGGCAGTGTTATTGCATATTGAAAATATTTTACCATCTCTTCCTGTAGGGTATGCAGTTCACATGAAAGAATCATATGACAATATGTTGTACCTATTGACATGCATAAAATACGATGAACACCAATGGCATATTTGTGGCGATTTGAAAGTTGTTGCACTTTTACTTGGGCTGCAGCTAGGCTACACAAAGTTTTGCTGTTTTTTGTGTGAATGGGACAGTCGGGCAAAGGCACTTCATTACACCAGACAAAACTGGCCTGTTCGTCAATTCCTAGAGCCAGGTCAAAAAATGTACAGCATATGCCATTAGTAGATTCGAAAAAAATTTTATTGCCACCACTGCATATCAAGTTGGGCCTAATGAAAAACTTTGTCAAGGCATTAGATAGAGATGGGTCAGCTTTTCAATACCTGCGTCAGAAATTTCCAAGACTAATTGAGGCAATGGTTAAAGAAGGTATTTTTGTTGGGCCACAGATTCGAAATATTTTGAAAGATACACAGTTTGAAAACACTTTAACAGGTATTGAAAAAACTGCTTGGAATGATATCCGTCTGGTGGTCACTAATTTCTTGGGAAATAGAAAAGCTGACAACTATAAAACTCTTGTCCAATATGCTGTCATCGTATCAAAAGATGGGCTGTAATATGTCTCTTAAGATACATTTCCTACACTCACACCTGGACTTTTTTCCTGACAATTGCGGAGCCGTAAGTGATGAGCACGGCGAACGTTTTCATAAGGATATTTCAACAATGGAAAAAGGTACCAAGGAAAGTGGAATCCTTCCATGCTTGCAGACTACTGTTGGACTCTTGGTAGAGATGCTCCAGAAACGATCCATAAAAGAACAGCAAAAGGACAGCGCATATAGTGATTCTTATAAGTATATGAATCTTGTTACTTTTTTTAATATATCCTTAAAAATAAAAAGTTTTTTTTCTAAACAGCAACTAATTTTTTTATTTCATTGTCATTTTTGGATTCAGCGCCCCAAAATTAACAAAGAAGTGCACTTTTCCCACAAGATACAATTAAAAAACTAAAATTTGTTGTCCAGTGTTATAGATAATAATATATGAATTATCTGTAATTTTTTTTCCTAATAATATTATTATTATATTATTGACATCCTAAAGTAATTGAAAAATTTAGGTTCATGCTTTCGAAGGCCTAGGGTACAGTGTCGTACGCATGCCATCTGAACACCGACACAACGAACGCGAGCAATGTCGACGTGCGTCGATCGCGCGGCATCTGAACTAAGCCTGTCACTTGAGTACATTTTTATATTTTTTTACCTTTGCCATACTTTTCTTGCAAAAAAACATGTTCATGGGTTTTCTTCAAGTTTGAGTGTGTCGAATGAGTAGTTTTGTCTCAGACAGAGAGTAGAATAGATTTTCAAGCTGTCTTTCTCTCTCTAGGGTTTTTATGGCCTTACCGTAAATTTTGGAGACCTTGAGACGTAGCCACTGCTGGTCACCGTTTTTTTTTTTGCTTCTTGACCTGAGCACTTGTGAGCTGAGGACATCTCGCACCTAGCCGTAACTGGGAGAAGACCTCAACGCAGATAAGTTTAGTGCAGGCGCTAAAATATCTGTAAAGTGTGTACCATGGTAAGCGTCTCGCGGGTTCATTTCATCGTGGTCAAATAATCTCATTGCGCGATAGTGTTTTTTGAATAATATTCTTTTTTTTATTTGCACTCCAGTGGTGGAGCATTTGTGCTGCTTACTGAGTGAATATATTGGGATTTTTTTTAATATCTTGTTCTATTTGGCTCTCTGTGTACTGTTAATTAGGCTACGTCATTACTGTTAGATTCTTTTCTTTTGCGTGAGTGGTCAAGCAAAACAAGTTCCGGCTAACATCTCGGGGATTTGTGGCTTAATTTGTCTTAAGTCACTCTAAGCTAAGGCTTAAATTTGCACGCCACTTGACAGCTGTTTTGCATTGACTCACTATTTGATCTTATTTATCGTATTTTATTAATTTATTATTTAATAAAACAAGAGGAATCACACCTTCTTTTCCTCTTATTTATGGAAAAAGGCGTGGCAAAGTCTGGTCGACAGAGCAAATTTCAGAAGACTATAGATCTGCACCAGAATCGCAGAAACGGTAGAGCCAATGATGCTATGGATTCGAATTTCGTACTTATTTCATAGCAGGGCCAGAGTACGATTTGCATACCCCCTTGCGTTTCTGTGAACCTGATAACAAGTCTCCAATCTACCATTTTTATCGCGTAGCTGTGGCGATTTACAGAAGCTTAAAGGTCTGTATCAGAATTGCAGAAACGACGAGGAGCATACATGCTAAGGATCCAAATTCGGACGGGTATCTTAGGTAGAGCACAGTACTATCCAAGAACCTCCTCGCGTTTCTGTGATCCTGGTAGCAATTAATCGTCCTCGAATTTCAAGAGAAAAGTCTGGACGACGATTTTCAGAAATCTATAGATTTGCATCAGGATCGCAGATACGGCAAGAGGTATCGATGCCATGGATTTGAATTTCGTGCTCATCTCATAGCAGGATCAGAGTGACGTTTGTATACCTCCTTGCGTTTCTGTAAACCCGATAACAATTCTCCAATCTACGAATTTTACGAGAAGCTGTGGTCGACAGAGCGATGAGATTCAGAAACATACAGATCTGTGTTAGGATCGCAGAAACGGAAAGAGCTTCCGTTGCCTTGGATTTGAATTTCGTTCTGTTCTCATAGCAGGAGCATTTGCTTATATTTTCCGGCTTCGGTGAATCTGATAACAAGCATTCAATCTACCAATTTTACGCGGAACGCCTGATACACAGTACAACTTTAAGAATGTCATAGATTTGCACAAGGATCGCAGAAACCACCAGGAGTATAGATGCTAGGATACAAATTTCATGCGAGTGTCATAGATAGAGCACAGTACTAATGGCAGACCTCCTCTGTGATCCTGATAGCAACTCGTCGTCCACCAATTGTACATGACAGGATCGCAAAAACTGAAACAGACATTTATTCCATGGATTTGGATTTCGTTCTCATCACAAAATAGGAGCAGAATACCATTTACCTACCTCCTCGCGTTTCTGTGAACCTGATAACAAGTGTACACTCTAACAATTTTTTGAGGAAAGCCTGGTCGACAGTGCGACTTTTAGAAACTTATATATACTAAGTGACATATAAATCCGAACACCCAGTTTAAATGGTTTTATTTTAATAAAAGTTGGTGAATGTATTTATCTTACTGTAAATAACAAGTGAAAAAATTTTCAGCCTTATCAGTTGGACATTCCGGTTTTTATACTGCTTTTTTGCTTTTTTTTAATTCACTAACGCTCTAAAAATGATTATTTCAGCCGCAGTAAAGAATCAACGTTGGCGGATTTTGGTTCTTGACATCCTTTACGATCGGTTACGATGCCTAGAGTACGGAGACCTGTACGATTTCGTCAACTTAGTGAGTTTGATAGGGGCCGTATAGTGGGACTTCGGGAAGCTGGACTTTCTTTTCAGGCAATTGCAGTTAGAGTGCAAAGAAGTGGTTAGGTGTTGTCAGGCATGGCTTCGAGAAGGCCGTACGCAAAGAGCAAGGGGCACTGGACGCCGCCGTAGAACAACAGACCATGAAGATCGCCGCCGAAGATTATTGCCCTTAAGGGACCGTTTCTCCACTACCAGGTCCATTGCAAATGAATGGTTTGCAGAACACGGAAGACCTATTGGCATGCGAAGTGTTTACCGACGAATGAGAAGTTTTGGCTTGTTTTCATACCGGCCACACTGGGTCCTCCCTTTAACTCGAGAACACCGACGTAATCGCCTTGAGTGGTGCAGACAACGGTCACTCTGGGATCAGGAATGGAACAGTATTGTCTTTAGTGCCGAGTCTCGATTTTGTTTAGGCATGCACGATGGTCGCGCCAGGGTTAGAAGGCGACGTGGTGAAAGGAGGAATCCATAGTTTTTTGTTGAAAGACATGTTCATCACACTGTTGGAGTTATGCTTTGGGGTGCTACAGCTTATGGTTCTAGATCACCTTTAATCTTCATCAGAGGTAACATGAACGCGCAGCGTTATATCCACGAAGTCCTAGAACCCCATCTCTTACCCTATCTTGACACCCTGGCAGATCCAACTTTCCAACAAGATAATGCCCGACCACATGTTGCAAGAGTCACAATAGACTTCTTTCAACATAATGATGTCACATTGTTACCATGGCCACCAAGATCTCCCGACTTATCCCCAATTGAGGACGTGTGGGATATGATGGGTAGGAGATTGCTCAATTTGCAACGTCCTCCTCAGACTCTAGAAGCACTTCGAGAGGAGTTGGTGGTTGCCTGGAATGAGATACCACAGGAGGACATTGACCACCTGATCAGAAGCATGCCTAGGCGCGTTGGAGAATGCGTAGCACATCAGGGTACATCCACACATTATTAAAGGTCAAAAGGCTTTAAAGCAGTGCAATCATTTTGAAATTTTCATCATTTACTTATTATGCTTCATTAAGTACTTATACAAAATTTTATTAAAATAAAACCATTTAAACTGGGTGTTCGGATTTCTGCATCAGGAGCACAGAAACGACGAAGAGCGTACATATCAAGGAACCGAATTTCACGTGAGTATCATAGATAGAGTTTAGTGCTATTTACAGACCTCCCCGCGGTTCCGTGATCCTGATAGCAAGTCAACTTATGCAAATGTTCATATTGAGTTTCCTGCATTTCAACAGGCAGCACTTTTCATATACCCGCTTTTGTTTAGTAGAAGGAAATGCCATAAATCGGACCTTTCCACAAAAATGGACCGCCTATCTCATTGGCTCTAAATTCTCTGCAACTTCATTACCGCCAATTATAATTAATAACTGTTTATCATTTACACACCTGCCTAACTGAAAGACTTTCCAACGAATCGATCAGCGGTTACGAGAAACTGGTGAGAAATGATTATAGCCTCATTTTGAGTAGTAAAAACCATTTGGATTTTAGGTAGTTTTGCTCAAAATATGGGCCGACATAGTGTAGCTCCCAGAACGTAGAGCTGAAGTTGAAGAAAATGTTTTAGATGCTGTCTTTGAAAATCCTACAATTGGGGTTAGGAATGTAGTTGGAGAATTTCAATGGTACAGTAAATACCATTTTTCAAGAGTAACTGCTCCATCCATACCACCTGCAAAAAGTACATGGTTTAAGCGCGGATGATGAACCCGCAAGAGTAGAATTTTGTACACGGATTTTAAGGAAGTTTAACCACGACAATGGTTTTACTCCGTTAATATTATTTTCGGACGAAGCAGGATTTGGAAGGGATGGGCCCATTAACTCGCTTATGCACATTTATGCAGCTGAAAATCCTCATGCAATAATACAAACTCGCCACCAAGTACAATCTCAAATTAATTTATGGGCAGGAACGGACAATATTTAATAGGACCCATTCAGTTACCACCTAGACTAAGGCCCGTATCGTCAGTCGTCCCTATAATTGTAGGGCGCCTTTATGGCCTCCTTGATTGTCATAGCTTTCTATTTTTCCATGACAGTGCTCTATTTTGAGGTTATGTCACAAACATCTATTAGCATCAAATTGTGCTTGCTTTTGAGTTATATCATGTTTTATCAGCCTGAAATTTCCTACAATTTAAAAGGAAAACATATCTTCACAATAGGAGAGCGCTGACGCTGACACGGGACAAGTGTAATCTACAAATTTTTGAAGGAGAGAAAGGGGTATGACAATCAAGGAGGCCATAAACGCGCCCTACAATTGTAGGGACGACTGACGATACGGGCCTAAATGGCCAAATGTATTTACAATTTCTTGAAGAACAATTACCCACTCTGCTGGAAGATCTTCCATTACAAACACGCTTGAAGAATATATGGTTAAGCACAACGGCGCTCCACCTCATTTTAGTGCATCTGTTAGATGGCACCTTATCCAGACCAGTGGATAGGCCGATCAGGACCTGTATCGTGGCCGGCTAGATCACCAGATTTAAATCCTATGGTTTTTTTCTGGGGTGATATAAAACGACGCGTTTACAATACGCGAGTGGAAACTGTAGATAACCTTCAAAGAATTTTCCACCATAGCCAGGAAATGAAAGATAACATCCAAATGTTTTGGAGAATGCATCAAGGATTAGTTCGCCGAGCTCGAGAGTGTGTTAGGTAAGGTCGTACTCATTTTGAACAATTTTTGTAGTTGTTATTTCCGTTTATTAGTTTGGTTGCCATCTTCGTTTGTTATTGTTAAAAACCATAGCAACGCTACTCAGATACTATTCAAAGCAACTTGATTATTATGTTATAAAAATGTTTTGTCATCATGGTACAAATAATGCATTGGAACTTTTAGAAATATATATCTCGGAAACTACGCACCTCTAACAAGTGAGCCTTTTTTGTGGAAATACGAGAAAATAAGATCTTTTCGTCAGTTGTTCTATACAGGGTAGCACAAAAAAGCTATGATAAGTTATTTACCGAAATGTGGCGCCCTCTAGAAGTTTGGCCATAAAAAATAAAGGATTCTTGTTTCTAATACTAGAAAACCTCCCTATACCGAGTTTTATGCCAAAATCTGAAATACTTCTCAAGGAATAAGGAAAAATAGAAAATAAAATTGTTACTTTGACACCCTGTATCTCGCAACTACCAACTTTAAGTCAATTCACATATTTTGGTCTGTAGTATCTCCAGTTTCGAGATTTCCCAACATTTCGCAGACACCATTTTCTTATATGACAATAGTCTTTCTCATGAAATTGGTACATTTAGGTCTTTGATAGACATTTTATTACATAAATATGGGGTTGTCCAAAACAGGACGCAGGTAAGTAAACGCATATTAAAACAAGAAAGATTGATATTCAAATCAAGTTGGGTACTTTATTTTGAAGGTCCATTTATACCATTTATGTATGAAAAATAATATCGCTCAAATGTTCACCACGACTGGATATACAGACGACCACGCGATGGTCGAAATTTTCAATGACATTTTGCAACATGGTCGGTTCTATGGCATTTATCTCGGCAATGATGTTGTTTTTGAGTTCTTGGAGGGTGGCTGGTTTGTTGACGTAGACTTTGCTTGTCAAATATCCCCATAAAAAGAAGTCCAAGGGAGTCGAATCGCACGATCTTGTTGGCCATGGCACATTTCCTCTGCGCGAAATCACGCGATCACCGAAGAAGGACTGCAATCGATGGATATTGACGTTGGTTGTGTGGCATGTTGCACCGTCTTGTTGGAAATAAACATCGTCCATATCCATTCCTTCAAGTTGCGGCAAAAAATGGTCCTCTATCATCACGTGATATCGCTCAGAATTGACGGTAACGGCGTCCCCGGCCGCATTTTCGAAAAAGTAAGGTCCGATGATGCCTTTTGACCACAATGCACACCACACAGTCACTTTTTGAGGATGCATCGGCTGCTGTTGATAATCACGGGGATTTTCGTTCACCCAGATGCGGCAGTTTTGCTTGTTTACCGTCCCATTCAAAGTGAACATGATTTTTCATGAAAAATTGGCATCAATTTGGCGGTGTTCAAGGAGCCAATCTGAGAACGTTCGGCGCGAAAAATGGTCGGCCCGACGCAGCTCTTGCGTCAATTGGATCTTGTAGGCGTGTACATTCAAATCCTTGTGGAGAATGCGGAGCAAACTGGTTCTCGAAATGCCCAAATCTTGGGATCGACGCGTTGTTGATTGTTTCGGATCGTCTCTCACACTCTCCTTCACAACAGCAATATTTTCCGGTGTGCGAACGCTCCTTGGCCGGCCAGAGCCCGGCAGATTTGCCACAGAACGTGTTGCCTCGAATTTACGCACCAGACGAACGATGGTTGTTTCGTGTGGGCGGTTGTTGCGACCGAAATGTTCACGAAGCGCGCGAAACGTGTTTTTTATTTTTGCACCATTTTTGTAGTGCTCTTGAATAACTTTAATGCGGTCTTCAATCGAATACGACTCCATAGCGATCAATGGTAAACATTCAACTAACAAAATGACATGTCGGTGACAGAAAACAAAGATGGCGTCTATGTCAAATTGACGTTTACTTTCCTGCGTCCCTATTGGACAACGTTTTTCTTTCTGTTGCGGAAAACGAACCTCTTTCAGTTGCCATTGCTCTTTTGTGAATTCTTCGAAAGCTTGGAAAGAGTAAAATTAATAAAGGCATATCGTATTTTTAGAATGACCATAGGCATTGATGCTCTTCGGAAAAAGGTGGGATGGAAAAAGGGAGGGAGCAGAAAAAAAAGTGTAGTTTTTCGATTAAATGGCTGAGGAATTGAAAACTATGCATCTGTTTTTGTTATTATAATATCCTTACTGCCACAATAAAACCATAATAAGGTGTAAGATTTTTGAAAATTAATTTGTTTTTAAAGAACTACAAGCGTTTGGACCAAACTTAATAAATTTGTGTTTATTGAAGAAGAAATTACAAGGATGTTGTCTCTAGCATCAACAAAGTTAAAATCTCTATAACATTCAGAAAGCATGCAGTTTTGCTCAATGAAAAAGCTTACGCTGCAGTTTTCTTCTTGAAACCTCGGTATTTACAGTGCCGTAATTCATGTTACTGTCACCTAACGTTATAAGCTTCTTAAAATATACTATTAGTTAATTCTGCTAGTTTTTAAATATTTGGGCACTCCCTTTCAATAATAATCCATCCACTTGGATGAATATGTTCCTTTCTATTAGGTGCTTCAAACAGTTGCAATAGGCAGAAGCTAATCTTACTTGTCTAGTGAGTAGACAGTGAAAGAAACACAAACAGTAAATATCTGGCTATTCTGCACTAATTAACTTAATAGTCCATTCGGTTTTCTTGACGCCTATTGTTGTTCGTCGGCTGGTAGAAATATTCCGCATCGTTCGTGATCCATCGAGATTTAATCATGTCACTGGCCTTTTCAGCTATCATTATAACTGGAGCATTGGTGTTTCCAGTTGTCACTTTCGGAATTGCGCTTGCGTCTATGACCCGTAGCCTATCTATTCCATAGACCTGAAAGCATTAAGAAGTCATAAAGGTTCTAATCGGTCATGTTGAAGCGAAATACAATAATCCCTACGAATAGTCCAGTCTAATTGAGTTTTTGGGTACTAAGGCCCGTATCGTCAGTCGTCCCTACAATTGTAGGGCGCGTTTATGGCCTCCTTGATTGTCATACTCCTTTCTCTCCTTCAAAAATTTCTAGATTACACTTGTCCCGTGTCAGCGTATGCGCTCTCCTACTGTAAAGATATGTTTTCTTTTTAAATTGTAGGAAATTTTAGGCTGATAAAACCTGATATAACTCAAAAGCAAGCACAATTTGATGCAAATAGATGTTTGTGACATAATCTCAAAATAGAGTTCTGACACGGAGAAGTAGAAAACTATGACAATCAAGGAGGCCATAAAGGCGCCCTACAATTTATTATTATTATTATTATTATGATAATTGACATGAGCAGAGTACACAGTACTATAAGCTCATGCAGTAAATATAGTGTACGGACACGTAACACAAATACATCAAATAGAAAAAAATAAAAAAATACAGTTCATAGCTATAAAGTTTGTACACTCCTCCAGCTATCATACTGCACTTTGAAGCTATTAACTGAAGTAGCACCAACCACACTTTCAGGTAAACTATTCCAGGTGTTGAGTATGCGGTTGGGAAGAAACCACTGTCGGACTGTTGTTTTAAATGGCTCCTTATGCAGTTTGAAGCTGTGTCCGCGTAGATTGCTGCACGACAGATGGTATAGATGCATGAGGTTGGTGCCCATCAAACCATGAAGTATCCTGAACGTAACTATAAGATCGCCACGAAGTCTTCGCTCAGAGAATGAGGTCAGGTTGAATAATTCAAGGCGATCTTCATAGCTTGGTCTTCGTGCTCCAAAAGGGATACGAGTAGCCCGACGCTGTACTGATTCGACGAGATTTCTATCGCGCAGAAGCACAGTGTCCCATACCGCGCCAGCGAATTCAAGAATTGGCCTCACGAATGCCTTGTAAATGTAGGCGCAAGTGTTGACATCGGATCCTTTGAAAGACCTCTCCAGCATATATAGAAGTTTCTTGGCTTTTGATGTAACGTGGTGAATATGCTCTGACCAGGAAAGACGATCGTTGACTACAACGCCCAGATCAGTGTGGCTCGAAACTGCTTCGATGTTGTGGTCAGAGATCTTGTATGTAAATCGCGGATTTGTCTTCCCGAGGTGAAGGACACAACACTTAGTTAGATTTAAGGGTAAAAGCCAACTAACTGACCATTGACAAACAATATCAAGATCTCGTTGAAGCATAGCAGAATTTACGACAGTATTGTAAATCTTGGTGTCGTCGGCATAAGCTGAACATGTGGAGGAAATCAATGCGGGCAGGTCACTTGTATACAGAAGGAACAGCACTGGCCCCAAGACAGAGCCTTGAGGAACTCCACTTGCTACATGATGAAGGTGAGACTGGCTATCACTGACGCGCACAGAGAAAGTCCTCCCGGTGAGAAAAGCCTTAATCCACAGTAACAACTCGCCTCTTATTCCCATACATTCCAACTTAAACAGAAGCCTTCTATGTGGTACGCGATCGAAAGCCCTAGAAAAATCTAAGTAGATTATATCAACAGGAGTCTTTGTGTCCAGATACTGAGTCCAATCGTTGAGAGAGTGGAGAAGGTTGGTCATTATTGATCGACCAGGGAGAAATCCATGCTGATTCTTAGGGATAAGGTCATTTTCGAAAGCAAATGACTGGAGCTTATCTAATATGATTCTTTCTGCTATTTTGGCGGCGATAGGAACGAGACTTATTGGTCGATAATTTTTAGCGGAGGATTTGTCGCCCTTTTTGAATACAGGGGTAACAGAAGCACTAAGCCAGCATGAGGGTAGGGTATGAGATCTAAAAGACGATGTGAATATCAAGCTTAATGGTGGGGCCAGTGCTGGAGCGCAGTTTTTAAGTACAGCAGCCGTCATCTCATCTTTACCAGGGGAGGAAGAGGTCTTCAGATTTCGCAGGTGCATTAATACATCTTCAGGCAGGAACTCAACTTCGCAAAGGCTGTTGGGACACCTATGGCAGATAGTGGTCGGTAGAAGGTCTCCATTAGGCTCATCGACGAAGTCATCACTAAAGCACTCTGCCAGTAAGTTGGCAGATTCGGTGGCATCCATGTGGAGATGACCGTCAGCGTCGCGGATCTGAGGTGATGAAACTTTGGAATTCAGGTTTGTTCTTAGATACCGAAACAGCTTCTTCTTATTTTTGGAGGTAACGAGTTTTCGTTCATAAGCATGTTTGGCATTATGTAACGTTCTAGATAGGAGGTTAAAAAAGGATCGATGAGACACGTAATCTTGTGAATGGCCACTCCTCCTAAACCGTTGCCACAAAGATCTCTTGTAACGAAGCATCCTCGATATGTTAGAGTTGATCCAGGGCTTTGAGGGGTCACAGTATACCTTCTTTTCAACAGTATTGTCAGCCGTTTCGCTTAGGACTCGTTGAGCGAAAGTGTCCCACATATCTTGGGTGCTACGGTTGTTAAGCAAAGCAGGCCAGTTGACTTCAGACAGCGCTTGGTTAAGAGCATCGTGGTTTACAATTTTGATGGTTTTAAACTTATCGGTTGTAGAACGACTATTTATGCTGAACTGGAGAGAAGATAAAAGTGAACAATGGTCAGACTTGCCAAAAGGTGGCAAATAATCTAAATTAGAAACAAAGTCTGCGTCGTTAACGAATATCAAATCCAGAGCCCTAGGCGTCTGTCCTTCCCTGAATCTCGTTGGACGATCAACAAGTTGAGATATGCTAGAGTTGCGTAGCAAGTCGATGTAAGCAGCAGAAGAAGAATTGCATTCAGGAATGGTTGACATAGGCCAGCTAATGTCACGTAGATTGAAGTCACCAGCTATGAAAAGGTTGGTGTTTTTATTTAAGAGATCTGAAGTTGTAGGGACGACTGACGATACGGGCCTAAAGTTAAAGGACATAGCGACTATACAGGATAAGATGAAAATTCGATGATTTGAAATAACTAAAATGCAACCATTTGACATCGTAGTTGAACCCGACGACATCCTTGTAAGCTTCGATGTCGTCTCCCTTTTCAACAAGGTACCGCTAAGGGAATGCCTAGATCTGGTGAGCAGGATCGTCCCTTCTGACGTCTGCAAGCTCTTTGAAATCTGTCTCACTGGAAGCTACTTCGTATGGGACGGGGGCTTTTATGAGCAGACAGACGGAGTGGCAATGGGAAGTCCACTTAGCCCAGTCCTAGCCAACCTTTTTATGGAACACTTTGAGAAGAAGGCGGTTGAGACATCGGAGAACAAACCAGCAATTTGGTTCCGGCATGTGGACGACACCTTCGTGATTTGGAAACATGGCACGGACAGGCTAAACGAGTTTCTGCAGTACCTCAACCATCTGCATCCAAGCGCACAATTTACCATGGAGATAGAGAGTGACCAACAACTGGCCTTCTTGGACGTACTAGTCAGGAAGCGAGGTAAGAAGCAGGGTCACACAGTGTACAGGAAACCAACGCACACAGACAGATACCTGCACGCTTTGTCCAACCATCACCCAAGTCAAAAGTATGGAATCATCAGAACCCTGACAGAACGAGCTCGAAGGATCTGCGAACAGGAGAACCTCCAGACAGAACTTGAACACCTGAAAACTGCACAAGGCAGATGTTCCGCTGAGTCCAATAGTCAGTGCTCCCAGATCGCCGACGTACTACTTAGCGAAACACTTGGCATCCCTGCTGCAACCATACGTGGGAAAGAGTACCAGCTACATCAAGGATTCCACCGACTTTGTGCGCAAGATTCAGGACATCGTAGTTGAACCCGACGACATCCTTGAGAGCTTCGATGTCGTCTGCCGCTGAGGGAATGCCTAGACCTGGTGAGCAGGATCTTCCCTTCTGACATCTGCAAGCTCTTTGAAATCTGTCTCACTGGAAGCTACTTCGTATGAGACGGGGGCTTTTATGAACAGACAGACGGAGTGGCAATGGGAAGTCCACTTAGCCCAGTCCTAGCCAACCTTTTTATGGAACACTTTGAGAAGAAGGCGCTTGAGACATCGGAGAACAAACCAGCAATTTGGTTCCGGCATGTGGACGACACCTTCGCGATTTGGAAACATGGCACGGACAGGCTAAACGAGTTTCTGCAGCACCTCAACGATCTGCATCCAAGCATACAATTTACCATGGAGATAGAGAGTGACCACCAACTGGCCTTCTTGGACGTACTAGTCAGGAAGCGAGGTAAAAAGCTGGGTCGCACAGTCTACACCTAAGTATTTCATAGCACATACAACTACTTACGCGGCGCCAGTAATTGCGGACAAAGCTTTACAAATGTAGGCATTTTCTGTAATTTGTAGAATTGTGTTACAGAATTTCCTACAAATGTAGTTGATGCTTACTACTCTGTACCTCTGAATATGGATAAACATAATAACTGATAATAAGTTGGAAATTAATTATGATGAATACCTCAAGTACTGAGAATTGCGGACGTAAGCTCACTCCAGTCTCGGAACGTCTGGGGCACAGTGGATTTGAAGGAACAACATCGATGATAACATTTGTCCCATGAACATCGGCAATCCAATCTCAGAGTCTGCACTGATTAATCATCTTAGCTTTAGAAATTACTGTGCACTCCAATCAAAGAAGGAACGGGTGAGTTGTGGCTTTTGTCCCCGGCGGCATTTCTTGCTCCAGAGACGTTTCTTTGGAATCAGACTGAAAGGACATTCTCCAAAACATGCCCTAAATTCATTTGCTGCCTTTATCGCTCTCCCTCGGTTCATAAAAACTTAATAAAAAAAAATACTTCGACGTCAAGATCGACTTCCTGGACATAAATCATTCCGCTTCAGATGAAGTTCTCCTCGGTGATTTCAATGCCCATAATGAGCTTTGGTTGGTATCGAACAAGACCGATGCATCTGATATTACCCAAGGTCTGACCTTTCCTTGGAGAGATGTTTGTTTCGCTGACGCGGATGCGTCGGCTGCCTGTTCGTCGATAACATAAATTATCCACCTTGGGATGGAGAAATACTTCCCTCATACAAAGGGCATAAACCAGCGTCCAACGGCATCGTCAGCAGAAGATCAAGGCACACAGAACCTTTTTACACCACTCCACTCTGGAGAACAAACAAGCCGTCGTCGAGCCCAGAAACAAATATAACAAAGGAGTTCGTAATACCAAAGACCAGCATCATATAAAAGTTAGGCACAGAGTAATCTCGAAAACTAGAAATTTGCTCATGTCGGAGCCATCCCAAGAAAAGGATCTAAGACCGACTCTTATAGCTACAGGCCTATAGGTTTGCTTTCTCTTATGAATAAGGTGATGGAGGCGTCCATCAATCGCGAGCTTCTGGACTACCTCAAACGTCACATCTTAGCGTTCGATCAGCTGTGGAACGCTTTCGTCTCATGCACACTTCCATCCTATGGCCTGCCAGAGAAGCTTTGCAGATGGGTGGCTCCCTGGCCGCAAGATATCCGTCATGATTGACGGGCTCTCCTCTTCATCCCACGACACTAACGCGGGTGTTCCTCAGGGATCTGACTTGGCTACTTGGTCTCTTACATGACAATCCATAGATTTGTTGATGACAACACTCTACGTTACATGCAGGAATTCAGATCAACAAGCCGATCTCTGCCGGTGAGCTGAAAAAAGAAGAGAAGTGGCAACTTTCTCTCTGACGAGACCTGGAGGTTATCACTGCCTGGACATGCAACATCTTATACAGTTTAATTCTTCCAAAACACAGCACTGTACCTTGATGAACAAAAAGCGCTCATCCGGTTTCGATAAATGACCGAATTCTACCAGAAAGCCGTTCATTTCGGTTGGTCGGATTCCAGATCACCGAGGACTTGATCTGGCACGAACACATGTCGGCAATAGCGGCAGCTGCTGGAAAAACCTAGGCTATCTGTTTGGGGATAAGAAGTACTTTTTTCCACTCTCTGCCTGCAGACCCGCTTGACTTCGGTCTCCCATCTTAACCGTGTCGAACTCCGTACTTTCAGAACTGGCCGATACAGCCGCTCCTTTGTCTCGAGGGTGTCGAGATTGTGGAAGCTTTTCCCAGTTCTACTAACCTTGGGCAGTTCAAAAATCGGTTCAACAGAGTTTCTTTGGGATCCTCAGAGCAGTCGCGGCGTCCTGGCATTTAGGCTTATGCCTGCGCGAATGCTTCAGTATAAAAAAACGAAACTCTGATTTTGGATCGAAACAGGCCTAAACCGAAACCGAGAGTTCGTTTGGACACTATACTACAACTATTTAAAACTGTAATGACTCATACGCGTGATCAACACGTGATCAGAGCTCGATCCCGGCTTCCTTCCAGTACAGCCGTATAGCGTACGACATATGTCGTTTCTGTGGCTTTGCGGTGGTCCACAGCACAGACAGAGATGCAAATAATGGCTGATTGTTCTCCGCCGGTAGAACCAATGAAATCAAAGATGCGCCTCGACCGGCAGACTCATAAGCGTCGGCAACGCATTGGAACGTGTTTCGTTGAGCGATCGCATATTGTGTGTTTTTATAAGAATTGTTGTGTGATTGTTATTGTTGTGGTTTCTGTGGTTACTGTTTTGATTATACTTAACCATGGAGAGTACAAATGGCACGAGTGGAAGTACTGAAAGCCAGGGAACAAGTAGACGGCTTCGTAAAGCACTGAAGAGGGACGCGAAAGAAATCGTGCTCAACGTGTTTAATAATCTGAACAGAACTATGTCGCAGGGAGATGCACTCGCGCGTTGTGAAAGTATGACAGGCGTTCCAGAGTGGACCATTCGCAGGGTGGTGCATAAAAAGAAGAAAACTGGAGCTACTACTGATCCAAAGTTTAATTTGAAGGTACGAAAGGCCGTTAAATTGGATGACGATAGCAAAATGGCGTTAAGGCGAACCGTACATTCATTCTTCTTTAGGAATGAGATACCAACCCTCAAGGCTGTACATGCAGCGATCAAGGAAAATGAAATTATACCCCAAATGAGCGTCGCGGTAATGAGGAAATCCCTGCACGAAATTAATTTTCGTTACGAAACGTGTAATCGGATGTCAGTATTGATAGAGAGACCTGAAATAGTCGCCTGGCGTCGAAAATACCTACGCGAAATGATTGAATATAGGCTTCAAAGCAGAAAAATCTATTATTTGCACGAGACATGGGTAAATGCAGGTCACACAGTTAAAAAAACCTGGATAGACAAAAACGTAGTGAGTAACCGACAAGCAAGCATTGAAGGTTTGTCAACAGGTCTTCGTGGACCGTCAGGGACAGGTCAAATATTGATCGTAACTCATATTGGTAGCGATAGTGGCTTTTTAGAAGAGTGTGACTTGATTTTCGTCTCTAAGAAAGGAGGTGATTACCATGACGAAATGAATGCCAGCTGCTTCGAGAGCTGGTTTCAAGGGGTGCTTCAGCGAGTTGAGCCCAACTTTGTGATCGTCATGGATAATGCTTCCTACCATAGTCGTCGAGCCGAACGTGTACCGACTATGGGATCTCGAAAAAGTGACATGCAGCAATGGTTGCGCGAAAAAGGAATCCCGTTTGACGATTCATGTGTGAAAGCGGAATTGTATGAAAAAATTAAACAGCACAAACCTGCGAACATTAGTTACGTGACTGATGAGATGGCCCGTCAATGTGGTGTCACTGTGCTGCGGTTACCGCCCTACCACTGTGAACTGAACCCAAGGGCTCAAGTGAAGGGTTATATTGCGCGCCATAACACAACCTTCAAATTACCAGACGTTAAGGTTTTACTTGAGACTTCCATACAGCTAGTAACGCCCGAAGCTTGGCAGAATGCTATCCGTCATGTTGTGAAAGAAGAAACAAAAATGTGGCAGCTTGACCACCACATCGACACCATCATAGATCCAGTTATAGTCAATTTCAACGAGGAAGGCGATAGCGACAGTTTATTACTGTCAGATATAAGTGGAAGCGACGATGAATAAAGGTAATTCCCAAATTTTTGACTTACAATATGTTTCAAACCACTCTTTATTAAGCATGTGACAAATCTAGTTCACCCATGTTAAACATTCATACCCCGCCTATGAACAGCCGACTACTGGTAGTTAAGTGATGTTCACGTGAACATCGATGAGTCATTACAGTTTTAGATAGTTATAGTATAGTTATATCAATTGCGCTAGCGGAAAAACTTTGATTTGTGGCTGACCTGAAGCGTAGGGCTGACTACAGCCATAGGATCGCTCGGTGGCCCCATCTTGCAGCTACCCACTTGATGATTTTCTGGTCCCGTGGCTCTTTTTGCTGAGCATTCCCAGTACTTGTCACTACCAAATTGGATATTCTCGCAGCCAGGTGTCGGAGTTTTATCCAGTTTGAAGCCATACCTCCGCAGTGCTGTAAAATAGATTCTTATTAATTTATTCATTTAAAAATCGAAGGCGAATATCAATACAGTGCACTCCGGTTATAACGTACCCTCTAGGTAGAAAAAAACGAGCAATTTATAACCGGAAGTACGCTATAAAGGAAACCCATAAAAATAAATATGCAAATTTTTATACTATGTGACATATAAATCCGAACACCCAGTTTAAATGGTTTTATTTTAATAAAATTTTGTATAAGTACTTAATGAAGCATAATAAGTAAATGATAAACATTTCAAAATGATTGCACTGCTTTAAAGCCCTTTGACCTTTAATAATGTGTGGATGCACCCTGATGTGCTACGCATTCTCCAACGCGCCTAGGCATGCTTCTAATCAGGTGGTCAATGTCCTCCTGTGGTATCTCATTCCAGGCAACCACCAACTCCTCTCGAAGTGCTTCTAGAGGAGGACGTTGCAAATTGAGAAATCTCCTAGCCATCATATCCCACACGTGCTTAATTGGGGATAAGTCGGGAGATCTTGGTGGCCATGGTAACAATGTGACATCATTATGTTGAAAGAAGTCTATTGTGACTCTTGCAACATGTGGTCGGGCATTATCTTGTTGGAAAGTTGGATCTGCCAGGGTGTCAAGATAGGGTAAAAGATGGGGTTCTAGAACTTCGTGGATATAACTCTGCGCGTTCATGTTACCTCTGATGAAGATTAAAGGTGACCTGGAACCATAAGCTATAGCACCCGAAACCATAACTCCAACAGTGTGATGAACATGTCTTTCAACAAAAAACTTTGGATTCCTCCTTTCACCACGTTGCCTTCTAACTCTGGCACGATCATCGTGCATACCTAAACAAAATCGAGACTCGTCACTAAAGACAATACTGTGCCATTCCTGATCCCAGAGTGACCGTTGTCTGCACCACTCAAGGCGATTACGTCGGTGTTCTCGAGTTAAAGGGAGGACCCAGTGTGGCCGGTATGAAAACAAGCCAAAACTTCATTTGCAGTGGACCTGGTAGTGGAGAAACGGTCCCTTAAGGCCAATAATCTTAGGAGGCGATCTTCACGGTCTGTTGTTCTACGGCGGCGTCCAGTGTCCCTTGCTCTTTGAGTACGGCCTTCTCGAAGCCATGCCTGACAACACCTAACCACAGTGTCTACACTTCTTTGCACGCTAACTGCAATTGCCCGAAAAGAAAGTCCAGCTTCCCGAAGTCCCACTATACGGCCCCTATCAAACTTACTAAGTTGACGAAATCGTACAGGTCTCCGTACTCTAGGCATCGTAACCGATCGTAAAGGATGTCAAGAACCAAAATCCGCCAACGTTGATTCTTTACTGCGGCTGAAATATTCATTTTTAGAGCGTTAGTGAATTAAAAAAAAGCAGTATAAAAACCGGAATGTCCAACTGATAAGGCTGAAAATTTTTTCACTTGTTATTTACAGTAAGATAAATACATTCACCAACTTTTATTAAAATAAAACCATTTAAACTGGGTGTTCGGATTTATATGTCACTTAGTATATTTATCTTACTGTAGATAACAAGTGAAAAAATGTTCAGCCTTATCAGTTGGACATTCCGGTTTTTATACTGCTTTTTTTAATTCACTAACGATCTAAAAATTAATATTTCAGCCGCAGTAAAGAATCAACGTTGGCGGATTTTGGTCCTTGACATCCTTTACGATTCCAATTTCACCAACACCGGCAGCAACTGATGATTTGGGCATGTCTGGTAAGAACGTATGAAGTGAAACTCGCTAACTTCACAAATTTGAAGGTTTTATACAATTTCTTTGAAAATGATGAAAGATATGTCTGATATGGAAGGGTAATGTCGCAGCCAAATGGCAGTCACTCTTTCTGACACAGTCCGGATCGAAAGATGACGATACTCGTGAAATGTATTGATACTTCTAAATATAGGATCATATCGAACATCCCTACTGTCAAGATGTATATGTATAACCCAAGGTACCGACGGAGCTATTTTGCGGAGTCATGGAGATAATTTTAAATTTTCATTTGCATTTTTTCAAGTGTTGTGCAATGATTTTGGGAAAATTGTCACGAATAGTCTTATAAAGCATAGTAGAGTATATTTCAACAGTTGGCGGTACTTACTCCACTGGGACCAGGAGCGTGAAACGGGATAATAATGCACAATCTGGCAACCCTGTCGCACCCTCACAAAATGGCCGCTGATAACCACACAAGTCACGTGTTGTCATTGAATAGCATGGAATTAAACCTCCAGAGTATAATATATTTTGTGACTGGTACCAAGAATTGACGGATCCCACGCATGTGTCACTCCTTGAAATGCAATAATCAGCTGTATTCAAATAATGTCTAATATAAATATAACCTAGAATGTGTACTCGTGGAAAAAGAAAATATGGCAAATTTGTAGTTTTTTGCAGGTTTTAGGTTTGATGGTAGCTTCAAGGCGTATATTTGGGAATTTATTAATCGCTGTGAATATAGTGTGGATGTTTGGTCAGTTCCTGAACAACGAAAAATATTCAACGTTATGGATGTATGGATATCAAAAAACCTGAATGGTTTTGTGGGAATATCAATCTAAGGTGCCATAATGGTTCTGATGAACGGCAGGTAAATGAATGAATGTTTGGAAACGAGCAATATCTTTTGGTAGAGCCTGTCATCAAGTAAGTGCTTAATGCTATCTGCAAGAGGTTTATAGGAAAAAACACCCAGTATCACATATCAATTGAAAAAAATAATACAAACATGAATTTAATTCAAAAATCAAACATTTCTTAAAATTTTGACTGAATTATATGTAATTTCATAATATTCAATAAGCTGGTGATGTTTCAATGACAAGTTGTCATCTCATACTTTGACAGTATTTTGTTTTCAACATTTCATAGCTATTGGTTGCTAAAATTTGTTGACTGGAACTTGAAGCTCATTCGCTGTATTTGACGGGCTGTTACCTATAGGTGGAGAATAACGGACTGTTGTTGGTGAAATTGGCCCTTAGACTTTTTTTATGGGGCTATTTGAAGCAAAAGGTGTACGAAACTGAACCTGCTTCACTATTGGATATACGGCTGACAATAACAAATATTTGTAGAAATATCGATGAAACTATGTTTGAAAATGTTTGACGCGAAATTACGGACCGGCTGCTATTGTGTCAAGAAGTTCAGGGCAACCATTTCCAGCATCTCCTAAACTGAACTCAACGTATTGATTCGAATTATCAAGTTAAATGTCAATGTATTCAGTTAATTATTAAATGTACCACCAATTTGTAGTGGGTAGGTTAAGGTATTGACTTTATATTCTAGGGTTATAAAGTACTCGTCAGGAGCTTCAAAATGATGCGCCATAAGAACCCCGTTTTCATATAATTTTTTTCCAAGATGGTGCCCAGCGGCCATATAATGTTATGCTTCATGCTGCTTAACAATATTAATTAACGGCCGTGCCTTTCAGTTGCAATTATCACACGATTTGCACTTGTTTATAATTAAAATGTATAACATAACAAAAACTTTTAAATGGATGGTTAATTACATAGTAAAAAGTTTATTAAATGTGGAATTTATACATCTGAGCTCTGTACAATATCGATTGGTTTGAGTGTAATTAATATAGATATAATTTATCGATCAAACGAACTTACCTGAAGTTCGATCGTAATTATATGAGGGTCCAGTCCGAAAATATTACATAATTGTGTAGTAGTGGCTTTCCATACTTTTTATCACGAGGTTCAAAGCAAAGGAAAAATGCGCCCGTCCGGTCCTGACTGCCGTTCACCTTGATGATCTAGTGGCGCACCGTCCTATTCGCTTCATTCTTCAAAGTATCCAGATGTATTACCTGCAACTCTCAGGGGCGGGTAGGGGTAGGGTTTGTAATATTTTCGGACTGGACCCTCATATAATTACGATCGAACTTCAGGTAAGTTCGTTTGATCGATAAATTATATTTCGGGATCCAGTCCTCAATATTACATAATTGTGTAGCTGTTTAAAGGAAGTTGCAGTAAGACAGGTGGAAGAAACTTTTATTTTAAGAAAAACGAAAAAGTTGATACAAACGTTAAACAAATTCAAATAACCGTAAGTATATCCTCTATGTTTCTGATGATAATAGATTCAAGACAGATGTTAAATAATTGTCTTTCTCTACTAGAGGTCTATTGTAAAACCTTGCAAAGGTTTGAGAGTCCTGGCTCCAACCAGCTGATCTGCGTATTGCATCTATATGCACCCCTTGTCTTAGCGCACATGAAGTGGAAGCGTGCCTTGAGGAATGGGGTTTGAACATATTTGTGTCGATTCCTGCCTTTGCCATTGTATTTTTTACCCAGCGACTCAAGGTTTGTTTAGTAGCTGGGCCATGTGGTTTATTGAACGTGAGAAATAGCTTATCACAATCGGCAGGGCGGAGTGGTTTAGTTAGTTCCAGGTACTGATGTAGGCAAGAAGCAACACACAAGTTAGGACATTCATGAAAATATGGCAATGACAACTTAGGTTGAAGTGTTTTAGGCCCTGAAGTTTTCACAAAATCGGGGATTTGGATGTCTGCCCCTGAGGTAGAAAATTTAATATTAGGACATCTAATAAGAGCAACAGTCTGGATTCTCTGTCCGGTAGCTAACACTAAGAGAGCAACTAATTTACAGGATACGGATCTTAGATCTTTATCGGGCGGTTTATTTAAAAACTTAAGTACATCTTGAGGATTCCACGTAAAATTATATCTAGGCCTAGGCGGTCTAGTTCGAAAAATTCCTTTCATAAATCGTTTTACCTCTGTATTTGTCCCTAAATAGCTAGAAGTGATAAGGGAAAGAGCCGCCCTATGGGAATTGAAGGAACTATAAGTATTATTTGATGTGTTCATAACCTGCTGTAGGAATGAAATGATATTGGCTACGTCGTATTTAAAAGGGGATATGTCCCTCAGTTGACAAAATTCCCACCAAAGTCTTAGGCTACAGTTGTATTGAGAAATCGTATTGTCACTCAAGGAGTTCATCATGGTGTCTACAATCTCCGGAGGAATCCCTTTTCGTTGAAAAGCTTGCCTGACAATCTGGTCGCCACCAGGATAAGGTTTTCCGATAATGGATGTTTCTTTTGGCTGAAAGAGCAAAGCAGGAGATTACTTGAGGGTCCAAAGTAGATTGGATTTCCTATAATTAATTGTATAAATAATGGGTACCATGGCTGGTTCTTCCAAAGAGGAACCACCAAGATACCTGATGCTTCGTCACTGATAATTTTCTGTAAGGTTCTCAGAACCATTGAAAAGGGTGGGAACGCGTAAAAGTTCAAGTATTTCCAAGAGACAGTGAAAGCATCAATTTCTTCCGAGCTAGGATCTCTTAACCAAGACATGTATCTATCACATTTGTGATTAGCTACGGACGCGAACAAATCGATATCAGGGATCCCAAAAGTTTGAGCTATTGCGTCAAAGGCATGTTGGTTAAGATACCACTCTGTCTCGGTATGCAAAACGCGAGACGCACGGTCTGCTTGCCAGCTCTCTGATGAAGGAATGTAGGAAGCAAATATCCATAAATTTTTTGATTCGCACCACTTCCAGATGGTTCTTGTCAATTCATTTAATTGCGGGTGCTGCACGCTGCCCATTTTATTGACATAAGCTAGTGCCGTGGAATTGTCCGTTCGAATAAGAACGTTGCAATTTGATAAATCTCTGGCAAAACATTTTAGGCCAAAGTATATAGCTCTTAGTGCCAAAATGTTTATGTGAATATTTGATTCTTGTTCCGTCCATCGACCATAGCTACTTTCGCCTTGGCAAAAGGCGCCCCAACCTGACAAACCAGCATCTGTATAGAACTCTCGGTGAAAATGATCTCGTTTAAGATCATTTTTAGCAGTATTGATATGGTGTTCCCACCAATAAAGTTCTTCAATTATCGTCTGGTTAATGCACATAGTTGCATTGTAATTTTGGGAGTGTTGACACAAAGCAAGGAACTTTTCCTTTTCTAATATTTTGGTATACAACCATCCGTACTTCACTGCTGGGCAAGCGGATGTAAGCAACCCGAGAAACTGGGCTAACTTTACAATTTTACAAGTAGAGTGCGTTTTTTAAATACGTTATCCAATTTGAGATTTTTGACGTTTTATTGGTGGTAATTCTATGGTCATTTCGATAGAATTAAAAACGAACCCAAAAAATTTAAATTCCGTAGAAGGTGAGAGGACACTCTTTTGCCAATTGACAACAAATCACAGAAAAATTAGAAGAGAAGCAACCAAACGAATGTTTCTAGAACACTCGTCAATGGTCCCAAAACCAAAAAGTCATCCAGATAAATTACGCAGGGTACGCCCCTGGCTCTCACGTGGTTGACGATTGGTTTCATTAGTAAACTCATATAAAACATCCTTGAAAGAAAATCGTAAATATTTTCTGTGGTCACGATGAACTGCTAGCATATAATAGGCGTCTTTCAAGTCTAGCGTGGCTCCATAGTTGCCACGATGCACTAACTTACTTGCTGTTCGGGCGTCTTCTAGCTGAAAATGCGGAGCGTAGATAAATTCGTTTAATCGCTTTAAGTTTAAAATAAAGCGTTTTCCACCCTTAGGCTTGTCGGTTAAAAAATGGGAGAAACAAACTGCCCAGTTACATTACCGTGACACTTTTCTATAGCCCCAGAATTTAGTAACCTACTAATTTCGGAACCGATTAATTGGTTTTCATCATATGAATGATTAGCGTTATTTGGGATTTGTGGCTGAATAGGTGTTTTAACAAATGGTAATTTATATCCTGAGATCCAACCCAAAACAATACGATTGTCAGTAAGGGTTAACCATTCCTGATAAAAAGAATTCAAGCGACCTGCATAGTTGCTTACCAATTCTAATGTCGTCTCCTCTTCTCTTGTGGTTTGTTACAATAGGTGTTTTTGTGAAATCTGGATGAGGGGCCCCTCTCGTGACTCACTACCCCCAATCGGTGAGTCGGGGGGCGAGAGTTTAAAGACCCTGATGATCTTGAGGTTTCTGTATAGACAGCTCGGGTTTGTCCCCCTCCTCCTTTTTGTGCCCTTCTGGGAGCGAGTGCTGGTTTAGAAGCGCCCACTTTATTCTGATAAGTCGGGAGTTTCAGATCCTTACTCACATTTAGAAGAGATTTTGCTGTGTCTAATTTCTGAGTTAAATTAGAACCAAAAAGAAATTCTCCGGGTAGGCAGTCATCTGCCAGTTCTTTAGATATTTTTAGACCAGGAACGAGAAGGTTCTTTCGTGTAACCGACATGCGATGGAAGAGATTCGTTAGAATTCGTCCGCTATCACATAGATTAGTAAGGAAATCGCCCTTGAATTGATCTGGCATATGTTCTAAATCAATGAGAATCGTGGAAATTGATCTACCTAGTGCAGCCAGGCCTTTTCCTAGTTGATTTTGCATCTCGACATAAGATGCGTCCACAGAGATGTTTTGTTTTGACGAGGCAGCCTTTACTTCCGGATTCAATTCGGGAGGTCTAAGGAATGATAGTTTTTCTGATGTTTGGTATGCACTAAAAAGCGTTTGAGCATCAGATTTTTTCAAGCCATTAGTCAAAATAGTTTGCCAGATCGTAGTAAGTTGATCGTGCAGGGAAAAAACAGCGCTTTGGTCTGTATTTACATCTTTTCCCATAAGCTTTAAGATGTCCTCAGGTAAGGTTACATCGTTATATAAGATCAAAGTGTCGTCTCCGCAATCCATATTTTCGGTATTTGCTTCTGCACGTGGCAACGTTGCATTCACCAGCTGGAGAGATGGAGATAGCTGCTCCTCATCTTGAACCGGCAAGGTTCGAGCATGGATCGGTGTCATCGGCGATCGAGATTCTCTCTCTCTCTCCGATTACGATGGGAGGAAGAGTGAGAAGCGCCAGAGCGGGAACGGCTTCTCGATTTCGAAATCGATCGACGCGGCATGCGGCGACGGTACGACACGCTTGGACTGCGTGTGTCTGAGCGACGCCTTTGTCGTGACAAACGACTATGGGTTGAATAAGAAGTGGACAGAGATCTTGAATTGCGACGATTAATTAAGGTCTCTAGTTTCTCCATTCTTTCTAATAAGTAGGTATACGTGTCGCAATCATTATTACCCTTGGCGTTGCTCGGTGAGCGATTTTTCTTCTTATGACTCTTGGATTTACCCATAATAATCCCTGAAAAAACGGGCTGAAATAAAAGTAAATTGTATGATGCTTCTAAGGAGTCCCGTTAAATAGGCCCTGAATCTCCTATGTTAAAGGCGAAAATATTTGAGAATAATTCAAAAAGAATTACCTGGGGTATCAAGTCAGGCGATATCACTCGGCTTTTCGTCTCTGTTTATTAGCTGAGGCAGCGAACGCAATGAACCTTGTCGCACAAGCACGAAAACCACAATGAAGCGAATAGGACGGTGCGCCACTAGATCATCAAGGTGAACGGCAGTCAGGACCGGACGGGCGCATTTTTCCTTTGCTTTGAACCTCGTGATAAAAAGTATGGAAAGCCACTACTACACAATTATGTAATATTGAGGACTGGATCCCGAAATATAATTTGCAAGATACCTACATGTACAGAAAGGCAAGGTATTCTATTTTTTTCTAGTTTTATGTGATAATGAGATCTAAAGTAACAATAGTGGCAGCAGATGAAGACGGTGAAGACATGTATCGATCCGATTTCTGAATTGCCAAATGTTGCTAGAAGTAACAAAATAAGGTAACGCCTGGTGAGTTTACTTGACAGCACTAACGTGCGGCGGCATCATGGAGGGAAGCTCTGTTGCTCAGTTGTATAATCATTCGTCAAATATTGACAGTGTATTCATAGCAGTTGCAGCCCAGACAAGTATTCCAAGCCGGGTTTCATCTTGGCTCTGGTCACAGCGAGAGGGTTAAGAAGAGAAGCACTTCTACTCGTAGCCCTAAACAGGTATCCCAGCATTGTCATCATATCCTTGGTGATTTGAACTCCGACACGCAGATATTAATGTCACAGCTGGGCCATTCACTGAAATCTGGTGTGCGCTGCACTAAGTGTGTGCGTTTTAGGCGTGGATATAACCACACAATAGAAGCTACACTTAGGCAAACTCTCCCAGTGCAATTTTCAGACGCTGACAGATAAGCGATGCGCACCGCTGTTTACAGCGTCTAGCCATAAATGGACGCTTACTAGATACAGGTTCGGACTTATTGATTCTTTCTAACATAGAACTTCCGATAGTCCCGCACGGGTATCACGTATCTTGAAAAGTGACATTATGCCGATTTTTTTTGACATTATGCTGTTTTTTTTGACATTATGAAGGTTATTCTACAAGATGTTAACTTAGAACTTAGTTGTACGTGTTGCCTAAACGTCATGGGGCTTGTTATCAAACTTTGGCTTTGATGTGATGTAAAATCTGCTTCTGAGATGGCATTACTGGAGGTCTAAGCTGTAAGTTGTATGTGTTGATGGAAATTACATATACAAATTTGCTGAATTTCAAAAATGAGAGAGATAAGAAATAATTATATTCACTGTACACTGTCGAATTACAAGTCATATACATGCTAACAGTAATTACACATAACGCGGGCGCGGTAATGATTTCCCGTAATTCTCCCCAGTTTTTCGTAATTTATAACTTTGAACATAACCTCTCTTCAGAAAGCACCACATATGAATAACCCGTCATATTCGGCATATTCAGTAATGATTTTCTCACACAGCAAATATCACTGATTTTATACACATGCAGACCAATACACATAATCATCCAGATGCAGTCTTGCTATTCAACCAACTTTCTTCTCAGAGATAAAAACTAAAGACCCGGATCACTCAGCCTCACAAAGCTATGCAACCAATAATGCGTAGTTTAGTTGAGTGATTCCTCCACAGATGGACGTTCACAACGATCCTAGTGAGCAAACGTGGAATGACTGTTTGCGCCCTAAAAACTACCTAGTCTGCAAGTTGACATCTTATAGGTTTTTTTTAACGTTTTATAGGTTTTTTACATTATACCCGTGCCGAACAATCATTTATGGTAAACCAGATCAGAGATACTCTCAGCAAGGCAAGATATACGAGGGCGGTTCAGATACGATGGAGACAAATGCTGTAGATGCCGCGCATGTATGTCTTGAAGGTCGTGGCTTGAGTAGGTGATAGCTGGGTCCCTTACGAACAGTGTGGCACAGCTTTCGTCGGGAGCGCAAGTTTCGCACGCGGGCTAACGACCATGAGTGGAGGTCAAGTGCCAGCCGCCGTTGCGCAACGTATTGTCATTCATTTTTTAGTGTGGGAGGGCGTTAAAAACACGGAAAATTTTCTGGATTTGCGGAATCAGTTCGATATAATGAAATGATATACTATCTGTTTATATTTTTTAAAATATTTTCTTAGCACTTTCCTTTTCAAGATTCAGGAAACGAATAAACGTATTTGTCCCACATTCTTATTTATAGAGTGACGAATTGAACAAGTCAGTGCAAGGTAGCGAAGCTCTGAGACTGCGACTCTCAGGTTTTTACAAGTTCAAAATGTATTGCGACCACAAAGCGAATACCAACATCCTACAACTTACACAATTTTATAAACATATATAATAAATGTTTTACTTCATAGGTACTTTTATAAATAATGTATATGTTTTGATATTATAAGATAGTATGATGTAAGTAAATAGGTACTATCAGTGTATGTGTTGAGATCCACTATCGTGCACTCCCATATTCATTTCATGGACCCCCAAAATTTTTTTCGCTGACGTAGAACCCTTGCAGGTTGTCATAAACCCTTAGGGGTCGATATAGACCACTTTGGGAATCAATGATCTGAATAATGTGTTTCCGAATAGATAGATAGGGCGCAATGGACCCATTTCTTGGCCTGTTCGCTTACTCCCCGGAGTTAATGCCCTGCGTTTTTTTTCTGTGGGGCTATTTGAAAGAGTTGGTGTATCATGATGGAGCAGTGAATACTCTGGAACAACTTCAACAGCGCACTGTTAATGCTTGTGATTTAATTCGTGGACACCAGGATTTTATTTTCGAATCTTTCAAATAGGGAATAGGGACAATTTTGAACAGGTTTTGTAAAAACCTGATAATGATTTTTATTAAATAATTTTTAATAATGTAAAGTAACTCTCTTATCATGCAGCTTTTACATAGGTGATTTTTGGTATATCGACTTCTTTTGAGTTTCACAAGCTGTTAAAATAAATGACTCAACTTTCAATGAATGCAGGATAAAGCATACAGTCAAAGTTGTGAGAAATCTTGGGCAATTGCTTGAAATATGTAAACAGTACGGTAGTTCAAAGTCGACAGAGCAGGACTGGATTAAAGGCAAAAAATATTGTTTTGTTCATTTTTACATAGTTTGTATGTATTTTTGATAAAATATCTATGTTAAATGGACTCAGTACAAGGGTGTTTAATTTCTTTCCCTCAAAGTCTTAATTTCTATTCTATCACAAATTTTTAGATACGGTTCTGTCTAATCAAATGCTGTCCGACGATTTTAAATCGGAAACTGGCTGGCCGAGGACCTACTGGCAAATAGCACCTTTTTATAAATTTTCTATTCTATAAGCCATGTATTTGTTGTAGGCGAAAAGTAAACGACATATTTCAAAAGCATTAGTAGTGTTATCGTGAACACAAAATTCGTAATTACACTTTGTATTCCACATTTGTCTGCACTCCGACTAGTGATGGCATATTCACCCTACTTAATCTGTCAATTATTGACACCAAACGATGCATTCTACATTATGATTTATAAATATCTTTGCCAGCGATTACTGTACCTCCCATATCAGAGAGAATAATTATTGTTAAAGTAAACGAAATTGCCCTAGCTAATACAAACTGGTCTGGAATAATTCTCGGAACTGCGTTCGGCGCCGGCGAACTTCCTAGAAAAATGTCTGTCGTTTTTGATGCATATGCAGCGTCGCCATTCAATTGTTTCAAACGGTCGTTGCGGGCTTTTTCCACACGCTTTTCGGGAGCGTTATTTTCACTGTATTTAAACGGAAATCTCGGTCGTATCCGGAAAAGTGGTTTGGGTGCATAAAAAATAAGTGTTTGTGAGTGTTTGTAGTGATTTGCACCTTTCGGTTACGGGAATAGTGAAGGAAACTTCAGCCTTCTCACACGGGATCTACACGTGCGCCATTTTCTTTTATTTCAAACGCAAAAATAAGACCAAGTCGTGCTTGGAAAAATGTGCTGGTGGCATGTGGAATAAGTGTTTGTGAGTGTTTGTAGTGTTTTCACCCTTGGATTACGAGAAGAATGAAGCGAGGCTTCGGAGATCCGCGCCACAAAAACGGTGAGTGAAAATTTATATCATTTTTAGTTATTTTTACAGGGTGCTCGCTGATCTCTTCTGGAACTCTTGTTATAGTGCAAAGTATGTAAATTCTAAATATGCAAACAACGAACGACTTTTTTAAAAAGCGGCTTCATTCAACAAAAGACGAATGAGTACTGATCACATTGTTTTACAAGTACTTCCTATTTATAACCTAGGCTAGAGCAAAGGAATTGAATTATTAATAAATTCATTTAGATAAAATGTGCATTCATCATTGAAGCAGATATTCTTTGCATTAATGGTATTATCATGAATCGCTGCAGTCACTTGTACACAAAACTCAACTCGTATATCGAAATCATCTTTGGTTGACTCTTGCAATATTTTTATTTTGGATGGATGAAATTTATAGAGTTTAGTAACTGTGTACAGAGCCTAATGAAATACTAGTCGCAGCAACAAGTTTTGGTAATGAAGTAGAATAGAATAGAATATAGATTTATTGGTTTCTCAGTTATAAACAAAAGACAAAGAAATTTATAACAGAGATAACACGTCATTGTGATACAGTGTAAATAACACACAATTTATTATATACAGGGTGTCCCAGACGTCGACGTCAAGCCGAAACCGGGTGATAGGCAAAATCATGACAGCTATCAGAAAAATATTTAAAAAAATTTTATGTATGTGTTTTGAAAATTACAGGTCTTTGAAAAAAATATAGAAATTTCACACCCTACGGCAGTCTGTCAACTCCTGTGACTACAAATATTAACTTTTTATGGATTTTATTTTTACAATGTAATGATGAATAATGCATCTTCAAACTGGTGTGTCAACCTTACTGCCAACTTTTCTCGTTCAGGAAAAATTGCCACTTATTTCCCAACCAAGTATTCCAAAGTAAAACTTTGCTCAACTTTAACTGGCTGTACTGGAAAAAATGTACTACGAGAGTTTGGCAAGTAACCTTAAAAGTTGGCGCATTTAATAACGATTCCAAAATGGTATAACACTTAGAAGATTACTCGTTAACTTATGCACAATTTTTATTTGAATAAAAACTGATGAAAATTATCCAAAATTTCCTAATTAAACAGCGATTATGAAAACGCACAAGGATAAGGATAACTGTTTGCACAACAGTGGGCGTCAAAATGCTGCTGATGATGATTTACCTTTACAGCAAATGCTCAAACTGTTTTCCTTCAGCCGCAATACACGCTCGACATCTTAAATAAG
The DNA here is from genome assembly GCA_963669975.1 of Acanthoscelides obtectus. NCBI lineage: Eukaryota > Metazoa > Arthropoda > Insecta > Coleoptera > Chrysomelidae > Acanthoscelides > Acanthoscelides obtectus. The sequence continues at coordinate 89,137,662 of CAVLJG010000008.1, forward strand.
ATCGGGTTATTAAACGAGCGAATCCACGGTTATTAACAAACTCAGCTGCTTCCAATAGTCTTTGCAGTAGCTCAGCTACATTTTGAATCGGCTTGAAATACACTTTTTCTTTTACAGTTCCCCAGTAAAAAAATCTAAAGGATTCAAATCAGGTGATCGGGCTGGCCACGGTATTGTACCAGACCGCCTTATCCATCTGCCTGGAAAGTTTTGATCGAGATAATCTCTCACTGAGAGTGCATAGTGCGCTGGGCAGCCATCATGCTGAAACCACTGTAGATACTCAGTGGCACGTCCACCAATAAATTTTGTACATGATTTTTCAAAAAATCCGAATAAACTTCAGCAGTCAAAGTCTCTGGGAACTCAAACAAACCGATTATTTTACCATTTGAAATTCCTATCCAATGGTTTATCTTGAAGCGATATTGAGATTTATCTTCTCTCATCAAATGTGGGTTTGCTACGTGCCACTCGTGTAAGTTATGCAGGTTCATGTACCCATCTTTCTTAAATGTGGTCTCATCCGACGATAAATTTTTTTCAAAGAACTGTGGATCTTTCCTGTGTCTTTCTAACATTGTGCGACAAAAAGCAACTCGGGGCTCATAATCCCGGGGCAGGAGAGGTTGAACACGCTGTATGTGGTATGGATGAAGCACATCACTTACTTGCTATTGCACACTTTGATACCGATCAGTACTCATTCGTTTACTGCGCATCTTTACATGTTCGTGCTTGTTGATTTCGTACTGTTACTAATTTTGGATTCGTGAACTGGACTGTTGATCGCTTGTGATTTGGATTTGGACTGTTTAATTGCTCTCCAAAACAACATTTGCTTTCCTTAGACTATCTTTGATAGTGTGATTGTGCAGTGCCGCTATGTCCGTGTACACCGTACAAGAATATGCTGACATGCACCTCATTTATGGGGAATGCAGATGCAACGCTAGTGCTGCAGCGAGACTTTACTGTAAGAGGTACCCGAATGCAGCTCGTCATCCAGATCATCGAGTGTTCACAAATGTGCACCGCTTACTGTTCTCAGAGGGCCAACTACCAAACCAATCACACGGTGAGGGAAGATCTTTCCTTCCTTACGAAGACGTGGTGCTAGGAGCTGTCGAAGAAGACCCGAGTACTTCAGTGCGTGCAATAGAACTAAAAACAGGTGTGCCCAAAAGTACAGCCCAAAGAATCTTGCAAAAAAACGTGCTCCATCCATACCACGTACAGCGTGTTCAAGCTCTTCTGCCCCGGGATTATGAGCCCCGAGTTGCTTTTTGTCGCACAATGTTAGAAAGACACAGGGAAGATCCACTGTTCTTTGAAAAAATTTTATGGTCAGATGAGACCACATTTAAGAAAGATGGGTACATGAACCTGCATAACTTACACGAGTGGCACGTAGCAAACCCACATTTGATGAGAGAAGATAAATCTCAAAATCGCTTCAAGATAAACCATTGGACAGGAATTTTAAATGGTAAAATAATCGGTCCGTTTCAGTTCCTGGAGACTTTGACTGCTGAGGTTTATTTAGGTTTTTTGCAAAATCATTTAGAAAATTTATTGGAGGACGTGCCACTGAGTATTTACAGGGACATGTGGTTTCAGCATGATGGCTGCCCAGCGCACTATGCACTCTCAGTGAGAGAGTATCTCGATCACAACTTTCTAGGCAGATGGATAGGGCGGTCTGGTACAATACCGTGGCCAGCCCGATCACCTGATTTGAATCCTTTAGATTTTTTACTGGGGAACTGTAAAATAAAAAATGTGTATTTCAAGCCGATTCAAAATGTAGCTGAGCTACGGCAAAGACTATTGGAAGCAGCTGAGTTTGTTAATAACCGTGGATTCGCTCGTTTAATAACCCGATCTTTTTTAAGAAGATGTCGAGCGTGTATTGCGGCTGAAGGAAAACAGTTTGAGCATTTGCTGTAAAGGTAAATCATCATCAGGGTCCTTGTGCATTTTCATAATCGCTGTTTAATTAGGAAATTTAGAAAAATTTTCATCACGTTTTCTTCAAATAAAAATTGTGTATAATTTAACGAGTAATCTTCTAAGTGTTGTACCATTTTTTAATCCTTATTAAATGCGCCAACTTTTAAGGTTACTTGCCAAACTCTCGTAGTACATTTTTTTCCAGTACAGCCAGTTAAAGTTGAGCAAAGTTTTACTTTGGAATACTTGGTTGGGAAATAAGTGGCAATTTTTCCTGAACGAGAAAAGTTGGCAGTAAGGTTGAGACACCAGTTTGAAGATGCATTATTCATCATTACATTGTAAAAATAAAATCCAAAAAAAGTTAATATTTGTAGTAACAGGACACACTGCCGTAGGGTGTGAAATTTCTATATTTTTTTCAAAGACCTATAATTTTCAAAACACATACATAAAAATTTTTTAAATATTTTTCTGATAGCTGATACGACTTTGCCTATCACCCGGTTTGGGCTTGACGTCGACGTCTGGGACACCCTGTATATATATAAAGTACATACAAAAACAAACATTCATAGACAACATACAACAACAGCGATATTTATGCTTACGGTTTCACTAGAGCACAGAACTCTTCAATACTATATGGTTGCATATCGCATATATATTTATGAATGCTTTTTTTGAATATAGTGAATGCTGAAATGGATTGAAGATGTTGAGGTAAAGCATTGTAAAGTTTCAGTGCAGAGTAATGTGGACATCTTTCGGTAGAATTTAGCTTATGTGATGGGTAGAAGTATTTCTGACTTTTGCGAGTATTGTAACTATGGTTGAAGACGTTTTTTCAAACTTTTCTTTATGGCTAAAGATATAAATTCCCGGTAATGTTAATAAGCGGTTGACTTTAAATATACTTTTACATGACGATCTAGGTTTCATTTTGAGCATTGTTCTTATTATCCTCTTTTGTATGATAAAAATTCCATTGGCTGCGGAACTATTACCCCAAATTGTTATTTGATAAGACATAATAGAATACGCAAGCCCATAGTAGGCAGACTGCACAGCTTGCAAGGGCAGGTGACAAGTGAGTACTCGTAGTGCATAGCATGCTTGATTGAGTTCTGAAGCCATACTCTCAATGTGCTTATCAAACTTAAGACAGCTATCGTACTTGACACCCAGGAGGTTTGTATCGCTTTTGATACATAGAGGTTCATTAATTAAGGGTAGTTCTTTGGTGGTATGGCTTGACTGAAATAGGACACAACACGTTTTTTGTATGTTGAATGCTAACTTATTCATCCGCAGCCAGTTTTGAATATGGTTTATTTGGGTGTCTATCAAGATTCGGATATCAGACGTTCCTTTATATGGTATCAGAATAGGTATATCATCTGCATAGATGAAACTTAGATTTTGCGTGTTTTTCGTGGTGGTGGATATATCATTAATATAAATAATAAACAATGATGGGCCCAGTGTACTGCCTTGAGGTACACCAGTACTATATGTCCGAGGACTAGATGTTATTCGTTTCCCGGTTTTGTTAAAAGTTACTTTCTGTCTTCTATTACAGAGATAAGATTTAAGCCAGTAGTACGCATTCCCGCGTATACCATATTTATATAATTTGTTTAGCAATAGTTCGTGATCAATGAAATCAAATGCTTTTGACAAATAAACCACATGCTGCTCCTTGATTCTCTCGGTATTCATGGATTGCTGTGGTGAAATCGAACAGTGCCGTGTTCACACCTCTACCTTTCATGAAGCCATGTTGGTTATTGGTGAAGTATTTATTTGAGCGGAAAAAATTAATAAGACGGTTCTTATAAGCAATTTCAAAGATTTTTGAAAAATTTATCAGTAAGCTAATAGCACGGTAGTTGTCCATATCATCAGGATCGCCTTTTTTATAGATTGGTAATACGAGTGCAATTTTTAATGCTTCTGGAAATTCTCCGTCACTAAGAGATGTATTTAGGATATTAAGAAGAGGGCCAGATATTATGGTTATCATGTTTTTAATGATGAAAATTGGGACGTTGTCAACACCACAACTTTTTATGTTTTTTAATTTGCATCCAATTCTGAGCAATTCGACATGATCTATTGGAGTTAAAAATACTGTTTTATTTTTTAGTTCTAGGTTGCAGTCATAATTCAAATTTGGTAGTTTTGAGAGGAGTTTTGGAGCAGCTTCGACAAAGCTTTTATTGAAATTATTATATCATTATGTACCGGTAAAACAAACTGATCTGACGACCTTTTGGATGTGGTAGTTAATTCTCGTACTGTATTCCATATTCCTTTACTTCTATTGCCATGATTATTTACTTTGTTTAAACAGTATTGCGATTTTGAATCTTTTAAGAGTTTCTCATATGTCTGATTATAACTTTTAAAAACATCTTTATATTTTTATCGTTTTGGGAAATCATTTGAAGAGCACTCATCCTGTTCCTGAGTTGATCCAATTGAGGGGTAATCCAAGGAGGTTTCTTACTTCCCGCAGCCCGTTTTTTTATCCTCAGAGGAAAATAGTAATTGAAACTGCTTTGTATTATCTGAGAAAATATGTCCCACTTTTTGTTTACGTTGACACTACTATAAATTTCGTTCCATGATGCTGATTTTAGATCTTGTAGAAAACTATTTATACGTGAGTTAGAAAACACTCTAATCAATTTGGATTCATGATCGATATTGGTATTGAGTGAAAAGAGGGTATGTTGCCCTTTATGGTCACAAAAAAGTGTATCAATAATCTTAGACTGAAAGTTCACATCTGTGTTGATGAAAATATTGTCCAAACATGATTTGGAGTCATTCTTTACTCTTGTGAAATCGGTAATAGTTGCTTTCAAACCGTAGGAATGAATTATGTCAATAAAATCTGATGATTTCCTATTTGTCACCAACAGATTTATATTAAAATCGCCGGCTATGACATTTTCTATTTCTTTTTTTCATTACTAATCTAGAATTATTTGAAGTTTCTCAAAAAACGGGTCGATTTGACCGTCACATGGACGATATATAGAAACGACTACTAAGACGAGCTCATTCAAGGTTATTTCAAGGACTGCACATGCAAACACACCGTACTGCGAAATATATTTGAGATCTTCACGCACTTTCGCTCTTCCTTGAAGTATACTAAGTGACATATAAATCCGAACACCCAGTTTAAATGGTTTTATTTTAATAAAATTTTGTATAAGTACTTAATGAAGCATAATAAGTAAATGATAAAAATTTCAAAATGATTGCACTGCCTTAAAGCCCTTTGACCTTTAATAATGTGTGGATGCACCCTGATGTGCTACGCATTCTCCAACGCGCCTAGGCATGCTTCTGAGCAGGTGGTCAATGTCCTCCTGCAAATTGAGCAATCTCCTACCCATCATATCCCACACGTGCTCAATTGGGGATAAGTCGGGAGATCTTGGTGGCTATGGTAACAATGTGACATCATTATGTTGAAAGAAGTCTATTGTGACTCTTGCAACATGTGGTCGGGCATTATCTTGTTGGAAAGTTCGATCTGCCAGGGTGTCAAGATAGGGTAAAAGATGGGGTTCTAGAACTTCGTGGATATAACGCTGCGCGTTCATGTTACCTCTGATAAAGATTAAAGGTGATCTGGAACCATAAGCTATAGCACCCCAAACCATAACTCCAACAGTGTGATGAACATGTCTTTCAACAAAAAACTGTGGATTCCTCCTTTCACCACGTCGCCTTCTAACCCTGACACGACCATCGTGCATGCCTAAACAAAATCGAGACTCGTCACTTAAGACAATACTGTTCCATTCCTGATCCCAGAGTGACCGTTGTCTGCACCACTCAAGGCGATTTTGTCGGTGTTCTCGAGTTAAAGGGAGGACCCAGTGTGGCCGGTATGAAAACAAGCCGAAACTTCTCATTCGTCAGTAAACACTTCGCATGCCAATAGGTCTTCCGTGTTCTGCAAACCATTCATTTGCAATGGACCTGGTAGTGGAGAAACGGTCCCTTAAGGCCAATAATCTTAGGCGGCGATCTTCACGGTCTGTTGTTCTACGGCGGCGACCAGTGCCCCTTGCTATTTGCGTACGGCCTTCTCGAAGCCATGCCTGACAACACCTAACCACAGTGTCTACACTTCTTTGCAGTCTAACTGCAATTGCCCGAAAAGAAAGTCCAGCTTCCCGAAGTCCCGCTATACGGCCCCTATCAAACTCACTAAGTTGACGAAATCGTACAGGTCTCCGTACTCTAGGCATCGTAACCGATCGTAAAGGATGTCAAGAGCCAAAATCCGCCAACGTTGATTCTTTACTGCGGCTGAAATATTCATTTTTAGAGCGTTAGTGAATTAAAAAAAAGCAGTATAAAAACCGGAATGTCCAACTGATAAGGCTGAAAATTTTTTCACTTGTTATTTACAGTAAGATAAATACATTCACCAACTTTTATTAAAATAGAACCATTTAAACTGGGTGTTCGGATTTATATGTCACTTAGTATAACTGACCGTTTTTTGTGAAATGATAAAAATTTGAAATTCGATGAAAGTTATCCTAATTCTAATGCACAAAGACATAATATTACATCTATAATGTACCCTTATTTATAAGGCAACCGTTTTTTCACGTCTTTATTCAACATTTCAATAGAAATCACTGATATTCAGAGAGCTTTGACAGCTTCCGTCAAATTGCACTTCGATAGCGTCTGTTCCTATTGGTCCAACTGACCGACAAATATTAATGTTTATGAAACTGGCCCTTAATCTAAGAATAAGTGGGTCCTTGAAAAGCGCTGTATGCGTTCGATTATTGATACTGTTCCCAAATTTATATCTTCAGAATAAAAATATACGTTACAGTAAATATTGATATTCATCTTTTTTTCAATACGCCATATAATTCCTAACGTCCTTAATTTAATCTTCTAGTCAATACCCAGCGACAATGAGCTACTGTGAACATAATCTCTTCTTGGCGCCGGTTTTTTTCACGCCATATTTCCGAAATATGACGACGTAGTATTTTTGATGCGTTTCCCCGATTTTTGACACCTTTTCGGCGGCGCCCTCCTTCAACTAGCCGTAGCGAAACGCTGCGGCGAATCGTGATTGTTTTTTAACGTGGGATCGCTACCTTCAACAAGGGTGTCGGATTCGAAAGCAAACAAGCTATAAGAATCAGGGTAAGCAGGGTAGCCAACGATTATTGTTTCGTATCTGATACTGATTATTTTTTCCAATTTCGACATGTAAAATAGCTAAGGCGTATACAGGGCGTTTCAGAAAGGCGTGCCAATATTTTTAGGGTAGAAAGTAGATCCAAGAATATTAAAAAAAAGTTCCTATAAATATGGGTTCAAAAATGGAAGCGTATGTAACAGGGGCGGACTCAGGTTATTTTAGCCCCAAAATTTTTGTGTGATTCTATTTTTGAAATTCAATTCTAGAATTTGAAAATTTATGGTTTTATATATAAAAAGGTGATCTTACTGAATATCGATAAATTGTGCTATTTTTGAATAAAATCAAACTAAAAAATTTGTCACATGATAGGAAATGTACTGCGAATTTAAATGAATTGTTGAATAATTAGCCATGGCAACGAAAAAACTAATTTAATAATTGGTAAATATTACATAAATACATATTTCTATTGCAATATAGCTAACATTTAGGCAAAAACAAAAGAAATAAATTTACATACGCTTCCAAACAAAGTTGGCTAAAATTGTTAATATTTTTAAATCCAGCATAAAAAACTAGGCTAGAATACCAAATTTTATGTGTTTATCTCAACATGTTTCGAAAATGTTAAGGAAAAACCATCTTCAGAGGAGCCCCTTTAAAAGACCGTAGCGCCCTTAGGGGACGTTTGTCGACCTATGTTTATATAAACTTTAATTCTTACTTTAAGCTCTAGAAACAGCTGGTAGAATATTGCACACTTTTTTCGGGACACCCTGTATAGGGTATCCCATTTAAAAATCGAAAGTTGGAGTCGTTTCCAGTCAAACGCAACCCTCAAATTTCGTCTTTCTATCTTCAATAATAAAAAAGTTATGGGGGTTCAACTTCTAGAATCACCCATCATATACTAAGTGACATATAAATCCGAACACCCATTTTAAATGGTTTTATTTTAATAAAATTTTGCATAAGTACTTAATGAAGCATAATAAGTAAATGATCAAAATTTCAAAATAATTGCACTGCTTTAAAGCCCTTTGACCTTTAATAATGTGTGGATGCACCCTGATGTGCTACGCATTCTCCAACGCGCCAAGGCATGCTTCTGATCAGGTGGTCAATGTCCTCCTGTGGTATCTCATTCCAGGCAACCACCAACTCCTCTCGAAGTGCTTCTAGAGTCTGAGGAGGACGTTGCAAATTGAGCAATCTCCTACCCATCATATCCCACACGTGCTCAATTGGGGATAAGTCGGGAGATCTTGGTGGCCATTGTAACAATGTGACATCATTATGTTGAAAGAAGTCTATTGTGACTCTTGCAACATGTGGTCGGGCATTATCTTGTTGGAAAGTTGGATCTGCCAGGGTGTCAAGATAGGGAAAAAGATAGGGTTCTAGAACTTGGTGGATATAACGCTGCGCGTTCATGTTACCTCTGATGAAGATTGAAGGTGACCTGGAACCATAAGCTATAGCACCCCAAACCATAACTCCAACAGTGTGATGAACATGTCTTTCAACAAAAAACTGGGGATTCCTCCTTTCACCACGTCGCCTTCTAACCCTGGCACGACCATCGTGCATGCCTAAACAAAATCGAGACTCGTCACTAAAGACAATACTGTTCCATTTCTGATCCCAGAGTGACCGTTGTCTGCACCACTCAAGGCGATTACGTCGGTGTTCTCGAGTTAAAGGGAGGACCCAGTGTGACCGGTATGAAAACAAGCCAAAACTTCTCATTCGTCAGTAAACACTTCGCATGCCAATAGGTCTTCCGTGTTCTGCAAACCATTCATTTGCAATGGACCTGGTAGTGGAGAAACGGTCCCTTAAGGCCAATAATAAGATTATTAGGCGGCGATCTTCACGGTCTGTTGTTCTACGGCGGCGTCCAGTGCCCCTTGCTCTTTGCGTACGGCCTTCTCGAAGCCATGCCTGACAACACCTAACCACAGTGTCTACACTTCTTTGCAGTCTAACTGCAATTGCCCGAAAAGAAAGTCCAGCTTCCCGAAGTCCCACTATACGGCCCCTATCAAACTCACTAAGTTGACGAAATCGTACAGGTCTCCGTACTCTAGGCATCGTAACCGATCGTAAAGGATGTCAAGAACCAAAATCCGCCAACGTTGATTCTTTACGGCGGCTGAAATATTCATTTTTAGAGCGTTAGTGAATTAAAAAAAAGCAGTATAAAAACAGGAATGTCCAACTGATAAGGCTGAAAATTTTTTCACTTGTTATTTACAGTAAGATAAATACATTCACCAACTTTTATTAAAATAAAACCATTTAAACTGGGTGTTCGGATTTATATGTCACTTAGTATATATAGACACATACGCGAGAAGAGATGCGGGACGTGTGGTATTGATTTTGAGTATCGATCGACGCAGTTTCTAGACAGGCCACAGGCGGACCGCTAAACAAATCTCATAAATGTGTATTTCCAATTTAGGCATTCTTCTTACATAGTGCATCGCTGCAACACCAACCCCGAACAAAATCAGTCAAGCTTTACACGTTTTTCAAATTACTATTGAGCAACAAGCAGAACATAAATCAATTTTTAAGTTAAATCTGTATAGCTAATATATTACCCAGACTTAGATTTGTCACAAGTCACAATACTTGTATGGTATATCTGAAGTCACTTGAAATGGCGATAAAACCTTTGGTCGGCGCGTCCTTTGTAATTTCATGACGTATCATAGGCGTGCGGTGATTTATTTAGAACGATAATAATAATGTTTTTATATCACAATAAATGGATTTTACTATTTTCTTATTTTTTTGATTTGGGATAAAAAACACTTATATTGGGAGTTTAATTTATGTTGACTGAAAGTTAAGAAATGGAAAAACTACAGAATTCCAACGTTTGACATAGGCAAATATTTACATAGCAGGTAGGTATATAAAAATGTATATAAAGACTTACATTATAGGTATTTATATATCATCCTCGCCTTCGGAGCTGTTGCTAGAGTCATCTTGTAGAGGAATTACAACGGGATTTACAGGAGGCAAAACACAATATTCATTTTCTTTTTCAATAATATGCCTAGAACACTGCTTTCATAGGTCTGTAGCAGCAATATAAGATACTGCATCTCTTATTGTGGCCAATAGCGATTCACTTAATTGAGGGGTCTGATTATGTTTTCTTACTTTTTTTTTTAAAGCAGCCCAGACCAACTCAATCGGGTTAAAAATGCAGTAATAGGGAGGTAGACGTAATACTGCATGGCCATGTTGCTGAAGCAGATTGTCAAAAACATACTCTTTTTCAAATTTTTGTCTTTTAATAAGATCCAATAATATGGCTTTGGTTGATTTTTGTGGTATTTCCATTCCCTTATCCTTCATAAAATCAATAATGTCTTGTTTTTTTGTGCCTGTATTCGGAATTTTGTTTTTCTGTCGGGAATGGTATGGCGCATTGTCCATAATAATCACTGAATTTGAGGAAATGTTTGGTATTAACTGCTGCTCTATTCACTTTTCAAATAAGTCGGAGGTCATGTCCTCATGATAGTCGGCACATGATTCTTTGATATTTTTGGCAGATAACAGCAAGGCATTAGGCATAAATCCATTTTCACTGCCAGCATGGAGAATAATGATTCGTTTTCCACGGTTGCATGGTGCATTTAAAATGCACTTGTTGCTGTCGTCAACCCAGCCGTACTGCACAACATCATGGGTATCATACCACGTTTTATCCAGGTAAATCAGATTTCTTTTCTGCTCTCTATAGATTTTAACTTTGTGCAAAAATTCTTGGCGCAATTCAACGACTCGAGACGACTCCATAATCACCATTCTTTTATATAATTTTTTGTATTGAAAACCACACAGTTTTACAATACAGTGCAGTGAGTCTAAGCATTTGTAATTATAAAAATCTTCAGGATAATCTTTTAATTTATCCCGTATCATTTCCAACGTGGGCACCAAATTTTCTTTATAGAATCCGTATATTATACGACGAATATCTTTCTGAAAACCCACGTCTATTCTTTTTAATTTTTGTCCTATGCGCTTTCTGTGGAAGGAATGGCTGACTACATCTCCCCTTTTTATAACCCGATAAATGGTAGACCGACTGATTTTTGTCAGGATACAAATTCTGTTTAAAATTTGATTTTGCGAGGAATCTGGATTTTCGTTTTCCAAACAATCATACATATTTAGGATTTCTCTTTGGGTCTATTCCTCTAAATCCTTATGAAAGAATTCTGCCTGCACAGGTTCATCAACCATCTCCTCGTGGCTTGGAGCATTTTCCCAAGGTCTCCAAAGAGCCATATTTAGGACACACAAGAACAATCAACACAACAATTAAATCAGCAAGTAAACTGAGTATTCAAAAGTCAAAAACACACAAACTAATAAAATCTATGAAAAAACACGGTAAGACTAAAGAACACACGTTTATTCACCGCTACACGGCACTGGCTAAACTGTTTCAATTTTCAGTAGCCACCTGCACTTTTTCGGAGCTCTGAAATACACGCTTTCTCATTGGCTATGTCCACGCATAGGCGTGCTTTACTACACGTGGACCGGTGAAACTGCCTTTGATCTTATACGGGGGATATTTGCTGCGAAATTTGGCGATTTTTGCAGCAACAGAGCGTGTTAAATATAGATATATAAAACGCACCCGGTATTTCACAGTGTTTCAAGTGACTTCAGATAAACTATACATACGTATAAATCGTAAGAGTTGTGCTGCAAACAAGTGATGACAAAGTGGGACAGCATTCGGAATACCAAAGCATCCCAACAAGTCATAATGCTCTATTTCTATAGCTATAACTTATAGTTAGTATGCCTCTGTCACCATGATGTGACAGAAAGTAACACAATGGTGTTAGATTGCAATAGCAAATGTCAGACGTCTAGGGCGCCCCCCGCGCCCCCTCTAATTCTGCCAGTGTCGACACTACATGGAAATCACCAACTACAAAAGCTATCGACAGCTACAAGCAATTTAAAAATAAATTTGTGAATTTTTGTTTAGTTTTATTCCATGGACTGCTTCTACTAATCTTATTTTAGGTGCATACCCATAGTAAATATGCATTTAAATAATAATATGCCTTTTATTATTAGCATTACTTACTTAACTTTTAGCGATATTTTGTAATATTTTCAAAAAGGGTGATTTTATTCTGATGAATAAAAAAGAATTCCAGAAAAATTACTTTAAAAAAAATAAGCGAATTCGGTATAAAATTTTCTTTGGCCTAAATTTTAGGTTAGGAACAAGATACAGGGTGTTTCAGTTTATTGTTGCATAACTTTAAGATTCGATAGAACTTTTAAAATTAATGCATAAAGTCTATATAAACATGGGTCGAAAAATGCGTGGCTTCCGAAATACACGGTGTTTAAATTTACTTTCTAAAATAGTTTTTTCTAAATATTTAGAACAATATATGATTTATGACAGTGAAAATTGGTATACAAGGTTTTTTTGGTACGAAAAAACGAACCATGGGCATAGTTTTAATGTAGCCGCTAGAGGGCGCTCTCTACTGTACCTGTAGTGTATTAAAATGACCGAAAATTTTTCCTTAGTGCAATTTTTTGCTTTTTGAATAAAAAAACTGATTTTTCGCACTTTTCAACATAAAAAAGCTCTCTTGTGAATTTTCGTTATGGTCAGCCGTTTTTGAGATATTTCGATTTTTAAGGTTCGATGCATTTTTAATTATGTATGATAAAATAACGTTGAAAAGTCAGTATCTCGATAATTTTTAGAAGTAGGCTGTGCCTGCGAATATTTTTGAAATTGAAAGCAGAATTGGGTTAAGCGTCAATTAGTTGACAGTTAGTTTTGATGTCTGTTGAAACCTGACACGTTTTTTGCAATTGTGAATGCACGAAATTTAGTTTCTTTTACATGTTTTTTTTTTGTAAGTTTTATAAAAATGCCATTTTTATTCTCCAATCAAGAATTAGCGGATATTCATTTTGTGTATGGCTTTGTAAATGGAAACGCAGCAGAAGCAGCCAGAGAATACGCACGAAGATTTCCAAACAGACGACATCCAACTCGCTCAGTATTTGTAAGAGTGCATCGCCAAATAATTGAAAATGGTTTTGGAAATCTCCAAAGGGATCAAAACATAAATGTTCCTCAGCGCAGATTTACCCGTATGATTCTGCGTGAGTTTGATAGAGATCCGACCACGAGTGTTAGGAGAGTTTCTGGTGCCTTGGGAATTTCAGCCGTGTTCTTAGAAATGTCCATAGACGTCCTTACCATTTGCAACCTGTACAAGGAATACAGCCAGGGGGCGGAGAACGAAGAATCACATTTTGTCAGTGGATTCTTGATAGAACTGATAATAATAGGGAGTTTTTAAGTAACGTTTTATGGACCGATGAGTCATGCTTCACTAGACGTGGAGTGGTAAATTTTCATAATCAACATATGGTCGCATGAAAATCCGCCTGCAGTTCGGGAAGGAAATTTTCAGCATGAATTTAGTGTGAACGTGTGGATTGGTATCTACCGTAATCGACTATTTGGACCCTACCTTTTGCCTGCAAGGTTGAATGCTGCAACCTTCTTGGAATTTTTAAAGACTGAACATGCAAATATGTGGGATGATGTTAGATTTAAGAAGATTGGCCTGGTTCCAGCTTGATGGTTGTTCAGCTCATTATTCGAGAATAGTTAGAAACTGGTTGGACGGAAATTATCCAGAAAGATGGATCGGCCGTGGAGGACCAGTCGCCTGGCCTCCACGATCCTCTGACCTAAATCCATTAGATTTCTTTGAGTGGGGATTTCTAAAAGAAAATGTGTACCAGACTCCCGTAACCACAAGAGATATGCTAATAGACAGAATCAGGGATGCATGTGATGAAATAAGACCTTATTTGAATAATGCTATATCACGTTCGATCATTCGTAGATGAAAATTGTGTATTGAACAATTGGGTTTACATTTCGAGCAACTACTTTAGATTTTGTATGTTTGTCCTAACTATCCAATAGCATTTTAGTTGTAAATAATTAATTTAATTTGTTAAAAATAATATTGGAAAATTAAACAAATTAATATTCTGTTTTTTTAGGTGTTCATTTGGAGTTAGGAATTATTGCTCTGTTTAAAAACACAGTCTAAACGATCATCTTAATTACTTGTAATGCCCAAATCGAAAATTTAAGAACAAATATTATTTTCCCATAAAAATTAAAAATGTATCGAACCTTAAAAAATCGAAATATCTCAAAAACGGCTAACTATAACGAAAACTCACAAGGGAGCTTTTTCATGCAGAAAAATGCGAAAAATCAGTTTCTTTATTCAAAAAGCAAAAAATTGTACCAAGAAAACATTTTCGGTCATTTTAATACACTTCAGGTACAGTAGAGAGCGCCCTCTATCGGCTACAGTAAAACTATGCCCATGGTTCGTTTTGTCGTACCAAAAAACCTTGTACACCAATTTTCACTATTATACATCAAATATTGTTCGAAATATTTAAAAAAAACTATTTTAAAAAGTAAATTTAAATACCCTGTATTTCGGAAGACACGCATTTTTCGACCCATGTTTACATAGATTTTATGCATTAATTTTAAAAGTTCTATCGAATCTTAAAGTTATGCAACAATAAACTGAAACACCCTGTATTGGTTCCCGAATCTTTGTTTTTTCAATCGATCGATTTCTATATTCAAATAGTTTTAAGAATTTTTTGCGACCTTTTCCGCCATACTACTCGTAGTTCCTCGAGACGGTGCAAATAGGTGGTTTCTAGCGTAAGGGATTCAACAATAATGAAAATATGATAAGAGATATCATAATAATATGATTTAATCGAAATTCTAAAAAAGATTTCATAGATATACTAAGTGACATATAAATCCGAATACCCAGTTTAAATGGTTTTATTTTAATAAAAGTTGGTGAATGTATTTATCTTACTGTAAATAACAAGTGAAAAAATGTTCAGCCTTATCAGTTGGACATTCCGGTTTTTATACTGCTTTTTTTTAATTCACTAACGCTCTAAAAATGAATATTTCAGCCGCAGTAAAGAATCAACGTTGGCGGATTTTGGTTCTTGACATCCTTTACGATCGGTTACGATGCCTAGACTACGGAGACTTGTACGATTTCGTCAACTTAGTGAGTTTGATAGGGGCCGTATAGTGGGACTTCGGGAAGCTGGACTTTCTTTTCGGGCAATTGCAGTTAGAGTGCAAAGAAGTGTAGACACTGTGGTTAGGTGTTGTCAGGCATGGCTTCGAGAAGGCCGTACGCAAATAGCAAGGGGCACTGGACGCCGCCGTAGAACAACAGACCGTGAAGATCGCCGCCTAAGATTATTGGCCTTAAGGGACCGTTTCTCCACTACCAGGTCCATTGCAAATGAATGGTTTGCAGAACACGGAAGACCTATTGGCATGCGAAGTGTTTACGACGAATGAGAAGTTTTGGCTTGTTTTCATACCGGCCACACTGGGTCCTCCCTTTAACTCGAGAACACCGACGTAATCGCCTTGAGTGGTGCAGACAACGGTCACTCTGGGATCAGGACCGGAACAGTATTGTCTTTAGTGACGAGTCTCGATTTTGTTTAGGCATGCACGATGGTCTTGCCAGGGTTAGAAGGCGACGTGGTGAAAGGAGGAATCCACAGTTTTTTGTTGAAAGACATGTTCATCACACTGTTGGAGTTATGGTTTGGGATGCTATAGCTTATGGTTCCAGGTCACCTTTAATCTTCATCAGAGGTAACATGAACGCGCAGCGTTATATCCACGAAGTTCTAGAACACCATCTTTTACCCTATCTTGACAGCCTGGCAGATCCAACTTTCCAACAAGATAATGCCCGACCACATGTTGCAAGAGTCACAATAGACTTCTTTCAACATAATGATGTCACATTGTTACCATGGCCACCAAGATCTCCCGACTTATCCCCAATTGAGCACGTGTGGGATATGATGGGTAGGAGATTGCTCAATTTGCAACGTCCTCCTCAGACTCTAGAAGCACTTCGAGAGGAGTTGGTGGTTGCCTGGAATGAGATACCACAGGAGGACATTGACCACCTGATCAGAAGCATGCCTAGGCGCGTTGGAGGATGCGTATCACATCAGGGTGCATCCACACATTATTAAAGGTCAAAGGGCTTTAAAGCAGTGCAATCATTTTGAATTTTTTATCATTTACTTATTATGCTTCATTAAGTACTTATACAAATTTTTATTAAAATAAAAGCATTTAAACTGGGTGTTCGGATTTATATGTCACTTAGTATAGTTGAATAAGAATAACATACTCCTGACACAGGCGATCCGCGCACGTTAGTGGCCATCAGTGCCAATAGTTAAACGTTGAACAATAAACTTTTATATTTTTTTCTCAAATCTTAAACTACGTGTACTGGTTGAGTATGGTGCGGTATCTAGTGCTGTCGGAGCGCTCCCTCCTTTAAGGCGTTTCCAGATCAGCGATTTTTTCTGAGACTCTATACTGGTCAACCCAATCCAAGGTAATATCATTCGAAGCATGCTCATTGCCTGTATATTTTGAGACCTATTAGTGTATGTCTATAGGAAACAACGTGCAATTCGGATACTGAAACTAGGACCAACATAACTGGATTAGATTTTGGTACAAGATATTTACGTCCAGATCGTGAAGATGATCCAATACGTTTTCATTTTAGACGCGGTAACCTACCTTTGGTTTCTGCTAATCTTAAACCCATCTTGATTCCCTCAATCATAACTTTGATGTCATCCGGGTGGGTGTAGTAGTTACCATAGATTAAAGGATGACTCAGCGGATTATTGTCCTTCAGTTTTAGGTACCCTAGAATGATAATAATAATAATTATTATTATTATTAATAATAATAGTAATATTAATAATTATATGAATTAGTAATAAAGATTATAATATAACATTGTACACCTTCGAGGCCATCCACTATGGACGAGCTGCGATAACTCGACACCAAAACCCGAAAAAGCACATGCAGCTTAAGTCAGGGAGGCACTGAGCGCTACCTGTGCGTGAATACGAGAATGTAGGTGAAGCAGCTACTTTTTTTAGAGCAGCGAGAAGAACAGCGGAGAAACACAGCCTCATACTTGACTTTAAGCGAGAATGCCAGCAGTCCATTACGGAGTTGGCTCCTGCTCAACCGAAGAGCAGCATAGAAACTGCTGATACAAATTACGTATTAAGGCTTCATAGAGACAAGCCTACGCATGAAATTTCCCTTAGACACATATAGGAGCATGGCTTGTCTAAGCAGCTGACCTTCTCATTTCTAAGGTCTACTGGGTTAAAGACTGACACTAAGGAATTCATTATGGCTTGTCCAGATGGTGTATTTGATACCTTGATATACCGTAGTACGGATGTACCCGATGCTAGCTACAGAGAGTGTCGACAGGCGCCAGAGACGCTTATGCATCTCTTGTCATCGTGTAAGGCCCGTATCGTCAGTCGTCCCTACAATTGTAGAGCGCGTTTATGGCCTCCTTGATTGTCATACTCCTTTCTCTCCTTCAAAAATTTCTAGATTACACTTGTCCCGTGTCAGCGTCAGCGCTCTCCTATTGTGAAGATATGATTTTTTTTTAATTGTAGGAAATTTCAGGCTGATAAAACATGATATAACTCAAAAGCAAGCACAATTTGATGCAAATAGATGTTTGTGACATAACCTCAAAATAGAGCGCTGACACGGAGAAGTAGAAAACTTTTAAAATCAAGGAGGTCATAAAGGCGCCCTACAATTGTAGGGACGACTGACGATATGGGCCTAAAGTATACGCTGGCACTGCTTACGTCTATCGGCACAACGCAGCCCTGCGAGTGCCATACTACCATTTGAGGTACTCTTACGGTATAGATAAAACAACTGTGCTGCCCTATGCTCCAGTGATATCGTGTCCGTTGAGGAAGACGAAAAAAGCCGAATTTACTGGAATTACTGGTTTCCTGCCCACGAGCTGGTGCAGGCGAAAAATCCCGACATGGTCCTTCTGGATCACGAACGGTGGGCGATGTTCGTTATTGAATTTTCGGCTCCGGTCGAAGTGGAGATCTCTTCGAAGGAGGAGGCAAGACGAACCCAATATCAGGTGCTCCTCAATCAGCCTTGCAGACTCTGGCCAGACCACACTGTCAGTCTGCTAGTCATGGCCATTGGATCCTTGGATGGAAAGAGGAATGCACTGTTCAGATAGCAGCAATTAAATCCATACCGGTAGCTGGAAGAATGCAGAAAGCTGTCATCCTCGGTTTCCTCCGTCTACTTACGGCACACGATTTGCGGACCAACTAGTCGCTTAACTCACGGTGTGATGAGCGACTAATTGCTAATGGACCCGCAGCTTGGTGTATCGGAGTCCAGGTTGCCTATTTTACTTTCATTTTCCCCTATATATAATGATAAATAAAAAGTTCTAGAGGCTAATGTACGGAGAAGACTGTGACGTGTGAAATATCTCTGATAAGTGCGTAGAATTACCAAGGTTGGGAGAGAATAAATGTACTAACATCAAAAAATTGGGACAAACCTTTCTCACCCCTCTACAACCTTCACGCCTAAGTTTTTTCGCCTCTTAATTGTTTTCAAAAATGATCATTCTCCTCGGAAATATCAAAAAACGATGTTTGAGCTAGTTACATTTCTTTTCGCTTTTGGCCTTTTTCTCTGTCGCGACTGGACAGATTTTCAAAAGTAATAAAGCTTTTATGTCCTTCGTATAGTAGTAACATTGTGAAAAATATCATCGAGATCCGAGTGGTACTTCTTAAGTTATAGGCGGTTATAAGATTAGCGAGCCTCGTCTCGTAAATAGAACAGGTGTAGTCTCCCCCATTTCCCGGCCAACCTCACGAGTTCAAGGTGCACACGCAACAAGAAAAGCAACCGCGGCCCCCACCTTCCTTGTCCACGGCTTCTGGCCTACAAACTCTCATTTTCTTCAAAGTCAAGTTGTCGCAACAATTGGGTGGAACGTGGGGAGCGAGGGAGCTATTTACTTCGACGAGGCCTTCACATAATTCAGATCGAACACCACTTACACGTAAAATCGTGTGATCGTGAAATTAACAATCGAAATGCCGAAAACCACCAGATCTAAAAACTCGACGAGGAAAAAATATGAATTAGTGTATAAAATCGATATTTTCAGATAAATATTAATAAGTAATTTATCCCTGGAGCTTTTGATTTCTTGACACTTTATTACATGATCAAATCTGCCGGCTATAACCTCATCTATAACGTTCTTAAATATTTTTCACGACTTCCCTGTATTCCTGGATGGATGTAAATCAACAAACATTACATCTTATCTCCATTATCTCTTTTCCAAAACATGTAATTTATTAATTATGTTCCGTCCTCGCCGAAGTAAATATTTAGAATACATATCGTAGTATCCTCGTAGTAGTACCCAACCGCCAGGATTTCAAAGCGCGCACGCAGAGAATGAAAGCGGCACCGCGTCCCTTCAACCCACGTTTCTCCCCTCTGGCCGCCTATAAACCTTCATTCCTTGTTCTCGTGCCCGACTGTCAAGACATTAATCCATACGGTTTGGAATAGCCATAGAGCAGGTCAATAATATGCACATGACAGGTTACCATTTAGGGTAAAATGTACTCCTTATGTGTTCACAAAGTTAATTAAACCATTTATGGAGTACCTTAAGAAAAAATTGAGCACTTTCAGGTTCAGTATTAAGTTGTGACAGAAAGAAAGTAAATTTACTTGAGCGAACGATGCAGACATTACGAGGGACGTCTTTTAAGTTTTGCATATGGAAATAAAGCAACACGGTAGGTAGTTTTAAATGACTTTATTATTTTTCGAAGTATTCTCCACGAAGATTAATACACGCCAGCATGAGGGTAGGGTATGAGATCTAAAAGACGATGTAAATATCAAGCTTAATGGTATGTATTCTAAATATTTACTTCGAAGAGGACGGAACATAATTACATGATCAAACAAACTTACATGTAAGTGATGTTCGATCCTAATTATGTGAAGTCCTCGTCGAAGCTCCCTCTCTCCCTATGTATCACCCAATTGTTGCAACAACTTGGCTTTGAAGTAAATGAAGGTTTATAGGCGGCTAGAGGGGAAAAAGATAGAGGGAAGGGGCGCGGTGCCGGTTTCCTTTTCTGCGTATGCGCTTTGAAATCGTGGGGGTTGGGTACCACTACGAGGTTACTACGATATGTATTCTAAATATTTATCTCGACGAGGAATTCACATAATTAAGATCGAACATCACTTACAAGTAAGTGCGTTTGATCATGTAATTTTCGTGTGTTTTTATTTTGTATATGAGCAAATAAAGATAAATAAAGATTTTTCTAATTTTGTTGTAAACGAATCGACAGATCTTAAAAATCAAACGTCAAAATAAAGTATTTCGAAAGATCTGCCAAATAAGCTACTACCCGATACCCCTTGTCATTTAAATTTTTTAAGGAAATGACCCTGGGGGGCACAGGGTGAAAGGGGCTGGAGCAGCTTTTCTTTAAATAGTTGACCTCCTTGACATATCTTTTGACGTGTCTCGGCGTTTTTTCTTTTAATCAGTGGTTTTCGACAAATCCGAGCTTCAAGATGAACAACCTGTATATTCTTTGAACTTTGAAACGTTACGGTTATAACAATGTAAGATTTCTGAAATATTTCTGAAAAATATTGTGATGTATGGGTACAAGCCAGAGACGATGCGAATGTGCCTTTATAAACTAAACATGACGGAACTATTTACTTCTAAAACAAGTTATTTTCTCAAAAACATTTTAGATACACTCTAGTCGTAAAAATACATATTTGAAATCACTTAGACCTATAACTAATAGAACATCTGAACACATAAACAATGTGCGAATAAATGCGCGAAGTTAACAAAGCAACAATTGAAAGATTACCATTGGGTAACATCACCTTTATTTTTTATTACAGCTGAAATTCTTTGGGGCATAGTGTTAACCAAGTTTTGGCAAAATTTGGTGTAAAACAATCCCATATTTCTTGAAGCTTTTGTCTCAGTTCGGTGTTTTTACGAGCAGGATGTTGTCGTAGAACCTTTTTCATCTCGTGTCACAAAGTTTCAATACGTGACAGATCTGGACTGCTAGAAACCCATTTCAAAAGTGGTACAATATTTTCTTCCATCCATTTTATAGCCTTTTTTGAGATATGGCTGAATCCCAGTTTGAAGCCTCTCTATGAGTTGTGGACCTCGAAATTCTCCTTCCAACAGCGTCACTCCACAGAGCACTTCATTGTAAATAATTGGTACGCCTGCTTTTCGCGATTATTCTTCTTAATGCTCTTCGGTCGGCATTTGTGATATTACTTTTTTTCACATAACGTGGCTTAATATTAACTGAACCAGTTACGTTATATCTTCTAACAATATTTCTCACACTGTACTGTCTAACAAAGTTGCAATTTCTGAGTTTGATTTCCCAGAATTAAAAAATTTAATTATCAGTAACCGAATTTTCTCACTAATAACCTTTCCTCTACCCATTTTGAAAACCTTAACTACCCAAAACTATTTTAAACGTATTCTGACAGCTGTGATTAATAAAAACAATTGTCATGGCTTTTATTTTTCACAGCCCCCTATGCGTTATAGACTTATTTTGCATTGAAATGAAAATAGGTTGATATGCTGTAATTGCAACATGTGTTATTTTTATGCTGCAAATTTGATTAGGGAGTGATAAAGTTGGTGTTTTCCACTATACAATGTGAGTCTTCATAAAGTGCACATAGCAAAATCAAGGAAACTACACCTTATTTTATTGACGGAAAAATTAAAAGCAATAATTGATTTTTTATGAATATTTTAAACTTTTTAGAGTCAGCTGCTAACCCTATTTAAATAAATCGTTACAACTTTTAAACTGAATGTCCTATCATATTGGAATACATTTTGTAGTGATTGCAAATAATAGGCCGTACCAGTAAAGTGAAAATTTCCACGAAATTAAATGCAATAAATTTAAAATAAAGAGGAACATGCTGAAACTCTATTTTTTCAATGATTCTTAAAACAATTACTAAATTTCAATAACAATTGTCCGATTTACCCTACCTTTTTTAAATGTTAAGTTATTCTACATGTTGTTAGCTTCCTAATGGTGAAAAATTGCAAGTTTATTACTTAGATACAAGTTTTTAAATCAGCGTTTCAAAAAGCAGTGATCTCAGTTCAATGCCAGAGTAGGAATAAAACAACAGTATTAACCTACGTGAATCATTCATTATCTTTAACAAATAAAATCAAATAGACTTGTCTATAGGATAATAATTTTGGCTTAATGCATCAAATGTTCAAAATGGCCACCCCGTTGCTGCAAACACATTGTAGCGCGAAGTGAAATTTGATGAGTTGCCCTACGAATCATCTCGGGATCATGTTTGATTTCGTTTGCAACACGCAAAACTATTTCTTCAAGTTCCGCTTCGCTGTTTATGGAACTGCTGTACACCCTTTGTTTCATTGTCCCTCATAAAAAATAGTCGAGAGGTGTGAGATCTGGGGAACGCGCCGGCCACCCAACAGGTCCTTGTCGACCGATCCAGCGGCCTGGATAATTTTCATTAAGAAAAGACCTGAAAATCAGCGAGTAATGGGCAGGACATCCATCCATTTGAAGCATCATCCTTCGACGGGTTTGCAGCGGCACTTCTTCCAACAGCAAGGGCAGTTCAGTCCGCAAAAGCTCCAGAAATCTCTCTCCGTTTAATGTCCTCGGGAGTATTATTGGACCAATCAAAAAGTTGTCAATCAGTGCGGCCCACACATTCACAGAAAATTTCACTTGAAATGTTGAAGCCCTTTTCAGCCTAGGGTTTTCATCTTTTGGGCACCACTTATGTAAATTACGACAGTTCACGATGCCGTCTCTCGTGAATTGAGATTCATCTGTCCACAGAATTGTTTTCGGGAATTCAGGATTGTCTCTTATTTTTATTAAAATCCATGTAGACATAACGCACCTTGGACGCCAATCCACATCTTCCTGCAAGTGCTGCACCCTTTGATAATGGTATGGATGCAACCCTGCTTTCCTCAAGATGCGCCAAATCGATTTCTGGGATACGCCATGACGTAACGCCAAACGTCTCATCCTAGTAGTCGGGTCAGCAAACAAATCATCCAAAACGGCTTCTTCGGTAGCAACATGAATAATAACACCTGGTTCGCGGCGATCTCGAGGCAAACCAAGTCCAGTGTTAGCCAGTCTTCTATGTACTTCTTGGAAGTTACGGGCTGATGGAACAGGGCGTCGATTTGGAAATGCAGCTAGATAAGCTGTGCAAGCAGCTCTAGCACTCCCTCGGTACATTCCATAATAATAATGGATATCGCCAATGTGTGCCGGAGGTAAATCACTTATACGTGGCATCGCGACCAAAAAGCGAAAGCGTGATATGTAGCAAACGAAACTGATAAAGTTGGCAGGCGAAACACAAATAGCTGCCTAACTGCCCAACGTTCAATTGTTTTTCAATTGGGCCCGCCTCCCCATTCGTACTTCAGCCCGAGCGACTCTACATTGAATCACCAAAAAAAGGTATCTACATGATAAACAATGGTGCCTAGCAAGACGATGCGCATGGGTTTTTTTATAAACACTCATAGAAACTGTTACATTTGAGTAATAAACGTGCAATTTTTACTTTTATAAAGCTGATAACATGTAGAATAACTTACAAATAAAAAAAGGTAGGGTACAAGGGACGATATTTATAGAAAATTTGAAATTATTGTAAAAATGATGAAAAAAAAACAATTTTCATCAAAATAGGACATTTAGTTTAAAACGAGTTATTTCAATATGGTTAGGAGCTGGTACTAAAAATTTTAAAATATTCATATATTCATAAAAAGTCAAATTCATGTTTTTTTGATGATTTATCCGTCGATGAAATAGAGTGTAGTTTCGCTGATTTTGATGTGCACTTAATGAAGACTCACACTGTATATTATCAAAATATTCATTGTTGATATTTTAAACCTATAACACCCTGCTACATTTTTATTATTTGTGTTTGATAAGAAAAAACCTAAGATTTCAATAGTTGGGCCAACTGATGTGGGAAGCGGCTCGTATATGTACATTACCTCTGCTTTTCGGATGCAAAACGGTCGGTATGATTTGAACTGACCTCGTGCCGTTGTCAACCTTCTCTCCTATTTGTCCAGTCTTAGCACAGCTAGCCAAAAACCCGCCGAAGAAGAACTGGATATCCGGATAATCTTCTCGAGGATTCTGATACTTGGTGTTGACGAACCCTGTTACCTCAGATACCCCTGTGGAGAGACAGATATAGTTAGTTTTTAATATCGATACTGGATTATGCTGGCATTTGAATAACATCTTAGAATTAAAAGTCATACTGAAACTCTGATCAAGATCTCATCTCGTATAGCGTCCAATTTTACAGTTATGGATAGTACGTTGGGGAACTGCATCTTTTTCAGATCCTTTCAGTATAACTAAAGAAGTTGGAAACTAGTGACGCGAGCACCAGGTTAAGAGACTGAACTTAAAGACTACTGGTTAGTATTATACAGGGTTACTCAGAGGAAGTAGTGGACCGACAGTCATCAAATTTTGAACAGAGAGATAATGGACCATTGTCGATCAGTGAGTAATTGGGGTGTTGAGAGATTTAGCATTTTAGTATATTTTTATTCACGTGCATTAGTTCCCTAGTACCTTTTAGTATAATCTCCAAAATATCGGCACTCCATCTAGCCTATTTATGTATGTATGTAAGATATGTCACCATTATCAAAAGTCTAGCAACGGTCCAATATCTAGGGAGTATAAGAAATTTGGAACAAGAGGATAATGACCCAAATCAGTCAGTAATCGCGTTGTTGCCAGATCTATGGTTTAGTTATTTGCTTAGTTTGCTTATTATCAAATACATATTAGCATCCTAGTACTCATATAGCTTGCTATAGCTTTTATACAGCTGAGCTCCATGTAGCCTACTTAGGAAGATATGGCAACATAAAAAATATTTGGAAGTTATCAAATATACTAAGTGACATATAAATCCGAACACCCAGTTTAAATGGTTTTATTTTAATAAAAGTTGGTGAATGTATTTATCTTACTGTAAATAACAAGTGAAAAATTTTCAGCCTTATCAGTTGGACATTCCGGTTTTTACACTGCTTTTTTTTAATTCACTAACGCTCTAAAAATGAATATTTCAGCCGCAGTAAAGAATCAACGTTGGCGGATTTTGGTTCTTGACATCATTTACGATCGGTTACGATGCCTAGAGTACGGAGACCTGTACGATTTCGTCAACTTAGTGAGTTTGATAGGGGTCGTATAGTGGGACTTCGGGAAGCTGGACATTTTTTTCGGGCAATTGCAGTTAGAGTGCAAAGAAGTGTAGACACTGTGGTTAGGTGTTGTCAGGCATGGCTTCGAGAAGGCCGTACGCAAAGAGCAAGGGGCACTGGACGCCGCCGTAGAACAACAGACCGTGAAGATCGCCGCCTAAGATTATTGGCCTTAAGGGACCGTTTCTCCACTACCAGGTCCATTGCAAATGAATGGTTTGCAGAACACGGAAGACCTATTGGCATGCGAAGTGTTTACCGACGAATGCGAAGTTTTGACTTGTTTTCATACCGGCCACACTGGGTCCTCCCTTTAACTCGAGAACGCCGACGTAATCGCCTTGAGTGGTGCAGACAACGGTCACTCTGGGATCAGGAATGAAACGTCTTTAGTGACGAGTCTCGATTTTGTTTAGGCATGCACGATGGTCGTGCCAGGGTTAGAAGGCGACGTGGTCAAAGGACGAATCCACAGTTTTTTGTTGAAAGACATGTTCATCACACTGTTGGAGTTATGGTTTGGGGTGCTATAGCTTATGGTTCCAGGGCACCTTTAATCTTCATAAGAGGTAACATGAACGCGCAGCGTTATATCCACGAAGTTCTAGAACCCCATCTTTTACCCTATCTTGACACCCTGGCAGATCCAACTTTCCAACAAGATAATGCCCGACCATATGTTGCAAGAGTCATAATAGACTTCTTTCAACATAATGATGTCACATTGTTACCATGGCCACCAAGATCTCCCGACTTATCCCCAATTGAGCACGTGTGGGATATGATGGGTAGGAGATTGCTCAATTTGCAACGTCCTGCTCAGGCTCTAGAAGCACTTCGAGAGGAGTTGGTGGTTGCCTGGAATGAGATACCACAGGAGGACATTTACCACCTGATCAGAAGCATGCCTAGGCGCGTTGGAGAATGCGTAGCACATCAAGGTGCATCCACACATTATTAAAGGTCAAAGGGCTTTAAAGCAGTGCAATCATTTTGAAATTTTTATCATTTACTTATTATGCTTCATTAAGTACTTATACAAAATTTTATTAAAATAAAACCATTTAAACTGGGTGTTCGGATTTATAAGTCACTTAATACCTTTATCACAGACCATGCATTTCGCATAATCGCGCCCTTTATTGATTTTTTAATCCAGCATTGGAAATCTGGCACACGCACGCGACAAAAAATGACTGCAAGCCAGGCAATACTATACTGGCCGAATTCGGAATAGTACACGAAATCATAAATCGTACAATACAGGCATGAACTTGTCACGAGCCGCTAGGCCTAGGCGATGTAGCCAAATCATCGAGTATCTTCGGCGATTCCCCAGGTGCAAAGAATCAGCGTATGTGACACACTAATGTCAGGCAAACTGAATAAAAATATATCTGATCTAGTACGAATAATAATAGTACTTTTGTCATTCTCTTTATCGCGATGCATTAAAAATATTTCTCTTATATAAGGAACAAAAATTATTCAATTGAAGGAAAAGTCCACTTTTCGGTGGATTTTGCTTTAAAATCGGTAGTTCGGTAGACCAGCACCAAAATCGGTAGATCTACCGAAAAATCGGTAGACCTGGCAACGGTGGCGGTACTCTACCCGGTCCAACCGAGTATCTCCGACTGCACCCGAGCCGACACGATTCACGGCGCATAGCGCTTTGTACGGGTGCGCCGAATCGGTTTTGTTAAGCTCTGTGTTAGATTGAGGGATTGGGCTTCTACAGTATATTCAGATAAGAGATAGACCGGATGTAAACAAAAGGTTCGGGTGATTTTCACGCTAACGCCGCCGTCTCGACGTAAAACAGGAGCCCTCATTGGTCAATTCGCAATTAAATGCCTATGCCGAGCGGCAGAGCAGTCGTATCAAGGCAGAGTCACATTCAGGTCCAGACGTGTTACGTATGTCGTGTGCATCATTGCAATTTGATATTTCTTTGGACGTTTTCGTTTGTTACCTTATTAAGTTGTCGAGTTTGTCGTTGATATTGTTATACCTTGTTATTGATTGTTATTGTTATCAACTGCTTGCGCAAAATGCCCAGTAGTACAGATACTGCCGATGAAGTTGTAAACTCCTGTAGTCCACCTAGGAAACGCTCTAAAAAAAGACACCTGAGTGCATAAATGAAAGAGGTCATTTTGAATATATATAAGATCGAGCGCGAGGAGAACGAGGCATCAACCATCAAAGAAATTGTTGTGAAGGTTTCTCACAAAGTTGGGGTGTGTCGCGCATCAGTGTTTAATGTGTTAAGACAATACAAAAAAAATCACACCTTTTCTGAGCCAATGACCAGTAAACATCGCAAAAGTATTGTTAAATCATTGGATGAAGCTGATAAGCATGCGATTAGGAGGAAAGTGCATGAATTCTTCTTTAGGAATGAAATACCTACTATAGATAAAGTACTGCAGGAGGTAAATGGAGATACATCGTTGCCAAATTTCAAACGATCAACTTTCCATGCGTTACTGAAGCATTTAAATTTCAAATGGAAAAAACGGGGTCGTAATAGTTTACTACTGGATAGAGAAGAAATTGTGCTATGGAGGAGGGATTATTTAACAAAAATTGGGAAATATAGAAATCAAAACAGGAAGATTTATTACCTTGATGAAACGTGGGTAAACGCAGGACACACTACAAGTAAAGTATGGGTTGATGATTCTGTAACTTCATCCAGGAGGGCCTTTCTAGATGGACTGTCCACAGGATTAAAAAATCCAGCAAGTAAATACGAGTAATAGACAACAATCGGATGTTTTTCAAACCTTGGGAAGAAGGTTCTAAACATTAATTCCAGGGGGCAGATAAAACATATTACAAGTAACAAAACTTTTATAACTTTCGATAAAATGCGTGGATGTTTTATTGTAATTTTCATTTGTGAGAACTTTTTTAAGCCATGTTTTTATGTGTTTTCGATATTTCTAATTTACTACAAAGTTACGCAAAGCAGCATCTACTATCTAAAATATGTACTGCGTGACTCTTAATACGTCTTAATACGTCCCTTACAGCGTTCGATGATCACGTGGTCTTGTTTATGTCCGGTCTATCTCTTATCTGAATATACTGTAGATATGTATCTGTAAGTACCTGTTCCGCTCATCAAACCATCTCTAAATAGAAGATACTCCATCGCAGTAGCCCAGTTTAGAGGTGTCGTATTCGTATCGTTGATTTGGTAGTTGATGAAGTAAGCCACGTGGTTGTGCAGGTTCTTGCCAACTCCGGGTAGATCGTGTATCACTGGAACACCAACAGTCTGTAGGTCTTCCTTAGGACCTATTCCAGAAAGCAGGAGGATCTGAGGAGTATTCACGGCACCTTGAATAGAGAAGTCACAAATTGAAGAAGAATTGGAGAAATGTAATAGTCGTATTAATTTTGTAAATGTATCTATAGAAAATAAACATCCTTAACAATCGGTTAACATTTTATTTCTAAAATTAAGATATTCATAGTGTTTTATTCAAAAAGATCCTCCTACTTATTTTTTGGACGGCACGGGTATTACGTATCCTGAAAAGTGTCGTTTTCTTTTTTGACATTTCGTTGGTTTTTCTACAAGATGTTAACTTAGCACAAGTAGTTGTACACTTGTTGTGAGATCGTTTTGTAGCTGTACGTGTTGCTTAAACGTCAACGAACAGCGAGCAAACGTGGAATGAACTATTTGCACTCTACGAGGGTGCTCCCAGAAGTACCCGGCCTGACCTAGAGATGGTGATAGTTGTTTGAAAAATATCATTGCATTAGAAAGTATGCAATCTATAAAGCATATGTGTCAAGTTTGAAGACGCCACGTTGTTTAGTATTTGTTTGTCAGCCATTAATACTGAACGTTTTCAGTGAATTTGTGAAAATGGAGAAAATTGGTCATCGTTATGTGGTACAATACTTTTATTTCAAAGGCTTCAGCCCAACCAATATAAAAGCTGAACTGGATTCTACTCTGGGTGAGTCTGCTCCTTCGTTTACAACAGTAAAATATTGGATAGCAGAGTTTAAACGAGGCTGTATGAGCTGCCAAGACGAGCATCGCAGTGGTCCACCAAATGAGGTGACGACTCCAAAAATAGTGAAGAAAATTCACAAAGCGGTACTGAATGATCGTCGACTGAAAGCGCACGAGCTAGCAGACATAGTAGACATTTCAAAAAGTGCGGTTCATCACCTATTATCTGAAAATTTTGACATGAGAAAGCTGCGTGCAAGATGGGTGACGCGATTGCTCACAATCGAGCAAAAACAGTGTCGTGAAGATGTTTCAATTTAGTATTTAGCGAAGTTTCACAGCAACAAAGCAGAATATTTGCGCCGTTTCATAACCATGGATGAAACATGGGTCTATCACTTCACACCGGAGACAAAAGAACAATCAAAACAATGGATCCAAAAGGGACAACCGGCTCCAAAGAAGGCGAAGACCGTTTTATCTGCAGGCAAAGTTATGGCGTCGGTTTTTTGGGATGCGCGTGGGATAATTTTCATTGACTATCTTGAAAAAGGTGAAACTATCAAAGGCGAGTATTATGCAAAGTTATTGCAACGTTTGAGCGATACAATCAAGCAAAAACGGCCGCATTTGGTTAAAAAGAAAGTGTTGTTTCATCAAGACAATGCACCAGCTCACAAATCCGTTATTGCAATGGCCAAAATTAACGAATTAAAGTATGAATTGCTACCTCATGCACCCTATTCACCAGATTTCGTCCCCTAGGATTATTTTCTGTTTCCAAACTTGAAAAAATGGCTCAGTGGTCAGAGATTTTCCAACGATGAAGAAGTGATGTCGGCAGTTAATGGCTCTTTTGAGAAGCAAGACAGTTCTTGTTATAAAAAGGGTATCGAACTTAATGAACATCGCTGGGATAAGTGTATAGAGCTCAACGGAGATTATGTGGAAAAATTAATACATTTTTTTTTACAAAATTTTTGTGTTTTCTTCGTCGGGTCGGGTACTTCTGGGACCACCCTCGTAAGAACTACCTAGTCTGCAAGATGACATTTCGTCGGTTTTATTGACGTTTATTAGGTTCTTTACATAACACCCCTAAGGGTATGACTACCATCTATTCATGAAACACTTCAGTTCTATAGTAGATATGACAGCACAAAACAAATAAGGTTAAATTTCATTTCCAAAAAACTTATACCTGTACATGTAGAATGTTGTCGTTGAATGCCGTACAAGAAAAAGGAAGTTCATGCAAATGAGATTTATTGACAGTTGCCGCCGTAGTTTGACTGATACGGATTTTATTGAGACTAAAAGATACTGCACAGACCGAAGAGTGTTCAATTCAATTAGACAGAAGTTTGTGTTTCCTCACAGTTACTTTGATGTAAAGAAGTTATAGCAGGAATGCATATCCTCTAAATGCGAGCTTTTTTTCATGATTTGTTGACATTTCGTTTACTTTTTGTCTATGAATAATAGGGGATAATTTGAATACCTAGAAGTAGATGGCGCTAGTTAGATTGGTGCTTATACCTGGTTCTTTCAAAGTTGAGTTTTATTTCAACAGCTTGTTGAACCCGTCAAAGGAAGTTCATATACCAAGAATCACTTATATAGAAGTTATACAGGGTGTCCCAGAAGTCGACGTCAAGCCGAAACCGGGTGATAGGCAAAGCCATAACAGCTATCAGAAAAATATTTAAAAAAATTTTATGTATGTGTTTTGAAAAGTATAGGTCTTTGAAAAAAATATAGAAATTTCACACCCTACGACAGTCTGTCTACTCCTGTTACTACAAATATTAACTTTTTTTGGATTTTATTTTTACAATGTAATGATGAATAATGCATCTTCAAACTGGTGTCTCAACCTTACTGCCAACTTTTCTCGTTCAGGAAAAATTGCCACTTATTTCCCAACCAAGTATTCCAAAGTAAAACTTTGCTCAACTTTAACTGGCTGTACTGGAAAAAATGTACTACGAGAGTTTGGCAAGTAACCTTAAAAGTTGGCGCATTTAATAAGGATTCCAAAATGGTATAACACTTAGAAGATTACTCGTTAACTTATGCACAATATCTATTTGAAAAAAAACTGATGAAAATTTTTCAAAATTTCCTAATTAAACAGCGATTATGAAAACGCACAAGGACCCTTAGGGATAACTGTTTGCACAACAGTGGGCGTCAAAATGCTGCTGATGATGATTTACCTTTACAGCAAATGCTCAAACTGTTTTCCTTCAGCCGCAATACACG
The DNA here is from genome assembly GCA_963669975.1 of Acanthoscelides obtectus. Classification (NCBI taxonomy): domain Eukaryota; kingdom Metazoa; phylum Arthropoda; class Insecta; order Coleoptera; family Chrysomelidae; genus Acanthoscelides; species Acanthoscelides obtectus. Next base: position 89,169,493 of record CAVLJG010000008.1, read on the forward strand.
CTCGACATCTTCTTAAAAAAGATCGGGTTATTAAACGAGCGAATCCACGGTTATTAACAAACTCAGCTGCTTCCAATAGTCTTTGCCGTAGCTCAGATTCATTTTGAATCGGCTTGAAATACACTTTTTCTTTTAAAGTTCCCCAGTAAAAAAAAAAAAGGATTCAAATCAGGTGATCGGGCTGGCCACGGTATTGTACCAGACCGCCTTATCCATCTGCCTGGAAAGTTTTGATCGAGATACTCTCTCACTGAGAGTGCATAGCGCGCACGGCAGCCATCATGCTGAAACCACATGTCCCTGTAAATACTCAGTGGCACGTCCACCAATAAATTTTGTACATGATTTTTCAAAAAATCCAAATAAATTTCAGCAGTCAAAGTCTCTGGGAACTCAAACGGACCGATTATTTTACCATTTAAAATTCCTGTCCAATGGTTTATCTGGAAGCGATATTGAGATTTATCTTCTCTCATCAAATGTGGGTTTGCTACGTGCCACTCGTGTAAGTTATGCAGGTTCATGTACCCATCTTTCTTAAATGTGGTCTCATCTGACCATAAAAAAGCTCGGGGCACATAATCCCGGGGCAGAAGAGCTTGAACACGCTATACGTGGTATGGATGGAGCACGTTTTTTTTCAAGATTCTATGGGCTGTACTTTTGGGCACACCTGTTTTTAGTTCTATTGCATGCACTGAAGTACTCGGGTCTTCTTCGACAGCTCCTAGCACCACGTCTTCGTAAGGAAGGAAAGATCTTCCCTCACCGTGTGATTGGTTTGGTAGTTGGCCCTCTGAGAACAGTAAGCGGTGCACATTTGTGAACACTCGATGATCTGCATTCCCCATAAATGAGGTGCATGTTAGCATATTCTTGTACGGTGTACACGGACATAGCGGCACTGCACAATCACACTATCAAAGATAGTCTAAGGAAAGCAAATGTTGTTTTGAAGAGCACTTAAACAGTCCAAATCCAAATCACAAGCGATCAACAGTCCAGTTCACGAATCCAAAATTAGTAACAGTACGAAATCAACAAGCACGAACATGTAAAGATGCGCAGTAAACGAATGAGTACTGATCGGTATCAAAGTGTGCAATAGCAAGTAAGTGTTGTGCTTCATCCTTACCATATACATACAGCGTGTTCAACCTCTCCTGCCCCGGGATTATAAGCCCCGAGTTGCTTTTTGTCGCACAATGTTAGAAAGACACAGGAAAGATCCACAGTTCTTTGAAAAAATTTTATAGTCGGATGAGACCACATTTAAGAAAGATGGGTATATGAACCTGCATAACTTACACGAGTGGCACGTAGCAAACCCACATTTGATGAGAGAAGATAAATCTCAATATCGCTTCAAGATAAACCATTGGACAGGAATTTTAAATGGTAAAATAATCGGTCCGTTTGAGTTCCCAGAGACTTTGACTGCTGAAGTTTATTTGGATTTTTTGAAAAATCATGTACAAAATTTATTGGTGGACGTGCCACTGAGTATTTACAGGGACATGTGGTTTCAGCATGATGGCTGCCCAGCGCACTATGCACTCTCAGTGAGAGAGTATCTCGATCAAAACTTTCCAGGCAGATGGATAAGGCGGTCTGGTACAATACCGTGGCCAGCCCGATCACCTGATTTGAATCCTTTAGATTTTTTTACTGGGGAACTGTAAAAGAAAAAGTGTATTTGCCGATTCAAAATGTAGCTGAGCTACGGCAAAGACTATTGGAACCAGCTGAGTTTGTTGATAACCGTGGATTCGCTCGTTTAATAACCCGATCTTTTTTAAGAAGATGTCGAGCGTGTATTGCGGCTGAAGGAAAACAGTTTGAGCATTTGCTGTAAAGGTAAATCATCATCAGCAGCATTTTGACGCCCACTGTTGTGCAAACAGTTATCCCTAAGGGTCCTTGTGCGTTTTCATAATCGCTGTTTAATTAGGAAATTTTGAAAAATTTTCATCAGTTTTTTTTCAAATAAATATTGTGCATAAGTTAACGAGTAATCGTCTAAGTGTTATACCATTTTGGAATCGCTATTAAATGCGCCAACTTTTAAGGTTACTTGCCAAGCTCTCGTAGTACATTTTTTTCCAGAACAGCCAGTTAAAGTTGAACAAAGTTTTACTTTGGAATACTTGGTTGGGAAATAAGTGGCAATTTTTCCTGAACGAGAAAAGTTGGCAGTAAGGTTGAGACACCAGTTTGAAGATGCATTATTCATCATTACATTGTAAAAATAAAATCCAAAAAAAGTTAATATTTGTAGTAACAGGAGTTGACAGACTGCCGTAGGGTGTGAAATTTCTATATTTTTTTCAAAGACCTATAATTTTCAAAATACATACATAAAATTTTTTTAAATATTTTTCTGATAGCTGTTATGAACTTTGCCTATCACCCGGTTTCGGCTTGACGTCGACTTCTGGGACACCCTGTATAATATGACATTATTAAAAATTATTTAAAAAAATCATTATCAAGTTAAATGGTTACCATTTTTATAAAAACTGTTTAAAATTGCCCCATTTGTTCTATTCACACAAAATCTTGCTCTTTACAAGCTTCGAAAATAAAATCCTGATGCCTACGAATTAAATCACAAGCATTTTCAGTGCGCTGTTGAAGTTCTTCCAGAGAACCTACGTACAAGGGTTAGTATTGAATATGTGCAGCGTAAGGCTTTAAAGTATTTATATTACAAATGTCATGGCAATTATCCTGAAAGAGGTTTCGACCACTCTATTTTATTAAACATTTTTGATATAGAGTCTTTGTATCTTAGATGCGATATGTCAGCCCTACATCTTTTGTACAAAATCATACACAATCAAGTTGATTGTTCATTCATATTTAGTAAGCTTAATTTTCATGTGCCTAGGTTGGGAAATCGTGTTCAAATCACTTTCTATCCGGTTATTGGTAATACTAATTTAATGTCTAGATCTCCGGTAAACATGATTTGTACATGTTTCAATTCTGTTAGCAGCTCCTGTGACTTATTTTTGGATAGTGAGAACTTTGTTATGAAGTGCTACAGAGACTGGTACCTTTGTCAATGAGAGTTTGTTTTTTTATTTTTTTAAGCGCTTTTTGTCTTTGGCGTTACCGCTGTTGCTAATTATACTAAGTGACATATAAATCCGAACACCCAGTTTAAATGGTTTTATTTTAATAAAATTTTGTATAAGTACTTAATGAAGCATAATAAGTAAATGATGAAAATTTCAAAATGATTGCACTGCTTTAAAGCCCTTTGACCTTTAATAATGTGTGGATGCACCCTGATGTGCTACGCATTCTCCAACGCGCCTAGGCATGCTTCTGATCAGGTGGTCAATGTCCTCCTGTGGTATCTCATTCCAGGCAACCACCAACTCCTCTCGAAGTGCTTCTAGAGTCTGAGGAGGACATTGCAAATTGAGCAATCTCCTACCCATCATATCCCACACGTGCTCAATTGGGGATAAGTCGGGAGATCTTGGTGGCCATGTTAACAATGTGACATCATTATGTTGAAAGAAGTCTATTGTGACTCTTGCAACATGTGGTCGGGCATTATCTTGTTGGAAAGTTGAATCTGCCAGGGTGTCAAGATAGGGTTCTAGAACTTCGTGGATATAACGCTGCGCGTTCATGTTACCTCTGATGAAGATTAAAGGTGACCTGGAACCATAAGCTATAGCACCCCAAACCATAACTCCAACAGTGTGATGAACATGTCTTTCAACAAAAAACTGTGGATTCCTCCTTTCACCACGTCGCCTTCTAACCTTGGCACGACCATCGTGCATACCTAAACAAAATCGAGACTCGTCACTAAAGACAATACTGTTCCATTTCTGATCCCAGAGTGACCGTTGTCTACACCACTCAAGGCGATTACGTCGGTGTTCACGAGTTAAAGGGAGGACCCAGTGTGGCCGGTATGAAAACAAGCCAAAACTTCTCATTCGTTGGTAAACACTCCGCATGCCAATAGGTCTTCCGTGTTCTGCAAACCATTCATTTGCAATGGACCTGGTAGTGGAGAAACGGTCCCTTAAGGCCAATAATCTTAGGCGGCGATCTTCACGGTCTGTTGTTCTACGGCGGCGTCCAATGCCCCTTGCTCTTTGCGTACCGCCTTCTCGAAGCCGTGCCTGACAACACCTAACCACAGTGTCTACACTTCTTATATATAAAAACCGGAATGTCCAACTGATAAGGCTGAAAAATTTTTCACTTGTTATTTACAGTAAGATAAATACATTCACCAACTTTTATTAAAATAAAACCATTTAAACTGGGTGTTCGGATTTATATGTCACTAAGTATATGTAGCTTTCTCTTTTATTTTTCCTGTGATTGGGTGTTACGTGTTGGGAATAAAATTTAAAAAAAAAAACAAAGAAATGAAACATTTTTTCCGATATGCATTAAAGTATACATTCTTATATTTCTTTTATTATGCAACTTTTATATAGGTGATTTTAGGTATATCAACTCCTTTTGACGAATCCTACAAGCAGTTAGATAAATGTCTCAACTTTGAAACATATGAGGTTATGAACTGCTCGCCTTTCCATCGAATCTGTCAAAATTGTGCATTGTCCACAGAACTGTCGAACACAGAATATAACATGATTTGTTTGTTTGAGATATACTGGAACTGTGCAGCGGAAGCAAAATTGGTTATCACTGCCATTTACGAGCTCCTTCCCACTTCAGTAGGCCCAACTATTAAAATCTTAGTTTTTTTCTTATCAAACACAAATAATAAATATGTAGCAGGGTGTTATAGGTTTAACATATTCACAATGAATATTTTGATAATATATAGTAGAAAACACCAACTTTATCACTCCCTAATCAAATTTGCAGCATAAAAATAACACATGTTGCAATTACAGCATATCAACCTATTTTCATTTCAATGCAAAATAAGTCTATAACGCGTAGGTGGCTGTGATAGATGTTATTATCTGCTCAGATGGAGAAAATGTAAGAAACCGCAATGTTGTACCAGTTCATGAGTTATCTGATCATTCAGCTGTTGTTTGTCACCTCCATAAAGCGTTAAGCAACCGGACGCAGAAGTTTTACACGTTTAGGGACTTTCGTAACTTTAATGAACGTACCTTTTATGATTTATTTCATTCGACTCATTGGGATGATATTTTTCAATTAAACAGCGTTAATGGCATGGTAAATTTTTTAAATAGCAACATACTAAATTTATTTGATAATTGTGCACCTATGAGAACACTTAGAGTTACTAAGCCACCAGCTCCTTGGCTAACATACAATATCAAAATGATCAATAAAGCTAGAGATAAAGCGTATCTAAGGTTTAAAAGAAGTAAGTAAACTGCCCACTGGAACTATTATAAAGAACTCCGTAATTACGCTGCTGCTGCTCTGCGGAGAGAGAAAAAGGCTTATATGGAATATATCCTATCTGGGAGGAACAGTAAAGCAATATGGAGTTCTCTTAGGAAACTTAATATAATTAAGTCCTCTATAAATACTCTTCCAGATAGCTTCAATGACGCAGATGAAATAAATTCACATTTCTCAAATATTCCGATCATAACCAAGACACAAAAGCAAGTAGAACTACTGAACAAATATCAAAACAATAAGTTTCCCAAGTCATTCTGTTTCCAAATGGTTGCCAAAGAATCTGTTGCGAAGAGTTTCTCATTTATTAAAACTAATGCTGTAGGGGCTGATGGAATCGCACTCATTATGATAAAATACATTTTCACTTTGCTCTTAGACCATATTACATTTATAATCAATCATGCAATATCAACATCATGTTTCCCTGATGTTTGGAAGCAGGCTATCATCATACCTATTCCTAAAGCAGCGATTCCCACGTCTGTAACGCAACTTAGACCAGTCAGCTTACTTCCCGGATTTTCGAAGCTTTTGGAACGGGAAATGAAGATACAAATATCTCAGTATATTTTCAGTAATGAAATAGTTCCATCAATGCAGTCTGGATTCAGGGAAAACCATAGTACAACAACTGCTCTAGCCAATGTCACTGATGATGTTATAAGAGGCCTTGACCAAGGAAATATCACTTGTTTAGTTCTGCTGGATTACACAAAAGCTTTTGATATGATAGACCCTGAAATTCTGCTACTTAAGCTGTCTTACTATGGTTTTACTGATGCTGCAGTCAATTTGATAAGCTGCTATTTGTCAAATAGAAATCAAAAGGTCTTAACAGCTTCGAAAATGTCACAGTCAACTGCTATAAGTTTTGGTGTTCCACAAGGTTCCATACTGGGACCTTTACTTTTCTCTCTATATATATCGGATTTCCATCAATATGTCCATAATTGCACAATCCATCACTATGCTGATGATACTCAAATTTATTTTAGTTTTCAACACAAAGATTTTAAAATTGCAGAAGCATTGCTCAACGAAGAGTTAACAAGGCTAGTAGACATCTCGTGCTCGCATAACCTAAAAATTAATCCATCTAAATCTTCAGTTATGGTTTTCGGCTCAAAAAACAAAAGAACATTGATCGAAACGGAAATTAACCTTAAAATCTATGATTGCCAGCTTCCTATAATGAATGAGTGTAAAAACCTGGGACTCTGGATTGACACAGAACTAAAATACAAAAAACACGTAAATTCGTTATGTAGTGCATCATACTGCATTTTGAAACAGTTTTATCCACATAGGCAAATAATATCTACTTCAGTAAAGCTGAAACTGTGTGAAACATTAATTATATCAAAAATCAGTTATTGTGACAGTATATATGGCGCAGCTCTATCATATAGTGAACAAAGCAAATTACAGCGTATTCAGAATTCGTGCATCAGGTTTTCTTGCGGAATACGAAAGTTTGATCATATTTCTCATAAATTTAAGGAACTTGGTTTTCTGCAGATTAAAGGCATGCAAAAGCTTCACTTATTGACACTCACACATAAGGTTTTAGCTACAAAACAACCACAATATTTGCATAATAAGTTAACACGATGTAGTGACATAAATCAACTGAATACAAGGAATAGGAATATGTTAGTGATACCCTTACATTCTAAGGCTGTCTACAAAACATCATTCAGCTACAATGCTATTAAATTATACAATGATCTGCCTGTTACATTCCAAAACTATACGTTATTTAATTTTAAAAAGAGGCTTAAACTAAAACTACAAGTCGAGGTCTGATGATGAGTACAAAATGCAGGAAATATGGACTATTCTTGTAATTGTTCTGTGTTGTTAATTATTTAGTAATTATTGAGAATTATGGATACATTTTTGTTGGTAGAATGTTTTATTACATATATATATTTTTTTGTTAAGGTTAAGGTTAAGTTGAAAAACGCTAATCTTAGCGACACTTCGCCTTTTTTGTACTTTTACTTAGGTACGAAATAAAGCCCATTTATTATGATTATTATATTATTATAAAAATAAAAGCCATGACAATTGTTTTTATTAATCACAGCTGTCAGAATACGTTTAAAATAGTTTTGGGTAGTTAAGGTTTTCAAACTGGGTAGAGGAAAGGTTATTAGTGAGAAAATTCGGTGACTGATAATTAAATTGTTTAATTCTGGGAAATCAAACTCAGAAATTGCAACTTTGTTAGACTTCGCGGTACAGTGTGAGAAATATTGTTAGAAGATATAACGTAACTGGTCCAGTTAATATTAAGCCACGATATGTGAAAAGAAGTAATATCACAAATGCCGACCGAAGAGCATTAAGAAGAATAATCGTGAAAAACAGGCGTGCCAATTATTTACAATTAAGTTCTCGGTGGTGTGACGCTGTTGGAAGGAGAATTTCGAGGTCCACAACTCATAGAGAGGCCTACAAACTGGGATTAAGCACGTGCAAGGTAAGTTTTCTTATGAAAAAAAGTGAAGTAAAAACCCTAAAGTTGCACAACTTGTTTATAGGCCAAAGAAAAGCCACTAGTAACTCCAGTGCAAAAGAAAAATCGGCTTAAATGGGCTAAATAACATAGACAATGGACACCTCAACAATGGTGTGCAATACAATAGAGTGATGAGGCCCGATTCGAAGTTTGTCTTGGTGATAGTCGCAGTGGAGTTATTCGCAAAAAAATTAAGCATTCCATGTTGACTGTCTGAAGAGAAAAGGTAAATTTCCAGCATCCATTATGGTCTGGGGCAGTATGTCATCAAAAGGAATAGCAAAACTTCATTTTATTGATGGAAATGTGGATACAAACAAATATTGGTCAATTTTAGAAGAATCGCTTTTACCAGTGATGGAAGAATGTTTGACATCCGGCCAAGATTTTGTGTTTTACGACAACATCCTGCTCGTACAATCACCGAACTGAGACAAAACCTTCAAGAAATATGGGATTGTTTTACACCAAATTTTTGCCAAAACTTGGTTAACACTATGCCCCAAAGAATTTTACCCGTAATAAAAAATAAAGGTGATGTTACCCAATGGTAATCTTTCAGTTGTTGTGCATTTATTCGCACATTGTTTATTTATTGAGATGTTCTATTAGTTATAGGTCTAAGTGATTTCACATATGTATTTTTTACGACTAGAGTGTATCTAAAATGTTTTTGAGAAAATAAATTGTTTTAGAAGTAAATAGTTTCGCCATGTTTAGTTTATAAAGACATATTTTGGTGCAAATCTTGAAGTGGGCCAACTGAAGTGGGAAGGGGATCGTATTTACCATAGATATGTTAAATTCGGATCATAGTGATATTTCTCAACATTAAAAACATACCGCCAGAAACAATAACCTCCTTGCTGGCGTATATAAGTTGTTTCTGGCCATGTTTGAGTACTTCTACACCATACGCCTGTTTGGTTGTATTGTTGATCAAAACTCTGGTAACAGTAGCATTCATCAAAACGTGAAGGTTTGTTCTTTGGTTGAATGGTCGTAGGAAGGCTTTTGCCGCGCTCACTCTGGTCCCATTGCGATTTGTTGTTTGAGCGATGGCGAAACCCGTATGCCGAGCTCCGTTCAAATCGATGATTGGGTTTCCTGCAAAAAATACAAATATACAGAACGGGAATGTTCAAAAGGCCCAGTTATAAAACGGGAACAGCCCAAAATAGTCAAAAGATACAAAGAAGCATTCAAACAGATCTTTCCATACATCACTGATAATTGGTAATTTTAGCACCCTACATATTTTAACCAATTTATGCCTAATGTACTATGAATAGTACAGACTAAACTTGTTTGTTCCTGTAGATATCTGTACGATTTGGTTAAATTGAATAGCTCGCGGCGACAGTTTGCGGGTGGATCTCGTACAGTGCGGAGTAATTTTGCGTATTGTGCAATATTTTGTATGTGAAATCAGTTTTTGTATATTGGAAAATAGAAGATGAATGATTATGGCGTGCGCTTTGCAAAGTAAGTAGGTTTTTTATGACATGAAATAAAAAAAAAACTAGTTCATTTTTATTAAAATATTATTTCCTTAGTTGCGGCTTCTAGATTTTATGATTTAATGATGTGTTTCATTTACGCTTTGTTTGTGGGGTTATGATGAAGTTAGGTGTACTATATTTAGTTCATCAGGAAAAAAGGCGCTACGAATATGTTCATAGTCAAAATAAAAATAAAATTGTTTTAAGTAAATTATTTTTGAATAAGTAATTATTTTGAGAAGGAACATTTGTTTCAGGGGTTTTTCTTTGCATGAGGCGCTAGCAATGATAGAAGATGACGACATTGAAGCTTTGTTACCTCCCACTAATGCATGCGGTAACATAACCGACGAGGATTCTGGAGACGAAGAAAGACTGGATATCAACAACTTGCCAGGAAGCTTAATGCAAGATGAGGTCGAAGTAAATAAGAATCAAAACGAGGATATGTGGAGTTCAGAAGATGAAATACCACTCAGTGAAATCAGGGGTATTAATCGGAAGGAAGTGAAAAAGAAGAAAACATATAATTACGTACAAGAAGATTTGCCAAGAAATGAGTATGCGTTTCCAATAAACAACGAAAATCAAAATGAACAAGAGCAGTCCTCAACCAGAGATTTTTTAGTTTTTTTGATGACGAAATTTTGAACATAATAGTTGAGGAGACAAATCGGTATGCTCAACAGAAAAGTTAAGCCCGTTGGTGTAGCGATAGAAAAGAGCTAGATCGCCGACGGCCCGCCGGTGCGAAAGAGTCCCGAGATTGTCTGTTAGAGAAGAGTCATCGATCAGTCGGACCGCCCTCCTCTGGACAGCATCGAGCATGGACAATGTAGTCGGGGCGGCAGCACCCCAAATATGTGAGCAATACTCGAGGCTAGGCCTTATCTGGGCCTTGTATAGAGTGAGAAGGTCATGCGGAGAAAAGTACTTCTTAGCCCTAAACAAATAGCCTAGCTTTTTCCCAGCAGCTGCAGCTATTGAAGAGATGAGTTCGTGCCAGATCAGGTCCTTGGTGATCTGGACTCCGACCAACCGAAATGAATGGCTCTTTGGTAGAACTCGACCGTCCATCGAAACTGTATGAGCGCTAGGACGCTTTTTGTTCGTCAAAGTACAGTACTGTGTTTTGGAAGCATTGAACTGTACAAGATTGTTGCGCCCCCAAGCAGTGATAGCCTCCAGGTCTCTTGTCAGAGAAGAAGTCGTCGCTAGTCTTCTTTTTTCCAGCTCAGCGGCAGAGATCGGCTTGTCACTCTGAATTCCTGCATGTAGAGTGCTGTCATCAGCGAAGCTGTGGATTGGGTTGATCGTGCAGGAAAGGAGGTCGTTGATATGTAAGAGAAACAGTGTTGGAGCCAAGACCGATCCCTGGGGAACACCCGCGTTGACGTTGTGGGATGAAGAGGAGAATCCGTCAATTACGACGGATATCTTGCGGCCAGAGATAAAGTCAGCCACCCATCTGCAAAGCCTTTCTGGGAGGCCGTAGGATGGAAGTTTGCTCAAGAGGGCAGCGTGCCACAGCTGATCGAACGCTTTCGTGATGTCAAGAGCAACGACATGAGCCTCACCATGAGACTGGATGAGTTTACTCCACAGTTGCGTGACGTAAGCTAGGAGGTCCCCTGTGGATCGTTGGTGCCGGAAACCGTACTGCCTGTCGCTAATCAAGCTGTGACGTTCGAGGTAGTCCAGAAGCTCGCGATTTATGCACCTCTCCATCACTTTACTTATAACAGAAAGCAGAGCTATAGGCCTGTAGTTGTAAGGGTCGGTTTTAGATCCTTTTTTTGGGCTGTACACGAGCAAATTTCCAGTTTTCTGGGAAGGCGCCGGATTCATAAGATATCTGGAAGAGACGCGAAAGAACTGGAGCAAGCTCAGCTGCACATCTCTTCAGTACAATGGCAGGAATCAAGTCCGGACCAGAAGCTTTGTTGATGTCGAGCGACAAGAGCACTCGTCTTACGGTCTTATGCCTGAATGTTACCTCCCGCATAGTGTGGGGAACCCTTTGAATTGACGGCACTTGGGCGTTGGTGGGGACGTCCATGGTGGAGTTGGCAGCAAAGATCTTGGCTAGCACTTCCGCCTTGGCCTTTGAGTCGAATACAATAGTTCCATCCTGACACGTAAGTGGTGGAAGGCTACTGTGTGAGAAGTTCCTTTCAATCTGCTTGGCCAACGTCCAGAAAGACCGACTGCCATTGCGCTGCGACATTACCCTGTGCCTAACTTTTATATCATGCTGGGTTTTGGCATTGCGAACCGCTTCGTTATATTTGTTTCTGGACTCGACGTCGGCTTGTCTGTTCTCTACAGAGGGGTTTTGTAAGTAGGTTCTGTGGGCCTTGATCTTCTGCTGGCGAGCAGTGTCACACGATTTGTTGAACCAGCCGTTGGACCCTGGTTTAGGAGCTTTCACTGTGTGAGGGATGTATTCCTCCATTCCGACGTGGATAATTTCGGTTATTGAAGAACAGACAGTCGACGCATCCGCGTCAGTGAAACAGACATCTCTCCAAGGAAAGCTAGAGAAGAAGTCTCTGAGCCCCTCCCAGTCGGCATGTCCGTAATGCCAAGTTTTGCGGCCTGTGCGAGTTTCTGCGGCCACAGCGGCTTCTGACCGAAACCTAACCTCCACAACACCGTGATCTGAGTTACCCAGGGGGGACAGGACGGCAGTGCTGTAAGGGGCAGGATGCGTGGTCAGAAAGAGATCCAGCAGGCTACTGGCGTGTGACGAGACGCGGGGGAAAAAAGTAGGGCTCGTCACCAGCTGGGTCAGCCCTTGAGTAAGAGCGAACGCTTCGACTGCACGACCTGCTGCATCGGTCTTATTTGAGCCCAACCAAAGCTCATTATGGGCATTGAAATCACCGAGAAGAACTACCTCTGAAGCGGGGTGATTGATGTTCAGGAAGTCGATCTGGACGGCGAGGTATTCGAGTAGTTGACTTGTTTCTGAAGCTATTTCTCGCGATAAATTTGAATTTATAATCTCTCACATTCACTTCCTAAATAATGAAGCTCTGGATGCAAATGATAAATTTGCTAAACTAAGGCGTCTTTTCAATCACCTAAATAAAAAAAATTGGAATGCGCAGTACCAGAAGAGCATCATAGTATTGATGAGGCAATGGTTCCATACAAAGGGCGACATGGTTGTAAACAGTATATCCACGGGAAACCAATACGTTATGGGTTCAAATTTTGGGTTGGCGCTACTACTCTTGGTTACATCTTATGGTTTGAACCTTATACGCCATTAATTATGTAATATAAAAACCTGTAGCATTAAAGGTATTAAGTTCCTAAAATTTAAGATAAAACATAATAGCTTTGAATTTGTTTGATCTATTTTTATATTTCTTTTTCTCTTTGTAAACTAGAATTAAGAACCTCAATGAAAAAGTTACACTACAACAATGTGAATGGGGTGCACACACAGTATTTTGAATACAATTATGCATCTAAAACTATTAGCAATAGTGGGTAATTTTAAGAATAGATAGCTGGATTTAAATATTATACAATAATTGTAAAGTCTATATATTTAATATGATGTAAAAAACTGTATACATGTTGAATCTGCTGCTAATAAATTTACTTTACTTTACTTACTTTACTTTATCAGGGTGCTTCGACGTATGGTTACGCGGCTTACATATCTTTAGGTGTTGGCGCATCAGTTGTATTGAGCTATGCTGATAGGCTAAAAAGCAATTGAGCAAATCTTAGGTTTCATTTTGTATTTGATAATTTTTTTCTTCGCCAGCTTTGTTTGAAAGCTTGACTGAAAAAGGCATATGTGGTACAGGAACAATTAGTGAAAATCGTATACCCATGTCTTCTTTGAAAAATTCAAAACTTATGAAAAAGGAACAACGTGGAGTGTTTGATTATACCAAAGTAAAAGATAAAAACTTAATTTTTGTAAAATGGAATGACAACAATATTGTAACTTTTGGGTCTACAGCGATTGGAATTGAACCAGTAAATTCAGTAAAGCGGTATTCTCAAAAAGAAAAAAAGTTTGTGTATATAGATCAGCCCAAAGTTGTCAAGCTGTATAATAAATGTATGGGCGGGGTGGATAGGTCAGACCAGAATATAGCTCAATACAGAGTACAAATCCGAGGCAAAAATGGTATTTCTCGTTGATCTCTCAATGTGTAGATATGGCGCTGACAAACGCCGGGCATATTTATAAAAAGAGAGGAAATAACGTGGATCAATTACAATTTAGAAGAAGTGTAGCTACGACTATCTTGACACAAAATAAGAAGACTTATATGTACCAGCAAGGTAAATCAAGAAATTTTGGTGACATTTAGTCATTCCACAAGGCAAACAAACAAGGTGTGCATACTGTCATGAGCGCACGACTACTAGATGTAGAAAATGTGATGTCGGCCTTCACGTGAAATGTTTTGTTCAATATCATACTCTTTAAAATTTACAATATTGATGTGTTTCAAAATATTTGTACTATTTTCAATGTTTTTTTTATTATTATTCTTATAGCTACCTTTATTCCTAATGTACTATGTATAGTACATCCTAAAAAACTAACTGTTTATGTATTTCTTTTAGAATAAATTGAAAATACCTCCAAAGTGTCGTCTTTTAATAAGGTTTCTTAAAAAATACTCGTAATAAAAAAAAAGTTTTTTGCATCTCTTTAGTCATAAATGGGTTAATAGTATCTACGTGAACACTATCACAAACAAGATATCTTCAATGATAGATTCAAATCTAACTAACATCGGTTAAACTCTCATGTGGAGCAATAGACATTGATCATTGACTGTGAACAGGACTGCACGGAACGTTTATAAAATAATTTATTAAAAAGAACCGGAGAGATAGCTAGAGGATTCAGCTTCAAGAGTTACATTACAGCGTCGGGCAATTCGAATCCTGTTTGGAGGTCGCACACCCAGCTATGAAGATCGGCTCGAGTTAATCCACTTGGCCATATTCTCCAACCGAAGAACTCGAAGCGATCTGATAGTTACCTTTGGAATACTTTATGGCTTGATTGGCACCAACCTGAAGCACCTATATCATGCAGCTTTAAACTGTAGAAGGAGCCGTTTATGACGACAGTGGTTTCATATTTATTATATATACTAAGTGACATATAAATCCGAACACGTAGTTTAAATGGTTTTATTTCAATAAAAGTTGCTGAATGTATTTATCTTACTGTAAATAACAAGTGAAAAAATTTTCAGCCTTATCAGTTGGACATTCCGGTTTTTATACTGCTTTTTTTTAATTCACTAACGCTCTAAAAATGAATATTTCAGCCGCAGTAAAGAATCAACGTTGGCGGATTTTGGTTCTTGACATCCTTTACGATCGGTTACGATGCCTAGAGTACGGAGACCTGTACGATTTCGTCAACTTAGTGAGTTTGATAGGGGCCGTACAGTGGGACTTCGGGAAGCTGGACTTTCTTTTCGGGCAATTGCAGTTAGAGTGCAAAGAAGTGTAGACACTGTGGTTAGGTGTTGTCAGGCATGGCTTCGAGAAGGCCGTACGCAAAGAGCAAGGGGCACTCGACGCCGCCGTAGAACAACAGACCGTGAAGATCGCCGCCTAAGATTATTGGCCTTAAGGGACCGTTTCTCCACTACCAGGTCCATTGCAAATGAATGGTTTGCAGAACACGGAAGACCTATTGGTATGCGAAGTGTTTACCGACGAATGAGAAGTTTTGGCTTGTTTTCATACCGGCCACACTGGGTCCTCCCTTTAACTTGAGAACACCGACGTAATCGCCTTGAGTGGTGCAGACAACGGTCACTCTCGGATCAGGAATGGAACAGTATTGTCTTTAGTGACGAGTCTCGATTTTGTTTAGGCATGCACGATGGTCGTGCCAGGGTTAGAAGGCGACGTGGTGAAAGGAGGAATCCACAGTTTTTGGTTGAAAGACATGTTCATCACACTGTTGGAGTTATGGTTTGGGGTGCTATAGCTTATGGTTCCAGGTCACCTTTAATCTTCATCAGAGGTAACATGAACGCGCAGCGTTATATCCACGAAGTTCTAGAACCCCATCTTTTACCCTATCTTGACACCCTGGCAGATCCAACTTTCCAACAAGATAATGCCCGACCACATGTTGCAAGAGTCACAATAGACTTCTTTCAACATAATGATGTCACATTGTTACCATGGCCACCAAGATCTCCCGACTTATCCCCAATTGAGCACGTGTGGGATATGATGGGTAGGAGATTGCTCAATTTGCAACGTCCTCCTCAGACTCTAGAAGCACTTCGAGAGGAGTTGGTGGTTGCCTGGAATGAGATACCACAAGAGGACATTGACCACCTGATCAGAAGCATGCCTAGGCGCCTTGGAGAATGCTTAGCACATCAGGGTGCATCCACACATTATTAAAGGTCAAAGGGCTTTAAAGCAGTGCAATCATTTTGAAATTTTTATCATTTACTTATTATGCTTCATTAAGTACTTATACAAAATTTTATTAAAATAAAACCATTTAAACTGGGTGTTCGGATTTATATGTCACCTAGTATAATTGGAACAATTTAATAGAAAGTGTGGTTAATGCTACGTCAGTCAATAGCTTCAAACTTTATTACGATAGGTGGATTTCCTTAAAATTGTCTGGTTTCTGGGTTACCAGACCTGACAAACTTACAAACTGACACTGTGACTCAAGAGCAAAGGTCCCACGGACCGCTCTGATAACCAACGATGACTTGACGATAGGTGGAAGAGTGAACAAACTTTATAGCTGCGAACTTTTCCTTTTTATTTTATGTATTTCACGCTACTTATCCGCAGACTATGTGCTCCTTTTGTACATGAGGTTATAGTATTATAAAGTAGTATTATAAGTGTTTCAGAAGAATTTCGATAATGCTGATAGGTACTGCACTTGATTAGTAAGTGAAACAAATACTTCATATCTGAAATACGTACCCAGTTCCTCGGCAGCCTTAATGAGCGCCCTACTCAATGGAGGATGATATGGAAACCGTGACACAGTTAACAGCCCTCCCTCAGAGTGGTATCCCTTGTCCATTTCTTCAATTTCTTGGTTGTCTTCACTTTTCAGGAAATAAGGTAACACTTCCTCGTAGTTCCAGCCTCGGTTGCCCATTGCAGCCCAATCATCGTAATCCTTATGACTCCCACGCATATACATCATACCGTTCATAACTGACGTACCACCTAGTACCTGTGAATATCGTAAAATATCATTACAGAGAAATTAAAAACGGACAGTTTCCCATGGTCCCAACCGACTCTCATATAATTTGTACATTATTATATTAACTTTCTTTTGGACGGAAATTCCCTTGAACGAACGCGGACACGGGAAAATGTTTTCCTAACCGGACAAAAAACAAAATAAAAAGAAACGGCTTGTATTATTTTTTTCTGTTAAGAGTATCGCATGTCTCAATTATGCCGCGCGCCATCTTCGCTGGCACTTTCTCGAGTATTCCGGGGATTCACCGACAAACGCAGCCTATTTGGTGCATTTCTGCCCGAAATGAATTAGGGACTTTTATTCTTTGGGTACAGGCTTTCGATTAAATTTCCATTCAGTATTAGTCTAACGTCTATGCGAAAAGGCACAGTGGGAGACAGATTCATTGAAGAAATGGGTACAAATAGAATAATTCTGACGTTTAAACAAAAAACTGAGATTGTTCAAGAAGTTCACAATAAGCAGAAGTTAAGTGTAAGGAACTGGATTCTGATGTCGATGTGGTTCCAGTACCAACAGAAGCTATTCCAAATTATGGTAAAGCTATTACCCTGACCAAGCACCTCAAAAGCTTTGTCGAAAATCAGGGAGATACAGAGTCTTTGGTTTGACAAAATTATCATTTTTTTGCTGGGTTTGATCCCATAAAGTTGTGCTGCAAAAGGGAAATTTGATGTTTGATCATAAGCGAGAAAATCTTAACAAACCATCAAAAAAATGAGATCAGACCCGCCTTCCACTGATCTGGCCGACCGACAAGGTGCCTGCAATAGTTATATGTGATCTATGGATGTATAATATGATATACTAACTGACATATAAATCTGAACACCCAGTTTAAATGGCTTTATTTTAATAAAATTTTGTATAAGTACTTAATGGAGCATAATAAGTAAATGATAAAAATTTCAAAATGATTGCACTGCTTTAAAGCCCATTGACCTTTAATAATGTGTGGATGCACCCTGATGTGCTACGCATTCTCCAACGCGCCTAGGCATGCTTCTGATCAGGTGGTCAATGTCCTCCTGTGGTATCTCATTCCAGGCAACCACCAACTCCTCTCGAAGTGCTTCTATAGTCTGAGGAGGACGTTGCAAATTGAGCAATCTCCTACCCATCATATCCCACACGTGCTCAATAGGGGATAAGTCGGGAGATCTTGGTGGGCATGGTAACAATGTGACATCATTATGTTGAAAGAAGTCTATTGTGACTCTTGCAACATGTGGTCGGGCATTATCTTGTTGGAAAGTTGGATCTGCCAGGGTGTCAAGATATGGTAAACGATTGGGTTCTAGAACTTCGTGGATATAACGATGCGCGTTCATGTTACCTCTGATGAAGATTAAAGGTGACCTGGAACCATAAGCTATAGCACCCCAAACCATAACTCCAACAGTGTGATGAACATGTCTTTCAACAGAAAACTGTGGATTCCTCCTTTCACCACGTCGTCTTCTAACCATGGCACGACCATCGTGCATGACTAAACAAAATCGAGACTCGTCACTAAAGACAATAGTGTTCCATTCCTGATCCCAGAGTGACCGTTGTCTGCACCACTCAAGGTGATTACGTCGGTGTTCTCGATTTAAAGGGAGGACCCAGTGTGGCCGGTATGAAAACAAGCCAAAACTTCTCATTCGTCGGTAAACATTTCGCATGCCAATAGGTCTTCCGTGTTCTGCAAACCATTTATTTGCAATAGACCTGGTAGTGGAGAAACGGTCCCTTAAGGCCAATAATCTTAGGCGGCGATCTTCACGGTCTGTTGTTCTACGGCGGCGTCCAGTGCCCCTTGCTCTTTGCGTACGGCCTTCTCGAAGCCATGCCTGACAACACCTAACCACAGTGTCTACACTTCTTTGCACACTAACTGCAATTGCCCGAAAAGAAAGTCCAGCTTCCCGAAGTCCCACTATACGGCCCCTATCAAACTCACTAAGTTGACGAAATCGTATAGGTCTCCGTACTCTAGGCATCGTAACCGATCGTAAAGGATGTCAAGAACCAAAATCCGCCAACGTTGATTCTTTACTGCGACTGAAATATTCATTTTTAGAGCGTTAGTGAATTAAAAAAAAGCAGTATAAAAACCGGAATGTCCAACTGATAAGGCTGAAAATTTTTTCACTTGTTATTTACAGTAAGATAAATACATTCACCAACTTTTATTAAAATAAAACCATTTAAACTGGGTGTTCGGATTTATATTATATATACTTAGTATATGTATATAGTTTTGAAACATATGTCTATATGTATCTGTGTTAACGTTTAACTTTTCTCTTGCTGTTATTATTATTACTGATATACTAATTTTTTTATTTACTTTTTCTTTTTCTGTACTTACATGAGCAATAAAAGTAATTTATTATTATTATCTAGGGCACGGCAATTGACGAGCTGCCGGGGCTGTTGCAAAACGCTAGGAAATAATTTTCTACAAATTTTCTGGAAATGTAAATGATATTCTAAAATATCCGGAATAATAATACGATCTTGGTCTCATATATATAATATTTGTTGATTGTTTTGAACTACCTCTATACTAGACCAATAAAAATCAAGTAAATGTGGATGTGGTTACAACGATCAGAGCGGAATGGATTTCTATGGTGTCTAACGTATGTTTTAAAGACTATCTCAGTTATACGTATACATGAGACATCTGAAAAATGTGATAACTTGCATCTTTGTAGTTTTTGTTGTTTATATCCTCGATGTTTTCAAGCAACCAAGGTTTTTTGTTAAGTTTTTTAAGATAAATAAAATAAATTTCATATCCCGGTAATAGTCCCAGAATTCGTAAGATGTTCACTTTGCCCGGATTTTCCCGGAGCCGGAGATAGCCCTTTGAAGTTATGTCGAAAAGAATGCGGCAAACAATTTATAGCATTTGTGCTGGAAAACAAGTATCCTAACAAATATTGGAGTTAAAATAGTTTTATTGAGCGCTGCGATTAAAACGTACTTTCTCTATGTGTCCTGCTGTTTACGCCTCAAAACTTTCCTTCATTTGTGTGATAATACTTGTTTCTACATCAAGCGCATGCGTGACGAGACAGGGAGGCCGAAATGACGCTATTGCAATTAATGACAGAGACGTCACTTGTATAAACTTCGACAATAAGCACGCATTCCTTTGAGCGGGTGTTTCCTTCATAAGCCACCGTACATTAGCAGCAAAACTACAAAACACCTGCAACTTTTTTTTTAGTCTTGTTTCTGGGCTTGCTTTGATAGTGTTGGAGTGGCGAACACCAAAAAACAGAATTCAAAACTAAATTAGTATTCCGCTAAATATATAATTATAAAATTGACAAAAACAAGAGTTCTGTATTCGACTGATGAGATAATACATATTTATACGGAACCAATTTTACCGCGGATTTAATAAATTTTTAGCACAGTAGCATCCACATACCTCCTCGCGGTTCTGTGGTCCTGATAGCAACCCATCGTGTATCAATTTTACGAGAAAGTGTGGTCGATAGTGCGATTTTTAGAAACTGGTAGATCTGTATCAGGATCGCAGAAACAACAAAAGGTATCGATGCCATGGATTTGAATTTCGTTCTTATCTCATAGCAGGAGCAAAATACCATTTCGTGTTTCTGTGAGCCTTATTACTCCCCAGTCTACCAATTTTGTGAAGAAGCTGTGGTCGATAGTGCGATATTCAGAAGCTTATAAATCTGTATCAGGATTGCAAAAGCGACGAGGAGCATAGATATTCCAAAATTTGGCCTCAACATCATAGCATGAGAGTACCATTCACATGACTCTCCGTGTTTCTACGATCCTGATAGCAACTCGTAGTCCATTAATTTTACGAGAACGATCTGGTTGACTTTCCGATACTCAGAAACATACAGATCTGTATTAGAGTCACAGAAACGGCAGAAGGTATCCATGCTATGAATTTAAATTTCGTTTTTATCTCATAGCAGGAGCAGAGTACCATTTGCATACTTTTTCGCGCATCTGTGAACCTGATAACCTGAACTCTCCAATCTACCAATTTTACGAAGAAAGCCTGGTCGACAGTGCGACCTTATGGAGATCTGCATCAGTTCTAAATCACCTTCACTGGTGTTTCCCACCCTATGTGTTGTTAGAGTTGTAGTGACTTTTAAACTGTACAATAAAAATGCCAAAAACGCGTGTTCATCCGACAAGGGTACAAAAGTGCAGTTCGCATAGAAATAGCTCTTTCACAGTGCCCGAATCTATTCGACCAGGTCAGCAGGCGAGTTGTTGGCCGTTCAAGTATTACGTAAGCAGATTTATTACAATTATTTACCCCCCCATCCCCCTTGTCATCAAGAGTAAGCAAAGCTCTTACCCCTTCCCCCATGTTTACGTAAACATTTGTCAATTAATGTGTTGTTTTTTTTAATATTATAATTATAAAGTTATAATTATAATTTGAAAAATAAGAAAATGGATTTAGGATAGAGATTATATTTTACTGATAAGGTATTCAACATAGAGTAAAGGACAAAAATATTATATCTTATTATAAATTTTTGGTACACATATTAAATTCAAATTAACAGTCTTCAGTCCATGAAACCCGAACCCATGATTCTAAGTTTCCGATGAC
The DNA here is from genome assembly GCA_963669975.1 of Acanthoscelides obtectus. NCBI lineage: Eukaryota > Metazoa > Arthropoda > Insecta > Coleoptera > Chrysomelidae > Acanthoscelides > Acanthoscelides obtectus. The sequence goes on from CAVLJG010000008.1 coordinate 89,190,792, forward strand.
ATTGGATTGCTTCGATTGCTGCTCAGTGTTGTGAGTTTGCTCGCTTTCATCGGATTTTGGAATGTCTACGTCGTTCTCACCAAGCCATTCAACATCATGGTGCTCTAAATTTTGAATAATGCACATCAGTTCATTAGCACGACGAGCAGCGATACTTACAGGTCTAACTTTCCTATCAGTGTGCGTGTTTACTCTTTTTATGGATATTTTCGATGTGACGATTTAGTGACTTGACGGAAGCATGATAAAGACCACACGTTTCACACGTTTTGCATGTTTGACTTGAAAGCCTCAATTTTACAGTCGGACCTAAATAATCGTAGGGCATTTGCAGGAAATCTTTGAGTGAAGCACTTAAGCGTAGAGCTAAATTGACTGGAATATTAAGAAATTGCCCTCCTTCATCCAAAACCAAGTCATCAACTGTTTGTGGTGGAAGAAACCTATTGTCTAGAAATCTAAATGGACGACAGCATTCTGTATTTCGATATTTTACGATTTGAAGCAAATATTGGCTCTCACGCACGTGTTCTGAATACCATTTAATGTCTGGAAAATCAGAAAGATCTTGTTCACCTGCTCCAACATATTTTGCATTAACATTATATAATATATATATATATATATATATATATATATATATATATTATATTTTACTAGTTCATCGTCAGTTTTAGCTAATGGTCGAAACTCTTCAAGTTCGAGAAGCGTCTCGAAATCCTGAGCATGAGTATTAGCAGTAGATGAACTATGCTTTCCACTTCGAATAGCGATGTATGTTGGTCCAGAATATCCAACGGCTTGCGGGTGTCCTAGCATATTGGAAGTGATTTTGATACCAGCATAAACAGATGGTATTAATTTATGACGCTCAGCGATTACCCAATCGTGATCAGGCAATTTGATTCTATATTCCATGTGCATTAGAAGAGGTGCTTGCTTATTTGCCGCAGTTACGCCAATAGGGACTCGAGGTTTATCATCTTGAGATAGGAAAAATACTTGATCTGGTCCAAGTATGGATGCTATGTTCTCTAAACAATGGATTGATGTTTCAGCGAACTTGCTATCTAAGTGGCTCTTGTGGTGATCAGTTTGAGCCCGAATGAGCTTAACAGGGACTGTCGATACATGTCTTCGTCCCTCTGCAGAATTAGATTTTCTGGGAATCAAACGAAGATATGTCCCACTGCGACTAATGTCAAATCCTATTTTACGTAATTCTTGTGTGAGTTCATCAAGAGTTTTTACGCTGCGAATCGATTCCGTTCGTCTTCTATCATCTGCTGCACTCCCAAATAAAGCTATATCCGCGATTGTTTTCAATAGTGAATGTTGGTTGCTTTCAAGATTAGGACGTCCAACTGAATCCCTCAGAGATAGTTTTTTTTTATTTCTGGATTTTCATGACAAATTTCTTCTAACTTTCTTTTCATACCATCCCTGCGTTTCTTATGGGCAACTGCGTTTTGAACCTTCCTGTTTAAAGACTGTTTTGCTGATTTTATTTCCTCGCGCAAATTAATGATCTGTTTATCAACTTCAGCACGACTTGGCATAGTATCTCCGGCAGAATACAAAGCATTCAGATTTTTTTCGAGTAGAGCAATGTTATTTTTCATAGCTTCCTGAGAAGGTTTTGCTCTCTGTTTATCTGTATTTTCATTAATTTCGCATTGCTGTTGTTTTGTTGTTTGCATTACCGGGTTTTATTTTATCTTCTTCCTGTTTTTTGATATTTGAAGCTGACTGTATTATTTGTGTTCTTTCTGCAGGTTTACAGGTTGCCTAAAAATAAAAACTTTCTATGGCTTCTGCTAAAGATTCTCTTATTAAGCTACATAAATACAAGGTATGGCAATATATATGGTAAATACAAAACCCTATGGCTTTAAATCTAATATGTTTAAATCAGCAATTCGGTCCGGTCACAAAATACAGGGTGTTAGTTTTCTGTATATATGTATAAAACTAACATCCTGTACTTTTTGACCAATTGACGGAATCAATCATAAGAAATAAATCTATAATATAATGAATATTACCTCTATACTTTGAGATAGGCCATCATATTTTCTAATCCGTAAAGATAAACTTTTTGGCGATATCTAGTATTTCTAGTACTCATAGGGAGCTAAAATGATTTCACCACTCACCTTAGAAAAAAAATTTAGTAGATTGGATTTATTCTTAGTCGCCGCTTGCAATTCTTCTTCGATTCTCTTAGATACAATAGTATCTAGTTCCTTGTCGGATTTTGCTTGTAATTTGTAATTTCGCCACACTTCGTTAACTAACTTTACAATATTTTGTACTTTCGTACTTGTATGAGATTTTTTAAAACTTTCAAACAATTTTTGGTATAACTTGGATTTGTCTATATGAAACGACATCTTATTTAAACATTAAACTTTGGCTAATTGAATCAATGGTAACACAAATGCTAACTTGCTTTACTATGCTTACAATACGTCTACTCGCTATAGTATCCAAACGAAACAATACACTGGTAGAGGAAATTTAGACAAGTGAACACCACGCGGTAATTCCCCTACTCGGTTCTAAAGCGAGTAGGAGAATTACCGCGCGCTGTTCACTAAACGTATGCATTATTTGCGGGAATCCCCGAAAACGCGTTTCGTTTTCAAGCAAAGACAATGTGAGGGTTGTCATTCGTGTAAAAAAGTAAATAACTACCGATGACGTAATCGTCATCTAGACTCCCCTACCCCCCCCGTGTCATCCAAAATAAGCAAAGACCCCCACGCCTCCTCATAGTGCTCACGTAATACTTGAACGGTTTAAAGACATCCCGCAAGGAACCTGATACCATGTTTAGCATAGTTATGGTATTACTAAGGTAATTGAACAAAGTAAAAATTACCCCATTCCCAAGTTTTTGATCTGGAAGATATCGATGTATTCATTCGAACAGAGATTGCGGATCCGACTCGTAATGCTTGGTTCAAATACCACCTGCATTTTACAGATTGATAGGAAAACAGTGGCAATCGCAATTAATACTCGAACATATTATTTACTTTTATACCTTGGATAATTGAGTTGAAAAATGATTCCGAACCGAAACTAGTAGCATTATTTCCATAACAAAAGGCAAATGGAAAAATGACAAGAAAAGTTCATATAAACGCAGTTCATCCAATAACGGCTATTTTGAATGTAATGCCACTGATGAGACCGGTCAAGGACGAAACAGGAACACTGCTCAATTAACGTAATATTGTGAAATCAGTTTCCTGATACACTTTATTTAACTTTAACGGTTAAACTGACATATTTATTATTATAATAAAAAGTTAAGAACATTTAGAGCAAGCTTCATCAAATTGAGTACAGTATATTCAGATAAGAGATAGACCGGATGTAAACAAAAGGTTCGGGTGATTTTCACGCTAACGCCGCCGTCTCGACGTAAAACAGGAGCCCTCATTGGTCAATTCGCAATTAAATGCCTATGCCGAGCGGCAGAGCAGTCGTATCAAGACAGAGTCACATTCAGGTTCAGACGTGTTACGTATGTCGTGTGCATCATTGCAATTTGATATTTCTTTGGACGTTTTCGTTTGTTATCTTATTAAGTTGTTGAGTTTGTCGTTGTTATTGTTATACCTTGTTATTGATTGTTATTGTTATCAACTGCTTGCGCAAAATGCCCAGTAGTACAGATACTCCCGATGAAGTTGTAAACTCCTGTAGTCCACCTAGGAAACGCTCTAAAAAAAGACACCTGAGTGCAGAAATGAAAGAGGTCATTTTGAATATATATAAGATCGAGCGCGAGGAGAACGAGGCATCAACCATCAAAGAAATTGTTGTGAAGGTTTCTCACAAAGTTGGAGTGTGTCGCGCATCAGTGTTTAATGTGTTAAGACAATACAAAAAAATCACACTTTTTCTGAGCCAATGACCAGTAAACATCGCAAAAGTATTGTTAAATCATTGGATGAAGCTGATAAGCATGCGATTAGGAGGAAAGTGCATGAATTTTTCTTTAGGAATGAAATACCTACTATAGATAATGTACTGCAGGAGGTAAATGGAGGTACAATGTTGCCAAATTTCAAACGATCAACTTTCCATGCGTTACTGAAGCATTTAAATTTCAAATGGAAAAAACGGGGTCGTAATAGTTTACTACTGGATAGAGAAGAAATTGTGCTATGGAGGAGGGATTATTTAACAAAAATTGGGAAATATAGAAATCAAAACAGGAAGATTTATTACCTTGATGAAACGTGGGTAAACGCAGGACACGCTACAAGTAAAGTATGGGTTGATGATTCTGTAACTTCATCCAGGAGTGCCTTTCTAGATGGACTGTCCAAGGGATTAAAAAATCCAGCAGGTAAATACGAGTAATAGACAACAATCGGATGTTTTTCAAACCTTGGGAACAAGGTTCTAAACATTAATTCCAGGGGGCAGATAAAACATATTACAAGTAACAAAACTTTTATAACTTTCGATAAAATGCGTGGATGTTTTATTGTCATTTTCATTTGTTAGAACTTTTTTAAGCCATGTTTTTATGAGTTTTCGATATTTCAATAATTTTTTAATATAATCTTAAAATATGTCGAATATTATAAACTTAAAAAAAGTTACTAAGTTTTATATTGTGTACCGTTCCTAATATTTCTAATCATTTTTATTCGTACTTTAAGCTTTATAAAGTTATAATTTGTTAATATTAATATTTGCGCGTATTTCAGGTTCCTGATCATTCATTTTTTAAAGGTTTATAACTTTAAATTAAATTGTGAAGCGCTGAGTAATCATACGACGTTCAATATTCTTTCTTTCAATATGACTAAATAATCCCAATTATAGCAATCTGATACTCATGTCTCAATGTTTTTTCGCTGAATGTGATGAAAACATTTGAAAAAGGTTCGCTTATTGAAATAAATCTACACCAGTTAGTACTTCGATTTCCAGGTAAAGGGAAAAGGCTCATTATCTGCCATATTAGCAGTGAGGATGGATTTGTTGTTGACGGTCTGTGGTGCTTTGAGTCTAAGAAAACTGGAGATTACCACGAGGAAATGAATGGCGAATCGTTTGAACAGTGGTTTTCAAAAATTTTACCGAACCTAGAGGAAAACGCAGTAATTGTGTTGGATAATGCGCCTTATCATTCTCGAAGAATGGAGAAGGTCCCAACAACGGCTTCAAGGAAAGTTGATGTTCAAAATTGGCTCCGCTCGAAAAATATCAACTTTGAAGAAGCAATGCTGAAAGTACATTTATTAAGAATTGTCAAGGATCACAAGGCGGAATATCAAAAATACGTTATTGACGAAATGGCAGCAAGTCAAAATAAAACTGTGCTCCGTTTACCTCCATACCATTGCGAGCTCAATCCCATTGAGCTCATATGGGCAGAGGTTAAAAATTATATAGCTAAGCACAATACAACTTTTAAATTTTGTGACCTCAAAGGACTTTTCAAAGATGCACTAGAATTAATAACAGCACAAAAATGGGAAAACTGTATTAAGCAAAGAGAATGTGGGAACTGGACAATATTTTAGAGGAACAAGTCGAGCCATTCATTATTGACGTTGGTGCTTCAGGCAGTAGCGATGATGAAAGCTCATCAAGCTCATCTTTCCAATAAAAGATGTCGTTCATCAAATTCGGTAAGTTATAAGTAATTATAAAGCTACTGTATTTTTTAATTAATTATTGACATTTTTGAACCCATTTTGGCAAAACCTATTCAAGAATCTACTTTCTGACAATGTTCAACCATGCACATTTTTTTACGTTTTGAACGTTTTAATTTGATTACATATTTACCTAGAAATAAAAAAATATACTAATCAATATTCTAAAAGCAATTTTAAGAGATATACGATTATTTTCAATTTAGGCCATTTTGAGATTATATTCGACTGTATTTCACCAAACATCAGGCGGCATCCGAAGCTGGAAATCGAACCGAAAATTTTGAAACCCTTATGTATATTTACATCATTATATATTTCTTACCCCACCCCCACATGATCCTATATCCATCACCAATCGTATACACATCGACTTGTGCTAATTTACTACAAAGTTACGCAAAGCAGCATCTACTATCTAAAATATGTACTGCGTGACTCTTAATACGTCCCTGCCGAATGTTACAGCGTTCGATGATCACGTGGTCTTGTTTATGTCCGGTCTATCTCTTATCTGAATATACTTGTAGATATGTATTCTGCCACTGTTCATCGAATCATCCTGTATACCGTTATTGTCGTGTATGTAAAACTTGGAATGTAGCTGAAATCCGTTGCCTAATTGCCAACAGCCACCGGTGAACCGCTTTTTTTAGGTGCGTAATGTGGCTATAGTATGTGAAATCTCTGTGCATCAGCAAACCGCGCTCAGACGTCGAACTTTATTAGCGGATGGAATGCGATCGTGGGTAAATGGTGCTAGCATTTTGGATTATCCGTGTTTTCAAGATACGTTGCGGTAATGAAACGGCTTTCGTAACCGTATTCATCCCAACGCATATATGGGGAAACGGGGAGCCGTATTTGTAGATAACAGTTGTCCTGCCGCCGCAAAGAGTTCGGTATTTTCTCATAGACAAAAAATGGCGTCACCGTATATTCACTCTCTACTTTCCACGCGTCTAGTACAATTCTCCATTCAGTGCAACTTCATTTATACACAGTGGCGTCAAAAAGACGTAGGTTTTTTGAGAACCATGAATGCGCTAATTGGGGTTTTCATGAGCAGCATTTCCTCAGAAGCGCGTCCGCACATAGCAGCCTTAATTCATTGGAGCTGGGCTCTAAACATTTTTGATAACTAATCATGAACATCGCTTGATATACTAAGTGACATATAAATCCGAACACCCAGTTTAAATGGTTTTATTTTAATAAAATTTTGTATAAGTACTTAATGAAGCATCATAAGTAACTCCTCCTCGAAGTGCTTCTAGAGTCTGAGGAGGACGTTGCAAATTGAGCAATCTCCTACCCATCATATCCTACACGTGCTCAATTGGGGATAAGTCGGGAGATCTTGGTGGCCATGGTAACAATGTGACATCATTATGTTGAAAGAAGTTTATTGTGACTCTTGCAACATGTGGTCGGGCATCATCTTGTTGGAAAGTTGGATCTGCCAGGGTGTCAAGATAGGGTAAAAGATGGGGTTCTAGAACTTCGTGGATATAACGCTGCGCGTTCATGTTACCTCTGATGAAGATTAAAGGTGACCCGGAACCATAAGCTATAGCACCGCAAAGCATAACTCCAACAGTGTGGTGAAGATGTCTTTCAACAAAAAACAGTGGATTCCTCCTTTCACCACGTCGCCTTCTAACCCTGGCACGACCATCGTGCATGCCTAAACAAAATCGAGACTCGTCACTAAAGATAATACTGTTCCATTCCTGATCCCAGAGTGACCGTTGTCTGCACCACTCAAGGCGATTACGTCGGTGTAAGGGTTAGAAGGCGACGTGGTGAAAGGAGGAACCCACAGTTTTTTGTTGAAAGACATGTTCATCACACTGTTGGAGTTATGGTTTGGGGTGCTATAGCTTATGGTTCCAGGTCACCTTTAATCTTCATCAGAGGTAACATGAACGGCAGCGTTATATCCACGAAGTTCTAGAACCCCATCTTTTACCCTATCTTGACACCCTGGCAGATCCAACTTTCCAACAAGATAATGCCCGACCACATGTTGCAAGAGTTACAATAGACTTCTTTCAACATAATGATGTCACATTGTTACCATGGCCACCAAGATCTCCCGACTTATCCCCAATTGAGCACGTGTGGGATATGATGGGTAGGAGATTGCTCAATTTGCAACGCCCTCCTCAGACTCTAGAAGCACTTCGAGACGAGTTGGTGGTTGCCTGGAATGAGATACCACAGGAGGACATTGACCACCTGATCAGAAGCATGCCTAGGCGCGTTGGAGAATGCGTAGCACATCAGGGTGTAACCACACATTATTAAAGGTCAAAAGGCTTTAAAGCAGTGCAATCATTTTGAAACTTTTATCATTTACTTATTATGCTTCAGTAAGTACTTATACAAAATTTTATTAAAATAAAACCATTTAAACTGGGTGTTCGGATTTATATGTCACTTAGTATACGTACCTCGAATCCTGAAAAAATCGTTAACGAACGATTTATGGGAAAAAGTTACTCAAACTTCAGCAACAGGGGTTTCATAATTTCTTACTGTTTGTCAGCAGTTTTCGACAAGTGCCGTGGATATTACTCCCCGGAACTAAGTAATCTCCTCAAATTACACTCAAAGGATAACGTCCTTATTATACAGGTTGTTTCCTAACTGAATATCAATATTTTTGAAAATCGGTTTCGTCTATACAAGGTGTTTCAGTTTATTGTTGCATAACTTTAACGTTCGATAGAAAAAATTAATGCATAAAGTCTATATAAACATGGGTCGAAAAATGCGTGGCTTCCGAAATACAGGGTGTTTAAATTTACTTTCTAAAATAGTTTTTTTTAAATATTTCGAACAATATTTGATGTATAACAGTGAAAATTGGTATTCAAGGGTTTTTTGGTACGACAAAACGAACCATGGGCATAGTTTTACTGTAGCCGCTAGAGGGCGCTCTCTACTGTACCTGTAGTGTATTAAAATGACCGAAAAAAATTTTCACTTTTTGAATAAAAAAACTGATTCTTCGCACTTTTCAACATAAAAAAGCTCTCTTGTGAATTTTCGTTATAGTTAGCCGTTTTTGAGATATTTCGATTTTTAAGGTTCGATGCATTTTTAATTATTTATGATAAAATAATGTTAAAAAGTCAGTATCTCGATAATTTTTAGAAGTAGGCTGTGCCTGCAAATATTTTTGAAATTGAAAGCAGAATAAGGTTAAACGTCAATTAGTTGACAGTTAGTTTTGTTGTCTGTTGAAACCTGAAACGTTTTTTTGCAATTGTGAATGCACGAAATTTAGTTTCTTTTACCTGTTTTTTTTTGTAAGTTTTATAAAAATGCCATTTTTATTCTCCAATCAAGAGTTAGCGGATATTCCTTTTGCGTATGGCTTTGTAAATGGAAACGCGGCAGAAGCAGCCAGAGAATACGCACGAAGATTTCCAAACAGACGACATCCAACTCGCTCAGTATTTGTAAGAGTGCATCGCCAAATAATTGAAAATGGTTTTGTAAATCTCCAAAGGGATCAAAACATAAATTTTCGTCAGCGCAAATTTACCCGTATGATTCTGCGTGAGTTTGATAGAGATCCGACCACAAGTGTTAGGAGAGTTTCTGTTGCCTTGGGAATTTCAGCATTGGTATCTACCGTAATCGACTATTTGGACCCTACCTTTTGCCTGCAAGGTTAAATGCTGCGGCCTTCTTGGTATTTTTAAAGGCAACATGCAAATATGTGGGATGATGTTATGTTAGATTTAAGAAGATTGGCTTGGTTCCAGCTCATTATTCGAGAATAGTTAGAAACTGGAGGACCAGTCACCTGGCCTCCACGATCCCCTGACCTAAATCCATTAGATTTCTTTATGTGGGGATTTCTGAAAGAAAAAGTGTACCAAACTCCCGTAAACACAAGAGATATGCTAATAGACAGAATCAGGGATGCATGTGATGAAATAAGGCCTTATTTGAATAATGCTATACCACGTTCGATCATTCGTAAATGTGAATTGTGTATTGAACAATTGGGTTTACATTTCGAGCAACTACTTTAGATTTTGTATGTTTGTCCTAACTATCCAATAGCATTCTAGTTGTAAATAATTAATTTAATTTGTTAAAAATAATATTGGAAAATTAAACAAATTAATATTCTGTTTCTTTTTGTGTTTATTTGGAGTTAGGAATTATTGCTGTGTTTAAAAATACAATCTAAACGATCATCTTAATTACTTGTAATGCCCAAACCGAAAATGTAAAAAAAAATATTATTTTCCCATAAACAATTAAAAATGCAAAGAACCTTAAAAATCGAAATATCTCAAAAATGGCTAACTATAACGAAAACTCACAAGAGAGCTTTTTTATGTTGAAAAGTGCAAAGAATCAGTTTTTTTATTCAAAAAGCAAAAAATTGCACTAAGAAAAATTTTTCGGTCATTTTAATACACTACAGGTACAGTAGAGAGCGCCCTCTAGCGGCTACAGTAAAACTATACCCATGGTTCGTTTTGTCGTACCAAAAAACCCTTGTATACCAATTTTCACTGTTATACATCAAATATTGTTCGAAATATTTAAAAAAAAAACCATTTTAGAAAGTAAATTTTATTATTTATTAATTTTAAAAGTTCTATCGAATCTTAAAGTTATGCAACAATAAACTGAAACACCCTGTATTAATAGTACTCTATTGCGCAAAAAAATTTTTCTGGTCTATCACAGTGCCCCTGTTATTTTCATTATACAGGGTTTGTCCAGAAAGTAATAGAGCTGAGTCGATTTGGAAAAATTTATTGAGCCAATCGTTAAAATTCCTTAAAAACTTTCAAAATAGGCTCCTGCTGCGTCGATGCAGGGCTGCCAGCGCGATTTCCAAGCATTGAAGGCGTCACGGAAGGCATTCTCCGGAATAGCCTTAAGAGCCGCGGTGCAAGCTGCTTGGATCCCCTCTGTCATCTCAAAATGCTTGCCTTTCTTCGGCCTTTTCAGGCGAGGAAACAAAAAAAAGTCCCGGGGGGCCACATCTGGGCTGTAGGGCGGCTGTGGAAGCGTTGGGATGCCGGCCTTGGTCAGGTAGCTGTTCACAAGAAAGGCGGTGTGAGCCGGGGCGTTGTCGTGGTGCAACTTCCAGTCGGCTGCGATGTCTTGTCGGATCCGACTGACCCTTCCTTTGGGTCTCCTGAGCACTTCAATTTTTTTTCAAATTCATGTTGGACGATGCCTTTGATGTCAAAAAAGACAATGAGCATCGTTCTCACTTTGGATTTGCTCATTTTTCCCTTTTTTGTGCGAGGAGACGCCGTCGTGTGCCACTCGGAAGATTGCCTCTTTGTCTCGGGATCATACTCAAAGATCCACGAGTCGTCACCTGTGATTACGTTATTCAAAAATTGGGGGTCACTTTCACATATGTTCAAATTTTTTTGGCACACTTCCACTCGCCGCAATTTCTGGTCGTCAGTGAGCACTTTTGAGACCATCTTCGCGCACACCTTGCGCATGTTCAAATGCTGCATCACAATGTCATCAACCACAGATTTTGGTAAATTTAACATCTGGGCAATTAAACGAATACTTAGTCGACGGTCTGAGTTCAAAACTTTGCGCACACGAGTCACATTATCGGTGTTTGTCGAAATCGAAGGCCTTCCAGCACGGTCTTCATCAGCGACCTCTTCCCGGCACTCCAAAAAGGCCTGGTGCCACCGAATCACCCCACTTCTTGCTAAAGCAACACTTGGGTAAGCCTGCTTGATCGTATCAAACGTCTCTGTGGCAGAATTACCGAGTTTCTCACGGAATTTAATCGCGTACCTCTGCTCTAACGAACGCTGCATTTTCGGCCTGCACCACTCACAGAAACACCTCGCGCGAAAATGCCTGTCCTGACTCTCCAAATGCTCGGAGACAACTGACCAGCCGCTCATTCGTTAGCTAGGAACGCCCTCTACCGAATCCAGTCGGTACGCGCACGCTCCGAAGTACAGTCATGGCGGAAGAAAATAAGTCTTATTACTTTCCGGACAAACCCTGTATGTCTCAGATTTAGGAGTAGTATACTGAGTGACATATAAAACCGAACACCCAATTTAAATGGTTTTATTTTAATAAAATTTTGTATAAGTACTTAATGAAGCATAATAAGTAAATGATAAAAATTTCAAAATGGTTGCACTGCTTTAAAGCCCTTTGACCTTTAATAATGTGTGGATGCACCCTGATGTGCTACGCATTCTCCAACGCGCCTAGGCATGCTTCTGATCAGGTGGTCAATGTCCTCCTGTGGTATCTCATTCCAGGCAACCACCAACCCTTCTCGAAGTGCTTCTAGAGTCTGAGGAGGACGTTGCAAATTGAGCAATCTTCTACCCATCATATCCCACATGTGCTCAATTGGGGATAAGTCGGGAGATCTTGGTGGCCATGGTAACAATGTGACATCATTATCTTAAAAGAAGTCTATTGTGACTCTTGCAAGATGTGGTCGGGCATTATCTTGTTGGAAAGTTGGATCGGCCAGGGTGTCAAGATAGGGTAAAAGATGGATATAACGCTGCGCGTTCATGTTACCTCTGATGAAGATTAAAGGTGACGAACCATAAGCTATAGCACCCCAAACCATAATTCCAACAGTGTGATGAACATGTCTTTCAACAAAAAACTGTGGATTCCTCCTTTCACCACGTCGCCTTCTAACCCTGGCACAACCATCGTGCATGCCTAAACAAAATCGAGACTCGTCACTAAAGACAATACTGTTCCATTCCTGATCCCAGAGTGACCGTTGTCTGCACCACTCAAGGCGATTACGTCGGTGTTCTCGAGTTAAAGGGAGGACCCAGTGTGGCCGGTATGAAAACAAGCCAAAACTTATCATTCGTCGGTAAACACTTCGCATGCCAATAGGTCTTCCGTGTTCTGGAAACCTTTCATTTGCAATGGACCTGGTAGTGGAGAAATGGTCCCTTAAGGCCAATAATCTTAGGCGGCGATCTTCACGGTCTGTTGTTCTACGGCGGCGTTCAGTGCCCCTTGCTCTTTGCCTACGGCCTTCTCGAAGCCATGCCTGACAACACCTAACCACAGTGTCTACACTTCTTTGCACTCTAACTGCAATTGCCCGAAAACTCACCAAAATCCGCCAACGTTGATTCTTTACTGCGGCTGAAATATTCATTTTTAGAGCGTGAGTGAATTAAAAAAAAGCAGAATAAAAACCGGAATGTCCAACTAGTAGTGCTGAACATTTTTTCACTTGTTATTTACAGTAAGATAAATACATTCACCAACTTTTATTAAAATAAAACCATTTAAACTGGGTGTTCGGATTTGTCACTTAGTATAACTAATAACAGCTATCAATAAAATTGCTAGTAGTCATAATCTTTGTTTGAACCCTTTAAACACAAATATGTTGGTATATGCAAATAAAAAAGGACATTAACATAGATCTAAAAGGTAATAAAATAGTACCTGCGAATCGTCCGAAGAACATAGTTATTATAATGGATGATGATTTGAAATTTGTTGGACACGTAAACTATCTAATTTCTCAGTGCTACGGTATTCTCAGAGTTTTATTTGTAAATAAGACTACATTATATAATTTTCTTTTAGAGAAGTCGCCAATCGGGTGAATCGAAACGAAGCTATTGTAATGAGATGTTGTCGAGCGTGGTTCCAAGAAGGCCAAAATCGACGAGTTCAAAGTACTAAACGTCAAAGACAGGCTACAGAGGGACATTATCGTTATTTGAGGCAACTACCACTTAGATATCGATTTTCCACAAGGGCAGTTGCGAACCAGTGGTTTGATGCTGTCGAAAGAGTAATAACAATGAGGACAGTGTATCGTCGAATAAGGTGTTTTGGACTGTTTTCATACTGTCCCCTTCTTGTACTACTTCTGACCCCACATCATTGTCGGCAACGATTCGTATGGTAGGAAGAGACTTGAATGGAATATGGAATGGAACTCAGTCGTGTTCAGCGATGAGTCCATATTCTATTTGGGCACACATGATGGCCGTGCAAGAGTAAGAAGGACACGCGGTGAAATATATTCCATCGAACGGCATATTCATCGCACTGTGGGCGTTATGGTATGGGCTGCCATTGCTTACGACAGCAGATCGCGATCGAGGTAGCATGACTGCCCAGCGCTAGATCCACGTAGTTTTACAACCACATCTTCTTCCCTTTTTGGAAACATTGCAAGATCCAGTTTTTCAGCAGGATAATGCACGATCTCATGTCGCACGTGTTAGTTTAGACTTTTTAGAAGCGTCCAGAGTAAATCTAATTTAGTGGCCTTCTCGATCCCCAGACCTTTCCCCCATCGAACATGTACGGGACATGATGGCAAGAAGGTTGCAAAATTCACCGCTCCCTCCACAAACATTGAAGGCTCTACGAAACCAAGAAGACATCAATCACGTAATCAAATCAATGCCGCGACGACTTAATGAATTTTTAGCGAACAGAGGAGCTTCAACTCATTATTAACATTATGGTTAAGTTAAAATTTTAATCACTTTCTATTTAGATATCAGTAGACCTACAACCTGAAAAGGTATGTTCAACATTACAGCACTCCTAGTCAGTGTTGTATACTGAGTGACATATAAATCCGAACACCCAGTTTAAATGGTTTTATTTTAATAAAATTTTGTATAAGTACTTAATGAAGCATAATAAGTAAATGATAAAAATTTCAAAATGATTGCACTGCTTTAAATCCCTTTGACCTTTAATAATGTGTGGATGCACCCTGATGTGCTACGCATTCTCCAACGCGCCTAGTCATGCTTCTGATCAGGTGGTCAATGTCCTCTGTGGTATCTCATTCCCGGCAACTACCAACTCCTCTCGAAGTGCTTCTAGAGTCTGAGGAGGACGTTGCAAATTGAGCAATCTCCTACCCATCATATCCCACACGTGCTCAATTGGGGATAAGTCGGGAGATCTTGGTGGCCATGGTAACAATGTGACATCAAGAAAGAAGTCTATTGTGACTCTTGCAACATGTGGTCGGGCATTATCTTGTTGGAAAGTTGAATCTGCCAGGGTAAAAGATGGGGTTCTAGAACTTCGTGGATATAACGCTGCGCGTTCATGTTACCTCTGATGAAGATTAAAGGTGGCCTGGAACCATAAGCTATAGCACCCCAAACCATAACTCCAACAGTGTGATGAACATGTCTTTCAACAAAAAACTGTGGATTCCTCCTTTCACCACGTCGCCTTCTAACCCTGGCACGACCATCGTGCATGCCTAAGCAAAATCGAGACTCGTCACTAAAGACAATACTGTTCCATTCCTGATCCCAGAGTGACCGTTGTCTGCACCACTCAAGGCGATTACGTCGGTTTCTCGAGTTAAAGGGAGGACCCAGTGTGGCCGGTATGAAAACAAGCCAAAACTTCTCATTCGTCGGTAAACACTTCGCATGCCAATAGGTCTTCCGTGTTCTGCAAACCATTCAATTGCAATGGACCTGGTAGTTGAGAAACGGTCCCTTAAGGCCAATAATCTTAGGCGGCGATCTTCACGGTCTGTTGTTCTACGGCGGCGTCCAGTGCCCCTTGCTCTTTGCGTACGGCCTTCTCGAAGCCATGCCTGACAACACCTAACCACAGTGTCTACACTTCTTTGCACTCTAACTGCAATTGCCCGAAAAGAAAGTCCAGCTTCCCGAAGTCCCACTATACGGCCCCTATCAAACTCACTAAGTTGACGAAATCGTACAGGTCTCCTTACTCTAGGCATCGTAACCAATCGTAAAGAATGTCAAGAACCAAAATCCGCCAACGTTGATTCTTTACTGCGGCTGAAATATTCATTTTTAGAGCGTTATTGAATTAAAAAAAAGCAGTATAAAAACCGGAATGTCCAACTGATAATGCTGAAAATTTTTTCACTTATTATTTACAGTAAGATAAATACATTCACCAACTTTTATTAAAATAAAACCATTTAAACTGGGTGTTCGGATTTATATGTCACTTAGTATATTTTCTGTGTCATATAGTATATTTAGTAGCCAAATTCATACGCAGAGGAAATATGCATGGCACTAACATTAGATATAGAGAGAGTTTTTCAATTCCATGCCACAGCCCATCTCCATTCCAGAATACATACAGGGTGATCAATTTGAAGACTAAGTGTCCATATGAATGGGTCCGTGACGACTTTCTTTTCGAGCTAGACCACTATCACTAAAGAAATACGAGTAATGTTCCAAATATTTATATGAATAATGAAACGTATTTATTGAATAGTTGGTATAACCTATTATAAATTTTGCATGTATTACAAGTTGCTGAGGCTCAATATGAACTTGGATCAAAATAGTATTATCCTGTCAATAGTTTTGAACAGTAATATTCAAATAGAATGACAATAATAGAAAATATCGAATAGTTTTTGTTTAAGTTAATGTTCGAAGTGGCCACGAATTATTTGAGAAAATAAATTAATTCAATTATTTCCGGGTACGTCATAGGTGTCTAGATAAGCACAATGCTCAAATACAGGGTGTCCGCAAAGTTGGGGTTTTCCTTTACACGACGTGTAGATCTTGAAAACATAAGCAATTTTTCTTAGTACCATATACACCAATGTCTTAAGGGAACCGAGATAAAGGGCTCTGCAACATCAAAAATATCTGAATACCGTCCTGTAGCCGCGACCCGCGACATCCCCGAGTAGTACTAGGACACTAGCTAAACCCGACGACAGAACTGGGTCGGGGGTCGGGTCAGTGTGTCAGGTCAGTATGCAATCTTCAACCGACGGTTACGGTCACGCGTGTAGAGGTAAACGAACCCGTATAATCGATTGCGTTTCAAAAAACAACAAGCACTAGAGACGTGGCTAGAGACGTGCAAGTATCAAAAACTAAAGTGTGGCAAACGCTGCGTGAAGAGGGGCTGTATCCGTTTCACGTCCAACGTGTACAAGCCCTTCAACCTGACGATTTTCCAGCAAGAGTGCGGTTTTGTGAGTGGTTGTTGCATCAACATGACAATAATCCGGACTTTTTGAAGTGCATATTGGTTACAGACGAATCTACGTTCACGCGTAATGGGGTGAATAACTTTCGCAACACTCATGTTTGGTCACATTTTCAACAAAATATCCGTCCTCAACAGGATGGTAAAGTTTTGAATGATAAAAATAGCGGTATCTTTATGCGCCCAAAAAGCAGAGGCAATACTTCTAGAGCAGAAAGTGCACAAAAAACACCAAATATCTCTTTAAGCACTGGTGTTGTAGATTTCTGTGCCCCTAATGAATTGAACTTAAGAACGTAAATCGTTCTGCTGCTGTCGTTGATGCAACTGAAAGACATTATCGCTCTAAGAACGAAAGATGTCGTCAACCGTCATAAAATAGAAAACAATATCAATCAAAGGGAAAGGTGTTCACCGGAGGTATCATACTGCATGAACACAGAATGAACTGAATCTGTCTGTGTCTGTGACCATGACTAACCATATATGACGTCATATGTTTGTCTGCAAGGGAAATCTATACCGACACTGATAATTGCTAACCGATATTTTCCCATAAACTATCGTGAAAAACGAAAAACATTTACCTTTCCTCTAGGCCAGTAACAGCGTCTCTCATTTTCATTTAAGCATGCTTGAGGTTCAGGCTCCGTTTGATAACCCCAATCTATAGAACTGCCAATGAAGTTTAAGAACATCGATGGTACTTGAGTGCCCGTGGGTTCATCGCCACCTGAAATGGATGAAGCAGGTTAGTAAGCAGGGTAGATGGAATACGTACGTTTTTAAAGCGATTGCATGTACCTTGTACAACATCATCATTAGGGTATCCCAAAAATATGAAAATTCTGTTTTTCAAACGCACAGCCTCTAATTTTGCTTGAACAATGTCAAAACAACTGTAAGTAAACCTGCATGTACCTAGAACTAGGGCAACCCGTGCCGAGTTGCGTTGGAACATGTCAAAACTTGCATATTAGGCGCGCGCTAGCTAACGTATTGCAGTGCTCGTTTGTTCTATTAGTAAACGCACTCTTTTCGTTCAGTCAACATGTCAAAGGAATTACGCATTTCTAAAAGGAGAATTTTTAATGGGAGATGTAAATCATCAAATTGTGGGATCAAAACTTCTATCTAATGGTCAAGTACTAGCAGTTTTGATCTATAATATCGGATAAGTGCAAGGAAGTATCAATGAGTGCGCCAACTTTACTATTCGTGAGTGCACTATTTAGTAGGAAAAGGCGCGTATACCGACTTAAGGCAGCAACGGTGGCCGTAGTAGTAGACTCTTCGTGCGCTGTGCGGGTTCGAATTCCGTCTCAAGAGAAATTCTTCTCTTGGCTATGGATGTTGTGATTGTCCGTAGGTGGTAGACGGTCTCTGACTGACGAACGCAGAGGTACCCTCAGGCGGATCTCGTAGGCGGGGCCAGAATGTGTGCATGGTGTTTAGGACTTAGGTCTTCGTGGTGGTTGAAGCATAAAAAAAGCCTTGTATGGACAGAATCAACCGCTGGTCCCCTGATTTTTTGCAAAGCTATGTCATTAGGATGCACTTCTATGAGGTCCCTACAATATGTATGAGTTTGGCGGTGGCACAATTCTTCATTTCGGTTCTGCGATTTCTTTCTGTTTTAAGCAGTGAATACTTGTATACGGAGAATCACCCTGTAGTCCCCTGATTTTTTGCAAAGCTATATCAGTGAGACGTACTTCTATGAGGTCTCTATAACGTGTATGAGTATGTCGACGGCACAATTCTTCGGTCGAATTCTGCGTCTTTTTTTCGGTTTTGAGGAATCAACCCTTGTACGCCCAGATTCACCCTGTAGTCCCCTGATTTTTCGCAAAGCTATGTCATAAGGATGTACTCCTATGAGTTCTCTACAACATATATAAGTCTATTGGTGACACAATTCTATATACAGCGGTAGTACAATTAGGTCTAATAACAGTAGGAGCGTCATGTAAGAAATCATTATTGGTATTTTTCCTATTAAGATCGCACACTTGCCTGTTTTCGTTTTCCCGTTCACTCCACCCCCGGTTAATATCGAATTTTGGGATATTATCTGGAATAATTTGTTTAAAAGCCTTGTTTAACATAAAGCAACCCCCAGGAGCTGAAAATACCAGTTTTTTAGCATATCGGCGATTTGGGCTCACTACGGAATTGGTCGACTGTAATTTCATATTTCAATCTGAATCTGAAGCTAACTTCAGGGACGTAGCACACAGCCTGATACAAATTAAGCTCAAATGGGGGAAACGTTTCATAAGTCCAAAATTAGCGGCAGCTTTAGATAGGTGTCAGTTAAGTATAAGAAATGCAGTTTTTATTATAGAAGCAACCATTGGAGCACTTGGACATAACTCTGACGAGTTTCCTATAAACAAGTCCCTTATTCAAAGAATTCGTACCTAAGACCGAAGGAAGCTGTAAAGCTAGATTTCCAAAGTGAGGTACCGGATACTGTAACTATCCACTGGGATGGCAAATTTTTGCCACATTCAAATAATAATAATGATAATAATGATAATAATAAATAATAATAAATAGCGTTCATTGCCCAACAGTTAGGACAACCATTTACAGGACAATCCTAAGATAAATCAAAATAACAAGAACAGAAAACACCTAAAAAGCAGGTGATTTCATCTAAACAAACAAGAAAAAGAAGCACAAAAAAACATATTTCACTCAGGTGAGTAACATATCATAAATTATCCAAGCAATTTATAGCTACTCCCAGAATGCTGTTCAAACTGTCAGCGTGTATATCACAATAATTTGATATTGCATTGAAAGTTTCAAACATCACATATACTAAGTGACATATAAATCCGAACACCCAGTTTAAATGGTTTTATTTTAATAAAAGTTGGTGAATGTATTTATCTTACTGTAAATAACAAGTGAAAAAATTTTCAGCCTTATCAGTTGGACATTCCGGTTTTTACACTGCTTTTTTTTAATTCACTAACGCTCTAAAAATGAATATTTCAGCCGCAGTAAAGAATCAACGTTGGCGGATTTCGGTTCTTGACATCCTTTACGATCGGTTACGATGCCTAGAGTACGGAGACCT
Source organism: Acanthoscelides obtectus (assembly GCA_963669975.1). Taxonomy (NCBI): domain Eukaryota; kingdom Metazoa; phylum Arthropoda; class Insecta; order Coleoptera; family Chrysomelidae; genus Acanthoscelides; species Acanthoscelides obtectus. Next base: position 89,210,592 of record CAVLJG010000008.1, read on the forward strand.
GTACGATTTTGTCAACTTAGTGAGTTTGGTAGGGGCCGTATAGTGGGACTTCGGGAAGCTGGACTTTCTTTTCGGGCAATTGCAGTTAGAGTGCAAAGAAGTGTAGACACTGTGGTTAGGTGTAGGGTAGGCATGGCTTCGAGAAGGCCGTACGCAAAGAGCAAGGGGCACTGGACGCCGCCGTAGAACAACAGACCGTGAAGATCGCCGCCTAAGATTATTGGCCTTAAGGGACCGTTTCTCCACTACCAGGTCCATTGCAAATGAATGGTTTGCAGAACACGGAAGACCTATTGGCATGCGAAGTGTTTACCGACGAATGAGAATTTTTGGCTTGTTTTCATACCGGCCACACTGGGTCCTCCCTTTAACTCGAGAACACCGACGTAATCGCCTTGAGTGGTGCAGATAACGGTCACTCTGGGATCAGGAATGGAACAGTATTGTCTTTAGTGACGAGTCTCGATTTTGTTTAGGCATGCACGATGGTCGTGCCAGGGTTAGAAGGCGACGTGGTAAAAGGAGGAATCCAGTTTTTTGTTGAAAGACATGTTCATCACACTGTTGGAGTTATGGTTTGGGGTGCTATAGCTTATGGTTCCAGGTCACCTTTAATCTTCATCAGAGGTAACATGAACGCGCAGCGTTATATCCACGAACTTCTAGAACCCCATCTTTTACCCTATCTTGACACCCTGGCAGATCCAACTTTCCAACAAGATAATGCCCGACCACATGTTGCAAGAGTCACAATAGACTTCTTTCAACATAATGATGTCACATTGTTACCATAGCCACCAAGATCTCCCGCAAAGAGGAGCTTATTACAACTTAAACAATGCACAACATCATCAATAAGTAAGGTAAACAATAAAGGACCAAGATTTGAACCCTGAGGCACTCCCGATTTAGTTATATATACTGGTACGACTTAAATCCATTAAAAGTAACATATTGCTTCCTTTCATGAAGATAACTTTGAATGAGTGCTAAAGCTGATGAATGGAATCCATAATAAGGTACCCGGGGGTAATCAGGCCCACCTAAGAAATTATAATTAATATCTACGAGAGAAATTTACTTTTTCAAACTTTCATTATTATAAAAAATAGAAAAGGGTATAAACTAACATAATGGTAATGTTTGAACACAAAATAATCATGCTTATATGTCGAGACGCGAACATTAAAAAAATTGTCTTCTGAGCCTTAAAGCCTGCAAGTGCATATAATAAGGCCCACATTTAAATGAACAAAAAACAAGTCAAACGAATAAACAAAGCACAAAAAAAATCAAAAAATAAAAAGAAAATATTAAAATAATGATATCCAAACAAAAATATCAAAAATATCCCTTTGGGCCTTAATATCTGCAACGACATATAATGAGATTTGAATGAGAGATAAAAAAATAACAGTTCAACAAAATACTGATAGAATAAAAAATAAATGTAACACACTAAAAAAACAGTATCAATGATAAAATATGGTATTAAATATAAATCTAATACTTAAGGCATACAGTGTGGACACAAAAAATTTTCAGTGTCGTCCGCAGTCAAACCAGCACAATCCTCATGGACCCAAAAACCACAAGAAGCACATCGTCTCATATCTGCTACATAGTCTTCGTAGCAAATCACACAGTGCCATTCTTCGTTATGTTCTTTTGTTTTTGATGCAATGGAAGACACAGATTCAGATGGCGATTTAGCGGTATTCGATAAGACTGGAACGGGATCAAGTTGAGACTCCACCTCCTTTAAAAATACGGATCGCTTGACATCAACTGCTTTGTAATTCATAGCTTTACGTCTTGGAGCAGATTTTTTTTTGACTAGATCTGGTGTTGGTAACACTTCCGCGAAGGAATTATTCAAAGGGATTAATTTTTCACGCAATTCACCTAAAGGCAGGTAGTCATCTGAATCATATTCCGAATCATCGGCAGCGGCGGTAGTCTCCTGGTAAGGTTTCTCAGTTGCAAGACTTGGGGCAAATGCTTCAATGGGAAGAACATCCTTAGCATAAGGGCATATTCCCGTAGCTCGAAATCCGCTTGTAATATTTCCAATGGACATTGCTTTCTGCCATGTAGGTGTGAAAACTTCAGAAAATCTTTCCCTGTTTAAATCACGTGTAGGATGTTTATCCCAGTACTTTAACAATTCATCGTCCCAATAAGCTTCAAATGCTCGTAATATAGATTTGTCCATCGGCTGAAGCTCATGGGTGGTGTTACTCGGCAGACAATATAAGTGAATCTCATGAGCTTCTGCTTTCTCAGCAATGCTAATATCCAAATGACATTTGGCCCCATCAAAAATTAAAATTACTGGCGGAGGCGACATGTATTCAATGAAATGGTCTAACCACTTATCAAACGTTTCTATCGTCATGCTCCCTTTAGGCGTCATCATAACTTTTGAGCCAGCCGGTAAGCCAATTGAGTAGGTTAGCTTCATTCTCTTGCCCTTAAAAAGAATGACAGGCGGTATGGCATGTCCGAGAGCATTAGCGCAAGCGACGATAGTTGCGTTTTCGGCGTGTTCATGAGAAATTACATGCACTCGTTTTGCTCCTTTGGCTGCCAGAACGTTTTGTTGGTGGTGAAGAGTCAAGCGGCACCCCTTCTCGTCCATATTATAAATTTTTGCTTCTTTATTTTTTAACTGAGTGCGCTCCAACAAATCTCCTAGTTTTTTGAAATGATCTACGATAAAACGATTTAATTTTTGGGCTCTTGCTGGATTCATGAATTGAGATCGACGTTTTGATATTCTCGGATGATTTTTCAGAAAAGTCCTTACCCACTCCCTACCAGCGAGACGAGTTTCCAATGCTTAATTTTCTTTTGCTCAACATACCTGAACACAGACCTTCTTAATGCTTTTGGTGTTAGCGGAAAACCTTTATCGGCTAGCCGAATTATTTTATTCTCAAGGTCAGTCTCTTCATTATCGGTCAAAATTGTTTGTCTACCTAGTTTTCTCTTCACGCTTTGTGATTTAATGTGGTTCCTAAGTGTTCGTCTGGGTATTCCGCATTTTTGTTCCACCCAGCGCTGGAAATTTTCCCTCGTTAATATAATTTAATGCCTCTCTCATCATCTCTTCATCCCAATTTGCCCTTATCCCTCTGCTTTTTTTACCCATCTTCTGGAAAAGAATAAATAAATCTAATAAATACGTGTATTCATGGCGGCAGAAAATAAAGCCCAAGCCTTTTTCAATGCATTGTAGAAAATAAGACCCGGGCCTTATAACCTGTAGCACAATAAAATTAATTTTGAGGTTACTAAACAACAAACAAACCCAACATAAAAAGAAACGCTACGTAAAATGAAACTATCAGATACATAGATTATCATGCATACATAATGAAAAATCTACGTATTATTAAAAGAATTTAATTTGCTTACTTACCGGTCGAAATTCTTATAAAATACAGCACAGCGAAACGTGACACCATAGAACAAGCCAGGAAGCTCATAACCATAGAACAAAATTACATTTCCGGCAACAGTAATACTAAATATTATTAACAGATGGCGATATAAATTTTTTTTTTTTTTTAACATATAATTGGCATTGGAGTTATCCATTTGCCACAGATGTGTGTTACTTATATTTCTCTAATTATGGACAAACACACGACGTCACAACATCCATGGCGAAGGCGAGATTCGAACTCGCGGCCCGGCCGACCGGCTGATCAGTAGCACGACACTCTGACCAACGCGGCCAACCGAGGCCCCTTGGCGATATAAATATTTTAGGCGCTTTCCTTTGGGCAAACCAGTGTTGTTCCTTAATATCTGGTGGGCCTTATTACCCCCGGGTACCTTAAAAAAGTTTATTCAAAAGTATGCCATGGTCCACCCTATCGAACGCTTTAGCAAAATCGGTATATACTACATCTTGTTGACCTTGCCGATCGATACATTCCATAGCGAACTGAGTGAAGATTGTTAAATTAGTTACTGTGGATCTCTTAGTAAGAAAACCATGCTGAAAAGGGGACAGATTCAAAGTTTGGGCGAAAGTCGGCACGGGTTATCGTTCCCCGATCGCAATATTTACTTTTTGAAATGTTTGTGAAATGGAAAAAAATTATAGAATATGCGTATCTCAATTCGAAAAAAAATGGTTTGCCCTCATAGGCTGGGACACCCTAATGGACACCTTTACATAATTTAGTTTTATTTTCATGACTCATTTTCCTGGCCTCTCCTTACAAACGCCACTGTGAGAAGTACAAGCGAAAAATCAGATTAGTGGACCAGGATGGTGCTTCTTCCCATGCGTTATTTTACTTTTGACCAAATTATGGACAAAATGCTCTTAAATGCTTGAAAAGCAGTTCTTGGCATAGCCAAACATGTGTAAATGTCAATACTGTACAAGCAAACATCTTTCTGAAAGAGCATCTTGGAAAAATTTGGAAAAGTTCCGATGAGGTTATATAAAATAGACTCATTCCAAGACAAATGAGATAAATAACAAAAAAAGGGACGCTCCAACTTAAAGCAGAATTGGTAATCTTAATTTCGGATGATGGTCTCACGCTTTACATGACGCATTGTTCTCCCTACACAGTATGTATGTTAACCCAAGAAGACTCCTGCGACTAGAGGACGAATTATTACCTTGAAGCATCTCTTGAAATACTGACTATTAAGGAATTCCAGCGTAGATCAGATATTAACCCTTAACCGGAAAGGTGCCGTCTGTGAGACTGCGGCGTTTCTATACCTGAGCGTATCTTTTTTTATTGCACCTCTAACAGACGTAAAAACCCATCTAATCCATAAGCTATTAGTGACCATCGCCCACCCCCATTCACACGAGTCTAGCCAAAACGTGCCTTAAAATATGGACCAATTTTAGTTTGTTGCAGTCTGTCAGACGGCACGTTTCCGTTCCCGTTTGCTATTTGTGTTGCATAGGTGCGTTTGCGAGTATGGCGGGACCTTCTAAACGTGTACGATACGATGATCCGGAGTTCGAAGAAACCGTTCTAAAATGGTTTGAGGATGAAGGAAGTGACTTTAGTGATATAGACAGTGCCTCAGAAGACGAATACATGGAATCAGATCATACAAGTGATAGTGAGTTATCAGAAGACGGAGCCGAAGGAAATGAAGAGGATTTACCAGCTCAGAATTATTTCTATGGAAAAAATCGTCATAGGTGGAATATTTCGGAAGTTGTACCATCATCACGTACAAGGAAGAACAATATAGTCATTAAAGTACCAACTCTAAGAGGAAAAGCTCATGAATATGGAGAAGAAGCTCCGTTGACGGTTTGGCAGCTTTTGTTCACTGACGACATGTTGGTACATATCGTTAAGTGGACCAATCACAAGCTCAAAGAAATGCGAAAGAGATACAAAAATCAAACCAGCAACCTAAACGACACTGATTTAGTCGAAATAAAGGCACTATTGGGTCTCTTAGTATATACATCGGTGTTCAACAGCAACCACGAGAACATTGAAACACTTTTTGCCACCGATGGCTCTGGAAGAGATATATTCAGAGCTGTCATGAACATAAAACGATTTGGTATTCTCCTGTCAGCCTTAAGGTTTGATAACCTAGATGACAGGAATGAAAGAAAGAAGCTAGATCCAGTAGCACCAATATCTTTCATTTTTAATAGTTTTATAAAGAACTGTCAAGATGTGTACGGAGTTGGCCAGTCTGTCACTGTCGATGAAATGCTCGTGAGTTTCAGAGGAAGATGTCGATTTAAAATGTATATGCCTGCGAAACCTTGCAAATATGGCATAAAAATTATGGCATTGACGGATGCAAGGAATAGCTACCTCTATAAAGCATATATATACTGCGGTAAAGATTCCGATAGTTTCGAACTTCCTGAGGAACACAAGCGGTATTCCAAACCCACACAATCAGTTCTACGTCTCGCGAAGCCTCTGTTTGGAACTAATCGCAACATTACAGCGGACAACTGGTTTACGTCAATAGAATTAATGGATGTCCTATTGAAGAACAAACTGACCTATGTGGGTACAATGAAGAAAAATAAAAGAGAAATTCCTCCGGCATTTTTACCCAACAAATCAAGAGAAGTCGGATCAACAATGTACGGATTTCGAGAAGATTCCACTATTGTGTCTCATGTAAGCAAAAAAAATAAAGCCACAATACTCATATCTTCTATGCACCACAGAAAATATTGTGATCCGGAAACACAGAAACCGGAAATAATAGCCTATTACAATGCTAATAAAGGTGGAGTTGATTCTCTTGATGAAAAATGTTCGAAGAGTACCTCAAGTCGCCGTTCGCGTAGGTGGCCACTGGTTATTTTCTACCGACTATTGGATATATCGGTAGTGAACTCGTATATTTTACACCAGTGCTATAAGAAAAATGAATTGCAGAAGGAAAAATCGGTATTTGCTAAGATGTTGGCCGCTAACCTGGTCCGTGAGCATATGGAAAAGCGATAAATCGCATCCTTGGCAAATGTGAACATCCAGCAACAGAAGCTGAAAATTTGGTTTTGGAAAAAAGGAAAGCCTGCCTTTTATGTCACCGAACGACCCATCGGATGACCAAATTTTTGGGTGTACAATGTAGGAAGCCTGTATGTCTTCAATGCTCCAAACCCAAATGTATTAGCTGCATAAATATAGGCAATGTTTGAGACTTGCAGTGAATTTTGATTGTGTTCTTTTTGTATTTATTGACTATAATATACTTTCCTTGTTCATTACTTAACTAGAAAATAGAAAAATATTGAGACTTTTCCATAGTTTTAATTTAGTTTCTGAATGTTGCAACAACAGCGTTATTTTTGTATGGTTTTAGCATAGTTAATAAAAATGTTTCTTTTATGTTCTTGTATCATTTTGAAATGAGCATTTTACGTATTAAACACATAAAATAAACATCCAGTATCAGTTTCAGCGAAGTTATTGCTTGCTTTTCGCCTTACTCTAATTTTTTGAACATCTTGAAGTTCGCAGTCTGAGAGACGGCATGTTTCCTTTTGTGTTCCAAAAATTCACGTTTCCTGTTAAGGGTTAAACATGATTGTGTCAGTTCAGGTTTCAGAATATAATTGAAGACATTGCATCTGCTGTCTTCGTGCATATTGCGGATTATCCAAATTATCTAAAGCCTTACCAGCCTCTATAACAAGCACTCTCCATTCTGGTATCTCACTTAGTCTGCTTGCTGTGACAGATCCGCCGCTACCAGCTCCAACCACAATGAAGTCGTAATCGGACAGGCTTTGGGTTTCACGTAACCTACTGCATGGATCTTCTATATCGCATTGGGACCTCAAAAATACCTCTAGTAGACCCATGAACAGCATGTACGGAGCTCCACCACAAGTCGAGGCGAGTGTGGGTCCCGGTTCAGTCACTGGACAGTTGCAGGCCATCTGAAAAACAGATAGTTAAGAAGTTAATGATACACATATCATCAACAGTATGCATAGATGGCGTTATTATATCTCCATGAGCTGAATGAATGGTCTGTGTACCACTACTGGATCTTCCCAAGTCTTGATTAGACTTGAGAACTCTATATGTATTCTATAATGGATTTAGTTCTTACAAATATATGTCAAGTAGTGGTGTACCTCAGGGTTCCAGCTTGGGTCGCCTATTGTTTGCTTTATACGTCAACGATCTTTGCAGCTCTTATCATGCAAGAAGATTATGTTAGCTGAAGACATCTGCTTTACACATCTGCTTATGGCTGGCAAGATTGTGAAAACCTCCAACAGCAAATATTTTTTTTACAAATATGGTGTAGCAATTGTATTTGAACAACTCTGAATCCGGAAAGCCAAATGTTTAACTTACAAATACAAAATAAATGAGAGGTGAAACTTTCAAAGATTTGGGAGTTTATTTCGTTTGTCAGCTACCACAACTACCACATCAGTGATATGATAAGTAATGCGTATCGCACATACAGAAATTGTAAAAATTTCAATATCACAACGCTTATTAAGTTATTTGGTGCTTATTGTAAGTATACTGTGCAATTCACTGGACAACAAATTTTAGTTTTTTAATTGTATCTTGTGGGAAAAGTGCACTTCCTTGTTAATTTTGGAGCGCTGAATCCAAAAATGACAATGAAATAAAAAAAATAGTTGCGGTTTAGAAAAAAAACTTTTTATTTTTAAGGATATATTAAAAAACGTAACAAGATTCATATACTTATAAGAATCACTATATGCGCTGTCTTTTTGCTGTTCTTTTATGGATCGTTTCTGGAGCATCTCTACCATGAGTCCAACAGTAGTCTGCAAGCATGGAAGGATTCCACTTTCCCTGGTACCTTTTTCCATTGTTGAAATATCCTGATGAAAACGTTCGCCGTGCTCATCACTTACGGCTCCGCAATTGTCAGGAAAAAAGTCCAGGTGTGAGTGTAGGAAATGTATCTTAAGACATATTACAGCCCATCTTTTGATACGATGACAGCATATTTTTGACAAGGGTTTTATAGTTGTCAGCTTTTCTATTTCCCAAGAAATTAGTGACCACCAGACGGAAATCATTCCAAGCAGTTTTTTCAATACCTGTAAAAGTGTTTTCAAACTGTGTATCTTTCAAAATATTTCGAATCTGTGGCCCAACAAAAATACCTTCTTTAACCTTTGCCTCACTTAGTCTTGGAAATTTCTGACGCAGGTATTGAAAAGCTGACCCATCTCTATCTAATGCCTTGTTAAAGTTTCTCATTAGGCCCAACTTGATATGCAGTGGTGGTAATAAATTTTTTTTCGAATCTACTGATGGCATATGCTGTACATTTTTTTGTCCTGGCTCTAGGAATTGACGAACAGGCCAGTTTTGTCTGGTGTAATGAAGTGCCTTTGCCCGACTGTCCCATTCACACAAAAAACAGCAAAACTTTGTGTAGCCTAGCTGCAGCCCAAGTAAAAGTGCAACAACTTTCAAATCGCCACAAATATGCCATTGGTGCTCAAGGTATTTTATGCATGTCAATAGGTACTTCATATTGTCATATGATTCTTTCATGTGAACTGCATACCCTACAGGAAGAGATGGTAAAATATTTCCAATATGCAATAACACTGCCTTTAAACTCAATGTTGAACTGTCTATAAACAATCTCCATTCTTCTGGGTTATAGTTTATATTTAAAGCCGCCAGTAAGCTGTTAATGTTACTGCAGAAAAGTTATTCTCCATATTGAAAAATGGTTCTAAGTCTTTGTGGCGTTTACGAAAAACACATACCGAAACATCGTCTTCTAAGTTCCACTTCTGCAGTCTTGATCCAAGTAACTCTGCCTTACATTTTGGAAGTTCTAAATCTCTTACAAGATCATTTAATTCTGACTGTGTTATTTTGTGCGGTTGGTGGCATGACGTGCTCGGTATAAAATCAGGATCTCTTGACGTTGATAGCATATCTTCTTCCTGACGAATCACTCGATCGCCATGATCTGATTCGTTTTCTGATTCGCAAGTGTAGGATTCTGGGGGTTTTGGAATAGGATTTTCGTCACTGTGAGGCACAGGTCTCATCGCAAATGGTATGTTTGGGTAGTTAATAACCGATTTTTTTTTCTTGGACATACTTGTGGCTTGTCCAACACAAGGTACCATGCAAAAGTAACAATCATTAATATGATTTGTAGGCTCTCTCCAAACCATCGGGACAGCAAAGCGCATAGACCGTTTTTTGCCATTTAACCAGCTCCTCAGACTTGAAGCACATGTATTACAGCAGATGTGGGGTGCCCACTGTTTGTCTTGATCACCTAGTTTACAACCGAAATAAAGCTGATATGCCTTTGTTATTAGTGGAGTAATAGAACGTCTCTGAGACGCAAAAGTCACATCACCACACACGTAACAAAACTGATCTGGATTGTTTACACACCGTCGAGACATTTTGCATGAACGCTGTCAGTCAACTGAGGAAAAAATGGCTAATATAAAACAATATAATGTACACGTATGTATAACGTAACACAATCATGCCGATTACATCATCTTTCCTTGCCGAATATAAAAATGTAGCACGTGCATTCTTGTGAATTACAGTATATCAACACTGTCACAGCAGGAACACATATAATTACCGTATCTCTAAAACTTGAACTAATATTGAAAAAATAAGTTTCATTCCGGTTTTAGCACATTAAAAATAGTAATATTTTGTTGATTTTATTTAGGATATTTTTTTGCTGTTTATCAGTGTTATTTGGAGCCCTATCTATGAATTCCACAAAAGTAAAATTAAAAAGTACGAAAGATGTTTCTAAAATATCTATGCTATAGAAGTAATGGTGTCTATCCTCCAAGAAGATATTACTATCAATTATTTTTTAATAGACTTGGTGTCTCTTCGTTGGAGAAGCAGAGAGAGCTGGAGTCGCGGCGTCGATCATATTTATATACAAATTACTGCATGGTAATATCGTCTGACCTGTTTGACATCCAAATATAAAGTTTACTTTTTCTGCAAGCGAGCACAAACAGATCTTCTACCTAAAGCACCAATAATTTTTATGTGCAATAATGCGAACAGCATTGGGAGTTTTTATGATATCTGCTGTAGATTTCAGTGCTATACGCTCACATATAATCTTTTTTACTCCTTTCTCTAGAGTCTAAGTGATTTCGTTTGTTATATATTTATACAGGGTGGCGCATCGAAAACGAAACAGACGCATTTACTGGCAGCTCAGTTTTTTTTTGAAAAAAGCCGTCGATTTTGTTTTCGAGGAGGACACAAGTTTGGCAAAAAATCACGTTAGCACGTGCAGCCCTCTAAGCGGGGGTGACACCACCCCCAAAATCTTAAATGGAAAGGGGGGTCGAGTGATACCTTATGTTGAAGGTGTTCCAATTCCCTTTATAATGAGATAAAATTAATATACTTCAGTTCAGTAGTTTTGAAGATTTATTGATTTAAAGCTTAAATAAAAATAATACATCATCATTAGTGGAGATCAATAAATTTGGCAGCAAAGGAATTTAAAAATGAAGAATGAACTGACCCATTAGGCAAATATACTAAGCGATATATAAATCCGCACACCCAGTTTAAATGGTTTTATTTTAATAAAATTTTGTATAAATACTTAATGAAGCATAATAAGTAAATGATAAAAATTTCAAAATGATTGCACTGCTTTAAAGCCCTTTGACCTTTAATAATGTGTGGATGCACCCTGATGTGCTACGCATTCTCCAACGCGCCTAGGCATGCTTCTGATCAGGTGGTCAATGTCCTCCTGTGGTATCTAATTCCAGGCAACCACCAACTCCTCTCGAAGTGATTCTAGAGTCTGAGGAGGACGTTGCTAATTGAGCAATCTCCTAACCATCATATCCCACACATGCTCAATTGGGGATAAGTCGGGAGATCTTGGTGGCCATGGTAACAATGTGACATCATTATGTTGAAAGAAGTCTATTGTGACTCTTGCAACATGTGGTCGGGCATTATCTTGTTGGAAAGTTGGATCTGCCAGGGTGTCAAGATAGGGTAAAAGATGGGGTTCTAGAACTTCGTGGATATAACGCTGCGCGTTCATGTTACCTCTGATGAAGATTAAAGGTGACCCGGAACCATAACATGTCTTTCAACAAAAAACTGTGGATTCCTCCTTTCACCACGTCGCCTTCTAACCCTGGCACGACCATCGTGCATGCCTAAACAAAATAGACACTCGTCACTAAAGACAATACTGTTCCATTCCTGATCCCAGAGTGACCGTTGTCTGCACCACTCAAGGCGATTACGTCGGTGTTCTCGAGTTAAAGGGAGGACCCAGTGTGGTCGGTATGAAAACAAGCCAAAACTTCTCATTCGTCAGTAAACACTTCGCATGCCAATAGGTCTTCCGTGTTCTGCAAACCATTCATTTGCAATGGACCTGGTAGTGGAGAAACGGTCCCTCAAGGCCAATAATCTTAGGCGGCGATCTTCAGGGCCTGTTGTTCTACGGCGGCGTCCAGTGCCCCTTGCTCTTTGTGAACGGCCTTCTCGAAGCCATGCCTGACAATACCTAACCACAGTGTCTACACTTCTTTGCATTCTAACTGCAATTGCCCGAAAAGAAAGTCCAGCTTCCCGAAGTCCCACTATACGGCCCCTATCAAACTCACTAAGTTGACGAAATCGTTCAGGTCTCCGTACTCTAGGCATCGTAACCGATCGTAAGGGATGTCAAGAACCAAAATCCGCCAACGTTGATTCTTTACTGCGGCTGAAATATTCATTTTTAGAGCGTAAGTGAATTAAAAAAAACAGTATAAAAACCGGAATGTCCAACTGATAAGGCTGAAAATTGTTTCACTTGTTATTTACAGTAAGATAAATACATTCACCAACTTTAATTAAAATAAGACCATTTAAACTGGGTGTTCGGATTTATATGTCACTTAGTATATTTTCGATGCACGTTACTGTTTTCATGACGCTCATTAAATATTTCTGCTGTTCTATTAGCGCACTGATTATTTCCGAAAAATATTTCGATAATTTCAAGTCTTTCTGCTGTGGAATATACCATGGTTAATTTATGTAATAAAGCGTTACAAGTTATTTTAGCAACAAAGTATGGTCGAATCAATCGCAAACTATGTACTAAATCCCTAAAATAAGTACGAGATATTTCCTTATCTTTCTTCAAGAAATAACATTTTTGCCACAAAAAACGCTCCAATAGCTATTTTCAACAACAAAATAATAAACAAACCATGGGCGTAGTGAAGAAAAGCATTTACTTTTTAAGTAAATTCTTCTAGTCAAATTTCTTCTGAAAGTAGTACAAACTAATCTGATGTACCTATTAATGAGTACTTTAAGCTTTAAATTAATAAATCTTCAAAAATACTGAACTGAAGTAGATTAATTTTACATCATTATAAAGGGAATTGAAAGACCTTTAGAATAAGGTATCACTCGACCCCCCTTTCCATTTAAAATTTTAGGATTGATGTCACCCCCGCCCAGGGGGCTGCACGTGTTAACGTGATTTTTTACCAAACTTGTGTCCCCCTCGAAAACAAAATCGACGGGTCTGAGCGTTTTTCCAAAAAAAAAATTAGCTGCCAGTAAATGCGTCTCTTTTGTCCTTTCTCTTTTTTGTGTTTTTTCACTTTACTTTAGCCCTGATCGACCACTGAATCGTGTCATGAGGGATGACCTCGATCAACTTACCAAATTACATAGAATTGCTATCTAGCGGTAGTTGGAAACATCAGTTATATCTTAACTTTTGTGAACAGGGGCATATCTTAATGGTCTTCCAGATATTTGAATATGTCCATGATTTTAGAGTAAGGTTGAATATGGCAGCTAACGGTTTTGCTAGTATATGAATGCAATCTCTATCAAAAAAACTCGGAATACCATCATATCGATTTTTTTCTTTAATCTGTTCGAAGCTCTGATTACATCCTCCTCATTTATATCTTTCATAGTTATTGTATCATTGGAATGAATTGTTGAAGGTAAAATCCTTAGTGGATTAGACTGGACAAAAACTGTTGAAAAGAATTTAGCAAAACTGTCCGCTATATCCTGAGAAGTTTTGAAGCTTGTTCTAAAGGGATTCCAGATTCCTATTTTTAATGAGGTTAAATGACCAGAGTTTGGTACATCCTCAACCGATTGAACATACGTGGAATAGGCAACCTTTATCTGATTCTTAACGAGCCTCCTAAGATTACTCAGTTGATCATAAAGAAAGTTAGTATCATAATCAATAGCGATAAGAACTCTAGACTTATTGGGCAGTGTCACCGCTGCCAAAGGTATGATCATGCGCAACACCTCCCAAATGTTTAAAATGTGCTTCCGACCACATGACACATTTATGCCCCCTCACAGGACAAGAGGAGCGAAAGTGTGGAGGTGGAGGGGCGCATCCCGCTAACAGTCCCACTTGCAGATTCACCCCCAGGCGAAATCTGGAAGTCATAGCGCAAAGACGCAGCAAGTCATACGCGGAAGCAGCCGTCTCAACATCTTCGGCTGCCCCCTCTGTTCAACACACTTTGAACACGCAGAATGTGGACCTAGCAACTGCGCTTAGGTCCCTTCAACAAATAATAAGTCCTCTGACTCCCGCCACTCAGACATTACCGGCGATCTTTCCGTAGCCATTGAATGCCTATAGACAACCTGCATTTATAAAAATTCTTTTTTGGAACTGTTGAAACGGGAATTTCATCAAACTCTATTCGATGAGAGTATAGACGTAGCTCTGCTGCAGGAAACATTACTTAATCCGGGAGATCGCTTAGCTTTCTCGAATTATGATGTTATGCGAGCTGACAGATTGAATGGTAGGAGTGGTGGCTTGGCAGTGCTCGTTAAACGTGGTATTGACTATCACAGAAGCACAAATGCCGAGATGCAAAGCATTGAAGCGGCGTCCGTGGTAGTCAATATGGCGGTATGCATTCCGTTGAAGATCACCTCGGTGTATGTCAGGTGCGGTGCCAGGCTGCGAGAGGAGGACTTGGAAGTCCATCTGGACTGTTCGGGCCCTCTGCAAACACCGATCATGGCACTCAAGGCTTAACTCTACTTGTCGGGTTCGGCTTTACAACCATGTGATGCGAAACGGGTATCTTATTCACAGCATCGAAGAGCCGAGACACCGTCCTTTTAATCACCGTCAGGCACCGGATGTTATAGACTTTGCAATATATAAAAACTGTAGGTTCAGTATTGCTTCTAGGATCTTGTATGGCATCTCTAGTGACCATCTACCTGTTGTTCTGGAGGTAGGAAATTGCATTTCGTGGAGGAGGAAACTCCTCCAAGGAAAAGAGTTGATTGGGAACTATACAAGTCATTTCTCAAAGAGTTTCCCAACGTCCCGGTCATACATGACGAGAACGGAATTGATGCTGCTCAATCGGAGTGGACAAGTTCAGTTCACCACACTCTACAGCGTGCTGCTGTGCTTCCGGTGCAGCGACACGGCAGACATTTCCTTCCTGCTGAAATTCGCCGGAAAATTTCTGAAAAGAAGGCTGCCATTAAGCAAGCAAGAAGGTCTTGTCATCCTGACGACATTCGTAAAGCGACGAATCTCGTCCATGTAGTGAGAAATGCACTCCATGAATTCCGCAATGAGCAGTGGAGCGACTTTCTGGCGGGGATCCTTGAATCAAGTATTCCTCTCTGGAAAGTGGCAAAATCGCTCAAACACGGATGGCAAGAACAACTACCAGATATTCATGGTCCTGGAGGCATAATTTTCAGGACTGAGGATAAAGTGGAGGTCTTTGCTGACGTCATGGAAGGGCAGTTCTCTCCCAATTATGATCTGGACAATGAACTTGACGAGGAACGACAAATTGTAAGATCTGTCAGGAGCTACTTCAGAGCGAATGGCGATACCAAAATCGGTGCTAGCATCTCCTTTTCAGAAGATTCCATCACCGGAATCCTCTGAGACTCCGCTTTGCACACCAGCAGAGCTCGAAGGCCACATTAAGGACTCAAAGGTGCGTAAAGTACCTGAGAGGATCAAATCACCAACAAAGCACTGAAGTTGCTTTCACTCAAGGCTTTGAGTTATCTCTTCGCAATAAGCAATGCAATGCTCAGAACATTACTTTCCTAATGCATGGAAGGCGGCTGAAGTCATCATGATCCCAAATAAGGCAGGTTCGATATTCCCCCAGGATTACCGTCCCATTAGTCTGCTGTCAGATCCTTCTAAGCTCGCTGAAAAGGTGATTTATCGTCACCATTCCTGAAGTGCAATTCGGCTTTCTGTCTGAGCATAGTACGGAGCTACAGGCAGTTAGACTGGTGGAGCATGTAACCACGGGGTTGACCCTGAACAAAACAACTGGTATTTTGCTTTTAGATGTATCAAAGGCATTTGAAAAGGTGTGGCACATGGGCCTCTTGTATAAGCTCATCCAAAAGGGTTTTCCATTTTGGCTACTAAAACTGTTGACATCTTTTCTAGAAGGAAGGAAGTTTCGGATTAAAATTAACAATGTGTTGTCAACAACACGGCCCGTAGGAGCCGGTGTTCCTCAGGGTTCGGTCTTAGGACCAGTCCTTTATTCACCTTATATACATGACGTCCCTTGCCCCAGCAACTGTGAAGTCTATCTCTATGCTGACGATACTGCATTGCTAGCCCAGTCCTGTTCTGGTAACCTGGTTCACGACAGGCTGCAGAGTGCGGTGGAGGAAGTATTGGAGTAGGGGATCGGTGGTTGATCAAAATTAATACTTCGAAAACGCAGGCAATCTATTGTACTAAAAAACGTCGCGGTGCCCCCTCAGAGATATCAGTGAATGGAACTCGTATACCATATATTTTGAAAACAAAATTCCAGATTACCTTTCGGCAGCTGTATCCTTCGTTGTGCAGAAATTCAAAATTAAGTTTGATCAACAAGATTCGGTTGTATAAAATGGTCATAAGACCCGCAATCACCTACACATGCGCGGCTTGGTGTTTTCTTGCCAAGACGCACAAGCAGAGACTGCAAGTCCTGCAAAACAGAACCCCACGCACAATTACTAACGCCTCTTGGTACGTTTCAAATGAGACGATTCACAGAGATCTTGATATCCCATATCTAAGGGATTACGTAAAACAACAGGCGCAGCGGCGTTATAATCAAGCGGAATCGCACAGCAACCCTCTGTTGCGTGATTCAGTAGACTACACAGTCGAGCAAGTTCGCAAACATTCCAGGCCGCGCCTCGCACTGTGATCAAAATTAAATTGTAAATTCAGACCAGCCAAAATTATTTCCGTATACAAAACCGATCGAAATTATTTTTTGGAGTTACAAAATAATTCGAGTAGTCAAAACAATAATGCTTAAGCTATTTCAAATGATTTACTTCTTTTCTCTGCTCTAGTTCTTCCTTCCTTTCTTTCCTTCTTTCCCTTTTCCCCTTAAACATGTTTGGTATCTGGCTAGCCAGACCTGACAGACTAACAGACCGACGAGACTTTTAACTAAGAGCAAAGGTCCACCGGACCGCTCCGACGAATAATGACGAATAGTAGTAGTGTTGAAAATGTGAGGCATAATCGATGTCCAAGATCAAGTCTCTCTGAACAACATTGGCATTGGTGGTGACGTTATTGAAAGTGACAGGCGGCTGGCTCACTATTCATGAAGTCGCTATAGAAGTGGGCATCAGCTTTGGAAGTGCTCAAACAAAGCGAAAGCCGCATACAGATGCAAAAGATGCGGTGTCATCCTCCTATTGACAATACCAGACCACATACAGCCGCTAAAACGAAGCAAAAACTGGAGGATATGCATTGGGAAACTCTTGAGCATCCTCCATACAGCCCAGATTTGTCAACAGGTGACTATCATTTGTTTGCGCCAATGAAAGTTGCACTTGGAGGATTGCAGTTTGGCAACCATCAAGATACGCGCAATTGTTCACTCAACCTCCAAGTTTCTACAAACAAGGAAGCTTTCAAATCGCTGGAAAAATTTGTGTAGAGCGTGGAGGAGATTACATAGATAAATAATCAACAGCACTTTTGTATTGCTTTGTGCATAAATGTATATTAAGAAGGAATTCCGGCTTATATTTGATCCACGCTCATATCTTATGATCTCTCATTAAACATGAGGTTGGTTTTAAGACAACCCTCGTAAGTCCAACCTCTCTCCAGTGGATCGAGTAAGAACTCATAGCCAATATTTGTATAGGTTTCTATTCATACTAAGTGACATATAAATCCGAACACCCAGTTTAAATGGTTTTATTTTAAAAAAAGTTGGTGAATGTATTTATCTTACTGTAAATAACAAGTGAAAAAATTTTCAGCCTTATCAGTTGGACATTCCGGTTTTTATACTGCTTTTTTTTAATTCACTAACGCTCTAAAAATGAATATTTCAGCCGCAGTAAAGAATCAACGTTGGCGGATTTTGGTTCTTGACATCCTTTACGATCGGTTACGATGCCTAGAGTACGGAGACCTGTACGATTTCGTCAACTTAGTGAGTTTGATAGGGGCCGTATAGTGGGACTTCGGGAAGCTGGACTTTCTTTTCGGGCAATTGCAGTTAGAGTGCCAAGAAGTGTAGACACTGTGATTAGGTGTTGTCAGGCATGGCTTCGAGAAGGCCGTACGCAAAGAGCAAAGGGCCCTGAACGCCGCCGTAGAACAACAGACCGTGAAGATCGCCGCCTAAGATTATTGGCCTTAAGGAACCGTTTCTCCACTACCAGGTCCATTGCAAATGAATGGTTTGCAGAACACGGAGGACCTATTGGCATGCGAAGTGCTTACCGACGAATGAGAAGTTCTGGCTTGTTTTCATACCGGTCACACTGAGTCCTCCCTTTAACTCGAGAACACCGACGTAATCGCCTTGAGTGGTGCAGACAACGGTCACTCTGGGATCAGGAATGGAACAGTATTGTCTTTAGTGACGAGTCTCGATTTTGTTTAGGCATGCACGATGGTCGTGCCAGGGTTAGAAGGCGACGTGGTGAAAGGAGGAATCCACAGTTTTTTGTTGAAAGACATGTTCATCACACTGTTGGAGTTATGGTTTGGGGTGCTATAGCTCATCGTTCCAGGTCACCTTTAATCTTCATCAGAGGTAACATAAACGCGCAGCGTTATATCCACGAAGTTCTAGAACCCCATCTTTTACCCTATCTTGACACCCTGGCAGATCCAACTTTCCAACAAGATAATGCCCGACCACAGGTTCCAAGAGTCACAATAGACTTCTTTCAACATAATGATGTCACATTGTTACCATGGCCACCAAGATCTCCCAACTTATCCCCAATTGAGCACGTGTGGGAGATGATGGGTAGGAGATTGCTCAATTTGCAACGTCCTCCTCAGACTCTAGAAGCACTTTGGTGGTTGCCTGGAATGAGATACCACAGAAGGACATTGACCACCTGATCAGAAGCATGCCTAGGCGCGTTGGAGAATGCGTAGCACATTAGGGTGCATCCACACATTATTAAAGGTCAAAGGGCTTTAAAGCAGTGCAATCATTTTGAAATTTTTTATCATGTACTTATTATGCTTCATTAAGTACTTATACAAAATTTTATTAAAATAAAACCAGTTAAACTGGGTGTTCGGATTTATATGTATAGTTATATTTATGATGTACATACGTGCAGACCAGCATCCGTCCACCATATCCACAGTATTATGAGCACACAAGTTGAAATGTCACTATTGCATAGCATACAATCTGTTTGCAGTTTTTGTTTCGTTATTGCATTCGGCTTAGGAAATACATACTGGTATTTTTCTTTAATGAATATTGGAATTTTATTCCGAATGCAGTTAAGAGTTACGCTGTGGAAATCAGTGTGCGGTGGCATTGTGCAATTAGGACTTTTTGCTGTACTTCTGAAAGCATTTATTGACATATCCGGATTATTTGGATTTAGTGCTTGTGGTTTTAATAGTAAAATGCAGTACAAAATGTAAAAATCTTAACTATTACTACAAAGACTCAGTTTTTACAGGAGGCGCGAAGTGACCTTTCGTTTCGATCTTAAATGGAGCGCCGATCCGCAATCGATCCTAAACAGATTCGACACAATTCATAATTCAAGAATAAAAATAAATAAAATAAAACTATTACATAATTGTGATAGCGGTACGGCCTAGCGTGCGTTCATTGTTTACCATTTATTCATTGTGTATTAAGTATAGTACCTAGTAATGTCATCACAAACTCAGAAGCGAAAGCACAAAACATTGACAATTAAAGAAAAATGTGATATTTTAGACCGCTTAAATCGCAATGAAACTTTCAGTAGTTTAGCGAGAGAATACGGCGTAGGCCGATCTACAATTTATGACATTAAAAGAAACCATGAAAGCTAAGTTTTTTCATGAGGAAATAACAAAAAAAGATGATTTTGTGGCCAGCAAAGGATGGCTAGAACGTTTTAAAAGTCGTTATGGCATACGTTTAATGACTATTACAGGAGAGAAACTTTCTAACGATGCCACCTGCATAGAGCCCTTTAAATTAAGATGTTTGCAAAAGGTGAACGATTTAAATCTTGTCCCGTCACAGGTGTACAGGCGAATCAGGGCTTTTTTGGCGGGTGATGCCTAACAAAACTTTCGTTTCTTGTAACGAAAAATCCGTACCTGGACGAAAAGTAAGTAAAGAGCGTGTAACCATACTACCATGTGCTAACGCTGCGGGCACACACGCGCTTAAGATTAGGAAATCTAATAAACCACGGGCATTCAAACACATTGATTTACCTGTACACTATTACGGAAAAAAAGTGCATGGATGACAAAAGACTTTTTCAAAAAGTGGTTTGATGAATGCTTCGTACCTGAAGATAGAAAATGGTTAGAAGATCATAATTTTCCTCAAAAAGCGTTGTTGCTTCTTGATAACGCTCCCGGTCATCCGTCTGAAGAAGAACTAACAACTGAGGATAAATGCATCACTGCGATGTTTCTTCCGCCAAATTGCACTGCACTGATTCAACCAATGGACCAGAATATCATTCAGTTTGTCAAGTAAGAGTATAAGAAAAACCTACTTCTGAGAGCCTTATCAAAAGACCAACCAATAGAAAATACTTTAAAAGAATTTAATATGAAAGACTTGGTTTTTGCTCTTTGTCAGTCGTGGAATGCGTTACCGTCATCAACGATTAAATCGTCTTGGAAAAAGTCACCACCCGTAGCAACGTTCCACAAATCAGTGTAACTTTGGAAGTTATAGATCACGCGCTACTGAAACACAGGTAAGTCCGGAAGATTTGGAAATCTGGTGCCGTGGAATGGATACAGAGGAAAATGTTTTTCATGAAATGTCTGACGAAGAGATTATAAAAGAGGTTTCTAATTATACAACAAACAATCAGGAAAATAACGACGACGTGATTGCAACTGCTCCACAAGTCACAGCACAAGATGCAATTAACGCTTTTGACCTAGGTTTACAATAGGCTGGAGAGAATGGTAGATACTACAACGAAGTTTTACTTTTGAGAAGACTGAGGCACAAAGCTCTGATCTCGCGTTATAACAACCTTAAAAAAAAAAAATTGACGAATATTTCCAAGCTTCATAATTTGATAAATTCATTAATTATTTTGATTAATAATTCTTGTTTATTTTGGTACATATGTATGTGCATTTATGCTTAATTTTATAATAAAACGGAAGCTCTCTATTTTTATTTAATTTACTAAATTCGACATACATAAACTATGTATGATTTGTACTTCAAAGTACATACATAACATATATATTCTTACCATTGGATATGTAATTTGTCGGATTACAAGGTACTGTTTTGTAAAAAATTCCGGACTAGTCCAACAGTGCCCTGCATAATGTTTGTCGGATTACCGGAGGTCCACTGAATTTGGGCGTAGAGAATAAGCTGACGCATGTTATTTGTTGGGAATACAGTTAATTATTTTATATTTTCCAGCTCTAGAAGTGTATATTAATAATCAAAAAGAATACAAGATGTTTTTTTAAATTTACATACTTTTGTTTAGCTCGACTGCAAATAATCTCTTATGCGCTATGCTTACATCAGACCTTCACGCCCGCGGATCATTATTTCTTAAAGAATTAATTGTGTGATGTTATTCCAAGCAATGTACTTATTAAACGTTTGATACTATGTGTTTATAAGTATTTTTACTTGTTATCAGGAAACAACTGCATCTAATTAATAAACGAATAATGGTAATTAATGTAGAATCTAGAGTGTAATGATTATGGTCTGCGAAGTACCGCAGCCTCCAGCTTGCTAAGACATAAACATATATTATTTAACTATTCTTTTAAGTATAATAAAAGTAAAAAACGTGCAGTTGTTTCAAAGTGATCGAATTGAATAAAGAATAGGTCTCGTAGTCTCCATATTAGTCAATACGTAATAGGTTAAGACAGCGCTAAGCGCAATCTATGACACCAGAATCGACCACATCGGAAAACGCATAGCCGGTCTGACCTGAAACCTATGCATGCTGAGCAGACAGTACAAATATATGTCTTCAGCCCGTTTTTATAAATGAAACCTAACCTCACCAGATATATACATAATTGAAACTGTGAATAGAAACACAGCTATTAATAAAGGAGCATTAATTATTTTAGTTTTTTAATTGTATCTTGTGGGAAAAGTGCACTTCATTGTTAATTTTGGGGCGCTGAATCAAAAAATGACAATGAAATAAAAAAATTAGTTGCGGTTTAGAAAAAAAACTTTTTATTTTTATGGATATATTAAAAAAAGTAACAAGATTCATATACTTATAAGAATCACTATATGCGCTGTCTTTTTGCTGTTCTTTTATGGATCGTTTCTGGAGCATCTCTACCAAGAGTCCAACAGTAGTCTGCAAGCATGGAAGGATTGCACTTTCCTGGTACCTTTTTTCCATTTTTGAAATATCCTGATGAAAACGTTTGCCGTGCTCATCACTTACGACTCCGCAATTGTCAGGAAAAAAGTCCAGGTGTGAGTGTAGAAAATGTATCTTAAGAGACATATTACAGCCCATCTTTTGATACGATGACAGCATATTTTTGACAAGGGTTTTATAGTTGTCAGCTTTTCTATTTCCCAAGAAATTAGTGACCACCAGACGGTAATCATTCCAAGCAGTTTTTTCAATACCTGTTAAAGTGTTTTCAAACTGTGTATCTTTCAAAATATTTCGAATCTGTGGCCCAACAAAAATACCTTCTTTAACCTTTGCTTCACTTAGTCTTGGAAATTTCTGACGCAGGTATTGAAAAGCTGACTCATCTCTATCTAATGCCTTGACAAAGTTGTTCATTAGGCCCAACTTGATATGCGGTGATGGTAATAAAATTCTTTTCGAATCTACTAATGGCATATGCTGTACATTTTTTTGACCTGGCTCTAGGAATTGACGAACAGGCCAGTTTTGTCTGGTGTAATGAAGTGCCTTTGCCTGACTGTCCCATTCACACAAAAAACAGCAAAACTTTGTGTAGCCTAGCTGCAGCCCAAGTAAAAGTGCAACAACTTTCAAATCGACACAAACATACCATTGGTGCTCATCGTATTTTATGCATGTCAATAGGTACTTCATATTGTCATATGATTCTTTCATGTGAACTGCATACCCTACAGGAAGAGATGGTAAAATATTTCCAATATGCAATAACACTGCCTTTAAACTCAATGTTGAACTGTCTATAAACAATCTCCATTCTTCTGGGTTATAGTTTATATTTAAAGCCGCCAGTAAGCTGTTAATGTTACTGCAGAAAACGAAGTTATTCTCCATATTGAAAAATGGTTCTAAGTCTTTGTGGCGTTTACGAAAAACACATACCGAAACATCGTCTTCTAACAAGTTCCACTGCTGCAGTCTTGATCCAAGTAACTCTGCCTTACATTTTGGAAGTTCTAAATCTCTTACAAGATCATTTAATTCTGACTGTGTTATTTTGTGCGGTTGGTGGCATGACGTGCTCGATATACAATCAGTATCTCTTGACGTTGATGGCATATCTTCTTCCTGACGAATCACTCGATCGCCATGATCTGATTCGTTTTCCGATTCGCAAGTGTAGGATTCTGGGGGTTTGGAATAGGATTTTCGTCACTGTGAGGCACAGGTCTCATCGCAGATGGTATGTTTGGGTAGTTAATAACCGATTTTTTTTTCTTGGACATACCTGTGGCTTGTCCAATAGAAGGTACCATCCAAAAGTAACAATCATTAATATGATTTGTAGGCTCTCTCAAAACCATTGGGGCAGCAAAGCGCATAGACCGTTTTTTGCCATTTAACCAGCTTCTCAGACTTGAAGCACATGTATTACAGCAGATGTGGGGTGCCCACTGTTTGTCTTGATCACCTAGTTTACAACCGAAATAAAGCTGATATGCCTTTGTTATTAGTGGAGTAATAGACCGTCTCTGAGACGCAAAAATCACATCACCACACACGTAACAAAACTGATCTGGATTGTTTACACACTTTCGAGACATCTTGCATGAACGCTGTCAGCCAACTGAGGAAAAAATGGGTAATATAAAGCAATATAATGTACACGTATGTATAACGTAACACAATCATGCCGATTAATCATCTTTCCTTGCCGAATATAAAAATGTAGCACGTGCATTCTTGTGAATTACAGTATATTAACACTGTCACAGCAGGAACACATATAATTACCGTATCTCTAAAACTTGAACTAATATTAAAAAAATAAGTTTCATTCCGGTTTTAGCACATTAAAAATAGTAATATTTTGTTGATTTTATTTAGGATATTTTTTGGCTGTTGATCAGTGTTATTGTAGAACAAGCCTTGGACGTTTGTGTTTTTGAACACCATCCATAGAGTAATTCACAGCCTCCCTTACAAGATGTTCGGCTGGCTGCTCTTGCATGTGCCTTAGTTGCAAGTTTTTCGATGAGCCCTCTAAGGGGAGTGATATTGAGATCTGGATGTAGCGTGTGATTCGAAACATACGAAGTAAACCAGCTTGCATTTATTTTATCTTCCACATTCACAAGTATTCCTCCAGCTGACACACCGCCTCCTGAAGGCGATCTGCAACCTTTTGGGCGTGTATTGACTCCTTCATCAGCTTAAAGAAACGCCTATGTGTGGTCAAAACGATGTCGGAAGTAAAGATTAAGTATAGGCTCGGAGCAAGGTTGGAGCCTTGGGGAACTCCTGCTCTGATGCTTCTTAATCATGAAAGATAAATATCAATTTTTATCCAAAAAGGATGTTAACCAAAAATTCTATATTGATGAATAAACTTGTAGATGAGACCCCGATGCCAATAAGACACCACTACTCTGGCTCCGAGTAAATGAGCAAGTGCCCTGCCTGTATCTCAGTAGAGTGTTTTCTACGAAGGCCGAACTGTTCCAGTGGAAGGATTCTTGACTCCACAAGAAAACCCTGCAATCACTCGAGAATAACTCTCTCAGCGAGTTTACCTACTCGGAATAGATAATCTGATCGGGTGGTATTTTTGCGGATTTGTCGTCATTCCTTTCTTCAGTATCATTATTACATGTGCAAGCTTCCAATCATGACAGAAATATTGCAAGCGAAGCATTAATAACTGTCAGCAGATAGATCTCAGATCGCTCAGGTTTAACTGATTTTAATCTAGTGCATGCCATTTGTTCTTGAAAATGAGCCTTAACCATATCCCAAATCAGAAATAGTTCGTTTTACTGATGAGTACAAGAGCGAGTCCTGAATTCATTCTGTCGATTGACCCGACACGTTCAGACCTCAATCATAAAGTACGGCTTAAGAACCACGGTGCTATTCTGCTTCACAAATTGAGAGTAATCTCTATTTTATTTTATTTTATTTTTTTTTATTTTATTTATTTATTTCCAACAGGTGAGAAATCCAATTACACGAAACGCTGAAAAAAATAACAATTAAAGAGACATGGTTCTTGGTCTTAAATTTATAGTATCACACATTCTAAATAAGATTGGATATCTATAGCAGTTAATAATCGATGCACAACTGTCACTGTAAATATCACACGATTCAGTAACACTGTTCATGACGTAGCACATGAGATTAATTGGCGATTTTGTCATAACATTTGTACGGCCAGCTTGACAATAGAATGCCGTTTGTTGTCGACTCCCTAGCCTTGGAACGCGAACATATTTTTTCAAATAAATTTTGACAGTCAATTTTATTGTGAATGAGGCCATATAAAAACGACAAAGCAAATATGTTTCGTCTTGTTGACAGTGAATCCAAATTGAAAAACTCTAATAGGGCAATATGGTCACAACCTCTTTCTGGATAAGAACCTGTGCATTCAAGGTGAAAATACTTTAAAGCCTTACGTTGAATGGCCTCAAGGATCACGACAGAATTTTGGTATATAAGAGACCAGATCAGAGTCGCATACTCCAACTTGCTCCTGACAAAAGTAAAAAATAAAGTCATTAATGTATCAACATTGGAGAAACCCTTCCAGTTTCTGATACAGAAACCAAGTACTCGAGTGGCAGCCGACGAGATATTGAGTATATGCTCAGTTAACGTTAGCTTGGTATCAAAAATGACTCCAAGGTCTCTATAAGAGGTGCATCTGTCTATAACCTGACCATTGATGTTATAATTATCATAAATTAAATAGTTCACTTTTCTTGTATAAGTCATAACTTTACATTTCAACACATTCAGACTGAGACAGTTTCGTGAACACCATGACGAAATTAGAGCTAAGTCATCTTGCAACATGACGCAATCCTCGACTGTCTTGACTGACGTGCAGATTTTAAGGTCATCAGCGAAAAACAAATGGAAACACTTCAGTTCAAAAGACAAGTCATTAATAAATATCAAAAACAATAATGGACCTAGATTTGACCCTTGAGGTACCCCGCACGTGGCCCGATAGTAACTCGACCTATAACCACCATATTCGACAAATAACCTTCTATCCCTCAAATATGAATTCATGAGCGACAGCATTGCATCAGACATACCCACTGTTTTAAGCTTATCCAGAAGTGCATAATGATCAACTTGATCAAACGCCTTCTGAATATCTATGTAGATGACATCAACTTGTCCCTGACCGTCCAGTACTTCAGAAATGTACTGAGTAATTAGAGCCAAGTTGGTGACCGTAGATCTGCCTCTCATAAACCCATGCTGATTAATAGAGACGCACCCCTGACTGATCAGTAAACCGTTTCATAAGCGACGATCTCAAACAACTTGCTGAAATTGCACAGGATTGCTGTTTGGCGATAGTTGGAAATATCAGAGATATCTCCACTTTTGTGAATAGGACATATTTTAGAGGTCTTCCAGATATTTGGATATGTCTCTGATTTTAGAATTTAGTTGAATATGGAAGCCAGCGGTTTCGCTAGTATATGAATGCAATCTTTAACGAAAAAACTTGGAATACCATCACATCCAGACGTCATTTTGTTCTTTAATCTTTTCGAAGCCCTAATTACGTTTTCTTCACTTATATTTTTTAAAGAAATGATATCGGTAGAATTATTTGTTGGAGGAGATGACCCTAGTAGTCCAGACAGGATAAAAACTGTTGAAAAGAAGGTAGCAAAACTGTCCACTATATCCTGAGGCGTATCGCAGACATTGCCGTTAAGCGTCATCCTTGTGGGGATTCTAGATTGCTGTTTTTTGATCTGGGCAAATGACCAGAATTTGCTAGGATCATTGACAATGGCATCCTCAACCGGTTGGACTTTAGCAGAGTAGGCAACACTGATCTGGTTCTTAATGAGCTCCCTAAAATTACTGAACTGATCATAAGAAAACTTAGTACCGTCACGTTTCCAGTTCCTTCTTGCTATGCCCTTCTTCTTGATATTAAGTATAATTTCACGTGTGAACCATGGGGAATACGAAAACATTTTATTTTTACATTTAGGGACATGGACCTCAAAGATGTTATTGATAACTGAATACAAGGCGGTACAAGCGACATCAACATTAACTGCACTGATCACCTCCGTCCAATTAACATCTTGCAAGGCTGTGTACATTTCAGGAAAGTTAGCTTTGCGAAAGTTAAACCGTGGAGAATTAGCAAATGGGAATTTCGTTGGTGATCCGGATGTAATGAATTATGATGAACGTCCTCTAGAAGACTAAAAAGATTGTTTGACGCATATGTTTTTCAGGTCTTGTCACTACCACAGTTATGAATGCAAGCCCGTCACAGAACCTGTTTAGTAGTTTCAAAATTCTTCCTCATTGAATCGGTATTACAAATAAAATTCGTGACTGAAACGTTGCATAAGCGTTACAGTTTATAGAGCAAACTGATTGAACGTTTACCTTTCGACCTTAGCGGTGAGTGTATCGTCGTGCTACATGGGTACGTGCTTGGAATGCGTCGATGTTACAATACAACTAAACGCATGGAAATAGCTTACGCGATTTATTACAATTAGAATAGAGTACCCAAATATACCCCCATTTTTATTGATTTAAAGAATGGCATCAAGTAGATTGACTCTACACTTCCCGTGCAACCCTGTCATGAATTACTGTGTAAACGTTTATGTCGAACACAAGTTTTTTTGACAGACGAAAGCTTTTATAGCCACTCTCAGGCAGAAATGCTCGACAGTTTTACGTGTGATACACAAATTAATAAAGGTAATCCTCAGGTGGTATATAAGAAAGACGTTAATTTATTCAAATCTAAGTACCGATCAGAAATCAGGGTTAGAAAAAAAATACTCACGATAAATATATTGATGGAACGTTAAATAAGCAAGCAGTTATGTGGAATGAGATTAAGCCAGTGGTGTGTAATCAAAAATCCGTTATTCTGCTCCCAATGCGAATGATTTATTTTATGCTCTTTCTTTACCAGCATTTTTGCTGAAATTTCAGCAAAGATTTTATACAGACTAGAATGATTCGATACGTCACAAAATTCAAAATTTTAAGTGAAAATCAATATGGATTTACAGAAGGGAAGGCTACATCGGACGCAATAACTAAAATTGTAAATCAAATACATCAAAATATTGATAACAGAATCCCTTCAATCTGCATTTTTGTTGATTTAAAGAAAGCTTTCGACACAGTTAATCACAAATTATTATTAGAAGCATTGGAGAGAATTGGTTTCAGAGGAAACGCGTACTCACTGATCGAAAGTTATTTGTCAAATCGCCCACAATCTGTGCAGATATCAGGATCATTTCGTAAAGAAATGTATATTAAGTGTGGTGTCCCACAAGGAACTGTCTTAGGTCCGCTGTTATTCAATATATATTTAAATGATATTTTCCAAATTATTTGTGTTGGCAAAACAACTAGTTTTGCAGATGATACTGCAATATTATATGAAGGCACTGACTGGTCTGATCTGAAAAATGTAATTGAAAATGATTTTATCAAAATTATTCGGTGGTTTAACAGTAGAAAATTAAGCATTAACTACTCTAAAACACATTTTTTACCATTTGGATCTTATGCTAGACATCTGCCAAATTACACAAATTTCTCCTTCAATATTAATGATCAAAAAATGCAAATTAATAGAGTGCCCAACATAAAATACCTTGGAGTGGTCTTGGATCCTCACTTACGATGGGACATCCATGTCAATTATATTTTAAAGAAAGTTAGATTTGTATCCTACAAAATTAAATACCTTGGGAATATATTGACGGCAAAATATCTTCGAACATTATACCATGCACTGATTGAGCCTCATCTCACATATGGTATATTAGCATGGGGAGCTGCATGTTCCTCACATATCTATAATTTAGATGTTTTTCAAAAAAAGTATTCTAAAAATGATATTTAAAAAACCGAAACTTTATCCCACTGAAAAATTATACGCAGATGTTCGAATGTATGATATAAGACAGCTTTATTTCTTACACAGTATCACTCACAACCATAAATGTGTAAACACCGACCAAAAAATTAAACATAATCATTATACCAGGTACAAAATTTGTGGCACAGTAGTTCCTCAACCGCATAAATCTATAATGCAGCGATCATATCTCTATTTAGCGCCTAAATTTTATGAAATTATACCTAAAGACTTAAAAGATTTACGTTTCGGAAATTGTTTCAAAAGAAATTTAAAAAAGTGGCTACATTCTATATCTAGGACTGAAATTCATAAACTCATAAATACGAACATCAACTAAATACATAATCTACTGTAGCTAATTTTTGTCCTTTTTTGTCATTTGCATTCTACAGTTTCAACTTAAATTATTGGTCCATGTACAGGCGATGCCTTCTATTGGGCCTGTTTTGATTTTATATTTATTTACTCATATTGTTTGTTATCTTTGTACATTGAGTGTATAAATATTATTATTATTATTATTACATTTCAGCTTTCGACCTCTTTTATTCAGCGATGTTCGAGACGCAATCAAAACCTTAAAGAAATCTAAAAGTAAAGGTCCTTATGGCATCGACGTTAAAGACCTTGAATAAATTTATAGAGTGTCCTTCAACCAAATTGCTGAACATAATAGAAAATAATGTCCTTTCCGACTTCTGAAAGCTGGCAAAGGCTATCCTGCTTTTTAAGAAAGGCTGTGAAAACGATCCATGTAATCACAGACCCATTTCTATTACAGCATATTACCAATTATAGCAATACTTCCGAAGAATTAGTTACGTGAATACTTCCAGTCTAACAACTTATTTTGTAAAAGCTAGTTTGCATATTTTCTCAACAAATTAACGAGAGCAGCAATAAACGATATATCTTTATTTCCTCAGGTTACACCCGTATCCGGATGTGTGAGCATGTGTATCTACTTTTGTAGTTGCATATGTGCATTCATTTCGGGCCTGATGAAGCCAACCAGCAGAAATACGTATCGCTCGGGTTACCTATCTTATTTTCTGCTCGAATCCACTTTCCTTCTTTTTGCGGATTTTGCCTACTGTTCTCCTATTTTTTTGTTATATACATTTCTCCGCATGTTTATTTTCTCTTTGTAGATCCTTTGGGCTTGAAGTACCACAGCAAGTGGCTATAACCGGCCGCGTGGTTGTGGTTAGATGTCGCCTTGAAAATTCGAGGTCTTCTAGCTATTTTATACTACAATGTGTAGGTTGGCTCTTTTTGTGGACTTCGTGTGTGATTTTTTCCCATCCATATTTATTTCCTCAGGTTACACCCGTATCCGGATGTGTGAGCATGTGTATCTACTTTTGTAGTTGCATATGTGCATTCATTTCGGGCCTGATGAAGCCAACCAGCAGAAATACGTATCGCTCGGGTTACCTATCCTATTTTCTGCTCGAATCCACTTTCCTTCTTTTTGCGGATTTTGCCAATTATTTTCCTATTTTTTTTTGTTATATACTCGTATATATATACTGGAATGTCTGATCTATGTAAAAAGTAATTATGATGAGTACTGAACTCCAAACAAAATTCACAAATATAACATGAGGTTCAATAATGAATTAATACCAGAAAACACAAGACTAGACACAGAAGTAAATTCTTTAATGTTCTGCCCAGGTTTTGTCAAACACCCAACCATTTTTAAGCAAACAAAAAAATATTTAGTGTCGGAAGCTTTTTACAGCGTAGTTGAGTTTTTAAATAATAATTTTACTGTATTTGTTCCATAATTGTTGACTATTTGTTTGTTACTTTGTGTTTCTTTTCGATTTTGCTTATATGTTCTTTCAAGTGAACGTGTTTTTTTTGTATTTACTTTTATTGGTTTTGTGAGCAGACACGAATAAATTATTATTATTATTATTTATCTCAAAATATGTTTTATGTATAGGAAATAATACTATTCTATGAGGCATTTAAATATTATTATTTATTATTGTTTTTTGACTACTCCATTGCTATTGCCTTAATGTAAAGTTTACTGGAGTATGCCTTCCCCTATAAGAGAACCGTTACCTACCAACCAGATGACAAAACCAGAAGTACATAAATAGCATTTCCAGGTCTGCATCTTGTTTTTATACCGAAGCAGCCGCGCAGGCAAAAGCCCAAAACCGCGGCTGCTATGACAATCCCAAAGAAGAAATATTGTTAATCCGATTTTTGAACTGTCTAAGGTTAGTACAACTGAGAAAAGGAGCAAAGCAGTTAGTGTAGCGATAGAAGGGAGCTGGACTCAGCCACAATGAACGGCTCTTTGGAAGAACTCGGCCATCCATCGAAACCAGATGGTACAGTACTGTGTTTTGCAAGCATTAAACTGCACACGATTGTTGAGTTCCCAAGCGATGATAACCTCCAGGCCTCTCGTCAGAGAGGAAGTAGCTGCTAGTCATCTTTTTCCCGCTCACCGGCAGAGATCGGCTTGTGGCTCTGAATGCCAGTCCCTTATAGCACACTGCTGTCCTTGGGTAACTCAGACTACGGTATTGTGGAAGTTAGGTTTCGGCCAGAACCGCAAAATTTGGTATTACGGACATGCCGACTGCATACTGCATGTCGCTAATCAAGCCGTGACGTTCGAGACAGTTCAGAAGCTCGCGAATCATGCACCTCTCATCACCTTAGTTATAACAGAAAGCAGCGCTATAGGCCTGTAATTGTAAGGGTCCGGTCTTTCATCTTTTTTGGGATAGGTTGGACATGAGCAAATTTCCAGTTTTCGGACTCCTAAGACGTTTGGAAGAGATGTCAAAGAACTGGAGATAGCTATAGCTACACTGCACACCTCTTCAATCCAATGGCAGAAATCAAGTCCAAGTGTTGATATCGAGCCACAACGTCTTACGGTCTTACCTGTCACGTGAATGGCGGAAGGCTACTCTGTGATTCTGTAATTTTTTTAAATTAAAATTATTTAAATCCCTGTCCAACTAAAATATACATACAGGGTGACTTCGAAGTTGAGTCATTTATTTTAACAGTGAGTAGATCTGATCAAA
Organism: Acanthoscelides obtectus; assembly: GCA_963669975.1. Taxonomy (NCBI): domain Eukaryota; kingdom Metazoa; phylum Arthropoda; class Insecta; order Coleoptera; family Chrysomelidae; genus Acanthoscelides; species Acanthoscelides obtectus. The sequence goes on from CAVLJG010000008.1 coordinate 89,243,012, forward strand.
AGAAATGTTTTTTTCCTTTACCATTTTTCTGGTAAAATGAAAGTAACAAAGTTATAGCCCTTTGGAAGTTTGAGTACCGCCCTGTCTTAATAATAATATTATGTGCTCGTGTTTGGCAACAACGGATATAATCCGCCTTATCGGTTCATCGCATCGGAAACAAAAAAGCGAAAGAATTTGGAACGATGTTTTTACAATTATTTTATTCAGTTGTATACAGTCAGTGTCAGTCGCGAGAGTGAATAGTGGTGTCTGTTGCGTGGCTCAAACGAAATAAAAAATGGCACATGTTTATGCGGATCGGTTCCCCAATCGAGTGCAACCAACCCCTCGTGCCTTTGTTAATGTAGTACAACGGGCTCGTGAATCAGGTGGCTTAAGACCTCACAGGGGACGGCATGCCGGTGCTCCAAGACCTCACGATCAAATACAGGTCCGCACTGAAATACCTTCTACAATCATTATCTGAAAATTAATGACTCAACTTCAAGGTCACCCTGTATATTTGCTTGACATCAACTTTTCCAGTAACCGATCACTGTCGTTCTTCATGGTATTCACTGAATAAAGGACCATTACAGTTCCAGCATGTTTGCATCATAATATCGATGTGTGTGCACCTAATCTTGATTTCCACAGAAAAACAATGAATTTTTATATGAATGGTTCACACTATTAACACTCAGTGTTCTCATCGAACACCAGAAGCCAAGTCCAAAATGGGAAAATTGCTATGCAAATCAAGGAAATAAGAAAGTGTTATTAAGTAAAAAATACAATAAAATAGTCTCACACTATGAGATCATATTAGAAAGTCGGGTGTTTAGGAGTCACGATATTAAGGTTATAATGTATACCATTAAAAACTGTCATTCCCTCACTAACACGCACATCAATGAGAAAAATGGCCTCAAGTGAATGGACTTTATAATTCCTGCGCCTTCGATGGAGGTTTTAAAAAAAATGGATGTATCCAAACGCGAATCGTGTTTGGGTACGATTAATCTTTTACCTCTGCATATCAAACTATACAGGGTGGCGCATCGAAAACGAAACAGACGCATTTACTGGCAGTTCAGTTTTTTTTTTGAAAGAACGCTCAGACCCGTCGAAGTTGTTTTCGAGGGGGACACAAGTTTGGCAAAAAATCACGTTAACACGTGCAGCCCCCTGGGCGGGGGTGACACCAACCCTAAAATCTAATTTAATTACTATTGTTGATTTTTTATTCATGTTTATATAATTTTCTTCAATTGATATGCGATTTTACTGATTCAAGATCATCTACTGGGTGTTTTTTCCTATAAACCTATTGCAGATAGTCATTAAGCACCTACTTGATGACTGGCTCTAAAAAAGGTTCATAGATATTGCTCGTTTCCAAACATTCATTCATTTACTTGCCGTTCATCAGAACCATTATGGCACCTTAGATTGATATTCCCACAAAACCGTTCTGGTTTTTTAATATCCATAGATCCATAAAGTTGAATATTTTTCGTTGTTCAGGAACTTAACAAACATCCACACTATATTCACAGCGACTAAGAAATACCCAAATATATGTCGTACAGCTACCAGCAAACCTAAAACCTGCAGAAAAACTAGAAATTTGCAATATTTTTCTTTTTGCACTGAGTACATGTTCTGGGTTATATTTATATTAGACGTTATTTGAATCACAAAACATATACAAATTATAGAACCAGCCCATTTACTTCTGCTGTCCTAATACATAGCGGTATTCCAAATCGGTAATGCCCCATTATTGTAAACGTAGTAACAGCTAGCAGTATCTCCGCTTGGGAAAATACTACTGTTTCAGTTTCATTTTTTACGTATTGACAAAGCAATTTTTTGTAATCTCTTCTTTTACACACACTCAGAATATTTTGTTAGAAATAAGTATAGATAAGGTCATTTTGTAGCCATTGAATTCATTCATTATCCACGTTCTGTACAATTCTGTAACCAGTCTCTTCAATAAAGTTTAGATTTTGGTGAAAACTACGACGAGATATTTAATTTACACTGATTTGAATAACAGCTGATTATCTCCTGATATTTTAAAACTAACCATATCGACAAGTGACACATAATTCTGTGGGATCCGTCAACACTTCGTCCCAGTGGAGCAAACTCTGCCAACTGTCGAAATAAACTTTATTAATTCCAAGTCTTATTTTTGTTTTACTATGCCTGCTTAGATATTCAAATACGGCCAGGAATTATTAGCGCCTGGCTATTTTAGGCCTTCAATAACTCCTTATTTCAGATCTCTCCTTATTTTGTTTTTTTCCGCGCATTCATGGTAGAAAGAAAAATATTTTATCCAATATCGATACCGTATACCGTGCAGCAGGTACGCCCATCACTACTTTGACAGATTGCAGAATGATGTCAAGGTGACAATCGTTATGTGGCAGTTGTTTTTGTTTTTGTCTGAAATAGGTAGGTAGGCTTTGTGTATTCATTTTTATTTTTATAGCGTTTCCAGAATTTCATATTTCGAAACGATGTCAAGGGTCGGCAGGGGAAAATCTTTCTCTGAGAACTGAAAATCATTAAACGCGCTGTTTTCAGTCTATTTTGTTCTAACCCTTGGGGAAGTACAGAATGAAGAAAAGACTACAGTGCTCAGTGGCCACTCAGTGGCTCAGTGCTCGTCTGTAACGATAATATTCAAATACTACTAAACACCTAAATAGCTTTCGGGCCTTTCAATTTCGAAGCTACCAGTCCTCGCTTCGAGATGGTAGCACAGTTAAGGATAGACTCGGGGTATACGGTTACGGATGTTTACGATTCCTTTCGATATCGATATATCATCATGAAACCATCGATGCGCAAAGATCGATGTTCTACGTCCGATGTATCGATGTTTTCGATACATCAATGTATCGTCTATCGTCGCCATCTCTATATTGTATCCCCACCAGTCACCAGTTTAAAACCTTAACTACCAATATTTTATCACTATTTATAATTCTTTTTAGCTCTTATTTTTCAGTAATTACTAATAATTTTAGGTCTATGTCTACAGCAATTACATTATGCACCTCGGAGATGTAGGGATTAAAATGTTTTACACTTATCGGTGTTTTAGGATGGGGACGACCATACTGTTTTGATTGCTTTGAAGAAATTCATTAACCCATGAATTTATAACATATTATGATGTAAAGGGAGATGAGGAATTGGTTGGAATACATTTTATATTCTATGTTCTTGCAAATCCGCACAATTCAACAGGTGCTATAAGCTATAATGATCACATATACACACAGTATATTGAACTTAACAAATTTCGAGATTGCCATGCATTAATAAACGTCCAAATCTGCTGCCAAATTTAACAGCTAGAAAATCGACCTATTATTTCTCCCATTCCCATTTGCTGAGGGGACAACGGATGGTCAAATGTACACTTATATCATAAATCAACATACATGAAAGTTGTCCTGTTTTTTCTGTACAAAAGCATCATGTTGGAATCAAAAAGTGGTCTTGTTTATAATACAGTCGAATTTTCACGATTTTTTTCAACATTTTAATAGAAATCACTGATATTCTGAGACCTTTGACAGCTTCCGTCAAATTGCATTTCGATAAGGTATTTTCCTATTGGTCCATAATATTAATGTTGGTCAAATCGGCCCTTACAAAAGCATCGCAGAAGGCTAAACTGATATGTACTCGTAATTTCATCAACCTAATAATGTAATAATTAATGTCTTAGTAATGTATGTAGTTTCATTTTTTGTAGACGCCTGCGAATGTTTTTTTACTTAAGTGGTTGCGAGATTTTTCATAAACATGTATAGCGAACGAAATTATGAATTTGATTGTCTCAAAATGTTCCAGAATAGTTTAACCTTTGGTGCGAATCCAACAACAATCCTACAACTAACGGATTCACATCATCTTGGTATTTAGCTTAAATTCTCAATTTCTACTTCGAGTGTAAACTTGACCTTTTATACTTTCACGCTCCAGTTTACCGACTTTAATCCTAACGACTAATAACAATAAACCACAGTGCTTTTCTGAGATTATATCACCTTCAACCTTCACTTGCTTTTAGTAGAAACATCCTGTTGAGTCTTGTGAAAGGGATCACAGATTCGTTCTTACGAAATCTACTGCCATTCATGCGTATGTAGTTTTACTAAATTGCATCTAGGAGTGAATTCTCGGTTGAATGGAAAATGCATGCAAGACTAATTTTGCGTAAATGCTGATTTTTTTAGTTAAATATAATGGCCGCGATGCCTATTATTTACATATACATAGCTAGCAATTTTAACAGTGGAGAACATCCATATCTTTATAATTATGTTAGGTATCCGTCCGATACAGTTTTTGTCTTGTTTATGCGGAAGTGATCATCTTCAAGATTTCTTTAGGGACCTATTACCCACACCTTTTTACCAATTATTTTCTATAAGAAATAAGTTTCAACCTGTTACCAAATCGATAAATGTTTTGATTATTGCATTTTTGTGCGCTTGGGTTACCATATTTGTATCCTATTTATCTATACCTCATGCCTCATACCATCATAGGAAACTGTATGCAATGGAGACAGCTCATGAGTTTGTAAGTCGGATAGATAAATAAATGTACCTCGGGCATCTTCTTTGTCCTATCGAAAGCTTTCGATACAACTGACATTGGACTGCTCGAGGGAAACTTATTTTATTTAGGTTTAAGAGGTTTTATATTAGATCGTGTAGTGTCTTTCCTATCTGACAGGAAATTCAAAACAAAAGTCAATGGAATTACATCCGCAACGTACATTATCGACATTGGAGCAGCGCAAGGAGTTTTAGCACCCCTTGTATTCATTCTATACAGGGTGTTTCAGTTTATTGTTGTATACCTTTAAGATTCGATAGAACTTTTAAAATTAATGCATAAAGTCTATATAAACATGGGTCGAAAAATGCGTGGCTTCCGAAATACAGGGTGTTTAAATTTACTTTCTAAAATAGTTTTTTTTTTTAAATATTTCGAACAATATTTGATGTATAACAGTGAAAATTGGTATACAAAGGTTTTTTTGGTACGACAAAACGAACCATGGGCATAGTTTTACTGTAGCCGCTAGAGGGCGCACTCTACTGTACCTGTAGTGTATTAAAATGACCGAAAATTTTTTCTTAGTGAATTTCTTGCTTTTTGAATAAAAAAACAGATTCTTCGCACTTTTCAACATAAAAAAGCTCTCCTGTCAGTTTTCGTTATAGTTAGCCGTTTTTGAGATATTTCGATTTTTAGGGTTCGATGCATTTTTAATTATTTATGGGAAAATAATATTTTTTTTTACATTTTCGATTTGAGCATTACAAGTATTCAAGATGATCGTTTAGATTGTGTTTTTAAACACAGCAATAATTCCTAACTTCAAATAAACACAAAAAAACAGAATATTAATTTGTTTAATTTTCCAATATTATTTTTAACAAATTAAATTAATTATTTACAACTGAAATGCTATTGGATAGTTAGGACAAACATACAAAACCTAAAGTAGTTGCTCGAAATGTAAACTCAATTGTTCAATACACAATTCACATCTACGAATGATCGAACGTGGTATGGCATTATTCAAATAAGGCCTTATTTCATCACATGCATTCCTGATTCTTTCTATTAGCATATCTCTTGTGGTTACGGGAGTCTGGTACACTTTGTCTTTTAGAAATCCCCACACAAAGAAATCTAATGGGTTTAGGTCAGGGGATCGTGGAGGCCAGGCGACTGGTCCTCCACGGCCGATCCATCTTTCTGGATAATTTTCGTCCAGCCAGTTTCTAACTATTCTCGAATAATGAGCTGGACAACCATCAAGCTGGAACCAGGCAAAAGGTAGGGGTCCAAATAGTCGATTACGGTAGATACCAATCCACACGTTCACACTAAATTCATGCTGAAAATTTCTTTCCCGAACTGCATGTGGATTTTCATGCGACCAAATATGTTGATTATGAAAATTTACCACTCCACGTCTAGTGAGGCATGACTCATCGGTCCATAAAACGTTACTTAAAAACTCCCTATTATTATCAGTTCTATCAAGAATCCACTGACAAAATGTGATTCTTCGTTCTCCGTCTCCTGGCTGTAGTCCTTGCACAGGTTGCAAATGTTGCTGTTGCTGAAATTCCCAAGGCACCAGAAACTCTCCTAACACTTGTGGTCGGATCTCTATCAAACTCACACAGAATCATACGGGTAAATCTGCGCTGACGAACATTTATGTTTTGATCCCTTTGGAGATTTACAAAACCATTTTCAATTATTTGGCGATGCACTCTTACAAATACTGAGCGAGTTGGATGTCGTGTGTTTGGAAATCTTCGTGCTTATTCTCTGGCTGCTTCTGCTGCGTTTCCATTTACAAAGCCATACACAAAATGAATATCCGCTAACTCTTGATTGGAATGGCATTTTTATAAAACTTACAAAAAAAAAATAGGTAAAAGAAACTAAATTTCTTGCATTCACAATTGCAAAAAAACGTTTCAGGTTTCAACAGACAACAAAACTAACTGTCAACTAATTGACGTTTAACCTTACTCTGCTTTCAATTTCAAAAATATTTGCAGGCACAGCCTACTTCTAAAAATTATCGAGATACTGACTTTCTAACGTTATTTTATCATAATTAAGTAAAAATGCATCGAATCTTAAAAATCGAAATATCTCAAAAACTTCTAACTATAACGAAAATTCATAAGAGAGCTTTTTTATGTTGAAAAGTGCAAAGAATCAGTTTTTTTATTCAAAAAGCAAAAAATTGTACTAAGAAAAATTTGTCGGTCATTTTAATACACTACAGGTACAGTAGAGAGCGCCCTCTAGCGGCTACAGTAAAACTATGCCCATGGTTCGTTTTGCCGTACCAAAAAACCCTTGTATACTAGTTTTCACTGTTATACATCAAATATTGTTCGAAAGATTAAAAAAAAACTATTTTAGAAAGTAAATTTAAACACCCTGTATTTCGGAAGCCACGCATTTTTCGACCCATATTTATATAGACTTTATGCATTAATTTTAAAAGTTCTATCGAATCTTAAAGTTATGTAACAATAAACTGAAACACCCTGTATATAAGTGATTTGCATCTCTCTGGATATGTAACAAATTATGCTGATGATACATCAGTTTTTGTCAGCAGTAAAAGATGAAATGAGAAAGTGGTGCAAAGCAAATCGTTTGATTTTAAACCTTGAAAAGTCAGATGTTGTACTTTTATAAACAAACGCCCCTATTCTAGCAAATCATGAGACATCCTAAACTACGACATTCTTGGGAATAGAAATGGATGCAAAGTTCAGTCGACAACAGCACATGGACAGTGTGTATGTAAAAAGTTGAACCAATCATATTAAGCTTAAGTTTTGCTTATCAGATTCAGCTTTTCTAGATGTGTATTATGCTCTCGTCCACTCACATTTATCAAGAAACATCATAACTGGTGGTCAATCAACTTCAATTTCTAGAGCATTTGTTCAGCAGAAGAGAATAATCAGATTGATATTGAACATCCATAGAAGAGAATCCTGCACAGAGATCTTCATCATGAATCGACCAAGCATTCATATTTATACAACAAACGAAACAAAATTCATACAGAACAATAACATCAACACACACTATAATACAAGGGCAGGTGAGAGTCTAGGTATTCCAAAACACACACTGTCGTTGTTTGAAAAGTCACCACAATACACCTGCATTAGAATATATAACAAACTTTCAGCTAACTTCAGGAATGTCAGTAGCATTGCTAGTTTTAAATATCAATAGTGCATACCTCAGTCGTCTCTTAAGTTGAGCGTAGTAAACAGAAACTATCTGTGTTTCATTAAATTCGCAAATTTTCCATAAGATATGCTCCGGAATTTATCTTTAAAGCAATATATAATATAATTTAAAGCTGTATCTAGATATAAGCCCAAGAATTTTACATGCGGTTCAAGTCAAAGTCATATTTAATGCTATAGGTTTCTTTCAGTGAAATTGATGTTTTTTCAGAATTGAAATGGAGCTGATTGCTGATAAACCACTTGTGAATATTCTGCAGTAAAACACCACAATCTCTCTTAGGCGGCGATCTTCACGGTCTGTTGTTCTACGGCGGCGTCCAGTGCCACTTGCTCTTTGCGTACGGCCTTCTCGAAGTCATGCCTGACAACACCTAACCACAGTGTCTACACTTCTTTGCACTCTAACTGCAATTGCCCGAAAAGAAACTCCAGCTTCCCGAAGTCCCACTATACGGCCCCTATCAAACTCACTAAGTTGTTGACGAAATCGTACAGGTCTCGGTACTCTAGACATCGTAACCGATCGTAAAGGATATCAAAAACCAAAATCCGCCAACGTTGATTCTTTACTGCGGCTGAAATATTCATTTTTAGAGCGTTAGTGAATTAAAAAAAAAGCAGAATAAAAACCGGAATGTCCAACTGATAAGGCTGAAAATTTTATCACTTGTTATTTACAGTAAGATAAATACACTCACCAACTTTTATTAAAATAAAACCATTTAAACTGGGTGTTCGGATTTATATGGATTTATATGGATTTAAATGGATGCCAAGGAATTTTACATAATTCTCTTGTTTGATAGACCCCCTCTGAATTTATTAGAAGGCTGTTGTCATAGTCTGTCGAGCAGGAAAAGAGCAAAAACTGTGATTTATCCCTGTATTAGACCAGACACAGTGGGAGATTAGATGAGGATCGATGTGTCATCGGCATACATAACATGGCAAGTGCTATTGAAGTCATTGACAAAAATGATATAAAGCAGTGGATCCAATATTGATCCTTGTGGTACACCGATTGTGTGGCTAAGTAGATTGGACTGACTATCATTAAACTGAATATATTGCTGTCTAATGGTCTTGTAGCTTTTCGACAAATGAAGTGGCAGTCCTCTGATACCATGGTACCGAAATTTTTACAACAAAAGCTCGTGATCTACTACGCAAAAGCTTTACTCAAGTCTAATAATATCCCAAGAGACTTGCTTCCTTCATCAGTGCAATTGTTTATCCTATAGACGAATGCTCTTATAGAGTCTATCGTGGATAAGCCTTGAGAAACCCAAGCTCTTTGCTGTTAAATAAATTGTGTCTTTGGAAAGATTCTGTTGGATTGACACATGTTTTTGAATTACTTTTGCGACTGGGCTTAAGTGACATACAGGCCTATAATTTTTTATACTAGTTGTTATTCCTCCTACGTATCAACCACCTCCTTTCCTGCACGATCTATCCAATCACAGCTTCGCTGATGACAGCACTCTTCATACAGGAATCCAGAGCGGCAAGCTCTGCCGGTAAGAAGGGAAGAAGAAGACTAGCGGAGGTCATCACTGCTTGGGGTGGCAACAATCTTGTACGAGTACAGTTTATTGCTCCCAAAACATAGTACTGTCCCTCGATGAACCAAAAGCGTCCTAGCGCTCATCCGGTTTCGATGGATGGCGAAGTTCTGCCAAAGACCGGTTCACGGCGGCTGGCTGGAGTCCAGATCATCGAGGACTTGATCTGATACGAACACATCTCGTCAATAGCGGCAGCTGAAGGGAAAGAGCTAGACTATTAGTTTAGGGCTGAGAAGTAGAGAAGCAATAGCTTGTGCACGTTATTTTCTCAATTGCTGCACTTTCACTTGTCGAGAAGGTTTTCATGCTTAAAACGTCACTTCTTAATAATCACCGTCGCTAGGCGTTTGGTTACCTTGGTGGGCTTCTCACCACACAGACACACCAACCTCCGAAGCACATCGCACTTCTTTGCTCTAGGCTGCCGACAAATGTTTAGGGCTGAGTACTTTTCTCCACATGACCTCCTCACTCTATACAAGGCCGAGATAAGATAATTGCTTACACGTTTGGGATACTACCGCCCCGACTACATAATTTATGCTCGATACTGTCCAGAAGACGGCTGTCCTACTGACCGATAACTCTTCTCTAACAGACAGTGTCGGGAATCTTTCATACCGGCGGGCCGTTGGCGATCTAGCTTATACCGCTACTCCAACAAGCTTTGCTCTTTCCATGATGTCATACAAAAGTTCCACTGACCTTAGGCAGTTCAAAATTCGGATTAACAGAGTTTCTTTGGGATCCTCATAACAGACGCGATGTTTTTTTTGTTATATCGAAACAGCCGCGCAGGCAGAAGCCTAAATGCCGGAACACCGCGGCTGCTATGATGATCCCAAAGAAATTTTGTTAATGCGATTTTTGAACTGCATAAGGTTAGTAGAACTGGGAAAAGCTTCCTCTTGTAGATTGTTCCACAATCTAGACACCCTCGGGACAAAGGAGCGGTCGTATCGGCCAGTTCTGGATGTACGAAGTTTGACACGGTTAGGATGGGACGCCAAAGTCAGGCGGGTCTGTCTGGCAGGCACATCGCGCGGCGGCATCATGGAAGAGAGCGCTGAGGAGCAAAGCCCGTTGGTGTAGCGATAGAAAAGAGCTAGATCGCCGTCGGCCCGCCGGTGCGAAAGGGTCCCGAGACTGTCTGTTAGAGAAGAGTCATCGATCAGTCGGATCGCCCACCTCTAGACAGCATCGAGCATGGACAACGTAGTCGGGGCGGCAGCACCCCAAATGTGTGAGCAATACTCGAGGCTAGGCCTTATCTGGGCCTTGTATAGAGTGAGAAGGTCATGCGGAGAAAAGTACTTCTTAGCCCTAAACAAATAGCCTAGCCTTTTCCCAGCAGCTGCAGCTATTGACGAGATGTGTTCGTTCCAGATCAGGTCCTCGGTGGTCTGGACTCCGACCAGCCGAAATGAATGGCTCTTTGGTAGAACTCGGCCGTCCATCGAAACTGTATGAGCGCTAGGACGCTTTTTGTTCGTCAAACTACAGTACTGTATTTTGGAAGCATTGAACTGTACAAGATTGTTGCGTCCCCAAGCAGTGATAGCCTCCAGGTCTCTTGTCAGAGAAGAAGTCGTCGCTAGTCTTCTAGAAACAGTGTTGGAGCCAAGACCGATCCCTGGGGAACACCCGCGTTAACGTTGTGGGATGAAGAGGAGAATCCGTCAATTACGACGGATATCTTGCGGCCAGAGATAAAGTCAGCCACCCATCTGCAAAGCTTTTCTGGGAGGCCATAGGATGGAAGTTTGCTTAAGAGGGCAGGCGTGCCACAGCTGATCGAACGCTTTTGTGATGTCAAGAGCAACGACAGGAGCCTCACCATGAGACTGGATGAGTTTACTCCACAGTTGCGTGACGTAAGCTAGGAGGCCCTCTGTGGATCGTTGGTGCCGGAAAGCGTACTGCCTGTCGCTAATCAAGCTGTGACGTTCGAGGTAGTCCAGAAGGTCGCGATTTATGCACCTCTCCATCACTTTACTTATAACAGAAAGCAGAGCTGTAGGCCTGTAGTTGTAAGGGTCGGTCTTAGATCCCTTTTTTGGGATGGGCTGTATATGAGCAAATTTCAAGTTTTCTGGAAAGGTGCCGGATTCATAAGATATCTGGAAGAGACGCGAAAGAACTGGAGCAAGCTCCGCTGCACATCTCTTCAGTACAATGGCAGGAATCAAGTCCGGACCAGAAGCTTTGTTGATGTCGACCGACAAGAGCACTCGTCTTACGGTCTTATGCCTGAATGTTACCTCCCGCATAGTGTGGGGAACCCTTTGAATTGACGGCACTTGGGCGTTGGTGGGGACGTCCATGAGTCGAATACAATAGTTCCATCCTCACACGTAAGTGGTGGAAGGCTACTGTGTGAGAAGTTTTTTTCAATCTGCTTGGCCAGCGTCTAGAAAGACCCTGTGCCTAACTTTTATATCATGCTGGTTTTTGGCATTGCGAACCGCATCGTTATATTTGTTTCTGGACTCGACGTCGGCTTGTCTGTTCTCTACAGTGGGGTTTTGTAAGTAGGTTCTGTGTGCCTTGATCTTCTGCTGGCGAGCAGTGTCACACGATTTGTTGAACCAGCCGTTGGACCCTGGTTTAGGAACTTTCACTCTATGAAGGATGTATTCCTCCATTCCGTCGTTGATAATTTCGGTTATTGAAGAACAGACAGTCGACGCATCCGCGTCAGTGAAACAGACATCTCTCCAAGGAAAGCTAGAGAAGAAGTCTCTGAGCCCCTCCCAGTCGGCATGTCCGTAATGCCAAGTTTTGCGGCCTGTGCGAGTTTCTGCTGCCATAGCGGCTTCTGACCGAAACCTAACCTCCACAACACCGTGATCTGAGTTACCCAGGGGGGACAGGACAGCTCTAAGGGACAAGATGCGTGGTCAGAAAGAGATCCAGCAGGCTACTGGCGTGTGACGAGAAGCGTGGGAAAAAAGTAGGGCTCGTCACCAGCTGAGTCAGCCCTTGAGTAAGAGCGAACGCTTCTACTGCACGACCGGCTGCATCGGTCTCATTTGAGCCCAACCAAAGCTCATTATGGGCATTGAAATCACCGAGAAGAACTACCTCTGAAGCGGGGTGATTGATGTTCAGGAAGTCGATCTGGACGGCGAGGTATTCGAGTAGGTCATCCCAGTTATGGTTCGAGGGAGAGCGATAAAGGCAGCAAATAAATTTGGGTGATGTTTTGGAGTTGAGGCGAAGCCACAGAATGTCCTTCCGGTCTGATTCCAAAGAAAGATCCCTGGAGCAGGAAAGACTGTTGCGGACAAAAGCCACAACTCCCCCGTTCTTTCTCAGCTTGGAGTGCACCTCGTAGTTTGGGAAGTTGAGATGGTTAATCGGTGCGGTCTCTGAGATTTTTGTCTCCGCCAAGAAAAGCACGGCGGGACGATTGGATTGCAGGTAGTGATGAACAGCATCAATGTTGCTGTTAATCCCGCAGATGTTCGAAAAACAAATTTTATCTTCGATGTTGTTCCTCCAGCCCACCCTCCACCCAGACATTCCGAGAGTGGAGTGAGTTTACGTCCGGAGTTCTTAGTGCTCGGGGGATCCATCATCATTAATTTCTTTGTTTTGGAAGATAACCGACTGCATAGCTTAGGTGTGGAAACATGCGGACATTTATAAGACACCCTGGGAAAAGCTAGCGGGTGGTACCGCCTCGGTCGACTGGTCCATGTCTACCACCCTTCTTTTTACGTGTTAGTGATATTAAATAGACCTAAAGTGGTCCGATGGCGGACTTGTACCGCCACCTGGCAATCGGTACTGAGGTATTCCTTGACGCGTGCACAATCACTTGGACGGGAAGAAGTTGTATACTGGATACAACAACTTCCGGAACAAGCATTTGCCACGGCCCTCGCTCAGTGGGGGGCGCTACTGTCCCGGCATTTAGGCTTCTGCCTGCGCGGCTGCTTCGGTATGAAAAAAAACCTTAACTGAGCTGTTCAATCATTCACAACACCATCTCATGTGAGGGTTCGATTGCACACGGCCGCTGGTCGTCTGACCCATAAATCTAGTATCTATTCATATCGGATCGGAATCGTTACTTTTTATTCTAGCAGTCAGCGTACTCTTCTCGTGGCCTTAACACCAACGGAGAGTGAAAGTAGACTTGAAGCCGTTATTAGATCTGCCGCAGATAGTATTATAGTCGTTGTTGCTTGCGGCAAGACGCAACCCGCGCTCATTGTTTACTGAAATTAACGACCAGATACAACTGTCGACGGAAATTATTTTTTCTTTCTTCTTGAATGACGTCATATATTTTCTGCAATTTACCGTCTGAGAGTACTTACTAAAATTAGATGTTACAGTACAGTACCGGTGGCGTAGCTAGAAGTCATGGGGCCCCGGGGCAAACATTTTTTGGGGGCCCTCATGAGTATGTTTAAGAATAAAAAATATGTTATAATAAAAAAATTGTTTATTGTCATAAAAACAAAAAGTAACACAAATTAAAATAATGAAATAACAAAAGTCAAAAATTAAGCAATAATAAAATTAAAAATTCCTTTGTCTTGCTTTTCTATTTGCAAATTCGTTGATAATATCATTTATATCAAGGTTTTGGGCTTCTTCATTCTCCATAGAGAGTAAAGCAAGATCGCTCAATCTAATCCGGCCTGTAGTAGACCTAAGATAGTCTTTTACAAGTGTTAGCTTGTTAAATGATCTTTCAACAAATGCAGTAGTTACACGCAACGTAAAAAATAAAAGGAACATTAAGTAAACTTCACTTAAGTCGCTTTCAAGTACCCCATACTTATTTAAAATTATATTGAAATATTCCTTAATTGATAGATCATTCTTAAGGTCTCTTTTACAAACATTTAACAAATTTGTATACTGAAATATTAAATCATTTAAATCAAATATTTCAGGATATTTGTTATAAATGGCTGTACATTTATTTTTAATGGATGTTTCATCGCAACTTAATATAATTTTTGGAAGAAGTAAATCAAACGATTTATTAATTTTTTTCATGCTCCTAAATCTATTAGAAATCTGTGTCAGGACACAGTTCATAACAACATTAAAAACATTTTTTTTAAATAAAATTTGAGTATTATTAAACCTGTAATCACTTAAGAGTTCGTCAAAGAGTATTTTTTAACTTTAGGTTCACGTTTTTGCCTGAATTCCGGTTGAGTTTTCCATTTGTTAGCCAGTTCCGTAGCTTCAATCATTAAAATTTCCTAAGAAGATCTTTAGTCAGTAAAGTTCTTTTCTACTTGTTCTAAAACAGTCACAGATTCACTTAAATCAATATTTTTCTTTTGAAGGACCTTTGAGGCGAAGTTAACCTGGGTAAAGATTTTATACAACATTGTTGAAATAAATACAAATCCAAAAAACACATTTGTTTTTTAATGGAAGAAGCTTCTTCTCTTTCTTCTTTTTTTATGAGACTGTAACTCTATTTCTGTTAATGATTTAATAATACCAAGATAACGAAGTTTGGCAACACTAATAGACAATATCCTTCCTGACCAACGAGTTGGATTTAATGTTTTTAAAGTTGTTCTGGATTCACTGGTAAAAGAAGCTAAAAGATCCCATCTATCAATACTTAAACCAAAAAAAGAATATATATTTTGCATAGTTACTTGTTCTTTTTCAGAATGCTTTTTTAATTTTTCCTCTTTTTCTAATTTCAATTTTCGTTTCTGTGCTCCAGACTGATATTTCCGCTTGTCTTCCATTTTTATTTTTTTTGCGTTTTGTTCCGCAATCTGCTAATTCTGCAAAGAGAAGAATACACAACCATTTTTAAATGCATTAAATAGTTCGATAGTTGTGTATCAATTGGACTGTTTCAAAAAATCGTCTATTTTTTTCTCTCAAGTACGTCGAAAATATTGTTAGAAATGACGAAAAAAAATCCTGTAAAAGTAATAGCGCTCTTAATATTAATATTAAGTGGTGCCGCATCGAAAATTTCAATTTCCCTCGAAATACTTTTGAACGAGTATGTTTATCGGAAAATTGTCCTTTTTTGTAAAGCATACAATTCCCTACAAGAGTAAAGTATGAACTCATCCGTATGATAATTTAGTAATGAGAAAAAAATAAAGTTGAAAACAATTTTTTTCCCATGTTAATGAAGAAATGTTAAAGAGCTGTTGTAACTTTTACAGGATTTTTTTTTCGTCATTTCTTACAATTTGTTCGATATACTACAGGGTCCGGCAATGAAGTATGGTGTTTTTGAAAAAAATTACAAACTTTCATTTTTAAACATATACTAAGTGACATATAAATCCGAACACCCAGTTTAAATGATTTTATTTTGATAAAAGTTGGTGAATGTATTTATCTTACTGTAAATAACAAGTGAAAAAATTTTCAGCCTTATCAGTTGGACATTCCGGTTTTTATACTGGTTTTTTTCAATTCACTAACGCTCTAAAAATGAATATTTCAGCCGCAGTAAAGAATCAACGTTGGCGGATTTTGGTTCTTGACATCCTTTACGATCGGTTACGATGCCTAGGGTACGGAGACCTGTACGATTCCGTCAACTTAGTGAGTTTGATAGGGGCCGTATAGTGGGACTTCGGGAAGCTGGACTTTCTTTTCGGACAATTGCAGTTAGAGTGCAAAGAAGTGTAGACACTATGGTTAGGTGTTGTCAGGCATGGCTTCGAGAAGGATGTACGCAAAGAGCAAGGGGCACTGGACGCCGCCGTAGAATAACAGACCGTGAAGATCGCCGCCTAAGATTATTGGCCTTAAGGGACCGTTTCTCCACTACCAGGTCCATTGCAAATGAATGGTTTGCAGAACACGGAAGACCTATTGGCATGCGAAGTGTTTACCGACGAATGAGAAGTTTTGGCTTGTTTTCATACCGGCCACACTGGGTCCTCCCTTTAACTCGAGAACACCGACGTAATCGCCTTGAGTGGTGCAGACAACGGTCACTCTGGGATCAGGAATGGAACAGTATTGTCTTTAGTGACGAGTCTCGATTTTGCTATTTTGCTTAGGCATGCACGATGGTCGTGCCAGGGTTAGAAGGCGACGTGGTGAAAGGAGGAATCCACAGTTTTTTGTTGAAAGACATGTTCATCACACTGTTGGAGTTATGGTTTGGGGTGCTATAGCTCATGGTTCCAGGTCACCTTTGATCTTCATCAGAGGTAACATGAACGCGCAGCGTTATATCCACGAAGTTCTAGAACCCCATCTTTTACCCTATCTTGACACCATGGCAGTTCCAACTTTCCAACAAGATAATGCCCGACCACATGTTGCAAGAGTCACAATAGACTTCTTTCAACATAATGATGTCACATTGTTACCATGGCCACCAAGATCTCCAGACTTACCCCCAATTGAGCACGTGTGGGATATGATGGGTAGGAGATTGCTCAATTTGCAACGTCCTCCTCAGACTCTAGAAGCACTTTGAGAGGAGTTGGTGGTTGCCTGGAATGAGATACCACAGGAGGACATTGACCACCTGATCAGAAGCATGCCTACGCGCGTTGGAGAATGCGTAGCACATCAGGGTGCATCCATACATTATTAAAGGTCAAAGGGCTTTAAAGCAGTGCAATCATTTTGAAATTTTTACCATTTACTTATTATGCTTCATTAAGTACTTATACAAAATTTTATTAAAATAAAACCATTTAAACTGGGTGTTCGGATTTATATGTCACTTAGTATACATCAAAATTTATTATTTTAATACATTAGTGGAATGATGCCATTTAAGTAACATAACATAGTCAGGTGCGAAAAATTACATCAGTTAGGTGGCGTCCATTCTTGTCGATGCATTCTTGGAGACGGATTGCAAAATCATCCATACTCCTTTCTAGCATGGCACGAGGAATCCTTTCAATTTCGCGCGTTATGAGTTCCGAAAGAGCCTCAAGAGTTTGCGGTTTGTCTATGTAAACTTTGGATTTTAAATATCCCCATAAAAAGTAGTCACAACATGAAAGGTCTGGTGACCGAGGTGGCCATTCCACATTTCCATGCAACGAAATAAGGCGCCCAGAAAAATGTTCCCTTAAAAAGCCCATTGCAGCTCTTGATGTATGGCAAGTCGCCCCATCTTGTTGGAACCAAACTGTATTGATGTCAATGCGTCGTCTTATTAGTTCGGGCAGTAAATAATCACGCAACATGGCGGAATAACGATCTGAGTTCAGTGACACTGTTCGTCCGTTTTCTCGAAAAAAATACGGGCCAATTATGCAATTTCGAGATACGGCACACCAAACAGTTACCCTCTCAGAGTGCAGAGGTTGTTAATGCAGTTCTCGTGGGTTTTCGTGTGCCCAGTATCGGAAGTTTTGTTTGTTTACCATGCCCGATAAATGAAAATGGGCCTCGTCACTCATGAACAAAATGATGTTGCCGTGCAGCAATTCCAGCATCCTTTCTGCGAACCTGTGTCGTCTCACAAAGTCATTTTGGAGCAGCTTCTGCACAACCATAATTTTATACGGATGGTAATGGAGGTCCA
Organism: Acanthoscelides obtectus; assembly: GCA_963669975.1. Classification (NCBI taxonomy): domain Eukaryota; kingdom Metazoa; phylum Arthropoda; class Insecta; order Coleoptera; family Chrysomelidae; genus Acanthoscelides; species Acanthoscelides obtectus. The sequence goes on from CAVLJG010000008.1 coordinate 89,260,936, forward strand.
AATGCAAGATTCTGCGAACTGAACGATCTGACATTCTATGAGCGCGAGCGTGAGGGCTAGTATCCACCGCTTGTTGCACTCTTTCAATGTTTTCCGGAGTTCGCACTGTTCGATCTCTTCCCCTTGCAGTACCAGGTCTCAACGATCCGGTTGTTTGAAATTTATTCACCCACTTCAAAATGGTATCGCGTCTTGGAACGCGACCATGCCGACCAACGTTAAAATGGTTTCGAAATCGTCGCTGTGTGAGCACAACAGAACGACCAGTTTCAATAAAAGTGTTGTAAATAAACACGCGATGTGCCACAGACCACGGCTCCATGGCTACTAAAATGGCATCGCGGAACGAGTAGATATCAATCATTGTGAAAACATTGGCTCGACAGTGCTGCATGTAATAGTCGTTGCAAAAACACCATACTTCATTGCCGGACCCTGTATATACTTAAGAGAAAAAAAATTAGTCGATATTTTTGAAACAGTCAATAGATCATTTTTAGTCATTAAGAAGCTTTTCGAATTTAGTGTCGGGTTTAAGGTGCCCGCAGAGTTTCCGTAACAAAAGACTTAAGCCCAGACTTACGCCTTAAGCTGTAACGTAATTTCTCATGCCTGATCAGAATTCTGTATATTTCCTTGCGGTTAAGTCTTAATCTGTCTTAAATGAAACTTAACTCTTAAGACTTACGTTACGGAAATTCTGCGGGCGCCTTTACTCAGCAAGGTAATGGACAAATGTACATTTACAAACAAAATTACGCACAAATCAAAACCGAGCCATTTATTCATTAAGTAATATAACTTACACTTACCTTTTTTCTAATACCTTATTATAACGAGACACAATAGTCACAATACAAATATTGTAATGTTATTTTACACCACGCCGGGCACCACGGCACGACTACGACACATATCAATATCACATAGGGCACGCTGGGTAGTTAAAATCATCAAAACAATAGATCGGGGAATCCCCAAAGACGAGACGTAATATTAAGGCGGTGGTGCCAAGCCCGTCGCGGGCCGACGGATTATAGCTACATTCATTTAGGAACGCAAGCGTTTTCCTCAAATATGTAGCTTTTTAAAATATATATAATTTATCATTATATTTATTATTTATTTTTCTTTCTAGTATACCTAGGGTATATTAGCACTTAATTTTTTTGAGGCACATGGCCGGGGCCCCGGGGCACTGCCCCGGTTTGCCCTAGGATAGCTACGCCCCTGTACAGTACGCAGTTTGCAAAATAAGTAAAAGAACAAGAACTGCCTGCTGATAAAATCGGTGAAGTGATCACAGAATGCGAGGTGCTGTATCTGGGAACCTATCCATCGTAGAGGCTTCCGGCATAAATGTTGTTACTAAAGCGGCCAAGAGAAAAATATTTTTATGTTTTTAGAATGGCCGCTAGGGGGCGTAACTGCAATCTTGGTTCTAAAACAGTGACGTTTCTGTGAATTTCGCTATACTAACCTAACAAAAAAAAAACCTGATCTTTAAAATCGAGGATAATATGGCCTTTTTTGTTTAACAATTTTTGCTGTAGCTATCTTTAAAAATAAAGTGAGGTTAAGAGGTTTCCGTAAAAAACACCCTGTATCTTCACAATGGCCGAGCCAACAAACTTGGGTTAGTTGAAAAGAGCTAGTCTTGGGCTACAAATGTTAAAATATTAAATGCAAAACTCGCGAAAACCGCATCTCGATATCTTGTTCCTGACCTAAAATTTAAGCCAAAGAAAATGTCGTACGGAAATCTCTTGAATTTTTATTTTTCAAAACTAATTCTTCTGCAATTTCTTTTTATTATTAAGTTGTGATCCTAAAAATAACTGATTGTAGAAAGAAATGCTGACCATCACGCTCTATGCATTCCTGAAGCCTTTCATGGGTAGACAAAACTGCAGCTTCAAATTCGCTCTCGGTATGTTCCGTATTGCATTACAAAACCGGTTTATACGTATATATCTTCTCTGGTTGTAGGTTGAGTTTGGAATACGATGTCCTTTAATCGTCCCCATAAATACAAATCAAGACAAGTCTGGCAATCGCGAAGGCCATGGAAACAGACTTCCTCTTCCAATCCTGTACAACTACCATCAATCAGCTGTGTCTGCATTTGAAAAGAGTCCACTGTTAATGGTATTGCACAGGGTGGCAATATTTCTATTTAAGGCAGAAAGCAAGCATTAAAACGTCACGAAATGCTTATACAGGATGTTTCAGTTTAGTGTTGCATAACTTTAAGACTCGATAGAACTTTTAAAATTAATGCATAAAATCTATATGAACATGGGTCGAAAAATGCGTGGCTTACGAAATACAGGGTGGTTAAATTTACTTTCTAAAATAGTTTTTTTTAAATATTTCGAACAATATTTGATGTATAACCGTGAAAATTAGTATATAAGAGTTTTTTGATACGGCAAAACGAACCATGGGCATAGTTTTACTGTAGCCGCTAGAGAGCGCTCTCTACTGTACCTGTAGTGTATTAAAATGACCGAAAAATTTTTATTGGTGCAATTTTTTACTTTTTGAATAAAAAAACTGATTCTTCGCACTTTTCAACATAAAAAAGCTCTCCTGTAAGTTTTCGCTATAGTTAGCCGTTTTCAATTATTTATAATAAAACAACATTTTAGAAAGTAGGCTGTGGCTGCAAATATTTTCGAAATTGAAAGCAGAATAAGGTTAAACGTCAATTAGTTGCCAGTTAGTTTTGTTGTCCGTTGAAACCTGAAACGTTTTTTTGCAAATTGTGAATGCACGAAATTTAGTTTCTGTTACCTGTTTTTTTTTTTGTAAGTTTTATAAAAATGCCATTTTTATTCTCCAATCAAGAGTTAGCGGATATTCATTTTGCGTGGCTTTGTAAATGGAAACGCAGCAGAAGCAGCCAGAGAATACGCACGAAGATTTCCAAACAGACGACATCCAACTCGCTCAGTATTTGTAAAGGTGCCCACAAATTAGCAACCATGTGCGTCATACATGTATGTCAACCACGTTTGCGCGTTGATGGTTGCCGGTGTGTGGTGCAAAAGCCGCAAGCATGTGCGTCGTACAAGTTTTCCAGACTAGTCGGAATTCATCAACGCGCAAACATGAATTTGCAGACAAGATTGTCGGTGTGTGTCTTCTTCACGCATGCATTTTGGGTACAGTGTCTCGCGTGTTTATTAACAGTTTGTCGTCGCTTTTGACAATGTCTGACGTAAGACACTTTTCAAAAGCCTTTTTAGCAGATTTTATTGAACTTTACAAAGGTTATCCTTGTTTATGGAAAGCTAAAAGTGATGATTACAGGGATCGAAATAAGAAAGATGCAGCTTATTTAGTTTTATTGAAAAAATTACAAGAAATTGAGCCAAATAGTACAAAACAGTGTGTGAAAGCTAAAATAAATAGCATCCTCGGTAGCTTTAGAAGAGAAATCAAGAAAATAGAAGATTCCAAATGGTCAGGCAGAGGGTCAGATGAAATATAAAACACACATTTATGGTATTATGATTTATTGCTATTTACCAAAGATCAAGAAATGCCTCGAGAATCGGTCAGCAATTTGGTTGAGAATCAGGAAGGTGAAAGCGAACAAGATGCTAATAATGAAGATGAGGTAAGAAAAGTACAATTTAGTTATTGCAATACAAATTTATTTGTTAAAAATACTATTTACTACATTACATGGAATTAATGCACCATCTTTTGTTGCCATTCCACTGCGCCCTCATTATTAAAATAATGCATGTACAACTCTCTGACTTGTTTTGCCTCGTTGTTGACTCTTTGGTTGAGACTTTGTTGTAAACGAATTAAATTAGTTGGTTGTTCATCCAGTTTAATAGTGCCGGTACTTGTATTTTCTGTGTACATATTATTATGTGGTGCATATACAGTCGCACATCTTCTGCTTAAGTAGTTATGCAAAACACAGGTTGCCATAACAATTGCTTCTAAATTAACAAAAATTGCTGTGTGAAATATTCTAAATCGATTAGACAATATTCTAAACGCATTCTCAACTTTACTTCAAGCCCGCGATAGACGATAATTGTAATTTTTTTTCTTTATTCAAATCTCTGCGACTGAATGGCTTCAAAAGATTTTTTCGAAGGGTGAACGCTTCATCGCCAACAAAAACGAAAGCCAACAGTTGGGTTATTAGTTTTGTATTAGAAAAAACGAGTATTACTTCATTGTTGATTCAGTTTTTATCACATCAGTTTAGTTTGAATTCATTAGTTCAGGTTCTAGGTTTTGTCATGATTTTTGTTTTAGGTTTTCGTGTTTTCTTATTATTAAAGTTTTGCTGACTATATTTTTTTATGTTGAAGTAAACATTGTATATTATACTCATAATAATAAATCCAATATGCTAAAAACATGCATACATTTTTCTTACCTTCATATACTCATTTTTCAATACCTGAAATATTGCTCGACAGGTCTCCGGTATTATTTTACCTAACGACTGAGGAGAAATTAAAGTTGAAAATTTTAAATCTTCGTATTTTCTTCCTGTGGCTAAATAGCGAAGAGTGGCTGTTAATCGCTCATGTGGCGAAATTGAAGACCTCAAAATCGTGTCCTGTTTTACAATTAATGGAGACACTAAGGTTAGTAGCGTTGAGTAGCTTTCTGCATCCATGCTCAGGTAATTTCGCCAATCGTCAGGTTCTAAACGTAGTTCTTCTAGCAGACTAATATGGGTATATTGTGGGCGTTTTGAAAGCCATTCCTTTACCCATTTCTTCCGGATAGGTGGCTTTTTAACTAATCTATTTGTTTTCTTTTTAATTAAAGCAGCGTACGCCGCTGCCAATAGAATGTACTCGTCTTAACTGCTCATTATGCACTTTCAAACTAACTTGCTTAACAATCTTGTATGCAGGTCTGGGCTCAAAATCTATTGACATACATATATGTCACACATGTATGAAAAAAGTGTGTGACGCACATGGTTGCTAATTTGTGGGCACCTTAGAGTTCATCGCCAAATAATTGAAAATGGTTTTGGAAATTCAAATGGATCAAAACATAAATGTTCGTCAGCGCAGATTTACCCATATGATACTGCGTGAGTTTGATAGAGATCCGACCACAAGTATTATGAGAGTTTTTGGTGCCTTGGGAAATTCAGCAAGCCGTGTTGACCGTGTTCTTAGAAATGCCGAAATGACGTCCTTACCATTTGGAACCTGTGCAAGGACTACAGCCAGGGGACGGAGAACGAAGAATCACATTTTGTCAGTGGATTCTTGATAGAACTGATAATAATAGGGGGTTTTTAAGTAACGTTTTATGGACCGATGAGTCATGCTTCACTAGACGTGGAGTGGTAAATTTTCATAATCAACATATTTGGTCGCATGAAAATCCGCATGCAGTTCGGGAAAGAAATTTTCAGCATGAATTTAGTGTGAACGTGTGGATTGGTATCTACCGTAATCGACTATTTGGACCCTACCTTTTGCCTGCAAGGTTAAATGCTGCGACCTTCTTGGAATTTCTAAAGGCTGAACATGCAAATATGTGGGATGATGTTATGTTAGATTTAAGAAGATTGGCCTGGTTCCAGCTTGATGGTTGTCCAGCTCATTATTCGAGAATAGTTAGAAACTGGCTGGACGAAAATTATCCAGAAAGATGGATCGGCCGTGGAGGACCAGTCGCCTGGCTTCCACGATCCCCTGACCTAAATCCATTAGATTTCTTTGTGTGAGGATTTCTAAAAGAAAAAGTGTACCAGACTCCCGTAACCACAAGAGATATGCTAATAGACAGAATCAGGAATGCATGTGATGAAATAAGGCCTTATTTGAATAATGCTATACCACGTTCGATCATTCGTAGATGTGAATTGTGTATTGAACAATTGGGTTTACATTTCGAGCAACTACTTTAGATTTTGTATGTTTGTCCTAACTATCCAATAGCATTTTAGTTGTAAATAATTAATTTAAGTTGTTAAAAATAATATTGGAAGATTAAACAAATTAATATTCTGTTTTTTGTGTTTATTTGGAGTTAGGAATTATTGCTGTGTTTAAAAACACAATCTAAACGATCATCTTAATTACTTGTAATGCCCAAATCGAAAATGTAAAAAAAATATTATATTCTCAGAAATAATTAAAAATGCATCGAACCTTAAAAATCGAAATATCTCCAAAACGGCTAACTATAACGAAAACTTACAGGAGAGCTTTTTTATGTTGAATAGTGCGAGGAATCAGTTTTTTTATTCAAAAAGCAAAAAGTTGCACTAAGAAATTTTTTTCGGTTATGTTAATACACTACAGGTACAGTAGAGAGCGCCCTCTAGCGGCTACAGTAAAACTATGCCCATGGTTCGTTTTGTCGCACCAAAAAACCCCTGTATACCCATGTTTATATAGACTTTATGCATTGATTTTAAAAGTTCTATCGAATCTTAAAGTTATGCAACAATAAACTGAAGCACCCTGTATAACCGTGTGTCCCAATCTCTCTCATGGAGATATAACGTGTTGAAGTTATAATTCCAGAATCGAGAAAAAATTTTGTGGACCGGATAAACCGCCATAAAACTGTGCATATACTACTAACAGCATAAGTAACAAAAACAACAGAAATTCTGGACTAACCACATCAACTGCAACTGGGATATTCTGACCACTACAGAACCGATTACTAGTGCTTCTCTAGCAAGGTTTCACACAGGTGAGCAGGTATTTCATTAATTTGAGATAGAAGCAATGTTGAAACTAAAACCATTCCCTCAAGGACCCTCCTCGTTCACACCGACGGACGATGAGGAGGACCTATTGATTACGACGGATACCTTACAACTGGAGAAGAAGTCCACCCTGTTAAGAAGATTCTCTAATTCTCTAAAATCCATAATACAGCGTGCACCAGAAAGACGTGAAAATTTCAAAACCGCTTTGCTCGTGATAGACTCGCACGAGCGGGACACGGGTAGTGGTGATAAGTAGCTTGGTGCGTATTTTGGTAAAAGAACTTAAATTGCGCCTATATAAACTTCAACTAGGACAGGAACTGAAACCGCAGGTCCACCATCTACGCCGTGCGTTTGCCGAAATAATATTAGAGCGCTTCCCAAAATTAAAGAATATTCTCTTTTCTGATGAAGCTCATTTTCATTTGAGTGGATTTGTCAACAAGTAAAATTACCGGTATTGGGCCGCAGAAAATCTCAAATTAAAACAGCAACGACATTTGCATTCGCGTTATGTTACAGTTTGAGCCATGCTACGTAACTTTTTCTTTTCACAACCGCATAATTTTGAAGCCTATCATAGCAGCACCTGGTTTCAACAAGATAACGCGACATCCCATACCGTCAACGAGTGTTTAACAGTTGTAAGCGAAATGTTTCGTGGAAAAATGATATCGCAACGAGGGGACTTTCTGCGGCCTCCCCGGAGTCCAGATCTGACGCCAGTGGATTTTTTCTATAGGGATACCTCAAGAGCCGCGTTAACATCTTACTGATATTATTTACCAAAAAAATTAAATATCCATGTGTCTACTTTATTAAAAATATAAACTATCTCCCCTACGCTGTGTAGTTTTCTCTGACATTTTTTAAAATCGACTCAAGTCTGAACCTGCATATGAACAGAATATTTTACACGAAATTGTTTTCTTTCAGATGATCAATTAAGTCTTGAATCTTGACCAGGTACTCTTCGGTAATAAACTGATCACCACCAAACTTTTCCATGACCTTGTCTTCAGGCATTGTTAGGTCCGGGGCTTCTTCGTCTGGCAACATTTTTATTTTCCAAATTATCGTCGCTGAGAAAAAACCGAATTTGCAGTATTTTTTCCATTCTTCTTTCAAAACGGACATAGGATATATAACGTCTGAGCTGAGGCCAAATTGTTCAAGACTCCTTGATAGGGAATCGTGGTAAACGTCTAAAAAGTAATTCAGTTGACTCAGCAGCGCCTTAGAGGCCCCAGAGTAGAAGCAGTAAGACAAATCGAAAACTGGAGTGCCGGTTCTGCATATTTGAAAATCTATGAGACGTATGTCTTTTACTCTGTTCGTTTCCTAGAAAGCAAAATAAAAATGTATACAGGGTGTTTCAGTTTATTGTTGCATAACTTTAAGATTCGATAGAACTTTTAAAATTAATGCATAAAGTCTATACAGGGTTATCCAAATTAAGTGTCCACCATTAGTAACTTTGTTATTAGTGAAAATACAAAGTTGTTTGAATTAGCAAACTAGTAGCATTTTTAACGCTGGTAAAAATGAGAAATAAAAAAAACAATTGAGAGTCGTTATTTTGATTTTTTTCAGTAAAATAACATTTTTTTAAATAGAAACCCCTGTATATTATATTTTTTTCTGTTAAAGCATCAAATTTTAAACAAAAAAGTTCATAATGACTTTTCCGCTAAAGTCAAAAATAAAGTCAAAATAACGATAAATATTTTTAATTATTTGCAGTATTATAATATTAAGACGGCTATGAAAACAACATGGCGTTCGCGATTTGACAGCATTAAGATAAGCGAAAAATTGTTAAACTGGACATACTCGCAACTAGAAGGCTTTGGAAAACAATGATAAAATCAAATAATGTCAAACATTAGTGTAAATACTTGTTTATAAGCTTTATTGTGTCATTAATTTAAAGAAAAATGTTCTCCCATGAAGAAAAGTGTGATATGTTAGAATGCTATTTAGTGTGCAGAAAATCCTCCTTGAGAGCAAGAGAATACTACAGTGAATTATATCCCGCTCGCATTCAACCGTATGAACGATATTTTCTGAGACTTTATCGAAAATTTAGGGGCAACGAAAATGTTTTTGCTAAAACAAGGGCAAAAAAAGAATTCATAATAAGCGAGGCCACGGAAATTGCAGTTATTGGATATTTTGAAGCTTATCGTGAGAATTCAATAGCAGATATTCTCAAGGACTCTAATTTCAGTTATGGTACTGTTCAAAGGATTTTAAAAAAATACAAATTTATTCCGTATAAGTACCGACCAGTTCAAACGCTTTTGGCAGGGGATCCAGAGAGAAGACTTGTTTTTTGCCATTGGTATCTTAGCTTCTGTCGCCAAAATGTAAATAACTTTCGTTACCTTTTATGGACAGATGAATCAAATTTTTTAAATTCTGGAATGTTTAATAGAAAAAACCACCATTATTGGTCAAGAGAAATTCTTTTGTTAGTACATCCAAGAGGCCCACAAGTCCGTTTCAGTTTCAACGTTTGGTGCGGTATAATTGGTTCAAAAATTGTTGGCCCGTTCTTTTATGAGGGAACCCTAACTGGTGAAAGATATGTGGAATTTATGTCAGAAATTCTGACTAATTTCTTAGACGAATTGGATCTTATAAGTAGACATCATCTGCATTTTCAGCAAGATGGCGCACCTGCCCACAACTCCAGAGGTACTTATCATTTTCTAAGTACTACTTTTAATGATCAGTGGATAGGAACAAATGGCCCAATACAGTGGCCTCCCAGATCAACAGATCTAAACCCACTTGATTACTTCTTGTGGGGTTACTTAAAGAACCAAATTTACAAGCGAAGGTACGATAACCTTGACGCGTTAAAGACTGCAGTTAGGGAAAAGATAACCCAGATAGATGGTAGGACCATACTTAAGACAGTTCGAGCAGTTGAAAAACGTGCCCAAAAATGTATTGAATAACAAGGTGGTGTTTTCGAGCATCTTCTTTAAAAAAAATTGTTATTGTATTTTGTAAGATTATAAGTTGATGTTGAAAATAAAGTTTGTCGATACAATTTAATTGTTTCAGATTGGAGGCCATAACTTCAACAATTTGTAACCTAGGAGAAAAGTTATTGTAAGCTTTTTTGTTTAAAATTTGATGCTTTAACAGAAAAAAATATAATATACATGGGTTTCCATTTAAAAAAATGTTATTTTACTGAAAAAAATCAAAATAACGACTCTCAATTGTTTTTTTTTATTTCTCATTTTTACCAGCGTTAAAAATGCTACTAGTTTGCTGATTCAAACAACTTTGTATTTTCACTAATAACAAAGTTACTAATGGTGGACACTTAATTTGGATAACCCTGTATAAACATGGGTCGAAAAATGCGTGGCTTCCGAAATACACGGTGTTTAAATTTACTTTCTAAAATAGTTTTTTTAAATATTTTGAACAATATTTGATGTATATCTGTGAAAATTGGTACACAAGGGTTTTTTGGTATGACAAAACGAACCATCGGCATATTTTTACTGTAGCCGCTAGAGGGCGCTCTCTACTGTACCTGTAGTGTATTAAAATGACCGAAAAAATTTTCTTAGTGCAATTCTTTGCTTTTTGAATAAAAATACTGATTCCTCGCACTTTTCAAGATAAAAAAGCTCTCCTGTGAGTTTTTGTTATAGTTAGCCGTTTTTGAGATATTTCGTTTTTTAAGGTTCGAGGCATTTTTAATTATTTATGATAAAATAACGTTAAAAAGTCAGTATCTCGATAATTTTTAAAAGTAGGCTGAGCCTGCAAATATTTTTGAAATTGAAAGCAGAATCAGGTTAAACGTCAATTAGTTGACAGTTAGTTTTGTTGTCTGTTGAAACCTGAAACGTTTTTTTGCAATTGTGAATGCACAAAATTTAATTTCTTTTACCTGTTCTTTATGTAAGTTTTATAAAAATGCCATTTTTATTCTCCAATCAAGAGTTAGCGGATATTCATTTTGTGTGGCTTTGTAAATGGAAACGCAGCAGAAGCAGCCAGAGAATACGCACGAAGATTTCCAAACAGACGACATCCAACTCGCTCAGTATTTGTAAGAGTGCATCGCCAAATAATTGAAAATGGTTTTGGAAATCTCCAAAGGGATCAAAACATAAATGTTCGTCAGGGAGTTTTTAAGTAACGTTTTATGGACCGATGAGTCATGCTTCACTAGATGTTGAGTGGTAAATTTTCATAATCAACATATTTGGTCGCATGAAAATCCGCATGCAGTTCGGGAAAAAAATTTTCAGCATGAATTTAGTGTGAACGTGTGGATTGGTATCTACCGTAATCGACTATTTGGACCCTACCTTTTGCCTGCAAGGTTAAATGCTGCGACCTTCTTGGAATTTCTAAAGGCTGAACATGCAAATATGTGGGATGATGTTATGTTAGATTTAAGAAGATTGGCCTGGTTCCAGCTTGATGGTTGTCCAGCTCATTATTCGAGAATAGTTAGAAACTGGCTGGACGAAAATTATCCAGAAAGATGGATCGGCCGTGGAGGACCAGTCGCCTGGCCTCCACGATCCCCTGACCTAAATCCATTAGATTTCTTTGTGTGAGGCTTTCTAAAAGAAAAAGTGTACCAGACTTCCGTAACCACAAGAGATATGCTAATAGACAGAATCAGGAATGCGTGCGATGAAATTAGACCTTATTTGAATAATGCTATACCACGTTCGATCATTCGTAGATGTGAATTGTGTATTGAACAATTGGGTTTACATTTCGAGCAACTACTTTAGATTTTGTATGTTTGTCCTAACTATCCAATAGCATTTTAGTTGTAAATAATTAATTTAATTTGTTAAAAATAATATTGGAAAATTAAACAAATTAATATTCTGTTTTTTGTGTTTATTTGGAGTTAGGAATTATTGCTGTGTTTAAAAACACAATCTAAACGATCATCTTAATTACTTGTAATGTCCAAAACGAAAATGTAAAAAAAATATTATATTCTCAGAAATAATTAAAAATGCATCGAACCTTAAAAATCGAAATATCTCAAAAGCGGCTAACTATAACGAAAACTTACTGGAGAGCTTTTTTATGTTGAATAGTGCGAGGAATCAGTTTTATTATTCAAAAAGCAAAAAATTGCACTAAGAAAAATTTTTCGGTCATTTTAATACACTACAGGTACAGTAGAGAGCGCCCTCTAGCGGCTACAGTAAAACTATGCCCACGGTTCGTTTTATCGTACCAAAAAACCCTTGTATACCAATTTTCACTGTTATACATCAAATATTGTTCGAAATATTTAAAAAAAAAACTATGTTAGAAAGTAAATTTAAACACCCTGTATTTCGGAAGCCACGCATTTTTCGACCCTTGTTTATATAGACCTTATGCATTAATTTTAAAAGTCCTATCGAATTTTAATGTTATGCAACAATAAACTGAAACACCCTGTACCCTAACTTAAGTGTACTAAGCATGGTTTGCGATAGTTATAACTAGAAATACCAGATATCTTTTAACGAAATGTCTACCCAAACGGTTTTTTTGGGTGAGCTGGCCCCTATTGTGAATAGTATTGGGGGTACTGATAACGGGTGTTTTTTTTCGAGGTATAGAACTTCAAGTTGGCATTACTTTTGAAGATGGCGACCGATTTGACAGCTGTCAAGTGATTTATTCTCAGTTTGGTTTGGCAATTCATCATGAATAGACTCACGCCTGAACAACGCTTACAAATTGTGCAGTTTTATTTCGAAAATAATGGTTCTGTGGGGAATACGTATCGCGCACTACGTCCATTTTATCGTCGACAAAATCGTCCATCAGAGCAGTTAATTCGATTAACCATGGAACGTTTTCGCACCACGTTTACTCTAATTGATAACTCGCATCCCCAGAGACGCCGTACGGTGCGTAAAGAAGAACTCGTGCAAGAATTGAAGCCAAACGATCATCAAGCAAGCCGTAGATTCGTTGAATGGGCCCAAAACGAGATTGCAGTTTGTTCCCGATTTTCATAAGCGAATTTTTTTTTAGCGATGAAGCGCACTTCTGGTTGCATGGCTACGTCAACAAACAAAACTGCCGCATTTGGAGTGAAGCTAATCCTCAAGTCTATATCGAAACACCGTTACATCCAGAAAAACTGACTGGTGCGCTTTATGGGCTGGTGGAATCATTGGTCCGTACTTCTTCAAAAACCATGATGGCCAGAACAGTCAATGGTGATCGGTATAGAGCCATGATTACTAACTTTTTCATTCCTGAATTGAACAATCATGATGTCCAGGAGCTGTGGTTCCAACAAGACGGCGCAACATATCACACAGCTCGTGCTACAATCGATTTATTGAAAGACACGTTTGGTGACCGCTTAATTTCACGTTTTGGACCTGTGAATTGGCCTCCAAGATCTTGTGATTTAACACCGCTAGACTATTTTCCGTGGGGCTATGTAAAGTCTTTTTTCTATGCGGATAAGCCACAAACGCTTGACCATTTGGAAGACAACATTCGCCATGTTATTGCCGATATACGGCCACAAATGTTGGAAAAAGTCATCGAAAATTGGACGTCCAGATTGGACTACATCCGAGCCAGCCGTGGCAATCATATGCCAGAACTCATATCTAAAATTTAATGAAATAAGATTACCTTTCGAATAAAAAAAAATCATGTCAATCGAATAATCCATCGTTGTTTTATTGCAATATAAAGTTCTATACCTCTGATAAACACCCTTTTCATAAATGATAATTGGACAGATTTCATTACATAAACTCCTTTGTCCTTTTTTTGTCGAAAAGCCTTAACTACTGAATAAACAAATTTTGATAGTATTACTTTACTATCGCATGGGCTGCCTGACAGCCTTTTCCAAAGTATACTAAGTGACATATAAATCCGAACACCCAGTTTAAATGGTTAATAATGTGTGGATGCACCCTGATGTGCTACGCATTCTCCAACGCGCCCAGGCATGCTTCTGATCAGGTGGTCAATGTCCTCCTGTGGTATCTCATTCCAGGCAACCACCAACTCCTCTCGAAGTGCTTCTAGATTCTGAGGAGGACGTTGCAAATTGAGCAATCTCCTACCCATCATATCCCACACGTGCTCAATTGGGGATAAGTCGGGAGATCTTGGTGGCCATGGTAACAATGTGACATCATTATGTTGAAAGAAGTCTATTGTGACTCTTGCAACATGTGGTCGGGCATTAGCTTGTTGGAAAGTTGGATCTGCCAGGGTGTCAAGATAGGGCAAAAGATGGGGTTCTAGAACTTCGTGGATATAACGCTGCGCGTTCATGTCACCTCTGATGAAGATTAAAGGTGACTTGGAAACATGAGCTAGCACCCTAAACCATAACTTCAACAGTGTGATGAACATGTCTTTCAACAAAAAACTGTGGATTCCTCCTTTCACCACGTCGCCTTCTAACACTGGCACGACCATCCTGCATGCCTAAACAAAATCGAGACTTGTCACTAAAGACAATACTGTTCCATTTCTGATCCCAGAGTGACCGTTGTCTGCACCACTCAAGGCGATTACGTCGGTGTTCTCGAGTTAAAGGGAGGACCCAGTGTGGCCGGTATGAAAACAAGCCAAAGCTTCTCATTCGTCGGTAAACACTTCGAATGCCAATAGGTCTTCCGTGTTCTGCAAACCATTCATTTGCAATGGACCTGGTAGTGGAGAAACGGTCCCTTAAGGCCAATAATCTTAGGCGGCGATCTTCACGTTCTGTTGTTCTACGGCGGCGTCCAGTGCCCCTTGCTCTTTGCGTACGGCCTTCTCGAAGCCATGCCTGACAACACCAAACCACAGTGTCTACACTTCTTTGCACTCCAACTGCAATTGCCCGAAAAGAAAGTCCAGCTTCCCGAAATCCCACTATACGGCCCCTCTCAAACTCACTAAGTTGTTGACGAAATCGTACAGGTCTCCGTACTCTAGGCATCGTAACCGATCGTAAAGGATGTCAAGAACCAAAATCCGCCAACGTTGATTCTTTACTGCGGCTGAAATATTCATTTTTAGAGCGTTAGTGAATTCAAAAAAATCAGTATAAAAACCGGAATGTCCAACTGATAAGGCTGAAAATTTGTTCACTTGTTATTTACAGTAAGATAAATACATTCACCAACTTTTATTAAAATAAAACCATTTAAACTGGGTGTTCGGATTTATATGTCACTTAGTATAATATAACCGCAAATTTAGGTACATTAATCAAATATACAACCAAATCTGGGAACTTACATCATAGCTGAACATAATATTATTACTCCAGCAATCCCCATGTACCAACAACTCGTAATGCCCGTTATAGAAATAGCTTTCTCTCAAGTTTTCAAGTAAGTCTCCTATCAAATTGTTCAGTTCAGGTGAATTGCCAATCCACTTGGACGTCTCCTCTGCGAAACCGGCGCTGGTCATGAACGCAGATAGTTCAATGCCATTCTTGAAGACATCCTTGGCTGCAGCGTATTCTTCCGGGTTGAAATGACGGAAGGCAAACGACAATGCATGCAATCGTCCATAAGTTTCAAATATTAGTTCATAGTGGGCTTTATCAAGTGGTATTCGCTTTTCATGAGTCTTGAATCCTGATAACAAATCAGAGCAGAAACATTACCTATCTCACTTAAAACATTGGAATTGCTCTATTGTTTGAAATTGCATAAAATAGGCCCAGGAGAAGATTACCGCTGACAACAAAATGTTTGCTTAAAAAGAGGGTACGTAATCACTGACCTGATAGTTTCAAGTTGTTGAGGACGAACATACTATGTGTATCGTCTGCTCCATAAAACGTTGAGAGTTTATCAAACTTTTCGGCTGAATACTTTTGCTCCATTTGTCTATAAGCTGGTAACAGCGAATTGTAGAAATATATTTCATGCTTAAAGCAATGATCTATCATTTTTTGGAACTTATTGCTTTCACAAGCAAGATTTCTTTTCACGGCAAAGTCGTGTTTCATTTCAGAGGATTTGTCTTTCAAAGATACAAAAAAGAATTCACCCAAATGTCCAGAGCCTTTTCTGTTTGGATCATGAATATTCACTGAGAACTCATCCAGTTTCTTCTCGACAATCTTCTCCAAAAGCTGTTGCACATCCTCTGGAAGTTGTTCCATTATATGCACAGTCAAAATATGTAGATCAATCACTATCAAACACTAGCATCTACGTGCAGTTTACCATAGTTTACTATTAAATTTTCGTATCGGATACGGGAAGAAAAAAATGAATAGGTTCAGATAAGGATGCATCATGTGCAATGGAATCAACATAAATTTGTTCAGATTAATTTAGTACAAATGCATTTTAGTTGTTAAAGTATTATAATAGATTCAAGGCTGTGCATGGAAACTGGTTTTCCGTTTATGAAACGGGGAAATTAGAAAAAATAAAAATGAAAATTGAAAAACGTATTCCATTTTAAATGGGTCAAGATATTTTCTGTCAACAGAAAAAACATTTTTTATGAACTGCCTTTACTATAATCATTATTACTATGTGTATAATCTAACTATCTTGCGTATACATATCAACCCATTTTTGAAACGGCCGTTTGACTATTTTGTGGTGAAAAATAAGGCTTCTTTATAACTGACTGTAATTTTCAGCATAGGCTATTACCACTTCATTTATTTTTGAAGGTATTTGAAATAACACCACACGCACACCAAATGCACCTGGTGATCCAATACAGGGTGTTTCAGGGATCAAACTTCTTGAGGTTATTCAGTATAACAGTAGAAAACGTATAGGAACCCATATCACTGATCAACAGCCAAAAAATATCCTAAATAAAATCAACAAAATATTACTATTTTTAATGTGCTAAAACCGGAATAAAACGTATTTTTTCAATATTAGTTCAAGTTTTAGAGATACGGTAATTATATGTGTCCCTGCTGTGACAGTGTTAATATACTGTAATTCACAAGAATGCACGTGCTACATTTTTATATTCGGCAAGGAAAGATGATGTAATCGGCATGATTGTGTTACGTTATACATACGTGTACATTATATTGTTTTATATTAGACATTTTTTCCTCAGTTGGCTGACAGCGTTCATGCAAAATTTCTCGAAAGTGTGTAAACAATCCAGATCAGTTTTGTTACGTGTGTGGTGATGTGACTTTTGCGTCTCAGAAACGGTCTATTGCTCCACTAATAACAAAGGCATATCAGCTTTATTTCGGTTGTAAACTAGGTGATCAAGACAAACAGTGGGCACCCCACATCTGCTGTAATACATGTGCTTCGTCTGAGGAGCTGGTTAAATGGCAAAAAACGGTCTATGCGCTTTGCTGTCCCAATGGTTTGGAGATAGCCTACAAATCATATAAATGATTGTTACTTTTGCATGGTACCTTGTGTTGGACAAGCCACAGGTATGTCCAAGAAAAAAAAATCGGTTATTAACTACCCAAACATACCATCTGCGATGAGACCTGTGCCTCACAGTGACGAAAATCCTATTCCAAATCCCCCAGAATCCTACACTTGCGAATCTGAAAACGAATCAGATCATGGCGATCGAGTGATTCGTCAGGAAGAAGATATGCTATCAACGTCAAGAGGTCCTGATTTTATACCGAGCACGTCATGCCACCAACCGCGCAAAATAACACAGTCAGAATTAAATGATCTTGTAAGAGATTTAGAACTTCCAAAATGTAAGGCAGAGTTACTTGGATCAAGACTGCAGCAGTGGAACTTGTTAGAAGACGATGTTTCGGTATGTGTATTTCGTAAACGCCACAAAGACTTAGAACCATTTTTCAATATGGAGAATAACTTGGTTTTCTGCAGTAACATTAACGGCTTACTGGCGGCTTTAAATATAAACTATAACCCAGAAGAATGGAGATTGTTTATAGACAGTTCAACATTGAGTTTAAAGGCAGTGTTATTGCATATTGAAAAAAATTACCATCTCTTCCTGTAGGGTATGCAGTTCACATGAAAGAATCATATGACAATATGAAGTACCTATTGACATGCATAAAATACGATGAGCACCAATGGCATATTTGTGGCGATTTGAAAGTTGTTGCACTTTTACTTGGGCTGCAGCTAGGCTACACAAAGTTTTGCTGTTTTTTGTGTGAATGGGACAGTCGAGCAAAGGCACTTCATTACACCAGACAAAACTGGCCTGTTCGTCAATTCCTAGAGCCAGGTCAAAAAAATGTACAGCATATGCCATTAGTAGATTCGAAAAAAATTTGTGAGGCAAAGGTTAAAGAAGGTATTTTTGTTGGGCCACAGATTCGAAATATTTTGAAAGATACACAGTTTGAAAACACTTTAACAGGTATTGAAAAAACTGCTTGGAATGATTTCCGTATGGTGGTCACTAATTTCTTGGGAAATAGAAAAGCTGACAACTACAAAACCCTTGTCAAAAATATGCTGTCATCGTATTAAAAGATGGGCTGTAATGTGTCTCTTAAGATACATTTCCTACACTCACACCTGGACTTTTTTCCTGACAATTGCGGAGCCGTAAGTGATGAGCACGGCGAACGTTTTCATCAGGATATTTCAACAATGGAAAAAAGGTACCAGGGAAAGTGGAATCCTTCCATGCTTGCAGACTACTGTTGGACTCTTGGTAGAGATGCTCCAGAAACGATCCATAAAAGAACAGCAAAAAGACAGCGCATATAGTGATTCTTATAAGTATATGAATCTTGTTACTTTTTTTAATATATCCTTAAAAATAAAAAGTTTTTTTTCTAAACCGCAACTAATTTTTTTATTTCATTGTCATTTTTGGATTCAGCACCCCAAAATTAACAAAGAAGTGCACTTTTCCCACAAGATGCAATTAAAAAACTAAAATTTGTTGTCCAGTGTATCCGAAAAAGTGATACTACGGCACTACGGCCCTAAGACGCGTTAAAATTTAGAAAAACGAGGAATTGCGTAAATATGATTTAATGCATTTAATTTTTGCCTTTTGTACATGATATCATCATAACAATTGTTCAAAATGTCTTCCTCCAACCTGAATAGACCGATTTACACGTCGCACGTGTTTTCGGCGGACTTGACAAAAAAATTGATACTCGTTTTGAATGATTTCAAATGCTGCTGTAATTCGTCCAATTAAGTCTTGCTCTGTTTCTACTGGAGTTTCGTAAACCAAAGACTTTACATGTCCCCACAGGAAGAAATCTAAAGACGTTAAATCGGGTGACCTAGGAGGCCAAGAATCTGCTCCACCTCTAGCAAACTAACGGTGCCCGAACCGCTGAGCCAAATACTCACGTACTTGTACAGCAAAGTGAGCCGGCGCTCCATCATGCTGAAACCACATTTGCTGTCGAACGTTCAACGGAACATTTTCAAGAAGTTCTGGAAGAAATTCCTCCAAGAAACGCCGTTAAATAGGTCCTGTTAATCGTTCCGGTAGAAGTTATGGCCCAATCAAATAATCATCAACAATGCCTGCCCATACGTTGACAGGCCAACGTTGCTGATGTTTTCTAGGAAAAATGTCATGGGGATTTTCTTTGTTCCAAACGTGGGTATTCCTACTACTAGGCTGCAGTCAATCCTTGAACTTTCTGGAAGTGGTAAGGGTAAAGTTGTTGCTCGTGTAGCACCCGCCAGACGGAAGCGTTTCTCGTATAACGTACATATCCTCAGCAATGTGACGTGTGCTACTTGATGGTTCGTCGGCGACTCGCTGAAGGACCTCTTCTTCAAATTCGAGCGTCCTTACGGTTCAAGCAACACCAATATCATGCATGTTGGTTCTAAACATGCCTGTCTCGGAGAGCCTCCGATGAACAGCAATAAACTTTTTGTATCCCGGATGGTGTCGTTCGGAATAACCCTGTATTTCAAAGATGGGATTTCCTTAACAAAAAATCGCACATGAAGCTCGTTAATCTACAAGGAATTGTATTATGTTTCATAACGATCTTTGTGACGGTTCTTCAGTTTGAAACGGGTAACACTCAGGGAATGTTGAACAAGATGCTGGCAAATGCTTGATGGATTGGGAATGTGGCGTGGCACGACCCACACGGCCTCGCTTCCTTATTGAATTCATCTTGAATTAGACCAGATCTCTCGCTAGCGTATTTTTGAGGGATTAAAAGTTATCGTGTTCCGTGTCTCGTTAAACCCTCCATATATACCTTCTCGTATACAACCACCAACCTTAACTTCTCGGCATTCTTTTACTTACGAGGAAATGTCGACCGATGGCTATCGGTGAAAGTATTCAATTCCAAATCTTAAGGTATCTAAAAGATGGTTGCCTGAAATCGGGTAACCAACCCCGATGACAGGAATTATCCTGCGAGAGATTTTTTGACAGTCATTAACCCTACTGAGTGGGCCGTGGCAAATGCTTGTCCGGAAGTTGTTGTATTACTTAATACAACAACTTCTTCCCATGATTGTACTCGCGTTAAGGAGTACCTCAGTACCGCTTACCAGGTGGCGGTACAAGTCCGCCAACGGGCCTTTTTAGGTCTGTTTAACATCATTAACTCTCAAAGAGAAGGTGGTAGAAAAGAACCAGTCGACCGAGGCGGTACCACCCGCTACTTTTTTCAAGGGTTTCTAATTCTGGACGCAATCTCACTGCATTCTAGGAATGTCCGGGTGGAGGGTGAACACGAGGGAACAACTTCAATGATACAATCATTGATTCTGTCTATCACTACCTGCAATTCGATCGTCCCGCCATGCTTTTCTTGATGGAGACAAACATCTCAGAGTCTGCACCGATTGATCATCTTAGCTTACCAAATTACGAGGTGCACTCCTATCTGAGAAAGAACGGGGAAGCTTTTGGCTTTTGTCCGTAGCAGTCTATCCTGTTCCAGAGAAGCTTCTTTGAAATCAGACCGGAAGGATATTTTGTGGCTTCGCCTCAATTCAAAATTTATTTGCTGCCTTTATCGCTCTCCATCGGAGGATAACAGGGATGACCTACTTAAATACCTCGCCATCGAGATCGACTTCCTGAACATCAATAATCACCCCGCTTCAGATGTAATTCTCCTTAGGCGTTGAGCTTTGGTTGTGCTCGAACAAGACCGATGCAGCGGGTCGTACACTTGTAGCGTTCACTCTTACTCAAGGGCTGACCCAGATGGTGACGAGTCCTACTTTTTTCCCCCGAGACTCGTCACATGTCAGTAGCCTTCTGGATCTTTTTCTGACCACGGATCTTGTCCCTTACAGCACTGCTGTCCTATCCCCCTGGGTAACTCAGACCACGGTTTTGAGGAGGTTAAGTTTCGGTCAGAACCCGCTGTGACAGGAGAAACGCGGCCAGGGCGCAAAACTTGGCATTACGGACATGCCGACTGGGAGGGGCTCAGAGACTACTTCTCCACTTTTCCTTGGACAGACATTTGTTTCGCTGACGCGGATGCTGTTCATCGATAACCAATTATCACCGTTGTGATGGAGGTTCCAACAGCTGGTTTGACAAATCATGTGACACTGATGGCCAGCAGAAGATCAAGGCAGACAGAACCTTCTTACAAGACCCCACCGCAGAGAACATACAATCCGACGTCGAATCCAGTAACAAATATAACGAAGCGGTTAGCAATGCCAAAGACCAGCAGGATATAGAAGTTAGGCACGGGGTAATGTCGCAGCGCAATGGCAGTCTGGGAATTCGGAACGACAAGCCGATTTCTTATAGTGAGCTGGCGAAATGAAGACTAGCGGCGATTGCCTCTCTGACGTGAGACCTGGATGATATTACTGTTTGGGGACGCAACAATCTTGTACAGGTTAATGCTTCCAAAACACAGTACAGTACCTTGACGAACAAAAAGCGTCCTAGCGCTTATCCGGCTTCGATGGATGGCCGAGTTCTGCCGAAGAGCTTTTCATTTCCTAACATGACGACTGTGGCTGCGGAAACGGTAACAGGTGGAAAAGAAATCCACCTCTCTTCAAAAAACAATGCTCGGACTCATTTAGGGTTTGAGGAAAAACGGGTTACGGAACTCTGGTAATACATGCCACAAACACAGGCGTTGAAAGGAAAACACTGGTGCTGACTGTTGAAGACGCCAAGAAGATATTCTCAAGAATAAGCCAAATCCAGTGGCATATGACCTGAAGACACTGAGTTGCAACTTGGCATGGGTGGAAAGACTTTGATGAACGCAATGTGGATAAACCACGCATCGGCCCTCGTTCAAATAAGGAATCGGTAAAAGCTAGTTAGACGGTTTAAACAGGGCTAGGCCTGAAATGCCCGCTTCTGACGCCGATATGCAAATTGAGATGCACACGTAAAAAGGCGAGACAAAACAAACAAGGACGACCGGAACTCCTACGATTCCCAATCATGGAGTTGCAGAGCAGAATGACCGAAATCATGCTTCCGGGTGACTAAGATAGTGACGTGCCAAGAGTACTGCTAAAAGGAGGAGGGTCGTCGAAGTGCTAGTGCATTCGCAGCTAAACACATCGAGCTGGATGAGGGTCTAAAAATGACAGTCAGCAAATCAAATACGTCGTTACCACAAACAGCAGAGTTGTCTCAGATGTAGATTATGACGACTTCCATGTGGGGAGCAGGAAGGTAGCCATAGCTATCAAAGTTGCTGGAGACAATGGAAAGGGACAGATCTATAAAATGATAGAGCGAACTCAAACAGCAGCTTACAGACTAATGAGTCTGCTGGGATTCCACAATCTTAAATTTTTGCGAATCATATGCAGAATACCCTGCAGTGTGAACAAACAAAGAAACAGCATCAATTTTTCTGACTCTGCACACAACGGCGTTATCAGTTTATAAAGGATTGCTGCCGCTCCGTCTACATCAGCCATGCTCAGACAGTATCGGGACCCTTTCGCACCGGCGGGCGGTCAACGATCTAGCTCTCTTCTACCGCTACGCCAGCGGGCTCTCCTCCATGATGCCGCCGCGCGATGAGTCTACCGGGCAGACCCGCCTGATCCTAATCGTGACAAAATGGCCGATACGACCGCTCCTTTGTCCTGAGGATGGCGAGATTGTAGTAAAATCTACAAGAGGAGGCTTTTCCCAGTTCTATTAATCTCGATATATCCATAATTCTCAACTGCTGCACTTTCATTTTTCGGGGAGGCTTTTCATGCTTAAAGCGTCACTTCTTAATACAGCAGGAGTAACTACTTTCACGGATCGTCCATCGTAAGATACACCATGAATTTTCGGTTGGATTGAAACTCTTTTACCCGGATTTTATAGTTATGAAAAAAAGTTCAGACTCACCATATACGCCATACTTTTTAATATAGGTAGGTATATCGTCTAATCTTTAATTTGTGTTACTCCGACTATGATGGTTCTCTGAATAATTCGTCAAGTAGATTGACTCTATACATATGACGCATTGATATAAAATGAACACGGACTTGTGTGATGCAGATATCTTTATAAAATAGAAAACTTGTGAACCGAAGTACGAATATCATCGCGAGTTTAATAAAGTTGATTCAGACGCCACGGAAATAAAATCACTGGAACATAGTGTTGAAATGTTTCAGAGATTCCTGCTCAGTTTCAGACATTTTTAGGAAGGGATGAGAATTGTAGGATGGAAACTGTGTGCGGTAGATGGTTTAAAATTGCTGCATACTTGGTGATCATGAAATACCTTCTAATATTATTAAGATCATATAATAAGTCACAAAAATTTTCCCTACGTCTGCCATAGAAACATGGTTTGATATGCAGAGGTCGAAGATTCATCGTTGCTAATTGAACCTACCTTATACTAAGCATAACCTCAATAGCCTGCACCTCTGTAAGGTTGCATTTTTGAGATCCATATTTAGTAACTATCCGTGTTATTTCTTTGTCATTTTGTCCTAGAAATATTATCACTGTTTTTAAAGTGGTTTTGTTCATCACCAAAGCTTTAACTTTCTAGTATTAGTTTCGGAGTATCCACCAGGAACTGGACTATACCTATTTTTACCTACTACATAAACACCACTGTGACACGTGCGTTACTCTCATAGAAGGAAGCTGCATTTAAACTATCAAACTGCAGTGTTGATTATTCGCATCAGGTAATCTATATTAATATATTTATGGGACAGAATTATTCAATTAATAAATAATTAATATTGTGATGATGAATGCAACACAATTGTTATATCTTCAATGAAACTAAATCCGTACAAGTAAAAGGTAATATCGTAAAGGTGAAAAGCTGAAATTGTCAGAATATACGTATACTAAGTGACATATAAATCCGAAAACCGAGTTTAAATGGTTTTATTTTAATAAAAGCTGGTGAATGTATTTATCTTACTGTAAATAACAAGTGAAAAAATTTTCAGCCTTATCAGTTGGACATTCCGGTTTTTATACTGCTTTTTTTTAATTCACTAACGCTCTAAAAATGAATATTTCAGCCGCAGTAAAGAATCAACGTTGGCGGATTTTGGTTCTTGACATCCTTTACGATCGGTTAAGATGCCTAGAGTACGGAGACCTGTACGATTTCGTCAACTTAGTGAGTTTGATAGGGGCCGTATAGTGGGATTTCGGGAAGCTGGACTTTCTTTTCGGGCAATTGCAGTTAGAGTGCAAAGAAGTGTAGACACTGTGGTTAGGTGTTGTCAGGCATGGCTTCGAGAAGGCCATACGCAAAGAGCAAGGGGCAATGGACGCCGCCGTAGAACAACAGACCGTGAAGATCGCCGCCTAAGATTATTGGCCTTAAGAGACCATTTCTCCACTACCAGGTCCATTGCAAATGAATGGTTTGCAGAACACGGAAGACCTATTGGCATGCGAAGTATTTACCGACCAATGAGAAGTTTTTGCTTGTTTTCATACCGGCCACACTGGGTCCTCCCTTTAACTCGAGAACACCGACGTAATCGCCTTGAGTGGTGCAGACAACGGTCACTCTGGGTTGAGGAATGGAACAGTATTGTCTTAAGTGACGAGTCTCGATTTTGTTTAGGCATGCACGATGGTCGTGCCAGGGCTAGAAGGCGACGTGGTGAAAGGAGGAATCCACAGTTTTTTGTTGAAAGACATGTTCATCACGCTGTTGGAGTTATGGTTTGGGGTGCTATAGCTTATGGTTCCAGGTCACCTTTAATCTTCATCAGAGGTAACATGAACGCGCAGCGTTATATCCACGAAGTTCTAGAACCCCATCTTTTACCCTATCTTGACACCCTGGCAGATCCAACTTTCCAACAAGATAATGCCCGACCACATGTTGCAAGAGTCACAATAGACTTCTTTCAACATAATGATGTCACATTGTTACCATGGCCACCAAGATCTCTCGACTTATCCCCAATTGAGCACGTGTGGGATATGATGGGTAGGAGATTGCTCAATTTGCAACGTCCTCCTCAGACTCTAGAAGCACTACGAGAGGAGTTGGTAGTTGCCTGGAATGAGATACCACAGGAGGACATTGACCACCTGATCAGAAGCATGCCTAGACGCGTAGCACATCAGGGTGCATCCACACTTTATTAAAGGTCAAAGGGCTTTAAAGCAGTGCAATCATTTTGAAATTTTTATCATTTACTTATTATGCTTCATTAAGTACTTATACAAAATTTTATTAAAATAAAACCATTTAAACTGGGTGTTCGGATTCATATGTCACTTAGTATATAAATAAAATTAGGATTATAAAAAATTTCCTAGTTCAAGATCATAAACTATTAAAACGCAATTTCCATTTGCAACCTTTGGAGGCACTTTTTATCATGTTCTTTGGATTAAACAAATATAAATAAAACTTTTTTGTTTCTTTTTTCGTATCTTGCTTTATAATTTTTCTAAAAAGTATTTTAGTGGTTATTTTTTGTCCAGTTTACTAATAGTGAAACGGCTCATATGCATTTCTGTTATGGAATGGCTCATAGAAACCCTAATGGTGAATCATGAAATATATCCTCAGTGTATGAACTCTTGCACATCTCCATGCACGACTTTCTGAAACTGGCAGCCTTAAAAGATCGACAGTACTCGTAAAATAGAACTATACTATAACTATCTAAAACTGTAATGACTCATCGATGTTCACGTGAACATCACTTAACTACCAGTAG
The DNA here is from genome assembly GCA_963669975.1 of Acanthoscelides obtectus. Taxonomy (NCBI): domain Eukaryota; kingdom Metazoa; phylum Arthropoda; class Insecta; order Coleoptera; family Chrysomelidae; genus Acanthoscelides; species Acanthoscelides obtectus. The sequence continues at coordinate 89,286,772 of CAVLJG010000008.1, forward strand.
TCGGCTGTTCATAGGCGGGGTATGAATGTTTAACATGGGTGAACTAGATTTGTCACATGCTTAATAAAGAGTGGTTTGAAACATATTGTAAGTCAAAAATTTGGGAATTACCTTTATTCATCGTCGCTTCCACTTACATCTGACAGTAATAAACTGTCGCTATCGCTTTCCTCGTTGAAATTGACTATAACTGGCTCTATGATGGTGTCGATGTGGTGGTCAAGCTGCCACATTTTTGTTTCTTCCTTCACAACATGACGGATAGCATTCTGCCAAGCTTCGGGCGTTACTAGCTGTATGGAAGTCTCAAGTAAAACCTTAACGTCTGGTAATTTGAAGGTTGTGTTATGGCGCGCAATATAACCCTTCACTTGAGCCCAGATGAGCTCTATTGGGTTCAGTTCACAGTGGTAGGGCGGTAACCGCAGCACGGTGACACCACATTGACAGGCCATCTCATCAGTCACGTAACTAATGTTCGCAGGTTTGTGCTGTTTAATTTTTTCATACAATTCCGCTTTCACACATGAATCGTCAAACGGGATTCCTTTTTCGCGCAACCATTGCTGCATGTCACTTTTTCGAGATCCCATAGTTGGTACACGTTCGGCTCGACGACTATGGTAGGAAGCATTATCCATGACGATCACAGAGTTGGGCTCAACTCGCTGAAGCACCCCTTGAAACCAGCTCTCGAAGCAGCTGGCATTCATTTCGTCATGGTAATCACCTCCTTTCTTAGAGACGAAGATCAAGTCACACTCTTCTAAAAAGCCACTATCGCTACCAATATGAGTTACGATCAATCTTTGACCTGTTGACAAACCTTCAATGCTTGCTTGTCGGTTACTCATTACGTTTTTGTCTATCCAGGTTTTTTTAACTGTGTGACCTGCATTTACCCATGTCTCGTCCAAATAATAGATTTTTCTGCTTTGTCGCCTATATTCAATCATTTCGCGTAGGTATTTTCGACGCCAGGCGACTATTTCAGGTCTCTCTATCAATACTGACTTCCGATTACGCGTTTCGTAACGAAAATTAATTTCTTGCAGGGATTTCCTCATTACCTCGACGCTCATTTGGGGTATAATTTCATTTTCCTTGAGCGCTGCATGTACAGCCTTGAGGGTTGGTATCTCATTCCTAAAGAAGAATGAATGTACGGTTCGCCTTAACGCCATTTTGCTATCGTCATCCAATTTAACGGCCTTTCGTCCCTTCAAATTAAACTTTGGATCAGTAGTAGCTCCAGTTTTCTTCTTTTCATGCACTACCCTGCGAATGGTCCACTCTGGAACGCCTGTCATACTTTCACAACGCGCGAGTGCATCTCCCTGCGACATAGTTCTGTTCAGATAATTGAACACGTTGAGCACGATTTCTTTCGCGTCCCTCTTCAGTGCTTTACGAAGCCGTCTACTTGTTCCCTGGCTTTCAGTACTTCCACTCGTGCCATTTGTACTCTCCATGGTTAAGTATAACCAAAACAGTAACCACAGAAACCGCAACAATAACAATTACACAACAATTCTTATAAAAACACACAATGTGCGATCGCTCAACGAAACATGTTCCAATGCGTTGCCGACGCCTATGAGTCTGCCGGTCGAGGCGCGTCTTTGATTTCATTGGTTCTACCGGCGGAGAACAATCAGCCATTATTTCCATCTCTGTCTGTGCTGTTGACCACCGCAAAGCCAGAGAAACGACATATGTCGTACGCTATACGGCTGTACTGGAAGGAAGCCGGGATCGAGCTCTGATCACGTGTATGAGTCATTACAGTTTTAAATAGTTGTAGTATAAATATTGCCTATGTTACAGTGTGGCAGATTTTAAGAGACCAGCAGCTATATCCATATCATATGCAACGTGTGCAGGCTCTATTATTCAGAGATTTTCCTTTAAGACTAGCTTTTTCTGATTGGTTACGCAGTAAACTTATAAGGAATCCAGATTTTCTATGTTGAATATTGTTTACGGATGAAGCTTGTTTTTCTCGCAATTCAATTATTAACTTCCGCAACAATCACATTTGGGCCGAAAAAAATCCACACGCCTTAATAGAACAAAATTGTCAAGAACAGTGTTCTTTTAATATTTTGTTTGGAACTGTCGGTGACTGTTTCATTGGGCCGCATTTTCTTCTAGCTAGACTAATGGAGAAGAGTACCGAGAGTTTTTATAATTTGTTTAACCTGGACTTTTAGTTTAGTTCTCGTCATGGACAGATTCCGTATGTGGTACACGCACGACCGGGCTCCATACATATGTGTACTTCTCTATACTGCTTTCTCATAAAATCCAAATAGATTTAAAAAACATTGGTCTATTCAGATAAACACCTTGTTTTCGAAAAAAATTTAATTGGATTAAAACGCGGAAAGCGAAACTCCTCTACCTGAAGCTTTAAAAACAAAGGGAAGTCCTTTATCCAAATAGTCAGCTTTTGTCTTCCTGGTCGATTCTACGAATCGTATTGGATTACAACTTAATTTAATTTGGCCGAAGGTATTTTTTATTGTCGGAACAATTGGCGACCTTAAACCACAGCAACACGCTTTATTTGATTTATTTGTCCGGACTGATTGAATGGAGGTGACCATCACATGAAAATACCGATAGATTCCATTCTTTTCACCAATGTCCGTGGCATTTCAATTTCGTGAATTTATTCAAGCGAAGCGGAAACATCTGTAACAAAAATAATAGATTTGTTTTTTATAATTTGTTTTAGAAAAAATCAACATGATAAAGCTGTCGTAGATGTAATGTGAATACTTGATGCAATTTCGTCAGTTCAAAAATGATTGTTTATTGATTCTTAAGTTAATCATTGATGATATCAACTCTTCAGCCTTCCACACCATTTTACCTGACGCACTACAGTTTTCTTGTTTTTCATGGCAAGTTTGAACGCGAAACATTAATCGACACATATAAGAAATCAGGTCACGCGGTTCAAATCTTGGTCGCTTAGCCATCATATTGTCACGTGCCAAAATCACGTAACCTTTTTTTTCTATTTATCACTTATCAGTAATTTGAATTTCTCCTCGTTGATAATAGAGTGCCCATTCCTAGGCCAAACCCAATGATTTTCTTTTTGCAAATTTAATAGTTTATTGATTGTGTAATTTCACTCGTATTATATCTTTCTTTCTCAGCGATTCAGTATGGTGTTGACGATCAGCAAAAAACTCTGCAGTTTTTCTCCGTTAGTTGGCTTCCTATAAAACATATCTTCTTCAATGCCACTCAAGATTCCTTCCTCTAGATCTCTAGAACGTTACGTATTCTGTGATTCGCTTTTCAGCTTCCGTTGAGGTCGTGGTGCAAGGTGCAAGTGTCTTTTTGTCGTTCTCCGGACTCTGGGATATTAGGCCTCAAGCGCCCATTCATAGACTAGCACCCTTTTCTTTTTTGTTGTGTGACTTAAGTTTAGTTATTTTGGGTGCTACGTCTTCAATTTTTTATGGGATTTTGACACTCAGCGGTAAGTTCTTTTTTTATGTACCTTCGTCCTGCGTCCGTTTGGACAACCCCATATCATTTGAAGGTAAACCGCAAACATCTTTATTAAGACTTCCAATGGTATTATGTATATCGTACCTAGTTCTACGTATCTAAGGTACCGGAACAAGTTTTTCCCCATTTTCGAAAGCAGGATCCTCATTTTCATTGCGAAGTTGAGTTCTTGCCTGAAGATGTATTAATGCACCTGCGAAATCTGAAGACCTCTTCCTCCACTGGTAAAGATGGGATGACGGCTGCTGTACTTAAAAACTGCGCTTCAGCACTGGCCCTACCATTATGCTTGATATTCACATCGTCTTTTAGATCTCATACCCTACCCTCATGCTGGCTTAGTGCTTCTGTTACCCCTGTATTCAAAAAGAGCGACAAATCCTCCGCTAAAAATTATCGACCAATAAGTCTCGTTCCTATCGCCGCCAAAATAGCTGAAAGAATCATATTAGATAAGCTCCTGTCATTTGCTTTCGAAAATGACCTTATCCCTAAGAATCAGCATGGATTTCTCCCTGGTCGATCAATAATGACCAACCTTCTCCACTCTCTCAACGATTGGACTCTGTATCTGGACACAAAGACTCCTGTTGATATAATCTACTTAGATTTTTCTAGGGCTTTCGATCGCGTACCACATAGAAGGCTTCTGTTTAAGTTGGAATGTATGGGAATAAGAGGCGAGTTGTTACTGTGGATTAAGGCTTTTCTCACCGGGAGGACTTTCTCTGTGCGCGTCAGTGATAGCCAGTCTCACCTTCATCATGTAGCAAGTGGAGTTCCTCAAGGCTCTGTCTTGGGGCCAGTGCTGTTCCTTCTGTATACAAGTGACCTGCTCGCATTGATTTCCTCCACATGTTCAGCTTATGCCGACGACACCAAGATTTACAATACTGTCGTAAATTCTGCTATGCTTCAACGAGATCTTGATATTGTTTGTCAATGGTCAGTCAGTTGGCTTTTACCCTTAAATCTAACTAAGTGTTGTGTCCTAAACCGCGGTAAGACAAATCCGCGATTTACATACAAGATCTCTGACCATAACATCGAAGCAGTTTCCAGCCACACTGATCTGGGCGTTGTAGTCAACGATCGTCTTTCCTGGTCAGAGCATATTCACCACGTTACATCAAAAGCCAAGAAACTTCTATACATGCTGGAGAGGTCTTTCAAAGGATCCGATGTCAACACTTGCGCCATTCGTGAGGCCAATTCTTGAATTCGCTGGCCCGGTATGGGACACTGTGCTTCTGCGCGATAGAAATCTCGTCGAATCAGTACAGCGTCGGGCTACTCGTATCCCTTTTGGAGCACGAAGACCAAGCTATGAAGATCGCCTTGAATTATTCAACCTGACCTCATTCTCTGAGCGAAGACTTCGTGGCGATCTTATAGTTACGTTCAGGATACTTCATGGTTTGATGGGCACCAACCTCATGCATCTATACCGTCTGTCGCGCAGCAATCTACGCGGACACAGCTTCAAACTGCATAAGGAGCCATTTAAAACAACAGTCCGACAGTGGTTTCTTCCCAACCGCATATTCAACACCTGGAATAGTTTACCTGAAAGTGTGGTTGGTGCTACTTCAGTTAATAGCTTCAAAGTGCAGTATGATAGCTGGAGGAGTGTACAAACTTTATAGCTATGAACTGTCTTTTTTTATTTTTTTCTAGTTGATGTATTTGTATTACGTGTCCTTACACTATATTTACTGCATGAGCTTATAGTACTGTGTACTCTGCTCATCTCAATTATCATAATAATAATAATAATAATAATAATAATAATAATCAGCTGTTATTTCACTAACATAACCTTAAATAACTTGTACTACCAACCTGTCGCTCTCTGAGGGAAAATATTCCTTATCCTTATTACTCTCATACCCAGTAAACGGGTCTTCACTTTCAGATTCGGAACTCATATGAACTGATATTGATTAAATACTGTTAATAAATTGGATACACAACGAAAAGCAAATAAACTTGTGTAACCAACAAGAGAAGTGATTCGTCATGGAATGGCGCCATCATGAGCATGCGTAGTTCTATATTAGAATATAGAACTTTGCAAAACCGTAAGTTAACTCACAACCTTATCACACAGTTGTATGTTAAACATAGAACAAAGGTTGATATTTATAGTAAAACGAAATTCTATGTTGTACATAAAACTTTGCGGCAGCAATGCTACAAAATAACGATAAAGTTTTATGTTATTTGGAAGAATAACTTCATAAAACGTTCACATAGAACTTTGGAAATTAATTGAGCTGCTAGTAGAATCTTGTGGTGCATTATCTTTGTTTTGACAATTGTTACAACCCTGTAATTCTAACCCAGCGAACTGTCCCAGTGTACAATTTCGATAGAAACTATAAAACGATAGCACCAGAAAGGAAGGCATGGGAGAAAGGATCTTCCGTACATGCCACAAGCTAGCGGTATACAGACGGGTCGAAAACTGAAGACGGAGCTGGACCTAGCATTTATGGAACAAGGTCAAAAACTGAGATATCTATAAGTCTAGGTAATATTTCTAAAATATTTTCGCGCAAAAGAGCTAATAAGGAATGAGACGATCGCCATCTGCTCATACAGCCAGGCAGCCATAAAGGCGTCAAGTTTATCTATCGTCTAAACTAGTATTGCGTGAACACTCAAAGAGCTGGGAAACCGGAACAAGGTAACGTTACTCTAGGTAACAGGTCAATAAGAGCACAAAGCATGAAATGTCGGATGAGCCAGCTCGACAGGGTGTGTCCAATCGCCTATAGATCCAGAGACTTTCTGTGGAGTGACAAGAACACACACTAAACAGTCCATAAGAAATTGGACCAAATAAATCCCTAGCATGGTGTAACAGTCAATTGGGGCAAAGGCAGGCAAAAAAGTTCATCAAAGAACGTACTCGGATCCAATAGGAAGAGCCGTAGTGGTAACATTTTTTTTCATTGAACCGCTCATAACTAAACAACTCATCATCAAAATTTTACAGTATGCTATGTCAATCTCCTTTTTTTGGAAGGGTCTATCTGCATTTGCTATAAAATGTGAATGATTCAATTTAAAAAAAGTTACATGATTTTGACAATTTTTCGAAAGGAATGTATCATATTTTACCACATATACTAAGTGACATATAAATCCGAACACCCAGTTTAAATGGTTTTATTTTAATAAAAGTTGGTGAATGTATTTATCTTACTGTAAATAACAAGTGCAAAAATTTTCAGCCTAATCAGTTGGATATTCCGGTTTTTATACTGCTTTTTTTTAATTCATTAACGCTCTAAAAATGAATATTTCAGCCGCAGTAAAGAATCAACGTTGGCGGATTTTGGTTCTTGACATCCTTTACGATCGGTTACGATGCCTAGAGTACGGAGACCTGTACGATTTCGTCAACTTAGTGAGTTTGATAGGGGCCGTATAGTGGAACTTCGGGAAGCTGGACTTTCTTTTCGGACAATTGCAGTTAGAGTGCAAAGAAGTGTAGACACTGTGGTTAGGTGTTGTCAGGCATGGCTTCGAGAAGGCCGTACGCAAAGAGCAAGGGGCACTGGACGCCGCCGTAGAACAACAGACCGTGAAGATCGCCGCCTAAGATTATTGGCCTTAAGGGACCGTTTCTCCACTACCAGGTCCATTGCAAATGAATGGTTTGCAGAACACGGAAGACATATTGGCATGCGAAGTGTTTACCGACGAATGAGAAGTTTTGGCTTGTTTTCATACCGTCCACACTGGGTCCTCCCTTTAACTCGAGAACACCGAGTAATCGCCTTGAGTGGTGCAGACAACGGTCACTCTGGGATTAGGAATGGAACAGTATTGTCTTTAGTGACGAGTCTCGATTTTGTTTAGGCATGCACGATGGTCGTGCCAGGGTTAGAGGGCGACGTGGTGAAAGGAGGAATCCACAGTTTTTTGTTGAAAGACATGTTCATCACACTGTTGGAGTTATGGTTTGGGGTGCTATAGCTTATGGTTCCAGGTCACCTTTTATCTTCATCAGAGGTAACATGAACGCGCAGCGTTATATCCACGAAGTTCTAGAACCCCATCTTCTACCCTATCTTGACACCCTGGCAGATCCAACTTTCCAACAAGATAATGCCCGACCACATATTGCAAGAGTCACAATAGACTTCTTTCAACATAATGATGTCACATTGTTACCATGGCCACCAAGATCTCCCGACTTATCCCCAATTGAGCACGTGTGGGATATGATGGGTAGGAGATTGCTCAATTTGCAACGTCCTCCTCAGACTCTAGAAGCACTTCGAGAGGAGTTGGTGGTTGCCTGGAATGAGATACCACAGGAGGACATTGACCACCTGATCAGAAGCATGCCTAGGCGCGTTGGAGAATGTGTAGCACATCAGGGTGCATCCGCACATTATTAAAGGTCAAAGGGCTTTAAAGCAGTGCAATCATTTTGAAATTTTTATCATTTACTTATTATGCTTCATTAAGTACTTATTCAAAATTTGATTAAAATAAAACCATTTAAACTAGGTGTTCGGATTTATATGTCACTTAGTATATTCGTATAGACCGTTCTAAAATAAGAAGATTAATATGACGTAGTATAACGTTTTGGTGATTGGCGACTCGATGAATAGAAACGCACAATTTTTACAGCCTGCCTGATCGCCATTTTGGTAGATAGTGAATTTATTCCGGGGTTATACGATAACCATAAGGAGCTTCAATGTGGCATGTCGCGTGCCCCCTATTCCATTTAAAAAATGCTTTAAAAGGGCGCTCATCCGCCAGTGTTCTCTTGCTAACTTGACCATTCCAAGAAGTAAGAGGGGATAACCTTTTTGAAAAACACTGTAGATATATTTGATCATAGAAATATATTTCAATATAAAATTGGCGTCAATAACCTTGCATGATCTGTACCCCGAAGATGCATGATTTCCACATGTACTATCACATTATTTTACTTCGGATTTAACGGGGCTCCTACAATCACGAGCACCATCTGCTGAGGTAACGGGGGGGGTGAAAAGGAAACGAGGGTAGGCTGGCCTTAGACGCTCGTCGGCGCTACTTGAAAAGAGGAAAGGATGACTGCGGGTGCGTACCGAGGTAAATTTTTATAACAGAGTCAGATTTCGATTAGCGATCTAGCCTGTAAATCGTTTCGTATTTTGGTACTCAGCAAGTGATCATTTAGTATTGTTCTACCCTTGTTACAGTTCGTCGATATTGTGTTGTTGAATTGTTGTGCTGTACTCTTTTTGGTGTGATTGTTCTTGAGTGCCTTTTTTTATCAAGGTGGATAATGGAAAATTTTAATTACGAATGCAGTGAGTTTAATTCATAATGAGGACAACAATAGTGTGGAGCAGTTCAACTCTATAATCGCAAAATACATTGCGGTAAGCGAATAAATCATTGCAAGAATAGGACATACCATGGAAGATGTGCTGCAGCTGTAGTGAGCCACAATACCGAGCGGCCTGTCTAGGTGGTCCAAATAAATTTGCGTTTTAAGCTTAGTCCAACCTCGCATATCACTAAGATGGAACAAAGACTCAAACGCATGAATCTTGAAAAGAAACTCAGACCAAAAAAAGTTGATATAAAAATAACTAACAATTCGGATAGCAATTCCAAAAAAAATGAATAGTTTTATGGCCAATTCTGTCCAAAACCTGACATGAACGACATTGATTTGGAGGTTGCTAAGCAAGAATTTTTAGGGAAACTTAGAAAAAGTGACGAGGAGATTTTGCAGATCGAACAAGTCACCGAATCACAAGACTGTACTTTGTGGCGTCTTCATCGGAGGATGAGGTTAACAGCGTCTCGATTTGGTGAAGTTTGTAGAAGAAGGCAGACAGCAAGCTATAAAGTTCTAGTAAACACCATCTTATACCCAACAGAGTTTTCTAGTAAGGCAATAAAAAAAGGTAATACAAAAGTCATGGGACACGACAGTTCAATCTTGTGGTTTGTTTATTGATCGCGCACATCTATTTCTGGCAGCATCACCTCCATCTACCTATTACAGTAGACAAGACATGTACTTAATCCAGGTATAAGCCTACCTGTTTATTGCTTTGCAAAAACTACCTAACTGTTTCCCCTTATTTTGACGGCATAAGATATTTTTATTACCCTCGTTCAATTGTTACCATCTACCACATGACCCTTGTAAACATAGTTGTGTTTATTGACATGAATAAACGAATTTCAATTTTAGTTCTTTTAGGAAAGATATAAAATTATTATTTCCAAATGAAACTCTTGCAGCGCGCTAAAAACAAAGTCCACGGGGTGCAGCGATCCTTTTTTTCGATTTTATCCACTTTGTAAACTATAAGTTGAGCACAAATACTAAGCATTTCAACCCAGCATAATTCTTGCGCAAAGACAAAATTTTGTAAAAAGCTCTGATAGCACCCTAGGCAATTATGTCCTGCTTATATCCAAAAAAACATCACAAACTGCAGAACACAAATTAAAGGTAACGGCGAAATGGGTACATTTCACGGGTCATGAAATTCAAATGAAAATGCAGGTATAAAATCTACCAAATTATCATTCTCAAAAACATATTTCCTTGACATATCGATAATTTTAAAGTTCCACGCTAAATTTCCCTATACTTGACTGGAGTGATATCCGAATTTATTCTTCCCTACTGTCGGTAGTTGCAGATCTGTTGGCCCTTGGTGTCAAACCTATAGAGCAGGTACCGATTTTTTCAAGCTTCTTAACTATAGAACGTGTTTCACTGATTTCAGCCCCCCCTTTTTGAGCAGTAACATTTTTTATGTCAATAATTAGGAACCCCTGAAAAGTCAAAAACGGAGTCTCAGCAATTGTTACCTTTTTTTGCCTATAGCACCGCTGCCACTGGACTAAAACTACAAAGCTTCAGCATACTAGTAACCCCATGTGGAAATTTCATAAAAATCGGAGCGGTAATTTCCAAGTTGATGATGAGTGATACAGTTTTTCGTGATGTAGATGTCATATGTCTTACAAAAACATAACATCTGATTTTAGAAATTTTTCGCGATTACAATAGTTCCTCGCCAATGGCGTGGGAAGTAAAACGGCTTTAAAATCGAGGAGTATGGGTACCTATTTGCAGAACGACTTATCTACGCGATATTATATGAAATAGGGCCACCAAATTATCTGAATACGTCCTTTCTTAGTCCGTGCATTGCGCCGCAACGCTTGGGTTGGCAGCACGAAACAGTAGACAAAATTCGTCTAAAATACGATTTGTCGAAGTAGAACAAAAAAAGTGCGCACTTCTACCTATCATAAAACTTGTGCAAAAACAAAATTTCAAAAAGTGCTCCTATTTTAGATCCAGAGCGATTTGTACTAGCTATCTACCTTTAACTAGCTCTAGAACTTTTCGTCAATTTCATTAGTTTCCCAGTCGAGAAAAATTGCTGCTGTGTAATCTAATATTTCCTGAGGTCGGCCAGATTTGTGGAGCTAATTGGTGAGATCCTTCCATCATCTAACACTATTTTGAGACCGTAATACCAAATTGACAATTGTTGACAAATTCATTCTGTCAAAGTGAACTTTATGAGAAATTGATATAAGGAGTGTTCATATGCAATATGCCCAAAAAGAAGAAAAATGAATGCGAAAACGAAACTCTAGAACCAAATATTCAAATTAGCGTAAGTGAAAAGAGTACCAAGAAACTATTGTCAAAGAGAATTATTATCTTAAACAGCTTTTGGAAGAAAAGGAAAGATTTATATATCAGTTGGTAAATGAAAACCGTAGACTACAGGAAGCATATGACTTGATTTCTGCCAACATAGTAGAGAAGGAATCCGTTGTATCTACTTTGGCTATTGTAACTAATCAACTAGAACAACTTGAGAAAAGAACGTCAGAGAATACATCATACTCACAAATTTTAAAGCAAAATACTCCTAAAATCAATAGCAACAACAAGAACAACAATGACATAAAATCCATATTAGTTACTCCCGAAAGGACCCAACATTATAATGACACCAGAAAAGACCTAACTAGTAACATTAATCTAGCAAGTATTGAAGTCAAGATAGAGAAAGTAAATAATTATAAAAACGGCGGCGTCGAAATTCAAGTTGAGCAATGTTATTACCAGAAACTCAAAAATGAACTAGAAACTAAGTTGAAGGGAAAATACAATATATCAGGAGCAAGAGAAATGAGACCGAAAATTAAGATCATAGGCTACAAAACTGAAAAAAAACCTTCAGAAGCAGAAATTAAAGAAGAAATCATATCCCAAAATACATTCATTAATGAAAACGAAATCGAAATCACTTTTGTACGACACATACCATTCCGAAATTCTTATACTATATTCGCTGAAGTTTCTGGAGAGCTATATAGAGACATATTTATCAACAAGAAATCAAGAATACTACTAGGTTGGCAAAACTTATTTGTCTATGATAATAACCAGATATCGCAGTGTAGAAAATGCTTGAAGTTTGGTCACACAGACAAAAAATGTAGGGGCGCGGAAATGTGCATTAAATGTGGACAAGCACATAGAAGTGAAATTTGTACTGTAAACATTTTAAAATGTTCTAACTGTATGAACTATAACGTTAAGCATAATAAGAATAATGATGTTGGTCACTCGCCCACAGACAAAAAATGCCCGTCGTATTTATATTTTCAAAAACAGTATTCATCCAGAATAATGTTTTGAGCGTTTAGTTCTTTTTACGTTTTTCGAGCTACATATCATTTGCAAAATTTTACATGGATAGTTACGTAAATAATTTTCAGGTTAATGATATCAATACAAATATTGCTCAAGACGCAAATGCTCTTAATAAATGGTTAGAATATTCTAATTTCAATGTTAGCTTATATCACATGAATATACGAAGCCTAAACCAAAATTTTGACTGTTTTAATATCTTCCTAACTACAATTAATCACAAATTTGATATAATAATATTAACAGAAACTTGGAAAATTAATGATGTATCTTTGTTCTGTTTGGAAGGTTATGATATGCTTTACAATAATGGTACGTACAACCAGAATGATGGGGTGGTAGTATATGTAAGAAATGATATCAACTACAGATGTGATTTTGTTAAATTTGATGACGGTATCACAGTGTTGGATTTGATATTGAGAATTAATAACAAAAGTGTAAAAGTCACATCTGTCTATCGACCACCATCATCAAACCCTTATACATTTGTAGAAAATCTTGAAAAATTTTTGTTAGATAACAAAAATGCCATACAGTCACACCACATCATAATAGGAGATATGAATATTAATATACTCCAACATACCAAATTAGTAAACAAATACCTCACTGTAATGCAGAGCAATGGATTCATATCAAATATAAATTTACCAACAAGAGTAGTCAATAATAGTTCCAGTTCTTGCATTGATCATTGTTTCATCAAAAATTTTTCAAATTTCTTTCGGTACATACCGTTAATTGTTGAAAACCACATTACCGATCATTTACCCACTGTAATACTTATATCATCACCAGAAAAAAATAAAAGTAGATCCATCTCCAATAATGAAACAGTGAAATTTAGGTATTTTGTCGATAATAAAAAACTACTTGCAAATATCAAATTAGAATCGAATGTTAATGATGCTGCAAACACACTCATTGAACGCATAAAATATTTAATTGAATGTAGAACAAACAGAGTTAAAATTAAACATTTTGACAGAAGCAGGAATCCCTGGATAACTAAAGGTTTGATAAAGTCTGCCAACAAAAAAGAGGAACTATACAAAATAATGAAAGCATCGCCATGTGCAGATACCTCCCATAAATATAAAGAATATAAAAATATTTTTATCAATCTAGTTAGAGAAGCAAAACGCCAATTCTATCTAAAAAAATTACAAGATGCCAAATCTGATCCAAGAAAACTGTGGTCAGTTGTCGATCACTTAACTAACAAAGACGTTCAAGAAAAACCAAATATTGATGAAATTAAGAATCATGATGGAACAATATTAACAGATAAACGACAAATATCCGATGCATTCTTAAATATTTTCACTAATGTTGGAGAAAATTTAGCATCCAGTATTAAAAAAATGGTTTCGAACGAAAAGTTCACAAAAACCCAACTTCCCAATTCATTCTTTTTAGAAAGCGTTAGTCCGATTGAAGTACAAGAAGCTGTCCTATCACTTAAAACCAAAAAAAGTCCTGGTGTAGATGGTATCAAAGCTGAGCATTTAAAAATAATAGCCTACGACTTAGCCGAACCACTTTCTTACGTCATTAATTGGTGTTTCCAATCTGGAATTTGTCCTGATGCATTTAAAACAACTGTTATTACTCCTGTTTATAAAGGCGGTGACAGAATGGAAACATCAAATTATAGACCCATATCAGTACTATCGAATATAGCCAAAATTTTCGAAAAATTACTACAAAAAAGGATATTACAATTTTTGGACAAAAACAAAATTATATGTTCTGACCAATATGGATTTAGAAAAGGAAAATCTACTACAGATGCAATTTTGGCTGCAATGGATGAAATTAACTCTAATGTCAACAAAAAGATACCTACTATTGGTATCTTTGTTGATCTAAAAAATGCCTTTGATACGGTTAACCATGTCGAGCTTCTGAAAGTTATGGAAAGATTGGGATTTAGGGGAGCGTCACAAATCCTTTTAAAAAATTACCTTTCAAGTCGGGCACAGACTGTCAAAATCACTAACACTTACAGTAAAAAAATGTACATCAAGTGTGGTGTGCCTCAAGGAACAGTACTAGGCCCACTATTATTTAGTCTCTACTTAAATGACTTATTCAAAATTAACAGTTCTGGAAAGATTATATGTTTTGCAGACGACACCCTCGTATTATATGTATAAAGCTGATGACTGGAGCACACTGAAGCAAATAGCTGAAAAGGATTTTATAAGGATCATTGACTGGTTTGATACTAAAATTTTAACAGTTAACTTCAAAAAAACAAAATTTATTACATTTACATCCTATTCAAAATTTTTACCTACCTTCGAACAAATTTCCGTTAATTATCATGGCCAAAAGACCAAATTCGATAGAGTTAACACTTTGAAATATCTTGGAATATTTATAGACTCACATCTAAGGTGGGATAACCATATTAAATATGTTATCAAAAAAATTAGAAATGTTGCCTATAAACTCAAAATGCTTGCTAACATTCTTACAGAAAGTTATCTGCGAATCCTATACCATGCCTTAGTTGAAACCCATATAATATACGGCATCACAGCCTGGGGTGCCGCCTGCAAGACATATATTTCTGACCTGAATATAGCACAAAAAACTGTTTTGAAAGCCATTTTCCATAAGCCAAGATTATATCCAACGAACAACTTATATCAAGAAACAGGGATACTTGATACAAGACAACTTTATTTCTTACATGCCACCACGTTATACCATAAGTATTGTAATAAAAAGAAAAAATCCTATAAACACGAGCATAACACACGATTTCGAATAGGCTCATCTAATATCCAAAGACCACACAAAACATTATTCAAAAAATCATTTAAATTCTTAGCAGCTAAATTATATAATGTAGTACCAAACGAAATAAAGATACTTAATTTTGGAAAAAAATTTAGAAGAAAATTGAAAGACTGGGTTAGTAATGTGCAGCGAATGACTATACATAATTATATAGAAAACTAAAACTACAAAATTCCAATTACATTAATACCTTTTAGATTTAACAATAATTGTTATACACATATATGATTGATTGTTAGTTATTAAGATATAAACCACACACAGGCGATGCCTTCTGTGGTTTTTTCATATTTATTTGCCCATTTTTTGTATTTTGGTGAATAAAATATTATTATTATTATTATTATTATTATAGCACCCTGGGCAATTATCTTCTCTATACTGTATGAATTTCATTCAAAAATATTGAAAAATAGAGTATCAGTTTCGAAGCAGCTAAACCCTTGTAAATGGCTTGAAACTCACTGCGTCTGAGCCGCCTTAAGCAAAGAAGTTGATGTTTTTTCAATATAAACTACTATTTGGGATGCGTCGCTGCAATACACGTGCTAGAAATGATCGTTAAATTTTCGATTACATCACTCTCATCTAAAGTGCATGCCATGAAAACAAGCCTATACACATATCCTTGACAGTGATATAATAATAGTTGCACATGTTTGAATGCAGTTGCACTTTTATAATCATAGTGAATGCGTTTGCCGTCCTTATCAACGGTTTTTCGACTGATATCATTAGCTTAATTCGACAGAGCTCTCAAACTAGTTTACATATATACTTGAATATGTGCAATGGAATCATCTATAAAATTTAGTGCCTAACTACAATGGAACAGCTACCTGAAGACGTGAAAGAACTATTGGAAAGTATCTTTAAGAAGAGTCTAAGTGAATTGAAAGTAAGTCTTCATGATCCGAATAGAAAAGGTGCGGGTCACTTGGGGGAATTTTTCTTTGTCTCTTTAAGTGACACTTGTAACAATCTACGACATGAGATTGCAGTCAAAAGAAGTCTTACCTGCCAGAGCGATTTGTTTCAAAAGTTTTTGGACTCTGCCTTCTCCAACGAAATATATTTCTACAAGACATTATTACCAAACTATAAACGCCTCGAGGAGAGGTTTTCTACCGAGAGATTCGATAAGACGCCTCATTTTTATGGAGCAAATGAAAAATGCACCATCCTTGTGCTGAATAACCTGAAGCTGTGTGGGTACGGAACACACGATAAACAAAAGCCTTTAGAAAAACAGCACTACGATTTGATATTTGAAACCTACGGCAAACTTCATGCGCTTTCCTTTGCTTTGCGTGAACTGGATTCCGACGGGTTTTTGGAAGCCAAGGAATTCCTCAAAGTGCCTTTTGTTGAAGACTTTAAAACAAAGTCAAGCGCCGAGCTGCAAGAAGACTTGACAAAATGGATGGGAAATTCGGAAAAATTGAAGAAAGTCGTGGGAAATATTACAGAGAACTTAAGGGAGGCCTACGTGTATGCCGGGGAGAATGAGGTACTACTTCATGGAGACTGTTGGAGCAACAATATTATGTTCAAATACAATGTAAGTAAGAACATGCATACATACATATAATCACAACCATCTTAAACCGTCATTTTAATGACGTTTAGACATTCATTTATACAGGGTGTCCCAGAAGTCGACGTCAAGCCGAAACCGGGTGATAGGCAAAGTCATAACAGCTTTCAGAAAAATATTTAAAAAAAAATTATGTATGTGTTTTGAAAATTATAGGTCTTTGAAAAAGATATAGAAATTTCACACCCTACGGCAGTCTGTCAACTCCTGTTACTACAAATATTAACTTTTTTGGATTTTATTTTTGCAATGTAATGATGAATAACGCATCTTCAAACTGGTGTCTCAACCTTACTGCCAACTTTTCTCGTTCAGGAATAATTGCCACTTATTTCCCAACCAAGTATTCCAAAGTAAAACTTTGCTCAACTTTAACTGGCTGTACTGGAAAAAAATGTACTACGAGAGTTTGGCAAGTAACCTTAAAAGTTGGCGCATTTAATAACGATTCCAAAATGGTATAACACTTAGAAGATTACTCGTTAACTTATGCACAATTTTTATTTGAAAAAAAACTGATGAAAATTTTTGAAAATTTCCTAATTAAACAGCGATTATGAAAACGCACAAGGACCCTTAAGGATAACTGTTTACACAACAGTGGGCGTCAAAATGCTGCTGATGATGATTTACCTTTACAGCAAATGCTCAAACTGTTTTCCTTCAACCGCAATACACGCTCGACATCTTCTTAAAAAAGATCGGGTTATTAAACGAGCGAATCCACGGTTATTAACAAACTCAGCTGCTTCCAATAGTCTTTGCCGTAGCTCAGCTACATTTTGAATCGGCTTGAAATACACTTTTTCTTTTACCGTTCCTAAGTTAAAAAGTCCAAAGGATTCAAATCAGGTGATCGGGCTGGCCACGGTATTGGAAAGTTTTGATCGAGATACTCTCTCACTGAGAGTGCATAGTGCGCTGGGCAGCCATCATGCTGAAACCACATGTCCCTGAAATACTCAGTGGCACGTCCACCAATAAATTTTGTACATGATTTTTCAAAAAATCCAAATAAACTTCAGCAGTCAAAGTTTCTGGGAACTCAAACGGACCGATTATTTTACCATTTAAAATTCCTGTCCAATGGTTTATCTTGAAGCGATATTGAGATTTATCTTCTCTCATCAAATGTGGGTTTGCTACGTGCCACTCGTGTAAGTTATGCAGGTTCATGTACCCATCTTTCTTAAATGTGGTCTCATCCAACCATAAAATTTTTTCAAAGAACTGTGGATTTTTCCTGTGTCTTTCTAACATCGTGCGACAAAAAGGAACTCGGGGCTCATAATCCCGGGGCAGGAGAGGTTGAACACGCTGTATGTGGTACGTAGCAAACCCACATTTGATGAGAGAAGATAAATCTCGATATCGCTTCAAGATAAACCATTGGACAGGAATTTTAAATGGTAAAATAATCGGTACGTTTGAGTTCCCAGAGACTTTGACTGCTGAGGTTTATTTAGGTTTTTTGCAAAATCATTTAGAAAATTTATTGGAGGACGTGCCACTGAGTATTTACAGGGACATGTGGTTTCAGCATGATGGCTGCCCAGAGCACTATGCACTCTCAGTGAGAGAGTATCTCGATCAAAACTTTCCAGGCAGATGGATAGGGCGGTCTGGTACAATACCGTGGCCAGCCCGGTCACCAGATTTGAATCTTTTAGATTTTTTTACTGCGGAACTGTAAAAGAAAAAGTGTATTTCAAGCCGATTCAAAATGTAGCTGAGCTACGGCAAAGACTATTGGAAGCAGCTGAATTTGTTAATAACAGTGGATTCGCTCGTTTAATAACCCGATCTTTTTTAAGAAGATGTCGAGCGTGTATTGCGGCTGAAGGAAAACAGTTTCAGCATTTGCTGTAAAGGTAAATCATCAGCAGCAGCATTTTGACGCCCACTGTTGTGCAAACAGTTATCCTTAAGGGTCCTTGTGCGTTTTCATAATCGCTGTTTAATTAGGAAATTTTGAAAAATTTTCATCAGTTTTTCTTCAAATAAAAATTGTGCATAAGTTAACGAGTAATCTTCTAAGTGTTATACCATTTTGGAATCGTTATTAAATGCGCCAACTTTTAAGGTTACTTGCCAAACTCTCGTAGTACATTTTTTCCAGTACAGCCAGTTAAAGTTGAGCAAAGTTTTACTTGGTTGGGAAATAAGTGGCAATTTTTCCTGAACGAGAAAAGTTGGCAGTAAGGTTGAGACACCAGTTTGAAGATGCATTATTCATCATTACATTGTAAAAATAAAATCCAAAAAAAGTTAATATTTGTAATAACAGGAGTTGACAGACTGCCGTAGGGTGTGAAATTTCTGTCTCTTTTTCAAAGACCTATAATTTTCAGAATACATACATAAAAATTTTTTAAATATTTTTCTGATAGCTGTTATGACTTTGCCTATCACCCGGTTTCGGCTTGACGTCGACTTCTGGGACACCCTGTATACTGGTATATCCAGTTATTAGTATTGTTTGGTTATTGGGATGAAATACTTCAAAGGAATTTGAAATCCTTGATTTTTTTTTTCAACACAAGACTAGACGGTATATTCGTCTAGGCTGACGTTCATAAAAGATGACCTTCGGCATGAGTTAGCCCATCTAGAAAGAAGTTAGCTACGAGCATGTATTCAACGGATCAAGTCAGTCAAACAAGCCCACGAAATTAGTCTCCAGTCCCCAAGCTCATGCTCCCCCTTGAGAATATGCCTGCCTCCTGAAATGGACATACCTATCACATTTTTTGTGCATTATTTAAAAAATTTAAGATCTGACTGCTATTTCCGGTATTCTAAAATTTTTTAGAAGTGATACATAATCATAATATAAAAAGCTGTTTCTGCCAATGTCCAATCGGCTGGCAGTTCCAGTACCAGTGTCAGACGGACATATATGTGCCAAGGTTTCTTAATCATTGGAAGATTCCAAAATTCTGGTAATTTTGACATAGTTTTGACTGATATTTCTAACAAAAAGTGTCTGATAGCGATGATAATGTGCAACGACAGCCAGACAGATAAGATTATCATACAACATCCAAAAAACATCTCATTTTCCAATTTTTTCGCGATTATAATACCTCGCCGCTCAGTGGCGTTGGAAGTAAAAAATTCGGAAGAACTTGGAGACAGAACAATACTATGCGGCTACATCTCTTGTCGTTTCTCAGGCATTCGATGCAGTTTGCTGGAAATATATTTCAGCCTTATCAAATCCATCCCTTTTGATTTGATTTTCAATTATTTCAGTGATACGAGGGATGTCTTTTAAGTTTTGCATATAGAAGCATAGTAGGCCGCGCGGATCGAAAGTCAGTACTGAATCTTAACCTCACTATTTAGTAAACTTAAATTCAAAGTTTCACAACAATACGTGACGTGTTCTCTCTACAGTTAATTTTTAAGTGTCCAGAAGTCATTAGATAACATTTTCGCGCCATAATTTATTACAACTTTCATTAGTTTCTCGTTGGATACTCTACCTGTTGACTGAAGAGCAGAAAGCAGCCAGGGTTAATTGGTGTCAAAAAACGCTTGACCGTTTCACTTCCGGAAACTCAAAAAATGTGTACAGCATTGTTAGTGGTGATGAATCGTGGATTTAGTGTTATGAACTAGAAAATAAACGACAGTCTCTAGCTTGCCTGGTCCAGTACGAGTTATAATTGTTTAAAAGCCTATTTTTTGTAATAAAAGTATGCACAGCCACTTCGTACAAAAATGAAGATGCTGAAGTTAAAACTTTAAGACGCTTAAAAATACTTTTACAAAAATGCCTACTACTCACTCCTATCATACATCTAACCACAAAAATACTTGCTGGACATTTGTGGACAAACCCCAGAAGGATAGTGCATCATACCTCAGTCGTGACTCAACTTGGGCATAGTAAACAGAAGCTATCTGTGCTTCAGTAAGGACCGTTTGCAAATTTTTCATAAAATATGGTTGGGAGTTTGTCTTTGAAGCAATATATACACAGTGGTCTTTAAAATTTAAACCCAACCCCAAGAGTCTTAATTGCGCGTCAATGGACATTCTTAAGACATTAAAAGTGATATTTAATGCCATAGATTTCTTCTGGATATAATGTATTTTCAGAATTTGAGTAAAGCTGTTTGCTGCTAAACAACTTGTGAATATACTAAGTGACATATAAATCCGAACACCCAGTTTAAATGGTTTTATTTTAATAAAAGTTGGTGAATGTATTTATCTTACTGTAAATAACAAGTGAAAAAATTTTCAGCCTTATCAGTTGGACGTTCCGGTTTTTATACTGCTTTCTTTTAATCCACTAACGCTCTAAAAATGAATATTTCAGCCGCAGTGAAGAATCAACGTTGGCGGATTTTGGTTCTTGACATCCTTTACAATCGGTTACGATGCCTAGAGTACGGAGACCTGTACGATTTCGTCAACTTAGTGAGTTTGATAGGGGCTGTATAGTGGGACTTCGGGAAGCTGGACTTTCTTTCCGGGCAATTGCAGTTAGAGTGCAAAGAAGTGTAGACACTGTGGTTAGGTGTTGTCAGGCATGGCTTCGAGAAGGCCGTACGCAAAGAGCAAGGGGCACCGGACGCCGCCGTAGAACAACAGACCGTGAAGATCGCCGCCTAAGATTATTGGCCTTAAGAGACCGTTTCTCCTGTACCAGGTCCATTGCAAATGAATGGTTTGCAGAACACGGAAGACCTATTGGGATGCGAAGTGTTTACCGACGAATGAGAAGTTTTGGCTTGTTTTCATACCGGCCACACTGGGTCCTCCCTTTAACTCGAGAACACCGACGTAATCGCCTTGAGTGGTGCAGACAACGGTCACTCTGGGATCAGGAATGGAACAGTATTGTCTTTAGTGACGAGTCTCGATTTTGTTTAGGCATGCACGATGGTCGTGCCAGGGTCAGAAGACGACGTGGTGAAAGGAGGAATCCACAGTTTTTTGTTGAAAGACATGTTCATCACACTGTTGGAGTTATGGTTTGGGGTGCTATAGCTTATGGTTCCAGGTCACCTTTAATCTTCATCAGAGGTAACATGAACGCGCAGCGTTATATCCACGATGTTCTAGAACCCCATCTTTTACCCTATCTTGACACCCTGACAGATCCAACTTTCCAACAAGATAATGCCCGACCACATGTTGCAAGAGTCACAATAGACTTCTGTCAACATAATGATGTCACATTGTTACCATGGCCACCAAGATCTCCCGACTTATCCCCAATTGAGCACATGTGGGATATAATGGGTAGGAGATTGCTCAATTTGCAACGTCCTCCTCAGACTCTAGAAGCACTTCGAGAGGAGTTGGTGGTTGCCTGGAATGAGATACCACAGGAGGACATTGACCACCTGATCAGAAGCATGCCTAGGCGCGTTGGAGAATGCGTAGCACATCAGGGTGCATCCACACATTATTAAAGGTCAAAGGGCTTTAAAGCGGTGCAATCATTTTGAAATTTTTATCATTTACTTATTATGCTTCATTAAGTACTTATACAAAATTTTATTAAAATAAAACCATTTAAACTGGGTATTCGGATTTATATGTCACTCAGTATATTTTGCAGCAAAACTCCACAATCTCTCTCAGAGGTAGCCTTACACTTATTCGATATCACCACAGAAGTATCATCTGCATATGAAATCTATCTTCAGAGGAACAGTACTCAAGGTCTTAGAGTAGGAGTGTATGCGTCATATATGGCCTACTTCAAGATTTGCGGTACCTTGAGTCAATGTTATCGATTAGAAATAATTTATATTTATAACTAATATTATTTTGTTGAACTTTGTCATCGTAATTACAGTAAAATGTATATCGATTACAGATAATTCATTCCATCAATTTGTTGGATTTTTCACCTGGTAACAACGATAAATTATTGCAATTCATGGTGAAAAATAGTTTTTAGTACAATAAGCTGTCTACTCAGTACGTCGTATTTATCTGTTTGTGACGTGAAAAGTGAGATAAGAAATAGAATGTCATTTCTAACGAAAGCACTGTTAATCTTGCACGATGTTCAGTAACAATGATAGAGTCATTTTTGAGAATTTAAGTGTGAAAATACACGACGTACACGACAATATTCTGTGATCGATTTTCCGAAATTTTGTAAATTTGGCATCAGCTTGTTTTTTTTTTTGATACAACACCAGGTTTTCAAGGTAATTCAAGAACCACTGCCAATTTTAATTAAATAAGTGGCTACAAAAAAGACATGGAAAGCTCATATAAACATGAATCCATGGTTCCTTTCTGGGGCACACGGTGTTCGACGTTATAGTCTTGAAGTCGATGAAAAAAATATATCTCTGAGGTATATCCAACTAGAATAGGAGTTTCTGAGATTCAGTCCATACCCAAAAACATTTCAATTATACTTCTAACTTGAAAGGAGATTTCGAAAGAACAGTAGACTCAGAAAACTGAAGGGGTTCTGGTTTGCGAGACTAAAAGCAAAAGATCGTTTAACCAATACGATTTCAAACATCAAAATGAATCAGTTCCATAAAAAACGAACCTAGTACTTTGCCATTTAAGAAAATACGTACCTATAAAGACTTACTTGTAGAATAGCTGCGCAAACTCACTATGAACGAACAAGCTACGGAAGGCGCAAGCTGCGCGTGTCTTCCACTACAACGTGATATACAGGGTGTCCGCAAAGTTGGGGTTTTCCTTTACACGACGTGTAGATCTTGAAAACATAAGCAATTTTTCTTAGTACCATATACACCATTGTCTTAAGGGAACCGAGATAAAGGGCTCTGCAACATCAAAAATATCTGAATACCGTCCTGTAGCCGCGACCCGCCGCGATATCTCAGACTGGTACCGGCTACTAGCTGAACCCGACGACAGAACTGGGCCGGGGGTCGGGGTCAGTGTGTCAGGTCAGTATGCAACCTTCAACCGACGGTAAAGGGTCACGCGTATAGAGGTAACGAACCCGTATAATCGATTGCGTTTCAAAAAAAAAAATAATAATGGCACACTCATACACCAATAATGAACTCGTTGATATGTTGTTAATTTATGGCGAATGTCTTCAAAATGATACAGAATCGTCGCGAGTGTATGCAGATCGTTTCCCTAGACGACATCATCCAAGGCCCCGCCGATTTGTGTACCTGGTCCAGAGAGTCAGGGATACGGGCCATTTGGAGGAATTTCGAGGTGGGCACAGTGGGAGGCCTAGACAACCACGAATGGTGCAAGTTGAGGAAGAACTACTGACTGAATCGCGTAGACGAGAATCCCTCAACAAGCACTAGAGACGTGGCTAGAGACGTGCAAGTATCAAAAACTAAAGTGTGGCAAACGTCCAACGTGTACAAGCCCTTCAACCTGACGATTTTCCAGCAAGAGTGAGGTTTTGTGAGTGGTTGTTGCATCAACATGACAATAATCCGGACTTTTTGAAGTGCATGTTGGTGACAGACGAATCTACGTTCACGCGTAATGGGGTGAATAACTTTCGATTTCAGGCAGAGACGTACTTGTCTTGTCACAGCCTCTTTCAGGAGGGAAAAGAAAGCTTACATTGAATATAAACTAAGTCGAGAATGGTGGAATGCTATCAAAAACCTTGGCGTTCATGGTTCTAAAAATGATAACCGGTGTTCAATACAGCCTGACATGCTTAATGATTATTTCATAGACTCTATTCCTGACAATAAGGTTAATAACTACTTACGGACATTCTATAACACAAATCATCTTTCCCCTGCAGTTCAACCGTTTAGCTTTAAACTTGTTACTAAAGAAAGGGTTTTGGATATTTTTTCTAAAATTAAGTCATGTGCAAAGGGTCTGGATGGCCTAAACTTAGATCTTTTGATTCCCCTAATTCCATACTGTATCGATGCATTAACACACATTATAAATTTTTCACTAGAAAAAGGTGTCGTGCCGAGCCTATGGAAAGCCGCTATGGTTAGACCTCTTGCAAAAATTGATGATACGATAGCACCTGGTGATTTCAGGCCTATTAGTATACTGCCATTGCTATCTAAAATTCTGGAAAGAATTGTCTATGAGCAAATACTAGGACACATAAATAAAAACAGTTTGATTCCAAATGTTCAGTCGGGGTTTCGGAAAGGTCACAGTACGGTTACCACTTTGATAAACATATGTGATGACTATATCAGAGCTATGGATACATCTTGTGTCACAACGTCAATTCTAGTTGATCTCAGCAAAGCTTTCGATTCTATCAATCATGAATTGCTTCTTGGTAAGCTGCATTATCTTGGATTTTCTGATAGTACTGTTACGTGGTTTAGGAGTTACTTGCATGAGCGGTCACAGCTAGTCAATGTAGGCGGCTGTATGTCCGATAAGCGTGCGATTTTGAAGGGGGTACCGCAGGGCTCCATACTTGGCCCAATTTTGTTTACTTTGTATACGTTCGATCTAAGTCGTGACATTAAATATTGTTCTATTCAGTCTTACGCTGACGATACCCAACTGTATTTGTCTTACCGTCCTTTCGATTTCCTGGAGGCAAACAGGAGAATGTCTTGTGATCTAGATCGTGTTGCAAAGTGGTATAACGATCACGGGTTACTTATCAATTCAAACAAATCTGCTGTCATAACTATTAAGTCCATACAAAGTAATTTCGATAGTAACTTGATAGAATTACACCTGGAAGGTGGAGACTTGCTTCATATAAAATCCGTGAAAAATTTAGGAGTAATAGTGGATGAACATCTCACGTTTCACGATCACGTTTCCAGGGTTGTGCAAAATTCATATGCTAAGCTCAAGACAATTTACAGTTATAAACATGTATTATCTAGTCAAACCAAGATCAAGCTTTGTAACTCTTTGATTCTCAGCAAAGTCGAATACGCTGATGCGGTGTATGGTCCATGCCTGACACAGTCGGAAGCTTATAGGATACAAAAAGTGCAAAATAGTTGTATCAGGTATTCATTAGGTGTTCCGTGAAGGGGACACATTACTAGATACATTAAGGATGTCAACTGGCTCACGATGCGTCAGAGATGGATTGTACACTTGTTGGTCATAGTACAGACAGTCCTATTAACCAAATATCCAGCATATCTGAGCAGCAAACTCTCATTTAGAAGTCAGTATCACTCGGCGAACTTACGCTTTGTAGGTTATACCCTCGATATGCCCCCCCATAAATCAACACAATTCACAAAGTGCTTCTCATACATAGCGCCTTCCCTTTATAATTGTCTATCATCAGATCTGAAAAGTTTGAGTAACAATAATTTTAAAGTTAAAATAAAGCAATTTGTTCTCGATAATACCTAATTCTATACTAAGCTTTCATCTTGTAACTGCTGTGATTCTACATTAAGTGTCTGGTTGTGGTCTTTTTTTTTCATTATTTCTGTTTCAGTGAGTGTGTGAGTGAATGTGATTTAAATCTGTCTTCACATTTTACACACTATTATGTTGTATTTGTCACTTTTCAGTACTATATGTCTTGATCATTATTTTTTTTGTATCTGTGATTTTTTTATGTTTGTTAAACTTATGTAGCCCTGGTTGGTACCAAAAGCAGCTATTAGCTGATACACCCGCCAGGTAAAATAAAGGCATATTATTATTATTATTATTATTATTATTATTACTTAGCCCTTCTCGTCAAATGGAGAGTGAGTACTTTTTCCTTTATTTTTTTTACTTGGTCGCCCTCGTTTCACTACACGTTACCTTTGTTATTTCAAGGGTAGTTGTTTCTGAAAAGGAAAACCCCAACTTTGCGGACACCCTGTATATCTAATCCTAATAGGATGCGGGCAAACTAATTTATGTTCGAATTGAGATACGCACCCCTTTAATTTTTTTCATTTGACTCTAACAACTCAAAAAATAAATATTATTGCGAACGATAAGCGACTTTTGGTCAAACTTTGCATTTGAAAGTTGAAACGGATACGATGTTATCATTTCAAGACCTAATCCTTATTCGACAAATACAAGCATGGACGTTTTGTGCTTTTTGACAGCTCATCAGCATCGACTAGGCTTGGCCTCGGGTTAGGACAACAAACAAAAGTATAGAAACTAATCTCTATTTGAGGTGCTAGAGATATCGAAACAAGACATCATAAGGGGCCGTTCATTGCCAGAATCGCAGTTTATGCTGACTTATTTTAACAGTTAACATTATACAGGGTGTCTCGAAAAAAGTGTGCAATATTCTACCAGCGGTTTCTAGAGCTTAAAATAGGAAGAAAAGTTTATATAAACATAGGTTGACAAACGTCCCCTAAGGGCGCTACGGTCTTTTAAAGGGGCTCCACTGAAGATGGTTTTTCCTTAATATTTCCGAAATGTGTTGAGATAAAGACATAAAATTTGCTATTCTAGCCTAGTTTTTTATCCTGGATTTAAAAATATTAACTCAAGGCGATTCTCAACTTCGCTAAAAGGGCGAGGCTTGTGATCTAAGGATTGTAGAGGTGCATAAGGGCCCGCTTAAGCGGCCTATGCACTGGCTCCTAATGGTGGCCGGAACTAAATTGTTTAGAACAAGTACGCAAGTCTGCCATCTTACTTGCTCGCCGTCCAGACGTACAAGTTTAACTGTATAAGCAGGTTTGTGCAAGTAAAACTTTCAGCAGAGCGACGTTCACAGAAGCCGCACTTTTTTGGTTTACGTGAGCTACCAGTTTACCGTCCACACGCTACATGCTCCCGGTACAAGCCCGTTTACACAAGATAATACTTGTACGTGTGGCCGGGGCTTAAGACGCGCCTTTTCTTATTTTATGGCTAATTACTTGTCCACCAAAGCTAAATGAGCAGGTCAACCTGGCTCTCTATGCCGCTTCAAGAAGATCCTAACTTCATTTATTTCCATTAATATAAGGGCATCGACATACGCAATATCAAATATACTAAGTGACATATAAATCCGAACGCCCAGTTTAAATGGTTTTATTTTAATAAAATTTTGTATAAGTACTTAATGAAGCATAATAAGTAAATGATAAAAATTTCAAAATGATTGCACTGCTTTAAAGCCCTTTGACCTTTAATAATGTGTGGATACACCCTGATGTGCTACGCATTCTCCAACGCGCCTAGGCATGCTTCTGATCAGGTGGTCAATGTCCTCCTGTAGTATCTCATTCCAGGCAACCACCAACTCATCTCGAAGTGCTTCTAGAGTCTGAGGAAGACGTTGCAAATTGCATATCCCACACGTGCTCAATTAGGGATAAGTCGGGAGATCTTGGTGGCCATGGTAACAATGTGACATCATTATGATGAAAGAAGTCTATTGTGACTCTTGCAACATGTGGTCGGGCATTATCTTGTTGGAAAGTTGGATCTGCCAGGGTGTCAAGATAGGGTAAAAGATGGGGTTCTAGAACTTCGTGGATTTAACGCTGCGCGTTCATGTTACCTCTGATGAAGATTAAAGGTGACCTGGAACCATAAGCTACAGCACCCCAAACCATAACTCCAACAGTGTGATTAACATGTCTTTCAACAAAAAACTGTGTTCTCGAGTTAAAGGGTGGCCGGTATGAAAACAAGCCAAAACTTCTCATTCGTCGGTAAACACTTCGCATGCCAATAAGTCTTCCGTGTTCTGCAAACCATTCATTTGCAATCGACCTGGTAGTGGAGAAACGGTCCCTTAAGGCAAATAATCTTAGGCGGCGACCTTCACGGTCTGTGACTCACTAAGTTGACGAAATCGTACAGGTCTCCGTACTCTAGGCATCGTAACCGATCGTAAAGGATGTCAAGAACCAAAATCCGCCAACGTTGATTCTTTACCGCGGCTGAAATATTCATTTTTAGAGCGTTAGTGAATTAAAAAAAGCAGTATAAAAACCGGAATGTCCAACTGATAAGGCTGAAAATTTTTTCACTTGTTATTTACAATAAGATAAATACATTCACCAACTTTTATTAAAATAAAACCATTTAAACTGGGTGTTCGGATTTATATGTCACTTAGTATAGATTGTCCAAGTTCGTAACAAGCTTTTGTCGACGTTGCTCTTGTGTTTTGCTTGATTTTTTTTTGCAAATCTTTCCAAACTTGGTATAAGGTAACTAGTTCCTTAATAGTTAGTTAGTTAGAGATTAAGTCGGTATACGTGCTTTTTCTAGTAAATAATGCACTCACGAATAGTGAGATTGTTGCCCTCATCGACACTTAATTTCGCTTCCGGGATATTATAGAAAAAAACTGCTACTTAAGTTTGACTTTGTAGAGTTTTGAAGCGATAATGTTTTCCGCTCCCTATTAAAAATATTGCCTTTTTAGAACTGTGTAATTCCTTCGTCATGTTGACTGAAAGAAAACAGTGCGTTTACTAATAGAACAAACGAGCACTGCAATACGTTAGCAAGTTTTGACATACTCCAATGCAACTCGGCATGGATTGCCCTGGTTCTAGGTATACATATAAAACTTTATTTACAACTGTTTAGAGGGCATGCGTTTGAAAAAATGAACTTTAATTTTTTTAGGACACTCTAATAGATGATAAAAAACGGCTAAAATTATACATAAACAGTCAATAATTTTTGTCCTATCACTGAAATATTTGGCTTAACGTCTGAGATATGTCAAAAACAGTTATAGAATCAGATGGCATCCAAAAACTGAACAATATGCACCTACAACATATCAGGATATCATCACGATACTGTTTCTCTAAATTATTGTTGTCTTCTCAACAACAGGAATCAAACAAAGTCGAAGACATCAAATTGGTAGACTTTCAGCTATGCAGGGTGGGTACTCCAGTATTCGACCTATCCTATTGTTTTTACTCTGGGGCATCCGAGGAGCTATTGGCACAGTTAGATTACTTCCTGGATATATACCATGGCAGTCTATCACAAAGTTTGAGACAATTCGATTTGGATCCTGCTATAGTTTACCCAATGTCGACATTGAGAACAGAGTGGAAAAAGTATTGTAGGTAAGTACCTAATATGACCTTAGTGGTAAGCTCGAACAGTGAAAATTGAAACACGTTAGCTACTGCTCAGTCACATCTCAATTCAACCTATTGTCAACTTTTAGAATACCTATCATTATAACTATACTAAGTGACATATAAATCCGAACACCCAGTTTAAATGGTTTTATTTTAATAAAAGTTGGTGAATGTATTTATCTTACTGTAAATAACAAGTGAAAAAAATGTCAGCCTTATCAGTTGGACATTCCGGTTTTTATACTGCTTTTTTTTAATTCACTAAC
This sequence comes from Acanthoscelides obtectus, assembly GCA_963669975.1. NCBI lineage: Eukaryota > Metazoa > Arthropoda > Insecta > Coleoptera > Chrysomelidae > Acanthoscelides > Acanthoscelides obtectus. The sequence continues at coordinate 89,316,688 of CAVLJG010000008.1, forward strand.
GCTCTAAAAATGAATATTTCAGCCGCAGTAAAGAATCAACGTTGGCGGATTTTGGTTCTTGACATCCTTTACGATCGGTTACGATGCCTAGAGTACGGAGACCTGTACGATTTCGTCAACTTAGTGAGTTTGATAGGGGCCGTATAGTGGGACTTCGGGAAGCTGGACCTTCTTTTCGGGCAATTGCAGTTGGAGTGCAAAGAAGTGTAGGCACTGTGGTTAGGCGTTGTCAGGCATGGCTTCGAGAAGGCCGTACGCAAAGAGCAAGGGGCACTGGACGCCGCCGTAGAACAACAGACCGTGAAGATCCCCTGAGATTATTGGCCTTAAGGGACCGTTTCTCCACTACCAGGTCCATTGCAAATGAATGGTTTGCAGAACACGGAAGACCTATTGGCATGCGAAGTGTTTACCGACGAATGAGAAGCTTTGGCTTGTTTTCATACCGGCCACACTGGGTCCTCCCTTTAACTCGAGAACACCGACGTAATCGCCTTGAGGTCACTTTGGGATCAGGAATGGAACAGTATTGTCTTTAGTGACGAGTCTCGATTTTGTTTAGGCATGCACGATGGTCGTGCCAGGGTTAGAAGGCGACGTGGTGAAAGGAGGAATCCACAGTTTTTTGTTGAAAGACATGTTCATCACACTGTTGGAGTTATGGTTTGGGGTGCTATAGCTTATGGTTCCAGGTCGCCTTTAATTTTCATCAGAGGTAACATGAACGCGCAGCGTTATATCCACGAAGTTCTAGAACCCCATCTTTTACCCTATCTTGACACCCTGGCAGATCCAACTTTTCAACAAGATAATGCCCGACCACATGTTGCAAGAGTCAGTCACAATAGACTTCTTTCAACATAATGATGTCACATTGTTACCATGGCCACCAAGATCTCCCGACTTATCACCAATTGAGCACGTGTGGGATATGATGGGTAGGAGATTGCTCAATTTGCAACGTCCTGGTAACAACGATAAATTATTGCAATTCATGGTGAAAAATAGTTTTTAGTACAATAAGCTGTCTACTCAGTACGTCGTATTTATCTGTTTGTGACGTGAAAAGTGAGATAAGAAATAGAATGTCATTTCTAACGAAAGCACTGTTAATCTTGCACGATGTTCAGTAACAATGATAGAGTCATTTTTGAGAATTTAAGTGTGAAAATACACGACGTACACGACAATATTCTGTGATCGATTTTCCGAAATTTTGTAAATTTGGCATCAGCTTGTTTTTTTTTTTGATACAACACCAGGTTTTCAAGGTAATTCAAGAACCACTGCCAATTTTAATTAAATAAGTGGCTACAAAAAAGACATGGAAAGCTCATATAAACATGAATCCATGGTTCCTTTCTGGGGCACACGGTGTTCGACGTTATAGTCTTGAAGTCGATGAAAAAAATATATCTCTGAGGTATATCCAACTAGAATAGGAGTTTCTGAGATTCAGTCCATACCCAAAAACATTTCAATTATACTTCTAACTTGAAAGGAGATTTCGAAAGAACAGTAGACTCAGAAAACTGAAGGGGTTCTGGTTTGCGAGACTAAAAGCAAAAGATCGTTTAACCAATACGATTTCAAACATCAAAATGAATCAGTTCCATAAAAAACGAACCTAGTACTTTGCCATTTAAGAAAATACGTACCTATAAAGACTTACTTGTAGAATAGCTGCGCAAACTCACTATGAACGAACAAGCTACCCCATCTTTTACCCTATCTTGACACCCTGGCAGATCCAACTTTTCAACAAGATAATGCCCGACCACATGTTGCAAGAGTCAGTCACAATAGACTTCTTTCAACATAATGATGTCACATTGTTACCATGGCCACCAAGATCTCCCGACTTATCACCAATTGAGCACGTGTGGGATATGATGGGTAGGAGATTGCTCAATTTGCAACGTCCTCCTCAGACTCTAGAAGCACTTCGAGAGGAGTTGGTGGTTGCCTGGAATGAGATACCACAGGAGGACATTGACCACCTGATCAGAAGCATGCCTAGGCGGGTTGGAGAATGCGTAGCACAACAGGGTGCATCCACACATTATTAAAGGTCAAAGGGCTTTAAAGCAGTGCAATCATTTTGAAATTTTTATCATTTACTTATTATGCTTCATTAAGTACTTATACAAAATTTTATTAAAATAAAACCATTTAAACTGGGTGTTCGGATTTATATGTCACTTAGTATAAGATCTCAGATCAAATCACACAAAAATGCAAACAGCCCCGGATCGGGTAAATAGTGATCGACCATCACTGAACCCTACGAGTATCTAATTTTTGTTTGGTGATTGACAGATATGGATTCTGTTCTGCTATGACGATATGGAAAGTGAAACTTGCTTCAGAAGAAGATGCTCTGGATATGACGAAGTCTGAGGAGGAAATACGAGAGAATTTTGGGGGAGATAAGCGTATAACTGAAGAGTACCTGTGTAAAATTCAAGAGCTAGTGCATCATATGAGAGAGAACGGTTTTGCGTGAATTGAATGATCTTTATATTATACAGGGTGTTCGTTTGAAAACTCCCCACCACGGATTTATCGCCAAGACACGTCAAAAGATTTGTTAAGGGGGACGACTTTTTAACCAAAAACTTCTTCACCCGCTTTCACTCTTTGCCCACCCGGGTCATCCATTTAAAAAATTCAAATGTCAAGGAGTATCGAGTAATAGCTTATTTGAAAGGTCATTGTTTTGACGTTTAATTTCTTAAAATCGGTCGGTACGCTGTTAAGAAAATTAAAAAAATACAGTTCGTCTAGGATATCTGTCTTCTAATTCGGGTTGTTATTTGGTTGTTGCCACGTCTAATTTTCCGAATTGCTGTTTATGTTGGTAGTTTCTTAAAGTATAAAACAATTATGTTTTTGGCAAACCCTAACGGGCAACCTTGTGAATACGTATTAAGTTAAATAGTTGAATCCAGTTCAAGTGAGACCAGACACAACAACCAGCACGCGTCGCTGGCATGATGGTCGTAGACACAAGAACCGAGCAGGGTCGGACTCAAAACTATGGAAATATTAAGGTGATATTTCAGAACTAAATATTTAAAAAAGAGACATCAGTAAATAATAACACAACACTACTGTCACAGAGTCAATAGAGGTGATTGAAAGTTAAGGGGGGCACAAAAAGTAATTATACATGTGTGTTTGACAAAATCAATATTTTTCACTTTCACTAGAAGAGCTGTCATCATAGATGTTGATAATTAGCGGTTCAATATGCCTTTCAATTATGTTGTCTAGCTCCCGCATTGCAACCTCCACTTTCTCCTGAACATGCTTCATACATTTTAACCATTTTTCTGGTGTGATTCTCTGCAACGCAAGGTTGAACAGCTCTTTCATGTCGGAAAACTTGAATGTTGTGTTATGTTCAGCAACAAAATCCTTTATATCTGCCCATATGAGCTCAATGGGGTTGAGCTCACAGTGGTAAGGAGGCAAACGAAGTACCATTTTATTGTGCGCTTTTGCCATCTCGTCCACTATATATTTATCATATTTTGCTCTGTGTTGTATAGTTGTATAGTTTTTGCACGTAACCAGTCCTGTATCTCTGATTTCTTAAAAGATGAATTTGGAATTTTTTCTAATTTCCGAGAATGATACGGAGCATTATCCAGGACCACCACAGAATTGTCTTTAAGACGTGGTAAAATGCCTAAAAACTAGTTTTCGAATGCCTCACCATTGATCCCTTCGTGGTAGCCAGTGGTTTTTTTTTATTCAAAACACCATAGTCCTTCCTTCACGAAGCCATCTACACTCCCGATGTGGCAAATAATGAGCCTTTTTCCTTTGCCTATGAAGATAAAACTTGTTAAATACGGATGTACATTATATGTCTTTCACAAGAGTACTGAGGCCACGGAGATAGGGACACATTTCTGTATTTTATATACGATGCTATATTGTTTCTCATGATAGCGGGATGCATACGGTGAGATATATTGGACACTTCAACCAATGCATCATTTAATCTGTTGATGAACATGGTTACCTTAAAAAACAAAAAGAAACAGGCAACATCAATTAAACTAAAAAATTATCAAGTGTGACAAACTTATCGAAAAATTTACAAATCAACGCAATGTCTGACGTTGTTAATTAACGTGTTACATTCCGTGACGAACGAGATATGTTGTCTCTGAAACGCTCGCATTGCTGTAAAAAATCTTGTCATCGATACCATAAGAATTCCAACGTAGAATACATTGATTTCCAGAGTGAACATCCCCTCGTTTTTTCTAGACATCTGATAACGTGTAATGCCTCATTTAAATTACTGGCTATGAAAAATTATCTAATAACTATTGTTGGATTTTCTAAAATGGAATGTCTGCATTGCCTGTAGGGTTTTTAAGCCCAGTTGAAAACCCATCTAAAAACGCTCTTCTTGCTGACGTTACTGTTTGGTCCACCCAAACTTTTGATTTTGTATGTCCAGCATTTATCCACGTCTCGTCCTGGAAGTAAACTCTACGGTTTTGGCTCCTGTATGTTTTTATTTTTGTCAAATACTCTCTCCTCCATAGTATAATTTCATCTCTATCCATCAATGAACTGTTTCGGCCTCTCTTCTGCAAATTGAAGTTGAGTTCCTTTGATAGCCTGTAGAACGTCGTTTTACTAAAATTCGGCAAATCTGAGTCTTCATTCACTACTTGCAAAATCTTATCAATTGTAGGAATTTCATTCTGGAAAAAGAATTCATGAACCTTCCTTCTGATCGCATGTATGTCAGCAGCATCTATTTCTTTAATTTGGCTTTTACGGTTCTGGTTCGTTTTAGGTTCAGCAAATGCATTCCGTAATTTATATTCTTTGAGTACTCTAAATACCGATGCACGAGAAACTCCAACTTTATTCGCCACCCTCTGCACAACATCGTTGACGCTGAGCTCAGGTTTTTCCTCCGTTTCAGATTTGTAAACATTTAAAATAATTTCTTTCACTTCGATGCTCAAATGGTTTTGTCTTGATCGTTTCCTGGGTGGACTCAATGTAGTTCTCCCTTCATCAGCTGTGTCGGTAGAAGACATGGTCAAAAAACACCAGACATAACAGAACTTATAACAGCGATGCACTCGACGCCACGCCGCGGCCTGATTACAACTCTGGTTTTTGTAGACATCAACGCGGCGCAACGGCGGGTTTTGTATTGCTACAGTCTAACTAGGTCTTAAAAAATGTTCGAAACTGCATGTTTTCCAAATTCATGGAGTTTTATATTGGAGCCACTTCAGGACATTGTATTTAACAAAAGCATCAATATGAGGGGCGGAAAGTTTGAAAAAAGAAAAATAAAAGCTACGAAATGAAGCTATTAGTTGAAAAAGCAAGCGCTTCAAACTACAACTTCAAACCGTAAAATGCCTGAACTATAATGAGACCCTCTGCGGGAACATCGATCACGCGCTGATCACGCTTCGAGTTTGCGATGTTGTGGTCTCACTTGGGCTGCATTTTAGTATAGTGTGTTTTTGTTTCATGTCTGAACAAATTAAGATACTCGTGGATAAAGATTTTTCTAATTTTCTCGAAAACGAATCGACTGTTCAGGGAAAACCAAACGTCTAAGTAGAGGACTTAGAAAGGCCTTTCAAACAAGCGATGACTCGATACCTCTTGTCATTTAAAATTTTTAAGGGTATGACCCTGGTGGGCCGAGGTGAAGTAGTTTTTGGTTAAAAAGTTGTCCCCCTTGACAAATCTTTAGATGTATCTCGGCGTTTTTTAATCAGTGGTTTTCGTAAATTCGTCGTGTATAATGGCAAAGTATCCTTTTTTAGCGATTCCTTAATTCCTTAAATCCAACTTACACGTGCAAATGAAGTTGAACCTATTTAACCCAATTTAATTGATGGTTTAAAATACAGGAAATTTTAGGTACACCAGGTATTTTTTGATGTAGAATATTTTTTAATATTTCTACCAGTGGCGTTCGTATCCTGGAGATTTTTCAAAAAAAATGTATATGCCATTGCCTTTTTCAAAACATATTTTTGAAATCATCGTTTATCTTGCAATGAATTTGACCTGTTCACTTTTTTCCGTCTGATGCACCGTTTTTGCGTAAAAACAGAAAAACCATTTTCAGACATTTGTGGTATAACGAAATTATTTTGAACTTGAAGACTGGTGCCCTATTTTGTTAAATAGTGTCATTGGATCGATTACGTTGCGGTCCTATTTTGAGGTCATATAAATTTTTCTTGCTAAAATGAGCTAAGGAATAATATCTTGTATTTTCAGCCATCACTTAAGTTACACCCTGCATAATGTCAAAGAAGTCTATGTATAGCAATATAATAGAATGTACGATTGTAATGAAGATTTCTATAGTAATATACTCTCCACACTTCTCTAATTGAACGTTAATATTTAAGGGGGCGACTTTTGTGACTACATTAAGAAGAAAGCTTGACTTTTGACATGAAGGGTGGTAACGTTTTCAATGAATTGATTTTACTCAAAATGAAAAAAAAAATATGTTTCTATTCATTTACGAAAAGATTTGATCTCTTGAATTTTTTTAATTCGACGCAAGGTTTTCATCTGACAAAATACACGCCCCTTCCCACTTCAGTTGGCCCACTTCAAGATTTGTACCAAAATATGCCTTTATAAACTAAATATGACGAAACTATTCACTTCTAAAACAATTTATTTTCTCAAAAACATTTTAGATACACTCTAGTCGTAAAAAATACATATTTGAAATCACTTAGACCTATAACTAATAGAACATCTGAACAAATAAACAATGTGCGAATAAATGCGCGAAGTTAACAAAGCAACAATTGAAAGATTACCATTGGGTAACATCACCTTTATTTTTTATTACGGCTGAAATTCTTTGGGGCATAGTGTTAACCAAGTTTTGGCAAAAATTTGGTGTAAAACAAACCCATATTTCTTGAAGCTTTTGTCCCAGTTCGGTGATTGTTGGAGCAGGATGTTGTCGTAGAACCTTTTTCATCTCGTGCTACAAAGTTGCAATAGCTGATAGATCTGGACTGCTAGAAATCCATTTCAAAAGTGGTACATTATTTTCTTCCATCCATTTTATAGCCTTTTTTGAGGTATGGCACGCTGCACCATCTTGCTGAAACACAAAATCTTGGCCGGATGTCAAACATTCTTCCATCACTGGTAAAAGCGATTCTTCTAAAATTGCCAAATATTTGTTTGTATCCACATTTCCATCAAAAAAATGAAGTTTTCCTACTCCTGTTGATGACATACTGCCCCAGACCATAATGGATGCTGGAAATTTCACTTTTCTCTTCAGACAGTCAACATGGAATGCTTCATTTTTTTGCGAATAACTCTACTGCGACTGTCACCAACACAAACTTCGAATCGGGCCTCACCACTTCATTGTATTGCACACCATTGTTGAGGTGTCCATTGTCTATGTTCTTTAGCCCATCTAAGCCGATTTTTCTTTTGCAGTGGAGTTAATAGTGGCTTTTCTTTGGCCTATAAACAAGTTGTGCAACTTTAGGGTTTTTACTTCACTTTTTTTTATAAGAAAACTTACCTTGCAAGTGCTAAATCCCAGTTTGTGGGCCTCTCTATGAGTTGTGGACCTCGAAATTCTCCTTCCAACAGCGTCACTCCACAGAGCACTTAATTGTAAATAATTGGCACGCCTGTTTTTCACGATTATTCGTCTTAATGCTCTTCAGTCGGCATTTGTGATATTACTTTTTTCACATTTCGTGGCTTAATATTAACTGAACCAGTTACGTTATATCTTCTAACAATATTTCTCACACTGTACCGCGATAAGTCTAACAAATTTGCAATTTTTGAGTTTGATTTCCCGGAATTAAAAAATTTAATTACACTGGTCAACACTGGTTTTCCACACGAACTTTGACAGCTAATTTTGTTTTATCAGTCCACCCTCATTATTACATGACAGCTGTCATATGTCTATTAGCCTCATATTTGTTGTGATACGGTAATACTCATAACTAGTACTAAGTTGTTGAATTTGAACACTTGTTTGTGATTTATTAACCCTGTGAATATGTCGAGGAAGTGTAATAATGATCCTAACTCTTTTTGTTATGTCTGCGGAGAACTAACATTCAAAAAACAACGACGAAATTTTACGAATCTTGTGTTGGAGTGTTATCACCAATGTTTTGGTTTTTCTGTCGCCCATCAAGACAAATCCTGGGCCCCTCATGTCTGTTGCATAACGTGTGTGAAAAATTTAACTGACTGGAAGAAAGGTGCACGACCTATGCCGTTTGCTGTACCCATGATATGGACTGAACAGCGAGATCACGTTTCAGATTGCTATTTTTGTCTCACAGACATAAAAGGTATAAATTACAAGAAAAAAACCACAGGTATTTACCCTAACTTATCTTCGGCTATAAGACCAGTCTCTCATTGTAAAAAATTGCCAGAACTAATACCAGTTGCAACTACGTCTGTTGAGAACAATTCACAACCGTCCACTTCAGGTGAATGTGTTGACGAGGACGATGACTTTGAGTTAAAAGGAATTGTAAACGAGCCACATTTGATAACTCAAGGAGACCTAAATGATTTGGTTCGGGATTTAAATTTGTGAAAAAAGCAGTCAGAGCTATTAGGATCACGTCTAAAAGAATGGAATTTGCTACATCATAATACAAAAGTTAGCTATTTTCGAAACCGTGATCAACACTTCAGAACGTATTTTTCTCAGGATGGAGATTTGTTGTTTTGCAATAACATAAATGAGATTATGAAAATGTTGGACATAGAGTTTGATCTCTCTCAGTGGCGTTTATTCATTGATTCTTCGAAAGCAAGTCTAAAAGCAGTGTTATTGCATAATGGAAATAAGCTTCCGTCTGTACCTCTGGCCCATGCTGCAAATATGAAAGAAACCTATGAAAATATGAAACTTTTACTTGAAAAAATAAATTACAGTACATATACCTTCAAAATCTGCTGTGATCTTAAAGTTGTTGCACTATTACTTGGACTTCAGCTGGGTTATACAAAGTTTTGCTGCTTTTTATGTGAATGGGATAGCCGAGACAGAACTAATCACTATATAAAAAAAAACATGGCCTACGCGTGCATTGTTAGTTCCTGGGCAAAAAAACGTAAAGTATTTACCCCTTGTACAGCCAAATAATGCGCTTCTACCACCATTGCATATCAAATTAGGATTAATAAAAAATTTTGTGAAGGCAATGGATCGCAATGGGAGTGGATTTTTGTATCTAAAAGAAAAATTCCCTAAAATAAGTGATGCAAAGATAAAAGAGGGTATTTTTGTTGGTCGTCAAATTAGGAAGTTAATAAAAGATTCAAGATTTGAAGAAAAATTAAGCGATTTAGAAACATCTGCATGGAAGGCTTTTAAAAATGTTGTTGCAAATTTTTTGGGTAACCACAAGAGTGACAGGTACAGAGAGTTGGTTAGCGAGCCATTATTGTCATATCAAGCATTGGGTTGCAACATGTCACTTAAGATCCATTTTTTAGAATCGCACCTGGTTTTTTTCCTGACAATTTAGGGGCTGTCAGCGACGAGCACGGTGAGAGGTCCCATCAGGACATTTCTAATATGGAAAAGCGGTACCAGGGCAAATGGAGCCCAAATATGTTAGCAGATTACTGCTGGACAATTAAAAGGGACCAACCAGAAGCTAAATATTCAAGAAAATCTTAGATTACTAAGTCATTTATAAAAAAAAATAACTTTTGATTTACGAGATCTGTTTTTTCTTAATATTTTAAATTACTCAATAGAATAAAATCGTTGTCTAGCAAATTTTTTTAACTGTTTATTTTTTCTTACAATCACCAATTAAAGTAAAAAATATCAAAAAAGTCCGTGTGGCACAACAAAGTTAAAATTTTGTTGACCAGTGTTATCAGTAACCGAATTTTCTCACTAATAACCTTTCCTCTACCCATTTCGAAAACCTTAACTACCCAAAACTATTTTAAACGTATTCTGACAGCTGTGATTAATAAAAACAATTGTCATGGCTTTTATTTTTCACAGCCACCTATGCGTTATAGACTTATTTTGCATTGAAATGAAAATAGGTTGATATGCTGTAATTGCAACATGTGTTATTTTTATGCTGCAAATTTGATTAGGGAGTGATAAAGTTGGTGTTTTCTACTATATCTTATCAAAATATTCATTGTTAATATTTTAAACCTATAACACCCTGCTACATTTTTATTATTTGTGTTTGTTAAGAAAAAAACTAAGATTTCAATAGTTGGGCAAACTGAAGTGGGATGGGGCTCGTAAAGGCCATTTCTGTGCATGGTGATAATTGTCATATTATTGATATTGTTATGATCATGCAGAGAAACGGTTTTACTTTTTTATGCGAAATCCGCGCACGGGCTTGAAAAAATCAGGCTACCAACTTAAATCGATGGAGATTTAAAGAATAAGTTTAATTTTAACAGAAATCAGTGGCGTACCATTAATGTCTATGAAAATTGATAGGTGAAGTTACATACGAACGCCACTGGAGGAAATTAAAAAATGTATCACACCAAATCCTTTTAATACCTAGTACATGTCTGACAAATTTCATTAAAATATCTAAAGTGGTATACATTATAGAGTCGTTTTATAAATCAAAAAAATTACAATTCGATATTAATAATAAATGATTTGGTTTTGAAAACTGTACCACCATGTATCACAAGTTTCCTTCTCAAAATGGAAACCCTGAAAAATTGAAATTCAATGAGGAAACATCCTGTATAGAATGGTAGCGCGCCAGGACACAATTTTTACATTTCTGGTGTATCATCGTGGTGAACTGTTCAACAACCTGGTATTTATGGGCAAATGATTCTGATATACATGAATACAAAATGTATCTGTAGCAATGCTTCAATTTGTAAAGTTTACACATGGTTTTCTGTTAATGTTAAGGTTTTTGAGCATTTGTGGCAGAGAGAGAGATAGAGAGAGACAAATGTTCTGGAATAATTATTCTATATGTTGGGGGCAAAGACGATCAATTGTCGATGAAAACATAACTCACTAATGCTTTAACAACCATTGCTCGAGAAATGACGCCGATTCTCCGTCATAGTGATACAGTGGAGTGTAAAGTCAAATTATACTGGACAACAAATTTTAGTTTTTTAATTGTATCTTGTGGGAACAGTGCACTTCTTTGTTAATTTTGGGGCGCTGAATCCAAAAATGACAATGAAATAAAAAAATTAGTTGCGGTTTAGAAAAAAAACTTTTTATTTTTAAGGATATATTAAAAAAAGTAACAAGAGTCCAACAGTAGTCTGCAAGCATGGAAGGATTCCACTTTCCCTGGTACCTTTTATCCATTGTTGAAATATCCTGATGAAAACGTTCGCCATGCTCATCACTTACGGCTCCGCAATTGTCAGGAAAAAAGTCCAGGTGTGAGTGTAGGAAATGTATCTTAAGAGACATATTACAGCCCATCTTTTGATACGATGACAGCATATTTTTGACAAGGGTTTTATAGTTGTCAGCTTTTCTATTGCCCAAGAAATTAGTGACCACCAGACGGAAATCATTCCAAGCAGTTTTTTCAATACCTGTTAAAGTGTTTTCAAACTGTGTATCTTTCAAAATATTTCGAATCTGTGGCCCAACAAAAATACCTTCTTTAACCTTTGCCTCACTTAGTCTTTGAAATTTCTGACGCAGGTATTGAAAAGCTGACCCATCTCTATCTAATGCCTTGACAAAGTTTTTCATTAGGCCCAACTTGATATGCAGTGGTGGTAATAAAAATTTTTTCGAATCTACTAATGGCATATCCTGTACATTTTTTTGACCTGGCTCTAGGAATTGACGAACAGGCCACTTTTGCTGGTGTAATGAAGTGCCTTTGCCCGACTGTCCCATTCACCAAAAAAACAGCAAAACTTTGTGTAGCTTAGCTACAGCCCAAGTAAAAGTGCAACAACTTTCAAATCGCCACAAATATGCCATTGGTGCTCATCGTATTTTATGCATGTCAATAGGTGCTTCATATTGTCATATGATTCTTTCATGTGAACTGCATACCCTACAGGAAGAGATGGTAAAATATTTCCAATATGCAATAACACTGCCTTTAAACTCAATGTTGAACTGTCTATAAACAATCTCCATTCTTCTGGGTTATAGTTTATATTTAAAGCCGCCAGTAAGCCGTTAATGTTACTGCAGAAAACCAAGTTATTCTCCATATTGAAAAATGGTTCTAAGTATTTGTGGCGTTTACGAAAAACACATACCGAAACATCGTCTTCTAACAAGTTCCACTGCTGCAGTCTTGATCCAAGTAACTCTGCCTTACATTTTGGAAGTTCTAAATCTCTTACAAGATCATTTAATTCTGACTGTGTTATTTTGTGCGGTTGGTGGCATGGCGTGCTCGGTATAAAATCAGGATCTCTTGACGTTGATGGCATATCTTCTTCCTGATGAATCACTCGATCGCCATGATCTGATTCGTTTTCTGATTCGCAAGTGTAGGATTCTGGGGGTTTTGGAATAGGATTTTCGTCACTGTGAGGCACAGGTCTCATCGCAGATGGTATGTTTGGGTAGTTAATAACCGATTTTTTTTTCTTGGACATACCTGTGGCTTGTCCAACACAAGGTACCATGCAAAAGTGACAATCATTAATATGATTTGTAGGCTCTCTCCAAACCATTGGGACAGCAAAACGCATAGACTGTTTTTTGCCTTTTAACCAGCTCCTCAGACTTGAAGCACATGTATTACAGCAGATGTCGGGTGCCTACTGTTTGTCTTGATCACCTAGTTGACAACCGAAATAAAGCTGATATGCCTTTGTTATTAGTGGAGTAATAGACCGTCTCTGAGACGCAAAAGTCACATCACCACACACGTAACAAAACTGATCTAGATTGTTTACACACTTTCGAGACATCTTGCATGAACGCTGTCAGCCAACTGAGGCAAAAATGGCTAATATAAAACAATATAATGTACACGTATGTATAACGTAACACAATCATGCCGATTACATCATCTTTCCTTGCCGAATATAAAAATGTAGCACGTGCATTCTTGTGAATTACAGTATATTAACACTGTCACAGCAGGAACACATATAATTACCGTATCTCTAAACCTTGAACTAATATTGAAAAAATAAGTTTCATTCCGGTTTTAGCACATTAAAAATAGTAATATTTTGTTGATTTTATTTAGGATATTTCTCGGCTGTTGAGAAGAAATCGGACAAGGAAATATTGGACCGATTTCGCTGTTCTCTCTGCTTACAACGATCAAATATTGAACAAAAACATGTGCTCTTCCACCAATCACAAAATAATTCTGTAGCTGACAATAGAGTATGCGGTGAGGGATGTCAGGAAGGGGTTAGGTTGGGCTTACGAATTTTGTACTTTATTATCAAACCTTAATCCTTCTCGATCAACTGTTACCTGAGTATAATCTAGGTACCTCCTACTACTACTTATGTGTAAGTTAAATCGATATGTAAAAAATTCTTGAATTCTAATAAACATACGTAGGTGTTACTTTTCTTTGTCACTCAGTATATTATTTGAAAGATCGCCTCCCGCATAAATAAGTGTATTTTTGTGTATAGTATGTGCGTGAAGGTTTAATTTGAAAACTAAATGAATTCATATAATTTTACTATTTTACTTTTTCTCCGATATTTGGGACCAGTGGAAGAATAGCTACATGAGCTAAGCTTCGCCCTTTTATAATGTAGTCATTATTTGTATAAATAAAGACGATTATTATTATTATATTGATATTTATTTATTTATTTATTGAAATCCACCACCAACAGTGTTAACCAATTACTGGTGGCAAAACAACAATAGAAATAGTAAAAAAAACATATAAAAATACAACGAAAACTAAAAACTAAATCATTTCACTGCAAACTCTCTTAATGTTCGAAATATTTGTGTTGAACAAATCAAATTTACTCTGTAGACTATTATAACATGAACACATCGAGTACAAAGGTGAGTGCAACAGTAAGTTAGTTCGTGGGGTAGGTAGGTAAAAAGTGATTGTATTGCGAGTAACAAATTTTGGAGCATTAAATTTAATCTGTGCTAGAAATGATGGACAATCATAACTGCTATGCACTACTTTATGCAGGAATATTAGCGAGTGAATCTTTCTTCTGTTATCAAGACTGATAAACTTGTGCTTCCGTAACAGGTCTTCCTGTGGGACCCCAATGGGTGGGTACGTACCGTCAATTTTGAATGAAAGAAATTTCAGAAATTTCCGCCGAATCTTCTCCAGAGAGCCACAAGTTGTAACATAGCATGGATGCCATATTAGCCGTCCATATTCTAATTTAGACACTATGAATGAATTATAAAGCATAATCATGGCATCTTTGTTACTTAATTCCTTTGAGTTACGTATTACAAATCCTAATAATCTGTTGACAGCATTAATAAGGTACTCAATATGAGGATTGAAGCTAAGTGACATGTCGAAAATCACACCCAGGTCCTTGCATTCTTGTACTCTCAGCAGAGAATGATTGCCAATTCTGTAGTCAAATATAATAATATCTAGCTTTCTGGTGTAAGACATAACACTACATTTACTGTAGTTAATTGGAAGTCGATTTACAGCACACCATTTAACTATTTTGGCTAGGTCTTTTTGTAAGTGAGCACAGTCAGTGCTGCAGTCGACATTGGAAAAAATTTTCAGATCATCAGCATAGATTAAGTGGCTGCTGTCGATGTCGCTAACAATATCGTTTATGAACAGTATGAAAAGTAAAGGACCTAAGCAGGAGCCTTGAGGTACCCCTGAGGTTGGAAAGAATTCAATGGATTTGACACCCTCATATTCAACATATTGCTTTCTTCCTGATAGATATGACTTAAGAAAGGATAACAGCTTGGGGGAGAATCCAAAATAGCTCAGCTTCGTTAACAGAATACTGTGATCAAGTTTGTCAAATGCTTTACTAAAATCTGTATAAATTACATCCACCTGGCTATTAGCATCTAATGCAGAGGAGACTGACTGAGTAAAACAGGCTAGGTTAGTTATGGTTGATCTACCCTTCATAAATCCATGCTGAGAAGTACTTATTTGGGCATGTGTATTGTGGTATAGGACATTATGAAGCAAAGTTTCTAAGGCCTTGGAAAAGATACATACTAGGGTTATCGGTCTATAATTTTCAACCTGTAGTCTATCACCCTTCTTGAAAATGGGACGCACCTTTGATTCGCCCCAAATTTCAGGAAACGTGTCAGTCTTTAAACATAGGTTGAAGATCTTTGTCAAGGGATGAGGTAAGACGTAGGCACAGTCACGCACTAAAAACGATGGAATTCCATCGGGTCCGGAGGTAAATTTATTTTTCATTTGCTTTAACACTGTAAAAACTTCTTCTTCGGAAAAGCTCTGAAGTATTATGTTAGTATGCAAGTTCGAAATATTGATATCAGTTGCGTTCGAAGGCATAGTATATACAGATTGAAAAAATAGCGCAAAAGCATTAGCAATTTCATTGGGTTTGTCATACTGCTTACCATTATAGTTTACTTGGCTGATTGTGGAATTTTGTCCCCTTTTATTACAGATAAATGACCAGAAATTGTTCGGATCCTGAGATAGTCTACTTTGGATATCTACTAGATATTTTTGATATGCGTTACGCTCATCGCGCTTAATTTTGGTCCTTAAGTCTTTGAACTCAGTGTATGTGATCAAACTTTTATCCTTTTTAAACTTTTTGTGTAGCAAATTTTTTCTTTTAATGTCTCTAATCATTTCACCGTTAAACCAAACTGGAAATTTGAGAGATCTGAGACTTGTCCTAGGGACACACATATTAGAAATTTTACGAAGAATGTTATAAAATGTTTCCAAAGCTACGTTTACATCTGTTAAATTGTCAAGAAACGTCCAATTAACCAAGCTTATTTGTTCATATAGTGCAACAAAATTGGCTTTTCTGAAATTATATGATTCTCTGGCGCATTTGATACTCTTTTTAGAATGGAAGCTCATGTTGATTATCATGACAAGCGGAGGATGGTGAACATCCTCAGGTAGTAGGTCATCATAAGCCTTAACGACGCTACATTGTTTATTTGATAACACTAAATCTAATAGCCTATTATTTTCATTCCGAACATCATTGAATTGAGAAAGATCGAAGAAACCCATAAATGACTGAATTGATGATATCAATTCATAGGTACTGAAACTTTGTATAAAATCAGTTGCGCCTATTTGTGGTCTGGACTACGAATTGACTAAAAGCTACAGTAAAAAATACATTCCAACCAATCAGAAATTTATTAGTTAAGTAACTTGTCATCTATGGCTTTCACGCGGTATTTATTTCGATGCGCTAATGAATACTCCCGAACAATTGCTCGAGGTTGTTTTTGTTTTTCGGCTTATTGGACATGGATGTATTTCATTCAATCCGACTGTTCTAGTCCGTTAGATATAGAAAATAAACAGCAATGCTACGTTCTGGAATATTCAATTGTTACCTACTCTTGTAGTACCTAACAATGTGTACAGTATATTCAGATAAGAGATAGACCGGATGTAAATAGGAGCCCTCATTGGTCAATTCGCAATTAAATGCCTATGCCGAGCGGCAGAGCAGTCGTATCAAGGCAGAGTCACATTCAGGTTCAGACGTGTTACGTATGTCGTGTGCATCATTGCAATTTGATATTTCTTTGGACGTTTTCGTTTGTTATCTTATTAAGTTGTTGAGTTTGTCGTTGTTATTGTTATACCTTGTTATTGATTGTTATTGTTATCAACTGCTTGCGCAAAATGCCCAGTAGTACAGATACTGCCGATGAAGTTGTAAACTCCTAGTAGTCCACCTAGGAAACGCTCTAAAAAAAGACACCTGAGTGCAGAAATGAAAGAGGTCATTTTGAATA
Source organism: Acanthoscelides obtectus (assembly GCA_963669975.1). Taxonomy (NCBI): domain Eukaryota; kingdom Metazoa; phylum Arthropoda; class Insecta; order Coleoptera; family Chrysomelidae; genus Acanthoscelides; species Acanthoscelides obtectus. Next base: position 89,333,663 of record CAVLJG010000008.1, read on the forward strand.
TATATAAGATCGAGCGCGAGGAGAACGAGGCATCGACCATCAAAGAAATTGTTGTGAAGGTTTCTCACAAAGTTGGGGTGTGTCGCGCATCAATGTTTAATGTGTTAAGACAATACAAAAAAAATCACACCTTTTCTAAGCCAATGACCAGTAAACATCGCAAAAGTATTGATAAATCATTGGATGAAGCTGATAAGCATGCGATTAGGAGGAAAGTGTATGAATTCTTCTTTAGGAATGAAATACCTACTATAGATAAAGTACTGCAGGAGGTAAATGGAGATACAACGTTGCCAAATTTCAAACGATCAACTTTCCATGCGTTACTGAAGCATTCAAATTTCAAATGGAAAAAACGGGGTCGTAATAGTTTACTACTGGATAGAGAAGAAATTGTGCTATGGAGGAGGGATTATTTAACAAAAATTGGGAAATATAGAAATCAAAACAGGAAGATTTATTACCTTGATGAAACGTGGGTAAACGCAGGACACACTACAAGTAAAGTATGGGTTGATGATTCTGTAACTTCATCCAGAAGGGCCTTTCTAGATGGACTGTCCACCGGATTAAAAAATCCAGCAGGTAAATACGAGTAATAGACAACAATCGGATGTTTTTCAAACCTTGGGAACAAGGTTCTAAACATTAATTCCAGGGGGCAGATAAAACATATTACAAGTAACAAAACTTTTATAACTTTCGATAAAATGCGTGGATGTTTTATTGTCATTTTCATTTGTTAGAACTTTTTTAAGCCATGTTTTTATGTGTTTTCGATATTTCAATAATTTTTTAATATAATCTTAAAATATGTCGAATATTATAAACTTAAAAAAAGTTACTAAGTTTTATATTGTGTACCGTTCCTAATATTTCTAATCATTTTAATTCATACTTTAAGCTTTATAAAGTTACAATTTGTTAATATTAATATTTGCGCGTATTTCAGGTTCCTGATCATTCATTTTTTGAAGGTTTATAACTTTAAATTAAATTGTGAAGCGCTGAGTAATCATACGACGTTCAATCTTCTTTCTTTCAATATGACTAAATAATTGCAACTATAGCAATCTGATACTCATGTCTCAATGTTTTTTCGCTGAATGTGATGAAAACATTTGAAAAAGGTTCGCTTATTGAAATAAATCTACACCAGTTAGTACTTCGATTTCCAGGTAAAGGGAAAAGGCTCACTATCTGCCATATTGGCAGTGAGGATGGATTTGTTGTTGACGGTCTGTGGTGCTTTGAGTCTAAGAAAACTGGAGATTACCACGAGGAAATGAATGGCGAATCGTTTGAACAGTGGTTTTCAAAACTTTTACCGAACTTAGAGGAAAACGCAGTAATTGTGTTGGATAATGTGCCTTATCATTCTCGAAGAATGGAGAAGGTCCCAACAACGGCTTCAAGGAAAGTTGATGTTCAAAATTGGCTCCGCTCGAAAAATATCAACTTTGAAGAAGCAATGCTGAAAGTACAATTATTAAGAATTGTCAAGGATCACAAGGCGGAATATCAAAAATACGCCATTGACGAAATGGCAGCAAGTCAAAATAAAACTGTGCTCCGTTTACCTCCATACCATTGCGAGCTCAATCCCATTGAGCTCATATGGGCAGAGGTTAAAAATTATATAGCTAAGCACAATACAACTTTTAAATTTTGTGACCTCAAAGGACTTTTCAAAGAAGCACTAGAATTAATAACAGCGCAAAAATGGGAAAACTGTATTAAGCACGTGAAAGACAAAGTTGAAAAGAGAATGTGGGAACTGGACAATATTTTAGAGGAACAAGTCGAGCCATTCATTATTGACGTTGGTGCTTCAGGCAGTAGCGATGATGAAAGCTCATCAAGCTCATCTTTCCAATAAAAGATGTCGTTCATCAAATTCGGTAAGTTATAAGTAATTATAAAGCTACTGTATTTTTTAATTAATTATTGACATTTTTGAACCCATTTTGGCAAAACCTATTCAAGAATCTACCTTCTGACAATGTTCAACCATGCACATTTTTTTACGTTTTGAACGTTTTAATTTGGTTACATATTTACCTAGAAATCAAAAAATATACTAATCAATATTCTAAAAGCAATTTTAAGAGATATACGATTATTTTTAATTTAGGCTAATTTAAACGCCATTTTGAGATTATATTCGACTGTATTTCACCAAACATCAGGCGGCATCCGAAGCTGGAAATCGAAGCGAAAATTTTGAAACCCTTATGTATATTTACATCATTATATATTTCTTACCCCACCCCCACATGATCCTATATCCATCACCAATCATATACACATCGAATTGTGCTAATTTACTACAAAGTTACGCAAAGCAGCATCTACTATCTAAAATATGTACTGCGTGACTCTTAATACGTCCCTGCCGAATGTTACAGCGTTTACTGTAGGTTACTGTGTAGGTCAGCTGAGTAGTTTTTGAAATATCTAAATGTGAAAAACGATACTTTTTATGATCCATAGGGATCGTAGTGACGTTTAGGCTCATGAGCTAACTCATTTTTTGTAATTGGTATCCTGGAAAACGGACGTCGATATGAAATTTTTGCTTATCTGTATGAAAATGCCTTGATAATTTTCGGAAATTGGGTTTAATCTGTTGGTGTATGAACTATTTTTTTATAGGAGAACGTTCCACAATTCCCAGTAATTCAGGCCATTGACAAAAAAAATTCCCAAAATAGTCCTTATGTTTTCATGACTTTATTTGAGGTGGAGAGCATTTGCACATTAAAATTGATACTCCTCCATTATAAAGTGACATTATTAGAATTTAAATATACTAAGTGACATATAAATCCGAACACCCAGTTTAAATGGTTTTAATATAATAAAAGTTGGTGAATATATTTATCTTAAATGTAAATAACAAGTGAAAAAATTTTCAGCCTTATCAGTTGGACATTCCAGTTTTTATACTGCCTTTTTTTAATTCACTAACGCTCTAAAAATGTATATTTCAGCCGCAGTAAAGAATCAACGTTGACGGATTCTGGTTCTTGACATCCTTTACGATCGGTTACGATGCCTAGAGTACGGAGACCTGTACGATTTCGTCAACTTAGTGAGTTTGATAGGGGCCGAATAGTGGGACTTCGGGAAGCTGGACTTTCTTTTCGGGCAATTGTAGTTAGAGTGCAAAGAAGTGTAGACACTGTGGTTAGGTGTTGTCAGGCATGGCTTCGAGAAGGCCGTAAGCAAAGAGCAAGGGGCACTGGACGCCGCCGTATAACAACAGACCGTGAAGATCGCCGCCTAAGATTATTGGCCTTAAGGGACCGTTTCTCCACTACCAGGTCCACTGCAAATGAATGGTTTGCATAACACGGAAGACCTATTGGCATGCGAAGTGTTTACCGACGTATGAGAAGTTTTGGCTTGTTTTCATACCAGCCACACTGGGTCCTCCCTTTAACTCGAGAACACCGACGTAATCGCCTTGAGTGGTGCAGACAACGGTCACTCTGGGATCAGGAATGGAACAGTATTGTCTTTAGTGACGAGTCTAGATTTTGTTTAGGCATGCACGATGGTCGTGCCAGGGTTAGAAGGCGACGTGGTGAAAGGAGGAATCCACAGTTTTTTTTTGAAAGACATGTTCATCACACTGTTGGAGTTATGGTTTGGGGTGCTATAGCTTATGGTTCCAGGTCACCTTTAATCTTCATCAGAGGTAACATGAACGCGCAGCGTTATATCCACAAAGTTCTAGAACCCCATCTTTTACCCTATCTTGACACCCTGGCAGATCCAACTTTCCAACAAGATAACGCGCGACCACATGTTGTAAGAGTCACAATAGACTTCTTTCAACATAATGATGTTACATTGTTACCATGGCCACCAAGATCTCCCGACTTATCCCCAATTGAGCACGTGTGAAAGCATGAAAACGGAGAATCATTATTGGCATATTCTGTTAATGATTTATGCACTAAAGTCGAGATAACGAGTGATGGGTCACAGTAGAAAGAATCTACAAGCTAAGCAATTAACGCGAACCTTGAACAGTCTGTTACTCAAAAACATTTATGAAAGTACATCAATTATCAACCAGGTTTGACATCCTCTTTGTAAAACGCCAATTGTTCTATTCGTTTTCAAATCCTCAGTAGTTACTTACAAAAATGATGCATTGAAACACAGATCATCATCAATCATAACTTGTAAGTTTTCTCTCATATCGTTCACGAATGAGTGACTTTGGTGCTTTCAGCTGTATTTTTTCTTGCGTAACGTACTCGTCATAAACCGTATCATTAGTCCTAAGATTTTTAATCATACGTGCCAAGAGTTTTGACCTCCTTTTTGTTTACATTATACCTATGGTATAGCCAAGAGCTAATTGTTATTTTCGGTTTCTTCATCAGTAATGGTTTAGGAGCGAAATGTTGTATCCTGTCAGTAGATTCGATAGCTACACACTGTATTGCATGCAAATCAATGCGAGACAGCAAAGTATACTAAGTGAAATATAAATCCGAACACCCAGTTTAAATGGTTTTATTTTAATAAAAGTTGGTGAATGTATTTATCTTACTGTAAATAACAAGTGAAAAAATTTTCAGCCTTATCAGTTGGACATTCCGGTTTTTATACTGCTTTTTTTTAATTCACTAACGCTCTAAAAATGAATATTTCAGCCGCAGTAAAGAATCGACGTTGGCGGATTTTGGTTCTTGACATCCTTTACGATCGGTTACGATACCTAGAGTACGGAGACCTGTACGATTTCGTCAACTTGTGAGTTTGATTGGGGCCGTATAGTGGGACTTCGGGAAGCTGGACTTTCTTTTCGGGCAATTGCAGTTAGAGTGCAACGAAGTGTAGACACTGGGGTTAGGTGTTGTCAGGCATGGCTTCGAGAAGGCCGTACGCAAAGAGCAAGGGGCACTGGACGCCGCCGTAGAACAACAGACCGTGAAGATCGTCGCCTAAGATTACTAGCCTTAAGGGACCGTTTCTCCACTACCAGGTGCATTGCAAATGAATGGTTTGTAGAACACGGAAGACCTATTGGCATGCGAAGTGTTTACCGACGAATGAGAAGTTTTGGCTTGTTTTCATACCGGCCACACTGGGTCCTCCCTTTAACTCGAGAACACCGACGTAATCGCCTTGAGTGGTGCAGACAACGGTCACTCTGGGATCAGGAATGGAACAGTATTGTCTTTAGTGACGAGTCTCGATTTTGTTTAGGCATGCACGATGGTCGTGCCAGGGTTAGAAGGCGACGTGGTGAAAGGAGGAATCCACAGTTTTTTGTTGAAAGACATGTTCATCAGACTGTTGGAGTTATGGTTTGGGGTGCTATAGCTTATGGTTCCAGGTCACCTTTAATCTTCATCAGAGGTAACATGAACGCGCAGCGTTATATCCACGAAGTTCTAGAACCCCATCTTTTACCCTATCTTGACACCCTGGTAGATCGAACTTTCCAACAAGATAATGCCCGACCACATGTTGCAAGAGTCACAATAGACTTCTTTCAACATAATGATGTCACATTGTTACCATGGCCACCAAGATCTCCCGACTTATGCCCAATTGAGCACGTGTGGGATATGATGGGTAGGAGATTGCTCAATTTGCAACGTCCTCCTCAGACTCTAGAAGCACTCCGAGAGCAGTTGGTGGTTGCCTGGAATGAGATACCACAGGAGGACATTGACCACCTGATTAGAAGCATGTCTAGGCGCGTTGGAGAATGCGTAGCACATCAGGGTGCATCCACACATTATTAAAGGTCAAAGGGCTTTAAAGCAGTGCAATCATTTTGAAATTTTTATCATTTACTTATTATGCTTCATTAAGTACTTATACAAAATTTTATTAAAATAAAACCTTTTAAACTGGGTGTTCGGATTTATAGGTCGCTTAGTATAAAATACGAATGTTCACGCAGGTGCTTTTTGATGAATCTTGTTGATTAAGACAAATTATCTACTAGGTTACGTTGACAAAATAGTAAGTTTGTAAAGCTATTTTGACGTTATGTGCTTTTTAGTTTATGTGTGACTAGGATTTCAACAGAAACGGATAAGAAGTAAATTAGAATCCCGGTAACATAGGGAACAAACCGTTACGTCATACAAAACTGACATGATCCTAACGCAGTTCCCTTTTTTCTATGGGCGTTATCTTTATGAGTTCCGTTGATCGCAATTCTATTGTAAAATCAAAGCTATATTTCAAATAACCACACATACTAGACACTACTTTGGATTTAAAGAAATCTTCTATCCTGAAAGTGCAACTGGCGATTTTGGATTTTCTAAGGAAAAGCAAAGCATATCACAATATGAAGCATGCTCTGAAAATATGAACCCGACGACCGTACTAGCTGAGAACACCAAAACAGTGATTGAAAATAAAAACCATACAGAGATATTATTATATTGAAGATTTTTTTTATAAGTTTTTATTATTAATTATGTAACAATTGATATTAATCTCTTAGATTATTTTCTCTGGGAACACCTTCAAGGGTTCGTATACAAAACTCCTATTGAAAGTGATGAGGATTTATGGAAAGGAATCGTTAATTCATGTGATATAATCAAAAATACCCCGGGTATTTTCAGGACAGTGCATAATTCAATGATGAGACGGCTAAATGAATATTTCAGCCGCAGTAAAGAATCAACGTTGGCGGATTTTGGTTCTTGACATCCTTTACGATCGGTTACGATGCCTAGAGTACGGAGACCTGTACGATTTCGTCAACTTAGTGAGTTTGATAGGGGCCGTATAGTGGCACTTCGGGAAGCTGGACTTTCTTTTCGGGCAATTGCAGTTAGAGTGCAAAGAAGTGTAGACACTGTGGTTAGGTGTTGCCAGGCATGGCTTCGAGAAGGCCGTACGCAAAGAGCAAGGGGCACTGGACGCAGCCGTAGAACAACAGACCGTGAAGATCGCCGCCTAAGATTATTGGCCTTAAGGGACCGTTTCTCCACTACCAGGTCCAGTGCAAATGAATGGTTTGCAGAACACGGGAGACCTATTGGCATGCGAAGTGTTTACCGACGAATGAGAAGTTTTGGCTTGTTTTCATATCGGCCACACTGGGTCCTCCCTTTAACTCGAGAACACCGACGTAATCGCCTTGAGTGGTGCAGACAACGGTCACTCTGGGATCAGGAATGGAACAGTATTGTCTTTAGTGACGAGTCTCGATTTTGTTTAGGCATGCACGATGGTCGTGCCAGGGTTAGAAGGCGACGTGGTGAAAGGAGGAATCCACAGTTTTTTGTTGAAAGACATGTTCATCACACTGTTGGAGTTATGGTTTGGGGTGCTATAGCTTATGGTTTTAGGTCACCTTTAATCTTTATCAGAGGTAACATGAACGCGCAGATCCAACGTTCCAACAAGATAATGCCCGACCACATGTTGCAAGAGTCACAATAGACTTCTTTCAACATAATGATGTCACATTGTTACCATGGCCACCAAGATCTCCCGACTTATCCCCAATTGAGTACGTGTGGGATATGATGGGTAGGAGATTGCTCAATTTGCAACGTCCTCCTCAGACTCTAGAAGCACTTCGAGAGGAGTTGGTGGTTGCCTGGAATGAGATACCACAGGAGGACATTGACCACCTGATCAGAAGCATGCCTAGGCGCGTTGGAGAATGCGTAGCACATCAGGGTGCATCCACACATTATTAGAGGTCAAAGGGCTTTAAAGCAGTGCAATCATTTTGAAATTTTTATCATTTACTTATTATGCTTCATTAAGTACTTGTACAAAATTTTATTAAAATAAAACCATTTAAACTGGGTCTTCGGATTTATGTATATGTCACTTAGTATATTAAAGCAGAATGAGGACATTTCCAAAGCTTAATTTAGTGAAATTAGTTGTAGATGATAATGTTATTCAGTGTTTATTGTTGTTACATGAAAAAAAATATAACAATAGGATAATTTCCAAAAAACGCTTTTCCCCGTATGTGGGGTCTAGGGATATGCAATTAAGTGGACTTTTTTTCTCGAAAACTAAGCAAGATAGGAACAAAACTCAAGAGACAAAAAAACTGTACTTCTATTTGCTTAGCCCAAAGGGCACAGTAAAAACTGCACAAAAGTCAGTGGCGTACATTGTTTTGTCACAAATATTCGCTCAGGTTCCGCTCGTGACGCCACTGGACTTAATAAATTTAATCAAGTTAGTGCTAAATTAGCTCCTTGATGGTATAAATACCACCGTCAAATTACATTAATAGTAGATAAAGTATATTTAAGATATTTACGAAAAACCAGTTTTTTAGCTTTCGGAGTTATGTTTATATAATAATAATAATCCGGCTTTATTTATACAAAGTATAAAAAGGCGAAGTGTCACTAAAAAGCGTTTGTCAACTTAACCCAACAAATATTTATGTATATTTTGTAATCCCAATGAAAACAAGAGTTAAAAAAAACCTGTAACGAGTCCTTATTCATGGCCAAGGTCTACTTACTGGGCAATGAAATCAGAGATAAAATTCTTCAATCTTTTTTTTAAATTCTTTATAGAGTAGTAAGTGAACTCGGTAGGCAACGCGTTGTATAGCTTGATAGGAGTATATACGTACGACGTTTTAAATAGAGATGTTGAATGTCTCGGGATAACCAAGATATGCTTATTCTTTGTGTTCAGTTGATTAACATCTGAGTATCTGATAAATTTGGTTGATAGATATGGAGGGGCTTGTGTTGCGATTACCTTATGGGTCAAGGTCAATACATGCATTTTTTGTAGCTCTTCTATTTTTTGAACACCCAGATCACGATATTTATGTAACACTGTCTCAAATTTTCTCACTCCACAAGCAAATCTGAGACACGCATTTTGAATAGTCTGAAGTCTGCTTATCTCAATCGATCTTAGTACAGGCCCATAAATACAGTCACAGTAGTGAACTCTAGACCATATTAAGGTTTCGCACAACTTCAGCTTGAGACCAGTATTCATACTTTTCCTATGAGGAAATAATTGCATCAAGACACCGAATGATGTTCGGCACAGTTGACTAACGTGTTTTTCAAACCTCAAATCAGAATCAATCCAGAGTCCTAAATTCTTGCACTCATTTTTTATAGGGATCGTTTGATCTAAAATGCGCAATGATAGTAATGGTTTTGCCTGACTTTTTTTGATTTTTGGTCCAAATATAACTGCGGATGATTTTAACGGGTTAATTTTCAGATTATGGGCACAAGATACGTTAGATAAATTTATTAAATCATTATTAATCAAATGTTCGGAATTTTTTTGTACAATTGAGTGTCGTCAGCATAGTGATGAATACTGCAGTGTTCAACGTACTCGTGGAAGTCAGATATGTAAATTGAGAACAATAAAATGGTCCCAGAATGGAACCCTGTGGTACCCCTAGTTTAACTGGTATCTCCTCCGAGATACTTGACCCAATCACAACCATCTGACTCCTGTCAGTGAAATAACTTAATACAAAATTAATTGCAATTCCGAAAAACCAAAGTATATAAGCTTTTTCACAAGAATAGATGGTTCCAGAGTATCAAAAGCCTTTGTATAATCAAGCAACACTAAGCATGCTAAATTTCCTTGATCCACACATCTGATTAAGTCATCAGTGATGTTAGCCAGAACTGTTGTTGCGCTGTAGTTTTTCCTGAAACCCGATTGGATTTGAGGAATGATACCATTAGAGAAGACGTAGTCAGATACCTGATATTTCATGGCTAGTTCTAATAACTTGGAAAATGCTGGTAGTATACAGGGTTATCCAAATTAAGTGTCCACCATTAGTAACTTTGTTATTAGTGAAAATACAAAGTTGTTTGAATTAGCAAACTAGTAGCATTTTTAACGCTGGTAAAAATGAGAAATAAAAAAAAACAATTGAGAGTCGCTATTTTGATTTTTTTCAGTAAAATAACATTTTTTTAAATGGAAACCCCTGTATATTATATTTTTTTCTGTTAAAGCATCAAATTTTAAACAAAAAAGTTCATAATGACTTTTCCGCTAAAGTCAAAAATAAAGTCAAAATAACGATAAATATTTTTAATTATTTGAAGTATTATAATATTAAGACGGCTATGAAAACAACATGGCGTTCGCGATTTGACAGCATTAAGATAAGCGACAAATTGTTAAACTGGACATACTCGCAACTAGAAGGCTTTGGAAAACAATGATAAAATCAAATAATGTCAAACATTAGTGTAAATACTTGTTTATAAGCTTTATTGTGTCATTAATTTAAAGAAAAATGTTCTCCCATGAAGAAAAGTGTGATATGTTAGAATGCTATTTAGTGTGCAGAAAATCCTCCTTGAGAGCAAGAGAATACTACAGTGAATTATATCCCGCTCGCATTCAACCGTATGAACGATATTTTCTGAGACTTTATCGAAAATTTAGGGGCAACGAAAATGTTTTTGCTAAAAGGGCAAAAAAAGAATTCATAATAAGCGAGGCCACGGAAATTGCAGTTATTGGATATTTTGAAGCTTATCGTGAGAATTCAATAGCAGATATTCTCAAGGACTCTAATTTCAGTTATGGTACTGTTCAAAGGATTTTAAAAAAATACAAATTTATTCCGTATAAGTACCGACCAGTTCAAACGCTTTTGGCAGGGGATCCAGAGAGAAGACTTGTTTTTTGCCATTGGTATCTTAGCTTCTGTCGCCAAAATGTAAATAACTTTCGTTACCTTTTATGGACAGATGAATCAAATTTTTCAAATTCTGGAATGTTTAATAGAAAAAGCCACCATTATTGGTCAAGAGAAAATCTTTTGTTAGTACATCCAAGAGGCCCACAAGTCCGTTTCAGTTTCAACGTTTGGTGCGGTATAATTTGTTCAAAAATTGTTGGCCCGTTCTTTTATGAGGGAACCCTAACTGGTGAAAGATATGTGGAATTTATGTCAGAAATTCTGACTAATTTCTTAGACGAATTGGATCTTATAAGTAGACATCATCTGCATTTTCAGCAAGATGGCGCACCTGCCCACAACTCCAGAGGTACTTATCATTTTCTAAGTACTACTTTTAATGATCAGTGGATAGGAACAAATGGCCCAATACAGTGGCCTCCCAGATCACCAGATCTAAACCCACTTGATTACTTCTTGTGGGGTTACTTAAAGAACCAAATTTACAAGCGAAGGTACGATAACCTTGACGCGTTAAAGACTGCAGTTAGGGAAAAGATAACCCAGATAGATGGTAGGACCATACTTAAGACAGTTCGAGCAGTTGAAAAACGTGCCCAAAAATGTATTGAAGAACAAGGTGGTGTTTTCGAGCATCTTCTTTAAAAAAAATTGTTATTGTATTTTGTAAGATTATAAGTTGATGTTGAAAATAAAGTTTGTCGATACAATTTAATTGTTTCAGATTGGAGGCCATAACTTCAACAATTTGTAACCTAGGAGAAAAGTTATTGTAAGCTTTTTTGTTTAAAATTTGATGCTTTAACAGAAAAAAATATAATATACAGGGGTTTCCATTTAAAAAAATGTTATTTTACTGAAAAAAATCAAAATAACGACTCTCAATTGTTTTTTTTATTTCTCATTTTTACCAGCGTTAAAAATGCTACTAGTTTGCTGATCCAAACAACTTTGTATTTTCACTAATAACAAAGTTACTAATGGTGAACACTTAATTTGGATAACCCTGTATTTATCGGCCTCAGATGTGAAATATCTGTAAGGTTACTTATTTTAGCTAGAGGGAAAACATTTGCTTTTTTCCAACAGTTGGGGAAGTTTGATGATGCAATTGCATAGTTGATGATGAAAGTTATATTTTCAATTAGCAAACCGAATATGATCGTTAGCATATTTAGGTTGATTCCGTCAACACCCAAGGCATTACTTGTGATACTCCGGAAAAATCCCATAACATCGTGGCAAGTTATTTGAGAGAATGTGAATTGTCTGGCTTGCTGGCTGGTGTTATGTTTTTCCAGCAGTTTCATTTGTAACTCAGACTTAACAATGGTAGAAAAATACTTATTTATGTCATTAACGTCCTGCAGATGGCCAGGTAACTGTTTCAAGTTGCTGCTGATAATGCTAAGTCTCCGATATGAGCTTTTTGTCTTAAAATATTTAAGGTACATAACACTGGGTATAGTCTTAGTAGTGGCTCGTTTGAAAATGCGCTTATTGGGCGCTATGCGCCTCGGGTCATGAAATATGGCCCACTTCTCAAACTAGATACGTCTTGTATTATTATAAAAGACAGTAACATCGAAAATATTTGTCTAAGGAGGTGACTGTTTCATCGTGCACAAACTCAAAAAAATCTTAGTGGTCCGATACTTCAACAATGTCGGATAGCTGCAGCCTTCAGCTGTAAGCTCAATCTTTGTATTGAATAGAGAATTTTTGTAAATATGAATATTTACTTGGATTTTAATGTAAATAAAGTGACATAGCTGGAGCTTAAAGCGACATGGAAGTGGCATTTTTCAATAAATTTGTGCTTTGGAACTGTAAAAAATACTAAATACCTTCAAAAAAATAATGTAAGCAAAGATACACGAGGATTGAGTGCTTAGTAGCAGTTTTTCTCTATTAGGAGCGGGCACAAATCAAGAAAATGAGAATCATCGCCATACAAAGTCTCCATTACATACATACAGGGTTATCCAAATTAAGTGTCCACCATTAGTAACTTTGTTATTAGTGAAAATACAAAGTTGTTTGAATTAGCAAACTAGTAGCATTTTTAACGCTGGTAAAAATGAGAAATAAAAAAAACAATTGAGAGTCGTTATTTTGATTTTTTTCAGTAAAATAACATTTTTTAAATGGAAACCCCTGTATATTATATTTTTTTCTGTTAAAGCATCAAATTTTAAACAAAAAAGTTCATAATGACTTTTCCGCTAAAGTCAAAAATAAAGTCAAAATAACGATAAATATTTTTAATTATTTGCAGTATTATAATATTAAGACGGCTATGAAAACAACATGGCGTTCGCGATTTGACAGCATTAAGATAAGCGACAAATTGTTAAACTGGACATACTCGCAACTAGAAGGCTTTGGAAAACAATGATAAAATCAAATAATGTCAAACATTAGTGTAAATACTTGTTTATAAGCTTTATTGTGTCATTAATTTAAAGAAAAATGTTCTCCCATGAAGAAAAGTGTGATATGTTAGAATGCTATTTAGTGTGCAGAAAATCCTCCTTGAGAGCAAGAGAATACTACAGTGAATTATATCCCGCTCGCATTCAACCGTATGAACGATGTTTTCTGAGACTTTATCGAAAATTTAGGGGCAACGAAAATGTTTTTGCTAAAACAAGGGCAAAAAAAGAATTCATAATAAGCGAGGCCACGGAAATTGCAGTTATTGGATATTTTGAAGCTTATCGTGAGAATTCAATAGCAGATATTCTCAAGGACTCTAATTTCAGTTATGGTACTGTTCAAAGGATTTTAAAAAAATACAAATTTATTCCGTATAAGTACCGACCAGTTCAAACGCTTTTGGCAGGGGATCCAGAGAGAAGACTTGTTTTTTGCCATTGGTATCTTAGCTTCTGTCGCCAAAATGTAAATAACTTTCGTTACCTTTTATGGACAGATGAATCAAATTTTTCAAATTCTGGAATGTTTAATAGAAAAAACCACCATTATTGGTCAAGAGAAAATCTTTTGTTAGTACATCCAAGAGGCCCACAAGTCCGTTTCAGTTTCAACGTTTGGTGCGGTATAATTGGTTCAAAAATTGTTGGCCCGTTCTTTTATGAGGGAACCCTAACTGGTGAAAGATATGTGGAATTTATGTCAGAAATTCTGACTAATTTCTTAGACGAATTGGATCTTATAAGTAGACATCATCTGCATTTTCAGCAAGATGGCGCACCTGCCCACAACTCCAGAGGTACTTATCATTTTCTAAGTACTACTTTTAATGATCAGTGGATCGGAACAAATGGCCCAATACAGTGGCCTCCCAGATCACCAGATCTAAACCCACTTGATTACTTCTTGTGGGGTTACTTAAAGAACCAAATTTACAAGCGAAGGTACGATAACCTTGACGCGTTAAAGACTGCAGTTAGGGAAAAGATAACCCAGATAGATGGTAGGACCATACTTAAGACAGTTCGAGCAGTTGAAAAACGTGCCCAAAAATGTATTGAAGAACAAGGTGGTGTTTTCGAGCATCTTCTTTAAAAAAAATGTTATTGTATTTTGTAAGATTATAAGTTGATGTTGAAAATAAAGTTTGTCGATACAATTTAATTGTTTCAGATTCATGGCCATAACTTAAACAATTTGTAACCTAGGAGAAAAGTTATTGTAAGCGTTTTTGTTTAAAATTTGATGCTTTAACAGAAAAAAATATAATATACAGGGGTTTCCATTTAAAAAAATGTTATTTTACTGAAAAAAATCAAAATAACGACTCTCAATTGTTTTTTTTTATTTCTCATTTTTACCAGCGTTAAGAATGCTACTAGTTTGATAATTCAAACAACTTTGTATTTTCACTAATAACAAAGTTACTAATGGTGGACACTTAATTTGTATACAAATCCACGACTCTTTTCTAAAGCAGCGGAAAAATGTTCGATGCCCGGAAAACAAAAAAATATTTATTGAAAATTTGAGTCTGAAAATGAGGCTGTCGAGATCAAGATTGTTGAGCACTAACAGCTTTCGCTTATTGGTGTTTTGTTAAAAAGTAAATAAGTTTTGGCTAATGCATTTTTTGAGTGGAGGTCTGTATTTGACAGACTCAAATATTGAATGAATCCATTATTTACACAATGCCGCAATTTTGTCATGAAATAAAATACATTCTCAAAAAGCATCACGCATACAACGGAATCCATGCTTTACTGTCATTTGAAGATTGAAGGTTTTGCGTAAATACGATTCAATTGTCTGCACCACCTTCAAATCTAAATAAATTTGGAACGAAAAACATTTTCGACAATATTATTTATAGTAAAATGCATCATGCTTTACCTTTAGATGCGCGTACAATAAAATATTCGGAACCAGC
This sequence comes from Acanthoscelides obtectus, assembly GCA_963669975.1. NCBI lineage: Eukaryota > Metazoa > Arthropoda > Insecta > Coleoptera > Chrysomelidae > Acanthoscelides > Acanthoscelides obtectus. Next base: position 89,348,716 of record CAVLJG010000008.1, read on the forward strand.
ACACAAAAAATTCGAAAGTGCCGCGCGCGTACCGTTGCACTACCAATAGTCGCACTTCGTCAGTACTAGCCGGAGACTTCTTCGAACTGTCGACGCAACGGCGCGAAGGCGGCGTCGATATGACGATGGTACATCCGTCCAGTAGGGGTACTGTCACGATTTGGGTCGATTACGAGATTTATTTGTCAGTTTATTTGTTTATTTATTTCTCGTGTGGCATTAAAATAAGAAGACGTCTCAAATTTAGGTGCAGAATAATTCTTACAAAAATCTAATAATTTAATTTATTTTGAACGATTTTCCGACGCGTTCAGGAATTCCGCAAATGCTCCACAGAACCACCTACATTTTACTGTTTTTAATTTTTTTCGTTCTGGGCTATTTTGAAAAAAAATGTGCTGTATAAGTAGACTTTGAGAACACTTTGAAGAAAGAAATGACGTTCTCTGAGGCCGATGGTATCAGAGGAGAGTGACTGACGCTCGCCTTCAAATATACTAAGTGACATATAAATCCGAACACCCAGTTTAAACGGTTTTATTTTAATAAAAGTTGGTGAATGTATTTATCTTACTGTAAATAACAAGTGAAAAAATTTTCAGCCTTATCAGTTGGACATTCCGGTTTTTATACTGCTTTTTTTAATTCACTAACGCTCTAAAAATGAATATTTTAGCCGCAGTAAAGAATCAACGTTGGCGGATTTTGGTTCTTGACATCCTTTACGATCGGTTACGATGCCTAGAGTACGGAGACCTGTACGATTTCGTCAACTTAGTGAGTTTTATAGGGGCCGTATAGTGGGACTTCGGGAAGCTGGACTTTCTTTTCGGGCAATTGCAGTTAGAGTGCAAAGAAGTGTAGACACTGTGGTTAGGTGTTGTCAGGCATGGCTTCGAGAAGGCCGTACGCAAAGAGCAAGGGGCACTGGACGCCGCCGTAGAACAACAGACCGTGAAGATCGCCGCCTAAGATTATTGGCCTTAAGGGACCGTTTCTCCACTACCAGGTCCATTGCAAATGAATGGTTTGCAGAACAGGGAAGACCTATTGGCATGCGAAGTGTTTACCGACGAATGAGAAGTTTTGGCTTGTTTTCATACTGGCCACACTGGGTCCTCCCTTTAACTCGAGAACACCGACGTAATCGCCTTGAGTGGTGCTGACAACGATCACTCTGGGAGGAATCCACAGCTTTTTGTTGAAAGACATGTTCATCACACTGTTGGAGTTATGGATGTCACATTGTTACCATGGCCACCAAGATCTCCCGACTTATCCCCAATTGAGCACGTGTGGGATATGATGGGTAGGAGATTGCTCAATTTGCAACGTCCTCCTCAGACTCTAGAAGCACTTCGAGAGGAGTTGGTGGTTGCCTGGAATGAGTTACCGCAGGAGGACATTGACCACCTGATCAAAAGCATGCCTAGGCGCGTTGGAGAATGCGTAGCACATCAGGGTGCATCCACACATTATTAAAGGTCAAAGGGCTTTAAAGCAGTGCAATCATTTTGAAATTTTTATCATTTACTTATTATGCTTCATTAAGTACTTATACAAAATTTTATTAAAATAAAACCATTTAAACTGGGTGTTCGGATTTATATGTCACTTAGTATATTTTTGGGGAAGGTAATTGTTGCAGAAGTGATTCTATTTCATTGTTGTCTAAATGATAGCTTAGGGGAATGTATACGTTAAAGACAGATAGTTTTTTAGGAGTAGGCTAGCAGGGTATCGCAGTTTATATAAATAGCGACTACACCACTGGCTGTTGAGCTCTGCAATTTTTTAAAAATCCGATGTAGCCTTTCGGAGAATGAGTTTTAGATTCATGGAAGTTGGTTTCTTGGACACATATGATATCAGGTGTATAGTCAGATATTAGTTTAGACAGCATATTTAAGCGACAGTTGTATGCATTTAGATTCCACTGCAATATAGATTTAAGCGACATTGTAAATGGTTAGAAGAAATTAGATTCTATTGAAGATGCTTCGCTATGGGTGTCGTTAGTTTTGTTTTCGACGTGCCGTTCTAGTTTCTTACGTAACCTAGACAATCTATTTTTCAAGGTTCTTTCTGTTACGTGGGGGTATATAAGCTGTATTGTTTCAATCAAACCTTTTGTATCTACAGTATATTCGTTTACTATTGATATAACGTCATTTTCTTAGAGGCTTTTCATTTGGTTGCAGTTTAGCACTAAAATATACTAAGTGACATATAAATCCGAAACACCCAGTTTAAATGGTTTTATTTTAATAAAAGTTGGTGAATGTATTTATCTTACTGTAAATAACAAGTGAAAAAGTTTTCAGCCTTATCAGTTGGACATTCCGGTTTTTATACTGCTTTTTTTTAATTCACTAACGCTCTAAAAATGAATATTTCAGCCGCAGTAAAGAATGAACGTCGGCGGATTTTGGTTCTTGACATCCTTTACGATCGGTTACGATGCCTAGAGTACGGAGACCTGTACGATTTCGTCAACTTAGTGAGTTTGATAGGGGCCGTATAGTGGGACTTCCGGAAGCTGGACTTTCTTTTCGGGCAATTGCAGTTAGAGTGCAAAGAAGTGTAGACACTGTGGTTAGGTGTTGTCAAGCATGGCTTCGAGAAGGCCGTACGCAAAGAGCAAGGGGCACTGGACGCCGCCGTAGAACAACAGACCGTGAAGATCGCCGCCTAAGATTATTGGCCTTAAGGGACCGTTTCTTCACTACCAGGTCCATTGCAAATGAATGGTTTGCAGAACACGGAAGACCTATTGGCATGCGAAGTGTTTACCGACGAATGAGAAGTTTTGGCTTGTTTTCATACTGGCCACACTGGGTCCTCCCTTTAACTCGAGAACACCGACGTAATCGCCTTGAGTGGTGCTGACAATGATCACTCTGGGAGGAATCCACAGTTTTTTGTTGAAAGACATGTTCATCACACTGTTGGAGTTATGGTTTGGGGTGCTATAGCTTATCGCTCCAGGTCACCTTTAATCTTCATCAGAGGTAACATGAACGCGCAGCGTTATATCCACGAAGTTCTAGAACCCCATCTTTTACCCTATCTTGACACCCTGGCAGATCCAACTTTCCAACAAGATAATGCCCGACCACATGTTGCAAGAGTCGCAATAGACGTCTTTCAACATAATGGTGTCACATTGTTACCATGGCCACCAGGATCTCCCGACTTATCCCCAATTGAGCACGTGTGGGATATGATGGGTAGAAGATTGCTCAATTTGCAACGTCCTCCTCATACTCTAGAAGCACTTCGAGAGGAGTTGGTGGTTGCCTGGAATGAGATACCACAGGAGGACATTAACCACCTGATCAGAAGCATGCCTAGGCGCGTTGGAGAATGCGTAGCACATCAGGGTGCGTCCACACATTATTAAAGGTCAAAGGGCTTTAAAGCAGTGCAATCATTTTGAAATTTTTATCATTTACATACTTATTATGTTTCATTAAGTACTTATACAAAATTTTATTAAAATAAAACCATTTAAACTGGGTGTTCGGATTTATATGTCACTTAGTATATTTTTGAGGAAGGTAATTGTTGCAGAAGTGATTCTATTTCATTGTTGTCTAAATGATAGCTTAGGGGAATGTATACGTTAAAGACAGTTAGTTTTTTAGGAGTAGGCTAGCGGGGTATCGCAGTTTATATAAATAGCGACTACAACACTGGCTGTTGAGCTCTGCAATTTTTTAAAAATCCGTTGTAGCCTTTCGGAGAATGAGTTATAGATTCATGGAAGTTGGTTTCTTGGAGACCTATGATATCAGGTGTATGATCAGATATTAGTTTACACAGTATATTTAAGCGACAGTAGTATGCATTTAGATTCCAGTGCAATATAGATTTAAGCGACTTTGTAAATGGTTAGAAGAAATTAGATTATATTGAAGATGCTTCGCTATTGGTGTCGTTAGTTTTGTTTTCGACGTGCCGTTCTAGTTTGTTACGTGACCTAGTCAATCTATTTTTCAAGGTTCTGTTACGTGGGGGTATATAAGTTGTATTGTTTCAATCAAACCTTTTGTATCTACAGTATATTCGTTTACTATTGATATAACGTCCCGCACAGTGACACCTGGAGTAACGAGGAGGCAGATGAAAATGAAAAAGTCACAACGCAAGGAGAAATGTCTGTAATAACAAAAATATCATTCTTACATACAAAAGCTTACTTAACTCATAGAATATATACTAAGTGACATATAAATCCGAACACCCAGTTTAAATGGTTTTATTTTAATAAAAGTTGGTGAATGTATTTATCTTACTGTAAATAACAAGTGAAAAAATTTTCAGCCTTATCAGTTGGACATTCCGGTTTTTATACTGCTTTTTTTTTTCACTAACGCTCTAAAAATAAATATTTCAGCCGCAGTAAAGAATCAACGTTGGCGGATTTTGGTTCTTGACATCCTTTACGATCGGTTACGATGCCTAGAGTACGGAGACCTGTACGATTTCGTCAACTTAGTGAGTTTGATAGGGGCCGTATAGTGGGACTTCGGGAAGCTGGACTTTCTTTTCGGGCAATTGCAGTTAGAGTGCAAAGAAGTGTAGACACTGTGGTTAGGTGTTGTCAGGCATGTGGTGGCAGGTGTTGTCGCCGCCTAAGATTATTGGCCTTAAGGGACCGTTTCTCCACTACCAGGTCCATTGCAAATGAATGGTTTGCAGATCACGGAAGACCTATTGGCATGCGAAGTGTTTACCGACGAATGAGAAGTTTTGGCTTGTTTTCATACCGGCCACACTGGGTCCTCCCTTTAACTCGAGAACACCGACGTGGTGCAGACAACGGTCACTCTGGGATCAGGAATGGAACAGTATTGTCTTTAGTGACGAGTCTCGATTTTGTTTAGGCATGCACGATGGTCGTGCCAGGGTTAGAAGGCGACGTGGTGAAAGGAGGAATCCACAATTTTTTGTTGAAAGACATGTTCATCACACTGTTGGAGTTATGGTTTGGGGTGTTAGGTCACCTTTAATCTGCATCAGAGGTAACATGAACGCGCAGCGTTATATTCACGAAGTTCTAGCACCCCATCTTTTACCCTATCTTGACACCCTGGCAGATCCAACTTTCCAACAAGATAATGCCCGACCACATGTTGCAAGAGTCACAATAGACTTCTTTCAACATAATGATATCACATTGTTACCATGGCCACCAAGATCTCCCGACTTATCCCCAATTGAACACGTGTGGGATATGATGGGTAGGAGATTGCTCAATTTGCAACGTCCTCCTCAGACTCTAGAAGCACTTCGAGAGGAGTTGGTGGTTGCCTGGAATGAGATACCACAGGAGGACATTGACCACCTGATCAGAAGCATGCCTAGGCGCGTTAGAGAATGCGTAGCACATCAGTGTGCATCCACACATTATTAAAGGTCAAAGGGCTTTAAAGCAGTGCAATCATTTTGAAATTTTTATCATTTACTTATTATGCTTCATTAAGTAGGTACTTATACAAAATTTTATTAAAATAAAACCATTTAAACTGAGTGTTCGGATTTATATGTCACTTAGTATATCAAGCATGGAAAAATGTTGAGCTCTTAAACAGCTCACAAACCATCTAGGCGGCCGTGGCGCTGCATTACCAGACTCGAAGGTAATATATAATGATAACCAGTCTAGGACTCGGACATACCCAGTTCACTCATCGCTTTTCAACAGGGAAACCACCACCAGCCCGTGACATATTTGTGAGGGAGCACTAATCTAAACATTGAGTGTCCATTACTGGAAAATGACTACAACATAGTATTGACGGAACTGTAGTGGATGCCAAAGGAGATGGGACATTAATCAACTGCTTGCGTATCTAAGAGAAATTAATATTCTACATAAAATTTAATGACATACACCGCTAATAGCCTGTAAAAGTTGATGGGGTTATTTATTTATATAAAACAAAAGTTGACATAGTAAACTTAGTATTTTATACAGGGTGTTTCAAATTCGACCCTCACCATTGGGATCTCGGAATCTGTAAGAGATACGAAGTCGCTTAAATGGAGACAAAGTTGCGTATTTAGGTAGATCACAAAATGACGCTTAGAAAGTATCGAAATTCAATGTACTTTTTCTTTCAAAATCGTTTTAATTTGTTCCTGACTTTAATTGTAGTGAGGTTTCAAAATGAATTGCACATTGTCATTACTTCTTTTTCTCCTCTACAAGATGGCATCACTAGAATTCCAATATGACTTTTCCTCTCTTGACCTCCAGCATCAACTTTATTTTTTCTTGTCGATGTCATATTGGATTTTCACGCAGGTGAATAAAGATCTTAATTATGATTTCAAAAATGTCATACATTGACATTGGCCAAACCTTAGTAACTCCAAAAAAAAAATGTCTTAGGTAGGCCTTGTAATTATCAGATTTCATTTGTTTTGTGTCAGACCAGACCTCAAATTGAACATAGCAACAGAGCTTGGCAGACCGAGAATAGGAGAAATAAATCTAGCAGTGAACAATGTACAGAGAAGAGTCATGCTTGGCCAACAAAATAACGGACATTTTGAACATTTGCTATGATTTATGTGTCTGCTTATTTTTGATTATGTTCCGGCCTCGTCTCGTAAATAGAGCAGATGTAGTCCCTCGTTTCCCGGCCAAGCCCACGCGCATGCAGAGAAGAGAAGCAGCAACCGCGCCCTCCCACCTTCCTCCTCCCTGGCCACTGGCCTCTCATTCAAACATAAGAAACGACAAAGGAACAGCTCTTCATACGAGTAATCGCTGAATACGAATATTAGACAAATGGAGCGAAGGTGGGCCGATACGTCTTTTAAGATTTGCATATAGAAACTTAGTAGGCCGCGCGGATCAAACGTCAGTACTGAATCTTAACCTCACTCTTTGGTAAACTTAAATTCAAAGTTTCACAACGATACGTGCAGTGTTCTCACTACAGTGAATTTTTAAGTGTCACTAAGTCATTAGAAAAATGGAAGTCAACCGAGAAACTTTTCGCGCCATAATTTATTGTGTCAAAAGCGGGTCATATTGCAACAATTTCTCTTAATGAGCAAAGAACTGTTACTGCGGATTGGTATACCACCATTTTTTTGCCAAAAGTCATCAACGAGCTTCGAAAAATCAACCCCGAAAGAAGAATCGTCCTCCACTAAGACAATGCAAGCTCGCACACAGCCCAAAAAACAAGGCAGTATTTAACGGAAGAAAACGTGGAATTATTGGACCATCCTCCATATAGTTCCGATCTAAGTCCTAACGATTTCCTTACTTTCCCGAAAATTAAAAAACAGACTGCGTGGTCAAAGGTTCCAGTCACTAAAAGAAGCAGTTGACGCATTCAAAAATGCCGTTTTGGATCAGCCAGCAAACGAGTGGAAAAGTGCTTCGAAAATTGTTTCGAGCGCATGTAGATGTGTATTAATCTTCGTGGAGAAGACTTCGAAAGACAATAAAGTCATTTAAAACTACCTGCCGTGTCGTTTTATTTCAATATGCAAAACTTAAAAGACACCCCTCGTAATTAGGATGAGCATTGTCGGCGGGACGCCGAAGGAAAATCCAATAGGTCACCTTCAGTGTTCCTTTCGTCGCGGAGTCGAAATATAGCAGCTGAGGTACTCGTGCATCACCAACCACCCCAGAGTCATAGAGTTGCGTGCCGACCTCTTTTTCTGAAGACTGGTCACCATCAGGTAATTATCGACTAACCGATCTGATTCAGGCACAAATTTATAAAGTTAGGTGAATATTAGTACGGATGCGTCACCGGCATTGCAGACTGTGCCTGGCACGACGTTTGGGATATCGTTCCGATACTGTACTACGTTTCTTTAAATACCAACCTGGACCTAGCTTGTGATAGCCAACTCCAGATCAAGGACGCACAAAGACATTTGGGATAACGTTGAAACATTGGACTCGGTTCCTTCAGATAGCAACATGGACTTGCCTTGTGTCAGTCAGCTCCATACCAAGGAAGAACATATACCTTTGGGATAATAACTCAACACTGAACTCCGTTGCTTGTAATGGTAACTTATGCTGAACTTGTGGTAGCTAAGATCTCACGACAAATACCAACACTGAAAGCGTTTGGAACAACGAAGCAACAAAGTATGGCCAACAATCTATTCCCAATTGCTCGTGATAGTACAGTCCACTTGGTTTGCGATAATCATGGAACAGGACTGTAAGTATGACCATGACAGGTTATAAAACCGCCAAGATATACTGTTACCTTATTAAAAGATAAAGATTATGCACCTTTTGTGAGGTTAGCGTTACATTTTGCTTGTTATAGTAAATTCCATCTGGTTTGTGATAACCATGGAACAGGATTGTAAGGATGCACATGACATGTTAGGAAACAGCCAAAATACCATTTTTCATTTATAACAGAGACAGATTAGGTACATCCAAGCGAGACTAGCGTTACTTTTTGCTTGTGATAGCAAATTCCACTGGGTTTGTGATAGGAACAGGACTGTATGCATGTATATGACAGGTTGAGAAACCCGGAAAGTACCATCTTCTGTAATAACAGATAGAGATTAGGTACATCCATGATAGACTAGCATCACATTTTGCTTGGGATAGCAAATTATAGTCTCTCCTCTAAGTTCAAATGAGGGGGGCGCATGCCGGCAGGTACTCTCCACAGGGAACCAATTTCTCGTCAAGAGCTCATGCGGCGAATTTAAACAAAGCACTCAGGAGTACTCTAACAGAGGATTCCATTGATAACTTGCTCTTCGGAGTAAGTCTGGCCAAACAAGTCAGTTCTAAATAGAAATCAGATAAATATTGGCAGCAACTGGGGGCTAAAAGGCCGGACAACGTACTCACAACATCAGCTATCACCAATTATTTCAAAAAGGTACGCAGATCGTCAGGGAGACTGGCGCCTATTTATCATCAATAATAATAATAACCTTTATTCAAATTGCTTTGCGGATATGAAACGTCAACAGGAAAATATACATGACTAAATTAGAATAAAATAGATAATAAGTTATAAAATAAGCAGTAAAAACAGTATGCTTGAATGATGTATCAATAGTTAAAAAGAAGAATATAAAAATATGTGGCATAAATGTAAAATAAGTCAAATAATCAATAAACAGACAACCCTTGTAGAGAGTAAAAACACTTAGGGTACAAGTATGTTAAAAGATCTTTTTTGAAGACTTTTAAGTCGTTGATGGCTTTTAACTCGGAGGGCAAATTATTGAATATAGATCCACATAGATAGTCAGAGCTATACTAAGTGACATATAAATCCGAACACCCAGTTTAAATGGTTTTATTCTAATAAAATTTTGTATAAGTACTTAATGAAGCATAATAAGTAAATGATAAAAATTTCAAAATGATGGCACTGCTTTAAAGCCCTTTGACCTTTAATAATGTGTGGATACACCCTGATATGCTACGCATTCTCCAACGCGCCTAGGCATGCTTCTGATCAGGTGGTCAATGTCCTCCTGTGGTATCTCGTTCCAGGCAACCACCAACTCCTCTCGAAGTGCTTCTAGAGTCTGAGGAGGACGTTGCAAATTGAGCAATCTCCTACCCATCATATTCCACACGTGCTCAATTGGGGATAAGTCGGGAGATCTTGGTGGCCATGGTAACAATGTGACATCATTATGTTGAAAGAAGTCTATTGTGACTCTTGCAACATGTGGTCGGGCATTATCTTGTTGGAAAGTTGGATCTGCCAGGGTGTCACGATAGGGTAAAAGATGGGGTTCTAGAACTTCGTGGATATAACGCTGCGCGTTCATGTTACCTCTGATGAAGATTAAAGGTGACCTGGAACCATAAGCTATAGCACCCCAAACCATAACTCCAACAATGTGATGAACAAGTCTTTCAACAAAAATCTGTGGATTCCTCCTTTCACCACGTCGCCTTCTAACCCTGGCACGACCATCGTGCATGCCTAAACAAAATCGAGACTCATCACTGAAGACAATACTGTTCCATTCCTGATCCCAGAGTGACCGTTGTCTGCACCACTCAAGGCGATTACGTCGGTGTTCTCGAGTTAAAGGGAGGACCCAGTGTGGACGGTATGAAAACAAGCCAAAACTTCTCATTCGTCGGTAAACACTTCGCATGCCAATAGGTCTTCCGTGTTCTGCAAACCATTCATTTGCAATGGACCTGGTAGTGGAGAAACGGTCCCTTAAGGCCAATAATCTTAGGCGGCGACCTTCACGGTCTGTTGTTCTACGGCGGCGTCCAGTGCCCCTTGCTCTTTGCGTACGGCCTTCTCGAAGCCATGCCTGACAACACCTAACCACAGTGTCTACACTTCCTTGCACTCTAACTGCAATTGCCCGAAAAGAAAGTCCAGCTTCCCGAAGTCCCACTATACGGCCCCTATCAAACTCACTAAGTTGACGGAATCGTACAGGTCTCCGTACTCTAGGCATCGTAACCGATCGTAAAGGATGTCAAGAACCAAAATCCGCCAACGTTGATTCTTTACTGCGGCTGAAATATTCATTTTTAGAGCGTTAGTGAATTAAAAAAAAGCAGTATAAAAACCGGAATGTCCAACTGATAAGGCTGAAAATTTTTTCGCTTGTTATTTACAGTAAGATAAATACATTCACCAACTTTTATTAAAATAAAAACATTTAAACTGGGTGTTCGGATTTATATGTCACATAGTATATTTGTTATGTCTAAACTGTATCCATCGAAGAAACAAAGTAAAATCAAACATATACACCCGTATTGCACGTGATCAAGAACTTAACCGTAGGAGACGCTACAGGGCCGTATCAAGCTATTGTGACTGATCTATCAAAGAGTGTCGTACAAGATCTGTGTTGCTGTAAATTCTATCAAAAGCATAGTAAATTATCAGGAATATACCACGCCTTTCTAATCATATTTCGACATTAGGAATCAGTGCAAAAAATTCTGTATTCACCATTTCAGCAAAATGTTACTAAATCGCACACGAAAAAAACTTGTGGACCATCTCAATTGAAATTGTTCATATTTTATTATTAACTTACATATATACCCAATAATATTTACAAATCAACCTTCTATTCACAATGCAGAGCAAATTTTTTGGAGCAAATAGAAACTACAGACGTAGTAGTAGTACAAAAGTTTATTACAGACTCCATAAAGTTTGTTAGTTTGATTGCTATTAAAATTTACATGAGAAATAGGAAGAAGGTCAAAATGGCACTATTGTGCTTTAGAACTCCTAAATTAACCCTAATTTTGTGTAATTATAAATTTGGAATTTCCACATTAATAACTAGAAACTTACACTTTGATTGCAGTCTATAATGAACTTACCTGTCTTGCCAAAAAGCCCGTTAAACTGCCAGTCTTAATGGTATCAATCGATTTATATGCTGTATTCCGAGGAGCTTGAATCATCAGAATTGTTGATGTCAATTATAAGGGGTTCAACTTGGGTGTCAATGATATTGTCCATATCCCACATTTTGGTTTCAACCTTCTCTTGGACATGGTCAATACATGTTCTCCATTTTGCTGGCGTAATTCTATCGACAGCAACATCAAACAGTTTTTTAAGGTCAGAAAACTTAAAAGTGCTGTTATTTGACGCCACGTATTGTTTGATGTCGGCCCAAATCAACTCGATAGGATTCAGTTCGCAGTGATAGGGAGGCAGCCTGAGAACCGTTTTATTTTGGTTTTTGGCCATTTCGTCAACAATTTTTAAATCATATTTATACTTATGTCGCTTGACTATATTTATCAGCTCAGCTTTGACCATTGTTTGGTCGAAGTCGATCTTCTTTGAGACAAGCCACTGTTGAATGTCTGCCTTTTTGGTGGCCATTGTTGGAATTTTTTCCAATTTTCTGGAGTGGTACGGGGCATTATCCATCACAATAATTGCGTTATCATCAAGTGTCGGCAAAATTTTTTTGAACCAATTTTCAAATGAGTTACCATCCATTTCTTCGTGATAGTCTCCAGTTTTTTTGGATTCAAATGCCCACAATGCTTCAGGAACAAATCCATCTACGCTACCTATGTGGCAAATGATCAGGCGTTTTCCCTTGCCTGAAAGTAATTAGTTATTTTACTTCTCAGCGAGCACACTAAATGACGAAATTAAGCAACTTACTCTTTTTAGGTTAGTGTAGGATAGGGTCTTAGATTAGTTTTTGGGTAAAGGAAATACTCAGAAACTTGGATGAGATAGCAAAACTGAGTTCGGAGCTTCCAAATCATTTATTCGATCAGAAAATGAATTATCTGCATCCAAAAAAGTTCATATACTTCGAAACTTACCTGCAGGATTTTTCAATCCCGTCGGAAGGCCATCTAAAAAAGCCTGCCTTGAGGACCTCACAGATCTGTCTACCCAAACCTTTCCCTGCGTATGCCCCGCGTTCACCCATGTTTCGTCTAAATAATAAATTTTTCTTCCTTCAGCGCGGAATTGCCTAATTTTTCTAAGGTATTCTCTCCTCCAGATAACAATTTCCTCCTTTTCTATCAATAAACTATTCCTTCCTCTTTTCAAAAATCGAAAGTCTAGTTCTTTCAACAGCTTATGGAACGTAGATCTTTTAAAATTTGGCAGGTCCTCATCATCATTCACTTGCTTCAATATTTTATCTATTGTAGGTATTTCATTCCTGAAAAAAAAGTGATGTACTTTTCTTCTAATGGCACTTTTGTCAAAGTCATCTATTTTTTCGATGATTTTTTTTCTCGCTGGATATGTTTTTGGCTCAGATAGTGAGTGATTTTGTCTATATTCCTTCAAGATTTTGTAAACACTTGATCGACCTACTCCAGAAATTTCAGCAACCTTACATACGATATTTTCTATAGCCAATCCACTATTCTCTTGCATCTGGTTCTTGTAGATATTTAGAATAATTTGTTTTTCACCTGCGCTAAGATGAAGCTTTTTAGCCCTTTTTCTGGGTGACGTTAAGCTGATTTCAACCACTTCATCAGCTGTATCTGTGTCAGACATTTTAGACTAATATTAAATTTCCGCAAGAAAAATCAAGTCAAGACGTGCATAAAACGTTCGCGCTCATAAACGGGTATCCGTAACTGATTACAATCCTGTGCGTGGTGACGAACCATCAACGTGACGCTGAGAGTTCCCTCTACTATGCAGCGTTGCCAGGCTTAATGTCACAATGATCATGTTTTATTGGGAAAATTGTCAGAAATCGCCGAATGTTGAACAGAAACATTACAAGAAGTCTAACCTTGAAATGTGAGGCTACAAATCGATATTCTTATAGGGGGGAAGGGTAGGGAGCTGTTATGGTTCCTATTAACCTTGGTGAAAGTTGGAAACGGTAATATCATATATGGCATACATTCGGTTGAAGGTGTGTGCACGGAAAATAGATTGCGGATAGGATTTTAATAGATAAATCTGCACAAAAAAACACAAAAGGAGATTTTTGTATTTCCTTGAAGAATATCTCAAGGTTATTTCTGATGTACTCATCGAAACTTTATGGAAGGATTATCGAAACCTTATTTTCAATTGCGATAGGGCCACATACCTCGACATCGCATTAATGTGAAAAATAAGACAATAGAAAAAAATTCCCTCACTGATGCTATCTCTTAGGAAAAATTTAACTATAAAGATTGCACAAAAATTTTCTTCACCTTTTTGAGCTTGTTTTCGCATCTCCGTATATGCCGTTCATAATTTGCTGCAGATCAAATTGGAATATACCTTTGTGATGCCATTGTTATATAATGTCCTTTACAACAGTTATTGCATGTATTGCACCAACAGATTGATTTGTGATCCATGCGAATGTGATCAACCACTCTGGCGAAAACTCGCCGAGCGTGGCAACCGTGCGACTTTGTCTGGAGGCTCGTCGCTACAAGCCAATCAGGAAGAGGCCGACAGAGCGCCATGGCTACCGATCACGCGTTGATCACGAATCAACCACTGTTTACGACTACTTTGTAGCTTCGTTAGATTCACTTTAGTTCATGTATCTTTGAGCATTCAATGCTACATATGATTTTGTGTTTTTCAATAGTCACGAACTCTTGGCGTTCGAGACAACTTTTGTGAAATAATTTGAAGCATGCGATACAAACAAGACATGTAAGTTCCTTATTCTTACAGCACTTGAAGGTCCCAAGCGACATAGTTGTTATTATTAAATGTGAAATTTCATAATTCACATTTAAGACACCATGTAACAGCTATTGCTTATCAGATTTGTAACCAAAAACACAACAAGCATTACAGGTTTTCAGTTGTTTATGTTTCGAACTTCTTCCGGGAAACAAAAAACACGACAAAGCAGATTTTGATTGACTCAGCTGGAAAAATTGATTGATGGTTAATAGTAAATTGTTTATAGATATAACTATTAGCCACTTTCTATTAGATCACAGGTTTATATATGACTAGACACTAGATAGAATTTTTATTGTGCACGAAAACACTTAGAATTCGCACGATTTATGTAGCCTAAACACTATCGGCAGAAGTTTAGGAGTGTCGCTAAAGAACTGAGCTGGAGTAATACCTGGAAACGGAGTAGGAGCTCCACCTGATAATGGTACATGTGTTCGGTGTCGGAAATTTGGCTTCTAAACGTAGTAAGTAAGTGTGAAGCCCTTGTATCCTGGTGGACGAACCTAGGACTCAGCTCCCACTAAGTTTGAAGCTTACTCTGGTTGTCGTCCCAGAAAAGCTGTCATTCCGATTAGCATCTGCAATCCATCATACACTAAGTGACATATAAATCCGAACACCCAGTTTAAATGGTTTTATTTTAATAAAAGTTGGTGAATGTATTTATCTTACTGTAAATAACAAGTGAAAAAATGTTCAGCCTTATCAGTTGGACATTCCGGTTTTTATACTGCTTTTTTTTATTCACTAACGCTCTAAAAATGAATATTTCAGCCGCAGTAAAGAATCAACGTTGGCGGATTTTGGTTCTTGACATCCTTTACGATCGGTTACGATGCCTAGAGTACGGAGACCTGTACGATTTCGCCAACTTAGTGAGTTTGATAGGGGCCGTATAGTGGGACTTCGGGAAGCTGGACTTTCTTTTCGGGCAATTGCAGTTAGAGTGCAAAGAAGTGTAGACACTGTGGTTAGGTGTTGTCAGGCATGGCTTCGAGAAGGCCGTACGCAAAGAGCAAGGGGCACTGGACGCCGCCGTAGAACAACAGACCGTGAAGATCGCCGCCTAAGATTATTGGCCTTAAGGGACCGTTTCTCCACTACCGGGTC
This sequence comes from Acanthoscelides obtectus, assembly GCA_963669975.1. Taxonomy (NCBI): domain Eukaryota; kingdom Metazoa; phylum Arthropoda; class Insecta; order Coleoptera; family Chrysomelidae; genus Acanthoscelides; species Acanthoscelides obtectus. The sequence goes on from CAVLJG010000008.1 coordinate 89,364,000, forward strand.
CATTGCAAATGAATGGTTTGCAGAACACGGAAGACCTATTGGCATGCGAAGTGTTTACCGACGAATGAGAAGTTTTGACTTGTTTTCATACCGGCCACACTGGGTCCTCCCTTTAACTCGAGAACACCGACGTAATCGCCTTGAGTGGTGCAGACAACGGTCACTCTGGGATCAGGAATGGAACAGTATTGTCTTTAGTGACGAGTCTCGATTTTGTTTAGGCATGCACGATGGTCGTGCCAGGGTTAGAAGGCGACATGGTGAAAGGAGGAATCCACAGTTTTTTGTTGAAAGACATGTTCATCACACTGTTGGAGTTATGGGTTGGGGTGCTATAGCTTATGGTTCCAGGTCACCTTTAATCTTCATCAGAGGTAACATGAACGCGCAGAGTTATATCCACGAAGTTCTAGAACCCCATCTTTTACCCTATCTTGACACCCTGGCAGATCCAACTTTCCAACAAGATAATGCCCGACCACATGTTGCAAGAGTCACAATAGACTTCTTTCAACATAATGATGTTACATTGTTACCATGGCCACCGAGATCTCCCGACTTATCCCCAATTGAGCACGTGTGCGATATGATGGGTAGGAGATTGCTCAATTTGCAACGTCCTCCTCAGACTCTAGAAGCACTTCGAGAGGAGTTGGTGGTTGCCTGGAATGAGATACCACAGGAGGACATTGACCACCTGATCAGAAGCATGCCTAGGCGCGTTGGAGAATGCGTAGCACATCAGGGTGTATCCACACATTATTAAAGGTCAAAGGGCTTTAAAGCAGTGCAATCATTTTGAAATTTTTATCATTTACTTATCATGCTTCATTAAGTACTTATACAAAATTTAATTAAAATAAAACCATTTAAACTGGGTGTTCGGATTTATATGTCACTTAGTATATGATTGCGGGATTACGGTACGACCTTTGTCGGAAAGAAATATATGTCTGTTTTTCTACCTTGATAACCAATACTTTGAAATTTCAAATGCAGGCATAAGATGGTTTTTGAAGAGCGTTCACAAGTTGAGACGTTCTCAACCGAAATATGGCCCCACTTGAGATACTGTGGTTGTTCTCAATAATCCAGAGGGGTTACTGGTGACCTCTGTAGATGTTCGGATGAGGAAACTAGCAACACTGCTAGCTCTAACTTCAGGTCAGGGTGTGCAGACTCTGCTCCTAATTGAAACAGGCAACATCCGGATCGGGTTGAATAATATTGAAAATGGGATTTCCCAGTTTTTGAAGAGCTCGGGGACATTCATGCTGCCTTTACCGTATTGTACGCCCAAATATCTGTGCAGTCAAAGTATTTATTTGTCTCAGTAAATACATTTTATTGTTGTGCCTATGTTCCCACTATACAGTGCTTTCTTTAATGTCCCCATCCTCTTTGATTTTTTGAACGGATAAATTCAAAGAATTGAAACTTGAGGTAATGAAATTGATGCGCGGATACCGTATTTTAGAGTAAAAGTGACAGATGAAAATGTTAAGATGGCCGCTGGGCGCCGTCATGGAAAAAATTATCTGAAAACGGGGGTCTTGTTGCACATCATTTTAAAGCTCCTGACAGTACTTATTTCCCTAGAATATAAAGTCAATACCTTTACCTACTACAAAATGGTGGTGCATTTAATAATTACCTGAATACATTGACATTTGACTTGATAAATTTGAATAAATACATTGAGTTCCGTTTAGAAGATGCTGGAAATGGTTGCCTTGTACCTCTTGACACAATAACAGCTGGTCCGTAATTTCGCGTTGAACATTTTCAAACATAGTAACATCGATATTTCTACAAATATTTGTTATTCTCAGCCGTATATCCAATATTGAAGCAGGTTCAGTTTCGTACACTTTTTGCTTCAAATAGCCCCATAAAAAAATTCTAAAGATGTCAAATTTGGAGAGCGAGCTGGCCATTTGACAAGACCTCGACGGCCAATCCACCGACCGGGGAAATTGTTATTTAATAATTCTTAAATTGTCTATAGTAGTGTGGTGGAGCACCATCTTGCTGGAATGCAATATCAGTATCGAATTCATTAGGATTCGCTTCGACCATTTCGGTGATTAGAGGGTCAATAGTATTTTCCAGCATATCCAAATACAGTCCCCGGTTAAAGTTTGTTCGATGAATAGAGGCCCCACAATATGATTTCCCAATATCTCAGCCCAAACGTTAACTTTTTGTGGACATTGAGTATGAGTTTACCGAAAGACGTGAGGATTGGTGTCACTCCAATAACGACAATTTTGTCTATGCACATGACCGTTGAGAAAAAATGTACATTCATCACTAAAACATATATTTTGGATATAGGTAGGATGCCATGCAATTGTTGCCGTCATAGTCTCGCAGAATTCTGTTCTTCGATCATGGTCATCTTCAGTTAGCTGATGGACCATTTGAATTTTATTTATTCTGTTTCAAAAGTATCCATACAGTCGAAGGACAAACCTCACATACATTCGCGATAGAGGAAGTAGACTGTTGGGGATTTGATATGATCTCACCAATTATTTGAACTTGCTTTTCTTCCGGGATGGTCGGATGACCTGGGGGCTTTTTGTTGTTTACACTACCAGTAGCTGTAAATTTAAATACAAGTTCCTTTAAATATTCTCTACAGGTAGGACGATTCGGGAAACAAGCACTAAAAATCATTTCGGTCTCGTGAAAGTTACGCGTCGCACCATAAATAAAAGTCGCTTCGATTTTTTCTTCCAATAGACGAGAATTGGCCATTTTAAAAATAGTTCAAACAGTATCTAAACTCTGGGCGCTGAAGAAAGACATTAAACGTAAACAGTGATCAGCACGTGAACAGATCCCTCGAAAGCATCCACGGATATACTCCAGTCACTTTAGGTCTAAACATCCTCGGCAGTGTATTTCTAGTGAATCCACAGACCCTTTTTCGTGTCATCTTGAGACTAGAAAAAGGATGACTGTTAAAATAAGTTACCTTGATCTTTCATGAGCTCCCAGTACAAAACATCATCGATATATTTTTGATGTAGGAACAACAAATTGGTTTAGAAAACATCCACTTTGAACCTAAATTGACTGGAGTAACATCGATCTACAGACAAATTCAAGGTCACTAGCAGTCGTCGGCGCTCTACGAATCTGCACAGGTTTGGACTTGTAAACGTGATTGTAGATGACACGACAGGCATCTAACAGTTAATTCACGCACAGGATTGCATTGCATACGCATTACGCATTCAGTAGCGTATACTCGTTTTTCGCGAGTGGAACGTTTTGTTTATATATTGCCTAAGATACGATGTCTGACACAGATACAGCCGACGAAGTGGTTGACATCAGCGCAACCCCACCCAAAAAAGGGGCTAAGAAGCTACATTTAAGTGCAAATGAGAAACAAATAATATTAAATATATACAAAAACCAAATTCAAGAAAAACCCGATTTGGTCGTGGACGAAGTTATATGTAAGGTAGCACATATTTCTGGAGTATGTCGGTCCAGTGTTTATAGGATCATTAAGGAATATAGGAGCACTCACTCACTTTCTGAGCCAAAACCGTATCTTGCAAGAAAAAGGATAACGGACGGAGTAGATGACTTTGACAGAACTGCCATCAGGAGGAAAGTGCATAATTTTTTCTTCCGAAATGAGATACCTACAGTAGATAAGATATTAAGATTAGTTAATGCTGATGAGGATCTTCCATCATTTAAAAGAACCACATTCCGAAAACTTTTGAAGGAACTTAATTTTCGATTCTTGAAACGGGGAAGAAACAGTATGTTAATAGAGAAAGAAGAAATTGTTGTGTGGAGAAGGGATTACCTTAGGAAGATTCGGAAGTTTCGCGATGAAAAAAGAAAAATTTACTATTTGGACGAAACGTGGGTGAATGCTGGACATACTCAAGCGAAAGTTTGGGTCGACAAATCAGTAACATCATCAAGGCAGGCTTTTCTAGACGGTCTTTCGGCTGGATTGAAAAATCCTGCAGGTAAGCTCCTTCATCTATCCGGCAATTTAGTTTTGATAAATTCGGGCAAATAATATGCTGTGATAGCAGATAATGTGTGATATTCTCCAAAAATGGTGCATTCGCAGTGTAGTCATTACAAACTTCGACCCTCTTTTAAACGTTATTTTGAAATTTATTATCATTTTTGGGTGCAGTCAATTTGCTTTGAATGGGTTTTGAGAAGTTGCAAACTTCAATTTTCTACGTTTTTCAGTTTTTGATCAGCATTCCGTGACTCTTAAATTCAGCTAAATGAACTCAATTGCCTCATTCCCTCAAATTTAATCAATCCATAGTGTAAGGAATAATTTATTTCCAGGAAAAGGCAAACGGCTGATCATTTGTCACGTAGGTAGTGAAGACGGCTTTGTTCCCGAAGCACTGTGGGCTTTTGAATCAAAAAAGACAGGGGACTATCATGAGGAGATGGACGGCAATTCCTTTGAAAACTGGTTCTCCAAAATGTTACTAAAGCTGGAGAATAACGCTGTTATTGTACTGGAGAATGCCCCGTACCATTCTAGAAAAATAGAAAAAATTCCCACAATGGCAACTAAAAGAGCAAACATACAACAATGGCTGGCCTCAAAACAGATCGATTTTGATGAAACAATGGTCAAGGGTGAATTGATAAGTATAGTCAATAGACATAAATACAAATACGATTTTAAAATGATCGACGAAATGGCCAAAAAACAAAATAAAACTGTCTTGAGACTGCCACCCTACCATTGTGAGCTGAACCCTATTGAGCTGATTTGGGCCAACATAAAGCAATACGTGGCGTCGAATAATAATACTTATAAATTATCTGATGTTAAAAATCTCTTTCACATCGCAGTCAATAGAGTTACGGCAGAGGAATGGAAAAACTGTATCCGCCACCTTCGGGAGAAGGTTGAGGTCAAAATGTGGGATTTGGACAATGTCATCGATACCCAAATTGAACCTCTAATAATTCATTTAAACGATTCAGAAGATTCAACTTCCTCTTCTGAATGAGTGCGCGCAGCTTACTCACTAATAACTAAAAAGTGTAGTTAACTCATTTGTGAATCTCTAACTGAAATTTACTGTAAAAGATAATAATTATCTTGTATGAAATTTTTGATGACTACCCATAATATCTTGATGCGGTCCTGTAATGTCTCCTGCGCCTAAACACTCACTCACGAGCAATATGCGTGTATTTGTTTGGGTTTAGTTTCTTTCTTCAGCGCCTAGAGTATAGCACTAAAACCAAAAACTAAATAAGAATATTTTAATCGTACGAAGATGTTTGTTTTCGTACTGATGTTCTTGTCACGGTCAAAAAAAATAACAAAACAAGTTTTTATCTCTGTCGTTGTGGATACGGCGGTGTGTTCAAGTAATTATTAAATGTACCACCACTTTGTATTATGTAAAGGTATTGACTTTATATTCTAAGGTTATAAATTACTCGTCAGGAGCTTCAAAATGATGTGCCACAAGACCCCCGTTTTCCACGATCAATTTCATTAAAGAAAATCACTGTACCTATGTAGATGTATCAAGTCTGTTGCAGCAAAGAGTGGCCTAAGTGCGTCACAATTGACAGCCCCTAGTACACGAAACGCGTCTACCTTTTCGCCGGCTAGATGATAGTACGGGTTAGAGCCACCTCACAAATTTCATATGCCGAACAATAACTTTGCTCAAGCAGCATTTGAGGTTAACCAAGTTTCCACACTTTAAACATAACGTAATTTGCTTGTCACCATGTAATAGATGGTATTATTGATTTTTGAATCTTTGTACGTCATATTACGTGTTGTTAAAAGCCCTAACTTTAGTTGTAAATGTACAATTTGTGTAGTTGCGGACAACCTAGCGTTTACTATTGCAGAGTAGTATGTTGTTATAACTCGCTTTGAACATCTACACCTGATCTATTTACGAGACGAGGCCAGAACATAATTATGATCGAAAGTCATTTACAGGTAAGATCCTCTGATCATGTAATTATTATTTTTATTACCATCAATAAAATTCTCAGTTTGTGTTCAGGTTTCACCATCACTTTTTATTTCCTTGTAATTTTCATCTAGCAACAAATTCATAGCCAACTAAGGATAAACATCTCTGAATTCAGGATTTAGATTTCGTCCATATGAAAAAACAAAGTTGGTGGTGTCTTAGTTTACATTTATAACCTAATTCTGAAGTACAATTCGTTTCCAGAGGCTTGGAAACTAGCTAGAGTTACTCCGATATTGAAAAAAGGTGACCCAGCGCAAATTGATAACTATAAGCCTATTTCAGAATCTTGTAATTTTGCAAAATTATTTGAAATAATACTTTACACGTTTATTTTTGCCGCAACGACAGAGTCACTGTCCATCGATCAGCATTGTCGATAAGAAATCATGTATCATTAATCTGAGTTGCTTGTCACAAACCATTTGCGAAACTTTGGATGACAGAAGCCAGGTTGATGTCAATCATATGGACATGGAAAAGGCATTTGATAGAGTAGATTTAGGTATCCTATTGAAAAAACTGAGTTTTTTTTGTGCTGTGAAGATCTTTTGTCGTTGTTTAACTCGTATCTTTTTAACAGGACCCAATATGTTGATTATAAAGGATATCGTTCACCACTTATAAAGCCTACTTCAGGAATTTCCCAAGGCTCGAATCTAGAACCCTTACTATTTGTTCTTATATACAGGGTGTTTCAGTTTATTGTTGCATAACTTTAAGATCCGATAGAACTTTTAAAATTAATGCATAAAGTCTATATAAACATGGGTCGAAAAATGCGTGGCTTCCGGAATACAGGGTGTTTACATTTACTTTCTAAAATAGTTTTTTTTAAATATTTCGAACAATATTCGATGTATAACTGTGAAAATTGGTATACAAGGGTTTCTTGGTACGACAAAACGAACCATGGGCATAGTTTTACTGTAGCCGCTAGAGGGCGCTCTCTACTGTACCTGTAGTGTATTAAAATTTTCGTAATCAACATATTTGGTCGCATGAAAACCCGCATGCAGTTCGGGAACAAAATTTTCAGCATGAATAATTTAGTGTGAACGTGTGGATTGGTATCTACCGTAATCGACTATTTGGACCCTACTTTTGCCTGCAAGGTTAAATGCTGCGACCTTCTTGGAATTTTTGTCTGAAGTCTGAACATGCAAATATGTGGGATGATGTTATGTTAGATTTAAGAAGATTGGCCTGGTTCCAGCTCATTATTCGAGAATAGTTAGAAACTGGCTGGACGAAAATTATCCAGAAAGATGGATCGGCCGTGGAGGACCAGTCGCCTGGCCTCCACGATCCCCTGACCTAAATCCATTAGATTTCTTTGTGTGGGGATTTCTAAAAGAAAAAGTGTACCAGACTCCCGTAACCACAATAGATATGCTAATAGACAAAATCAGGAATGCATGTGATGAAATAAGGCCTTATTTGAATAATGCTATACCACGTTCGATCATTCGTAGATGTGAATTGTGTATTGAACAATTGGGTTTACATTTCGAGCAACTACTTTAGATTTTGTATATTTGTCCTAACTACCCAATAGCATTTTAGTTGTAAATAATTAATTTAATTTGTTAAAAATAATATTGGAAAATTAAACAAATTAATATTCTGTTTTTTGTGTTTATTTGGAGTTAGGAATTATTGCTGTGTTTAAAAACACAATCTAAACGATCATCTTAATTACTTGTAATGCCCAAATCGAAAATTTGAAAACAAATATTATTTTCCCATAAAAATTAAAAATGTATCGAACCTTAAAAAATCGAAATATCTCAAAAACGGCTAACTATAACGAAAACTCACAAGATAACTTTTTTTTGTTGAAAAGTGCGAGGAATCAGTTTTTTTATTCAAAAAGCAAAAAATTGAACTAAGAAATTTTTTTCGGACATTTTAATACACTACAGGTACAGTAGAGAGCGCCCTCTAGCGGCTACAGTAAGACTATGGCCATGGTTCATTTTGTTGTACCAAAAAACCCTTGTATACCAATTTTCACTGTTATACATCAAACATTGTTTGAAATATTTAAAAAAACTATTTTAGAAAGTAAATTTAAACACCCTGTATTTCGGAAGCTACGCATTTTTCGACCCATGTTTATATAGACTTTATGCATTAATTTTAAAAGTTATATCGAATCTTAAAGTTATGCAACAATAAACTGAAACACCCTGTATAAGCGATCTAACTCTTGACTTGCACTGTGCAGATGAGCAAGATATTATCACAGTGTCTTCATGGTGCCATGCCAATCATCTTAACTTAAATGCGGACAAGTGCTTTGTTGTGGCTTTCACAAGAAAATTAAACATCTTAAATCTCAACTACTATCTTGGACACGTTAGCCTTGAGCGTCAAGAGCAAATCGATGACTTAGGAAACATATTTGATAAAAAAATGTCTTTTTCAACTCATATCGACACGACCGTTTCGTCAGCTAATAGGATGTTGGGATTCATCATGAGGAACGCTAGAGAATTTTATATTTCAGTACTAGATATTCTATACAGGGTGTCCGCAAAATTGGGGTTTTCCTTTTCAGAAGTAACAAAGGTAATGTGTAGTGAAACGAGGGCGACCAAGTAGAAAAAATAAAGGAAAAAGTACTCACTCTCCAGTTGACGAGAAGGGCTAAGTACATCTCTGCCCGAAATCATACCGCTCCAACAGAAAATGAAATCAACTGATGCGCTACCGGGCAGACGCAGAAACCACATTGATTGTCTTACACTTAATGGCACATCTTCTAACAAGGAAGGCAAAATGTTGCGTAAAAAGTCTAGGTATTGCATCCCGTCCAATCGATTTGGGAGAATAAATGGTCCAATGAGCATACCGTTCACCATGCCAGCCCAAACATTCACCGAAAATGTTTGTTGAAAAAGTGCCCGACGGACAGCGTGCGGATTTTCTACTGACCAAACATGAGTGTTGCGAAAGTTATTCACCCCATTACGCGTGAACGTAGATTCGTCTGTCACCAATATGCACCTCAAAAAGTCCGGATTATTGTCATGTTGATGCAACAACCACTCACAAAACCGCAAACGGATACAGCCCCTCTTCACGCAGCGTTTGCCACACTTTAATTTTTGATACTTGCACTTCTCTAGCCACGTCTCTAGTGCTTGTTGAGGGATTTTCGTCTACGCGATTACCTCTAAACGCGTGACCGTAACCGTCGGTTGAAGGTTGCATACTGACCTAACACACTGACCCCGACCCAGTTCTGTCGTCGGGTTGAGCCAGTGACCTTGTGCCAGTCGGTGATGTTGCGGCTACAGGACGGTATTCAGATATTTTTGATGTTGCAGAGCCTTTATCTCGGTTCCCTTAAGACATTGGTGTATATGGTACTAAGAAAAATTGCTTATGTTTTCAAGATCTACACGTCGTGTAAAGGAAAACCCCAACATTGCGGACACCCTGTATATAAGTTGGAGTATGGTATCTTGATTTGGTACCCATATTGCGCAACACACGCAACTAAGATAGAACGTGTTCAGAGATTTTTTTTAAATATATGCATTTTAAGAAAACTGGTTTATTCTCGGAAACAGGATTTGAATACTCTTAGCTGCTTAATGAAGCAAACTTTATTTCTCGTAACACACGACGTATCTTTCTAACAACGAGTTTCTTGTACAAACTCATTCATAGGGACGTAATATCTGAATTTTTGTTAGGTAAAATTCCATTTACCGTGGCCAGACGCAACATCAGAAATTATTATTATTATTATTATGATAATTGAGATGAGCAGAGTACACAGTACTATAAGCTCATGCAGTAAATATAGTGTACCGACACGTAACACAAATACATCAAATAGAAAAAAATAAAAAAAGACAGTTCATAGCTATAAAGTTTGTACACTCCTCCAGCTATCATACTGCACTTTGAAGCTATTAACTGAAGTAGCACCAACCACACTTTCAGGTAAACTATTCCAGGTGTTGAATATGCGGTTGGGAAGAAACCACTGTCGGACTGTTGTTTTAAATGGCTCCTTATGCAGTTTAAGCTGTGTTCGCGTAGATTGCTGCGCGACAGACGGTATAGATGCATGAGGTTGGTGCCCATCAAACCATGAAGTATCCTGAACGTAACTATAAGATCGCCACGAAGTCTTCGCTCAGAGAATGAGGTCAGGTTGAATAATTCAAGGCGATCTTCATAGCTTGGTCTTCGTGCTCCAAAAGGGATACGAGTAGCCCGACGCTGTACTGATTCGACGAGATTTCTATCGCGCAGAAGCACAGTGTCCCATACCGGGCCAGCGAATTCAAGAATTGGCATCACGAATGCCTTGTAAATGTAGGCGCAAGTGTTGACATCGGATCCTTTGAAAGACCTTTCCAGCATGTATAGGAGTTTCTTGGCTTTTGATGTAACGTGGTGAATATGCTACGACCAGGAAAGACGATCGTTGACTACAACGCCCAGATCAGTGTGTCTGGAAACTGCTTCGATGTTGTGGTCAGAGATCTTGTATGTAAATCGCGGATTTGTCTTCCCGAGGTGAAGGACACAACACTTAGTTAGATTTAAGGGTAAAAGCCAACTGACTGACCATTGACAAACAATATCAAGATCTCGTTGAAGCATAGCAAAATTTAGGACAGTATTGTAAATCTTGGTGTCGTCGGCATAAGCTGAACATGTGGAGGAAATCAATGCGGGCAGGTCACTTGTATACAGAAGGAACAGCACTGGCCCCAAGACAGAGCCTTGAGGAACTCCACGTGCTACATGATGAAGGAGAGACGCTATCACTGACGTGCACAGAGAAAGTCCTCCCGGTGAGAAAAGCCTTAATCCACAGTAACAACTCGCCTCTTATTCCCATGCATTCCAACTTAAACAGAAGCCTTCTATGTGGTACGCGATCGAAAGCCCTAGAAAAATCTAAATAGATTATATCAACAGGAGTCTTTGTGTTCAGATACTGAGTCCAATCGTTGAGAGAGTGGAGAAGGTTGGTCATTATTGATCGACCAGGGAGAAATCCATGCTGATTCTTAGGGATAAGGTCATTTTCGAAAGCAAATGACAGGAGTTTATCTAATATGATTCTTTCAGCTATTTTGGCGGCGATAGGAACGAGACTTATTGGTCGATAATTTTTAGCGGAGGATTTGTCGCCCTTTTTGAATACAGGGGTAACAGAAGCACTAAGCCAGCATGAGGGTAGGGTATGAGATCTAAAAGACGATGTGAATATCAAGCTTAATGGTAGGGCCAGTGCTGAAGCGCAGTTTTTAAGTACAGCAGCCGTCATCCCATCTTTACCAGGGGAGGATTTCGCAGGTGCATTAATACATCTTCAGGCAGGAACTCAACTTCGCAAAGGCTGTTGGGACACCTATCGCAGATAGTGGTCGGTAGAAGGTCTCCATTAGGCTCATCGACGAAGTCATCACTAAAGGACTCTGCCAGTAAGTTGGCAGATTCGGTGGCATCCCTGTGGAGATGACCGTCAGCGTCGCGGATCTGAGGTGATGAAACTTTGGAATTCAGGTTTGTTCTTAGATACCGAAACAGCTTCTTCTTATTTTTGGAGGTAACGAGTTTTCGTTCATAAGCATGTTTGGCATTATGTAACGTTCTAGATAGGAGGTTAGAAAAGGATCGATGAGACACGTAATCTTGTGAATGGCCACTCCTCCTAAACCGTTGCCACAAAGATCTCTTGTGACGAAGCATCCTCGATATTTTAGAGTTGATCCAGGGCTTTGAGGGGTCACAGTATACCTTCTTTTCAACAGTATTGTCAGCCGTTTCGCTTAGGACTCGTTGAGCGAAAGTGTCCCACATATCTTGGGTGCTACTATTGTTAAGCAAAACAGGCCAGTTGACTTCAGACAGGGCTTGGTTAAGAGCATCGTGGTTTACAATTTTGATGGTTTTAAACTTATCGGTTGTAGAACGACTATTTATATTGAAGTGGAGAGAAGATAAAAGTGAAAAGTGGTCAGACTTGCCAAAAGGTGGCAAATAATCTAAATTAGAAACAAAGTCGGCGTCGTTAACGAATATCAAATCCAGAGCCCTAGGCGTCTGTCCTTCCCTGAATCTCGTTGGACGATCAACAAGTTGAGATATGCTAGAGTTGCGTAGCAAGTCGATGCAAGCAGCAGAAGAAGAATTGCATTCAGGAATGGTTGACATAGGCCAGCTAATGTCACGTAGATTGAAGTCACCAGCTATGAAAAGGTTGGTGTTTTTATTTAAGAGATCTGTAATGAGACTGCACAGGTGTGTGTCTCCCAAACAGGGCCGTGGCCGATATATGCAGCCTATCGTGAAGCTGAAATTTGGGCACCTCAATTCCAAAAATAGATTGTCAATGCCATCGAAAGGACTGACTAGAGTATTTTATTGTGAATGCCCTAGAACCAACATTTTAGCTAAGTCACCTATTTCGATAATTTGTAACAATTTTAATTTGATATGAAAAAGCTGTGACATCAATTTTTCCCCTATCTCGCTAGTTTATAGTTCTATTTTGCGGATCACATTTAATATGTAACTTTTCCGAGAAATACCTTTTTTATATTATTCAAGTGCTTATTGTTATAATATAACATTAGTTATATTTTTTCTTTTGCATAAAACGAAATGTTGATTTGATTTTGCGCATTTCCTGTTATTGGGTGCACATGTACCTGTTGGAAATAAACGTCTATCTATCTAGAGATGAAAGAAGGTATAAAGACAGGCTACCATGTTTGAATAATCACGCTCACCAGGTTCCACTGAATTAAAAGAATTCAATTAACACCGATCTTGTGCCAAACCACAGTATAAGGTTATCGTTAGACAAAATGATTTTAATGTTTTAGTTATTTGCTGGAACCTCCTTAGAGAGCTACGTTTTCCGCTTTCGTGAGTACCTACCTTTGCTTAATTGCTTTTTTCTGTGTGAAATGAATTGTATTGTCATAATGGGATATATCTCGTACGATTATCATATTATGATATTCAGAGAAGAGAAAAAATTAGAAACTATGGGAAAAATGTATAAAAAGAAACGTTACCTTCATAAGCTTTGATGTGCGTGTTTGAACGATGCTATACGAGGGTTAGCAGGTTTCATATCAGTAGAACGCAAAATTATCAATGAAAAGGTACTACTGAAAGAAGTGATGTCAGCCATACTAATTATAAGAAAAAAGTATACATATACTAAGTGACATATAAATCCGAACACCCAGTTTAAATGGTTTTATTTTAATAAACTCTTGGCACGTATGATTAAAAATCTTAGGACTAATAATACGGTTTATGACGAGTACGTTACGCAAAAAAAAAATACAGCTGAAAGCACCAAAGTCACTCATTCGTGAACGATATGAGAGAAAACTTACAAGTTATGATTGATGATGATCTGTGTTTCAATGCATCATTTTTGTAAGTAACTACTGAGGATTTGAAAACGAATAGAACAATTGGCGTTTTACAAAGAGGATGTCAAACCTGGTTCATAATTGATGTACTTTCATAAACGTTTTTGAGTAACAGACTGTTCAAGGTTCGCGTTAATTGCTTAGCTTGTAGATTCTTTCTACTGTGACCCATCACTTGTTATCTCGACTTTAGTGCATAAATCATTAACAGAATATGCCAATAATGATTCTTCGTTTTCATCGCCATCATCGTCTTCTTTTTTTCTTTGGTACTCAGCAACCATCGGAACCTCTAAGAGTTCCAAAGCCTCCTTTGGGATGTTTTTAAGTATTTGGTACGACCAGGTCCTAGAACCAAGAGAAATCATAAGTTACTAAAGTTGATAAAAGTAAAGTAAATGTTATTAGGCGAGTATCAATAATCCTATTTATGTCCGAAATCGCAAAAAATCTCAGATGACGTCCTGACGTCCTGTTATTATCCAATAACAGAACTATTTAGTCATACAAACAAAATTACCCGATTTGTCTCCATAAACCTCTGCATGTTTCTGAGAAAAGCAATATTCTTCTGAAAGATTACAATGATGACTTCTAAGCGTTATAATTCATTATGAATACTCAATTTGAATAAGTGCTGATTATGAAAATACACTACATACCTGCAGCTGACATGTCCATCTGAAACATTTGAATCTGAAAATGATTCACCACATCCACAATATTTCGTTGCAGTATGCGTTGGAATGTCAGTAATATAACTGTCAACAGAGCGAACATGATTGCAGCACTTGATGTTTTTAATTAATACCAACTTTTGAGGTATTATACCCCACTGTGCGCCGTTGATAATAACATATGCTGAGTGACATATAAGTCCCAGCACCCGGTTTAAATGGTTTTGTTTTAATAAAATTTTGTATAAGTACTTAATGAAGCATAATAAGTAAATGATAAAAATTTCAAAATGATTGCACTGCTTTAAACCCTTTTGACCTTTAATAATGTGTGGATCCACCCTGATGTGCTACGCATTCTCCAACGCGCCTAGGCATGCTTCTGATCAGGTGGTCAATGTCCTCCTGTGGTATCTCATTCCAGGCAACCACCAACTCCTCTCGAAGTGCTTCTAGAGTCTGAGGAGGACGTTGCAAATTGAGTAATCTCCTACCCATCATATTCCACACGTGCTCAATTGGGGATAAGTCGAAAGATCTTGGTGGCCATGGTAACATTGTGACATCATTATGTTGAAAGAAGTCTATTGTGACTCTTGGAACATGTGGTCGGGCATTATCTTGTTGGAAAGTTGGATCTGCCAGGGTGTCAAGATAGGGTAAAAGATGGGGTTCTAGAACTTCGTCGATATAACGCTGCGCGTTCATGTTACCTTTGATGAAGATTAAAGGTGACCTGGAACCATAAGCTATAGCACCCCAAACCATAACTCCAACAGTGTGATGAACATGTCTTTCAGCAAAAAACTGTGGATTCCTCCTTTCACCACGTCGCCTTCTAACCCTGGCACGACCATCGTGCATGCCTAAACAAAATCGAGACTCGTCACTAAAGACAATACTGTTCCATTCCTGATCCCAGAGTGACCGTTGTCTGCACCACTCAAGGCATTACGTCGGTGTTCTCGAATTAAAGGGAGGACCAAGTGTGGCCGGTATGAAAACAAGTCAAAACTTCTCATTCGTCGGTAAACACTTCGCATGCCAATAGGTCTTCCGTGTTCTGCAAACCATTCATTTGCAATGGACCTGGTAGTGGAGAAACGGTCCCTTAAGGCCAATAATCTTAGGCGGCGATCTTCACGGTCTGTTGTTCTACGGCGGCGTCCAGTGCCCCTTGCTCTTTGCGTACGGCCTTGTCGAAGCCATGCCTGACAACATCTAACCACAGTGTCTACACTTCTTTGCACTCTAACTGCAATTGCCCGAAAAGAAAGTCCAGGTTCCCGAAGTCCCACTATACGGCCCCTATCAAACTCACTAAGTTGACGAAATCGTACAGGTCTCCGTACTCTAGGCATCGTAACCGATCGTAAAGGATGTCAAGAACCAAAATCCGCCAACGTTGATTCTTTACTGCGGCCGAAATATTCATTTTTAGAGCGTTACTGAATTAAAAAAAAGCAGTATAAAAACCGGAATGTCCAACTGATATGGCTGAAAATTTTTTCACTTGTTATTTATAGTAAGATAAATACATTCACCAACTTTTATTAAAATAAAACCATTTAAACTGGGTGTTCGGATTTATGTCACTTAGTATACATAGGTAGGGATGAGTATTCAAAAATTTTTTCTTTTTTTGCTCATAACATCTTTCAAAAGTGGAATAGCATTGCTCACTAGTATTCGACAACCGTTCGCAATACTATGAGATAGATAGACCACTTATAAACTACAGCTTGACTGATATTTGCTACAGCTTTAACACATTTTTGGTAAAGAATCTCGTACTTTAATTGGTCGAAAGTCATATCACAGGAACGCTCATCGCAGAGAGTAATTTTGAAAGTATACTAAGTGACATATAAATCTGAACACCCAGTTTAAATGGTTTTATTTTAATAAAATTTTGTATAAGTACTTAATGAAGCATAATAAGTAAATGATAAAAATTTCAAAATGATTGCACTGCTTTAAAGCCCTTTGACCATTAATAATGTGTGGATGCACCCTGATGTGCTACGCATTCTCCAACGCGCCTAGGCATGCTTCTGATCAGGTGGTCAATGTCCTCCTGTGGTATCTCATTCCAGGCAACCACCAACTCTTCTCGAAGTGCTTCTAGAGTCTGAGGAGGACGTTGCAAATTGAGCAATCTCCTACCCATCAGATCCCATACGTGCTCAATTGGGGATAAGTCGGGAGATCTTGGTGGCCATGGTAACAATGTGACATCATTATGTTGAAAGATGTCTATTGTGACTCTTGCAACATGTGGTCGGGCATTGTCTTGTTGGAAAGTTGGATCTGCCAGGGTGTCAAGATAGGGTAAAAGATGGGGTTCTAGAACTTCGTGGATATAACGCTGCGCGTTCATGTTACCTCTGATGAAGATTAAAGGTGACCTGGAACCATAAGCTATAGCACCCCAAACCATAACTCCAACAGTGTGATGAACATGTCTTTCAACAAAAAACTGTGGATTCCTCCTTTCACCACGTCGCCTTCTAACCTTGGCACGACCATCGTGCATGCCTAAACAAAATCGAGACTCGTCACTAAAGACAATACTGTTCCATTCTCTGATCCCAGAGTGACCGTTGTCTGCACCACTCAAGGCGATTACGTCGGTGTTCTCGAGTTAAAGGGAGGACCCAGTGTGGCCGGTATGAAAACAAGCCAAAACTTCTCATTCATCGGTAAACACTTCGCATGCCAATAGGTCTTCCGTGTTCTGCAAACCATTCATTTGCAATGGACCTGGTAGTGGAGAAACGGTCCCTTAAGGCCAATAATCTTAGGCGGCGATCTTCACGGTCTGTTGTTCTACGGCGGCGTCCAGTGCCCCTTGCTCTTTGCGTACGGCCTTCTCGAAGCCATGCCTGACAACACCTAACCACAGTGTCTACACTTCTTTGCACTCTAACTGCAATTGCCCGAAAAGAAAGTCCAGCTTCCCGAAGTCCCACTATACGGCCCCTATCAAACTCACTAAGTTGACGAAATCGTACAGGTTTCCATACTCTAGGCATCGTAACCGATCGTAAAGGATGTCAAGAACCAAAATCCGCCAACGTTGATTCTTTACTGCGGCTGAAATATTCATTTTTAGAGCGTTAGTGAATTAAAAAAAAGCAGTATAAAAACCGGAATGTCCAACTGATAAGGCTGAAAATTTTTTCACTTGTTATTTACAGTAAGATAAATACATTCACCAACTTTTATTAAAATAAAACCATTTAAACTGGGTGTTCGGATTTATATGTCACTTAGTATATTAGCAGCACTATTATTGGTAAACTGAAGGATTTCGCCCATGACTATTTAACCTCACGGAAAATTCTGAAAACTGTGTCAAACAAGTTAGCTTTCTTCCAAGTATGTTGAAATAGAGCTTGTATTGAGCACTTAGCTATATAGGGTAGTGCTGTTATACCATATGATCTGCACAATATGAGTAAGAAGAAGAACACCAAAAATGATACAGTAATCCAAGCAAGCCAACAGGATAGTGAGCCAATAAATTGTCTCAACTATGAAACTGAAATTTCTTCACTTCAGAAAGAAATATTCTATCTAAAGGAAGTCTTAAAAACAAAAAATGAGGTAATCCATTTGTAAAATATCTCCAGACTTTTTAATAGCAAAATATGTCTATCAAATTTCAATATTCAGAAAGGAAAAAGGTAAAATTGATAGATTGGAGACGTGTTATCACGTTCACCCTAACCTGAGGAAGTACGCAAATGGTACTGTGCGTCTGTTAACAGATAAGCACGAAATTCAAATCCATGGAATCGACACCTTCAGCCGTTTCTGCGGCCCTGATACAGAAACGTAGGTTTTTGAAAATTGCAATGTCGGTCGGACTTTCCTCGTAAAATTTATAGACGGCGAGTTGTTGTCAGAAATGCAAGGAGCTATGAAAATGGCGCTCTGCTCCTGCCATGAGATAAGAACGAAAATCAAATCTGTGGCATCGATACCGCTTGCAGTTTCTGCGATCCTGATATAGATCTGTATGTTTCTGAAATCGCACTGTCGACCTAAATTCCCTCGCAAGATTGGTAGAGAAAGAGTTGCTATGAGGACCACAGAATCGCGAGGAGGCATAAAAATTGTACTCTGTTCCTGCTACAGATCTGTAGGTTTCTGCAAATCGCACTGTCATCCACACTTTCGTAATAAGATTTGTAGAGGACGAGTTGCTATCAGGCCAACAGAATAGCGAGGAGGTATAAAAATGGTACCCTGCTCCTGATATGAGATAGGAATCGATACCCCTTACAGTTTCTTCGATACTGATACAGATCTGTATGTAGGTTTCTGGAAAACGCACTATCGTCCAGACTTTTCTCGTAAAATTGCTATACTACAACGATTTAAAACTGTAATGACTCATACGCGTGATCAACACGTGATCAGAGCTCGATCCCGGCTTCCTTCCAGTACAGCCGTATAGCGTACGACATATGTCGTTTCTGTGGCTTTGCGGTGGTCAACAGCACAGACAGAGATGGAAATAATGGCTGATTGTTCTCCGCCGGTAGAACCAATGAAATCAAAGACGCGCCTCGACCGGCCGACTCATAGGCGTCGGCAACGCATTGGAACGTGTTTCGTTGAGCGATCGCATATTGTGTGCTTTTATAAGAATTGTTGTGTGATTGTTATTGTTGTGGTTTCTGTGGTTACTGTTTTGGTTATACTTAACCATGGAGAGTGCAAATGGCACGAGTGGAAGTACTGAAAGCCAGAACAAGTAGACGGCTTCGTAAAGCACTGAAGAGGGACGCGAAAGAAATCGTGCTCAACGTGTTCAATTATCTGAACAGAACTACGTCGCAGGGAGATGCACTCGCGCGTTGTGAAAGTATGACAGGCGTTCCAGAGTGGACCATTCGCAGGGTGGTGCATGAAAAGAAGAAAACTGGAGCTACTACTGATCCAAAGTTTAATTTGAAGGGACGAAAGGCCGTTAAATTGGATGACGATAGCAAAATGGCGTTAAGGCGAACCGTACATTCATTCTTCTTTAGGAATGAGATACCAACCCTCAAGGCTGTACATGCAGCGATCAAGGAAAATGAAATTATACCCCTAATGAGCGTCGAGGTAATGAGGAAATCCCTGCACGAAATTAATTTTCGTTACGAAACGCGTAATCGGTAAAGTCAGTATTGATAGAGAGACCTGAAATAGTCGCCTGGCGTCGAAAATACCTACGCGAAATGATTGAATATAGGCGACAAAGCAGAAAAATCTATTATTTGGACGAGACATGGGTAAATGCAGGTCACACAGTTAAAAAAACCCGGATAGACAAAAACGTAGTGAGTAACCGACAAGCAAGCATTGAAGGTTTGTCAACAGGTCTTCGTGGACCGTCAGGGAAAGGTCAAAGATTGATCGTAACTCATATTGGTAGCGATAGTGGCTTTTTAGAAAAGTGTGACTTGATTTTCGTCTCTAAGAAAGGAGGTGATTACCATGACGAAATGAATTCCAGCTGCTTCGAGAGCTGGTTTCAAGGGGTGCTTCAGCCAGTTGAGCCCAACTCTGTGATCGTCATGGATAATGCTTCCTACCATAGTCGTCGAGCCTAACGTGTACCGACTATGGGATCTCGAAAAAGTGACATGCAGCAATGGTTGCGCGAAAAAGGAATCCCGTTTGACGATTCATGTGTGAAAGCGGAATTGTATGAAAACATTAAACAGCACAAACCTGCGAACATTAGTTACGTGATTGATGAGATGGCCCGTCAATGTGGTGTCACTGTGCTGCGGTTACCGCCCTACCACTGTGAACTGAACCCAATAGAGCTCATCTGGGCTCAAGTGAAGGGTTATATTGCGCGCCATAACACAACCTTCAGATTACCACACGTTAAGGTTTTACTTGAGACTTCCATACAGCTAATAACGCCCGAAGCTTGGCAGAATGCTATCCGTCATGTTGTGAAGGAAGAAACAAAAATGTGGCAGCTTGACCACCACATCGACACCATCATAGAGCCAGTTATAGTCAATTTCAACGAGGAAAGCGATAGCGACAGTTTATTACTGTCAGATGTAAGTGGAAGCGACGATGAATAAAGGTAATTCCCAAATTTTTGACTTACAATATGTTTCAAACCACTCTTTATTAAGCATGTGACAAATCTAGTTCACCCATGTTAAACATTCATACCCCGCCTATGAACAGCCGACTACTGGTAGTTAAGTGATGTTCACGTGAACATCGATGAGCCATTACAGTTTTAGATAGTTATAGTATAGACGACGAGTTGCTGTCAGGATCACAGAAATGCGCGGAGGTACGTAAATGGTACTCTGCTCCTGCTATGAGATCAGAACGTAAGTCAAATCCATGGCATCAATACATTTCACCATTTCTGCGATCCTGATAAGATGTACACGTATCTTGAAATTGTACTGTTGACCAGACTTGCCTCGGAAGATTGGTAGACGACGAGTTGCTATCAGTGCCACAGAAACGCGAGAAGGTATGAAAACGGTACGCTGCTCCTGCTATGAGTTAGGAACGAAAATCAAATCCATTGCATCGATACCTCTTGCTATTTCTACGATCCTGGTACAGATCTGTAGGTTTCTGAAAATCGCACTGAAATCCAGACTTTCCTCGTAAAATTGGTTAACAAGGTACTATCAGGACCACAGAAACGCGAGGATGTATAAAACTAGTAATCTGCTTGCTACGGAATAGGAACGAAAATCAAATGCATGGCATCGATGTCTCTTGCCGTTACTGAAATGAGATAAGAAGGAAATTCAAATCCACGGAATCGATACCTCTTGCGTTTCTGCGACTCTGATCTGTAAGTTTCTGGAAATTGCACTGTCGGCCAAACCTTTCTCGTGAATTTGGTGAGAACGGTCCATGTATGGTACCCTCCAGAATTTGGATCCTGGGCATCTACGCTCCACGTCGTTTCTGTGATCCTGATGCAAATCTATAAGTTTCTAAAACTAGCACTGTCGACCAGGCTTTCTTTGTAAAATTGGTAGATTGTAGAGTTGCTATCAGGTTCGCAGATACGAGAGGAAGTACGTAAATGATACTCTAGCCCTGCTATGAGATTAGAACCAAATTTAAATCCATGGCATCGATATCTCTTGCCGTTTCGGCAACACGTACAGCTAAGGGGCGAGTACACATCATATGTACAACTGCTAGTTCTAAGTTGACATTTTGTAGAAAAACCTCGCAAAAAAACTATATAATGCCAAAAAATGATATAATGTCACTTTTCAAGATACGTAATACCCCTGTTGGTCCGGTCGAGTGTGGCGGAGTATCACCATATTGCTGCAAATGTGTTTGCCTTATGTGATGAATCTTCAAACTAGACATACATTCTTGATGCGCCACTGGTACTACCGTGTAGCCAAGGGACAAGGAATGCGGGCGGAGGTGTCGGATGAGAGAGGCGCGGGGAAAGGAGAACGCTGCAGAAGATAAGAGCGTGGTTTTTTTGATGCCCGATGTGCGAGGTATTTTGACAGAATATTTTGGAGAGAAGAATAGAGTACATGATTATTGATCCCCGGCGTTTTATTCTTGACAAATCAGAAGTGGGATTATTCACGTGCCGTACAAGTTCTACAAGTGAGTGAGTCAAAATGGGGAAGACGAAAAGGCGTAGTTCTTCTAGTTCATCCTCTAGCTCTCAGTCCAGTTCAAGTTCTTCGACGGACGATGGAAGGAGACATCGTAGGCGAGTAAAACGCTTACGAAAAGAACTCAAATTCAAAAACAAGTTTTTAGAGAAGCAACCTGTAAGTACTGCATACAGTAGTTTACATATCGATGAATCGCTAATACCTGAGTTTAACCCCTCAAATAGACAATGTATAGACTGGGTCAACAAGGTTGATCAGTTGCGTGAGTTATACCAGTGGGATGACCAATTGACAATTAAATTAGCAACAAAAGCAGTTTATGATATTTTGGTTGTCTGTTGAGATAAGTAGGCTCAAATAACAAAAGCAGTTTTTGATATTTTGGTTGTCTGTTGAGATAAGTAGGCTCAAACAACAAAAGCAGTTTATGATATTTTGGTTGTCTGTTGAGATAAGTAGGCTCAAACAACAAAAGCAGTTTATGATGTTTTGGTTGTCTGTTGAGATAAGTAGGCTCAAACAACAAAAGCAGTTTATGATGTTTTGGTTGTCTGTTGAGATAAGTAGGATCAAACAATAAAAGCAGTTTATGATGTTTTGGTTGTCTGTTGAGATAAGTAGGCTCAAACAACAAAAGCAGTTTATGATGTTTTGGTTGTCTGTTGAGATAAGTAGGCTCAAACAACAAAAGCAGTTTATGATATTTAGGTTGTCTGTTGGGATAAGTAGGCTCAAACAACAAAAGCAGTTTATGATGTTTTGGTTGTCTGTTGAGATAAGTAGGCTCAAACAACAAAAGCAGTTTATGATATTTAGGTTGTCTGTTGGGATAAGTAGGCTCAAACAACAAAAGCAGTTTATGATGTTTTGGTTGTCTGTTGAGATAAGTAGGCTCAAACAACAAAAGCAGCTTATGATATTTTGGTTGTCTGTTGAGATAAGTAGGCTCAAACAACAAAAGCATTTTATGATGTTTTGGTTGTCTGTTGAGATAAGTAGGCTCAAACAATAAAAGCAGTTTATGATGTTTTGGTTGTCTGTTGAGATAAGTAGGCTCAAACAACAAAAGCAGTTTATGATGTTTTGGTTGTCTGTTGAGATAAGTAGGCTCAAACAACAAAAGCAGTTTATGATATTTTGGTTGTCTGTTGAGATAAGTAGGCTCAAACAACAAAAGCAGTTTATGATGTTTTGGTTGTCTGTTGAGATAAGTAGGCTCAAACAACAAAAGCAGTTTATGATATTTTGGTTGTCTGTTGAGATAAGTAGGCTCAAACAACAAAAGCAGTTTATGATGTTTTGGTTGTCTGTTGAGATAAGTAGGCTCAAACAATAAATTTATAAATTAAATATAAATAAAAAATAAATTTATGGGTCTATACATTCTTGATGCTCCACTGGTACTACCGTGTAGCCAAGGGACAAGGAATGCGGGCGGAGGTGTCGGATGAGAGAGGCGCGGGGAAATGAGAACGCTGCAGAAGATAAGAGTGTGGTTTTTTTGATGCCCGATGTGCGAGGTATTTTGACAGAATATTTTGGAGAGAAGAATAGAATACATGATTATTGATCCCGGGCGTTTTATTCTTGACACTTATTTGCACCTATGCTGAGAATCTCGAAAATTATGAGACTTGTACTAAAGCAAAAATTTTCCATACAGCAGTTGCAAAATTTCTAGACACTCTATAATCATCGTAACACGTCGATCTGTGATATCAGGTAAACGATACTCCCTCGTTGTGGTACCAGTTGATCCTCTATAAAGCAAAATAAATAATAAAAAACCATCGCATGTTCATTAAGTCTAAAATCGTATTACCGAATCAAATGTAGGTATCGCAAACGTAATTATTTATACAGCATTTTATATGAAATTTTATTATCAGCTAATCCATTTAAATAGCATATCTAAAAACGGTGTTGTTCGTTGCTTCAGAAGTTGCAAGGCCTACTATACCGTATCAACATGGAAACCATTTTTAAGTGCATGGTGGTACTACTCCTGACTAAGGTAAGACTTCGAAACAAGGAAAACATTGTACGAACGAAAAATTTAATCTAATGTGTAAAATACTTTGGTGCGTTTCCGTTGTATCATCTGACTATCTGTGTCAATACTTTTTCATGTGCAAGTCTACATTTCCGATTCAACTCTATAAATCTTAGCGATGCTGGTGAAATCTTAAGAAATCTTCATTGCATCACGATAACTGGCAAAAATTGTATTTTGCCGAAACTGAAAGAGAACATGAATGATGTGGCAGATAAAGCGGCTCTTAGCTAAGCACAGCCAAATCGTTTCAAACTAAGTCACAAAAAACGAATAGGGCAGTTCGCTTCAAACACAAACCTCAAAAAACTCCCGTCGCCTGCCCCGTTATGAGGGCGAAACAGGGCCTCTAAAGGGACCTGCCCAGTGGAAGGATCACTGCTATCCTCGGAGGGAGACTATCAAGAAATACGCTTGCAAAGATAGTTACAGAAAGAAAGACTACTGAAGGTAAGGGGTGATGCCTATGCAGGTCGCCTAATACATGTTTATGTAAAATGGTATGAGGTTTGCCGCACCTTTCTTTATAAACAAAAGGAAATGGTGGTGTGTTTCCTCCTTTCTTTTTTGAAATCAATTAATAAATGAATAAAACATATAAATAAAATCAAATGGCAGCAGCGGTGGCCGCAGTAGTAGACTCTTCGGTCTCCTGATCAGTCGCCGTGCGCTGTGCAGGTTCGAGTCCCGTCCCAGGAGAAATTTTTCTCTTGGCTATGGATGTTGTGATTGTCCGTAGGTGGTAGACGGTCTGTGACTGTCGAACGCGGAGGTACTACCCGGCGGATCTCGTAGGCGGAGCCAGAATGTGTGCATGTTACATGCACACGTGTTCCCTCGCCAGAGTCCATGTGGCGCCCCCTCCCCTTTCCCCTGTATCCCCCTATAGCCCCACGGTACCCAATGGGTGTTTAGGCCTTAGGCCTTCGTGGTAGTTGGAGTATAAAAAAACAAAACAAAAAAATGACGAGTCAGCGCAAAACAAATGTCTAATTGCATGCTAATATGGGCCCTAGCTCAATAAAGCGCCAGTGACTTAAGAGAGATTTAGGCCCGTATCGTCAGTCATCCCTATAATTGTAGGGCGCCTTTATGGCCTCCTTGATTGTCATAATTTTCTATTTTTCCATGTCAGTGCTCTATTTTGAGGTTATCTCACAAACATCTATTTGCAGCAAATTGTGCTTGCTTTTGAGGTATATCATGTTTTATCAGCCTGAAATTTATTACAATTTAAAAGGAAAACATATCTTTACAATAGGAGAGCGCTGACGCTGACACTGGACAAGTGTAATCTAGAAATTTTTGAAGGAGAGAAAGGAGTATGACAATCAAGGAGGCCATAAACGCGCCCTACAATTGTAGGGACAACTGACGATACGGGCCTAAGCCACGAATCCCTGAGATGTTAATCGTAACTTGTTTTGCTTGACCACCCACACAAAAGAAGATAATTTAATAGCAATGACGTAAACTAATTAACGGTACAGAGAGCCAAATGAAACGCAAGATAGTTAAAACAATCACAATATATTAACGAATCAACTCACACATATATGTTCCACTATTTAAAACTGTACGACATATGTCGTTTCTGTGGCTTTGCGGTGGTCAACAGCACAGACAGAGATGGAAATAATGGCTGATTGTTCTCCACCGGTAGAACCAATGAAATCAAAGACGCGCCTCGACCGGCAGACTCATAGGCGTCGGCAACGCGTTGGAACGTGTTTCGTTGAGCGATCGCATATTGTGTGTTTTTATAAGAATTGTTGTGTGATTGTTATTGTTGTGGTTTCTGTGGTTACTGTTTTGCTTATACTTAACCATGGAGAGTACAAATGGCACGAGTGGAAGTACTGAAAGCCAGGGAACAAGTAGACGGCTTCGTAAAGCACTGAAGAGGGACGCGAAAGAAATCGTGCTCAACGTGTTCAATTATCTGAACAGAACTATGTCGCAGGGAGATGCACTCGCGCATTGTGAAAGTATGACACGCGTTCCAGAGTGGACCATTCGCAGGGTGGTGCATGAAAAGAAGAAAACTGGAGCTACTACTGATCCAAAGTTTAATTTGAAGGGGCGAAAGGCCGTTAAATTGGATGACGATAGCAAAATGGCGTTAAGGCGAACCGTACATTCATTCTTCTTTAGGAATGAGATACCAACCCTCAAGGCTGTAGATGCAGCGATCAAGGAAAATGAAATTATACCCCAAATGAGCGTCGAGGTAATGAGGAAATCCCTGCGCGAAATTAATTTTCGTTACGAAACGCGTAATCGGAAGTCAGTATTGATAGAGAGACCTGAAATAGTCGCCTGGCATCGAAAATACCTACGCGAAATGATTGAATATAGGCGACAAAGCAGAAAAATCTATTATTTGGACGAGACATGGGTAAATGCAGGTCACGCAGTTAAAAAACCTGGATAGACAAAAACGTAGTGAGTAACCGACAAGCAAGCATTGAAGGTTTGTCAACAGGTCTTCGTAGACCGTCATGGAAAGGTCAAAGATTGATAGTAACTCATATTGGTAGCGATAGTGGCTTTTTAGAAGAGTGTGACTTGATTTTCGTCTCTAATCATAGTCGTCGAGCCGAACGTGTACCGACTATGGGATCTCGAAAAAGTGACATGCAGCAATGGTTGCGCGAAAAAGGAATCCCGTTTGACGATTTATGTGTGAAAGCGGAATTGTATGAAAAAATTAAACAGCACAAACCTGCGAACATTAGTTACGTGACTGATGAGATGGCCCGTCAATGTGGTGTCACTGTGCTGCGGTTACCGCCCTACCACTGTGAACTGAACCCAATAGAGCTCATCTGGGCTAAAGTGAAGGGTTATATTGCGCGCCATAACACAACCTTCAAATTACCAGACGTTAAGGTTTTACTTGAGACTTCCATACAGCTAGTAACGCCCGAAGCTTGGCAGAATGCTATCCGTCATGTTGTGAAGGAAGAAACAAAAATGTGGCAGCTTGACCACCACATCGACACCATCATAGAGCCAGTTATAGTCAATTTCAACGAGGAAAGCGATAGCGACAGTTTATTACTGTCAGATGTAAGTGGAAGCGACGATGAATAAAGGTAATTCCCAAATTGTTGACTTACAATATGTTTCAAACCACTCTTTATTAAGCATGTGACAAATCTAGTTCGCCCATGTTAAACATTCATACCCCGCCTACGAACAGCCGACTACTGGTAGTTAAGTGATGTTCACGTGAACATCGATGAGTCATTACAGTTTTAGATAGTTATAGTATACAGTGCAAGTTGAAAGAGATATTATCTAAAATTGACGTACAAGGAGGTGTTTGAAATGTAACTCTCAAAGTATGGGCCGCTTGGCTCGTACCCAAAATTTAAGGTCTAAAGAGAGAGAAAGATTGCTGTTTATTCTCTTTGTCAGATAAAATTGCTCATTAAGACACTCGAACTTGAAAAACCAAGTACATTTTCACAAGAAAAGTAAAGCAAAGGAAAAAAAGAGAAAAATGTACTAAAGCAAAACACCCTCAAAAAGTTATCACTTGTTCTAAAAAAGTTATGGCAGCTCAAAAATCAAAATCATGATAAATGCAATGGATCAAGTACACTCTAAAAATTTCAGTCAACAATAATCTATATACATATGTATAATATCTATAAAAGTCTAAAGTAAAATGTTATTTCACCTGTTTACATAAGGGTTTTTTTTTCTTAACGGGGCTCCTACAATCACGAGCACCATCTGCTGAGGTAACGGGGGGTGAAAAGGAAGCGAGGGTAGGCTGGCCTTAGACGCTCGTCGGCGCTACCTTAAAAGAGGAAAGGCTGACTGCGGGTGCGTACCGAGGTAAATTTTTATAATAAAAGAGTCGGATTTCGATTAGCGATCTAGCCTGTAAATCGTTTCCTATTTTGGTACTCAGCAAGTGATCATTTAGTATTGTTTTACCCTTGTTACTGTTCGTCGATATTGTGTTGTTGAATTATTGTGTTGTACTCTTGTTGGTGTGATTGTTCTTTAGTGCCTTTTTTATCAAGGTTGATAATGGACAATAAAAGGTCATATGCGACAATTTTAATTACGAATGCAGTGAATTTAATTCATGATGAGGACAACAATAGTGTGGAGCAGTTCAACTCTATAATCGCAAAATACATTGGGGTAAGCGAATAAATTCTTGCAAGAATAGGTCATACCATGGAAGATGTGCTGCAGCTGTAGTGAGCCACAATACCGAGCGACGTGTCTAGGTGGTCCAAATAAATTAGCGTTCTAAGCCTCGCATATCACTAAGATGGAACAAAAACTCAAACGCAAGAATCTTGAAAAAAGCTGATATAAAAATAACTAACAATTCGGATAGCAATTCCAAAGAAAATGAATAGTTTTATGGCGAATTCTGTCAAAAACTTGACATGAACGACATTGATTTGGAGATTGCTAAGCAAGAATCTTTAGAGAAACTTGGAAAAAGTGACGACGAGATTTTGCAGATCGAACAAGTTACCAAATCACAGGACTGTACTTTGTGGCGTCTTCATAGGAGGATGAGGATAGCAGCGTCTCGATTTGGTAAAGTTTGTAGAAGAAGGCAGACAGCAAGCTGTAAAGTTCTAGTAAACCCCATCTTATACCCCACAGATTTTTCTAGTAAGGCAATAAAAAAGGCAATACAAAAATCATTGGACACGGCAGTTCAATCTTGTGGTTTGTTTATTGATCGCACACATCCATTTCTGGCAGCATCACCTCCATCTACCTATTACAGTAGACAAGACATGTACTTGATCCCGGTATAAGCCTACCTGTTTATTGCTTTGCAAAAAATATCCAACTGTTTCCTCTTATTTTGCCGGCATAAGATATTTTTATTACCCTCGTTCAATTGTTACCATCTACCACACGACCCTTGTAAACATAATTGTGTTTATTGATATGAATAAACGAATTAGAATTTGAGCTTACTTTTTATTATTTTCAAATGAAACTCTTGCAGCGTGTTAAAACACAGTCCACAGAGTGCCAGCGATCCACTTTTTCGATTTTATCCACTAGGATCTTTTTAAAATATCAAGAAGTTGAGCACAAATAGTGAGCATTTCAACCCACAATAATTCTTGCTCAAAGACAAATTTTTGTAAAAAGCTCTGATAGCACCCTAGGCAATTATGGCCTGCTTATATCCAGAAAAACATCACAAACTGCAGAACGCAAAAGATAACGGCGAAATGGGTACATTTCACGGGTTATGAAATTCGAATGAAAATGCAGGTATAAAATCTACCAAATGATCGTTCTCAAAAACATATTTCCTTGACATATCGATAATTTTAAAGTTCCACGCTAAATTCCCCTATACTTGACTGGAGCGATATCCGAATTTATTCTTCCCTGTTTCACTGATTTCAACCTCCCCTTTTTAAGCAGTACAATTTTTTTATGTCAGTGATTAGGAACCCCTGAAACGTTAAAAACGGAGTTTCAGCAATAATTGTTACTTTTTCTTTTTTGCCTATAGCACCGTTGCCACTGGACTAAAACTACAAAACTTTGGCATACTAGTAATCGCGTGTGGAAGTTTCATAAAAATCCGAGCGGTAATTTCCAAGTTGATGATGAGGGACACAGTTTTTCGTGATGTAGATGTCATATGACTTAAAAAAACATAACTCATTTTAGAAATTTTTCGCGATTACAATACTTCCTCGTCAATGGCGTGGGAAGTAAAACGGCTTCAGAATCGAGGAGTATCAGCGATCGTGAATATGAGTACCTATTTGCAGAACGACTTATCTACGCGATATTATATGAAATAGGGCCACCAAATTATCTGAATGCGTCCTTTCTTAGTCCGTACATTGCGCCGCAACGCTTGGGTTGGCAGCACGAAACAGTAGACAAAATTCGTCCAAAATACGATTTGTCGACGTTTGCGCGCTTCGAACTGGACGCTTTATTTTTTGATATAATTGGATAAAATTTTCACAGGGTGCTGAAGACAAAACCCCACAGGGTGCTATAGAGCCACTTTTTCATTTTTTTCACTAGGTTCTTTTTAAAAAAATCGCGAAGTAGAACAAAAAAAGTGCGCACTTCTACCCATCATAAAACTTGTGCAAAAACAAAATTTCAAAAAGTGCTCCTAAAGCACCCTAAGCATAAATCTTCTCAACATACTGTATGAATTTAATTCAAAAATATTGAAAAATAGAGTGTCAGTTTCGAAGCAGCTGAACCCTTGTAAATGGCTTGAAACTCACTGCATCGGAGAAATGGGTGGCTTCTCAGCGAAATTGGCTACAAGACAGCTGGAGGAGTGTAGATGGTGGTTTTCCTCAATGCCTTCCCACTAAAAGGAAGCAGATATTGAGCAAACTTCTTCCTTACATGCATTAATGCACGAGGTCAGATGGTATAAAAAAAGGAACCTACCGCTGAAGAATATGATGATTACAGTCGACCAGTTCAGTAGTGAGCTCAAATCACCGATATGCTAGAAAACTGGTATTTTCAGCTCCTGAGGGTTGCTTTATATTAAATAAGGAGCTTAAACAAATAATTCTAGATAACATCCCAAAATTCGATATTGCCAGTAGTGTGCTATCTTAATAGGAAAAATACCGAAAATGATTTCTTGCATGGCGTTATTAGACCTTATGGTCCTATCGCTGTAAATACCGTATACCTGTAAACAAAATTAGGGTTATACAGGGTGGTCTCGGAAAACGACACGTTTTTATCGGGATTACATATAAAACTAAAAAAATCGCGAAATCCAAACGAAGAATTGTGTCACCAACAGACTTATACATGTTATAGACGCCTCATAGGAGTACATCCTGATAGCATAGCTTTGCGAAAAATAAGGGGACTTCAGGGTGATTCTGCGCATACAAGCTATCACTGGTTAAAAGAGAAAATAATCGCAGAACCCAAACGGTCTATACAACGTATACGTTGTATGCGCAATCACTCTGTAGTCCTCTGATTTCTCGCAAAGCTATATCATAAGGATGTACTACTATGAGATCTCTACAAGATATATGAGTTTGATGGTGGCACAGTTATTCGTTTGGGTTCTGCGATTTTTTCCGTTTGAGGAATCAACGCTTGAATGCCCAGATTCACCCTGAAGTCCCCTGATTTTTTGCAAAGCTATGTCATAGAGATGTACTTTTATGAGGTATTTACAACATATATGAGTTTTTTGATGGCACAATTCTTCGTTTGGGTTCTGAGATTTTTTTTCTGTTTTGAGGAATCAAGCTTTGTATGACCAGATTCATAGTGTAGTCCCCTGATTTTTCGCAAAACTATGCCATAAAAATATGGCTCCAATGGGGTCTATACAACATGTATACTAAGTGACATATAAATCCCACCCCCACACCCAGTTTAAATGGTTTTATTTTAATAAAAGTTGGTGAATGTATTTATCTTACTGTAAATGACAAGTGAAAATTTCAGCCGCAGTAAAGAATCAACGTTGGCGGATTTTGGTACTTGACATCCTTTACGATCGGTTACGATGCCTAGAGTACGGAGACCTGTACGATTTCGTCAACTTAGTGAGTTTGATAGGGGCCGTATAGTGGGACTTCGGGAAGCTGGACTTTCTTTTCGGGCAATTGCAGTTAGAGTGCAAAGAAGTGGTTAGGTGTTGTCAGGCATGGCTTCGAGAAGGCCGTACGCAAAGAGCAAGGGGCACTGGACGCCGCCGTAGAACAACAGACCGTGAAGATCGCCGCCTAAGATTATTGGCCTTAAGGGACCGTTTCTCCACTACCAGGTCCATTGCAAATAAATGGTTTGCAGAACACGGAAGACCTATTGGCATGCGAAGTGTTTACCGACGAATGAGAAGTTTTGGCTTGTTTTCATACCGGCCACACTGGGTCCTCCCTTTAACTCGAGAACACCGACGTAATCGCCTTGAGTGGTGCAGACAACGGTCACTCTGGGATCAGGAATGGAACAATATTGTCTTTAGTGACGAGTCTCGATTTTGTTTAGGCATGCACGATGGTCGTGCCAGGGTTAGAAGGTGACGTGGTGAAAGGAGGAATCCACAGTTTTTTGTTGAAAGACATGTTCATCACACTGTCGGAGTTATGGTTTGGGGTGCTATAGCTTATGGTTCCAGGTCACCTTTAATCTTCATCAGAGGCAACATGAATGCGCAGCGTTATATCCACGAAGTTCTAGAACCCCATCTTTTACCCTATCTTGACACCCTGGCAGATCCAACTTCCCAACAGGATAATGCCCGACCACATGTTGCAAGAGTCACAATAGACTTATTTCAACATAATGATGTGACATTGTTACCATGGCCACCAAGATCTCCCGACTTATCCCCAATTGAGCACGTGTGGGATATGATGGGTAGGAGATTGCTCAATTTGCAACGTCCTCCTCAGGCTCTAGAAGCACTTCGAGAGGAGTTGGTGGTTGCCTGGAATGAGATACCACAGGAGGACATTGACCACCTGATCAGAAGCATGCCTAGGCGCGTTGGAGGATGCGTAGCACATCAGGGTGCATCCACCCATTATTAAAGGTCAAAGGGTTTTAAAGCAGTGCAATCATTTTGAAATTTTTATCATTTACTTATTATGCTTCATTAAGTACTTATACAAAATTTTAATAAAATAAAACCATTTAAACTGGGTGTTCGGATTTATATGTCATTTAGTATACATTGATACATGCTATAGTTTGGCACATCATTGACGTAAATAAAAAAAGACTCGGTCCTAAGACACTTTCTTGGGGAGCTATGTGGTTGACATGTACAGTGTTAGACAGGCAATTTTGAAAACTAACATACTGTCTTCTGTCTGAAAATAACGAAATTAATATCATGATGTTATTGCTAAAACCAAAAAGCGCCAACCTTTAAAGCAGAATGTGATGTTGTACACAATCAAATACTTTTGCAAGATCATAGAAGCTAGCTAGATCGAATATGATATCTTGAAGACATTTGTTGATGAAACTGATATAATCGTTTGCTGCTTTCGTCCATCTATTGGTACGGTATCCATTTTGTAAATTGTTGTCAATCGCGTTGACCATATCTGGTCTAGCACTACAGCACTAGCATTAATAACGAGAGCTATGATATCACCAGGTATTTCAGGAATAATTCAATAAATCTATCTTCTTCAAGGGTGCAACATCAATGGATCCATTAGAAGAACTAGTTGGTGCATTAGAAATGGGAACCTTGGACGGAATTGAAAGAGCAAGAAAAGCACTTGATCATTTGATAGTAAGTACAACCCAAAATTGAATTTATGAATTGGTGCACTAGAAATGGGAACCTTGGACGGAATTGAAAGAGCAAGAAAAGCACTTGATCATTTGATAGTAAGTATGGGGTTGTCCAAAACAGACGCAGGAAAGTAAACGCATATTAAAACAAGAAAGATTGATATTCAAATCAAGTTGGGTACTTTATTCATTTATACCATTTATGTATGAAAAAGAATATCGCTCAAATGTTCACGACTGGATTTACAGACGTCCACGCGATGGTCGAAATTTTCAATGACATTTTGCAACATGGTCGGTTCTATGGCACTTATCTCGGCAATCATGTTGTTTTTGAGTTCTTGGAGGGTGGCTGGTTTGTTGACGTAGACTTTGCTTTTCAAATATCCCCATAAAAATAAGTCCAAAGGAGTCAAATCGCACGATCTTGGTGGCCATGGCACATTTTCTCTGCGCGAAATCACGCGATCACCGAAGGACTGCAATCGATGGATGTTGACGTTGGTTGTGTGGCATGTTGCACCGTCTTGTTGGGAATAAACATCGTCCATATCCATTCCTTCAAGTTGCGGCAAAAAATAGTCCTCTATCATCATGTGATATAAATAATAAATAATAATAATAATAATAAAATGTCTTTATTAGGCACATTATATACACTACCACATAATATGACCTCTACGTAGGCGAAGTCTAGCTCTTGGCTACTCTACTTAACCTACCCAAATACTCAATTGAAACACTCAATCAAAAGAAACTTTGATAAGCAAAAGACGCTTCAAAACAACGAGCTTGATAGCTTCCTAGCATACATATATACACACATATATTACGTAAACTAAAATTAAATGTAAGAATTAAAAACTAACTTTTCCAAAATTACTATAATGACAAATAAATCTGTTTCACATGCTTACGAAATCTGTTTACTGGCCAATCCTTTATATTGTCATCTAATTCGTTATAAATCAGGATAGCATTGTAAGTGTATGAACTACGAAATAAAGTTGTTTTATACATAGGGATCTCTAGTCTTTTTTTGTGTCTGAAATCAATGTCTGAATTATTTCGTCTGAAAACAAATTTCTCATAAAGATACAAGGGGGATCTAGAAAATATGATCTTATGTGTAAACACTGCTAGATGGTACTTGCAAGCATTTTCTATACACATCCAACCAAGCTGAAATCTCTTTAAGGAAACATGATCATACTTCTTGAGATTAAATACAAATCGACAACAAGTATTTTGGAGTTTTTGGAGTCTTGCTTTTGTGATAGAATCAAGACAATGATAGAACACAGTGCTACAGTAAAATAAGCTTGGAAATATAATAGCCTCACATAACTTTTTTCTAACTTTAAAATTCAAAATAGAGCGATTGACATAAAAACACTTCAACGTTGACGCTCAGAATTGACGGTAACGGCGTCCCCGGCCGCATTTTCGAAAAAGTAAGGTCCGATGATGCCTTTTGACCACAATTCACACCACACAGTCAATTTTTGAGGATGCATCGGCTGCTCTTGATACTCACGGGGATTTTCCTTCGCCCAGATGCGGCAGTTTTGCTTGTTTACCGTCCCATTCAAAGGGAAATGCGCGTCGTCGCTGAACATGATTTTTGATGAAAAATTGGCATCAATTTGGCGGTGTTCAAGGAGCCAATCTGAGAACGTTCGGCGCGAAAAATGGTCGGCCCGACGCAGCTCTTACGTCAATTGGATCTTGTAGGCGTGTACATTCAAATCCTTGTGGAGAATGCGGAGCAAACTGGTTCTCGAAATGCCCAATTCTTGGGATCGACGCGTTGTTGATTGTTTCGGATCGTCTCTCACACTCTCCTTCACAACAGCAATATTTTCCGGTGTGCGAACGCTCCTTGGCCGGCCAGAGCCTGGCAGATTTGCCACAGAACCTGTTGCCTCGAATTTACGCACCAGACGACCGATGGTTGTTTCGTTTGGGCGGTTGTTGCGACCGAAATGTTCACGAAGCGCGCGAAACGTGTTTTTTATTTTTGCACCGTTTTTGTAGTGCTCTTGAATAACTTTAATGCGGTCTTCATAGCGATCAATGGTAAACATTCAACTAACAAAATGACAGAAAACAAAGATGGCGTCTATGTCAAATTGACGTTTACTTTCCTGCGTCCCTATTGGACAACCCATTACAACCCAAGATTGAATTTATGGATAGCTTGAGAGAATTAATTCTTGTATCTCCTGCAACCTATCAAGTGATGTAGACCATGTTTACATCACAGGTAAGCGTGTTTAGGTAGCTACAGAACTGTATAGCTCTATGCGTATCGTTACACCGTTTTTTACATCGAAGCAGCCACGCAAGCAGAACCCTAAATGGTTAGTAAAGCTAGGTAAAGCTTCGTCTTGTATATTATTATATATAACACCGTCGGGAGCGGTTGCTGTGAGGGTCCCAAAGAAACTTTTTTATCCGATTTTTGAACTGCCTAAGATTATTGGAACTGATTGATCGTGCAGGAAAGGAGGTCGTTGATCTGTAAGATGAACAGTGTTGATCCCTGGGGAACACCAGTGCTGAAGTTGTGGGATGAACAGGAGAATCCCTCAATAACCACGGATATCTTGCGGCCAGAGAGAAAAAGTCAGCCACCCATCTGCAAAGCTTCTCTGGGAGGATGGAAGTTTGCGTACCACAGCTTATCGAACGCTTTCGTGAAATCAAAAGCAACGACATGAGCCTCACCATAAGACTGAATGAGCTTACTTCATAATTGGCGTAAGCTAGGTGACGTTCCAAAACAAACGCCTTATTTGATATTTTTACATTCAGTCATTCAGATAAAGATAGAGAATCCCGGTAGGGTTGCCACGTTTTCAGTTACGCTGGTCGCCAAGTTATGATGAGAAAATCGCCAGAAATCGTCAATCCTGAAAGTGAAAATTAACTAAGAGTCTAACCATAAAACTCCAGGCTAGAAATTGGAATGCATTTGTCGCCCGGAAAGGTGGAGTAGAGTTGAAGATAACTGAAGAGCGAAGTAGAGGGGGGTTAGACATAATAATACTCCAAGAATCCATTGAAAAGTGGGGGTGAGGAGGGCGTTGTTAGACATGTGTATTATTAACGAAACTATAAGTTCGTTCACAGGGGACTGATCCAGAGGGACGTTTTGAGGTGGCGGGACTTCTGGCGAATGTTCTTGTGACAACGCGAAAACGGGGAGCAGGGTTACCGACTATTGAAAATTGAAGATCGCAGATACAATAATTTTCTGCGTATTTGTCTTTTGCCATTGATCTTTTAGGGGGGGGGTAGCCCTCTATCTTCTCTCGGTTGTAGTACAAAAATTGTAATAATCGTACATCAAGCAACACTGTGTCAAAAGTGTTAGGATGGGATGTCGTTGATATGCTCGGAACACGACTCTTGACGTGACATTTGACCATAAGCGTCATTGTGCTTAGAGAACAGAAGTTGTGCTGGTCCTGGTTTCATGTTTGCATCTCCACCGAAAACATGGTCGTAATGAAAGGTCAGGATCGTCATAAGTCCTGCAACATTGCATCACTGATTCGTTTGATAAGACCTCCCTGATCAGCGACGAGCAATTTTGGTCAGTACCCACGTAGCGCCCATTGGGGAGTGTCGCCCTGCTTCAAAAAGGCCTTCTTGTGTTTGACAGTAACCTAACCTATTGCAGAAGCCTGTGCGAACATATTCTGGCGTAACATTTTGGCAACGCGGAAGCTTGCATCAGCTTCTGCGTCACCGTTGCTAGGCAATTTGATGATAACCTTCGCTCTTCAGCCGGCTTCTATCGCTTTCTAACATGTGTTGATACATACTTCTCTCTCGTACGCATTGAACTCAAGCTGTCAGACAAATTTGGTTTTCCCTGTATACACATATCAGCAAAAATTGTTTACAAATTAATTGGCGTCATAAATTTTAAAAATCGCGAGATATCGCCAGTTTGCTGGATACTGCGCGACATTAAAGTAGAGAATCGCCAAGCTATCCATTTGAAGCCGTCAAAGCGCCACTTTGGCGAAAAATGTCTACACCTGGCAACCCTGAATCCCGGCAAGCAGCACGGCGCATGACGCCGGTAATACAGTTGCCTCGATTTTGCATGGAGAAGATGACCTTGGTGTTGCCAGTTCATTCTTAAGACGTTTCACTTCCTGAATATGACGTGTTGATTATTGAGATCATCCTATACGCATTGTTTCCCGCGAATTTTATACGTTTTTCCATTTAAACTGAATCCGCAGAATTGCATCTATAAATATCATTATTCATGGGCTTTTATCGATCTATATGCAAATATTTACCGCAAAACATGAAATGAGTCACATCGCTTACGCATAGACGTTATACTACACCTTACTATCGTCGGCTGTCTGAATCACTTCCGGTCGGGTGCGCCATCTAACGGGGCCCGCCAATCAACATATACCATCAACCCGTTCAAACTTCCCGCCGTCTGATCCACCAATCAGAGCACGCGGTGGATCTAGCGGTTCCCGCCAATCAACATATACCATCAACCCCGTTCAAATTTCCCGCCGTTTGATCCGCCAATCAGAGCACGCGGTGGATGTGGTGGGCGTGGCCAAAAAGTGGAAGTGGTGGGGGGCGCCCAGAGTGCACCAGTATCTACTAAGCTAAACCCACAGCCGACGTCAACTACGAGCCGTGAACAAAGAAATCTGGCAACGTAGGTGGTAGTGTTACTCCCGCCGCTGCTTGCTGCATCGACGCAACTCGTGCTCAAAACGCTGAGAAAACATAACCTTTTCAATTTGTGATTTGGGAATCGCAGAGGCTGTAATTAAGAGATAAGCTTGTTTTCTAAGCTTCAAAGTGTGTGTATGTGTTCAAAGTGATCGGTGACTATAATATATGAGAAACAGACTCCAGTTGTAGTGCTTCTGTGCTTTAAATTAAACTAAGAAGTGTGACTGTGGCTGTTCGCGCCTCAGGACGCTAAGGATTTCAACTATTGAAAACGTGCAAATTCAGGTTGTATTTTTCTTTTTTCATTTATCAACTGTTTGACGCAGACAATATGCCTCGTTGTTGCTGTGTTCCTTTATGCAATGCAAACTATAATTCTGCTTTGAAAACAGAAGTACCGAAAGTCTGAAAAACAAATGGCTTATGGCAATTCTCAGAAAAAATTGGACACCTTCAAAATATTCAGCTGTGTGCAGTCGTCATTTTAGAGAATCGGTTATCATCAGAACAGAAAATATAGTTTTGGCGGATGGAACAGTTCAAAATAATATACCTTTGAAATATCCAAAATTGAAAGAAAATGCTGTTCCCTCCATTTTCCCAAACTTGCCGTCATATCTTTCAAAAACTGAAGCACCCAAAAGAACTGACCCAATGCAAAGAAAACAAAAATTAATTGAGAAACATGAAAAAGCTATCCAGAATTTCGATGATATGGATAAGATCAAATACTTTCAAGAATTACATTCTTCATTTTCAAAAATCAAAGCCTCACAGAAATGGAATAATAAATTATCTGATGGAAAGCTATATTTTTATAAATTGGATTTTGAAAATGATATCTTAACTTTGAATACACAGATTATAGTTGATGGTCAGATGGAAGTTCAGGTTGTTCATAAAGGATGTAAGCTTTCTTTTAGTGACTTGAAGTGGGTTTTGCCATATGATCTCAAAATTACCAGATGGTCTCAATTAGAAAACCTGCTAAATAGGTATTATTTCTA
The DNA here is from genome assembly GCA_963669975.1 of Acanthoscelides obtectus. Classification (NCBI taxonomy): domain Eukaryota; kingdom Metazoa; phylum Arthropoda; class Insecta; order Coleoptera; family Chrysomelidae; genus Acanthoscelides; species Acanthoscelides obtectus. Next base: position 89,402,846 of record CAVLJG010000008.1, read on the forward strand.
TTTTTCTGAGAACCAACACAAAAACTCTGTTGAAGTTTGCATCATGAATGCATTGGAACAACTTGACACAGCGATTTCCATAATTAATAATGACTCAGTTATGTTTCCATATACAAAAAATCTAGAGAAAATTCAAAACAGGAAAAACAGATATGCATCACTTTCAATAATAATGGCTTTTACGTTTTATAACCACTCATCATCAACATATAATTTAATTAAAAGATTTTTTATTTTGCCAAGTAAGCGATACTTGCGATACTTACAACATATCTCCTCAAGTATTGGATATATCTCCAAAAAATGATAGGAATAATGAACACTACCTTTCGAATATAGCAATTAAATTAGCTCCAAGAGAAAAAATTGTAATTTTGATGATCGATGAAATTTATATATACATCTAGGCTGGACTATCGCTAGTTGACGTCGGCTGTGCTAAACCATATTCACAAATATTTGCCGCGCGTGATGCAAGGTGAAATCTGGCAACACCACCGTGTTTGTCGGCCCCCCCTCCACCAATCCCAACAAGAAGCACCTGTTTGCGACGCTCAGTACCGGCCTGACAGCCATGCGCAGTGGAGCCCTTTATCGCCGTCACCGCCAGGTGCGAAATTCGTGCGGTGATCGCAAAAATGTTACCACCCATAGAAATTCATCACCAGTTGAATGCAGTATATGGAGAAACTTGTACAAGCATTCAACGTGTCCTCAAATGGTGGAGGAGGCCGTCGATCTCCGAAGAAGTTGTTGCGAAGAATGAGCAAATCTTGCTCGAAGATCCGAGAATCACAATCCGGGTGTAGGCGGTTCAAATTTCCAACTTTAATTGAGAAAAGCAGGCTTCACATAATACGTCTTCCATTATTGAAATTATTCGATTAATTTAGAACGCAGACTGTACCACCCGAGATCGCATGGCACGTATTGTGCGTGTCTTTTGCTCCGAATCAGTTCTCCCTCTCTCGTGTGCGCAATCCCAGTAAGTCCTCATATCTCTTCCTACACTTGACGAGCTATACAGGGTGTTTCAGTTTATTGTTGCATAATTTTAATATTCGATAGATCTTTTAAAATTAATGCATAAAGTCTATATAAACATGGGTCGAAAAATGCGTGGCTTCCGAAATACAGGGTGTTTAAATTTACTTTCTAAAATAGTTTTTTTTTAAATATTTCGAACAATATTTGATGTATAACAGTGAAAATTGGTATACAAGGGTTTTTTGGTACGACAAAACGAACCATAGTTTTACTGTAGCCGCTAGAGGGCGCTCTCTACTGTACCTGTAGTATATTAAAATGACCGAAAATTTTTTCTTAGTGCAATTTTTTGCTTTTTGAATAAAAAAACTGATTCTTCGCACTTTTCTGCATAAAAAAGCTCTCCTGTGAGTTTTCGTTATATTTAGCCGTTTTTGAGATATTTCGATTTTTAGGGTTCGATGCATTTTTAATTATTTATGGGAAAATAATATTTTTTTACATTTTCGATTTGGGCATTACAAGTAATTAAGATGATCGTTTAGATTGTGTTTTTAAACACAGCAATAATTCCTAACTCCAAATAAACACAAAAAACAGAATATTAATTTGTTTAATATTCCAATATTATTTTTAACAAATTAAATGAATTATTTACAACTAAAATGCTATTGATAGTTAGGACAAACATACAAAAAAAGTAATTGCTCGAAATGTAAACCCAATTGTTCAATACAATTCACATCTACGAATGATCGAACGTGGTAAGCATTATTCAAATAAGGCCTTATCTCATCACATGCATTCCTGATTCTGTCTATTAGCATATCTCTTGTAGTTACGGGAGTCTGGTACACTTTTTCTTTTAGAAATCCCCACACAAAGAAATCTAATAGATTTAGGTCAGGGGATCGTGGAGGCCAGGCCACTGGTCCTCCACGTCCGATCCATCTTTCTGGTTAATTTTCGTCCAGCCAGATTCTAACTATTCTCGAATAATGAGCTGGACAACCATCAAGCTGGAAATAGGCCAATCTTCTTAAATCTAACATAACATCATCCCACATATTTGCATGTTCGGCCTTTAAAAATTCCAAGAAGGTCGCAGCATTTAACCTTGCAGGCAAAAGGTAGGGTCCAAATAGTCGATTACGGTAGATACCAATACACACGTTCACACTAAATTCATGCTGAAAATTTCTTTCCCGAACTGCATGCGGATTTTCATGCGACCAAATATGTTGATTATGAAAATTTACCACTCCACGTCTAGTGAAGCATGACTCATCGGTCCATAAAACGTTACTTAAAGACTCCCTATTATTATCAGTTCTATCAAGAATCCACTGACAAAATGTGATTCTTCGTTCTCCGTCCCCTGGCTGTAGTCCTTGCACAGGTTGCAAATGGTAAGGACGTCTATGGTCATTTCTAAGAACACGGTGAACGTGGCTTGCTGAAATTCCCAAGGCACCAGAAACTCTCCTAACACTTGTGGTCGGATCTCTATCAAACTCACGCAGAATCATACGGGTAAATCTGCGCTGACGAACATTTATGTTTTGATCCCTTTGGAGATTTCCAAAACCATTTTCAATTATTTGACGATGTACTCTTACAAATACTGAGCGAGTTGGATGTCGTCTGTTTGGAAATCTTCGTGCGTATTCTCTGGCTGCTTCTGCTGCGTTTCCATTTACAAAGTCATACACAAAATGAATAACCGCTAACTCTTGATTGGAGAATAAAAATGGCATTTTTATAAAACTTACCAAAAAACAGGTAAAAGAAACTAAATTTCGTGCATTCACAATTGCAAAAAAACGTTTCAGGTTTTAACAGACAACAAAACTAACTGTCAACTAATTGACGTTTAACCTTATTCTGCTTTCAATTTCAAAAATATTTGCAGGCACAGCCTACTTCTAAAAATTATCGAGATACTGACTTTTTAACGTTATTTTATCATAAATAATTAAAAATGCATCGAACCTTGAAAATCGAAATATCTCAAAAACGGCTAACTATAACGAAAATTCACAAGAGAGCTTTTTTATGTTGAACAGTGCGAAAAATCAGTTTTTTTATTCAAAAAGCAAAAAATTGCACTAAGAAAAATTTTTCGGTCATTTTAATACACTACAGGTACAGTAGAGAGCGCCCTCTAGCGGCTGCAGTAAAACTATGCGCATGGTTCGTTTTGTCGTACCAAAAAACACTTGTATACCAATTTTCACTGTTATACATCAAATATTGTTCGAAATATTTAAAAAAAACTATTTTAGAAAGTAAATTTAAACACCCTGTATTTCGGAAGCCACGCATTTTTCGACCCATGTTTATATAGACTTTATGCATTAATTTTAAAAGTTCTATCGAATCTTAAAGTTGTGCAATAATAAACTAAAACACCCTGTATGTGTAACCATTTGCTTGAAAAAATGGTAGACTTGGGAGTCTAGGGGGAAGGGGGGCGCTCCCTCTAAATCCGCCCTTGGATCAGGAAAAAATGATGTTGTTGTCGGTATTTCTCCATCTTTTCATTATTTCAGCTAGAGACTGAGCTACGAAATTTATGGTTTTGCGTAGATATACTATTTCTCACCCACATAGTATTTCGAGACTAAATCAAATGCAGTAAAGTGGGCAAAAATAAATAAACAAACATATTTTTAGGCCTTTGCGAAGAGTACGACTGACTTCGTCAATACAACTACTGACGCAGGAGCAATACAAGACCTGATTGGATCATTGAGAGGGGGAACGATGCAAGGAGTAATGCGACTTATCAGTTATGTTATAGTGAGTATACAGAGTAGTCCATAGTGCATGAACGGATGCATGTGAAGGTAGCTCCAATAGCTGGCTTCACGATAATATGTGCTAGATTATAGGGAACAAGGTTCGGATCCGAAATGAATACACATATGCAACTAAAAAAGTAGATACACCTGCCCATGCATCCGGAAATGGGTGTAACCTGAGAAAACGAAGATGAAGAAGGAAGAAAACGCCACACGAAGTCACCAACAAGAGCCAACCTACACAATGTAGTATAATGGCCAGAAGAAAAAATAATGGGCAAAATCCGCAAAAAGAAGTACCACGACAAGTGGCTATAAACGGCCGCGTGGTTGTGGTTAAATGTCGCCTTGGAAGTTCGAGGTATTCTGGCCATTATGCTACAATATGTAGGTTGGCTCTTTTTGGTGACTTTGTGTGTCGTTTTGTTCCCTCTCCATCTTCGTTTCTTCATGTTACGCCCGTATCCGGATGTATGGGCATGTGTATCTACCTTTGTAGTTGCATAGGTGCATTCATTTCGAGCCAATAAGCAGGGTTACCTATCCTGTTTTCTGCTCGAATCCACTTTCCATCTTTTGTGGATTTTGCTCATTATTTTTCTATTTGCTCTACACCTTTCTCCGCGTGATCTTTTCTTTTTGTAGATCCTTTGGTCTATATCACAAAAAGTCGCTATAACCGGCCGCGTGGTTGTAGGTTAGATGTCGTCTTGAAAATTCGTGGTCTTTTGACCATTATACTATATATATACTAAGTGACATATAAATCCGAACACCCAGTTTAAATGGTTTTATTTTAATAAAAGTTGGTGAATGTATTTATCTTACTGTAAATAACAAGTGAAAAACTTTTCAGCCTAAAAGTTGGACATTCCGGTTTTTATATTGCTTTTTTTTAATTCACTAACGCTCTAAAAATGAATATTTCAGCCGCAGTAAAGAATCAACGTTGGCGGATTTTGGTTCTTGACATCCTTTACGATCGGTTACGATGCCTAGAGTACGGAGACCTGTACGATTTCGTCAACTTAGTGAGTTTGATAGGGGCCGTATAGTGGGACTTCGGGAAGCTGGACTTTCTTTTCGGGCAATTGCAGTTAGAGTGCAAAGAAGTGTAGACAGTGTGGTTAGGTGTTGTCAGGCATGGCTTCCAGAAGGCCGTACACAAAGAGCAAATGGCACTGGACGCCGCCGTAGAACAACAGACCGTGAAGATCGCCGCCTAAGATTATTGGCCTTAAGGGACCGTTTCTCCACTACCAGGTCCATTGCAAATGAATGGTTTGCAGAACACCGAAGACCTATTGGCATGCGAAGTGTTTACCGACGAATGAGAAGTTTTGGCTTGTTTTCATACCGGCCACACTGGGTCATCCCTTTAACTCGAGAACACCGACGTAATCTCCTTGAGTGGTGCAGACAACGGTCACTCTGGGATCAGGAATGGAACAGTATTGTCTTTAGTGACGAGTCTCGATTTTGTTTAGGCATGCACAGTTTTTTGTTGAAAGACATGTTCATCACACTGTTGGAGTTATGGTTTGGGGTGCTATAGCTTATGGTTCCAGGTCACCTTTAATCTTCATCAGAGGTAACATGAACGCGCAGCGTTATATCCACGAAGTTCTAGAACCCCATCTTTTACCCTATCTTGACACCCTGGCAGATCCAACTTTCCAACAAGATAATGCCCGACCACATGTTGCAAGAGTCACAATAGACTTCTTTCAACATAATGATGTCACATTGTTACCATGGCCACCAAGATCTCCCGACATCCCCAATTGAACACGTGTGGGATGTGATGGGTAGGAGATTGCTCAATTTGCAACGTCCTCCTCAGACTCTAGAAGCACTTCGAGAAGAGTTGGTGGTTACCTGGAATGAGATACCACAGGAGGACATTGACCACCTGATCAGAAGCATGCCTAGGCGCGTTGGAGAATGCGTAGCACATCAGGGTGCATCCACACATTATTAAAGGTCAAAGGGCTTTAAAGCAGTGCAATCATTTTGAAATTTTTAGTACTTATACAAAATTTTATTAAAATAAAACCATTTAAACTGGGTGTTCGGATTTATATGTCACTTAGTATATAAATGTGTGTATGTTTGTGAGTTTGTATGTTCCGTTTTCACGCCAAAACGGCTGAACCAATTCCGATGCATTTTGGAACAGATATAGATTAGACCTTGGAGATGAAGGGGTTGAAATGGGGGTAAATGTGACCATGTGCATCAAGAAACTATTATTATTTTAGTTCGTGATATAAATATTGGTTTTTATATATATTTGGTTCATACATATAAATTAAATGAGCACTGACAAAGCAATTTTAGAAATTCCACCCCCAAGCAAGGGTTGAAGCGAGGTAACGCCCTTTGTACTGAGGAAAATAAGCTATTTCAAATAGCCCAGAGGTAGGGGGTATCTTTTGTTTATAATTTTATCTATAAAATAAACTGACATTAACAAAGGCTTCCATAAATGATATCCTCGAGATGGGGAAGGGAGGGGGGTGAATATTTCTTATCAGCTTTTTGATTTCTTGTCACCGTTTTGATAAATTTATCTCGAGAACTAAGACATACATATGTATATAATATATATTTTCAAAGAATTTCAAAATTTCAGAATTTAAAAAATTTTTAGAATCTTCAAAATTTAAAAAATTTGTAAGATTCTTAAAATTTTACAAATTTAAAACCTCAAAATTTTAAAAATTTTCATGATTTTCGAAAGTTTAGAAATTTTCAAAATTTATCAAGCTTCAAAATCATCAAAATTCTAGAAATTTTCAAAAATTTTTCGATTTATAAAATGTTCTAAATTATTATCACACGCGTGGCAACACGGTAACTAGTCAGCATGGCGAACGACGCACCTGTCTTAAATAGGGCCAATAATCTTCCGCCGAGGGCGTGGTCAGCGGGAGGCGTGGTTATGCCAAAATATTTGTCAAATTACAACTCAAAAACCGTTTGAGCAAATGAGTTGATTTTTTCTTTGATGGCTTGTTCTTTCAGTTCTTTATGTCTTTTATCCACATACTTTCAAAAAATCGTTTTCCTTCAAAAGAAAAAGAAAATTTTTATGCGAAAAATAAATTATATGTAGAAAATGAGCAATAAAGGACGTTCCTTTATCGATTTATAATGCAATCACTTAATTTCATGTCTTTACGATTATTTGTTTCGAAGCTGGGACTGTAAAAAAATTGGCAAAAAAAGTTGTCATTTTGACAAAAAAACGTGAGATTATCATAAATCAGTCATTTTTATACACACCCTGAAATAATCAGACAATAAGTGCTCATAATACTGCTCCAAACGCACAGTTGAAAAAAAGGGGCGTGCGACCTTAAGGCCAATTATCTTAGGCGGCGATCTTCACGGTCTGTTGTTCTACGGCGACGTCCAGTGCCCCTTGCTCTTTGCGTACAGCCTTCTCGAAGCCATGCCTGACAACACCTAACCACAGTGTCTACACTTCTTTGCACTCTAACTGCAATTGCCCGAACAGAAAGTCCAGCTTTGCCCGAAGTCCCACTATACGGCCCCTATCAAACTCACTAAGTTGACGAAATCGTACAGGTTTCCGTACTCTAGGCATCGTAACCGATCGTAAAGGATGTCAAGAACCAAAATCCGCCAACGTTGATTCTTTACTGCGGCTCAAATATTCATTTTTAGAGCGTTAGTGAATTAAAAAAAGCAGTATAAAAACCGAAATGTCCAACTGATAAGGCTGAAAATTTTTTCACTTGTTATTTACAGTAAGATAAATACATTCACCAACTTTTATTAAAATAAAACCATTTAAACTGGGTGTTCGGATTTATATGTCACTTAGTATATTATACGAAAAATTTGTGTAATTATGTGATATAATCATATACTTAATAATAATTAAGAACATATCAAAATATATCAGTATGTATTGTAATGACGATGTTTGGTATGGGTAAATACCCGCGCACAGGCAAGTGCCTTCTACGGGTACTCTATGTTTATTTGTTTTGTTCGAGACTTATTGTATTTTACAAATAAACATTGTTATTATTATTATTATCCATAAAATCGATATTTTGTTTATACAGAAATCGAAATTAAAAACTCAAAACACAACTGCAAAGCAAAGCTGTCAAGCATTTATTACCTTTGTCGTGCAATCCTGTTAAGCTAGAGTATAAACCGCAGAATTCTTCGGCTCAACATATCCATCGCTTAAGCGCCGCTTTAAATGCTAAGCATGCTAGGAACATAAAATGTCATGTTTGCGCTCGTATTTCTACCATCTATACCCAAAACCTAGGGTCCAAAATAATTTGTTTTCATAAAAAATGGCTAGTGTAGCCAAGCTAGAATTTTACCATAGTTTATTCCAAGAGTTTTTGTAGAGTCTTTTATTGTGAAACTTGTGCATCATATGCTATTCGATTGCATGATGGGAGAATTTTACCATTTTACCTTCCAATCTGCAAGATGCTGTATTATAACGGTAAATTTTATTTAAGGGGAATCTCGATGGCAACAACGCTCTGACAATGGAAGAGAACACAATAGCTAAACAGGGCGTCCGCCTCTTAATCGACTTCGGATTAAACATACTGGCAAAATGGCTTGAAGTACAGGTACGTCGTCGTAATAACCGTTCTCATAATATTGGTGACTACTATCTCAAAGAATATAATTTCGTTATAAAATCCGTCTACACAGGGTGACTTCGAAGTTGAGTCATTTATTTTAACAGTGAGTAGATCTGATCAAAAGAAATGTTTTTTCCTTTACCATTTTTCTGTTAAAATTAAAGTAACAAAGTTATAGCCCTTTGGAAGTTTGAGTACCGCCCTGTCTCAATAATAATATTATGTGCTCGTGTTTGGCAACAACGGATATAATCCGCCTTATCGGTTCATCGCATCGGAAACAAAAAAGCGAAAGAATTTGGAACGATGTTTTTACAATTATTTTATTCAGTTGTATACAGTCAGTGTCAGTCGGTAACGCGTGAGTGAATAGTGGTGTCTGTTGCGTGGCTCAAACGAAATAAAAAATGGCACATGTTTACGAAAATGCTGAACTTGTGGACATGATTCTTATTTACGGGGGGGGAGTCTTTACAAAACGCTGCCGCGGCATCACGGATTTATGCGGATCGGTTTCCCAATCGAGTGCAACCAACCCCTCGTGCCTTTGTTAATGTAGTACAAAGGGCTCGTGAATCAGGTGACTTAAGACCTCACAGGGGAGAGCATGCCGATGCTCCAAGACCGCACGATCAAATACAGGTCCGCACTGAAATACTTGTCGGGAGGATACTTTATAAAACAAGGTAACATTTTTTTATTTTTTTTTTATTTTTACACACATATTTTGGTTTATCTTCCTTCTACAATCATTATCTGAAAATTAATGACTCAACTTCAAAGTATGCATGGCACAGTTAAAATTTTTTGGTCGATAAATGTCGTCTTGCAACACTGTCTGAAATATAAGTTTGCTATTATTCTCAAGCATCGTCTCTGAACAGGGTAGAGCTGCTCGTCTGCACATGACTTCTTATGATGTTTGCCAGTGATTTGCGAAAACTATTTTTTACTACTAAAAACTTCACTGAATAGTTGGGGTTATTTTTAATATAACAAGTTATTTTGTTTTCCAATAGAACTGCTAAGGCTTCATCTACAGGCTCGGACTTTAGAAGAATTACTAGATTTGTAAATTTACCCAGTGGTAATACATTTCTAAGAAAACTGTTCAATGTTTTGTGGTTGCTTATGTTTTTTGTGCTGAAAACAATAATTACATAGTCACTTTGTCCATGATCCATAATTTGAGTGAAAATATTACTTGTGATATTTGCAGCCTCTGTGTTGGGCTTAACAATTCCTTCAACTATATAGCCTATGCTCTTCATTGAATTATGTAAGACTCTAGCGCAGTTTCTGGCCAATTGATCTCCCACAATGAGCAGTTTCTTGGAAGTCTTCGCACTGTTCCTGGATTGTTTAAAAAGTTCATCATACAAAGATACATTTTCCTCAGTCGTCCTCAGCTGTTTATCCCTATTGTCTAATATATTCTGTTGATCGTTGGCATTTCCTTCAGTGTTCTCCGACAATCGACACCTGTCTTCTTTTGCTCTTTCTTCTAATTCGCCTATTTTCCTTGAGTATGCATTGTTTGTTTCTTCCAAAAGACTAATGGTTTTCAGCATATCGGCATGAATATTTTTTAGCTTCGTCATCTCTGTTTGCATGTCTTTTGTCATTTGTTCATAACTGTCCATCTGTTTCTAAAGGTTTTTGTTCTTCTCCACTGCGTCGACTATTTCTTTTTGTAGTGTACACATTCTTTCTTTTTGGTTTTTCAATTGGTCTTTAAAAGAATTTTGCTCCTCTATGAAACTTTGTTCAGATTCAAAAACATCTTCTTCAAAATCCTTGGCCTTCTTCATTAATCTAATTATATGTTTCTCTTTATCTTGTATCTCGTCCTTTAATGAGTTAATTTCTGTAGTGTAAGAATCGTAGTTTCGATGCTCGTTATCCTCCGATGCACAGGCAGCAGAACAATATACTCTGTTATTTGAGAGCTTTACAATTGAACTCAATCTATTTGCACAGCTCGCGTGAAAAATTGCATGGCATGATATGCAAAAATAAGAAAGAGCTTCTTTTGTTTTGCAACATTTGAACCTAGCTACCATTTTCAACCGGATACGGGGCTGTTTGTTTTCTTATTTATTATCTTGTCTTTCGTAAATATATGGTGATTAGGAATATACTCACTGGTCGTTTTTGTCGATTTTTCTCGTGCTGTTTTTTGTGTACTTATTTGCGCTTTGTAATTAATCCTCAAAATCAGTGTTTCCGAGTTGCAGTTTTTCAGCGTATAATTTATAAAAATTGCTCACATGTGGATGCAGCACTGGTTCAAATTTGAAAATTGTCTTTCAAAAATAACCCACTATAGTAAGCAAAAACAGACACGACGATAAAAGAATAATAATAAAATGTATTATACTATTTAGATTTCCGGACGAAAATTCACTCCATTCTTGGAACATCAATGATAAAATTTGTCCCACGAACATTTGCGGGATTAACAGCAACATTGATGCTGTTCATCACTACCTGCAATCTAATCGTCCCACCATGCTTTTGTTGCCGCAGCAGCCTTTTCTGCTCCAGTGACGATCTGTGGCTTAGCCTCAATTCCAAAACATCATCCAAATGTATTTGCTGCCTTTTTCGCTCTCCCTCAGACCATAACTGGGATAAACTACTTGAATATTTCGCAGGCAAGATTGTCTTTTTGAACATCAGTAGTAGACGTAGTTCTTCTCGTTCTCCTCCCCTTCAATGCCCATAATGAGCTCTAGTTGGCACAAAAAGGGATCTAAGACCGATCCTTACAACTACAGGACTATAGCTCTGCTTTCCGTTATAAGTTTGGAATGGAGAGATGCATAAAGTGTGAGCTTCCGGACTACCTCGGACATCATGGTTTGGTTACCGACATTCAGTATGGTCTCCGGCACCAGCGATCCACAGGAGTCTTCCTAGCTTACATCACGCAATTTTGGAGTAAACTCATCCAGTCTTATGGTATCATGTCGCGTCCCAGAGAAGCTTTGCAGATGGATGGCTGAGTTTCTCTCTAGCCCAACGATATCCGTCGTAATTGGCGGATTCTCCTGTTTATACTACAACATCAACACGGGCGTTCCAACGGTCTTGGCTCCGACACTATTCCTCTTACATATCAACGACCTCCTTTTCTGTACGATCAATCCAATCCACAGCTTTGCTGATAACAACACTCTACTGACTTCCTGCAGTCAGAGCGAAAAGCCGATCTCTGCCGGTGAGCTGGGAAAAGGAAGACCAGCAGCGCCTTCCTCTCTGGCGGAAGACCTGGGGGTTATCTCTACTTGGGGACCCAACAATTTTGTACAATTTAATACTGCTTCCAAGACACAGTACTATACCCTGACGGACAAGAAGCGTCCTAACGCTCATCCTGTTTCCATGGATGACCAAGTTCTGACAAAGAGCCGTTCATTTCGGCTGATCGCAGCCAAGATCACTGAGGTCTTGATATTGCACGAATACATCTCGTCAATAGCGGCAGCTGCCTTGGAAAAAGCTCGGCTATTTGTTAGGGCTACCTACCTGCACATGACCTCCTTACTCTGTACAAAGGCCCAGACTTATCTGGACCTAGCCTCAAGTATTGATCTCATGACTCTCCTCTAAAAGACAGTCTCGGGACCCTTTCGCATCAGCAGTCCGTCGGCGATCTAGCTCTCTTCTACCGCTACACCAACAGACTTTGCTACTCAGACCTCTCCTCCATGATGTAGTCGCGGCTGCTTCGGTGTAAAAAAAACTTGCTGCTTACCGCATTTCCTGATTATACGAGGGAATATCTAAAAATGTATGATTAGAGACTTTGATCTCAAGTGCTTGTCAATTACATGATGTTACAGTGAATTTTGCGTAAGTAGACACTACGTTAGGACTTGTTACTGCAAGTTATTTCCATAAAAGATTGAGCTTACCTTTTGATGTGCTATTGCTTTTCACTCTTAAATTAATAAGTGATTATTAGTTATTCATTACAATGCTACTCTAGGTCAAATTTCCAGAATCGCCGAGGACATCAAAGTTGTTGCGTTCTCAGTAGTTTAAAAACTGCACATGTTGATATTCCTATACGAGGGTGACGCTAGAGGTACATAAAAGAAAGTTGGAGAAATTTAAGGATTTTGATTTTGTCAAGGGCTTTAAAAAGTATAACCAGATATTTAGGTATGCGAAAGACAATTTTCACTAGATCTGCATCCCTTCTGGATATGAACTACGAAGGTAACAAAGAAGTATACTAAGTGACATATAAATACGAACACCCAGTTTAAATGGTTTTATTTTAATAAAATTTTGTATAAGTACTTGATGAAGCATAATAAGTAAGTGATAAAAATTTCAAAATGATTGCACTGCTTTAAAGCCCTTTGACCTTTAATAATGTGTGGATGCACCCTGATGTGCTACGCATTCTCCAACGCGCCTAGGCAAGCTTCTGATCAGGTGGTCAATGTCCTCCTGTGGTATCTCATTCCAGGCAACCACCAACTCCTCTCGAAGTGCTTCTAGAGTCTGAGGAGGACGTTGCAAATTGAGCAATCTCCTACCCATCATATCTCACACGTGCTCAATTGGGGATAAGTCGGGAGATCTTGGTGGCCATGGTAACAATGTGACATCATTATGTTGAAAGAAGTCTATTGTGACTCTTGCAACATGTGGTCGGGCATTATCTTGTTGGAAAGTTGGATCTTCCAGGGTGTCAAGATAGGGTAAAAGATGGGGTTCTAGAACTTCGTGGATATAACGCTGAGCGTTCATGTTACCTCTGATGAAGATTAAAGGTGACCTGGAACCATAAGCTATAGCATCCCAAACCATAACTCCAACAGTGTGATGAACATGTCTTTCAACAAAAAACTGTGGATTCCTCCTTTCACCAGGTCGCCTTCTAACCCTGGCGCGACCCTCGTGCATGCCTAAACAAAATCAGACAATACTGTTCCATTCCTGATCCCAGAGTGACCGTTGTCTGCACCACTCAAGGCGATTACGTCGGTGTTCTCGAGTTAAAGGGAGGACCCAGTGTGGCCGGTATGAAAACAAGCCAAAACTTCTCATTCGTCGGTAAACACTTCGCATGCCAATAGGTCTTCCGTGCTCTGCAAACCATTCATTTGCAATGGACCTGGTAGTGGAGAAACGGGCCCTTAAGGCCAATAATCTTAGGCGGCGATCTTCACGGTCTGTTGTTCTACGGCGGCGTCCAGTGCCCCTTGCTCTTTGCGTACCGCCTTCTCGAAGCCATGCCTGACAACACCTAACCACAGTGTCTACACTTCTTTGCACTCTAACGTCAATTGCCCGAAAAGAAAGTCCAGCTTCCCGAAGTCCCACTATACGGCCAATATCAAACTCACTAAGTTGACGAAATCGTACAGGTCTCCGTACTCTAGGCATCGTAACCGATCGTAAAGGATGTCAAGAACCAAAATCCGCCAACGTTGATTCTTTACTGCGGCTGAAATATTCATTTTTAGAGCATTAGTGAATTAAAAAAAAGCAGTATAAAAACCGGAATGTCCAACTGATAAGGCTGAAAATTTTTTCACTTGTTATTTACAGTAAGATAAATACATTCACCAACTTTTATTAAAATAAAACCATTTAAACTGGGTGTTCAGATTTATATGTCACTTAGTATATAATGCTCGTGGTGAAACAACGTATGATCAATTTATTTATTTATAAATTATTTTGTTTTTTTTTTCAGCCACACTATCCGTTATTTGGGAACTCATCTGCAATTTTTAGAGACTACATCCTAAGGAATAAGAATAATATACTGACTGTTATCGATAATTCTTGCATACCGCTAGAATTGATAGGATCAACCGTAGACACGCTATTCAGACTAGGTACGACAGAAAAGAATATTTTAATTTACCTATTCGGATTGAGGTACTCGTACTATCTGACGTGGTAGTGTATAACAAAAGATAAACTAAAATCGTGGGCATGTTCGCAATAAAGGAATAGGAGCAGTAATGGGTACCGCTACTGAGCGGGGCCGTGGCAAATGCTTGTTCCAGAACTTGTTGTATTCAGCATATGAATTTTTCACGTTCAAGTGATTGTACACGCGTTAAGGAATATCTCAGTACCGATTACCGGGTGGCGGTGCCAGTCTGCCAACGGGCCACTTTTAGCTCTATCTAACATCATTAACATGGAGGTAGTTCTGCTCGGTGGTTTCAATGCCCATAATGAGCTTTGATTGGGCTCAAACAAGACCGTTGCAGCAGGTTGTGCAGTTGAAGCGTTCGCTATTACTCAAGGGCTGACCCAGCAGGTGATGAGTCCTACTTTTTTCCTCGCGTTTTTTCACATGTCAGTAGCCCACTGTAGAGAACAGACAAGCCGACGTCGATTCCAGAAACAAATATAACGATAGTAGCCTTCCAGCACTTACGTGTCATACCGGAACGATTGTAACCGACTCAAAGGCTAAGGCGGTGGATGTGCTTGTCAAGAGCTTTGCTGCCAACTCCACCATGGATGTCCGCAACCCCCCCCCCCCCGTCGCCCAAGTTCCGTCGATTCAAAGTGTTCCCTACACTATGCGAGAAGTAACAATCAGGCATAAGACCGTAAGACGGGTGCTCTCGTCGCTCATCATCAACAAAGCTTCTGGTCAGGACTTGATTCCTGCCATTGTATTAAAGAGGTCTGCTGCGGAGCTTACTCCAGTTCTTCCGCGTCTCTTCCAGATATCTTACAAATCCGGCACCTTCCCATAAAACTGGACATTTGCTCATGTCTAATCCATCCCCAAAAGAAGGATCTTAGGCCCGTATCGGCAGTCGTCCCTACAATTGTAGGGCGCCTTTATGGCCTCCTTGATTGTCTGATAGTTTTCTACTTCTCCGTGTCAGCGCTCTATTTTGAGGTTATGTCACAAACATCTATTTGCATAAAATTGTGCTTGCTTTTGAGTTATATCATGTTTAATCAGCCTGAAATCTCCTACAATTTAAAAAGAAAATATATCTTCACAATAGGAGAGCGCTGACGCTGACACGGGACAAGTGTATCTAGAAATTTTTGAAGGAGAGAAAGGAGTATGACAATCAAGGAGGCCATAAACGCGCCCTACAATTGTAGGGACGACTGACGATACGGGCCTAAGACCGACCCTTACAACTCTGATAAGAGAAAAAATGATGAAATCTGGTAGGAATTTTCAATAGTTGATCGTTTTAAAATCTCCAAATTTCTTCCACAATCAATCAACGTTTAATTAAAAAAACCTTTCAAAATGATTAATAATAAAATAATTCCGTCGTAATCGAACCTCATCAGTCCAGTTTTTTATTCGTCGACTATGTGTTCCCTTCACTGTTGTTTAAAAACAATTTCAGCAACAATCTTGTCGACTCCAGACGATGAAGACATAGATCTTCGAAAGCTTGAGAGTTTAAGTTATAAGACTGTACTTTTTCAATACTCTGCCTGCTACCCAAAGAAATTAAAGGGTATCTTCTCCTAACAGTTAAGGCAATTAACTATGAATACTATATATATATATATATATATATATATACAGGGTGTTTCAGTTTATTGTTGCATAACATAATAAGGCCTTATTTGAATAATGCTATACCACGTTCGATCATTCGTAGATGTGAATTGTGTATTGAACAATTGGGTTTACATTTCGAGCAACTACTTTAGATTTTGTATGTTTGTCCTAACTATCCTATAGCATTTTAGTTGTAAATAATCTATTTAATTTGTTAAAAATAATATTGGAAAATTAAACAAATTAATATTCTGTTTTTTGTGTTTATTTGGAGTTAGGAATTATTGCTGTGATTAAAAACACAATCTAAACGATCATTAAAAATGCATCGAACCTTAAAAATCGAAATATCTCAAAAACGGCTAACTACAACGAAAACTCACAGGAGAGATTTTTTATGCAGAAAAGTGAGAAGAATCAGTTTTTTTATTCAAAAAGCAAAAAATTGCACTAAGAAAAAATTTTCGGTCCTTTTAATACACTACAGGAACAGTAGAGAGCGCCCTCTAGCGGCTACAGTAAAACTATGCCCAAGGTTCGTTTTGTCGTACCAATAAATCCTTGTATACCAATTTTCACTGTTATACATCAAATATTGTTCGAAATATTTAAAAAAAACTATTTTAAAAAGTAAATTTAAATACCCTGTATTTCGGAAGCCACGCATTTTTCGACCCATGTTTATATAGACTTTATGCATTAATTTTAAAAGTTCTATCGAATCTTAAAGTTATGCAACAATAAACTGAAACACCCTGTATATATATATAGGTACAGGGTGTCCGCAAAGTTGGGGTTTTCCTTTTCAGAAACAACTACCCTTGAAATAACAAAGGTAATGTGTAGTGAAACGAGGGCGACCAAGTATAAAAAAAATAAAGGAAAAAGTACTCACTCTCCAGTTGACGAGAATGGCTAAGTACGTCTCTGCCCGAAATCATACCGCTCCAACAGAAAATGAAATCAGCTGATGCGCTACCGAGCAGACGCAGGCAAACAAGGAAGGCAAAATGTTGCGTAAAAAGTCTAGGTCTAGGTTCACCATGCCAGCCCAAACATTCACCGAATATGTTTGTTGAAAATGTGCCCGACGGACAGCGTGCGGATTTTCTACTGATCAAACATGAGTGTTGCGAAAGTTATTCACCCCATTCCGCGTGAACGTAGATTCGTCTGTCACCAATATGCACTTCAAAAAGTCCGGATTATTGTCATATTGATGCAACAACCACTCACAAAACCGCACTCTTGCTGGAAAATCGTCAGGTTGAAGGGCTTGTACACGTTGGACGTGAAAAGGATACAGCCCCTCTTCACGCAGCGTTTGCCACACTTTAGTTTTTGATACTTGCATTTCTCTAGTGCTTGTTGAGGGATTCACGTCTACGCGATTATCTCTACACCCGTGACCGTAACCGTCGGTTGAAGGTTGCATACTGACCTGACACACTGACCCCGACCCAGTTCTGTCGTCGGGTTGAGCTAGTGTCCTAGTACCACTGGGGAATGTCGCGCCTACAGGACGGTATTCAGATATTTTTGATGTTGCAGAGCCCTTTATCTCGGTTCCCTTAAGACATTGGTGTATATGGTACTAAGAAAAAATTGCTTATGTTTTCAAGATCTACACGTCGTGTAAAGGAAAACCCCAACATATATATATAGTATATGTTTGTTACGATTATAAACTGTTTGAGTTACCTACTGCAATGGCAGGCTTTTCCTGTTGACTTATTTTAGCACAGTACCCTTCGTAATTCTTTGCGTCGTCAAAGTGCAAACACATCTCAACATGGTCAAGCCGAGGGCACAGATCCTTAAGTATAGGTCGTTGTTCCCCGAAGGGTATAAAACGAGTAGTTCAGATCTTGCCTAGGCTTGAACCAATAAGTCGTTGACGACTTCGGTTGAGAAGACACTGAAGGACATTGCGCGAGTCACCGTGTCTACCTGGAGATCAGTGAGGGAATCCAAGAGCCGCGCTAAGACAAGCCTAGGCAAGACGTGAAATATTCGTTTTTATACCCTTTGGGGAAAAACAAGGTACTATACAGGGTGACTTCGAAGTTGAGTCATTTATTTTAACAGTGAGTAGATCTGATCAAAAGAAATGTTTTTTCCTTTACCATTTTTCTGGTAAAATTAAAGTAACAAAGTTATAGCCCTTTGGAAGTTTGAGTACCGCCCTGTCTCAATAATAATATTATGTGCTCGTGTTTGGCGACAACGGATATAATTCGCCTTATCGGTTCATCGCATCGGAAACAAAAAAGCGAAAGAATTTGGAACGATGTTTTTACAATTATTTTATTCAGTTGTATACAGTCAGTGTCAGTCGGTAGTGGATAGTGATGTCTGTTGCGTGGCTCAAATGAAATAAAAAATGGCACATGTTTATGCGGATCGGTTTCCCAATCGAGTGCAACCAACCCCTCGTGCCTTTGTTAATGTAGTACAACGGGTTCGTGAATCATTTGACTTAAGACCTCACATATGGACGGCATGCCGGTGCTCCAAGACCTCACGATCAAATACAGGTCCGCACTGAAATACTTGTCGGGAGGATACTTTATAAAACAAGGTACTTTTTTTTTTTATTTTTACACACATATTTTGGTTTATCTTCCTTCTACAATCATTATCTGAAAATTAATGACTCAACTTCAAAGTCACCCTGTATATTGCTCAAATAATGCTGCGGTGAGTTGGGATTACTCTCATAAATTACTACAAACAATTTTCACTCACTTGAGCGTATTTTCAAAGTAGTTAGCGCGGTTTAATGATTTTATACGCATATGACAAAAATGTCACAAGAGAAGCGAAGCATCTAAGATTGAATGCCTTATTCAAATATTCATAAAAATTAGCGGCGCAAAAAATGATTGGCTTAAAGCTGCTAGTATGGTATCAAACATCGTATGCACTGACTGTGCTGTTAGTATTACGTGTACAAAATTTTAATCAACTCCGAATTTCGAAATTTTAACTTCAACACCCTATGTTTCGACAAGGGGTCATATTTGGACACCTTGTACCAAAATCGTGGCGCCATTGATTGACTTTTTTTTTGCCCGAAAATACTTTGCCGTCATCTATGAGACATGACATAGCTATATCTCTCCTATATTTCTCCTCTCGGCAATAATTAGAAATAGAAATCTATTTTGATAAGATTAGTATCTCAAAGATGGCGCTGTAGCTAATGAGACACTAATTTTCGGTATCTCATTTCATCTCGTCAAGCATTCTTGAAGATATCACTTTTACAATAACTTAGACATTAGCAGATTTTGATTATACACTAACTAAATAGTAAATGTCTATTTTTCAGTTCCAGCAGTAACAATCCAAAACCTTCAAAAAAACGGTAGTACCAAATGAGAAACCCAGGGAACTGAACAAGCTGCTACTTCCTGTTCAAACTTACAAAAATAGGCATATAGTATAATACAATATGGTTTTTATCTATATCTGCTATGCTATGCATTTTACTACGGAATTGGAAAATCTGACGGAGAGTTAATTTTAGTGTTGGCAATACATTAGGTAGGCATCTGTAAGCAACACGAATATGTACAAAGGATGGAGTAATGTTCTTGTTTATCATGATTAAATAATAACGTAAATGATTTCCGCACTGGTTACCGTCAACCTGAGGAAGTATGCTGACATGTGCAAATTCGTGTATTTCACGGTGACTAAAGGCCGTATCGTCAGTCGTTTCCACAATTGTAGGACACCGTTATGGCCTTCTCGATTTTCATAGTACTTTCGCACCTTCAGAAAGGCAGGGGTATTTCCAGATTTCTACTGTTCCGTGTCAGCGTCTGCGCTCGCCTATTGTAAGGTTATGTTTTCTTGTTGAATTGTATGAAATTTCAGGCTGATAAAACGGATGATAAAAATCAAAAGCATGAACAGTTTGCTGCCAATAGGCAGGAAAAACTATGAAAATCAAGGAGGCGACAATTGTAGGAACGACTGACGATACGGCCCTAATATAGAGCTTTACCTCTTGCCAAACAGGTATTTCATTACCCGACACGTGTTTCGCTATGTTAGACTCTTGGGAGGAAGGTTAAAACTAATATCTACAGTATATTCAGATAAGAGATAGACCGATAAACAAGACCACGTGATCATCGAACGCTGTAACATTCGGCAGGGACGTATTAAGAGTCACGCAGTACATATTTTAGATAGTAGATGCTGCTTTGCGTAACTTTGTAGTAAATTAGCACAATTCGATGTGTATACGATTGGTGATGGATATAGGATCATGTGGGGGTGGGGTAAGAAATATATAATGATGTAAATATACATAAGGGTTTCAAAATTTTCGCTTCGATTTCCAGCTTCGGATGCCGCCTGATGTTTGGTGAAATACAGTCGAATATAATCTCAAAATGGCGTTTAAATTAGCCTAAATTAAAAATAATCGTATATCTCTTAAAATTGCTTTTAGAATATTGATTAGTATATTTTTTGATTTCTAGGTAAATATGTAACCAAATTAAAACGTTTAAAACGTAAAAAAATGTGCATGGTTGAACATTGTCAGAAAGTAGATTCTTGAATAGGTTTTGCCAAAATGGGTTCAAAAATGTCAATAATTAATTAAAAAATACAGTAGCTTTATAATTACTTATAACTTACCGAATTTGATGAACGACATCTTTTATTGGAAAGATGAGCTTGATGAGCTTTCATCATCGCTACTGCCTGAAGCACCAACGTCAATAATGAATGGCTCGACTTGTTCCTCTAAAATATTGTCCAGTTCCCACATTCTCTTTTCAACTTTGTCTTTCACGTGCTTAATACAGTTTTCCCATTTTTGCGCTGTTATTAATTCTAGTGCTTCTTTGAAAAGTCCTTTGAGGTCACAAAATTTAAAAGTTGTATTGTGCTTAGCTGTATAATTTTTAACCTCTGCCCATATGAGCTCAATGGGATTGAGCTCGCAATGGTATGGAGGTAAATGGAGTACAGTTTTATTTTGACTTGCTGCCATTTCGTATTTTTGATATTCCGCCTTGTGATCCTTGACAATTCTTAATAATTGTACTTTCAGCATTGCTTCTTCAAAATTGATATTTTTCGAGCGGAGCCAATTTTGAACATCAACTTTCCTTGAAGCCGTTGTTGGGACCTTCTCCATTCTTCGAGAATGATAAGGCGCATTATCCAACACAATTACTGCGTTTTCCTCTAAGTTCGGTAAAATTTTTGAAAACCACTGTTCAAACGATTCGCCATTCATTTCCTCGTGGTAATCTCCAGTTTTCTTAGACTCAAAGCACCACAGACCGTCAACAACAAATCCATCCTCACTGCCAATATGGCAGATAATGAGCCTTTTCCCTTTACCTGGAAATCGAAGTACTAACTGGTGTAGATTTATTTCAATAAGCGAACCTTTTTCAAATGTTTTCATCACATTCAGCGAAAAAACATTGAGACATGAGTATCAGATTGCTATAATTGGGATTATTTAATCATATTGAAAGAAAGAATATTGAACGTCGTATGATTACTCAGCGCTTCACAATTCAATTTAAAGTTATAAACCTTTAAAAAATGAATGATCAGGAACCTGAAATACGCGCAAATATTAATATTAACAAATTATAACTTTATAAAGCTTAAAGTATGAATTAAAATGATTAGAAATATTAGGAACGGAACACAATATAAAACTTAGTAACTTTTTTTAAGTTTATAATATTCGACATATTTTAAGATTATATTAAAAAATTATTGAAATATCGAAAACACATAAAAACATGGCTTAAAAAAGTTCTAACAAATTAAAATGACAATAAAACATCCACGCATTTTATCGAAAGTTATAAAAGTTTTGTTACTTGTAATATGTTTTATCTGCCCCCTGGAATTAATGTTTAGAACCTTGTTCCCAAGGTTTGAAAAACATCCGATTGTTGTCTATTACTCGTATTTACCTGCTGGATTTTTTAATCCGGTGGACAGTCCATCTAGAAAGGCCCTCCTGGATGAAGTTACAGAATCATCAACCCATACTTTACTTGTAGTGTGTCCTGCGTTTACCCACGTTTCATCAAGGTAATAAATCTTCCTGTTTTGATTTCTATATTTCCCAATTTTTGTTAAATAATCCCTCCTCCATAGCACAATTTCTTCTCTATCCAGTAGTAAACTATTACGACCCCGTTTTTTCCATTTGAAATTTAAATGCTTCAGTAACGCATGGAAAGTTGATCGTTTGAAATTTGGCAACGTTGTATCTCCATTTACCTCCTGCAGTACTTTATCTATAGTAGGTGTTTCATTCCTAAAGAAGAATTCATGCACTTTCCTCCTAATCGCATGCTTATCAGCTTCATCCAATGATTTAACAATGCTTTTGCGATGTTTACTGGTCATTGGCTCAGAAAAGGTGTGACTTTTTTTGTATTGTCTTAACACATTAAACACTGATGCGCGACACACCCCAACTTTGTGAGAAACCTTCACAACAATTTCTTTGATGGTTGATGCCTCGTTCTCCTCGCGCTCGATCTTATATATATTCAAAATGACCTCTTTCATTTCTGCACTCAGGTGTCTTTTTTTAGAGCGTTTCCTAGGTGGACTACAGGAGTTTACAACTTCATCGGCAGTATCTGTACTACTGGGCATTTTGCGCAAGCAGTTGATAACAATAACAATCAATAACAAGGTATAACAATAACAACGACAAACTCAACAACTTAATAAGATAACAAACGAAAACGTCCAAAGAAATATCAAATTGCAATGATGCACACGACATACGTAACACGTCTGAACCTGAATGTGACTCTGCCTTGATACGACTGCTCTGCCGCTCGGCATAGGCATTTAATTGCGGATTGACCAATGAGGGCTCGTGTTTTACGTCGAGACGGCGGCGTTAGCGTGAAAATCACCCGAACCTTTTGTTTACATCCGGTCTATCTCTTATCTGAATATACTGTAGTGGTGGTTGACGATCGCACTAGTTCAATCGTAAGACTCATGATTGAACTATAAAAACTAGTTCATGATTCATTGAAAAACAGGTTCACTCGTTCAGTACGAATGACTGCTATTACAGGATCCCGATGATCCAGTCGAACAAAGAAACAACAATTCGATGTATTTCTAAGCGGTGACCCATCCAAATACTAACCGCATTCAACGCTGCTCAACTCCGATGGTCGGCGTGGGTATTAAAACTGACATTTCATCGTTTTTTGACATTTCTTGTTTTTTTGTGATATAACGTAGCTTTTCTGTTGTACACTTGCTGTGAGCTCGTTTTGTAGTTGTACCTGTTGCTTAAACGTCAGCGAATAGCCATCATTTTCGAGCAAACGTGGAATGAACTATTTGCACACTAAAAACCTAGTCTGCAAGATGACATTTCGACGGTTTATTTTCTGGCGTTTTTTATGTTTTTTACATAAAATTTGTGCCGATGAAGGGTTGCGACGCGGCGCTTTCATCGCCATTATTCCTGAGTAAAATAGTTCGTTCGGGAACTAGTTCGTTTTAGTGAGCGTGATCTACTGAGCTAGTTCACCGAAATAAAATAGAAAGCACATTATTACTAATATCCTAATCTAAGTACTGCCTTATGCACTGAGAACCCAACTGGTCTGACGGCTCAAGGTCAATGTGTACGAGAGAGAAGTGTGTATAGACACATATGTTAGAAAGAGATAGAAACCAGCTGAATGAAGAAGCTCATCACCGCGTTGCCTAGCTACGCTGACGCGTCAAACCGCAGCGTTGCCAATATAGATGCATGTTGAAAATATGCGTTGGTTGATTCTCTATGCCCAAATAATGGTTTCATTTTGGGAGTACACATTTTTGAATTCTGAATTGTGTATAATCTGTTTAGGAAATTCTGCAACGTATCATAGATGGATTTATGTGATATTTATACAGGGTGACTTTGAAGTTGAGTCATTAATTTTCAGATAATGATTGTAGAAGGAAGATAAACCAAAATATGTGTGTAAAAATTAAAAAAAAAATTAAAAAAAATGTTACCTTGTTTTATAAAATATCCTCCCGACAAGTATTTCAGTGCGGACCTGTATTTGATCGTGCGGTCTTGGAGCACATACCCTCCCGTGTGAGGACTTAAGTCACCTGATTCACGAGCCCTTTGTACTACATTAACAAAGGCACTAGGGGTTGGTTGCACTCGATTGGGAAACCGATCCGCATAAATCCGTGTTGCCGTAGCAGCATTTTGTAAAATCAGAATCATGTCCACAAGTTCAGCATTTTCGTAAACATGTGCCATTTTTTATTTCGTTTGAGCCACGCAGAAACACCACTCACGCGTTACCGACTGACATATCGAATGAATACAACTGAATAAAATAAATGAATAAAACATCGTGATAAGCGTTTCAAATTCTTTCGCTTTTTTGTTTCCGATTATATCCGTTGTTGCCAAACACAAGCACATATTATTATTGAGACAGGGCGGTACTCAAACTTCTAAACTTAATTTTACCACAAAAATGTTAAAGGAAAAAACATTTCTTTTGATCAGATCTACTCACTGTTAAAATAAATGACTCAACTTCGAAGTCACCCCTAATACTACTATTTAGTTGGTACAGTACTAGAATTTACGCATTTTATTCTATTTAAATATTTTTGATGTTAATTTATTTTTGTTAATGTTAAGGTAGAATATATGCTATAAGTTAATCTTGGCACGAAATAAAGATGATTTATTCTTATTATTATTGCATCATTGGTTCGCTTGGCAATGCCGCATCTCGCACATTAGAAGGCAAGGTTTCCACCTCCAAGATAATAGATCAGTCAGTACCCATATAGCGTTCATTTGGGGAGTGTCGTCCTGCTTTGAAATGGTTTTCACCTGGGTACATGCAGGTTGTGATAATTTGTATTGCATAATGGCATTTGTTACATTTTACCACCACTCGCTGTCGCAGAATGTACCAATAACTCCGGATATGTCGATTTTATCACCATCGGTAGAAATCAAAGATAATTGTAAGATAAATTAAAACGCTAAGTCGTATCAAAATCGAAATAAATAATTCTAATCAAAATAAAAACAAAATATTAAATTAAATGTTCGGACAGACCTCCTGCTTGGGTTTGACAGTAACCTTACCTATTGTATCAGCCTGTGCGAAAATTTTCTGGTGTAACATCTTCGCCACGGGGCAGATTGCATGAACGTCTACGTCGCAGTTGCTAGGCAATGAGGTGATGACCTTCGCTCTTCAGCCGGCTTCTATCTCTTTCTAACATGGGTTGATACACACTTCTCGCGCTTTTCTCTCGTATATATTGAACTCAAAAGCCTGTCAGACAAATTTTGTTTCCCTGTATATACTTGTCATGTGCAACCAACCACATCACTAATCAGATTATCGATGCCACTACAGTATATTCAGATAAGAGATAGACCGATATTTCAATAATTTTTTAATATAATCTTAAAATATGTCGAATATTATAAACTTAAAAAGGTTACTAAGTTTTATATTGTGTACCGTTCCTAATATTTCTAATCATTTTAATTCATACTTTAAGCATTATAAAGTTATAATTTGTTAATATTAATATTTGCGCGTATTTCAGGTTCCTGATCATTCATTTTTTAAAGGTTTATAACTTTAAATTAAATTGTGAAGCGCTGAGTAATCATACGACGTTCAATATTCTTTCTTTCAATATGATTAAATAATCCCAATTATGGCAATCTGATACGTCTCAATGTTTTTTCGCTGAATGTAATGAAAACATTTGAAAAAGGTTCGCTTATTGAAATAAATCTACACCAGTTAGTACTTCGATTTCCAGGTAAAGGGAAAAGGCTCATTATCTGCCATATTGGAGTGAGGATGGATTTGTTGTTGACGGTCTGTGGTGCTTTGAGTCTAAGAAAACTGGAGATTACCACGAGGAAATGAATGGCGAATCGTTTAAACAGTGGTTTTCAAAAATTTTACCGAACTTAGAGGAAAACGCAGTAATTGTGTTGGATAATGCGCCTTATCATTCTCGAAGAATGGAGAAGGTCCCAACAACGGGTTCAAGGAAAGTTGATGTTCAAAATTGGCTCCGCTCGAAAAATATCAACTTTGAAGAAGCAATGCTGAAAGTACAATTATTAAGAATTGTCAAGGATCACAAGGCGGAATATCAAAAATACGCCATTGACGAAATGGCAGCAAGTCAAAATAAAACTGTACTCCATTTACCTCCATACCATTGCGAGCTCAATCCCATTGAGCTCATATGGGCAGAGGTTAAAAATTATATAGCTAAGCACAATACAACTTTTAAATTTTGTGACCTCAAAGGACTTTTCAAAGAAGCACTAGAATTAATAACAGCGCAAAAATGGGAAAACTGTATTAAGCACGTGAAAGACAAAGTTGAAAAGAGAATGTGGGAACTGGACAATATTTTAGAGGAACAAGTCGAGCCATTCATTATTGACGTTGGTGCTTCAGGCAGTAGCGATGATGAAAGCTCATCAAGCTCATCTTTCCAATAAAAGATGTCGTTCATCAAATTCGGTAAGTTATAAGTAATTATAAAGCTACTGTATTTTTTAATTAATTATTGACATTTTTGAACCCATTTTGGCAAAACCTATTCAAGAATCTACTTTCTGACAATGTTCAACCATGCACATTTTTTTTACGTTTTGAACGTTTTAATTTGGTTACATATTTACCTAGAAATCAAAAAATATACTAATCAATATTCTAAAAGCAATTTTAGGGGATATACGAATATTTTTAATTTAGGCTAATTTAAACGCCATTTTGAGATTATATTCGACTGTATTTCACCAAACATCAGGCGGCATCCGAAGCTGGAAATCGAAGCGAAAATTTTGAAACCCTTATGTATATTTACATCATTATATATTTCTTACCCCACCCCCACATGATCCTATATCCATCACCAATCGTATACACATCGAATTGTGCTAATTTACTACAAAGTTACGCAAAGCAGCATCTACTATCTAAAATATGTACTGCGTGACTCTTAATACGTCCCTGCCGAATGTTACAGCATTCGATGATCACGTGGTCTTGTTTATGTCCGGTCTATCTCTTATCTGAATATACTGTACCTGTCCTAACGACGCGTCTGCATCACAAATAGGTTCACGTCAGTTTTGACCAACTAGAGCTTACATCAGGCTGTTTAGAATGGAGCTTGTCCTTGTTCGTTACATTCCTAGCTCCTAGCTATAACTAAGCTTTCATAAGCATCCAGGTTCCCTAACATTGCGGACTAGTTTTAAATTAGGTAGATCTATCTTATGTTCCCTATTGAATATACATACATTATGTTACGCTACTTGTCCTAAATCAGCAAACTATTCCTTGAATCCAGTCTCGATAAGTCTCTTAGTTTGGTCAATGTGAGACATATTACAACCACTACAGCTGATTTAATAAATTCCCCTTCTTTCAAATGAATCTACCTTGTCCTTGGTGTTTCCCAGTAAGGCACTGGAGTATTAAGCAGTCCTGAATCCCAAATCCTTAAAGACTGGTTCAATACCAGTTGTGTAATTAGGGTTGAAATGTATTGCTATTCTTTTTGGTCTCTCTCTCCCTCAACTTAAAAGGTTATGGAATCCCGAAGCGTTTTCTTAAAGGTATGTTCACTTATTAGTTTTTTCACAATGTCGGGATTGTAACCATTGACCCTATCCACTAGCTTCCCAAAACCGCCGAAGCCCACCTATAGGGAAGTCAGATGAGCTCTCTGACCTAAGACCGCAGTATTCTGCCTACCCTATCAAAACTCCTAGAACTCATCATGAAAGACCAAATGCTTACCTATGCTATTCAAAATAATATTATTACTAGCTTCCAGTCAGGTTTTCGTCCTCATCATAGCACCTCCACGGCTTTAATGAAGATTACGGATCATCTTATTTGAGCAACATCAAGGTAATTGCACTTGTCTTGTGTTACTCGACTTCAGAAAAGCTTTCGACACCTTAGACCACGACACGCTTCTCACAAAATTGATATACTTCGGTTTTTCTTATAACTCGGTTCTACTTCTTGAGAGCTACTTAAAAAATCGCACTCAGAGTACAGTTATAGATGATAATTACTCTTCCTCGTTGAATAAGGTTTTCGGTGTTCCACAAGGTTCGGTCTTGGGTCCACTCCTTTTCAGCTTATACACAAGTGACTTTCATGATTTTGTTAATTTTTCTCAGTTACATCATTATGCCGACGATACCCAGATATACAGGGTGACTTCCAAGTTGAGTCATTTATTTTAACAGTGAGTAGATCTGATCAAAAGAAATGTTTTTTTCCTTTACCATTTTTCTGATAAAATTAAAGTAACAAAGTTATAGCCCTTTGGAAGTTTGAGTACCGCCCTGTCTCAATAATAATATTATGTGCTAGTGTTTGGCAACAACGGATATAATCCGCCTTATCGGTTCATCGCATCGGAAACAAAAAAGCGAAAGAATTTGGAACGATGTTTTTACAATTATTTTATTCAGTTGTATACAGTCAGTGTCAGTCGGTAACGCGTGAGTGAATAGTGGTGTCTGTTGCGTGGCTCAAACAAAATAAAAAATGGCACATGTTTACGAAAATGCTGAACTTGTGGAAATGATTCTTATTTACGCGGCATCACGGATTTATGCGGATCGGTTTCCCAATCGAGTGCAACCAACCCCTCGTGCCTTTGTTAATGTAGTACAAAGAGCTCGTGAATCAGGTGACTTAAGACCTCACAGAGGAGGGCATGCCGGTGCTCCAAGACCGCACGATCAAATACAGATCCGCACTGAAATACTTGTCGGGAGGATACTTTATAAAACAAGGTAACATTTAATTTTTTTATTTTTACACACATATTTTGGTTTATCTTCCTTCTACAATCATTATCTGAAAATTAATGACTCAACTTCAAAGTTAGTATATATCGTTCTCCGCATCCAAAGCGGTTACTGCACAGATTGAACTGAATAAAGATTTAAAATCTCTATATAACATATCTATAGCACAAAATTTACAGCTAAATCCGAAGAAATCACAAGTCATGATTTTTGGCAATAAAAATAAAAGACCTAATCTGCATGGCACATTTTCAGTTACTATAAATGATGTATCTTTGCCAATAATCAGCGAATTCAAAATTCTTGCATCAGGTTTGCATACGGTATCCGAAAGTATGACCACATCAATGAGAGCCTTATGGATTCTGGTTGGCTTACCATGATTAACATAAGAAAACTTCATTTTCTCATATCAGTACACAAGATCGTTACTAGTGGAACACCTACTTATCTATACAATAAACTTACCAGACTGCCTGATAATAAAGTAACTCGCAATAAACATCTTTGGTTATTCCTAAACATTCAACAGCTCTGTTTAAGCGCAGGTTTTCATACAATGCTGCGAAACTGTATAACAGCTTGGCAGTAGATCTCAAGAATGTGAGCCTCCGCAATTTTAAAAAAAGATTGAAAGCTGATCTCCTGCACGACCAAGGGCCTAAAGTATAAGCAAACTTCGCTACGTTTTAAAGGATAATGTCCCAGTATGTTTCTTTTTAAGTCGCCTTGTTCTTTTTTGCATGAATTGTGCTCTCATAAAAACTGCATTGGCCATGCTCTCGTATGTTCTGTTTTGTATTGCATATTATCTTTTTTATATACAGGGTGACTTCGAAGTTGAGTCATTTATTTTAACAGTGAGTAGATCTGATCAAAAGAAATATTTTTTTCCTTTACCATTTTTCTGGTAGAATTAAAGTAACAAGGTTATAGCCCTTTGGAAGTTTGAGTACCACCCTGTCTCAATCATAATATTATGTGCTCGTGTTTGGCAATAACGGATATAATCCGCCTTATCGGTTCATCGCATCGGAAACAAAAAAGCGAAAGAATTTGGAACGATGTTTTTACAATTATTTTATTCCGTTGTATACAGTCAGTGTCAGTCGGTAACGCGTGAGTGAATAGTGGTGTCTGTTGCGTGGCTCAACGAAATCAAAAATGGCACATGTTTATGCGGATCGGTTTCCCAATCGAGTTCAACCAACCCCTCGTGCCTTTGTTAATGTAGTACAACGGGCTCGTGAATCAGGTGACTTAAGACCTTACAGGCGACGGCACACCGGTGCTCCAAGACCTCACGATCAAATATAGGTCCGCACTGAAATACTTGTCGGGAGGATACTTTATAAAACAAGGTAAATTTTTTTTTTAATTTTTTTTTATTTTTACACACATATTTTGGTTTAGCTTCCTTCTACAATCATTATCTGAAAATTGATGACTCAACTTCAAAGTCACCCTGTATATATTTTGTATGAGTGTTATTTTCTTGTGGGTTTAGTTGAAAAGCAGCTTAGGCTAAACTACGCCTTTCATCATTTTATCTTTAAAAAAAATTATTTTTTATCCTCAAGTTATTTATAATGATGAATAAAGACCATTTATTATTATTATTATTATATAAACCTCTATGTCACAATAGACTTCTTTCAACATAATTATGTCACATTGTTACCATGGCCACCGAGATCTCCCGACTTATCCCCAATTGAGCACGTGTGGGATATGATGGGTACGAGATTGCTCAATTTGCAACGTCCTCCTCAGACTCTAGAAGTACTTCTAGAGGAGTTGGTGGTTGCCTGGAATGAGATACCACAGGAGGACATTGACTACCTGATTAGAAGCATGTCTAGGCGCGTTGGAGAATGCGTAGCACATCAGGGTGCATCCACACATTATTATCTCTTGAGAAGCTAGACACCCCTAGCTATCTACTGAACATAATAAAGAGCTACTTTGACGAAAAGGCACGTATGGTAGGGCAGAGGACTATGCAGGTTACCATGGGAGTGCCGCAGGGCTCCGTCCTAGGGTCGTTACTTTGGAACATGTTCTACGACGAGGTTTTTCGGTTACACATGCTACCGGGAATTTGGTTGATAGGGTATGTTGACGATCTTGCGATGATAGTGACTAGCAAGGGGATAGATACAGTTAAAGGACTCTTGGCGTATGGAATCACGAGAATTACCATATGGATGGAAGAAGATGGCTTGAAGCTAGCTCCTGAAAAGACGGAAGTAGTTATACTTTCTGGCAGATAGAAGCTAACTTCATTAGCTGTTTAGGTTGATAATTATTCAGGGATTCTGAGCCAAAATACAATTAGGTATGAAATCAGAATGATTGAACATATAAGGTGCACCCCTGACAAGGTAAATAAGGTCATTGCATCTCTCATACGGCTATTGCCATCTGACGGAGGCCCCAGTAGTGAGAGGCGCAGGATTTTGGCAGGGATGGCTCGATTATGCTGTACAGAGCTCCTATACCTAATATGTAGCCAGGCTTTGAGGAAAAAGAAATATAGACAGCTAATACTGAGAAGTCCGCGAAAGGAAGTGTTGCACGTGGTATGCGCCTATGGAACGGTATCGACCGATGCATTGCTGGTAGTAGCTGGAATCCCGCCAATTTATTTGCTGGCTGCGGAGAGATGCGCGTCAAAGCTACAGGCGACGGATGCAACTGGCCATGGGACATGGACCAGAAGGCTGATCCCAGATATTAAAATTTGGTTTGATAAGGGACACACACAGGACATGGTTGTTTTGCCAACTACCTGAAGAGGGTAGGAAAGAGAGAGTCGCCATAATTGCGTATATTGCAATGAAGAGAAGGATCGTCCTAATCACCTACTAGAACGTGGTGGATGGATTGACTACCAGACACAGCTGGAAAGGGAAAATCGTGATAGTCAACCAATAGTGAGACGAACGATAATGAGTAAAGTACGGGAGAACAGAAATAAACCAAGGAACCAATAGTAGGTTTCTATTTTGCTCGGTTGTTCATGTACATACGTATAAAAGTATGTATGCGTACAATATTGAATCGGCCTCCGCGGTCTGGGGGTACGCTGCTCCCAGCTACCGCAAGCGACTTGCTGCTCTAGAGATGAAGCTAGTCCGGATCACCACCAATGCACCATCCTACGTAAGAAACTCAACCTTGCGTAGAGACCTGCATTGGGACACCATACACGAGTACATGAGGAAAAAAGCGGAGAAGACCTTCCAGAAATCTCAGGACCACCCGAACGAGCAGCTACGATTCCTCATGGACTACGATCCGGACGAGAGGCCTCGCAACCGCAGAACCAGGTACCCTAGACCAAGGTCCCAGTTGGCACCCGCTAACTGGAACCTTGACTAGGAGACTAGGAGAACCCGCGGTTGCTCTCACCCCCCCCCCCCCCCCACGGCGTGGATGCAGAGGACCAGGAACCACCGGGACCAGGAACCACCGGGACCAGGATCTACCGGGACCAGGACCAACCAGGACCAGGACCCGCCACGACCAGGACCCACCAGGACCAGGACCCATCAGGACCAGGACCAGGAACAATATATAGGTAAGAGGACTTGAAACTCTTGATTTTTCGAAAACAAGAGTTTCAAGAGAACCTAGCAGACCCTCTATAGATGATCGCTTAACGACATCGATAGAATGTGCGAGGTGAAGGGAACCAACCCGGCGTTCCCAGAGACTGAAACACATGAGGAGACGTTGTAGCAGACCGCAGGTCACGCACAACACATGGCCTACCGAGACGCTGATGAGTCGGGCCACGTGGGTATTAGGTGGTCTCCTCAGGACAACCTGGAGTCCCACACACGCCGTAGCTCGGGCTATGGTATGGTGCATAAAAAATATTGTATCGATGTGTGGCGAACGACTGAGGGGTTTTAGTGAGTATGCCATTTCTGGAGAATTTCACACTTTGGGCAGCAAGGGCCGTCAGCGACGCGGTTGCGGTGCCGCGGTAATTCAAGCCCTTCCCTTTCATTTCAGGTCTGATGAAGCCAACAAGCAGATGTACGTATTGCTCGGGTCACCTATCCCATTTTCTGCTCGAATCCGCTGTCCTGCTTTCTGCAGACTTTGCCCATTATTTTTTCTATTTGTTATATACCCTTCTCTGCATGATCCTTTCCTTTTTGTAGATCCTTTAAGCTTGAAGTACCATGCTCAACGAATACGTCCGTGGTTGCCCACCTTTCGGTTTTAACCCGTGTACCTTCCAACTGCTTCTAGCAGAACCACTACCAAAGAAACCCGCCAACCGCCTAAATCCAAAAATTAGCGAGGAAAGGCCCCTTTTTTTGTTTTTTCCCCATTTTTTTCCTTTTTTTTTTCTTTCCCATTTTTTTTTTGAAGTATCAGTGAGGAGTCAGTGAAACCATAGACTTGAACTTTACTCCTACAAAATCCAACCCGTACGTCCTCCAGCTTGTTCTTCGGGGCGGCCTTTGATGCTGAACGGTAAGTGACCGAGTAATGGGGGCAACGGGGTGTCGGTTTTTCGGTGAGTCATCTCGGACCCACCGAAAAGCTGGTAACTCAACTAATAAGATGATTCATTGGGTCACATCGTCCTGGACTTATGTCTGGGTCGCCTGCAGCTCAATGGTAATCGGAGCCTCTGGTACACCGGGTGACCTCCCAGAGTTTTTGCCCATACTCGTGGGAACAATGATGAACAACAACACACACCCCAAGGTCCTCCCAACGGGGGACCCCGTACATCCGTGCGGCTTCTCACCAGGGGACCTCGAACATCCGGGCGGCCCCTCACCAGGGGATCCCGACCGTACTGTAACAGAGGAATCTGGCAGAAACCAATTCTAAAGAGCTCGTTGAAAGAGTGAGCTCTCTAAGCATCAAAAAGGAATATCGGTCAGGATCTGAAAAGAAAATGGCGCGGATAGCGGGGGGCACCATTTCTAGGGTCTCCGGCTGTTCGAGCCCCACCGCCATCTGGCCAGTGCGGTGAGCGATCTGACGTGGGACTCCGGGACTTCGCGGAAGAGGCACCGTACGGCGGCGTATGCGCATAGTAGGTATGGGCTGCGTCCCAAGTGGGTCTCAGGATGGCTATGGTATCCGATGGTTATCGGAGCCTCTGGTACACCGGGTGACTTTCCAGAGTATTTGGCCCATACTCGTCGGAACAATCATGGACCACAACGAAAACAACAAACAAACTCGCCAAGGTCCTCCCAACGCGGGACCCCGAACATCCGTGTGGCCCCTCACCAGGGAACCCTGAACATCCGGGCGGCCCCTCACCAGGGGATCCCGACCGTACTGTAACAGAGGAATCTGGCAGAAACCAATTCTAGAGAGCTCGCTGAAAGAGTGAGCTCTCTAAGCATCAAAAAGGAATATCGGTCAGGATCTGAAAAGAAAAGGTAGCGGATAGCGGGGGCACCATTTCTAGGGTCTCCGGCTGTTCGAGCCCCACCGCCATCTGGGCAGTGCGGTGGGCGACCTGTCGGTGGGACACCGGGACTTCGGCGGCGTATGCGCATATTAGGTATGCGCTGCGTCCCAAGTGGGTCTCAGGATGGCTATGGTATCCGATGGTTATCCCGGGACTCATTTCACCGAGGCACAGATGCAGGAGATGGTTACTGTGCTGATAGGTGGACTCCGAGATGAGGTAGCCCTTCCAAGGTACATTGATTCCACTCTCTCGAGGGGCAGCCACCACCTTTGTCTGCGAAGGCCATGGGAAAGCGCTAGGCTCACTTCGATGAGCTTCGGTGACCTTCCTGTTTACCACCGCGTGATGGCTTGGTTCCAGGATCACACCCTGGGAAACGAGGTCATCACGAGGAAGCTCAGTAGACAAAACCCTAGAAGTAATCCCAGTGCGTAGAGGCTACTGGAGAGGAAGGAGGAACCTAAAGGGGTCCGACTTGTTCTCTCAGTGGACAACGTCAACAGGCTGTGTAACTCAGGGCTGCTTACTGAGCAAAAACCAGGGGTCTGACCAGGTGCAATCTAGACCGACGGGAGCTGTTGCGGTAGACCAGTTACCTTCACAGCGGACAGGTCAGCCGTGACAGCTCTCGCTGGAACCTCCGGATGTTACGGACAAGGAAATGGGTCGTCCTATAGGTGAATCAGCCGGGAATATAGAGGATGGCCCGGAGATTGAACGTGCCCTAGACGGCAGTGACGGGGACTCGGACGAGGATGTCATACTAAGCCGAGTTTCCGTGAAGGTGAAAGGGGGCCTTTCAACACCTTTTGTCTATGAAAGATACAAAATTAAACTGATTTTTCTATGTATACAGGGTGTCCCAGAACTCTCAGTGAGAGAGAATCTTGATCAAAACTTTCCAGGCAGATGGATAAGGCGGTCTGGTACAATACCGTGGCCAGCCCGATCACCTGATTTGAATCCTTTAGATTTTTTTACTGGGGAACTGCAAAAGAAAAAGTGTATTTCAAGCCGATTAAAAATGTAGCTGAGCTACGGCAAAGACTATTGGAAGCAGCTGAGTTTGTTAATAACCGTGGATTCGATCGTTTAATAACCCGATCTTTTTTAAAAAGATGTCGAGCGTGTATTGCGGCTGAAGGAAAACAGTTTGAGCATTTGCTGTAAAGGTAAATCATCATCAGCAGCATTTTGACGCCCACTGTTGTGCAAACAGTTATCCTTAAGGGTCCTTGTGCGTTTTCATAATCGCTGTTTAGGACATTTTGAAAAATTTTCATCAGTTTTTTTCAAATAAAAATTGTGCATAAGTTAATGAGTAATCTTCTAAGTGTTATACCATTTTGGAATCGTTATTAAATGTGCCAACTGTTAAGGTTACTTGTCAAACTCTCGTAGTACATTTTTTTCCAGTACAGCCAGTTAAAGTTGAGCAAACTTTTACTTTGGAATACTTGGTTGGGAAATAAGTGGCAATTTTTCCTGAACGAGAAAAGTTGGCAGTAAGGTTGAGACACCAGTTTGAAGATGCATTATTCATCATTACATTGTAAAAATAAAATCCAAAAAAGTTAATATTTGTAGTAACAGGCAGACTGCCGTAGGGTGTGAAATTTCTATATCTTTTTCAAGGACCTATAATTTTCAAAACACATACATACAATTTTTTTAAATATTTTTCTGATAGCTGTTATGACTTTGCCTATCACCCGGTTTCGGCTTGACGTCGACTTCTGGGACACCCTGTATATCAGTTTTCACGGTAAGGTCTAGGTAAAGAAATTTGTTTTCGGTTGAATGAAAGAGCGGATATTTCTATACGCTGGTAAGATCCGAATTCTGTCGTTTGTCAGGAAAGCAGCTAGAATTTGTTAAAGCTCTGTACTTTTTTGTGTACTTAGCAATAAAAATTGTTTATTATTATTATTATTCCTAATATTATCTCTCTTTCTCAACAGCGGACCCAATATCCCCTTATTATTATTATTACTATTATCATTTTATTACGTATGCTGTATTTGTGATAGCTGAAACTCTATAGTATCGGCTTACCATGTTGATCACAATAAGCATATATCAGACTATTTCAAATCTTTATTAAGAAAGAAGCAACGAATGAAGAATGACATGTTACGTAAATGATCTGATGCATTATATCTGAAGCGTTCTAACAGCAGTGCATATTGGCGAAATTGTTTTTGTTCTTGAATGTGCTTCCCCAGGCTCCGTATTGTTGGTCTTTTTGAATATCCTTTTTGATCTGAGTCTTAGAGGTGCTAGCGTAAGTTGTGTCCAATTTGGGTTTCCTACAAAAAAAACATGTCATTATTAAATGTGGACACCAGGATTTACAAAGTAGTTATATTTCAAAAATAGATGGGTATCACACGAACAATTACACAGTCGGTATTGAGCAAAACATAATGACCCCTTTATGGCATCGGTATATACAGGGTGACTTCGAAGTTGAGTCATTTATTTTAACAGTGAGTAGATCTGATCAAAAGAAATGTTTTTTTTCCTTTAACATTTTTCTGGTAAAACTAAATTAACAAAGTTATAGGCCTTTAGAAGTTTGAGTACCGCCCTGTCTCAATAATAATATTATGTGCTCGTGTTTGGCAACAACGGATATAATCCGCCTTATCTGTTCATCGCATCGGAAACAAAAAAGCGAAAGAATTTGAAACGTTTATCACGATGTCAGTCAATGTTTCAGTCGGTAACGCGTGAGTGAATAGTGGTGTTTGTTTCGTGGCTCAAACGAAATAAAAAATGGCACATGTTTACGAAAATGCTGAACTTGTGGACATGATTCTTAATAAATCGAGTGCAACCAACCCCTCGTGCCTTTGTTAATGTAGTACAAAGGGCTCGTGAATCAGGTGACTAAAGACCTCACCGGGGAGGGCATGCCGGTGCTCCAAGACTGCACGAACAAATACAGGTCCGCACTGAAATAC
This sequence comes from Acanthoscelides obtectus, assembly GCA_963669975.1. Taxonomy (NCBI): domain Eukaryota; kingdom Metazoa; phylum Arthropoda; class Insecta; order Coleoptera; family Chrysomelidae; genus Acanthoscelides; species Acanthoscelides obtectus. The sequence goes on from CAVLJG010000008.1 coordinate 89,440,127, forward strand.
TTGTCGGGAGGATACTTTATAAAACAAGGTAACATTTTTTTTATTTTTTTTATTTTTACACACATATTTTGGTATATCTTCCTTCTACAATCATTATCTGAAAATTAATGACTCAACTTCAAAGTCACCCTATATAAAAACGCATACCAATAGATATCTGCATTATAGGTCAAATCACGCAACAAGTACAAAGAAGGAAGTTGTAAAAAGTTTATTTGATAGATCCAAAAAAAAATCATCAAATCGATCAATATTTTGCATGAAAACATACTTTTCAGTAACACTTATCCTCAACAATTTGTTAAATCTCAATGACCTATACCTCAAGAAACCTAACACACCCAAATGTACTAAAAAGGTGTCAAGTAGATTGGCTCTTACTTCCCACGCATTCGTTAGAGGTTTCAAAAGAAAAGGATGAGACAAATCGTTTTAGAAGGCGTAATTGAATCGTGATTAGGTACGTTCACTTAGGTACGATGAATCTTCGACATCTACATATCATATATGGCGAGTTTCTGCAACCTAAGGTCGCTTCTCGCAACCCATACGCCATCGTATCCTATCGTTCCAGTCTCCTTCATGTAGTCCTCTACTTTCCATTGCGGTATGGATGTTTGAAATCCATTTCCTTCGTGGACTTCCTCGTTTATTTCTTTGTGCTGGTGTCCATTTCCAAACCCTTAATGGTATCCTTTCTTCGTTCATTCGTTGCAGGTGTCCATACCATTTTAACTGCCTCTCTGTTATATCGTCCATTATTGTATTTTCGACTTCCATTCTTTCTCTGATGGTCTCATTTCTAACATGGTCAAGTAAAGTTAAACCGGAACATCTTCTCCAGTACATCATTTCGGTTGAGAGAAGCTTTTGTGACATATTTATATCTACAACCCACGCTTCTGACCCATACGTCAGTACTGGCTGAATCATAGCCTGATATATATTTTTTTTTGTTTTCTTTGTTAGGTTCTTACTCCACAAGATCGGATGTAGTGCTTTAATCATATTTTTTCCTTTTCCTATTTTCCTTAGTATGTCTTTATTATCCTTTCCGCTTTCATCTATTGTAACTCCTAGGTATTGGTACTGTCCGACGTTTTCTATTTTTCCGCTTTTTGTTTTGATGTCTTGTCCTGTGCCTCCTATAGTCATGTATTGTGTCTTTTGTATATTTATCTCCAAACCCCATTTAGTGAATTCTTCTATAAGTTTGTTTATCATGTAAGTCATGTCTTGCTGGTCTTCTGCAAAGACTACCTGATCATCTGCAAAGAGGATTGTATACAAGTGAAAGTCCTCTAACCATATCCCCATGGGGCTGCACTTTCTTATCCACTGTTTTAAAGCGCTGCAGAGATAAATTTTAAACAGGGTTGGAGAGAGGCAGGAGCCCTGCTTAACACCTTTTGTTTGTGGGAAAGCCTCAGAAATTTGATTTCCGACTTTAACGACCACTTGATTTTCTCTATACATTGCTTTTACGGCGTTTATGTATTTGCTATTTATGCCTGCTTCTTTCATTGCGATCCATAATTTCTGCAAAGGGACGGAGTCGAATGCCTTGCGGAGATCTATAAAAGTAGCATGTAGCTCCATTCCTCTTGCTAATCTCTTTTCTGTCAGTTGTTTTATTGTAAATATGTTGTCGACACAGGATCGCCCAGGTCGAAATCCACTTTGTTCTTCAATTTCCGTGGCTTCGTCTTCTATTCGGGCTGTTAGGACTCTTTCGCACAGCTTTCCGATGGATGATGTAATACTAATACCCCGATAATTACTACAGTCACTCCTGTTTCCCTTTTTATAAATGGAATTTATGTAAGAGCTCCTCCAATATCTGGGAATCGTTTCCCCTTCCAGGCACTTGTTAAAAATTACACAAAGTCGCTCGTGCGTTCTTGTGGTGGCGTGTTTAATTAACTCGATAGGCAAATCCCCCGGTCCCGGAGCTTTATTATTTTTCATTTTTTGTAATGCTGTTTTTATTTCTTCCAATTGAATGGTATCTACTCTGTTAACTCCCGTTTGATCTATATCTAGTTGCGTGTCTAAATACTCTCCACGTTGTTCTGCCAGTAGATTATTGTAGTAGTCTTTCCACTGTTCTATTTTTATGGGATTTATTTTTCTTCTTTCATTCGTGTTTGTTTTAAGACCATTTATAGTTCGCCAAGCTTCTCTAGACCTAGATCCTCCTGCCATTGAGCTAATTTCAGCACATTTGGTTTCCCATGTTTTGTTTTTTATTTTTTTAATTTCTTTTTTTACTATATATTTAAAACGATTATAGCTTTTTCGATCTTCATCGTCTTTTGTAGTTAACCATTTAAGATATGTTTTTCTTTTCTTCTACCAGTTAAATCGTCCGTCCACCAAGAATTTTTGTGTTCCGTTCTATCTTTAACACCAAGTGCTTCTAGTGCTGCTTCGTGAATTTTGTGTTTCAAAGTTTCATACATTTCTTCTGCCTTGCCGTTAATATCTTCGTCCAGTTTTTGTGCTAAACGTAGTTTGTAAAGGAAACTGGTGGATTCATCCCTTAAGCTGTCTATGTTATATCGCTTTGTGGGTTTTCCATTGTTCCATCTACATATCAAATTATATAAATCAATTGTAGCATATTTTTGTTTCCCTGGTAGATGTAGGGAAAATATGTGTGACTTATTATGCCTAACAGGTACGTAGTATCACTGAGACCAACATCAAAATTTAGATGTGTAGATATAAAAACAATTAAGCCATCATTTACAAAAGCATCTCAAAACTCCAAAGTGGCACGAACTCCTAATATCCAGACATTGTTATAATATATACTAAGTGACATATATATGTAAATCGAACACCCAGTTTAAATGGATTTATTTTAATAAAAGTTGGTGAATGTATTTATCTCACTGTAAATAACAAGTGAAAAAATTTTCAGCCTTATCAGTTGGACATTCCGGTTTTTATACTGCTTTTCTTTAATTCACTAACGCTCTAAAAATGAATATTTCAGCCGCAGTAAAGAATCAACGTTGGCGGATTTTGGTTCTTGACATCCTTTACGATCGGTTACGATGCCTAGAGTACGGAGACCTGTACGATTTCGTCAACTTAGTGAGTTTGATAGGGGCCGTATAGTGGGACTTCGGGAAGCTGGACTTTCTTTTCGGGCAATTGCAGTTAGAGTGCAAAGAAGTGTAGACATTGTGGTTAAGTGTTGTCAGGCATGGCTTCGAGAAAGCCGTACGCAAAGAGCAAGGGGCACTGGACGCCGCCGTAGAACAACAGACCGTGAAGATCGCCGCCTTAAGGGACCGTTTCTCCACTACCAGGTCCATTGCAAATGAATGGTTTGCAGAACACGGAAGACCTATTGGCAAGTTTTGGCTTGTTTTCATACCGGCCACACTGGGTCCTCCCTTTAACTCGAGAACACCGACGTAATCGCCTTGAGTGGTGCAGACAACGGTCACTCTGGGATCAGGAATGGAACAGTATTGTCTTTAGTGACGAGTCTCGATTTTGTTTAGGCATGCACGATGGTCGTGCCAGGGTTAGAAGGCGACGTGGTGAAAGGAGGAATCCACAGTTTTTTGTTGAAAGACATGTTCATCACACTATTGGAGTTATGATTTGGGGTGCTATAGCTTATGGTTCCAGGTCACCTTTAATCTTCATCAGAGGTAACATGAACGCGCAGCGTTATATTCACGAAGTTCTAGAACCCCATCTTTTACCCTATCTTGACACCCTGGCAGATCCAACTTTTCAACAAGATAATGGCCGACCACATGTTGCAAGAGTCACAATAAACTTCTTTCAACATAATGATGTCACATTGTTACCATGGCCACCAAGATCTCCCGACTTAACCCCAATTGAGCACGTGTGGGATATGATGGGTAGGAGATTGCTCAATTTGCAACGTCCTCCTCAGACTCTAGAAGCACTTCGAGAGGAGTTGGTGGTTGCCTGGAATGAGATACCACAGGAGGACATTGACCACCTGATCAGAAGCATGACTAGGCGCGTTGGAGAATGCGTAGCACATCAGGGTGCATCCACACATTATTAAAGGTCAAAGGACTTTAAAGTAGTGCAATCATTTTGAAATTTTTATCATATACTTATTATGCTTCATTAAGTACTTATACAAAATTTTATTAAAATAAAACCATTTAAACTGGGTGTTCGGATTTATATGTCACTTAGTATATTTTTTACGACGTATATCTAAAATATTTTTGAGAAAATAAATTGTTTTAGAAGTAAATAGTTTCGTAGTTTATAAAGGCATATTTTGGTACAAATCTTGAATTGGGCCAACCGAAGTGGGAAGGTTCTCGTATATAACAAAGTTAAGACCTACTAATACTATATTAATACACACTATGATACTGCGTAGGTACAGTTCGAGTCATATAACTTTTAATGCACGTCATAGGCTTCAAATCACCAGTGATGCCATATATCTTCAAAATTGGTATGTTGTAGGAATTCTCAGCATTCGTCATCTTTCTCATTCTCTCTGCATAGCATGTAAGTTGAGAGTGACGGAAAAATTACGTATTGAGGCAAGTCGGAGATAAGTCGATATTGAAATACTGCGGAACACATTACAGAAGATAGGCTTTGACAATATGAACTGTCATGTCAAATGGGAAACATCCCTGGTATCCTAATATCGTGTTTCCTGTATTGTGGTATTTTTAACCTCATAGTTGAACGTCAAAATGACGGTATGATATTATTTACGACATGCCGTAGACTTGCGAATTCGACAAAATAAGCCTCTGCATAAGCGGCAACCATGTAGACATATTTGTAGTCGGTGAGACATGCTAATATATCTTCTTCATTTTCTAGCACATTAAATTCATATGACTTGCCATTTTTCGTAAGTCGACCACCAATCGTGGCTTTTTGTGACGTGAATAAAAATATATGTGATTTCTACTATATATGGACATGTGAAATGATGAATTTTCGATTTATTATTCAAAATAAATATCATGTGTTAAATTTTTTTGTAAAGACTATACAATCTTCAATCAAACGAGAAAAAATATACAGGCTGTCCCATAAAAAAGCTAAGTTTGATTCATCTCTAAAAATTGGCAGCTCACAGAATACACTAAAATTTTTTAAAATAGGCGAGTGCGCATTTTCTTATGAATAGTTGATGCCGACATTTTAAATGTGGAAGGACATCTTGTGACGCATGGCGATGACGTAACAATTTACCAAAACATTGCACACATGGCATGGTGTTACTATACAGATCTACAACATTACAGGAACCTAAAGTGCAAGCCTAATCTCAAAATTGTAAGACGCTTTTGGAGAGAATTACTTACGAAGTAATATCAGCTGAAGAGGACTAGCTTTTAGCAGCTGTATCAAAATTTTAGCGGGAATCGAACGGAATGCTGGAGCACCGATTGAACAAACAAATTGATGTTAGTAGGAATTATGTAAAAAATAAGAGATATAAATTGAACAGAGCTTTTTTGCAAATGGATCAGGGGCGGAGCACTGAGATCAACCATCCTGTAACACTGATCAACAGCCAAAAAATATCCTAAATAAAATCAACAAAATGTTACTATCTTTAATGTGCTAAAACCGGAATGAAACTTATTTTTTCAATATTAGTTCAAGTTTTAGAGATACGGTAATTATATGTGTTCCTGCTGTGACAGTGTTAATATACTGCAATTCACAAGAATGCACGTGCTACATTTTTATATTCGGCAAGGAAAGATGATGTAATCGGCATGATTGTGTTACGTTATACATACATGTACATTATATTGTTTTATATTAGCCATTTTTTCCTCAGTTGGCTGACAGCGTTCGTGCAAGATGTCTCGAAAGTGTGTAAACAATCCAGATCAGTTTTGTTACGTGTATGGTGATGTGACTTTTGCGTCTCAGAGACGGTCTATTACTCCACTAATAACAAAGGCATATCAGCTTTATTTCGGTTGTAAATTAGGTGATCAAGACAAACAGTGGGCACCCCACATGTGCTTCAAGTCTGAGGAGCTGGTTAAATGGCAAAAAACGGTCTATGCGCTTTGCTGTCCCAATGGTTTGGAGAGTCATATTAATGATTGTTACTTTTGCATGGTACCTTGTGTTGGACAAGCCACAGGTATGTCCAAGAAAAAGAAATCAGTTATTAACTACCCAAACATACCATCTGCGATGAGACCTGTGCCTCACAGTGACGAAAATCCTATTCCAAAACCCCCAGAATCCTACACTTGCGAATCAGAAAACGAATCAGATAATGGCGATCGAGTGATTCGTCAGGAAGAAGATATGCCATCAACGTCAAGAGATCCTGATTTTATACCGAGCACGTCATGCCACCAACCGCACAAAATAACACAGTCAGAATTAAATGATCTTGTAAGAGATTTAGAACTTCCTAAATGTAAGGCTGATTTACTTGGATCAAGACTGCAGCAGTGGAACTTGTTAGAAGACGATGTTTCGGTATGTGTTTTTCGTAAACGCCACAAAGACTTAGAACCATTTTTCAATATGGAGAATAACTTGGTTTTCTGCAGTAACATTAACGGCTTATTGGCGGCTTTAAATATAAACTATAACCCAGAAGAATGGAGATTGTTTATAGACAGTTCAACATTGAGTTTAAAGGCAGTGTTATTGCATATTGGAAATATTTTACCATCTCTTCCTGTAGGGTATGCAGTTCACATGAAAGAATCATATGACAATATGAAGTACCTATTGACATGCATAAAATACGATGAGCACCAATGGCATATTTGTGGCGATTTGGAAGTTGTTGCACTTTTACTGGGCTGCAGCTAGGCTACACAAAGTTTTGCTGTTTTTTGTGTGAATGGGACAGTCGGGCAAAGGCACTTCACTACATCAGACAAAACTGGCCTGTTCGTCAATTCCTAGAGCCAGGTCAAAAAAATGTACAGCACATGCCATTAGTAGATTCGAAAAAAAATTTATTACCACCACTGCATATCAAGTTGGGCCTAATGAAAAACTTTGTCAAGGCATTAGATAGAGATGGGTCAGCTTTTCAATACCTGCGTCAGAAATTTCCAAGACTAAGTGAGGCAAAGGTTAAAGAAAGTATTTTTGTTGGGCCACAGATTCGAAATATTTTGAAAGATACACAGTTTGAAAACACTTTAACAAGTATTGAAGAAACTGCTTGGAATGATTTCCGTCTGGTGGTCACTATTTCTTGGGAAATAGAAAAGCTGACAACTATAAAACCCTTGTCAAAAATATGCTGTCATCGTATCAAAAGATGGGCTGTAATATGTCTCTTAAGATACATTTCCTACACTCACACCTGGACTTTTTTCCTGACAATTGCGGAGCCGTAAGTGATGAGCACGGCGAACGTTTTCATCAGGATATTTCAACAATGGAAAAAAGGTACCAGGGAAAGTGGAATCCTTCCATGCTTGCAGACTACTGTTAGACTCTTGGTAGAGATGCTCCAGAAACGATCCATAAAAGAACAGCAAAAAGACAGCGCATATAGTGATTCTTATAAGTATATGAATCTTGTAACTTTTTTTAATATATCCTTAAAAATAAAAAGTTTTTTTTCTAAACCGCAACTAATTTTTTTTATTTCATTATCATTTTTGGATTCAGCGCCCCAAAATTAACAAAGAAATGCACTTTTCCCACAAGGTACAATTAAAAAACTAAAATTTGTTGTCCAGTGAATCGGAATACTTACTTGACTTGACTGTCCCATTCAATGGCCTGGTTAGACAAAGAAACTGCAGTAGCGCTATGAACCATTTTGTTTTTTCGTCTAAGGTACGTGATGTATACGAGTTAGTACCTGAAGTTCTTTGTAGTTGCCCGAGTTTCCTCTTCGGCTGCCTTTCTTCGTCCTGAGATGTTTGTCCAACCTGAAATCGATTTTTCTTCATGTAGATATTGATGGTCAATGGAGTATTATAAAATCAGTGGCATGACACAAAATAGGGACCGTTATTATTCTTGCTATGTATTTATAATCTGTTCGAGATGGAAGCTGCCGGAGATATCATTAGGTTCGCGGATGATACGGCAATATTATACAGGGTGTTCATTTGAAAACTTCCCACCACGGATTTTTCGAAAACCGCTGATTAAAAGAAAAATTGCCGAGGCACGTCAAATGATTTGACAAGGGAGATAACCAAAAACTGCTTCACCCTCTTGTTGTGTTTCCTCAACTTATTTTTTTTTTGCAGCATAATGATTATATTTAAAGCATGCTATGGCAACAATGTCAGCGTTTTATCTTTCTTTTTGTTTACCTTTGTTAAGTGTTATCTCTTAGTTTTTGTGAAGAAAGAAATTTTTGAGAACTGAGTAGTACAAATATACTAAGTGACATATAAATCCGAACACCCAGTTTAAATGGTTTTATTTTAATAAAATTTTGTATAAGTACTTAATGAAGCATAATAAGTAAATGATAAAAATTTCAAAATGATTGCACTGCTTTAAATCCCTTTGACCTTTAATAATGTGTGGATGCACCCTGATGTGCTACGCATTCTCCAACGCGCCTAGGCATGCTTCTGATCAGGTGGTCAATGTCCTCCTGTGGTATCTCATTCCAGGCAACCACCAACTCCTCTCGAAGTGCTTCTAGAGTCTGAGGAGGACGTTGCAAATTGAGAAATCTCCTACCCATCATATCCCACACGTGCCTAATTGGGGATAAGTCGGGAGATCTTGGTGGCCATGGTAACACTGTTATGTTGAAAGAAGTCTATTGTGACTCTTGCAACATGTGGTCGGGCATTATCTTGTTGGAAAGATGGATCTGCCAGTCGTACGCAGGATTGTGTTCAGTTGCGGGATCACCCAACACATTATTATTTTCTTATTACTTGCCAATAAAATTTCGTGAGAATGTTATCGTTTCATTCTTGATGTAAGACTACCTCATTGCCAAAAAATCAAGTTGAATAAACTATTTTTTCTGGATGTAACGGAACGTGCAATTAAAACTCCTTTTTACAAAAGCCCAAGGAGTAACAGGTACTTATGTCCCAAATCTCATAATGCTTTGCCGGAGGATATTAGGAACGTCAGTCAAATATACTAAGTGACATATAAATCCGAACACCCAGTTTAAATGGTTTTATTTTAATAAAAGTTGGTGAATGTATTTATCTTACTGTAAGTAACAAGTGAAAAAATTTTCAGCCTTATCAGTTGGACATTCCGGTTTTTATACTGCTTTTTTTTAATTCACTAACGCTCTAAAAATGGATATTTCAGCCGCAGTAAAGAATCAACGTTGGCGGATTTTGGTTCTTGACATCCTTTACGATCGGTTACGATGCCTAGAGTACGGAGACCTGTACGATTTCGTCAACTTAGTGAATTTGATAGGGGCCGTATAGTGAGACTTCGGGAAGCTGGACTTTCTTTTCGGGCAATTGCATTTAGAGTGCAAAGAAGTGTTGACACTGTGGTTAGGTGTTGTCAGGCATGGCTTCGAGAAGGCCGTACGCAAAGAGCAAGGGGCACTGGATGCCGCGGTAGAACAACAGACCGTGAAGATCGCCGCCTAAGATTATTGGCCTTAAGGGACCGTTTCTCCATTACCAGGTCCATTGCAAATGAATGGTTTGCAGAACACGGAAGACCTATTGGCATGCGAAGTGTTTACCGACGAATGAGAAGTTTTGGCTTGTTTTCATACCGGCCACACTGGGTCCTCCCGTTAACTCGAGAACACCGACGCAATCGCCTTGAGTGGTGCAGACAACGGTCACTCTGGGATCAGGAATGGAACAGTATTGTCTTTAGTGACGAGTCTCGATTTTGTTTAGGCATGCACGATGGTCGTGCCAGGGTTAGAAGGCGACGTGGTGAAAGGAGAAATCCACAGTTTTTTGTTGAAAGACATGTTCATCACACTGTTGGAGTTATGGTTTGGGGTGCTATAGCTTATGGTTCCAGGTCACCTTTAATCTTCATCAGAGGTAACATGAACGCGCAGCGCTATATCCACGAAGTTCTAGAACCCCATCTTTTACCCTATCTTGACACCCTGGCAGATCCAACTTTCCAACAAGATAATGCCCGACCACATGTTGCAAGAGTCAGAATAGACTTCTTTCAACATAATGACGTCACATTGTTACCATGGCCACCAAGATCTCCCAACTTATCCCCAACTGAGCACGTGTGGGATATGATGGGTACGAGATTGCTCAATTTGCAACGTCCTCCTCAGACTCTAGAAGCACTTCGAGAGGAGTTGGTGGTTGCCTGGATTGAGATACCACAGGAGGACATTGACCACCTGATCAGAAGCATGCATAGGCGCGTTGGAGAATGCGTAGCACATCAGGGTGCATCCACACATTATTAAAGGTCGAAGGGCTTTAAAGCAGTGCAATCATTTTGAAATTTTTATCATTTACTTATTATGCTTCATTAAGTACTTATACAAAATTTTATTAAAATAAAACCATTTAAACTGGGTGTTCGGATTTATATGTCACTTAGTATATCTCTGTTCAAGAAAAAACTTAAGTTATGGATCTCAAATACACCTAGGCAAAACATACATAACAATATCTGTGATAATTGTATAGATCTCATAAAAGTAATGAACATGTTGGTGTGATGTATCGATACTTACTTTGTTTTTTATCCATTTTCTCTCTTTCTCTCTTTTCATCGATACCGAATTTTAATAACATCATATGTATTAGATGAAGATGCCAGTTTTTATCAAAAATGCTTACATTAACCGACTGTGACTGATTTTAACGAATTTATATATTTGTTTTTATCATACAATTTTCGATCTCAGTCGAATTGTTTTTAAGAGTGTGAACTATTTCATAGTGGAATACCTGAGTCACTGTTATTTTACTAAAGTTAGTAACGGACTTGAAATTAAAAAAAAAATACGCAATATCTATATCTATAATATCCATAGCAGATTAAGGTTTTTGTGAATTGAACAACCCTACACACAAGCTTGTTTCTGTGTAAAGGTGTATTAGTATTAGTATTGCTATCTCGCCACAGCGTCACTTGAAGAATATTAATATTCTATCCACTGGGAAGGCAAATTGTTGGCACCTTGAAATACACGCAAGTCTAAAGAAGATCGTCTACCGATTTTTATAACGTATGAAAATACAGAGCAACTTATCGCTGTACCCAAATTGGATAACTCTTCAGGCAGCGAGCAAGCTCAGGCAGTTTGGGATGCTATTATTGACTGCAATATTGAAGATAAAGTTTAGATTCTATTGTGATACTACTGTTTCAAATACGGCTCTCACTAACGGTGCTTGCGTGCTTCTCGAGCAGAAACTTGCCGTCATCACGTCTATGAATTGGTGTTGAAAGGTGTGTTTGAATCAAAGATCGACCAAGTGACTACAATCCCAGACATTCCAATATCTAAAAAGCTTCGCGAGAGCTAGAAAAGTGAGAATCCCGAGAAAACACAGATTTATACTGGATCATGCCCGAATATTTGAGAGTCTGACAAGCTCCTAGAATTGACCTGTGCTAGATATCTGCTTGTTGAACGCGACAACATTTCAAAATCAGAGTTACAAAAGTTGGCAAAACTATTTATGGTATTTGACAGATGAGGTCGATCGTTGTCCTGACCTTAAGCCAAAGACGATGCTGATGAGTTGCCAAAAAGCACAAAATATCTGTTCATGGTTGACTGTCTGTGATTGAACGGACAAAACCAGTATGTTTAGATGGTAGCTATTCTTTGTTTTTTCATCTCAGAGAAAAATATAGATGACGTTGTTTCAGTCAAAAGCAAGTCGTTGTTCAGTCGACTATACTAAGTGACATATAAATCCGAACACCCAGTTTAAATGGTTTTATTTTAATAAAAGTTGGTGAATGTATTTATCTTACTGTAAATAACAAGTGAAAAAATGTTCAGCCTTATCAGTTGGACATTCCGGTTTTTATACAGCTTTTTTTTAATTCACTAACGCTCTAAAAATGAATATTTCAGCCGCAGTAAAGAATCAATATTGGCGGATTTTGGTTCTTGACATCCTTTACGATCGGTTACGATGCCTAGAGTACGGAGACCTGTACGATTTCGTCAACTTAGTGAGTTTGATAGGGGCCGTATAGTGGGACTTCGGGAAGCTGGACTTTTTTTTCGGGCAATTGCAGTTAGAGTACAAAGAAGTGTAGACACTGTGGTTAGGTGTTGTCAGGCATGGCTTCGAGAAGGCCGTACGCAAAGAGCAAGGGGCACTGGACGCCGCCGTAGAACAACAGACCGTGAAGATCGCCGCCTAAGATTATTGGCCTTAAGGGACCGTTTCTCCACTACGAGGTCCATTGCAAATGAATGGTTTGCAGAACACGGAAGACCTATTGGCATGCGAAGTGTTTACCGACGAATGAGAAGTTTTGGCTTGTTTTCATACCGGCCACACTGGGTCCTCCCTTTAACTTGAGAACTCGAGAACACCGACGTAATCGCCTTGAGTGGTGCAGACAACGGTCACTCTGGGATCAGGAAGGGAACAGTATTGTCTTTAGTGACGAGTCTCGATTTTGTTTAGGCATGCACGATGGTCGTGCCAGGGTTAGAAGGCGACGTGGTGAAAGGAGGAATCCACAGTTTTTTGTTGAACGACATGTTCATCACACTATTGGAGTTATGGTTTGGGGTGCTATAGCTTATGGTTCCAGGTCACCTTTAATCTTCATCAGAGGTAACATGAACGCGCAGCGCTATATCCACGAAGTTCTAGAACCCCATCTTTTACCCTATCTTGACACCCTGGCAGATCCAACTTTCCAACAAGATAATGCCCGACCACATGTTGCAAGAGTCACAATAGACTTCTTTCAACATAATGATGTCACATTGTTACCATGCCCACCAAGATCTCCCGACTTATCCCCAATTGAGCACGTGTGGGATATGATGGGTAGGAGATTGCTCAATTTGCAACGTCCTCCTCAGACTCTAGAAGCACTTCGAGAGGAGTTGGTGGTTGCCTGGAATGAGATACTACAGGAGGACATTGACCACCTAATCAGAAGCATGCCTAGGCGCGTTGGAGAATGCGTAGCACATCAGGGTGTATCCACACATTAATAAAGGTCAAAGGGCTTTAAAGCAGTGCAATCATTTTGAAATTTTTATCATTTACTTATTATGCTTCATTAAGTACTTATACAAAATTTTATTAAAATAAAACCATTTAAACTGGGTGTTCGGATTTATATGTCACTTAGTATATAATTTTTAATACCTTGCGTACAAGAACACACGCAAGTATAGCCTGACTATAAAAAAAATAGTAAATAATGTTATTTTAATAATAAGTATCTAAGAAATATAACAAATAAAGCAGTGTTTTATTTGTCGAATAGGAATTATGTTTTGAAATCCATAGATTTCCCTATTAACTTCCAAATTCAAAGTTTGACCGATTGCAATATTTATTTTTTATACTGTACTTGTATATGTCACGTAAGATTATGATCAGAAAGAGTTTTGCACACTCACCTTATAAATCGCTGATGTCTGGATCTCAGCAAAAAATCTAGACTTTTCATTGACACATAAATTGCTCTGATTAAATGAGAAAATTAAAAACAAAACCCTTTCAAAGTCGACACTGTAGGCGTTTTACTCACTCGGCGAACTGACAGAGATTTCTGCCGAACCGAGGATTTTATTAATATACCAACGGGTTTCTTTCAAGCGAGAAACTGGAAATCTGAATAAATCTACTTTTTAATTGTAAATTTATTCACAACACTCTCAATGACGACCAGTCCACGAGTACGGGGAATGTCTGAGTTTAGTCCTGCGCTTTCGCATATTTCTGTAGTTTTCCATTGAATATTTTTCAATATTTCTGAATTTTCATAAACATTTTTGCATGCGTATATCTACAGAGTATTCATTTGAAAATTTCCCACCAAGGATTTATCGAAAAGCACTGATTAAGAGAAAAAACGCCGAGACAAGTCAAAATATTTATTAAGGGGGACAATTTTTTAATCAAAAACTTCTTAGCCCCCTTTCGCCCTCTACCCCCAGAGGCATCCCCTTAAAAATTTCTTGATTTCTTGAAATCAGTCAATTCGTTTTTGAGAAAATTACAAAAATCTTTATTTATCCTAATTTGTTCAAATAGAAAACAAATAGACGCGAAAATGTCACTTTTTATTTCAATAAGTGTTCAAAATGTTTCCCGTTATTGGCCAAACAATGATATAGGCGATGTTCAAATTCCTGACGGACTTTCTCAAAAACATGTTGTGGAATATCATGGCAGCTGTCAAAGATGCGTTGACGAAGATCATCCAAACTCTCAGTTTGGGGAGTAAACAAAATAGATTTCAAATGGCCCCATAGAAAAAAATCTAGTGGCGTCAAATAAGGAGAGGTCTAGCAGGCCATTCTATAGACCCTCTTCGCCCTATCCATTTATCTGGAAACTCGTCGTCCAGCCATTGCCGAAATTCCGGTTACATAGTGAGGACGAGCGACGTCTTGCTGGACATATATAGGGTTGTCCAATAGGGACGCAGGAAAGTAAACGTCAATTTGACATAGACGCCATCTTTGTTTTCTGTCACCGACATGTCATTTTGTTAGTTGAATGTTTACCATTGATCGCTACGGAGTCGTATTCGATTGAAGACCGCATTAAAGTTATTCAAGAGCACTACAAAAATGGTGCAAAAATAAAAAACACGTTTCGCGCGCTTCTCGAACATTTCGGTCGCAACAACCGCCCAAACGAAACAACCATCGGTCGTCTGGTGCGTAAATTCGAAGCAACAGGTTCTGTGGCAAATTTGCCAGGCTCTGGCCGGCCAAGGAGCGTTCGCACACCGGAAAATATTGCTCTTGTGAAGGAGAGTGTGAGAGACGATCCGAAACAATCAACAACGCGTCGATCCCAAGAATTGGGCATTTCGAGAACCAGTTTGCTCCGCATTCTCCACAAGGATTTGAATGTACACGCCTACAAGATCCAATTGACGCAAGAGCTGCGTCGGGCCGACCATTTTTCGCACCGAACGTTCTCAGATTGGCTCCTTGAACACCGCCAAATTGATGCCAATTTTTCATCAAAAATCATGTTCAGCGACGAAGCGCATTTCACTTTGAATGGGACGGTAAATAAGCAAAACTGCCGCATCTGGGCGAACGAAAATCCCAGTGAGTATCAAGAGCAGCCGATGCATCCTCAAAAAGTGACTGTGTGGTGTGCATTGTGGTGAAAAGGCATCATCGGACCTTACTTTTTCGAAAATGCGGCCGGGGACGCCGTTACCGTCAATTCTGAGCGATATCACGTGATGATAGAGGACTATTTTTTGCCGCAACTTGAAGGATTGGATATGGACGATGTTTATTTCCAACAAGACGGTGCAACATGCCACACAACCAACGTCACTATCCATCGATTGCAGTCCTTCTTCGGTGATCGCGTGATTTCGCGCAGAGGAAATGTGCCATTGCCACCAAGATCGTGCGATTTGACTCCCTTGGACTTCTTTTTATGGGGATATTTGAAAAGCAAAGTCTACGTCAACAAACCAGCCACCCTCCAAGAACTCAAAAACAACATCATTGTCGAGATAAATGCCATAGAACCGACCATGTTGCAAAATGTCATTGAAAATTTCGACCATCGCGTGGACGTCTGTAAATCCAGTCGTGCTGAACATTTGAGCGATATTATTTTTCATACATAAATTGTATAAATGAACCTTCAAAATAAAGTACCCAACTTGATTTGAATATCAATCTTTCTTGTTTTAAAATGCGTTTACTTTCCTGCGTCCGTTTTGGACAACCCCATATTTCACCCTCATCAACTATAGGGTTTCCATGTTCTTCGACTTGGTTTTCAATGGTTGCAGTGATAAGCGGATTGATGGTATTTTCCAACATATCCAAATAAACATCTCCATTCAAACTTCCATTAATAAACAATGGCCCAATCACTTTGTTTCCTAACTGCCTATACATTAATTTTTTGGGGGTACTGGGTATGCCCTTCTATGAAAGCATGAGGATTTTCATTGCTCCAATACCTGCAGTTATGCTTATTAACAAATCTATTTAGATAAAATGTGCATTCATCGCTGAAGTAGATATTCTTTACATCAATTTCTTCACAAAGCTCATCTCACCTAAGGAAATCATCTCCGGCCAACGCTTGCAACAGTTTCATTTTGAATGGATGAATCTTATGGAGTTTTGTAACTGTGTGTACAAAGCTTAATGAAATACAAGTCGCAGCAACAATTCTGCGGAATGAAGTATTAGGATTTGTTCCAAAATGACCCAAAGCTTCAACTTGAGCGGCTTCATCCAAAACTCTCCGATGATGATTTTTTATTTGCAACAGATCCAGTTTGAATAAATTCAGTAACAAGGTCCAGAACATATACTAAGTGACATATAAATCCGAAAACCCAGTTTAAATGGTTTTATTTTAATAAAAGTTGGTGAATGTATTTATCTTACTGTAAATAACAAGTGAAAAAATTTTCAGCCTTATCAGTTGGACATTCCGGTTTTTATACTGCTTTTCTTTAATTCACTAACGCTCTAAAAATGAATATTTCAGCCGCAGTAAAGAATCAACGTTGGCGGATTTTGGTTCTTGACATCCTTTACGATCGGTTACGATGCCTAGAGTACGGAGACCTGTACGATTTCGTCAACTTAGTGAGTTTGATAGGGACCGTATATAGTGGGACTTCGGGAAGCTGGACTTTCTTTTCGGGCAATTGCAGTTAGAATGCAAAGAAGTGTAGAAACTGTGGTTAGGTGTTGTCAGGCATGGTTTCGAGAAGGCCGTACGCAAAGAGCAAGGGGCACTGGACGCCGCCGTAGAACAACAGACCGTGAAGATCGCCGCCTAAGATTATTGGCCTTAAGGGACCGTTTCTCCACTACCAGGTCCATTGCAAATGAATGGTTTGCAGAACACGGAAGACCTATTGGCATGCGAAGTGTTTACCGACGAATGAGAAGTTTTGGCTTGTTTTCATACCGGCCACACTGGGTCCTCCCTTTAACTCGAGAACACCGACGTAATCGCCTTGAGTGGTGCAGACAACGGTCACTCTGGGATCAGGAATGGAACAGTATTGTCTTTAGTGCCGAGTCTCGATTTTGTTTAGGCATGCACGACGGTTAGAAGGCGACGTGGTGAAAGGAGGAATCCACAGTTTTTTGTTGAAAGACATGTTCATCACACTGTTGGAGTTATGGTTTGGGGTGCTATAGCTTATGGTTCCAGGTCACCTTTAATCTTCATCAGAGGTAACATGAACGCGCAACGTTATATCCACGAAGTTCTAGAACCCCATCTTTTAACCTATCTTGACACCCTGGCAGATCCAACTTTCCAACAAGATAATGCCCGACCACATGTTGCAAGAGTCACAATAGACTTCTTTCAACATAATGATGTCACATTATTACCATGGCCACCAAGATCTACTTATCCCCAATTGAGCACGTGTGTGATATGATGGGTAGGAGATTGCTCAATTTGCAACGTCCTCCTCAGACTCTAGAAGCACTTCGAGAGGAGTTGGTGGTTGCCTGGAATGAGATACCACAGGAGGACATTGACCACCTGATCAGAAGCATGCCTAGGCGCGTTGGAGAATGCATAGCACATCAGGGTGCATCCACACATTATTAAAGGTCAAAGGCCTTCAAAGCAGTGCAATCATTTTGAAATTTTTATCATTTACTTATTATGCTTCATTAAGTACTTATACAAAATTTTATTAAAATAAAACCATTTAAACTGGGTGTTCGGATTTATATGTTACATGTTTACATTACGATCGTGACGTTTGTAACTCATTTAGCGCCTTTTTATACTTTGTATAAATAAGGCCGGATTATTATTATTATTTTACAAATACTTAAAAATATCCAGTTGCTTGAAGTTAAACTGACAAATTCAAATACATGGACGCAATAGACAGGCGATTTAGCTTAGACTGGCCCATCCAACAAATGTTTTCACAAATGTTTTCCTTCTGTTAACTTTACAACCCGCTTTCCAACATTATGCAGATTATTAGGGTATTCAAGAAGAATAAATACATGAGCAATTATTTATTTTCCAATCATTTTCAAAAATTTCGAAATGTAAAATTCAATTGGGATTATTATCTACCATTGTTTTTTTTTTGCTTTCATTATTTATCTAGGGCAATAGGGCATTGCGATCAATAATGACGATTTCTCAGGTTATTTTAGTTTCACATCGTGTCCGCACGGGGTTCCTTGATCTCAACACCGATATGCACAAATTCTGAATCATATTCACTTTGGCAGAACTGACGTCAATTTACAGCAATATTACATCAGCCGGTTTAACTTCTTTATACAGAGACAACTTCCTCAAATTTGTATGTTTGTTTACCATTAATGTTTATCTAGTCGCTAGGCATTTCTAAAACTTGTTTCGTCGTAAGAGAATTATTACGTTTAGGTTTTTCCGTATATTCATAATCGGGTCACACCGTGCGGTCGCACACGTTCGCGCTATAATGGAATGTGTTAGTAGGTATGAATCCGCATATAAAAAAATGGCATCGAGTAGATTGACTCTGTAGTCCTTACGCCTTCGATGGTGGGAAGAGAAGGGATGAGTCATCAGTATCACAGGTATCCATAAGCAACAACAGCAATACAAGTCGTATTCGAAATCTTCTACTTATCCTAATGAATACCAAAGGATCCAATCACGTCCTAACCATCCTCTGAATCCTTCTAAAAAT
Source organism: Acanthoscelides obtectus (assembly GCA_963669975.1). Classification (NCBI taxonomy): domain Eukaryota; kingdom Metazoa; phylum Arthropoda; class Insecta; order Coleoptera; family Chrysomelidae; genus Acanthoscelides; species Acanthoscelides obtectus. The sequence continues at coordinate 89,458,940 of CAVLJG010000008.1, forward strand.
CCACAAAACTATTTTCAACAGAATCGTTTACAAAATCAGTCATTCACCCTTAACAGAACTTTTGGTGATATAAATAGACCCATACCTCAACGACAAAATCTTCCTACTAATAGAGAAGTATTTGGACCTCCTCTTCAAAATAATTTCCAAAATATTAATCAATTTAGACCTACTCCTATGTCCGTACAGCACACTGATTGATTCCGGTGGATCGAACACCGTTATGACCCCTAGAACAGCCGAAAGTTATGATTCCCAATATGAATTCTATGAACCATTCACGCTTATTTCCATGAAAATTCCAAAACCATATACCAGAAACCTGTATTACCCCATATTTCAAAAAATCGGTATTAATCAACCTCTTGTAGCTAGACTTGCCAACTGGCATGATGATTTTGACATTATTCTTGGTACCAATGAACTTGATCAGTTGGGTGCCAATATTGATTATGAATCTCGTACTTTCTCTATCAGAAAATTAGAAATTGAAATCCTTTTTGAAATTATTTATCGTACTAGTAATTGTTTATATATCCCTGTATCTGTAAACAATGGTGAAATAGTTGTCCCCGAAATCATTCATAAAGGTCAAGTAATTTTACCCGAATCCATACATTATGCTAAAGAGTATATATTGATATCCCTAAGCTAGAAAATATTGAAATTGAATTTTCTGAACCTATTTCTGTTCGTTCTCTGCCAGATTTTGAGATTAAAACTCCCCAAAAATCGTCTAATTCTTATTTTAACAATGACACGATTAGAACCCAACACTTAAATTCTGACGAAAAATAAAAAATTCTTGGTCTATGCCATAAATACATTTTTTACTCGTTCTTATCGATACCCCAGAGCTATGCTTCCTGAAATCACTTCCCAAATTAACAAAATTCTAGAAAACAAAATTATACGTCCGTCAATATCGTCTTACTCAGCTCCTTGCTGGCTCGTTGAGAAAAAGCCAGATGCTTCAGGAAAGAAAAAGTTTCGTATTCTAATAGACTACCGAAAATTGAATGAAAGACAAGTATCCCTAAAATAGACGAAATTCTTGATAATCTTGGTCGATGCACTTATTTTAACACTCTTGACCTAGCCCAAGGTTTCCACCAAATTAGAGTTCACCCTGAATCCATAGAAAAGACTACCTTTACAGTTGCTCTATTGTCTATGCTCCTAGTCGCTCCAGCATTCCTGATAGAGACGCTGTCGATCACAGCTTCTTCGCAAAACTGGTATCAGGTTCACAGAAACGAGAGGAGGTATGTGAGTTGTACTCTGCTTACGCTATGATGCTGATCCTTGGCATCTATGCTCCCAGTCGTTTCTGCAATCCTGATACAGCTCTATATGTTCCTGTAAATCGCAGTGTCTACCAGACTTTTCTTGCAGACTGGATGACGAGTTGCTATCAGGAAAATTGTTATCAGGTTAACAGGAACGAGAGGAAATGGTACCCTGCTCCTGTTACTGAAAATTGCACCGTCGATCAGACTTTGCTGGTAAAGTTGGTGGACAATGACTTGGTATCAGGATTACAGAAACTCGAGGAGGTATGTGGATTGTACTCTGCCTATGCAATGATACCGGCGCGAAATCCTGATGTTTGGCTACTATGATCCTCGTCATTTCTGCAATACTGACACAGATCTATAGGTTGCTGAATATCGCACTGTTGACCACAGCTTCTTCGCAAAATTGATAGATTGGAGACTTATCAGGTTCATAGAAACACGAGGAGGCTTGCAAATGGTAATCTGCTACTATTATGAGATAAGAACAAAATCCAAATCCATGGCATCGATAATCTTGTCGTTTCTGCGATCCTGATACAGATCTATGGATTTCTGAAAATCGCACTGACGTCCACGTAAAATTGGTGGACGACGAGTTGTTATCAGGATCACGGAAGCGCGAAGAGGTATGTGAATGGTCCCCTGCTCATGCTATGATGTTGGTACAAAATTTGTATCTTTAGTGTTTATGTTCCTAGCCTTTTCTGCAATCCTGATACAGATCTATATGTTTCTGGATGTCGCACTGTCTACCACACATCCTTCTTGAGATCAGAAGATCCATGATGTTCTGATCCTGCTACTAGATAACGAGATTCAAATCCATAGCATCTATACCTCTTCCCATGTCTGCGATGCTGATATAAATCAATAGGTTTATTAAAATCTGACTGTCGTAAAGAAGTTCCTCATAAAATTGGTGGGCGATGAATTGCTGCCAGGATCACAGAAACGTGAAAAGGTATTCAAATTGCACTCTGGTCTGCTATGAGATAAGAACGAAATACAAATCCATAGCATCGACACCTCTTGCCGTTTCTGCGATCCTGATACAGATCTACTGAATATTGCACTGTTGACAAGACTTTTCTCGTGAAATCAGTGGACGGTGACTTGCTATCAGAATCACAGAAACGCGAGGAGTACTGTGCCCTATCTATGAAACGCGCGCGAATTTGGATCCTTGGCATCTAAGCTTCTCGTCGTTTCTACAATCCTGGTACAGATCTGTAAATTTCTTAATGTCGCCACTGCTTCATAATAAATTGGATTAATTGGAGACTTGTTATCAGGTTCACAGAAAAGCAGACATATGCAAATGGTAATCTGCTCCTGCTATGATATAATAACGAAATTCAGATTTTGGATCCCTGGTATCTGTGCTCCTCGTCGTTTCCGCAATTCTGATACAGATCTATAAGCCTCTTAATATCGCTACAGATTCATCGTATATTTGATAGATTAGATTATCAGATTCAGAGAAACGCAAGGAGGTATTCAAATGGTACTCTGCTCCTGCTATGAGATAAGAACGAAATCAAAAGCCAGGTCATCAATGCCTCCTACCATTTCTGCGATCCTGATACAGATCTATAGGTTTCTAAACATCGCACTGTTGACCAAACTTTTCTCGTAAAATTGATGGACGATGAGTTGCTATCAGGATCACAGAACCGCGAGGATGTATGTGAATAATATTGTGCTCTGTCTATGATACTCGCGTAAAACTTGAATCCTTGGTATATATGATCCTCTTAGTTTCTGTGGACCTGATGCGGATCTATAACTTTCTTAAAGTCGCACTATCGACCAGGCTGTCTTCGTAGAATTGGTAGATTGGCGTGCTGTCAGGTTCACAGGAACGCGAAGAGGTATGCAAATACAGTACTCTGCTCCTGCTACGAGATAAGGACGAAATTCTAATCCATTGCATCTATACCTCTTGCCGGTTCTGCGAACCTGATGTATAGGTTTCTAGAAATCTCACTGCCGACCAGACTTTTCTCGTAAAATGAATAGACGGTGAGTTGCTATCGGGATCACAGAGCGCCGAGGAGGTGAATAGTACTGTGCCCTATCTATGATACTCACGTGAAACTTAGATCCATGGCATATATGCTGCTCGTGGTTTCTGCGATCCTGATGCAAATCTATAAGTTTATTAAAGCCGCACCGTCGATCAAGCATTCTTCGTAAAATTAAAAGATTGGACACGTGTTATCAGGTTCCAAGAAACGCAGGGAGATATGCAAATGGTACTCCACTCCTGCTACGAGATAAAAATGAAACCGAAATTCATGGTATGCCTCTTGCAGTTTCTGTGATCCTGATAGACCTACAGGTTTCTGGAAATTGCACTGTCAACCACACGACTTTTTTCGTGAAATCGGTGGACGGTCACTTGCTATCAGGATAACAGAAACGCGAGGAGGTATGTGAACAGTATCTATGAGACTCGCGCGAATTTGGTTCCTTAGCATCTATGCTACTCTTCGTTTATGCAATCCTGACAGATCTATAGGTTTCTGAAAATCGCACTGTCGCCCAGACTTTTCTCGTAAAATTGGTGCACGACAGGTTGCTATCATGATCAATGAAACCCGAGGACGTATGTGAATAGTGCCCTGCCTATGCTATGGATGTTGGCGCGAAATCTTAGCCTTGGACATCTATGGTCTTAGTCATGTCTGCGATCCTAATACAAAATCAATAGGTTTCTGAAAATCGCACTGCCGACCAGACTTTTCTCGTAAGATTGATATAGGGCGACTACTGTACTCTATGATACTCGCGTGAAACTTGGATACGTGGCATATATGCTACTCGTGGTTTCTGAGATCCTGTCGAACAGGCTTTCTTTATAAAATTGATTGGAGACCTGTTATCAGGATCATAGAAACGCAGGAAGATATGCAAATTATACTCTACTCCTACTATGACATAAAAACGAAGTTTAAACCCATCGCATCGATGCCTCTTGCGGTTTGTATTTCGCTTCAGTTGTGCAGGTCCTACATTAAATATATTATATATTCTGGATAATGGATGTGCACTCTATGATTCTGTAACAAATCCACATTTAAGAACTGTAGATAGGATCCAAACCAAGAAATTGAGTGTCAGTACCGGGGCAATGAGATCATCTCCATGTCCTGCCCTACTAGCAGAATGTAATTAACCTCATTTGTATATCAGACGACAATACTTGGCGCATAAGTTAGTAATTAAATACAGATCATCTAATACACTCCTTATCGGAAAAATATCATTGGCCAGTATTAATGACCTTTGTCATACTATCGACACAAAAAAACTCCATTACTGATATCAGCAACTTCCAACAATATTTTATTTATTGATGAAATCTTCCAATTTCTAAACGTCCTCTTGAAGTCATTAAATCTAAATTCGAAGTAACTTTTCCCACCTATACGTAATAGAATCGTTTTTAATTTTTCTGAATTTATTAGATACAGGATTTCAAAATAAACTGCAGAGTGATATTGCCACTTTTTGATCTCTGCAAAGTGGCATACATAGACCATAATTATAATTTTTCGTCTGTTATCCCCCATCTCAACCTTGATTTTCCTTTTGAAGCTGACACAAAGTATCTTAAAATTATTCAAATCAGTGATGTCGATAAGTCAACATCACTTATTTTAAATTATTTGTTAATATCGGACTTGGTTTCCTTAGTCGACTTAAACGAGGTAAAGGGCAAACAGTAACTGATTAGAAAACATTATTTTTATTACACTCTTCGGTATGTTGTCCCTTTTTCTGGAAAGATTTCCTTCCTGCCAGGAATGTAAGTTTTATGAATTATCAAATAATAAACTTGAATCTCAACTGCAGTAGATCAACAATATCTTTTGTCTATGTAGTACTTCTGATAAGCTTCTGATAATGAATATCAAGTATTGTATGAAATTGATATAGAGGCTAGAATCTTACTACAATCAAAAATATACTAAGTGGCATATAAATCCGAACACCCAGTTTAAATGGTTTTATTTTAATAAAATTTTGTATAAGTACTTAATGAAGCATAATAAGTAAATGATAAAAATTTCAAAATAATTGCAGTGCTTTAAAGCCCTTTGACCTTTAATAATGTGTGGATGCACCCTGATGTGCTACGCACTCTCCAACGCGCCTAGGCATGCTTCTGATCAGGTGGTCAATGCCCTCCTGTGGTATCACATTCCAGGCAATCACCAACTCCTCTCGAAAAGCTTCTAGAGTCTGAGGAGGACGTTGCAAATTTAGCAATCTCCTACCCATCATATTCCACACGTGCTCAATTGGGGATAAGTCGGGAGACCTTGGTGGCCATGGTAACAATGTGACATCATTATGTTGAAAGAAGTCTATTCTGACTCTTGCAACATGTGGTCGGGCATTATCTTGTTGGAAAGTTGGATCTGCCAGGGTGTCAAGATAGGGTAAAATATGGGGTTCTAGAACTTCGTGGATATAACGCTGCGCGTTCATGTTACCTCTGATCAAGATTAAAGGTGACCTGGAACCATAAGCTATAGCACTTCAAACCATAACTCCAACAGTGTGATGAACATGTCGTTCAACAAAAAACTGTGGATTCCTCCTTTCACCACGTCGCCTTCTAACCCTGGCACGACCATCGTGCATCCCTAAACAAAATCGAGACTCGTCACTAAAGACTAAATATTGTTCCATTCCTGATCCCAGAGTGACCGTTGTCTGCACCACTCAAGGCGATTACGTCGGTGTTCTCGAGTTAAAGGGAGGACCCAGTGTGGCCGGTATGAAAACAAGCCAAAACTTCTCATTCGTCGGTAAACACTTCGCATGCCAATAGGTCTTCCGTGTTCTGCAAACCATTCATTTGCAATGGACCTGGTAGTGGAGAAACGGTCCCTTAAGGCCAATTATCTTAGGCGGCGATCTTCACGGTCTGTTGTTCTACGGCGGTGTCCAGTGCCCCTTGCTCTTTGCGTACGGCGTTCTCAAAGCCATGCCTGACAACACCTAACCACAGTGTCTACACTTCTTTGCTGCAATTGCCCGAAAAGAAAGTCCAGCTTCCCGAAGTCCCACTATACGGTCCCTATCAAACTCACTAAGTTGACGAAATCGTACAGGTCTCCGTACTCTAGGCATAGAACCGATCGTAAAGGATGTCAATAACCAAAATCCGCCAACGTTAAATCTTTACTGCGGCTGAAATATTCATTTTTAGAGCGTTAGTGAATTAAAAAAAAGCAGTATAAAAACCGGCATGTCCAACTGATAAGGCTGAAAATTTTTTCACTTGTTATTTACAGTAAGATAAATACATTCACCAACTTTTATTAAAATAAAACCATTTAAACTGGGTGTTCGGATATATATGTCACTTAGTATATATTAGCCCTCTATATCATATCATAAGATGAAATAATACAGTTCATTTTGTCAACCGAAGTTTAAAATCTCAAATATCCAATTGTAACAATCAAATCGATCTTACTTTACTTTCACAATTTAACCCCACCCTCTGTTACGTCACTGTTCCGGGTTTCCAAACCTAGGCGGCACAGGTGGTGGTGTCTTAGCAAGAAACTGGGTTTAGACCACCAAATGTTTGCTTGTTTTTATATATTAGTAGCTAGACATGAGAAGAGTGATATTTTCCATCCCATCTTCTTCCAAATTTACTACTACCACATCGGATATTTTTCTAAGGGTTTTGGGGTAACAAATAAGAGCTATAAAAAGATATACAGGGTGTTTAGAAAGTTGAGTCATTTATTTTAATTGTTTGTAAGATTCCTCGCTATTAGTGGCAGAAATGAAGATTTTAGGAAATTAATTTTGTGTACAGATGGGACCACATTCACACGAAGTGGGGTGCACAATTTCCACAACAATCAATGTTTGGGCAGTAGAAAATCTGCATGCTGTCAAAAGAACTGATTTTCAACATGGATTTTCATTAAATGTTTGAGTTATCGTGGTAAATGGCATGCTTATTGGACAATACTTTTTTTCACCTGACTGACCGGTGAAATTTATTTAGATTTTCTTCGACACATACTGCCACAATTATTAGAAGATGTTCATCTAAATGGGAGACAGACTATGTAGTTTCTACATGATGGGGCTCCACCACATTTTAGACGAGAAGTTCATAAGCATTTAAATAATGAGTTTTCAAATAGATAAAGAGGGCGCAATGGACCCGTTTATTAGCCTGCTTGCTCGCCGGATTTAACGCCTTGCGATTTTTTCTGGGTCTATTTGCAAGAGTTGGTGTATCATGATGGAGCAGTAAATACTCTGGAAGAACTTCCAACAGCGCACTGATAATGCTTGTGATTTAATCCGTGGACACCAGGATTTTATTTTCGAAGCTTGTAAAGAGTCGTTGAACAAATGGGGACAAATTTGAACAGTTTTTGTAAAAACGGTATCCATTTAAATTGATAATGATGATCCTTAAATAATTTTTAAAAATGTAAATTAACTCTTATATAATGCAACTTTTGTATAGGTAGGTGATTTTTGCTATATCAACTTTTACCCAATATTGAAAACATTGGAACCATTTCTCTCGATATCCCGATCCTTGATGTCATTATGCAAGCCAAGTTTTTTTTATAATAAAGTCACAATGTTACAATTCTATATTCTGAATATAATTAATATGTACACAGTTAAACAATATATAACATATATGTTAACAAAAAAAGAAACGCTCATACTTCCTAAGCTTGAATGAAGTTGATTAGGCCCAATTGACTTCTGCCCTAAATATCTTTTCATTGGGTATACTGTCCAGCATGGAAATCTAAAAAAAAAGTCACAAAATAGAAACTGATGACGGCTTGTGCATTTGCATGTATAAAGAATGGTGTTTTATCTACTAAATGTTATATAGTCTGAGAAATGTATAGCAAAATTGTTAGGGGACAAAATATTTGGTGAAAACTACAAGATTGTGTCGTGCCATGAAAAAAGTCTATTTTTAATATAAATTAATCGATAAAAAACATTTTTTCTTAATTTCGTTTTTTTTCCGACACTAAAATACATAAAAATATTTTGTTTGTTTAAGATTTATTTGGCATGATTTCTACAATTACATTGTTTTAAAAAACAACATCAATTACATAACATACAGATATTTAGAAAAACAAAATTTGCATCTCTAAAAATGTTTACTATCCATGAAATGTTCCTTTAATTTTTTTTTTAAAATCTTCAAATTACAAGTAGACTTTATATCATTATTAAGTTTATTGAATTCAAGTAACCCTTTCTGAAATATTGATTTGATAGTTATACTCAGTGACATTAAAAGTGTTACACCAGAAAAAATAATTTCTTCCACTTGTTTTTTTGGCAACACAATGACTATTATTTAAAGCATGCTGTGGCAAGAATTCCAACGTTTTATCTTTGTTTTTGTTTGCCTTTGTTGAAATGTTATCTCTTAGTGTTTGTCAAGAAAGCAATTTCTGCGAGCTGAATAGCACAGGTATTTTTAGTTATTGCCCTTTCATTTACTACTGTTAAGCATAACCAAATGGGTCCAGTTCGAAGACGTCCAAATTATCACCATGTTAGCGACTTTGACAGGGGTATAATTACACTGGACAACAAATTTTAGTTTTTTAATTGTATCTTGTGGGAAAAGTGCACTTCTTTGTTAATTTTGGGGCGCTGAATCCAAAAATGACAATGAAATAAAAAAATTAGTTGCGGTTTAGAAAAAAACTTTATATTTTATATATTTTATTTACATCGTGCGTTACGGTTGCGCCACCCTTTATTATTATCATACCTTTATTTTGCAGGACTTGTAATTTTGAGAATACAACTTCATTGGCAGTGAACAAGACAGTTGGAAAATGCGGTAGATTAATTGTATTAAAATTATTTTTTTGGAATATGTACTAAGATTATGAGAAGCCCTATAAAAGTAATTTGTTTTTTTTAGCAATTTTTGATATAATGTGGCCATAGTGATCCCCAAACTTTAGTTTACTATCAATATAATATACCTAAATATTTAATTAATTCAACATTTTCAATTATCTCACCATTTGTCCTAACTATGAAGTATTTTCATTTAGGTGTTGTTTCCCTATTAGCATACATTTTGTTTTAAAAGCATTCAATTTTAGTTTATTTACATTTAACCAATTTATGATTTTTGCCAAGTAAGAATTTAGGATTTTTAAAGCAGTGTCTATATTTTCATCTGATATGTATATTAATGTATTATCTGTAAATATCTAAATTTTACAATAATCTACAATATAACAATTAATGTCATTAATGTGTAAAATAAATAGTCGTGGACCTAGTTTACTTCCTTGTGATACACCAAGAGAAATATTGTTTGAGCTTGATAAAGTAGATTGTAGATCCAATTTTGGTTTGCTGACTTCTGTCAATTAAGTAGTTTTGTAGAATTTTGAATACAGATCCTATAAATCCATAGTGATCCAATTTTGTAATTTATTCCTGTCAATAGTTTCAAACGCCCTGTTCAAGGCTAAAAACACTGTCGCTGTAGTTTCCTAAGGTCCACACATCTGCAATCCTCTAAAACCATTTGTATTGCCGTTTCGATTAGGTATTTTATGAATTTTAGTTCCCTAGATAAATTCGATAATCCGTTCGTAAATAATTCCTTCACTTTTTCAACATCTGGCAGAACGTTTATTGACCGCAACTCAGAAGACTTCTTAACTATCAAAACAAGAGTAATGGTAGAACACTTCATTTTTGTTGGCAATCCGCCATATTGTAAAAAGTCATTTATCAGGATTAATATCCTTACTCCAATAATATCAAAACACTCATCAAGCACCCTTTTAGATAAAATCTCACTATTATTTTGATTTGATTTCAATTTTGATATAATCTTCTTGAGACGATTATTATTTATCATTCTGAACTCACTGAATGATGCATTATGATTTTACAATGTAGTTGACACTTTCTATGAAATTATTCTTTCGATCTACTATTATTTTTTCATCGTCGAAGTTCATTTTAGATGATGTATTTCTTCTTATAGGAAAAACAATGTTTTTTAATGTTTTCCACATCTGTTTGCTATTATTTTTACTGTCATCAATTTTGGTATTGTAATATTTTATCTTTTCATCTCGTAGAATTGCTACAGATTCGTTTCTTGATCTTGTGTAACCAATCATTTTCACTCCCAGTGATCATAAACTTTTGTTGTGATTGTAGTCTCTTTTGAATTTAGAATCCTTGAACGACTGAGAGAAGCAACAAACATCATACTTGCAGTAAAAGAGCTTCTCGTAATTTTACATAATAATATTTGTAATTTCTTTTACTTTGTTAGTATCAAATATACTTTCAACTTCAAAACATATCCATGAATGATCACTGGTTTTAGGAGTATGCATAACTTTTGCAATTAAATTTTCTTCGCTCGTTATTATCAAATCTATAATTGTTCTTGACTGATTTGTAATTCTGGTGTGATCATAAACATTTTGCCATATCCCATAAAAACTGAGTACCTGCTTAAATTTCTTTGTCATAGAAGTCTTGATTATCAAAATTTATAAGAATACCACCCAAATGTACCATGATGCAGCTTCGATAAAAATGTTTCTCTCATATGTATTTTCGAAAAAATCAATAAATCTGTTTATATTTATTAGTAAAAGTGTAAATTATAATACGAGTATATACCATCTGAAATTTATCCTGTGGTTTTCATATCGATAATCCAAATGTTTGTCTGGCCAATGAAACGTTTCTCTCACAATGGTAACACTTTAGACAATATTTTATCTGTTTTCCAGGTGATACTTCGTTGTTTTGTCTTTTCATTATCAGATTCCTATACTGTGTGTTTCTACAATAGTTTGAAAGGTAGCAGCGGTGGCCGCAGTAGTAGACTCTTCGGTCTCCTGATCAGTCGCCGTGCGCTGTGCGGGTTCGAGTCCCGTCCCAGGAGAAATTTTTCTCTTGGCTATGGATGTTGTGATTGTCCGTAGGTGGTAGACGGTCTCTGACTGTCGAACGCGGAGGTACCACCCGGCGGATCTCGTAGGCGGAGCCAGAATGTGTGCATGTTGCATGCACACGTGTTCCCTCGCCAGAGTCCGTGTGGCGTTCCCCTTTCCCATGTATCCCCCTATAGCCCCACGGTACCCAATGGGTGCTTATTCCTTAGGCCTTCGTGGTAGTTGAGGTATAAAAAAAAGGTCCGTAACATGTCGAGATTGCGCGAAGCCTTCAATCCAAATTTTTAGATGGCACCAAGCATAGACCAGGACCGCCTGGGGTAGGCATTCCCGCTCCCAAAAGGACGTCTAGCCTCCAAAATGACAAGCAAGCATGTTTTTAAGAAATTGTGCAATACTAGGCCATACATATTAGGTATGCGATACACGGTCTAAGAAAGCAACGCATTATGTTAAGAATAATTAGTTCAAACCGCGTATAATAATTCGGCTTGGTTTTGACTTTGTAATTATCATAAAATTTTATATCTGCGCCTAGAGACAATCATTTTATATATTAGTATTAGTTATTATTACGAATATAACTTATTCAAAAAAACACACGTATTTATATAAAAATATACTAAGTGACATAAAAATCCGAACACCCAGTTTAAATGGTTTTATTTTAATAAAATTTTGTATAAGTACTTAATGAAGCATAATAAGTAAATGATAAAAATTTCAAAATGATTGCACTGCTTTAAAGCCCTTTGACCTTTAATAATGTGTGGATGCACCCTGATGTGCTACGCATTCTCCAACGCGCCTAGGCATGCTTCTGATCAGGTGGTCAATGTCCTCCTGTGGTAACTCATTCCAGGCAACCACCAACTCCTCTCGAAGTGCTTCTAGAGTCTGAGGAGGACGTTGCAAATTGAGCAATCTCCTACCCATCATATCCCACACGTGCTCAATTGGGGATAAGTTGGGGGATCTTGGTGGCCATGGTAACAATGTGACATCATTGAAAGAAGTCTATTGTGACTCTTGCAACATGTGGTCGGGCATTATCTTGTTGGAAAGTTGGATCTGCCAGGGTGTCAAGATAGGGTAAAAGATGGGGTTCTAGAACTTCGTGGATATGTTACCTCTGATGAAGATTAAAGGTGACCTGGAACCATAAGCTATAGCATCCCAAACCATAACTCCAACAGTGTGATGAACATGTCTTTCAACAAAAAACTGTGGATTCCTCCTTTCACCACGTCGCCTTCTAACCCTGGCACGACCATCGTGCATGCCTAAGCAAAATCGAGACTCGTCACTAAAGACAATACTGTTCCATTCCTGATCCCAGAGTGACCGTTGTCTGCACCACTCAAGGCGATTACGTCGGTGTTCTCTAGTTAAAGGGAGGACCCAGTGTGGTCGGTATGAAAACAAGCCAAAACTTCTCATTCGTCGGTAAACACTTCGCATGCCAATAGGTCTTGCGTGTTCTGCAAACCATTCATTTGCAATGGACCTGGTAGTGGAGAAACGGTCCCTTAAGGCCAATAATCTTAGGCGGCGATCTTCACGGTCTGTTGTTCTACGGCGGCGTCCAGTGCCCCTTGCTCTTTGCGTACGGCCTTCCCGAAGCCATGCCTGACAACACCTAACCACAGTGTCTACACGTCTTTGCACTCTAACTGCAATTGCCCGAAAAGAAAGTCCAGCTTCCCGAAGTCCCACTATACGGCCCCTATCAAACTCACTAAGTTGACGAAATCGTACAGGTCTCCGTACTCTAGGCATCGTAACCGATCGTAAAGGATGTCAAGAACCAAAATCCGCCAACGTTGATTCTTTACTGCGGCTGAAATATTCATTTTTAGAGCGTTAGTGAATTAAAAAAAAACAGTATAAAAACCGGAATGTCCAACTGATAAGTCTGAACATTTTTTCACTTTTTATTTACAGTAAGATAAATACATTCACCAACTTTTATTAAAATAAAACCATTTAAACTGGGTGTTCGGATTTATATGTCACTTAGTATAACTTTAACTTAAAAAGTAACAATTTGCAACTGATATATTAATGAAAAAGTAGAGGGATTCAATTTATAATAAACATGCCGAAAAGTCGAAACCAATAAACAAACTGGCGATTTATGCGGTTTTAGTTAAAAGCCCGTATCTACTGAGTACATACCAGGATCTTTCTAAAAAAATGTAATATACAAAACATTTAAAAATGTAAAATATGGGGTTTTCCCTATGCAAATATGTAGCATAAATCATGATCATTCGTTGGATGCAAATATCTCAATTTTTTAAATTTTTTGAGATACGGGGGTCTTTGTTAGTAGGGCAGATTTGCCATATTGTTCAAAAATCTTGTTCATTGCCAATTAAACTATATTCTCACAATGACAAATCATGCAAAGCAAAGCTATGAGAATAATATTGGATAAAAATAAGTACACCAAAATAAAATCCATGTTACAAGAATTGCAGTGGTTGAATATAAAAAATTTCATATCACATTTGGTTCTACTTTTTATATTTAAAATAAAAAATCATATTTTGCCACAACATTTAGGCCCTACATAGAATTGAATAATCATTATCACAATTATTATACAAGAGGAAATATAGATTTTCATTTACAAGATTGTAATAGAAATACAGGAAGATTCACAAGTCGTGACCAAAAATGTAGCATCATACGCAGGACCGCATTTTAAGGGGGGTCTTCTATGTAATTTGTTTCAAAATAAAATAGGAGGCATTGATACCAGCTTGACGTTTCTTGGGAGATAGTTAGTCAAAGTTATGTGTTATACGGTTATCGTTACTACTAATACCATTTTTTTCTGTAAAAATCAAGTCAAAAGTTTCTTTTTTCCATTTTTGAGTGTTGTGAAATGTAATTTAGCAATGATGAGTACGCAGATATCATTTTTGTGTACGGGTTCTGTAATGGAAATGCTTTAGCAGCTCTCGGGAGTATCAACGTAGATTTTCTAACAGACGCCAACCTACCCCTAAGGTTTTCACGCGTTCATTTTTAAGACTTCGGCAATAGGGAATTGCCAAACTTCCCGGAGTTAGAGGTGTCCGGTATACTGTTCAAAAGGATCTGGAAGTGATTAATTAGGCGTTGGATGATCCTAGTACAAGTACTATGCGGATTGCAGCCCAGTTATCGTGTTCCCTTGCGCGGAGAATTTTAAATCGGGAATTTTTACAATCTTACCATCGGCAAATGTTGCAATGTCTCAACACGGCGACGAAGTGCAACGGCGAAATTTTTGTGAGTGGTTACTGCAAATGCACAATCAAAATTCTTATAATGAACGTATTTGATCGTTAGAAAATCCCCGTTCTGTGACAATCCACTCGTTTCAACACAGATTTTCTACAAATGTCTGGTGCGCCATTTTCAATGACCAATGCACGTATTGCCACAACGTTTAAATGCAAACTCATACTTAGCTTTTCTAGAGAATTACATAGAAAATGTGTTAGATGTTGTTCGGCTAGCAACGATAGTATGAATGTGGTATCAGCACGACGGTGCTCCACCGCATGTTCGTCGTGATATAACCACATGGCTAAATAATCAGTTTAGACATAGATGGATTGGCAGGAACGGACCCGTACATTGGCCTACGAGGTCTCCTGATTTGAACCCCCTGGATTTCTTTATGTGGGGTGCTTTTAAACAACTAGGTGTACCTGCTGAACAAATTAATAGTGTTAATCAGTTACAATAAAGAATAGACAATGCGTTTAATCAAATTCCAGCCACAACAAATTTTGCGGAAATAAGTTGTTCTTTATCAAAAAGAAGCCGCACCTGTATCCGTCAGAATGGTGGTCTTTTTGAACATTTATTTAAATGAAGCTTTGATTACACTGATCAACAGCCAAAAAATATCCTAAATAAAATCAACAAAATATTACTATTTTTAATGTGCTAAAACCGGAACGAAACTTATTTTTTCAATATTAGTTCAAGTTTTAGAGATACGGTAATTATATGTGTTCCTGCTGTGACAGTGTTAATAGATATACTGTAATTCACAAGAATGCACGTGCAACATTTTTATATTCGGCAAGGAAAGATGATGTAATCGGCATGATTGTGTTACGTTATGCATACGTGTACATTATATTGTTTTATATTAGCCATTTTTTCCTCAGTTGGCTGACAGCGTTCATGCAAGATGTCTCGAAAGTGTGTAAACAATCCAGATCAGTTTTGTTACGTGTGTGGTGATGTGACTTTTGCGTCTCAGAGACTACTACTAATAATAACAAAGGCATATCAGCTTTATTTCGGTTGTAAACTAGGTGATCAAGACAAACAGTGGGCACCCCACATCTGCTGTAATACATGTGCTTCAAATCTGAGGAGCTGGTTAAATGGCAAAAAACGGTCTATGCGCTTTGCTGTCCCAATGGTTTGGAGAGAGCCTACAAATCATATTAATGATTGTTACTTTTGCATGGTACCTTGTGTTGGACAAGCCACAGGTATGTCCAAGAAAAAAAATCGGTTATTAACTACCCAAACATACCATCTGCGATGAGACCTGTGCCTCACAGTGACGAAAATCCTATTCCAAAACCCCCAGAATCCTACACTTGCGAATCAGAAAACGAATCAGATCATGGCGATCGAGTGATTCGTCAGGAAGAAGATATGCCATCAACGTCAAGAGATCCTGATTTTATACCGAGCACGTCATGCCACCAACCGCACAAAATAACACAGTCAGAATTAAATGATCTTGTAAGAGATTTAGAACTTCCAAAATGTAAGGCAGAGTTACTTGGATCAAGACTGCAGCAGTGGAACTTGTTAGAAGACGATGTTTCGGTATGTGTTTTTCGTAAACGCCACAAAGACTTAGAACCATTTTTCAATATGGAGAATAACTTGGTTTTCTGCAGTAACATTAACGGCTTACTGGCGGCTTTAAATATAAACTATAACCCAGAAGAATGGAGATTGTTTATAGACAGTTCAACATTGAGTTTAAAGGCAGTGTTATTGCATATTGGAAATATTTTACCATCTCTTCCTGTAGGGTATGCAGTTCACATGAAAGAATCATATGACAATATGAACTACCTATTGACATGCATAAAATACGATGAGCACCAATGGCATATTTGTGGCGATTTGAAAGTTGTTGCACTTTTACTTGGGCTGCAGCTAGGCTACACAAAGTTTTGCTGTTTTTTGTGTGAATGGGACAGTCGGGCAAAGGCACTTCATTACACCAGACAAAACTGGCCTGTTCGTCAATTCCTAGAGCCAGGTCAAAAAAATGTACGTACAGCATATGCCATTAGTAGATTCGAAAAAAAATTTATTACCACCACTGCATATCAAGTTGGGCCTAATGAAAAACTTTGTCAAGGCATTAGATAGACATGGGTCAGCTTTTCAATACCTGCGTCAGAAATGTCCTAGACTAAGTGAGGCAAAGGTTAAAGAAGGTATTTTTGTTGGGCCACAGATTCGAAATATTTTAAAGATACACAGTTTGAAAACACTTTAACAGGTATTGAAAAAACTGCTTGGGATGATTTCCGTCTGGTGGTCACTAATTTCTTGGGAAATATAAAAGCTGACAACTATAAAACCCTTGTCAAAAATATGCTGTCATCGTAACAAAAGATGGGCTGTAATATGTCTCTTAAGATACATTTCCTACACTCACACCTGGACTTTTTTCCTGACAATTGCGGAGCCGTAAGTGATGAGCACGGTGAACGTTTTCATCAGGATATTTCAACAATGGAAAAAAAGGTACCAGGGAAAGTGGAATCCTTCCATGCTTGCAGACTACTGTTGGACTCTTGGTAGAGATGCTCCAGAAACGATCCATAAAAGAACAGCAAAAAGACAGCGCATATAGTGATTCTTATAAGTATATATGAATCTTCTTACTTTTTTTAATATATCCTTAAAAATAAAAAGTTTTTTTTCTAAACCGCAACTAATTTTTTTATTTCATTGACATTTTAGGATTCAGCGCCCCAAAATTAACAAAGAAGTGCACTTTTCCCACAAGATACAATTAAAAAACTAAAATTTGTTGTCAAGTGTTATCTAATCTGTTTATTACTATTTTTACGAAAACAACGCACTCTAGGAAAAAACAAAGTAATTATTCGTAACAAATTGAAGACAAACTTCCATAAATTTTCATTTGGAAAAATAATGCCACTAATCCACTGTATCTCCACCACTGGTGCACTTTAATTTTGAGTAAAGACTTTTTAATGTGGTCAATACTTAGGTAATTCCACAAACCAAATAATGTTTTTTATTTTTAAACTTCAACACCTCGTTTCTTTCTAATGAAGCCCTCGAGGAAAAATTGTTACATAGAAGACCCCCCTTAAAATGCGGTCCTGTGAATGATGTTTCATTTTTGGTCTCGACTTGTGAATCACCCTGTATAACTAGTAAATCAATATTTCAGAAAGAATTACTTGAATTTTGATAAACTAAATAGTGATATAAAGCCTTCTTGTAATCTAAATATGTTTAAAAGAAAATTAAATGAATATTTCATGGATAGTGAAAATTCTTAGAGATGCAAATTTTATTTTTCTAAATATCTGTATGTTATGTAATTGTTGTAGTTTTTTTTTGGAAAGAATATAATTGCAGCAGTCATGTCGAATAAATTTTAAACAAACAAACAAACGTACCTGTTGTCTAACATATTTAACCAATGCCTCCAGATCGTGAATATCCACATCCCCCATTTGATACAGTCTCCTCCAAAGGGCTCCAGCTAGGCCTACATCATCAGACTGAAGACCTTCATCATATGCTATCAAAGAAGCTTGCAATTGCTCTGATAATTCCAATAGCTGTGGTCTCATACTGCCGGCCTGAAAATCACATCCATACGGTCAAACTGATCCCAAATACGGCATATCATTGAATAACATATTCTACCTGAAGACAGCCAAAAAATTATACGAAAGAAACGACATACCCCGGCAAAAATTAGAAATCCACTATACAGGGTGTATATATATGTTCTTAACTCTTGAGTTACAGGGTGTTAAAATTTTAAGAAGAAAAATCGGTTTCTTATCATAACTTTAATACTGTTCTAGATATTTTCATGAAATTTGACATGCACCCACTAAGCACCAATAGCCATTGTTTGATGTAGAATATCCTTTAATCTTTCTACCTGTGGCGTACGTAACAGATGGATAGTGAAGATAGCCATGAAAAAGCTAAAACTCACAGACTGACCGTACCTGAATACTGAACGGCAAATAAAAATTGCAGATGGAGTGTTGCCGAAGTACTCACACTCCAAATGGAAATTCGAGCAAACTCTTGACGTACCAGAATTCAGCATGAGTGAGCTGGAGGAACTTGAAAACAGATAAGGCGCCAGGACTAGATGAAATACCAAAGGAGATCGTAAAAGTGCTGGTTAAAGAGATACCCGAAATCTTGGTGTGTGTGATGAATTGATAACGGGAGTTCCGAAACCCACGCTTAGGAAAGTCACATATAGACCCCTGTGTATGTTGAGTTCACTTGGAATGTTACTACGAGCCCCTTCCCACTTCAGTTGGCCCAACTATTGAAATCTTAGTTTTTTTATCAAACACACGTAATAAAAATGTAGCAGGGTCTTATGGGTTTAAAATATTAACAATGAATATTTGATAATATATAGTAGAAAACGCCAACTTTATCACTCCCTAATCAAATTTGCAGCATAGAAATAACACATGTTGCAATTACAGCATATAAACCTATTTTCATTTCAATGCAAAATAAGTCTATAACGCATAGGTGGCTGTAAAAAATAAAAGCCATGACAATTATTTTCATTAATCACAGCTGTCAGAATACGTTTAAAATAGTTTTGGGTAGTTAAGGTTTTCAAAATGGGTAGAGGAAAGGTTATTAGTGAGAAAATTCGGTTACTGATAATTAACTTTTTTAATTCTGGGAAATCAAACTCAGAAATTGGAACTTTGTTAGACTTATCGCGGTACAGTGTGAGAAATATTGTTAGCAGATATAACGTAACTGGTTCAGTTAATATTAAGCCACGATATGTGAAAAAAAGTAATATCACAAATGCCGACCGAAGAGCATTAAGAATAATCGTGAAAAACAGGCGTGCCAATTATTTACAATTAAGTGATGGAAGAATGTTTGACATCCGGCCAAAATTTTGTGTTTCAGCAAGATGGTGCAGCGTGCCATACCTCAAAAAAGGCTATAAAATGGATGGAAGAAAAATAATGTACCACTTTTGAAATGGATTTCTAGCAGTCCAGATCTGTCACCTATTGAAACTTTGTGGCACGAGATGAAAAAGGTTCTACGACAACATCCTGCTCCAACAATCACCGAACTGAGACAAAAGCTTCAAGAAATATGGGATTGTTTTACACCAAATTTTTGCCAAAACTTGGTTAACACTATGCCCCAAAGAATTTCAGCCGTAATAAAAAATAAAGGTGACTTTACCCAATGGTAATCTTTCAATTGTTGCTTTGTTAACTTCGCGCATTTATTCGCACATTGTTTATTTGTTCAGATGTTCTATTAGTTATAGGTCTAAGTGATTTCAAATATGTATTTTTTACGACTAGAGTGTATCTAAAATGTTTTTGAGAAAATAAATTGTTTTAGCAGTGAATAGTTTCGTCATGTTTAGTTTATAAAGGCATATTTTGATACAAATGTTGAAGTGGGCAAACTGAAGTGGGAAGGGGCTCGTAGAACGACTGATAGAAGGTAGACTAAGAAAATACGTCGGGGATGACGCAATATGGTTACTGCCATAGATGCACTTAGTGCAGGGTCACAGCTAGCAAAACGTTAAGAATGCCTTTAACACGGCACAATGGCAGAAAATCTTTGAACCTTTCGAGAAGCTAGACGCCCCTAGCTATCCATTGGACATGATTAAGAGCGACTTTAACGAGAGGGTACTCATGGTAGGGCAAAATACGACGAATGTATCCATGAGAGTGGCGCAGGGCTCCGTCCTAGGGCCGTTACTTTAGAACGTGTTATACGATGGTGTTTTTCGGTTACAAGTGCTGCCGGGAATTCGCTTGACAGAGTATGCTGACGACCTTACGATGATAGTGACTAGCAAGAAGAAGTATACACTTGAAGGACTCTTGGCATACGAAGAGAAGACGTAAGTAGTTATACTTTCTGGCAGACAGAAGCTAACTTCATTAGCTGTTAAGGTTGATGATTCCGAGATTAGGAGCCAAAATGCAATTAAGCATCTGAGTGTGTGGCTTGACAAAGATCTGAAAATGATTGAACATATAACGCGCACCACTGACAAGGTAAATAAGGTCGTTGTATCTCTGATACGGCTAATGCCATCTGTCCGAGGCCCCCTAGAGACAAGCGCAGGATTTTGGCAGGGGTGGCAAACTCGATTATGCTTTATACGAGGGGGTACCCAAGAAAAACCGCAATTATTTTTTAAAAGCTATTTATTTTCAACTTTTTCACAAAGTAACCTTATATCCTTTAAAATACTTTCCACTACAGCTAATACACTTGTCCCACCGGTGCTTCCACTGCTCGAAACATTTTTTGAAGTTTTCCTTTTTTTCTTAGAAATGTCTGACAGTTCCAAACTCGTTTTTTTCTTGACCACTTCAATGTCGTCAAAGCGGAGTCCTTTCGTACCCCTTTTCATCCGTGTAAATAAGGAAAAGTCGCACGGAGTCACGTCAGACGAATAAGGTGCGTCAGGCAGCGGAACCATGCCATTTTTAGCCAGAAACTGTCGAACAGAGATGGGTGTGTGCGCAGGTGCATTATCGTGGTGGAAGAACCGGTTTCCTTACTGCCACAAATCGTGTCTTTTTTGCCGAACACTGTTTCGCAATCGTCTTAAAACCTCCAAATATAAGGTCTGATTGAGAGTGACTAGGGGGACAAACAAATCAGCATTGTTTTGATGTTTGATTTGACTTGACGATATTTTTTTGGACGGGGTGACGATGGCGTCTTCCATTGACCTGCCTGTTGCTTCGCTTCTGGTTCATAACCGTAGCAACAAGTCTCATCACCAGTGATTACCTGTGACAGAAAATTTGGATCAGGTTCAAGCTGTTGTTTCAAAGCACGACATGTTCCAACTCGATGTTCTTTTTGATTGCCAGTCAGAGCCCGAGGAACAAACTTGGCAGCAACCATTTTCATTCCAAAATCTTTGGTAAAATTCGCTGAACGAAACTTCAGGACAACTCACTACTTACGGATAGTTGATCGATTGTCAGTCGACCGTCTGCAAGCACAGACAGTCGAATTTTTTCAACATATTCGTCGATTCGGGCAGTTGATGGACGTCCAGAGCGAGATTCGTCATGAATCGACATGTCGCCATAGCATCACCTTTGTAAGCTATTTTCAACATTAACACAGCTTCGGCGGCATTTTTATCCATTAGAAAAAAAATTCACAGCTCACGTTGGTCACTGAAGCTTGCCATCGTAAAAAACGAAACAGGAACGAAACAGCTCTAGCAAAAATAATGACTACAGAGGAACGAAACAAGGCAGATCGACAACTCAGGTGGCATTAAATTGGTAATGAGTTGCGTTGTACGCCTCTAGGGGCAGACATGTGTACTACACAAGCTCCGCCCACTGCAATGCTATTCCGGTTATTTTTGGGTACCTCCTCGTATATACTAAGTGACATACATAATACAACACCCAGAATTATTTATTGAATTTTGATAATAAGTTGTAAGTACAGGGTGTCCGCAAAGTTAGGGTTTTCCTTTACAAGACGTGTAGATCTTGAAAACATAAGCAATTTTTCTTAGTACCATATACACCAATGTCTTAAGGGAACCGAGATAAAGGGCTCTGCAACATCAAAAATATCTGTAGCCGCGACCCGCGACATCACCGAGTGGTACAAGGTCACTGGCTCAACTCGACGACAGAACTGGGTCGGGGTCAGTGTGTCAGGTCAGTATGTAACCTTCAACCGACGGTTACGGTCACGCGTGTAGAGGTAAACGAACCCGTATAATCGATTGCGTTTCTTAAAAAAAAAAAATAATGGCACACTCATACACCAATAATGAACTCGTTGATATGTTGTTAATTTATGGCGAATGTCTTCAAAATGCTACAGAGGCTTCGCGAGTGTATGCAGATCGTTTCCCTAGACAACATCATCCAAGGCCCCGCAGATGTGTGTACCTGGTCCAGAGAGTCAGGGATACGGGCCATTTGGAGGAATTTCGAGGTGGGCACAGTGGGAGGCCTAGACAACCACGAATGGTGCAAGTTGAGGAAGAACTACTGAATCGCGTAGACGAGAATCCTTCAACAAGCACTAGAGACGTGGCTAGAGAAGTGCAAGTATCAAAAACTAAAGTGTGGCAAACGCTGCGTGAAGAGGGGCTGTATCCGTTTCACGTCCAATGTGTACAAGCCCTTCAACATGACGATTTTCCAGCAAGAGTGCGGTTTTGTGAGTGGTTGTTGCATCAACATGACAATAATCCGGACTTTTTGAAGTGCATATTGGTGACAGACGAATCTACGTTCACGCGTAATGGCGTGAATAACTTTCACAACACTTATGTTTAGTCAGTAGAAAATCCGCACACTGTCCGTCGGGCACATTTTCAACAAACATTTTCGGTGAATGTTTGGGCTGGGTTGGTGAACGGTATGTTCATTGGACCATTTATTCTCCCAAATCGATTGGACGGGATGCAATACCTAGACTTTTTACGCAACATTTTGCCTTCCTTGTTAGAAGATGTGCCATTAAGTGTAAGACAATCAATGTGGTTTCTGCACGATGGTGAACCGCCCCATTTTAGAAGCGAAGTGCGTGAGTTTTTGAACGAATTATTTCCAAATAGGTGGATCGGACGTAATGGACGTGGCCTCCGCGATCTCCAGACTTAACACCATGTGATTTTTTTCTTTGGGGAGAAATGAAACGCTTAGTGTACAAAACTGAAGTGCATACGGTTGACGAACTTCGTCTCAGAATTGAACAAGCTGCTGCTTTCATTCGGGGGAGGGACTCCATTCTCAAAGCCTGCACCGATGCTTGGCTACGTCGTGCACGCACCTGTGTTTTTGAATCAAACGGCGATAACTTCGAACAATACCTATAAAGTACGTCTACCTAAAAACTGAAAACGCGGCAACGCCGTCATATTTGTTACCTCTGTTCGTGGTCTGCACCACCGCCTGCGTCTGCTCGGTAGCGCTTCAGCTGATTTCATTTTCTGTTGGAGCGGTATGATTTCGGGCAGAGGCGTACTTAGCCCTTCTCGTCAACTGAAGAGTGAGTACTTTTTCCTTTATTTTTTTTTACTTGGTCGCCCTCGTTTCACTACACATTAACTTTGTTATTTCAAGGGTAGTTGTTTCTGAAAAGGACAACCCCAACTTTGCGGACACCCTGTATATTTGCTATCACCGAAGTATACGCTGATAAAATGTTGAAGGCATTCCGAGTGGTACTTTTTTTTGTAAAGGCTTCTTTGTCATATCAGGATCCGAACAATATGAACAGGTTTACCTAATATTCAGTGATTTTTCTGTATTGGTTCCATTTGTTTCATTGTTGTTTCATTTCATTATCATGCCTACAGTTCGCAGACGCGATAATTTCACTCAACTTTCCGAGTTTGACAGGGGTCAGATAATAATCAGGTTACGTGAAGCCGGATTTTCTTTTAGAGAAATCGCTAATCGGGTGAATCGAAACTACTGTGAGACGAGTGATTGCCCAGCGCTATATCCACGAAGTTTTTGAACCACATCTGCTTCCCTTTTTGGAAACATCCACTTTTTCAGCAGAACAATGCTCGATCTCATGTCGCACGTGTTAGTTTAGACTTTTTAGAAGTGTCCGGTGTAAATCTGCTTCAGCGGCCTCCTCGATCTCCAGACATTTGCCCCATCGCACATGTATGGGACATGATATAAAGAAGGTTGCAAAATTCACCGCACGCTCCACAAACATTGAAGGCAAGCACTTCCTTCTTGGCCTTTGAGTCGGATACAATCGTTCCATCCTAACACGTAAGTTTCTTTCAATCTGCTTGGCCAGCGTCCAGAAAGATCGAGTGCCATTGCGTTGCGACATTACCCCGGACCTACTTTTAATATCGTGCTAGTTTTTGGCATTGCGGACCGCTTCGATAAATTTGTTTCTAGGCTCGACGTCGGCTTGTCCTACAGTGGGGTTTTGTAAGAAGGTTATGTGTGCCTTGATATTCTGCTAATGAGTAGTTTCGTACGACTTGAATAAGCCGTTGGAGTATGAGATGACGTATTCCTCCATCCCAACGTGGACCGTTATCGATGAAAAGGCAGCCGCCGCATCCGCATTAGCGAAACCAACATCTCTCCAGGGGAAGGTAAACAAGAAGTCTCCGAGTCCCTCCCAGTCGGCATGTCCGTAATGCGGCCTGTACGAGTTTCTACTGCAACAGCGGGTTCTGAATGAAACCTAACCTCCACAACACCATTACTCAGGGGAATCAGGTCAGCAGTGCTGTAAGAGACAAGATACGTAGTCAGAAAGAGCTCCAGCAGGCTACTGGCGTGTGACGAATCGCGAGGGAAAAAGTTGGGCTCGTCATCAGCTGGGTAAGTCCTTGGGTAATAGCATACGCTTCAATTGCACGACCTGCTGCATCGGTCTTGTTTGAGCCCAACCAAAGCTCATTATGGGCATTGAAATCACCGAGAAGAACTACCTTTGCAGCGAGGCGATCGATGTTCAGGAAGCCGATCTTGATAACGCGGTATTCAAGTAGGTCATCACAGTTATGGTCCGAGGGAGAGCGATAAAGGCAGCAAATTAATTTGGGGAATGTTATGGATTTGAGGCGAAGCCTCAGAATATCCTTCCGGTCTGATTGCAAAGAAACGTCTTTGGAGCAGGAAAGACTGTTGCGGACAAAGCCACAGCTCCCTCGTTCTTTTTCAAAATCGTTTGTTCTGAAATTTTGTAATGGTTTTGAAAATTTTGATTATATTTATATATTTTAAATTTTATGTATTTGCAATATTTTCAATTTGCGTAGCAGCCATATCATCCCAGTTAGTCTTCAGAAACGCTACACTGTACTGTCAAACCAGATCATTCTTAGTAAACTGGCAGAAGTACGAAACAATGGCACTTATATGCGTAAGAAACAACTTGCATTTTGTTACCCAATGGATGAATAATTTTGTAAATATCAACCGCTTTGTTTCACGAAACGTGGATTTTAATTTTTTATTTCGATGACATTCTGCTTGATATAATATTTTGGGTTATCGAGAAGAAAACTTTAGTTTAGCTTCATAATATTCAATTCAATTCTTTATTTGTGTTAAGTACACCAGCGTGTTTACACAAGTCAAAAGAAAAAAAAATGAGTACAAAAAGCAGTCTGACAAAACACTGATGTTCAAATAAGACAGAAAAACATCAACTTATGACATTATGATTCAATAAAAGCAGCAAGTCCATATAAGTTGTAAAAACAGGAGGACATATATACGTACATAGATACACGCATATTCATTTAACCACAATACGTATGTTTACTTCTACACACACACACACATATATACATATATACACATATATATATATACTAAGTGACATATAAATCCGAACACCCAGTTTAAATGGTTTTATTTTAATAAAATTTTGTATAAGTACTTAATGAAGCATAATAAGTAAATGATAAAAATTTCAAAATGATGGCACTGCTTTAAAGCCCCTTGACCTTTAATAATGTGTGGATGCACCCTGATGTGCTACGCATTCTCCAACGCGCCTAGGCATGCTTCTGATCAGGTGGTAAATGTCCTCCTGTGGTATCTCATTCTAGGCAACCACCAACTCCTCTCGAAGTGCTTCTAGAGTCTGAGGAGGACGTTGCAAATTGAGCAATCTCCTACCCATCATATCCCACACGTGCTCAATTGGGGATAAGTCGGGAGATCTTGGTGGCCATGGTAACAATGTGACATCATTATGTTGAAAGAAGTCTATTGTGACTCTTGCAACATGTGGTCGGGCATTATCTTGTTGGATCTGCCAGGGTGTCAAGATAGGGTAAAAGATGGGGTTCTAGAACTTCGTGGATATAACGCTGCGCGTTCATGTTACCTCTGATGAAGATTAAAGGTGACCTGGAACCATAAGCTATAGCACCCCAAACCATAACTCTAACAGTGTGATGAACATGTCTTTCAACAAAAAACTGTGGATTCCTCCTTTCACCACGTCGCCTTCTAACCCTGGCACGACCATCGTGCATGCCTAAACAAAATCGAGACTCGTCACTAAAGACAATACTGTTCCATTCCTGATCCCAGAGTGACCGTTGTATGCACCACTCAAGGCGATTAGGTTGGTGTTCTCGAGTTAAAGGGAGGACCCAGTGTGGCCGGTATGAAAACAAGCCAAAACTTCTCATTCGTCGGTAAACACTTCGCATGCCAATAGGTCTTCCGTGTTCTGCAAACCATTCATTTGCAATGGACCTGGTAGTGGAGAAACGGTCCCTTAAGGCCAATAATCTTAGGCGGCGATCTTCACGGTCTGTTGCTCTACGGCGGCGTCCAGTGCCCTTTGCTCTTTGCGTACGGCCTTCTCGAAGCCATGCCTGACAACACCTAACCACAGTGTCTACACTTCTTTGCACTCTAACGTTGATTCTTTACTGCGGCTGAAATATTCATTTTTAGAGCGTTAGTGAATTAAAAAAAAGCAGTATAAAAACCGGAATGTCCAACTGATATGGCTGAAAATTTTTTCACTTGTTATTTACAGTAAGATAAATACATTCACCAACTTTTATTAAAATAAAACCATTTAAACTGGGTGTTCGGATTTATATGTCACTTAGTATATTTGGATTCATAGTGAAAAACAATTTTAGCTACACGGATATACAAAAATGACTGTACTATTGTCGTTGATATGATTCGCTCGGCCTCCTAACGGAGAGCTTTTTGTACCGTAAAAATTAATACGGAAGATATATCAGGAATATTGAGAGGTTGCCCAGAAAGGACAGAATGGCGGAATAATAATAATCTCTATATCTCCCTCCAGATTAGTTTATAGGTTGCAGAGAAAGGAGAATGAGAGGATTATGTATTACGACGGGCAATATGGCTTGATGAAATTTCATAGAGTATAATTTTGATTTTACGCTTCAACATAAAGTTTCCTGAATGGAGAAGCGGTGCGAAAAAGCTTGGTGTCCCTTGAGAAAGGATTGGACTTTGGACACCTCAGTAACTCAAGGAGGTTTTGAAATTAGACAAGTACCTATAATACAATTACTGAAACTAATGTGTGATACTAGAACAACTTACTGTAGAATGACAGTGGTCGATTCTGTTAACAGTTGGTACTTTCGATAGATCTCGTAGAGGATACTTGATATAGTTTCGTTCTGAGTGTCAGAAATCAAGCATAGACCATGTTTTGAGTTGCCTTGGTCCCATGTTTTAGTTGTATACAACAGCGTTTCGTGCTTATCAATAATGATCAGTACGATATATGTCTAGTCTTGGAGATAGACAACGGTAAGCAAACATGCAGATATAGCCTACTAAAAAACACAGTATGCAGTAGGCAAAGGTTGCCAGCTTTGATAGCCGAGGCGCCCGTGCGGTTGCTAGCACTTCGCCGTTCATCATGGAAGACGTAAGTGAAAAATCCATTTAAATATACAAAATACAGTGTTCATATGAGAAAACGAAGTTGGACATGGAAGTCAATTGAAGAAACCTCGAATTGAAAATTTGTCTTTGCCATATGGTAGCGGAGAAAAAGTGGAAAAACACCAGGCAATATAATTTAAAATCCCCTCAAATAAAGTCAGTAAAAAATATAATGAAATGGCGGTAAGTCTGGTATACAAATCTGATAATTTCAACGCCCACCCAGGAAATTATGTTTCTTTTCAAATAACCATAGTTTCGCAATGTCAATGTTTGACATATTGTACATTTTTGGATTCAGAGAAACTCTATTCACATATGTAAGCATCACATTTGGCGTCCATAAGGAAAAATAAAGTTGATGCTGAGATACAAGAAACGAAACGTCATATTGAATTTCTAATTATGCCATCTTGTAGAGAGAAACAAAAATTCAAATAGAATGCGATTTTGGGAAAATTCGGTTTGTTCTGTCTCTCCCGGAAGTAATTTGAATTTCGATATATTTTAAGCGTCATTTCGTCAGTTACCTAAATATGAACTTTATCTCCATTTAAGCGACTTCGTATCTCTTACCATTTCCGAGATCCCAATGATGAGGGTCGAATTTGACCCACCCGGTATACCGTAATGGTGATTCCTACTATCCTTTGTAAACACCGTCACCACTGCTGAGATTGTAATAATATCTAATTTTATATCATAAGCAAAAGAGTTCGCAGGCGACTTTTGTCTGGAAAAAAACTTCTTCAGCTGATTAAGCTTCAGAAAGTTTATGTCCCTTTCAAAAAGTCCTTTTTAAAATGGGCTTGCTGTAAAGTTCCTTTGAAACTCGGTCGCTTACCAAAAAAAAAGATGGACACAAAGCTTTTGCTCGGCCGTCGTGGCGGACTTTTTGCCGAACTGGTGCCCCTTAGATTTCTTTTTAACTTTAACCTTCGTCATCGCACCTCCTGCGTTACACATATTTTATATAATTACTTTGAAGTCCTTGCAACAAGTTTTTACGTACTGTCGTTTTACCACGTTTTTCGTTACATAAGCCTGATACAGCACAGTACAAGGACAGTAAGTTTCCTGCAGTTGCTTTTTATAATATCGAGGAACATTCTGATGCGGCCTTATAGATTTGATGGCGCTGCGACATATTTATGTTGTTAAAGTGCGAAGTGTCTCGTGCTCATACTTAGGGCCTAAGGGCTTTTTACTCCCCAGATACATAAAAAATCTACGACCGGTAAGGTGTGGAGTGAGTATAAAACGTAGTTCAACGCCTAAGTGAGTGTAACAATAATAAATCACCGACCAGGTATTGCTGCTATCGTTGTCTAGCAACAAAGAAGAGCGGTCAGTCCTTGAAGGTTAATTTGAACATAGCGGGCGTTAAAGCTTTAGTTCTTAGCGAGCGAAGCTTAGCATAATGCCACTCTACCACTTACCCGAAAAAAATAAAACATATTGCAAACACGTTAAACCATTTGATAAGATACAAGTAGCTTAAAAATATAATGCATATAAAATATACGTAAGACATGCAATATTCGAGGTTTTAACAATGTACATTTCACAAGCAAACAAATGTTAAATATATTATATATATATATATATATATATTTAATCTCATACCGTGGGTCATAAACGCGACTTTAAGCCCTATATACATAAGAAAGATAACAATAAGGCTTAATGCCTTATACAGGGTGTTTTCAGTTTATTGTGCATAACTTTAAGATTCGATAGAACTGTTAAATTAATGCATAAATCTATATAAACATCGGTCGAAAAAATGCGTGGCTTCCGAAAATACAGGGTGTTTAAATTTACTTTCTAAAATAGTTTTTTTTAAAATATTTCGAACAATATCTGATGTATAACAGTGAAAATTGGTATACAAGGGTTTTCTGGTACGACAAAACGAACCATGGGCATAGTTTTACTGTAGCCGATAGAGGGCGCTGTACCTGTAGTGTATTAAAATGACCGAAAAATTTTTCTTAGTGCAATTTTTTGCTTTTAGAATAAAAAAACTGATTCTTCAAACTTTTCTGCATAAAATAGCTTTCTGCATAAAATAGCTTTCCTGTGAGTTTTCGTTATAGTTAGTTTTTTGAGGTATTTCGATTTTTAATGTTCGATGCATTTTTAATTATTTATGGGAAATAATATTTTTTTTACATTTTCGATTTGGGCATTACAAGTAATTAATATGATCATTTAGATTGTGTTTTTAAACACAGCAATAATTCCTAACTCCAAATAAACACAAAAAACAGAATATTAATTTGTTTAATTTTCCAATATTATTTTTAACAAATTAAATTAATTATTTACAACTATAATGCTATTGGATAGTTAGGACAAACATACAAAATCTAAAGTAGTTGCTCGAAATGTAAACCCTCGTGTTCAATACACAATTCACATCTACGAATGATCGAACGTGGTATAGCATTATTCAAATAAGGCCTTATTTCATCACATGCATTCCTGATTCTGTCTATTAGCATATCTCTTGTGGTTACGGGAGTCTGGTACACTTTTTATTTTAGAAATCCCCACACAAAGAAATCTAATGGATTTAGGTCAGGGGATCGTGGAGGCCAGGCGACTGGTCCTCCACGGCCGATCCATCTTTCTGGATAATTTTCGTGAGCCAGTTTCTAACTATTCTCGAATAATAAGCTGGACAACCATCAAGCTGGAACCAGACCAATCTTCTTAAATCTAACATAACATCATCCCACATATTTGCATGTTCAGCCTTTAAAAATTCCAAGAAGGTCACAGCATTTAACCTTGCAGGCAAAAGGTAGTGTCCAAATAGTCGATTACGTAGGTAGATACCAATCCACACGTTCACACTAAATTCATGCTGAAAGTTTCTTTCCCGAACTGCATGCGGATTTTCATGCGACCAAATATGTTGATTATGAAAATTTACCACTCCACGTCTAGTGAAGCATGATTCATCGGTCCATAAAACGTTACTTAAAATCTCCCTATTATTATCAGTTCTATCAAGAATCCACTGACAAAATGTGATTCTTCGTTCTCCGTCCCCTGGCTGTAGTCCTTGCACAGGTTGCAAATTGTAAGGCGTCTATGGTCATTTCTAAAACACGGGAACATGGCTTGCTGAAAATTCCCAAGGCACCAGATACTCTCCTAACACTTGTGGTCGGATCTCTATCAAACTCACGCAGAATCATACGGGTAAATCTGCGCTGATGAACATTTATGTTTTGATCCCTGTGGAGATTTCCAAAACCATTTTCAATTATTTGGCGATGCACTCTTACAAATACTGAGCGTCGTCTGTTTGGAAATCTTCGTGCGTATTCTCTGGCTGCTTCTGCTGCGTTTCCATTTACAAAGCCATACACAAAATGAATATCTGCTAACTCTTGATTGGAGAATAAAAATGGCATTTTTATAAAACTTACAAAAAAAACAGGTAAAAGAACTAAATTTCGTGCATTAACAATTGCAAAAAAACGTTTCAGGTTTCAACAGACAACAAAACTAACTGTCAACTAATTGACGTTTAACCTTATTCTGCTTACAATTTCAAAAATATTTGCAGGCACAGCCTACTTCTAAAAATTATCGAGATACTGACTTTTTAACGTTATTTTATCATAAATAATTAAAAATGCATCGAACCTTAAAAATGGAAATATCTCAAAAACGGATAACTATAACGAAAATTCACAAGAGAGCCTTTTTATGTTGAAAAGTGCGAAGAATCAGTTTTTTTATTCAAAAAGCAAAAATTGCACTAAGAAAATTTTTTCGGTCATTTTAATACACTACAGGTACAGTAGAGAGCGCCCTATAGCGGCTACAGTAAAACTATGCCCATGGTTCGTTTTGTCGTACAAAAAAACCCTTGTATACCAATTTTCACTGTTATATATCAAATATTGTTCGAAATATTTAAAAAAAAACTATTTTCAACGGTCTTTTACGTATAATGCGGTGAAATTGATCAACTCTTTCGAACAATGTTTCATCAGCAACTTTTCTAAAAAAAAATATAAAAACTACTTATTGAGCTCTTAGGTTATTGTCCTCTCTTTGAATCGTACGTATTATGTTTTTTGTTCTAATCGTACGCATTATGTCATATTTATTAATTCTTCTTTTACTATTATTCTTCTTTTTCCTTTTCTTTTTCAGTTTTCTTTTTTTTTTTTTATTTTATTTTGAAGGTAGTAATAAGCATTGACATTTATGGTTAAGTATAAATGGCCATTGGCCAGACTTCGCCATTTGTAAGGATACATAATTATGTATGTGTTACAATAAAGTCCATTGAATTGAATTGAATTGAATTGAATTGAATTTTAGAAAGTAAATTTATTTCGGAAGCCACGCATTTTTCGACCCATGTTTATATAGACTTTATGCATTAATTTTAAAAGTTCTATCGAATCTTAAAGTTATGCAACAATGCACTGAAACACCCTGTATAGGTAGATAAGTATAAAAGTATGTTCGGAAGCACTCATACTTTGGTACCACCAGTGGACATGCCTCGTTGCGACATCTACCATCGAATTTGGAACTAACTAACATAGTGATCTGTTTCAAAACAGACTGAAAGTAAACATACAAGAAAAATATAGTCAAATACCATCGCATACGAAACAAAAACTGAAATAACAGTACGTCGGCCGAGCAGGTACGGTTCACCTCCAGCGATTCACGGGCATCGGTTTTGAAAAATCGAAAACTGTGAAAAACACCGGATTCGTATAAAAGAAGATCTGACTAAATCGCGACTGAAGTTATTTAAAAGATGTATTGATTTGTTTACGAAAAACAATGCGTGGATTCTAAGAGGAAATATTTACGTAAAACAAAACAATGAAGTTCATCGAATCGCCAGTGATGAGGACCTACACAAAATTAATGTTTAAGAGGTTTTTTTTTTAAGGTTTTCAATAAACAATGCAGTGTAGTGAGTATGTGGGGGACGGGTGCTGCAGCATTCTAACATGAAGGTAACATTACTGTAGATGTTTTCAAAGTAGGCAGTGTTAGACGTTATTTCTAGTCGTAAAAAATGTATTAGTATTAACTACTTTGAATGTGGCTTAATCAGTACTCGTCTTTTCGCCTATTATTATTTTTCTTCTTACACTTTAGGTTAAACAAATAAGAAATAATTGTTTAATAATAATTAATACGAATCACAATGTTGTTGTGCAATAATTAAACGAATTTATTAGTCCATACACATATACTTTGCCAATTTACAGTAATTTTATGGACACTAAATAAAATAAAAATGCCTAATTTCAAAATACATGTCAAGAATAATTAAATTAAGAGAATAAATAATGAATTTCTGTTCATTTGTATACTCGTTGTTTTTTGGAAAAACCTCAAAAGAGTGGCAGTGGTTTCAGTTTTTATTTTTGCAGCAAGTTATGGACTTAATTCTGTTAATTTTTGGGAAAACATAAATTGTGTCTCTGGACCTGCTAATGCCACAGATAACGCATTGCTGTGAGGGTATGTATGCAAGTACGCATGTATACTTAAGAATGGCAATTATTTTAGGTTGTTAGGTTTAGTCTCGTTTACAAAATTAAATAAGAACAAAATTGTAATAGTGTTACATAGAGGTTATATGTTGACGCGGGGGCATTGGGATGACGGGGATTGGTCTTCGGGGACTGGCAATAGTGAGGAAATAAGGGATAATGGATAATGATAACATGGGTCAGCGAGTGGAGAGTGTTAATGATGAATCAATATTTGATAGTCCACATCAAAACCATTTCACAGTCGGACATCTAAATATCAGATCCATAAATTCTGGATTTGACGAGTTCTGTAATTATATGACAGAATACAATTTTGATATTTTTGGAGTTTCTGAAACATGGCTCAATCCAACTTTAAGAAGAGAGTTTTTGCTTGCCTGGGTACAAATTTATAAGGAATGATAGGCAGGGTCGAGGAGGAGGGGTAGCTTTATACATAAAAAGCGGGTTGAAATATTCAAGGGTAAATGTGGAAATTAACTGTGCAGAAACCATAGGTATAGAATTTAAGATAGGTGGAAAAACTTCTGAGAGTGTCACTTATTTTTAGACTCCTTAGAAAATTTTCTCGGTTTTGTCAGTGTCAAATATGATTATTTATTACTGATAGGAGATCTAAATATTAACATTTTAAATAATTCTGCATACACAAATCGCCTCAAAAATATAATTCATAGTTTTAACTTATCACAAAGGATCAGTGAGCCAACAAGATTCAATTTTGCCACAAGAGAGGCTAGCCTCATTGATATAATCTGTGCTAGTGAGGATCTTATCTCTATATTCTAAATCATTGGCAGTTTCTCAAAATCTCTCAGATCATAACTTAATTTACTCAGCCTTTCGAAAGTCAAAAATAAATAAATCACAAAAGACTATTAAATATAGAGACTACAATAATATAGATAGAGAATCCTTCTTAAATGAAGGGTTTCTACTGGGTGGGAGGATATTTACTATATAAACCAAATCGACCGAAAAATAGAAGTCTTTAATAAAAATATAGTAACTGTTCTGAATAAACATGCTCCAATAAAAACAAAAAAAGAAAAACCTTATGTACCCTGGATAACTCAAATATAAGAATTTTAATCAGACTAAGAGATAAAGCTCATAAAAAATTTCAAAAATCAAAATCACAGGCTCATTTTGAATATTATAAACAACTAAGGAACTATACAAAGCATGCAATTATCCGAGAAAAAACATCATTCTTTAACTTACTCTCAACAAAGAAAGGTAAGGAATTTTGGGACACTACCAAAAAGCTCAACATAACATGCAAGAAAACTCACTCAACTATACCCGAACACTTACAAAATGTAAATGACATACACAACTTCCAGCAGACCGACAATTTACCAGACACTGCTTCCCAAGAATTAATCAATTTTTACAAAAACAATGTAAACATTAACGATTCTCTTAGCTTCCAACTGTTAGACAGGGCCAGTCTAATCAAAATTGTAACTAATATCTCATCAAATGCCATTGGAGAGGATGGTTTTCTATGAGAGACCTAAAGTTATGTATCCCATTTTGTACGAATGCCTTGCTGAATATAATCAACACATGTATTTTGGGGGGATTATTTCCAGAAATATGGAAGAAAGCTATTGTTAAACCCTTACCAAAAATAGCAGAACCTAAAGAATTTACAGACTTGAGGCCTATTAGCATATTACCCGCTACATCCAAAATTTTAGAAAGGCATATTTATAATCAAATTAGATTTTTTTGTGACACAAACGATATCATACCAGATAGTCAATCCGGTTTTAGAAAAACTTTAGCACAAGTACATCATTAGTTAATATCTTGGATGATATCAGACATCATCAAGAACAAAAAAATAGTACGTGCATGGTTCTTCTCGACTTTAGTAAAGCGTTCGACACTCTGAATCATGAAAAAAGTTACATTACCAGGGGTTTTCGCAGAACTCCGTAAATCTAATAAAAACATACTTAAGCAACCGTTCAAACTGTGTTATGTTAGCAAATGATTCTGCTATTTACAAAACCGATTTTAAACCTATAAAAAGAGGAGTTCCTCAAGGTTCAATTTTATCTCCTTTGCTATTTTCAATCTACATATCTGACATGGTCAAATCGGTAAAATTCGCAAAGATAAAACAATATGCAGATGACTCACAAATATCTCCCTGTCAATAAAACCACAATCCATATTGCACAACAACAACTAAATTCAGATCTCCAAAGAATTGACAGATTTGCAAAGCATCACAATCTTAAACTAAACCCCTCAAAATCGCAAGTAATGGTTATGAATAAAAACAGTACT
This sequence comes from Acanthoscelides obtectus, assembly GCA_963669975.1. NCBI lineage: Eukaryota > Metazoa > Arthropoda > Insecta > Coleoptera > Chrysomelidae > Acanthoscelides > Acanthoscelides obtectus. The sequence continues at coordinate 89,494,822 of CAVLJG010000008.1, forward strand.
GAAAGAGAACATTTTGAACAAAATTTAGTAATTTCTATTAACAATGACAGAATCCCCATAGTTCAGGAGACAAAAAATCTAGGCATTATATTTGATAGCTCGCTTGGCTTCGGCAGTCATATAAAAAACAGAACAAATTTAGCTTACATGCGACTAAAAAATATAAACAAATTAAAAAAACATTTATCAGCCAAACAAAAATATTATTTGTGTAATACCTTAATTTTATCACTTTTTGACTATGGAGATGTCGTCTATGGTGATTCGCTATCGTCGCGAACCAAAAAAGCATACAAAAAGTTCAAAATAGTTGCATGAGATTTGCATTTGGAATTCCATATCGAAATATCACTCCTTATCTGAATAACTACAACATATTAAACATGACGAATCGCAGAAAATCACATGTATTTTTTATCTATAGGGTTATAAAAACAGGTCAACCGCCCTATTTAAGAGAAAGATTTGTGCCTTTGCCTAGTGCCCAGAGAAGTAGAAAAATCTCAATTTTCGTACCTAGGCATAGAACGCGTTCCTTCCGACAATCGTTTGCCTATGTGGCGGTTCACTTATGGAATAATTTACCAACTTCAGTTAAAAGCTCATCGTCAAAAACATTCTCAAAACTGACAAAAACGTTGTTACAGAATCACCAGCTACTTTAGCAGCGTTTGTGTGAGCAAAAATATCGTTTTTACATTCCTACTCGCTGACAGGTTATAGATTTGTTTTTCGCGTCCGTTGCCAGCTCCCGGGGGTTCTTCTTCGTTTTTTGCCTTTTTGTGTTTCACCGCCTCTTCATTTGCCTCTTTATTGTTTTTTTTTTTGTTTAAGACTTTTAGGGTATTCAGGGCTTTCTCGCATGGACTCTTTGTATTAAAGGGTCCAATGTATCGGTTTTATAATCGAGAGACTGTCCTTTTTCGTCATTACTCTATATGTAGAATTTCTTTTGTTTATGATGTTTATTCATGACGAAATAAATATTTTGAATTTGAATTTGAATTTGTTATGCAACTTCAACTGCATAACATACCGTAAACAGGGCAACCAAAATTTGTCTGATGGCTTGAGTTCTATGTGTACGAGAGCGAAGCACGAGAAGTGTGTATCAACACATATTAGAAAGAGATAGAAGTTGGCTGAAGAACGGAGGCTATCACCACTTTTCCTAGCAACGGTGCAGAAGGTCGTGCTATCTGTCGCGTTGCCAATATGTTACACCAGAAAATGTTCGCACAGGCTTCTACAGTAGGTTAGGTTCCTGTCAAGCCCAATAAGGATATTTTGTTTTCATTTTCTTTAGAATTGTTTATCTAAATTTTGATACGAGTTAGTGTTTTAACCTATTTTAAATTTAGCTTTGATTAGCTAATCTGTGGCGTTCCTGACCTTTCATTTCGACCTAAGACGGAGCGTCGTTAGGATCTATCGAGAACCAATCCTAAACAGGTTCGAAATAGTTCAAAAATGTGCAAGCTCAAAATAAAATTTGGGCGCAAACAATAAAATAACGCATATTTTTCATCTTGTTGGAAACGCTGCAGATTACCGCCTCAGCGTTGCTGGACAACGCAGGGTTAAGCTGCGCTATCCAAGCGGCTTCTATCTCTTTCTTGCACATGTGCCTATAGATACTTATCTTTTATACACATTGAACTGAAGCCGTTAGACAAATTTGGTTCTCGGCCTGAGAGGGAGTGATGACTATGCAAAATTTCCCGAAAGTTTTGCAATTTGGGCCTGGAAGGCTGATGATCCACTAAGCTTTCCGCGTGTGAACGGCTATAAAACCGATCCCTTGACTAAAAAGATCAACGTTTTTTTTCCTGTTAGTTTTATCCCGGCTGAACTTTTTTATGCTTTCCCGCTCGCCACTTCTGTTATATAATTTTCCCCTGGACGCATATATCTGCCCATAAACGACGGAAAAACTGATCCCTCTCCCTCTTACGAGCTACAGGAGATCAAAATTTATCGCGTGCGCCCGAAAAGTATTTCTGTATGGAGTCTAGATAGCAATTCCTATGGTGGGACTAATCATTTTTTACGATGATCTCTTATAGGTCGCCGAATGTATTTCAGATAAAATTGTGAAGCTTGAGGAATTTTACCGTTGACGAAAGGATTTATGAGGAACTGGTTCATTGCAACAAAGTTGCGCTAAAGTTGAACAAGGAATAGTGATATTTTATGGACGAGGAGCCTGGGCAACTAGGTCACTCTGTCAAGTGCTACACGTAATCGATATGGTTAATTTGTGTTTCGTAACGG